>OZ010793.1:16234443-17591185 GCA_963932465.1 Maratus speciosus | reverse complement strand
AGACATTTTGTATAAACATGTTTTTGATGCTCTATGACCGTTAAAAAGTGGGAATCCGTCGAAAAAAATTCGATTACAATATTTTTTTCTATTGAAGATAGAAGAGAGTAAAAAGTTATTATTTTTTCAACATTTTCATAAAAATACAGCATGTACAAGACAGCCCTGCAATAACTCTTCAATGGATCAAGCTAGAATTTTGGAACGAGTGTCCACTTATAGTGCTACGACACTGCACTGTCATGTAGGAGTAATTCCAGTACCTCTTGTGACGAAATTTGAAAGTTATCGACATCTACTTGAAATATTTACGAGGCAACAACAACAACAACAACAAAAATCAGTTAAAAAGTGTAGAGCATACTGGATTTAGTACCAATTCACGTCTTACATGCAAAACTAACTTTATTTCAACCCTAAAATGTAAATTTTTCGATAGCCAATTACCTGCTTAAATACACCAATAATTACTTGTAGAAATTATTTTAAGGCAGATGTTCATTTATTGTAAAAAGTAACACATGCAATCAAGGTGCGTATAATCTTAGTAAGCGAATGAAATTATAAGTATGCTAAATGTTTCCAGCATCGATAGCAATACTCATGCACTCGCATGCATATACGTTCCCTGCTTAATACATATACTGGCGCAATGAGCACAATTAAGCTACTCTTAGTACAAGGGGATAAACCCGGAACTTCCGGGTAACAGAATATTAATGAAACTATTAGAGTAAGGTGCCCTATTATCGTCCCTCAGTCACTTTTAGGCCCTTGGAAGTTGTAATTTTCAGTGAAAATCTACCAAATTTGGATTTTAGATAGAGTAAATACCCAGGCACATAGAAACATAGGCAAATATCGTACAAAAAAGTTTTAACAATGCAAAAAATTGTTTTTTCAAAAGAATCTAAAAAATGCAAAAGGAAAAAAAAGGTCCCAATTCGTCCTCCCAAAAAATCCAATACGTCGTGGCTTAACTTATAACTAAATCAAAATTTATTTCCAAATGAGTAAGTAATTTAATTTACATTAAAGTAAGGCACAAAGAAATGTACTAATTATCAGTGGAAGAATAACATAACGAAACATTAGCGATCCAAACATGAGGCAAAAAATTTAAAAAAGTGTCATGAAAAAGTATTCCTAATTTCGTCCCCGGGACGAAAATAAAAATTGCAAGGGGGACGAAATTAGGACCACTCTACTTCCCAATATCACGGAGCGTCAGTTCCCGTAAGATGAACTGAGCGTCTTAAAACTCACTGTATGCTTCTGTCAGCATCTTACCACCGTAAAATACATGCAGTGAATAAGAAATAAATACATGCAGTACAGTAAATAACGTTCTACAAACGACGTAATAAGAACTCAGGTCTTCTAAAAATAGGAAATTCGCCGTCTTTAATTTATGTATGCGTCTCGGCGAACGAAACTTTCAATATTGACTCCTTTTACCTTCCGTCCACAGTGCCCTGCTTCATAAGTGGCGCCACTTTCGTAGAAGCGGAGATGTTAAGGGGACGAAATTAGGAGAGGGGACAAAATATGGGCACTTTTCCCTATATATGTTACTTTTAGGGTTTCCTACTTAAAAAGTAAAAACGGAACTATTATAAGATCATTCCATTGGAACATGGAAAGATAAAATTGGGGGAAGTAATAAAGACTATTGACCCACATATTTAAGGATTATTAAACATTCACAAATATATTTAGGAAAAATGTAGAGGAGCTAATAAAGTTACTTAAAAAAAAAAAATTCTCTGTATATCGTGTAGGGTATCCTGTGAAAGCTTTAGTAACGCTGAACTCAAAAATACATTTCTTTTCATTTTTTAGGTAATATATTTTCAGAGATATCGTCAAAAATGTAGTGCAAAGATATGCCGCCCCCCCTTCCTCTATATCCGAATCTACTGAAACTAAAATTATGAAAAAAAAGAATAGAGTTAGTAGACGTTAATTTAAACCTTGCAGAAAAACTATAGCGATTACCCTAGTTCACATAGTTTTTGAGAAAAGCGCATTTTTTCGTTACAAACAAGCTTCGATTTGCGGGCATTCAGCAAAGGTGTTGAGGAGCACTGGAGGTAGGGGAGATGGGGGCACATTTGAACAGTTCGCATAAATATAACTTTTTCTCATAACTGGATTAATTTCTATGAACAAAACTACTCAGTATAGTAAACAGAACTTTCTTTTACAAATGGTATTTTTAAAAAATCCCCTGTGTAGTTCTTACATTTTTTAATAGTTTTATACATTCAAAAAATTGTTCACATGTGCCCCACCAGCGGGGTAGTTGTGAACACTCGTTTGGCACATGTGAACACAAGGAAAAAATATCATTTGACATGCTTTTTTTTATGTTATTCATTTGTCATCATAATCATCAACAGGTAATTTCTGCACTTTATCTTAATTTAACGCGTAGTTCTTTTACTATTGATAGACATTATTTTTATAATTCTAACTTTATCCTCTCCATTGTTATTTAAGGATAAAGTAAGAGCACTCTTATATGTCCTGTATATATCTATACTTTTTTCAGTATAGCTTTTCTTATCTGTTTAGAACCTTATTATCAAAGTTACTTCTCTATTCTAAAAAAAGTAACTAAAGCTGTCATCGCCGCAGTAAATGAATTTTTTATGACCTAGGGTCTTTCTTCACTAATATTAAAAAAACTACTGTACACAAAAATATGAAAATTGGTAGTATTATAGAGAAATGTTGATAAACAGGCTGAAGCAGAGAGTTTTTAAATCAAAGAATTATTTCCAGAGATATTTAATGTTAAAGTGGGTCAAAGCCATCCCATTAAAAAAGTTTTATAGGAACAAATACTATAGGAATTGATCATTTTTTCTAAGGATATACATTAGAAGCTCCCGGTGTGTAGATTGCATTTATTTTTTTTTAATTTGACTCATTTTTTGAGGGTTTATCCTTTTAAATTCAAATTTTCAGCATTTCGAAAGATATTTCTGACATATTTTAGAAAAAGTTATTAATTTAAATGGTTGCCAATCGTAAAAACAGCGCAAAGAATAATATTTCCTTCAAATTAAAAATTCACTTAGATCTGACTATTATAAAGAGAAAAAAAACTTCCAAATTGGAATTAAATGATTACGTAATAAAAGCAGGAAAATATTGAAAATTACGTCATAAAATCTATTTTTACACGTGAATATTAAAAGAGAAAGGAAATTTTAAAATAATAAATTCATTAATATACGTTAAAAGCCGTAAATGAAGGAAATTACGTCACATTTAAAATGGCGATATAATAATTCTGCCAAACACTTTAAAAATATATTTACACGAGACACTTATTTGACATTTCTAGGTGATTTTTTAAACTATTGTTTCCAATTCCAAGACAACGCAAATAAAAATATTTCATTTCTATCCACAAAAGTATTTTCATTTGAATATTAAAAAGAGAAAGAAAACTTTAAAATAATAAATTCATTAATATGCGTTAAAAGCAGTAAATAGGAGACATTACATCATATTTAAAATGACCAAATAATAATATTACTAATACCAAATAATTAATAAGCAAAACAGTAAAAATATATTTACACGAGACATTTAATTCGAATTTTGAAATAATCTTTTTAACTATTATTGTGAATTCTAAGACAGCGCAAATGATATTTCCTTTCTAACAACAAAAGTATTTTCACGTGAATATTAAAAATAGAAGAAAACTTTGGTGAAAATTACATCAGATTTGAAACAATACACTTAAAATGTCTTATTTAAAACAATTTTCTTATAACATTGTTAAAAATATACCAGAAAGTAAAGACTCTCTTTACATAGTTCATTTTATATTAGCTTTTTCCAAATGCTTAACTGATCTTATTTAATCAAACATGAAAACAGCCAGTAGATGTTTAACAGTAGGTGATCCGGCCTTAAAATTCTCCAATCAAAGGGAAATGAATGTAAACCGGTTACTGGGAGATTGGCACTGTTTTTTTTAAATTTAATTCAATCTTCAACAATCTTTTTAAAGCCGATCAAATTAGCGTGTTTTTAGAATTTGTGGGGTCTCAATCGGGGTTGGCGAGCGTAGCTCGTAGGGTGCAAAACTCTCTAATTATCTTACTATAAATAAGCCGATGAATTGTTTACCACATTATCTATTGCCCAATTATGATGTGACAGCATAGACGACAAAGAACAACGTTCATTTGCTAATACAGTAAACAAAAATCTATTCCGACGTAATTAGGGTCATTATAAGGCGTATGCTCTCTTTTTACTTTCTTCTATCTTTACAAGAAGAAAGTATTGTATTCCTGAAAAATTTCGACTTCCGGTTTTCGATGAATTTATAGGTTTTAAAAAGTCCTGAACACCATTTGGTGGTCTTAGAAAATGCCTGTCTGTCACTCTATCTGTTACTCTGTGAGTCTGTATGTGACAAAACTTTTGTAGGTGCTCTATCTCAAGAAATAATACCCGGAATTTCACAAAACTTCAGAAACAGTTAAACCTTGATATAAACTGGGTCTGATTCCTTTTTGGTGTAAATCGTCCAATAGGTGGCGCTGCTGTACTGCATTTTTCACGATTTCCGCAATAGCTATATCTCAAGGACTAATGCACAGAATTTCACAAAACTTCAGATTCAGTTAGTCCTTGATATCATTTGGTGAAGATTATGTTTTGTTGAAAATTGCCCAACAGGTGGATCTGCTACGCTGCATTATTCATGATTATCGCAATAGCTCTATCTCAAGAACTAATGCACGAATTTTCACCAAATTTAAGATTCAGTTAGTCCTCGATATCATTTGGTGATGATTACTTTTTGCTGAAAATTGCCCAACAGGTGGCTCTGCTATCCTGCATTATTCATGATTATCGCAATAGATCTAGCTCCAGAACTAATGCACGAATTTTCATCAAACTTAAGATTCAGTTAGTCCCTGATATAAATTAGTACAGTTTAGTTTTTGATGTAAATTGCCCAACTGATGGCGCTGCTGTGCTGCATTTTTCACGATTTCCGCAATAGTTGTATCTCAAGAACTAATGCATGAATTTTCACCAAGCTTCAGATTCAGTTAGTCCCTAGTATGAATTGGTCTTAATTCGTTTTTGGTGTAAATCGCTCAATAGGTGGCACTGCTATGGGATTTTTTTTACGATTTCCGCAATAGCTCTATTCTCAAAAACTAATGCACGGATTTTCATCAAACTTTAGATTCAGTTAGAAGTTAACATAAGTTGTTGATGATTAGATTTTGGTGTAAATCACCTAACCGACCCAGTAGCAGAAACTTCTTCAAGTGTCTGAGACAGATACTTCACGGGAAACAAATAATCTGCGGGTAAAATATTTTTACAACTGAAGCGTTAATTAAACAAGCAATCACTTACCTGTAGCGTTTTTAGGCATTTTATAAATTTTTATTAATAATAATCTTAACTTTTTGTATTAAGTAATAAAGAGCTAAACGTAATATGAAGGAAAATAAAGGTTCGGTGAAAAAGAATCTGCGAAAGAGAAAAGAAAATTTGCGACGCCTGTCTCCCGTCTCGAACTTTCTGCTATAGGACACCGGTGGCGCCGATATGCTACTTTTTGCATGATTTACACGATTTTAGCGATAGTCCTATCTCAAGAAGTAATACACGGAATTTGATATCTTTAGAAATCTCATGATGGGCATAGATTGCCATTTAATTTTGGTACTGTACTAGAGAATTTTGAAGCATTGACATGTATGAGATAGAAGAAAGTTTTGGGATCGGCATATCCGACTAGTTGGTCTTGCACCAATTTTTCAGATTAAAAAATTTCTTTTTAATATTTAAATCGCAGAATTCATAATCGCTTCTGTTTGACAGAAATATTTCTAATACTTTTCCGCTATTAAATAACGCAAACACACTATTAAAATTTGTGATAAAAATGTAAACACCCTACATATAGAGCTTTTATGTTTTGAGAGATTTGCTAGAAAAATATTATAATGCGAAAATAGTGATGATTTTCTAGTAATAATCGATAGAGTGTTAGATAGTTGCGTTTAAGCAACACGAAAGAACAAGTAGATAAAAATAGCAACTAGTATAACAAGTAGATAGTTGATTGTCGAAACAATTGGTACCTGAAGGCTTTTATTATTATTATTATTATTATTATTATTATTATTATTATTATTATTAACCATTTGGAAAAATGGTTATTGTCCTCGTCAGGGTAGGAAATCAAAAGCATATCTGAAGCTTTTTATTGGTTGAATCCGCATTTTATTCGTTTTCTGATTGGTCTATACAGTATTTCCCTTTACTTTCAACAGAGATGGATACTATTGTTGCCACTATGACAAAAAAGTAATAAAAACTACAAAAAAAAAAAAAAATTCAGAAACAAATTGAGATACAGCTTTCAAACAAATGGCATTTAAAAGTAAATTTTTTTCTCTATACGATGGTGTAAAAAGTAATATTGTGGGATATTTAGAAGTTTATGAATGAAATTTCATTTAAAATGGGTTGTCAGATTTCTTGGAAATCTGAGGATGGAAAAGCCTTTTTCCGAACAGCCAATGAAATGCTTCGATAATACGTAAGTTTCAGGAAATCTGACGATTCGCAGGCGATTTTTGTTGCTTGCAATTTTTACGTGTAATAAATAACACTATTAATGTTTAATTCATGGCGTACGTAATGTATGATCAACTCCGTGCGATTTTTTATGTCTTAAATTTTAGTCTTTGAAAAAATCATTTTCCAAATGGTCGTTGCAATTTGTTAAATTGCTTTTTTTTTTATAATTATTGTTGTTGTTGTTGTTAACTTATTTAATAATACCGATAAAAATCTAGAATCTGATTGTGAACTGTTACATTGTTCTCTAAATCTTCCTTCGTGGTGAAATCGTTTACGGAGAGGATACATTTAATGTGAACTCATTTGGTAAATCATAGCACCGTATGTTACAAATGCACACAGCATAGTCAAAATCACACTTTTTTCTATTTTTATGCAGCCCATGGCTGTAATGTAAAAATTCTCAGTAAGATCACTCGAAACTTGAACTAATCCAATATAACTTATCGCTTCTGTTTTCCCGCTCAAAAGTTTGTGCCTTAAGGTAGCTGATGTCAGGATGATATTTTTCAACTGTGAAAAATTATCTGGAATACGGGATGCCAGACCAACTATGAAAAGAAGAGCGACAAAAACACCAAATCCGAGGAAAATTGAGAATAATGCAGTCAATGCGTTTTGTCGTACATGTGCATTATTTGGGCTCAATATTGATATCAGATGCATCATTTGGATCATGAGTAAAGAAAGCACATAGAAAATGGGGATCGAAAAAACGCAATCTACCTGATGCACAATTTCCGATGTTTTACTGATGAAATACGCGCATTGCTTTATTTGTGCCAAATCCTCGCTGAATTCAGTCGCCATTATGTTAGATATCTTCGTCTTCAAACCGCACACCAAGTTTCCGCGTTCGTAATAAATGAAGGACAGCAGAGTGATAGCCAAGCCTGGAACCACAAATAACGTCCAGTTTTGCAACGTCATCAGGATGTCTGAAAAAAATATTAGGGATATTTGTGACACGGGTTGATTAAACAAAATAAATTTTCTGTGTTCTTTTATATTCTCTCCCAAAAGTATATAAATTTCCATACCGCAAAATGTTGACAAACTGATTGCAAAGGCAATTATTATCAAAATTTTGCACAATTCTTCATATTGTCGAGATAAACCAGACATGTTCTTCAATAAAATGTTACAATTCTCAATAATATTTTCGGCATTCCATGAAAAATACAAGCGAGTACACACTGCTAATATAAACTGTAGAGCACTTGAAATGAATTGGCCGCCTAAACCTAGGTGGTATCCATGAAAACAAAGTACAGTTAAATAATATAAAGAAAATAAATTAAAAATGGTTGATATTATCTTTCCGGAAACTTTTTTAATTCTCGACGATTTTTCATAAGGAAAATAGATTCCGATAAGCATGAACATTTCGAGAATCAGCGAAAAGTTTTTGTTCAGACGATGAACAGTTTCCGAATATTTTTCTTTCTATTTTGAAGGTTTAAATGTCTTACTGTACATGTTGTTATTTGCTATCTTAATGACAAACTCAACAATCTTTTAACTTATCGTAATAAATGTTCGAGTTTGCGATTCTGTTATCGTAAAGAGTATCCGATCGATCGATTCGAAGCGACGTCAGCACCACCAACGTCAATAAGAAATAATAACAACAAAGAGCTTTGTAAATAAATTATTTAATTAGTATTACTTTAGAAAATCATTTTCGAAGAGATCACTAAAACATTCAATCAGTAGCGGACATTTGTTGAAGGTTAATGGGATATGATATGCATTGATAAATAATTACAATGGGTCAGTGTTGTCACTTGTATTAACAGACTTTTGCTTTCAGAAAATGTTTAGAAAAAATATAACTATCGAAGGATCGACTTATTTATATTTTATATATATCCCATGTCGGGGTAATATGTATAGATTGAGGTAGTTTGAGTATAAATTACATTTTTTCAATAAAACGTAACATTATGTTTTTTAGAATTATTTAATTTATACTATATGTTTATATCCTATTTCTTATTGCCTCAATGTGCAACGGTTTTATATAACCGAGTTACTCACCGTGAAAAAAAAAGTTTATTTCGTAAATCTCTGAGCAGAAGCGTCATCTTCAAGAGCACATTGTTTCAAATCTATCTGAGTGATAATTTTCTAACTCATGTATGTTTGCAATAATTTAACATGAAACATAAAAGCTTAATGTTAAGTGCCAGTGCTGAGTACATACATGTGGGGTAATTTGGATATACGGTCCTATTGGATATTCTAAAACCAAATCTACAAACTTTTCGACGTTGTGAAAGTCGGCAAATATTTTTAATTTACGAAAGTATAAATTTTCCCTAGTTACAAATGATTTCGGAAAGCATTTTTTATCATAAGAAACTTCAAACACCGATATTTTCGTTATATTTAAAGAATCATTTATAAAAACAATGTTTCAAACCACGGATTTTTGGAAACATTCTGGGTCGTTTTTTAAGGAATTAATCAGCTTTCTCAAACTGGAACATTGGTTTTTAGCTCACAGGCTATCAAAGCCTCAGAGCTAATGGACACGCAGGGTCTGTAGTATGTATGTATGCATAATGTGCATATGTATGTAAGTAACGTGATAACTCTTAAGAGGCTACTTCAGTCAAATGAAAAGACGCATTCGCTAATGCTAATCCTATGGAAGAAATTTATAAAGATATCTCGGTCGCATTTCAATATTTTTAAATGATTTCTTTTGCATTGAATAGTTGAGATCGATCTGTATGCAGGCCATTTTTTACTTTTTCGATATTGATTGAAGATATTTTTTATGAGGATGCTTTTACTTTCGAAACCGGTTCCGAAAATGAAAGTGTCTTCATAAGAAATACCCGTAAACAAAATCGAAAAAGTAAACACCGGCCTTTGTACAGATCGATCTCAACTATTCAATGCAAAAGAAATCATAAAAAATATTGAAATGCTACCGAGATATCTTTATAAATTTCTTCCATAGGACTAACAGTGGCGAACGAGTCTTTTCGTTTGACTGAAGTAGCCTCTTAATACAAATATCCGATTTGCTTCAAATTTCGTAAATAGGTTCATTCTGATAAGGCGCTCCATGGATTAGTTTCGAGGGTTCATTGGTTAAGTATAAAAGGGGGGGGGGATGGGGTGCTAATCCTCCTTAATTTAGATAAATGGGTTTTTCATGCAGAATTATACGATTTGTTTCAAATTTGGTATACCGATTTATTCTGATAAGGCGTTTCCCCGATTAGATTTGGAGGTCCATTGGTTAAGTATAAAGAGGGGGTAACGGGGACTAATTCTTCCCTTAATTTAGATAAATGGGTTTTACATGGAGACTTATCCGATTTGCTTCAAATTTGGTATACCGGTTTATTCTGATAAGACGCTTCCTGATTAGATTTGGAGATTCATTGGTTAAGTATAAAGGGGGTAAATGGGGAGCTAACACACCCCTTAATTTCGATAAATGGATTTTTCATGCAGAATTATCCGATTTGCTTCAAATTTGGTATACCGGTTTATTCTGATAAGGCGCTTCCCCGATTATTTACCGTTTTCCTCAAAAAGAGTGAGTTCTGTTTTATGAATAATAGGCATAAACTAGTATGTTGTGGCCATCACAAAACTTTCTTCTATATAAATCACGTCAATTGAATCATTTAAATAGTACAAAAAATTACATCAATTTAGCACCAATTCATATCAAAGTATATCTGAATTTGAAGTTTGATGAAAGTTCGTGCATTAGTTCTTGAGATAGAGCTATAGCGGAAATTCTGAAAAATGCAGCATAGCAGCGCCACCTGTTGAGCGATTTACACAAAAATGTAAACAGCACTAATTTATATCAAGGTATACATGAATCTGAAGTTTGATGAAAATTCGTGCATTAGTTACTGCGACAGATCTATAGTAAAAATTCTGAAAAATGCAACATAACAGCGCCAAAACATTTGCACCAAAACATAAACAGCGCTAAATCATATCAAGGAATACCTGAATCTGAAGTTTGTTAAAAATACAAGCATTAGTTCTTGAGATAGAGCTATTGCGGAAATCGCAAAAATACAGCATAGCAGCGCCACCTGTTGAGCGATTTACACCAAAATGTAAAAAACGTCAATTCAAGTCAAGGACTAACTGAATCTGAAGTTTGATGAAAATCCTTGCATTAGTTCTTGAGATAGAGCTATTGAAGAAATCGCGAAAAATGCAGCATAGCAGCGCCGGCTGTTGTCCGATTCACACCAAAAACTAATCAGCATCAATTTATATTAAGGACTAGTACAATATAAATTTTTATTAAATTCCGTGCATTAGTTCTTGAGCTAGAGCGCCCACAAAATCTGTGTCACATACATACATACATACAGACAGACAGACAGACTAACAGACAGACATTTTGTAAAAACATGTTTTTCGGAATCTCTGACCCTTAAAACGTGTAAATCCGTCGAAAACCGGAAGTCAAAAATTTTCATTAAGTACTTTCTTTTCGTAAAGATAGAAGAAAGTAAATAATAGTATAATATACAATTAGTGTGAATAGCCTGATATCAGGTGTCCCAAAAAGGACTGACTGATTTTAAAATTCAATAACTTCCAAACGGTGACAGATATTAAAAAAATTCTTGCAGGAGGGTTATGCATAAAGTCAAAAGTTTTATTACAGTGATTTTCGATTTTAGTTCGAATTACAAACAATAGATGGCGCTGTAAGCAATAGTCGCTAAATACAGGCTCGATTTTTGGTCTTTTCTGTTGTTCCATGCAGAAAAAGGAGATGGAAATGTATTATCCGGGCCACGAAGTACCAAAAATCGAGCCTGAATTTAGCGTTTATTGATCGCAGCGCCATCTATTGGTAGTAATTTGAACTAAAATCCTTTTTGGGATACCCGGTAGCTCAATGCCTTCCGTTTAACTGGTCACTTTTTTCTTTTTATTAGGATGTTATTATTCTTAATTAAATATTTTCATTTGCTTAATTGAATATATGCATGTAAGAATAAAAAATAATGTTAATTTTTTAATGTTAATTTTAACTCTTATGTACTGAATTATGAATTCATGAAAATTTTATCTTCTAAAGTAGGGGTGCACAACCTTTTTCAGAAAAGGGCCACTTACAAAAATGTTTGGGTTGTCGAGGGCCACATCAGTAACACAGACAGAATTCTATATCGGTGGGGGGGATAACTCCAATATTGATTTTTCATCATAAAAAAATAAACCAATAGAAGTAAATAATTGTATGCAGAGCCTCTTCACATCTGTATGAATAACCACACAACACTTTATGAAGACTAACTGCTCCTTCTTCATAAATGGAAAATTCTGACAAAATTCACGATTTTTTTCCACGAGCGATTGAAGAATTTCGCGATATTTTTGCGACCAATCAACAAAATTTTTATTTTTCCCCATCAATTGTCGAAATTCGTGATTTCTTTACCGCGGCAGAGTGACAAAATGGTTTTTCTCGCAATAAATGGTTGAAACTCGCGATTTTTAAGCAGCTGATCAACGAAACTTCAGATTTTTCTGCGCCTGAAAAATCTCACGAAATATGACGAAATTTGTAATTTTTTCCCGCGGAAATTTTACGAAATTCGCGATTTCTTCTCGCGATAAACTGACGAAACTCGCGATTTTTCCGCAATCGGTCAACGAAATTTGCATTTTTTCCGCACCTCATCGACAAAATGTGACATTTTTCTGAGCCAGATTAACGAAATTTGAGAATTTTCAACACCGAATCGACAAAATTCGCGATTTTTCCGCATTCGATCAACGAAATTCGCGATATTTCTGCACTCGATCAATGAAATTCACGATTTTTCCGCACCCGATCAACGAAATTCCAATTTTTCCACGATTGATCATTGAAATTCGAAATTCTTAACTGACTTGACGAAATTTGTAATTTTTTTCGCGGCAAATTGTCGAAATTGCGATTCTTTCTCTCGATAAATTGACGAAACTCACGATTTTTTCTCACCCGATCAATGAAATTTGAGATTTTTTAGCACAGGATCGAGAAAATTGGCGATTTTTCCGAACCCGATGAACGAAATTTGTGATTCTTAACTGACTGATGAAATTTGTAATTTATTCCCGCGGAAAATTGACTAAATTCGTGATTTTTTTCTCGCGATAAACTGACGAAATTCGCAAATTTTCCGCAACCGATCAACAAAATTTGCAATTTTTCCGCACCTCACTGAAAAAATTCGCGATTTTTCTGCGCCTGATTAACAAAAATTTCAGATTTTTCTGCACCGAATCGACAAAATTTGCGATTTTTCCGCACTCGATCAACGAAATTCGTGGTTTATCCGTGCCCGATCAACGAAATTTTAGATTCTTAAGTGACTCTGACGAAAATTGTAATTTTTTTCTGCGGCAAATTGACGAAATCCGCGATTTTTCCTTTTGATAAAGTGACGAAACACGCAATTTTTCAGCAGCACATCAACGAAATTTGTTATTTTTCCATACGTGATCGACAAAATTCGCGGTTTTTCCAAACCCGATCAACGGAATTCATAATTCTTAACTGACGAAATTTATAATTTTTTTCCTGCGGAAAATTGATGAAATTTACTATTTTTTCTTGCAAAAAAGTGACGAAAGTCGCCATTTTTCCGCAGTCGATCAATGAAATGAGATTTTTCCAATTTACCCGATCAACGAAATTCGTGATTCTTAACTGACTGACGAAATTTGTAATTTTTCCCGCGATAAACTGACGATACTCGCGATTTTTCCGCAACCGATCAATGAAATTTGGAATTTTTCAGCACCTCATCGACAAAATTCGCGATATTTCTGACCCGATTGACGAATTTTAAGATTTTTATGCACCGAATCGACAAAATATGCGATTTTTCCGACGATCAACGAAATTCGCGATCTTTCCGTGTGTGCTGAACAAAATTCGCGATTCTTAACTTATTCTGACGAAATTTGAAAAATTTCCCGCGGCAAATTGACGAAATTAGCGATTTTCTTGTGATAAATTCACTAAACTCAAGATTTTTCCGCACCCGATCAACTAAATTCGAGATTTTTCCGCACGTTCTCGACAAAATTCGCGATTTTTCCGAACCCGATTAATCCGAAATTTCCAATTTTTTCCAGCTACAAATTGACAAAATTCCCGATTTTTTTCTAGCTACATATGTAAAAAATTGCGATTTTCCCAGTTATAATTTGACGAAATTCGCGGGCCACAAGTTAGCCCATCGCGGGTCACTTTTGGCCCGCGGGCCACAGGTTGTGCATCCCCATTCTAAAGCATCTTTCGTGAATTATTTAAACTACATTAGAAGATTTACATAACCATTTAATAAATTTTAGAAGGATTTTAGAGGGATTGAAGGATTTAGAAGGATTCATTCAATTTGAATTTATAGCGATTTTGTGCACTATTTATAACCCCACTCAAAACTTTTATTTTAAATATTTTTCTTGGTATTTTGTAGAATTAGGAAACGTACAAATATAATGTTCTTACAATAGAAATATTTCCGAATTGAAAAATTCCCCCCACCCCTAACGCCAAGAAAGCTGAAAAGATGCCAAGGGAAATCACCCTTTTAAAAATATTTTTGTCTTCTGTAACCCATAATGCTTTTGGAACAAGATAAAGTAATGCATCTGTAACTCATTCTTAAACTGTATTACTACTAATCGATGTATTAAATGAATTTTATAACAAGTTATTTTAATGGTACTTATAAGTACCGTCAGTAGATAAAGGGTTAATGCTATTCCTTTATCACGTTTGCCTGTAGAACTTGTTTACTGAACGTGAAAAGTTCGGAAAACCGATTAATACACAATTAAAACTACATGGAAAATTTTCCGAAAGTATAAATATAAATCTCGAAAATATCTTTAAAATAGAATAGACATCAGTTTTAGAAATATCAAAATTTGATTTAGACCTAATATATTTTCATTATTAACCCCTTCACACCCGAAGTACACAAATGTGCACCTCTATTCTTTTCCTTATAAAAACTAAATTGTTTGATTTTGTTACATTTTGACTTTACTTTTAAGTAATTGAATGTTTTTCGCTTTGGGACAAATTCAATCAATGGCAGCATGGATGCTTATTTCCTCATAAAATAAATGTTATTTTTATCTGAGTTTGCAAAATGCCTTCAAGACAGTGTGGCCAATAATGTAAAAAAAAAAATTCACAATTATTTAGCTTAAATGCTTTACAATAAAAAAAAAATTAAGGATTAGCAGATCCTTAATTTTTAATTAAGGCCTAAATTAATTAAGGCCTAATTAAAAATTAAGGCAGATCCTTAATTTTTAATTAAGCAAGTCCTTAAGGACTTGCTTAAAGTCCTTAAATTTTTTATTGCGTGAATTTAGGTTATTGATCATTAAATTGATATTTTAAGGAGGCTAGTCATTTTAGATCCCTGTTTGTGAACCTAAATGACCCGTCCCCTAATGTATCCATTTCAGAAAAAGGGATTATTTTGTCATCTAGGGTGTCTTTTTGTTTGTGTAAAAGCAATGAATATGCATTTTACCTTCAGGTCTGAAGAGGTTAAACCTCTAAAATACCTTATTTATTTCTTAGCATACCACCTATAAGAGGGGTTTCTTATACAAATAGTATAGTTAGGATATAAAACACACATTTCTTTCTTAACACACGTTATGAAAAACTTCCACCACACACCGGGTAATTGTTAAATGTTATTTATTTTGCAATTATTAGGATGAGCGAAGTGAATCCTAGGCTACACAAATTATCTAGGCTACACAAATTATATTTTGTCGTACGCTTTTACAAAAAAAAAAAAAAAAAAAAAAAAAAAAAAAAAAAAAAAACTATTCAGTATTTTGACTTGAAATTAAACATAAAAATAAGTTATGATCTGTAGATTTGCACAATATTATTTTTTTACACAATAACCTTAACAAAAATTTATTATTTGTTTAACTTATTTTACATGTTTTACCATTAGGGACACATTTTTGTAAATAAAAAATGAAACACGTATATTTTCAGAAGAAAAATAAATCATGGAGTTAGTCATTATAGACAGAATTATGATTAATTAAATAGTTTCGCGATTTCTTTTATGAAATTTTTTAAATACCTTTGTTATAAGAATTATAGCATATTTTTAATGAATTAAAATTTGTGAAAATTCAATTATTTACATTCAGTTATAAAAGTATTTTCAGTGATGAGAATTCAAATACACAATTTATTCTACACAGAATAAAATAATACATAATTTATTCAAATACACAATGTGAAATCATTTACGTAGTCGATACTTACGCATTTTAAAAGAATTATATTATGATATTTTTTTGTAAAGTGGCAACAAACGAATTGTAAACAACTAAAATTAATTGTTAAATTCATTATATCATAAATAAAAAATTCCGAGAAAATTCTTAGTTATTTGACTGAATTTACATTTCTAAAATTAAAATGCGCCCAAACATAAAATAACGTTTTTGCTTAATAAAGATGCAAAAATAATAATAAAAAAATATTGTTACTTTCAAATAGTTATCTTATTAAATAATGCTTCACGAATCCAAACCAAGCATGGCTTTTGCTGGTAAATGCATAAATCAACACAACACATACATAATGTCATTTCAAAAAACCAACACTGTTTAAAAGACAAAAAAAAGTCTGTCTCTTGTAGTATATCTTTAAGATTTTAAAGTTACAAACGCATTTTTAACACAAATTACTCTGGCTGGAAATACTGTTATTCATTTATTCTGTTATATTAGATATTAAAGATTATTATAATTATAAAGCAGTTTTTACTTTTTTCCCAAATCAGATGTTCAAGTTTAAGAATAAGAGTTTAATTTAAAATAACTAAACGTTGTTTACCGTCTGATAAACAAAATTTAGAAATTAAAAAGATATGTTACAATTCATCGGACATTATAAGTAAAAATTACATAAATACATATACAATTAAAAATGCAATAAGTTTTAGCCCCTTATCAGTGCAATGACATTAAAATGACCAGAAAACTGTATATTATGTTTACAGTTAATAATTACTAACAGTCAATATCAAAGAAAGTATAAAGAACCATATCAAAGCAATGCTGTGTATTCAGGTGGAACTGTATAGGATTCATTCATCTGCGAAATTTGCTTAAGAGTGAACACACCTTCAATAAAAACTCTACTTTTAACCTTATATCAACTAGATTTGATAACTGTCATATTTGCGAAATGTGGGCTATGGTCGGTATCCAAAGAATGCTGTACAAGTTCAAACTGCAGTGCACCCTTCCAGATTTGTAGGCACATTTATGCTCAGTAAGGCGAATGGTGCATGCACGACCAGTTTCGCCAATATATACAAGGTCGCAATCTTTACAAGGGATACTGTAAATTGAACCGATTCTAAGTAAGGGGAGGGAAAGGGGGATTTTAGGTTTAGACTTACAAAGTACATTTTTCAAAACCTTTTGTGGCTTGAATCTGTATTGTTATTATAAGACTTCAAACGACTAGAAATTTTTTCAGAAAGATATTTGTAGTATGGTAGAGATATGTAATTAGTGGGAACATTATGAATTACAAAGGATGATGACACGCGTATTTATGTAATTTTTACTCTTATGTCAGATGAATTGTTATATATTCTAAATTGTTATATATTTCTAAAGAGTTTAAGTTCTCTGCAGCGTTGTTATTTTGACTTTTTTAATAATTTTATTATCTTCTAATATTTAAACCAAATATAAAACATTAAACAGACTTCAATACATTTAAAAAGCAATTAAATAAAAAAAAATACATAAAAAACATTTAATTAAAATCAAAATCATACAATGTATACGTTTCGCTATGTCATCGCATTGCCTCAACAGTACTAACACCAACCATAACAATAAAACATCGAACATATTCATTAGGAATTGAACCTAATTCGTTTAAGGTATACACAGTAAAACCTCTTTTATCCGAAACTATTTTAACAAAAACGCGCGATAGTTATACGACATTAAAGATTAATTGTTGACAACTTGAATTTTTTGTATAATCTTTGCTAATCCTTTTTTTATTCATATACCCTATAGATTCAAAAACGTTCCATCTAAGCAGTGTGAGGGAAATGGGAAATTAATGATGTATACTGATAAAAAGCGATAACAAAGCAAATAACTAATAAAGCAAAATATACGTTCTTTTTTTCTTTGGAACAAATATTGCATTTTTATAAAATGGAACTAAAAAGTGTTACATATTAGAAAAAAAAAGCTAAAAATATTTTTTAGCATTTTTATAAATCATTTTAGGTTTTCTACAACTACAAGTTTGGAAATTTATCTCAGATATGCTTTCCATTGGACGATAGTGATACAACTATACATTGTTCTTCTGATGACGAAATGCTCATTGGTGATCAACCAACACCATCAGCTTCTAGTCATATATACATCACAATCATATATGCATCTATATATATATACAGTAGATCCTCTTTTATTCGAAACTCTTTTAACCGAAACTCTCTATTAACCAAAATCCATTTTTAAAGTTTTTTTTTTTTTTTTACAATTAAATTCCCTGTGTGCAAAATCCATTTTGAAATCTTTTTTTTTAAATTATTTTTATCCTTTTGTGCAAGCGGTCCTTTCCGAACTACGAGTACATATAAATATTTTCGATCCCCTTTCTTAGAGTTCCTTTGAGTTTAACTTGAGCTCCCGTAAGCTGCGGAGTGGAATGAAGAAAACAAACAAATTAGGAGTTTTGAAGCTTTTGAATGTTTTGCAAAAGGTTTGGCATGGCTGGAGCAGCAGAAAGACTGTGGTACTGAGTGAACTAATAATATTTAAAAACTCCGTGATAGAGCTTCAAAGCAAAGGCATTCGAAACTGCGACAAACAAAACATTTTTTCAAACCCTTGTGATATATGTAAAAGGTACTTAATTTCAAAATTAAAATTCAAGTAATTTATTCTTGTTTATATTTTGATAATGCTTTATTTTTATTAAGCACTTGTTACCATAATAAGAAATATTGCATATATTTCTCCTTCATCTTAAAATGGAAGCATTCTTGATTATCCGAAAATTTCGATTTTCCGAAAGAGGGTCGGTCCCAATTACTTCGGATAATCGAGGTTCTACTGTAGTTATAGTTTAGTGAAAACACCCCTCCATGAACAGTCTGTAATGTAATCCTTGCAAACCCTTGTAATTTTTTCAAAATTAACGAATCTGCGAAAGATGAGGTAGGGTCCGTCTCAAAATCATGTTGGACTAATCTGGAAATTAATTTGCCCTTTTTAAATGCGCCGATATGCTCCTTAAGTCGTATCTCTATAGATCTTCCAGTCTCACCTATATATATGTTCTTGCAATCACTGCACGGAATCATGTACACAACACCGGTTAATTTCGTTTTGTCATATTTAAACTTGTGGCTATTTAAAAAAGAACTCAATTTATTTAACGATTTAAAGGAAAATTTAATGTTAAATGATTTCAAAACAGAAGAAACTTTCTCTGAAACATTATCGTAAATTGGCAAACAAACAAAACTATTAGGTTTAAACCGTTGAAAAGGGAGAGGGATTGCATTAATCTTTTCCAAAGTATTCTTGAAAATATTTCGAATAAGATTTTTTGAGTAACCTTTCTTCTTTAAATATTCATAATTTTTATTTCTTTTAATTAAAAAAAAATCCTGGTGTAGTCTATTTGATCTCGATTGAGAATCACCGCTTCAAACACTCTAAAACTGGGAGGAGTGAAAAGTTCACTCATTGAAAAAGAGACAGCCATTTTCATTCTTTTTGAAGTGAATCTTATAAAAATACACTCCTTAAAGTGTGGAATTTTCCACCCCCAACAAAGGAGTGAAATATTTCACTCCATTGTCGAGAGTGAAATATGTCACTCTGTTGTCGAGTGTGAAATATTTCAGTCCGCTGAGGAGAGTGAAAGCCAGGTATTATATACTTCACTAAAAATTTCCGTTCAACTTTGAATTCAACTTTCCGTTCAACATATGGAATGAAATAATGAAAAGCACGAAAATATGTCACTTCTGAATTTTTAAAATCTCCATTTCATAATGTAACCTTGGAAATTACGCTGATATGGTACAAAAATGCACTCCTTTTCACGAGTGAATAGTCACTCAGAACAGTACATATGTATAGTCATTTCTTTTCTTTTTATATTTCCTTCTTTTTTTCTATTTCCTAAATCAATCTCTTCCTATAAAACATATGAAATCTATTTAGCTCATATTCACAAAATACAATATATACGGTAATAATTTTTTAAAATTAAATGTGGCTTATCATGTCGTTCCATAAATAAGCATTAAATTAATATCCATTTTTCAGCAATAGCGGAAGAAAATTCGAAATCATGATTAAGTTAAGTAATATGATATTACATAACTTAATCATGATTTCGAATTTTCTTCCGCTATTATATAAACATATACGGGAATAATTTTTTTAATCAAATGTGGCTTATCATGTCGTTCCATAAATAATCATTAAATTAATATCCATTTTTCAGCAATTGATATGACCAAAAGAAAATATATACATGTTCCAGATAATATAAAAATTTAGACTCCATGTTCATATTTAATAAAACAATGACAAATCGCAACACATAAAAACATTTCTTACGCATTCTTAATATTTAGATGAAGCTTAGATTTTATTAAAAAAATATGCGAGTTAATAAGGAGCTTTTAAGCTTTTAAAGTGAAGAAATTAAAAATATTTTAGAACAATAGGACTCTGCAAAATAGCGATACTTTACTGAACAGTACGGTAAAAAGATAAGATTTATATTTAAAATAAAATAAAATAAAAATCACACATTGTTAATCATATAACATCCACCTGTTGTACAGTGTTTCATAATTAAAATACAGTAAACAATAACGTTTGATTAGATTTAAATTCATTAGCAATGAATACTGAGATCTAAATGATTAAAATTTGAATTACACATGAAAAGAAAAGACCATAATAAACGTTGATCACGGGAATACAACGAAATACAACTTAATGGGCATCTGAAGAAAAAGAAATAATATGAACTGATTAAAATTTCGGTTAATTACTTTCCTTTATGGGCATTTTTAAACTGTCATATCTTTATAGGGCATGCAATGAAAGCAAACACAAGGACTAAGATTAAAATAAAGTATTTTAGTTTATTTCTGCCCGTAATCTAATTTAATTCATATGAAACTTTAATTGAATTTTCCCTTAAAAGTTCTATTAGTGTTACAAACTATGAATTAAATAAATATTGCCATTAAAGTATTTAATTCCATTCTTTACTTCGCTTGTATATATTTTCATTGCTTTAAAATGTATAATTTTTTTTAAATGCCCATAAAAGCAATATAAAAAAGAATTCACTCCATAAAATTTGAACATTCACTCCTATGAAAGAGTGAATATTCACTCCTGCCGAACACATGCATTTTGCAAGAGTAAATAGTCACTCCTCCGAAAGAGTGATTATTCACCCCTGTTTAGAGTGAATATCCACTTCCCTGGAGTGAGTATTCACTCTTTCAGAGAATTAACAATTCCATTTTTGTTCAGAGTGAATAGTCACTCTAAAGAGGTTGGGCATGTTTTGACACTGTGATAAAGTGAGTATTCACTTCTCCGAAGTAAATAGTCGCTCCTTTTTATTTAGAATGAAAGCCACCTTGGATTATTACTATTACATATACACTATCAAGAAAAGCATATCAAACGTTAAGCAACTTAAAAAAAAACAATAAACAAACAAAAAAAAAACAACTTTAATAACACATATTGGACAGTTGCACCATAAAATATAATAAATAAAGAAACAATCTTGCTTAATGGTACACAAAACACGAACTTTAATAAGCTAAAAGTTAACTTCTACGTTTCGAGCTGTTTCTACAGCCGTCTTCAGGAAAATAGGATGGTAAAAAGGCTCAAAGTTCATAGACGAAAGCTTCCTGTGCAAGAGATAATTAGTCGAAACTTGAACAATGATTTGAATACAAAAATGTAGTTAGCGGCATTCGAACATTGCATGTGTAGATGGCGGCACTCGTGGTTTCTTAAATCGACCTTTTTGATTCATTTGATCTCAATTCATTAATAATTATTTATTTTCACTAGATGGCAACACTACATTTTTGTATTCAAATCATTGGTCAAGTTTCGACTAATTATCTCTTGCACAGGAAGCTTTCGTCTATGAACTTTGAGCCTTTTTACCATCCTATTTTCCTGAAGACGGCTGTAGAAACAGCTCGAAACGTAGAAGTTAACTTTTAGCTTAATAAAGTTCGTGTTTTGTGCGCCATTAA
Organism: Maratus speciosus; assembly: GCA_963932465.1. Classification (NCBI taxonomy): domain Eukaryota; kingdom Metazoa; phylum Arthropoda; class Arachnida; order Araneae; family Salticidae; genus Maratus; species Maratus speciosus. Next base: position 17,569,175 of record OZ010793.1, on the reverse strand, counting down.
GCAAGATTGTGTCTTTATATAAAAAACTTTAAATTTCGACTTTTAAATTTTCTCATGAAACTCTATCGGAATTCTATTGCTAACTTTGACTCATATTATAGTGTACCATATGTACACTGTAAAAAAACAAACAACAACAAAAAAAAAAAAAAAAAAAAAAAAAAAAAAAAAAAAAAAAAAAACCATTAATCTAGGAAAATATAATATATTCATGTACGAAAGTATACAAAAACTTCTTCCGTGTTACTAACGATTCGAAAAGCATTCTGCATATTTATAACCCCAAGAATATTTTAACATTTTGTTATTACAGTCGGACCTCTATTTAACGAAGTCGCTAAATCCCGAAAAAAAGTTCGTTATATGGAAAATTCGCTAAATAGAAAGTCTCCTTTTAGAACACTTTAAAGTACATAAAACATGTCCATAAACACTAAATATAATTTAAAAAAGTAATTAACCACACTTTTTTATATATTATATCTATTTGTTTTTTTTTACCCATCAAAAAGAAATCTGTGAGGGAAATAAGAATGAAACAAAACATTGTCTAGAAATGCATTGTATTTTCAGTTAAAAAATGATCTTACATTAAAATCACGATTTTTTATTATGGTTGATAAGCTGTTTGGAGGAATACCAAATTTTAAAGCAGTATTCTTTTTCTTCACGCCTTTATCCACCTCATCAAGTGCATTTTTTTTTTCTTTGATGCTCAAGCACTTTCGCTTTGACATTTTCGAGCTACAAGAACCGAAATTACCAACACGACCGATCATGATCAAGAAACTAGAAAACGGAAGACTAAAGACACGGAGCAGCTCCATTGAGGGTTAAAAGGCGATATTGATAGTTTGCACTTCTTTGGATGGAAAGCAAAGAATCACAGCGATTTTACTGTTCTCGGTGAGTTAGGTGCTTGGTAAGACCTGGTCTTGGTCATTGATCATCATAAACTGAATTAAAAGAAAGAATAAGTTTGAAATGTCCAGTAATATTTTGCGAAATAGTGAGAAAGAAAAATTTAGATCCCAAGAAAAAGTTCGTTAAATAGAGAATGCACTTCGCTATTTGGAGGTTATTTTACGAAGAAATTTGCAAAATGATCTTCGTTAAAAGTAAAAGTTCGCAAAATAGAGGTTCGTTAAATAGAGGTCCGACTGAACAATATTTTCAATGTTCGAAGGAACTTTTATGAAGACAAGTTTCTTCTGCTTCCACTGATCATCGGAAATGTTTCCGAGTTTTCAAAGTTTATTAATCAATTTTCTGAAACCAGAATGTCGGTTTTTCGGATGCCATTTATTCTCAAGCAGACATTTTGATATTCCCTGTCAGAAAAAACTCATCTAATATACACTAAATTATTCCTCATTTTCTTACAAATACACTGGTGTCCAAAATTAAGGACAAATCACAAAATGCTAATTTTCAAGTACGCGAATACTCAAAAGGAAGTAATATAATTCGAATCATTACTATCTCTACAGCACAGCTAGTCCACATAACATCTCATTCATGTCACACATAGTCACAAGTGTCGCAGTCACTACGGTGAAGCAAAAAAATTGGAAATTCCGTACATCTCATTATGAGTCTCAAATGATCACTATATGTAACTCCACTGAGCCGTCACTGTGACTACTGCTTTGTGACGAGTCACCATGTGACTTTACAATGTAGTTACATTGAGATTCTCATGTGACTGTCATCTGTAGACTCAATTTCAAAGTCATCGTGAACGCTGCATTGTGATAAGTTATGAAATAATGTCACATTAAAGTCACATGATGACTTTCAGGTGACAGAGAGACTACTGTGAAGTCACCATTGTGTCCTTTTGTGAAAAGTCACCATGTGACTATAATGTGATATTATTAGGTGACTTATCCTAATGCAACGTTCATGATCACTTTGGAATCGAGTCTAAAAATGACAGTCACACGAGAGTCACAATGTAACTACATTGTAAAGTCACCTGGTGACTCGTCACAAAGCAGCAGTCACAGTGACGTCTCGGTGGAGTCACATATAGGGATCTTTTGAGACTCATAATGAGACGTGTGGAATTTCCTATTTTTTTTGCTTCACCGTAGTGACTGTGACACTTGTGACCATGTGTGACATGAATGAGATACTATACGGACTAGCTGTGCTGTAGGGATAGTAATTATCTGAATTATATTATTTCCTTTTGAGTATTCGCTTACTTAAAAATTAGAATTTTGTGACTGGTCCTTAATTTTGGACATCAGTGTAATTTCCGTACTCCAAGAAAACATATTTTATCGGTGAATTCGTCCCGAAAATCTGAAAAAGAAGGAGAAATTCCGCTCATGCCTAACACGCATGCGTTTTGGTTCTGTTAATTCTAAAATCCCAATTTATTTTTTAAATGAAAAGCCAAAAATTCTATAAATTAAGATTTATAATTTAATTAAAAAAGAAAGAAACAAACAAAAATAACGTTTTCGAATTAAAAAAAAACAAAAACAATTTTCTCATTCATTAAAAAGTACTCACAACTTATATATACTATTTGCTTTTAAAGTATATTCTACACACACATTTAAAATAGATATATTAATTAAAATATGAAACGGAAAAATCGATTTTACTAAAAAAGAAAGATCTTTTAGAATAAAAATATAATATTTATATTTTACATCTAGCGATATACTTAAAAATATTTATAATTCACAATTTTATCCTGTATTAGTACTAAAATATTAAAACCCCATACACAATCCATTAAAGACGAAATCTTCCCGAAATGAACTTCAGTATTCAAAGTTTTTTAAAGAAATTAATAAAGCCATACCCATCTCTAGGAAACATATTTACTTCAAACTGTTTCACTACTCAGCAGTCATAGCCAAGAGGTTAAAGTACTCAGCCCGTAACACTAACAGCACTAAGTAGCTGGTTCGACTCCAAGGCCAGCTACTTTCGTTTTATCCCCACTTTCTTCAGTTGACGTATATTTTATCCCCTGTACAGGGTACCAACTGGACTCTTATTGTAGTATTATCATGCAAGTATAATGGAAATTTAATCTTTTATTTATTTTTTCTCCTAGATGTTGTTAGTTTATTTTTTCCCACTGCTACGAATGAAGACCTTAAGGAACCCATACAGACATGGCTACGGCATTGCAAAAAGAGGCTACAAAAGAGGAAGAGTGCCGAAAGCTTAATTGTTGTTGTACATTTATTATTTTTTTAAAATAAATTTTATAAATTTAAATTGCTTGGTACTTACTAATTCTTTTTTAGATTTTCTAAATATAACGTGGTTCAAAAAAATTTTTCAATCAATGTAAGAAAATAGATTTGTTCACCTTACATGTGTAGTGTACTTTTTTTTTCCTTTTTTCTCCATGTAAATGAAGAAAAGAACTTTGGTTCTTCAGTAACTCTTTTTTCTTAATACAAAGAGAAATTCAGCAGATTAAAGTAAAATCTCGATATTAGCATTAAAATTTTTATAATTTATGCAGATAATAACCAAACCATTCAAAATAATATTTATCTTGAAAAATTAATCATTGTACTTCATGTAAGTTCATTAGATATAGTTGGATAATCGTATAACTTAGTAAACTGTCTTCAATTCTGTTTTGATTTAATGAACCTATTCATTTATGGTTAGTTTATTTGTTTTTAATACTTTCTAAGTTGCAAAAAGAAATTAACACTCATATGTACAGTTATATTTAATTTTATTGTATAAATAACTTAAAGTAAGTATAAATTTACGAGTTTAGCTCCAAAAAAAATTTCATTTTTTTTTCCGTATTTCCCACTTTCATGTCTGAAGACAAGATAAAACTAAAAGCAAATTTTACTTTTAATTTAGATTTCAACTGGAACAAAATTATGTATCTTGCATACAAATATTCACTTACATACATGCTTCTGTATTACTGTAATTTCCGGTGTATAAGCCGCGGGTAATTTAAGTCTGTTTCAAACCGGAAATTTTATTTAAAAAGGGTAGTCAAATAATTGTTAAGCAGAAGCAAGATACATTTTATTTAAAAACAATTCTGGTAGAAAACTGAATTCTCTGATCCGCGGCTTATACACCGGAAATTTCGGTAACTATACTAAAATTTCCATATAAATAGCAAATTAAGTACTTTTTTTTTTCTTTTTTTAACTTCCAAATAGTATATTTCAAGACAATTTCATAAAGCGTGAATTACTATTAAGAAATCATGTCATAACAAAAGTTGGCAACTATGTTTAAATTCATACAGATCACGAAAGTGCTGATTTATTTTATTTGTCATGACATACCACATGAGACATAAATAAAGTTAAAATTATGTACAACGTAGACTGAACTGCAGTAGAGTTTCTACATCACCTGGAAAAGTCTTGGGACTTTAGAAAATTGCTTATCTTCAATATTTTGTCCAAAATCTGTTGTAAAATTTAATATTTCATGGTGATCATCAAATAAGTGAAAGCTTTTTTCTACATGATGATATTTCGTTTAAATCACCCTCATCCAGAAATTCCTACGTTTGCCATACTCACCTCTACAGTTTTAAAACTGCAATGCACATTTTAGTATTTTTGAATAATGCAATATTTATTTTACCACCAGCATGCACAGTGAACTCGCCACCACTAAAAATTTCTTAAATACTTGTAGTATTTCATATTAATTATGTAACTAGCAGTTTTTTAATGTCACTAATCTGACATTAAAAAGGGGGGAGGGAATGTGTCAAGAAAAATAACATCTTAAGAACCTACTGCATTTGCATGCTGCTATTAATATTGTGGTGAACATTATTTAAAAATGTTTGCATTTCAGTATTTTGAAAAAAAAATCACTTAACCTACCTCCAAAAGGAAATATCCTCATTTAAAAGAAAGAAAAAATGTGCAACCAAAATCAAAAATGTAAAAAAGTTCCTTTGTAGAAATCAACCTCAGTTATCCAAAATATGTTGGAATGCACTCGAACCATCTTAGCCCTTTCTCTTCCCTTCCACCCTTTCCCCAGCACTTTTAGTTTGAAACAAGTAATATGGTAAAGTTGCTATTTAAATTAAAGTTAAAGGATTTGCAGAAGCTGGTATAGTATTTTATAGCAGAAAATAACATTTCTAGAAAACTTGAAAGCAAAACTTAAATTTTGTTTTAAAATTGCATTATGTTTTGATTGTAATGCAGCATTGTGTACCAAGTTTTCACTAGGACATAAAGGAGGTGCAAAGGGAAGTAATTTTTAATGGAATTCCTAAAAATATACTACGACACTCTAGTACAGACCTTAATATGCTAATTACTAATTATGTGTTTTAATGTTTTCTGAAATTGTATGAACATATGCAAGATTTAAAACCAGATCGGTGAAAGTAGCTAATTTTGTGTGCATGGAGGGGTGTCAGTTTGTCAGATACAAAGGAATATTAGTATATGATGGTAAGTAAATTTGCCATCAAAACAAAAACATCCCTCTAGAAAGCATTGTAGTGCTTTTTTTAAAGGGCAACTTCTCTAGATTTTCATTTTAGAGCATTTAAGAAAATGTGACATGTACCACTTTGTCTTTAAATGTCTCGTATGTGCTATTAAGAACGAAAATTATTAAATTAACTTTTATAAAAAAAAAAAAAGGCGGGATTAGGTAGTGTATTGCAATTAATTTATGTTCTGATTCTATTAAATCAATTCTGATAATATGTGCAAAAATTTTAGCATTTAGTTTGATATTTGTGTTTCACATTTAGTTTTGATATGTGTGTTATACAAGCTTGCTGTACTGGCAACTAAAATTGGGTGATGCCACTCTGCCTCTGGCATAATTAGAATAAAAAGAAAACAAAGTAGAAATTAAAATGGAATGGAAAGAAAGCTAAATAGAGCTGTCATGTAAACAACAATCATTAATTCATCAAAATTAAAAAAGCTTCGAAGTAACTTTACCTTTGAAAGTTTCTTTTAAAAACACAAAAAATCTTTCTGAAAGTGAGGGTTTTTTTAATTAAATTTTTCTTTTTTAAGCAACAAGGTTAGTCAACTGAAAGTCTTAACATTATAAAGAGTGTAACATCCTGTATTTCTTTCTAAATAAATTACCCTTTTTTCTTATACAGAAATTTTCTATTATAGTGAGCTCTGAGAAATATGCAAGACTGAAAATTCAGTTTAAAAAAATGCATATAATGTAATATATAACCCTCTCCTTCCTCAAAATGTAAAATAAAAACTTTTTTGTGTTAAATTTGTTATTCTGCAATAACAATACATTAAAGTAAAAAAAAAAAAAAAAAAAAAAAAAAAAAAAAAAAAATGCATAAGACCGTTTGAAAGAACTTTTCCTAGCCCGAAGTAGCACATCTTTTTTTGCACTTTTAAAAGAGTTTTTTTTTTTTTAAATCTTGCACACTATATTTAATTGCAGATAGGCTGATATCAGCCTATATCTCTGCCACAATTAAGTATTCCAAATTTCTTCTTTGCTGCCTCCCATATTCATCCTGAAATCTTCCTGTGAACGATTCGCAGGTTTGTAACCTTGAAGTATCCCAAAATCTTCCCTGTGATACATCCCATAAACTTCCCGGGGAGTTTTTATGACCTTGAAATATCCCAAATTCCTCCTAAATTGCTTCCCATACACTTCCTGAGGAGGGTTTTAAAGCATACACTTGTGTGACCTTGAAGTCTCCTAAAGTCCTCCCAATTTCAAATCCTCAAATCTTCCTCAGATCCTCCTGGTTGAGAACGTTATGGAGGTCCTGGGGAGCTCTCCAGGATGCTATAAGGCGGACATTTACGGTTCCTGAGGACCTCCTGATGACAATTTTCTGCATCCTCAGGGATGCCTTGGGGATGAGGATAGTGGATTGTCAGTACTCCCCAGGATATCCCTGGGAGGCAAATGTGCTATATGGGGTGACGGAGAAAAAAGAAACGGATATTCGTCAATTAACGAAATAATCCCGGTAGCAGTGCTGCCAGGAAAATTTCTGTGGATTGAAGAAAGTACTTCTGACAGTGTTCAACAAATATTTTTTATATACAAACAGAATAAATGAACAGCATTGTCATTCAAGATAATATTATTTTATTACTCTTGCATGTGTAAATTCAATGACGCTGTTGAAATCGTTTAATCGAGATTGAATACATCCTAAAAATCGATATTCCTGTTTGAGAAAACGGATTAATACACTCTAAAAGTGAATAGGAAATGTTTCCGAAAATCAGAGGCAGCCAAAGAAACTTTTTTTTTTTTTAAATGATTGTTTAAATCTCGAAAATATATTGGTTTCCAAAAGTTTCTAATGCTAAAGTACGGTTTTTAGAATCAGGATTAAGCCGGAAAAGGTTATATTATATTTTCGCAGTTTAGGAAACCGTTGTTTCTTTTAACAGTTTAGAAACGGCAGTATTTTTTCAAATATTTTGAGAATGTACTTTGGGGCAATGGAATTTGAAAAGAGTCAAAATTGACCCGAAATACGACTTTTTCTTTCTGTCTAAACTTTTTTTTTTATTATTATTAAAAAGCTATATTCATATATAGATTGTGACCTAAACACTCTTTTGTTCCAAATCACTGAAGAGAAAGTAAATTGGCGCCGGAGGGATTAGAACATGGGATCTCGTGATCAGTAGGCGAGAGCGTTAGCGTCGAGCAAAGGACCAAGCCAGTTACTCTAAGCTAGTAACTCGCTGTATACAGATCAAGTGAGATGAGATCGGTACACACTCCATCCCCAGTGAGGAAGACGTATTGCTGACGTCACACGAGCGATATGCACTCGTGAGTGATGCTGTCGTACGCATGTGTGATGCGTGGGATGACAGGCTTTGTGCTGTAAGCGTTTCACAAGCTTTGAGTGCAGGGGATGATTTATTTAGTGCTGCCATCTGTTGGTTATCAGATGAGATGATTGCTGTTGAAGATTGTTGAAAGTTGGGTGTTTGTCCGGGTCACCAATGAAGAGATAGTGAACTAACCCCGGTGGGATTTGAATCAGGGATCTTATGATCAGTAGGTGAGAATGTTAGCGTCGAGCAAAAGGCCAAGACAGTTACTCTATGCTGTTAACTAGCTTTATATTGATTAAGTGAGGTGAGATCTCTACACCACTTTCATTAATTTACGCCAAACGGCCTGCAATAAATAAATCTCAGTGTTTGAATATGACTGTATTAAAGAAACGAAATTTCAAAAGTGTTTGTGAACTCTTACATTGTTCTCTAAATCTTATTTTATGATGAAATTTGAGGTGAACTCATTTGAGAAATCATAGCACCGTATGTTAAAAATGCACACAGCATAGTCAATATTAAGGTTTTTTCTATTTTTATACAACTCATGGCAGTAACGTAAAACTTCTCAGTCAGATCTCTCGAAACTTCTGCTAATCTTGCATAACTTATCGCTTCTGTTTTCCCGCTCAAAAGTTTCTCCCGGAAGGTAGCTGATGTCAGAATACAACTTTTTAATTCAGAAAAATTGTCTGGAATGCGCGATGCCAGACCAACTATGAAAAGAAGAGCGACGGAAACACCAACACCGAGGAAAATTGAGAAGGCGATTTGTGATATATATGCAATATTTGGACTAAATATTGATATCAAAACCATAATTTCCATCATGAGTAAAGATAGAACGAAGAAGATAGGTATCGTCAAAACAAAATCCACCTGATGCACAATTTGCGACGTTTTGCTGATGTAATACGCGCATTGCTTTATTTGCGACAAATCTTCGCTGAATTCCGTCGCCATCATGTTAGATATCTTCGTCTTCAAGCCACACATCAAGTTTCCGAGCTCGTAATAAACGAACGACAGAAGAATGATAGCCATGCCTGGAACCACAAATGTTATCCAGTATTGCAACGCCAACAGGAGTTCTGCAAAAACGTCCAAGGACATTTGTGACAAGGATTGATTAAACAAGACAAATTTTCTGCTTGTTTTTATAGTCTCTCCCAAGTGCAAACAAAATTCCATGCCGCAAAATGTTGCAAAAGTGATTGAAAAGGCAATTGTAATCAAAACTTTACAAGATTTTTCGTACGTTCGAGATAGACCAGACGTGCTATTCGATAAAATGCGACAATTCTCGATAATATTTTTGGCATTCAGCGAGAGATACAAGCGGGTAGCCACTTCTAAAGTAAACTGTACAGCAATTGAAATAAAACGACCTTCCAAGCTTGACCGGTATCCTTGAAAGCAAAGTACAGTTAAATAATATAAAAAAAATAGATTCAAAATGGTTGATATTATCTTTCCGCAACTTTTATTAACTCTCGACGACTTCGCATAAGGAAAACAGATTCCGATAAACACGAACATTTCGAGAATCAGCAATAAGTTTTTGTTGGGTCGATGAACAGTTTCTGAATATTTTCCTTTCTGTCTTGAAGATTTAAGTGCTTTACCGTACATGGTGTTACAGTTATATGACAAATTTTTATTGAAAAATTAACTTTGTACGTAAGCTATAACAATTTTTCGACTACTTTTAGAAAGCGCTCGAGTTTGTCTGATGCATTCATTTATCGTAAAGAACATTACATCGATCCACTGAAGCGATGTCACTACCACCCATGTCAATCAGAAATAGTAAAGAAAATGCCTCGTAACGAAATTAATTACATAGTTTAACTTTAGAAAATCAATTTTTAAAAGACAGCTAAAACATACAATCAGTATTGGACGAATTTTGCCGATTGATGGGTGACCTATGATATGCGTGATAAAAACCCGGGTCAGGTACGTATTGAGATAATTGTGCTTTTAGAAATTTAATGGAAAAAATAACTAATGAATATCGAAGGATCGATTTATCTGTTGCTGTCTGGAAAATTTGTGCACAGCGTGGTTAATTGGAGTATAAATTGCACTTTTATTTTAACAGAACGTAGCATTTTTTTTAGTATTATTTAATTTATACCATATGTTTATACCATGTTTCACACTGTCTCAGTGCTTTTTAGATAACCGGGTTTATTCTTTGGGGAAAAAAAGGTTTATTAGTATATTTTAACATGTGAGCGGATTCATATCTTCAAAAGCTGATTGTTATAAAATCGTCTGATCTAATTCAGGTATGTTTGCATTACCTTTGTTTACAGTCATTTTCCTTAAATGTTTAATGTTAATTGACAGTGATGACTCTATAAATGGGGAGTAATTTGGGTAAATGGTTTAATTCTAGAACAGCAATACTCAAACTTTTTTTCCCGCAAATCGCAAACATACAGTGCGTCTCAAAAGTATATGTACAAGCGATTTTTTGAAATAGCCGCTCAAAAAATGAAGCCATAATTACGAAAAAAAAAATAATAAACATATGGAATCATAATATATGTTTTTTACAACAACGAAATTCAGTATAGGTTTTACAGAATTTTTGTAAAAAAATAAAACTGAAAATAAACTGTCCCAAAAATATATGGACAATGAAGCGAATTACTTTTATTACCACCGTACATGTGAATTAACCACTTCGAAATATAAAATCAATGCTTCAGTTGTCGAAAAGTGAGAAAATGTCTTGCAACATTCAATTCTCTGCTGCTGATATAGTTAAAATTTGGCGTTTAAAGGCTCAAAATGTTAAAATTTATGATATTGCTGAACAAATGAAGAGTAGCAGATCCGCAATTTATGAAAATTTGTCAAAACAAGTGACAATGCGATTGCAAAACAAAGTTCAGGTCGACCAAGAAAAACATCTCTACGACAAGACAGATAGAGTTTGAGTGCAGTTTCAACCCAAAATAACTTTGTTCGTGAAATTTCGAAGACTTTAGCGTTTCCTATTTCGAGATCTACTCTTTACCGTTGCATACAAGCAAGCAAAATTCAGAAATATAGCAGAATGCGTCGGACATCTATGGTGAAAGTGCACTATAGAAATGCACGCATTCTTTGAACTAAAAAATACATGCCTTGGGCAGATGAATCGTTAAGTGTTTCTTCAGTGACGAAAACAAAGTCAATTTGGTTGGCGCTGATGACTGGGCATACTATTGGCATGATCTGCGACGAGAATCACGCAAGTTCTTTAGTCTACAACAAAGAGGGATTCCCTCATGGTGCAGTTTTAGTGTAGTAAATAGTTTTCGCGATAAACGAGCTATATAATACGCCTTATAATGTAACAATATAGAATTTAAATTTCTAAAGAAAAGTACATAAGATTTCTTCTAATAAATAAATCTTTTGAGTAATGAAAAAAATTTATTTTATTTTTATTGTAGGAATATATAGTGCAAATCCAATTAATTTGGAATAGTGTTTGTTTACTGTTGAAGATTAAGAAATGCATACAATATTGTAGCACAAATGGGACTACATATAAAAAGGAATTTTGACTAAGAAAACTTCATTTAAGATGTTTTAACATAATTTTAAATTAATTATAAATGTTAAGACAAATTTTGACTTTTCGTGAAAATATATAAAACAACAAGGATGAAGTTCTTCAGTAATTTTTATGCACATCTTAATGAATTTTAATAAATGTGGATTAGTGATTATGAGTCTTGGGCTGCACTTAAAATATTACCGGACCACATGCGGCCCGCGAGCCGCAGATTGAGTTTGACTGTTCTAGAACCTAGCCTATAAGCGAATCTAAGATCTTGTTTTCAGACATGCCTTGCTGATATGTAAAGAAAACCCCCATGCGATAGGTAGGAATGATAATAACTCAATAATGCTCTAGAAGATGTGAAGAAGTGCTGGGAATATTTACAGCTTATCCTAGATTTAAGCCTAATAGTTTTTCATTAGTAAACCTGTAAAATGTGTTCTTTATTTTGTAACATATCTAAATTTACCTATAGAGGTTTAACTTATGTACAATCTATATATTATTATATAGTCCATAATTAAACGACCCTACTTTAAAGTTGTCTAAATACGAAACTATTGGTCAAAAAGTTGTGAAATTTTGTGTCGGGCATGATAAAAGAATGGGAATTTGTTTGAGTGAAAAAAATGTTTAGTTCAAAATTTCGCCATTAGAGGGCGTTTTTTAATAAATTACATAGTTAGCCACCGCCCACTGAATACTAGGCCTGAGCTCTGTGAAAAAAGTGGCAGCTGTTGTAGGCGGATTTTTTTTTTTCAGAGTTTGTACGGTGGTCCGTTCAATTCGAACACCAATAATTTTTAAAAGTTTTTACGCTTTATTTTTTTTCAGGGGCGGTCTGCATATTTGTCTCATTTAATCTGATAAAAATAAAGCGTAAAAACTTTCAAAAATATGTAATTCATTAAAAAATCCCCCTGGTGGCGAAATTTTGAACTAATTTTTTTTTTTGCTCAAATTCTCATTACTTTATTATGTCCGTCACAAAATTTCACAATTTTCTGACCAATAGTTTCGTCTGTAGACAAGTTTAAAGTAGGGTCGTTTAATTATTTGCATCCTGTATATATAAGTCAATTGTCTGTGGGTAAAGACAGACTTTTCTCCATTAACACCTACTGCCCCCCACACGCAGTTGTAGTGGTTAGATAGTCCTTGGTCTCCTGTTAATACGGCAGTTTGGTCGAGGTGTGTGGAAGTGGAAGTGGGGGATGACAGGGACACTAAAAAAAATTCCATTACATTACTACCTATGGCGAAAAATCGTTTGAGATAGTTTTCAATCTTTATCTCCATATATAAAAGGCCCAGCCCAAACTACTGAATCTAGAAGCATGAAAATTGGGGGGAAAAGAGCGTTAAGGACGGATTTTTGAAAATTCCCCCCTAAAAGGGTTAAAAAAAGGGGGGGGGGGCTCGAAAATTTTAGAGCATGTGGTCATATCTCAGCAACCGTGTAAGTTAGGAGTGTGAAAGTACAGAAAATAAATCTACTAAAAAAATAATTAAGCACGCATTTCAGCGATTTTAGAAATCCCCCCCCCCACCCCCAAAGGAGGTGAAAAGGAGGTAGAAAATTTTAGAACATTTGCCATATCTCACTAGCCGTTTGAGTTAGGAGCGTGAAATTCCAGAAAATAAATCTACTAAAATATAATTAAACATGTGTTTCAGCGCTTTTAGAAATTCATCCTTAAGGGGATTAAAAGGGGTTGTTGAAACTTTTAGAACATTTGGCCATATTTCTGCAGCCATTTTAGGTAGAAGCATGAAATTCAAGAAAACAAACAAACTAATAAAATTGGTAAATACATTTTATCTCTGCTAGATATATTTCGTTTGATTCAAGGTTCTTTTAGAGAAACCGACCAGCGAAGCGGGCGAAGTCCGCTAGTTAGAATATAAAACACATATTTTTTTGTTAATACACGTTATGCTAAAATTTTCCCCACCCCTTTGGCAGTATAATTTAAATATATTTAAAATTGTCATTATTTTGAGGTAATAAAGGGAACAAAAGAATGTAAAGAATGTGTAAAGAAGGGGACAATACATTGCGTCATTCCAGAAAAACACATTGCTTAGATTAAACCGAAAAAAAATACAGTAAATTCTGTCTAAGGCGGACTCTGTGCAAGCCGGAAATCTGTCTACCGCGGAAAATTTGTCAAGTCCCGGCGAACCCATATAAAATAACATTAATTCTTGTTGCATAAGCCGTAATCTGTCTAACGCAGAAACGGAAATGTTGTTAAGGTCCCACTAAGGCCAAAATTTTGCATAAGGCGGAAAAAAGGATATTTTAAACATGAAAAGCACTCCGTTTATGCAACTTTAAAACTGATATACATACGTCATATAAATCACCAAAAACAACGTTTAAACACACAATAAAACACATAAGGTAATGTGAACAGGCGTATACGCTTCGTGAGTTTCAGGACTCACATCATCAGTGACTAAAATCTAATTTAATAATATTTTTTTTTTTTTTTTTTTTAGATTTTATACACTGATGATGTGAGTTCTGGAACTCACGAAACGTATACGTTTGTTCACATTACCTTATGTATTTTATTGTGCGTTTAAACGTTGTTTTTGGTGATTCATATTTCCACACAAGTTTTTATTTACTATCTTTGGTTGCAACGGATCCATCTGGGGTTTTTATCATGTCTAATCTTAATCCTTTTTACAAACTTAGATTAAGACGTGAAAAAGTTTATTAAGAAGCATTAACTTTTGAATGTTTTTCGATTGCTAGCTCACATCTGGACTATATTGCGAAAAAATAAGTAAAATGGACTTTAAAGCTTCTCGTGAATGGTTAATGAGTTTCCATAATCTACACAACATTGCCATGAAGCATGCTTGCTGACACCCCAAAGATGTCCACCAGCATGAAATTCGGGAATGGAAAGGAAACTTTCATCTACTGATTGAAAGATATCAACAGAAGGACATACAGTGAAACCTCCCTGTGCGACCACTTCCATTAACCTCCTTTAACGACCATTCTTTCATGGAACGAAATTTATTCCCATAGGCTCAATACTAATTTTACCTCCATTCAGCGACCATCCCAGTTGAGCTCCCTCCATGAACGACCCATTTCTTTGAAGAAAATGAAACAAATTCTGTTTTTCCCTGGTCGCTTGAAGAAGGTTTTATTAGGAAAAGTAATTCCGGAGAGCGCATTATTCATCAAACTTCTAAACTAAGTTTAATTTTTTTTTAAATTCCGGTAACTTTTAAGTGTTTAAACAACTTTGTGTCTTTTTAGGCAATGAATTTAACTCTGATAACAAATTAAGAAAGGCGGTTATAAACTCCCCTGCTCTATTCTGTCAGGAAACTGTCAAAGAAATAGATAAATTAATGAATCGTCAATATTTGTTCCCGTCCAAAGAAAAAAAAATTGCATTTATTTACTGAACTTTGAAATAAAAGTTATAAAAGATAAAACTGTAAAATCAAAGCAAACGTCAATGTATTCATTTTTTAAACTCTGTAGGAATTAACTTATGTAATTAACTTTTGTTTTGAAACTTAAATTTTCATATTTTTTCCTAATGTAAAAAATAAATTTTAGTGACATTAATTGTTACCTTTTTCACCAATTAAAATCTAGATTTAAACATGACCTCCATTAAGAGACCACCTCTCGGAGCGACCCATTTTTATTGGAACGGAACGTGGTCGCTTTAGGGAGGTTTTACTGTATATCAATGCGATGCAAACTGTACTATTTTATCATGTGCCAAATAAGTCCCTTGTAAAAGGATGAAACTAATGCCGCTGAGGTAAAACCTCCAACGAGCGTGTCGTTTTTTTACTTTTTGCGAATTTGTAGGGCAGTTTATAAAAAAAGTTAGTGATTGGGAAATTGAAAACGACGTTATGTTTTAAGAATGTAAATACTGTTAAACTGCCTGTGTCTTGGAAATCTCAGAAGAAATACTGGTTGTCGATTGTTTTAATGGAGGGGCGGCTGAAAATGTTCAGTAAACAAATGATTGAAGAAACTAAAAAATAAAATTTGCTCCTCGATAATGCACCTTGTCATGCTGACGTCAAACTGTTGAATATAAATTTACAATTTCTTCCGACAGATACTACTTCAGTGACACAACCAATGGACCAATGAGTTATTAAAATGCTGAAACCTACTACAAAATATATGTGTTGCGGTCGATTATTGCGTTTTTTGATGATTGTTCTTCAGCCACCGACCTGACAAAAAACATCAGCGTTTTCGATGCTGTTAAATGGATTGCCAAACTTTGCTCAGAAATGCCACCTGAAAAGACCAACTGTTGTCTTGAAAGAAACTAGAAAGCAAATGAGGATGACCACGCTTCTGAAAACGTTGAAGACAGCGGTGCAATTCAAACAGGACGGCTTGAGAAGAATTAGGTACCTCGAAATTATTTTTTTGTTCAGAGAAATATAAAAAAAGAAAAAAAAGATCCGATAATAACAGACTTGCGCGTTAGTGCAGAATGCATGGTGAACCGAAAGAAAAACAAACATCTATAAAGGATTGTTTTTTGATTTTTAAAATACCATGCGAAATATAAAGTATGTATTGATTGCATTGATTAAATTAAATGATTTTCATTAAATTTCAGAATTAGAGCAATTTCGTATTGGTAATATTTATTTTTGTGTTCAAATAATCGAAATTATGAAAAAACAATAAATTTAATAACAATCTAATTTCATTAAAAATTTCATTTTAAAGAATATTACTAAAAGTTACGAACGTAAAAAAAATATACGATTTGCGCATTTTTAAGGTATGTGTGTGTGTGTGTGTGGGGGGGGGGGGCTATTTTGCATAAGCCGGAATATTGTCTACCATGGAAATTTTTCTCAGTCCCGACCGATTAAGCCTTAGACAGAGTTTACTGTATATACAAATCCTGTCTCATGTAGTATTTGTTAGATTTTAAAGTTAGAAACATGCGAATTTTATATCAATTTACTCCCACAAGGATGCCCTTATTCCTTTATTCGAAGATTAATTATTTATTAAATAATAATATAAAGCAATACCATTTTTTTTCCAACAAATATAAGGTTGAAGATTAACAATAATATTTTTATTAAAAACAATTGCAAAAATACAGACAATTTTAATTAAATAGTTAAAAAACACATAAAAATCATTTAAAAAACAAAACATCAAACATTTCGAACTTATTGAAAGTTCCTCTTTAGTAATGGAAATAAACACAAAATCACGGCAGATATAATAATTGAAATCACAGTTGAGAGCATGTTCTAGAAATAATTAAACACGGGGAGAGTGTATTCCAATTCAAACTGCTTATTTTCTGATTCATTTTTAAATTCATTTTTGCTCTCAAACGCATCAAACTGGGAAATTCTCTTATTTAAAAACTACATGATGTGCCATGCTTCTCGAGTTTTTGATAAATGCAGATAATATTGTAAAATTGCTGTCAAAGTGGGCGTTTTGAACCGAATTTTTCGAAGCGGAGATCTGGGAATTAAAAAAAAAATGGTCAAACTGAGAAGAATAATTGTTTAAAAATCCAATTGTAATTCATTAAGCGAAAAATGAAATCACACGGCCTCTTATACATCTGTTCAAAAATCACCTCAGCAAGTTTCATGTTTTAGGTAGATTTCGTATGAAATACTACCTATTGCAATCTCCCCTATGTTGGAATTTCGGAAAAAGTTTTGCAGATCTACACAGATCATGACCCCTAGAACCCCCCCCCCCTCCCCAGTAAAAAACTTTATCAATCTATCTATCTATATATATATATACCACTTTTTTATGGACACGATAACTTCCATAATTCTGCACAAATCTTTTCCAAACTGATACATAAAATCAAGGGTCATAAAATCTCGATCAAGTTCGTGAATGGGCAAAATCGAACAAAGGGGGTGGAAGTAGGGAGGGGTTTTGTGAAAAACGAAAAAAATCCCATAACTTTTTAACTGTAATACGTATCAACCCAGTTTAAAGATATTATTACTTCTAAAATAAGGGCCAAAAATTTATGTATGACAGCTTTTTGATAAAATTAAAAATGGACTCAAGGGTTTTAGGGAGAAAAAAATCCATAACTTCATCAATTCACAAGATATCAAATCCGAATGAATTTATTATATATCTCCTTAATATTATCTACAACTTTCACATTGACAAGCTTTTGACAGGCCCAATTCTACAGCAAAAACAAGTTAAAAATGCATAGAGGTTGAAGAAAAAAAAATATTATTTTAAGAATGTACTCAAATCCAAACTGCTTATTTTCTGACTCATTTTTACTTTCAAATGCATCCAATTGGTAGGTTCCTCTTATTCAGAAACTATATATGTTCCGTAATGGTCGACATCTGTGACAACATTTTGAAATATTAAAATATATAAGATAGAAGAAAGTTTTGGGATTGGCACATCCAACTAGTTTTTTTTAATTAATTTTTGCCCTCAAACACATCCAATTGGCTTTATTCAGAAACTATATAATCTGTTGTATTAGTCGATTTTTTGATAGAGGCAGAATATATTTCAAAAAATAATGTCAAAGTGGGCATTTTGAACAGAATTTCCCGAAACGATTGTGTTGGAAACGAAAAATAGGGTCCTACTGAGAAAACAATTGTTTATAAATCAAGTTTTAATTAATTAGGTGAAAAAATAAAAACATAGGTCGCTTATAAATCTCTTCAAAAATCACGTCAACGAGTTTCATGTTTTTCCTTTTAAAAATTAATCTGAAAATGTGTCAGAAAATTTCAAGTTGTTGAGCATGAAAAAATATTTTTTCAATACTGCCTTAACATGATTCTGATAAAACGAGCTCTTATATAAAAGGAAATTAAAAACTCGCCAAAATTGTTAAAGTGGGTTTATCTGTAATCATGATTTAGTTTTTGTTGGTGAAATTAATACTTGACATAGAAATCTACATGCGCCTGTAGGCCGAGCCGGCAGAGATTTTTTACTTTTAAAAATGAGTTTGAAAATGTCATAGAAAATTTCGAGCTGTTGAGGGTGGAAAATATTGTTTCGCATACAACCTGAAGAAGGTATATTCTGGCGGGAGAGAACTAGTTTTCAAGTGCAAGTTGAATTAGGTTCTCTCTCGTGATTTTGTGTTTATTTACATTACTTGAGGATTTTCGTATGAGTTCGAAACGTTTAATGCTTTGTTTAATAAATGATTTTATGTGTTTTTAACTATTTAATTTAATTGTTGGTATTTCTGTAATTATTTTTGATTAATTATGAACAGACGTAATATCTTTTTCCACTTTAAATAATAGTTTAGGCTGTCGAAAGCATTGTTTTGACTTCTCCGATAAAGAAATTTCATTATCTCGCGTTATCTCATTATCTCGTCAAATCATGATCTCGTGTACAAAAAATTTCATTAAAGTACAAAAAGTTTTGTTCTCGTGTAATCTACCTCACTTCGATAGAGAATCACCACTTCAAAGAAATCCCTAGATTATCGATATACACTATCAATACCACACTGTCAGAAAAATTCGCTTCTTTTACACTCAATTATTCATCAATTTTAGGGTTCCGTACTTAAAAAGTAACAAGTTGGAACTTGCACGTCAAACGTGGCAAATGCGGTGCGTTCTTACTACAACTAGTTTTATAAATATTTTTTGCACGTCATGTTGTACTGGATGCACTTCATAAGTGCATATCAATTTCATTCTGTTCGAAAGGCTGTAACATCATTAAAATGCACTTGAAATAATTTTTTCCCATTAGCCGTAATGTATCGAAAAACTTTTGACTGTCCCTGTCATTAAACTATACATCTGATTTTCATAAAATTTGAAATGATTCGACAAAATTATGCAAGAATTGTATATTTTAAATTTCAAACGATTCGGTAGGCTAGTTTCTGCGCTGTTATATGCGGACGAACGGACAGACGGATTGAACGACGACTATAGGTGCTACGTATTTATATAATTACGAACGCACCTAAAAACGGAGCCAACAGAGCATTCCTGTGCCTGTCTGTATCTCTGTTGCAGCCATTTTACTCGTAAACTATAGAATGAGGAAAGTTCAAATTAGCTAGAGTAATAAAGGCTATTGACCCACATACTTATAGATTATTAAACATTCACAAATATATTTAGGAAAAATGTAGAAGGGCAAATTAAGTTGCTTAAAAAAAAAAAAATCTTTCCTTTGTATATTGTCCGGGGTATCGTGTGAATGCTTTTGGACCGCCGAACACAAAAATACATTTCTTTTAATTTTAGGTATTATATTTTCAGAGATATCGTCGAAAATGTAATGCAAAAATATGTCCCACCCCCTTCTCTATTTCCGAATTTACTGAAACTCAAATTATGAAAAATTAAGGGGTGGTGGAAGTTAATTTAAACCTTGTAGGAAAACTAGAGCGATTACTCTAAGTCACCTGTTTTTGAGAAAACGGCATTGTTGAGGAGCGCTGGAGGTATCTATCGTCGGGAAAGTATAAAAGGATTACATGTAAATTTCCAACTGGACGAAAAATGTCTGGACCAGGATTCGAACCCGTGACCTCCTGGCTGAAGCCGCCAGTGCTCTGCCATCTGAGCTATCCCGGACGATTCTGGTCGAACTCTTTCACCCAGCTAACCATGATGATTACAGCGTCTGGTCTGAAACCTGGTTCAGCTCAACAGAATAAATCTCAGGTAATGGAAAGTTCTGGTCAGGAAAGAGTTCCGCCAGAATCGTCCGGGATAGCTCAGATGGCAGAGCACTGGCGACTTCAGCCAGGAGATCCCGGGTTCGAATCCTGGTCCGGACATTTTTCGTCCAGTTGGAAATTTACATCTAATATGATTTGTTTACCAATTAGAATAATTGTGTTAAAATTAATCTAGTATAAAAGGATTGTTGATAATGATAAAAAAAAAATTGTTGGTAATCAGCCGAGATAGTAACCCATAAAGACACGAACGGTTTCGACATACATAAAGACACGGGCGGCGTAGTCTATGCGCCACCCGCTTTTAAAATCTAGATAATAACTTTTAATGATATACAGTAGAACCTTGATTATCCGAAGTAATTGGGACCGACCCTCTTTCGGAAAATCGAAATTTTCGGATAATCGAGAATGTTTCACTTTTAAGATTAAGGAGAAATATATGCAATATTTCTTATTATAAGAACACTCTCTTAATAAAAATAAAGCAAGAGCAAAATAGAAAAAAGAATAGATTACCTGAACTTTAATTTTGAAATTAAGTACCTTTTACATATATCACAAGGGTTTGAAAAATGTTTTGTTTCTCGCAGTTTCGATTGCCTTTGCTTTGAAGCTCTATCACGGAGTTTTTTTTATATTATTAGATCACCAGTACCCCACAGTCTTTCTGTAACCATGCCAAATCTTTTGCAAAACATTCAGAAGCTTCAGAATTGGTAATTTGTTCGTTTTCTTCGTTCCACTTCGCAGCTTACGGAAGTTCAAGTTAAATTCAACTGAACTCTAAGAAAGGGATCGAAAATATTTATATGTACTCGTAGTTCGGAAAGGACCGCTTGCACACAAGGAATGTGATAGTTAAAATAATGCTTCCAAAATCGATTTTGCACACAAGAAATGTGATAATAATAATAATAAAAAAAGCTTTAAAATGAATTTCGGTTAACCGCGAATTTCGGTTAAAAGAGTTTCGGATAAAAGAGGTTCTACTGTATTTGTATAATACAACTACTAGTAAACTATACAGGGCATCAGTTGAAATTCAACTGATTTAGGCATCAATGCCTAAAAGCGTTTGCTAATTGACAAGCAACGAATATTACAGGTATTTGTATACAGCCACTATGATTATTTCTCCAATCCAGTTGTGTCTGGCGAATTTCTGTAAATTCCAATTAAGAATTCAGAAATAATAATAACGTGCACTTTCACATTCAAAATTTTTATTTACACTTTCACTGACAGAATTGATAACGTATACACTATAAAATGACCAACTTTACTTATTATCATAAAATTAATTGGCACAACAGCTCATTGCTGAGACTCGGTTACAAGTCGCTTCCTCAAGAGAGGCCTATGTTCTACCTTAGGCAGGATTTTAATTGTCAATCATAGTTAGCGAAAACTGCACTTGACAGTATTTTTTTATAAATAAATAACTATAACATAAGGTTACCGATAAAATATTTATTAACTTAAATATTATTGTTAATAATTAGATTTAAAATCGTAATTCTTAGTTCTACTGAATTTTTTTTGCGAACTCAGTTTTTTATTTCGTTTTTTGTAACGTATAAAATTTTACACTGAATATTTTCTGCGTTGTGTCCCCTTTTAGTGCTGCTCTAAGAAGATGAAAAAGCTTATTTGGAAATCGCGTAGTTTTAGTTATGCACAAGAAATACCGTATGACTGAGAGGCAGTAAAGAAAAAAAAACAAGAACGAAAAATCATGCGTACAGTATAGATTATGAAACACTTTCCAACACGTTCAGAATACTATAACAAAACTTCACGGTTTACTAAGATGAAAGATGATATATAAATCAACAATTTGGAAAACGCACAACGCATTTGAAAATCCGATTTCTGCTATTATCATGAACAGTCGTTAACATATACGATTTCGTTTTAGCAGCAGCTCTGTATAGGATCTACAGATAGGTATGCACACCAAATAATATGCTAAAAGTGAGTTCACTTAAACGCGTAGCATAGTTGAAAATTTCCACTCAGCCATTACACCAATAAACGGATGATGTTGAGAGCTTTTGCAGGGTTCGTACGATTCAAGGACTTTTAAGCACCTTTTACCAGAATTTTTGTTGCGTAATATTTGCCTTATTGAATGAAAAGAAAATTCTACCTTCAGATATAGCGACCAGTACTTAACAAAATTTCTGGTACTAAAACACCTAAAATCCTGCGAAACCCTTGATGCGCACGAACCCTGTTTTGTGTGAGCCTGTTTGTGATCTATAGACTTTATACGCAACAAGTAATATTTAAGAAATAGTTAAATTTAAAAGAGCATACCACAACTGAAAACGCATTTCCAACAATTATTATTCGTAAGCTTCAATAGATCAATGATGGCTCATTTTCTTCTATACCCAAATTCTTTTGTATGTCCCTGTCAATAAACGATAAGTTCTCTGCACACCCTATTCCAGGAATGGCGAACCTATGGCACACGTGCTACTTTTGGCACGCGAAAGAATAATTTTGGCACAGCATTGCTTGTGGTTCTAATATAGTGGGTCAAAATAAGGTGAGATTACACAAAATCGTGACTGGTCTTTTCAAAATTCGATTAAATGGAAATTAAAAAAAATGTAATTGCAGCATAC
The DNA here is from genome assembly GCA_963932465.1 of Maratus speciosus. Lineage (NCBI taxonomy): Eukaryota > Metazoa > Arthropoda > Arachnida > Araneae > Salticidae > Maratus > Maratus speciosus. Next base: position 17,546,446 of record OZ010793.1, on the reverse strand, counting down.
AATATTCCAGTCTAATTAATTATGGTCTCAAAATCTTTTCAAATATAATATTTGGAAACTATCGACAAAAATTGATTATTAGACATTACTAAATTCCAATGGTAAAGTTATGGCAACTTTGAATTTATTTCAGAGCTATTAAAAAAAAACTGGCCTTTGCTATTTTAACAGTTTTTCCGCCTACCTGTGCTTTCGAGTGACTGTTTTCACAAATGAATAATATCAAAACTCAAACTGAAAGTACTTGTCAGATAAATCTGGTTCACTTTGCATTAAAATTAACCCGATATTAAAATGCAACAACAGAAATCAAATTACACCGCATTAACTTTTTTTTTGTTAATTTCCAAAATATATTTTTTTCGATAATTATTGTAGTGGTAGTGTAATACTTACATCTATGTTCTTCATATTTTTAAAATCTGAATAGAAAATTTAAAGTAATTTTAATCTATTATTTTCCGCCTACTAAATTTGTTTTTTAGTTGGCATGTCATGGTTATATAAAATATTTTTTGATCAAATTTGGCACGCGGCAACAAAAAGGTTCGCCAACCCTGCCCTATTCTATAGTAACCTTGTAGTACACCTCAGTGATGTATATCCATTTCAATATGTTTAAAATGCTGTAATTTCCTTAAAATACGCGGTAAACGATTTCTCCCCATACATCGTGATGTAACAGAATTTATTTGAGTGGCTCTATCAATGAATCGAAACTTCTTCACACTTCATTTTCAATACCGAACATGCCATATAGTGAACCCTAATAACATATCAGGGGTTCCCAACCATATTAGACAAAGTCCATTTATCTCTATTGTGAATAATGACGCTTTAAAGTTCTTAATAAATAATTAATTCAGGTCAAGTGATTTATAAGGATTATACAGTCGGACCTCGGTATCCCGACACCCGGTTTTCGCGTCACTCCGCTTATCACATCAGTTTTTCAAAGTCCTGATTTTCAGTATATGATTTTAATGTAAATAATCTCCAGATTTTACGTCGTTGAATAATTTTCTACTCCGGATATCCCGACGGTTTAGGAAAATTGTCTATTTTTCATAATCCATCGTATAAGCACGGAAATTAAGCGGTAAAGAATGTCCTAGATAAACTTTTCACAAAATGTCTAAACTACCCATTGAGATATAGGAGAAATTTTACTTCAATCCTTTATCTGAATAAATAAACTCACACACGATGAATGAGCCACTTAAGTTCCAGATAGACGTATCAGTCTATTCGCGGTCTTTTTGTTCTGGGCAGGTGGCACTTTCTTGTGGTGACACGGCGTTTTTCATACGACTAAAACCGAAGAATTGCATTGCATTGAAATGATCAGAAATTATCTAACATCCATTTCTGAAACAATGAACATTGATTCAATTCATTGTATAATATTGAAAAAGAATTCTAGGAAGCACATCTAGGGATAAACAAACCGTAATTCATCAATATTTCATGTAACAATAAAAATAACAAGTCATCATAAATTTGATTGTTATTCTTTTCAATTTTATTTTTGTCTTATTTTGTTTAATAATAATGTTTTATTACTTAAAACTGCAAGAACAGTTATAAATTTAAAATTGTCTTAAATTAATTAATAATACAGCTTATTATAAATATATTTTTCTCCAACTCCGGTTACTGTGACACTCCGCTTATGACGACACTTTTTTTCTAGTCATTAAAGTGTCGAGATAACGAGTTTCGACTGTATATGTCAATATTCAATTTAAAGTATCATTTTTATAGTGCCCTAACTTTTACAAATTAAAAATTAATATTTCTATTGTAAATTTATACGTTTTTAAAAAAAATGAGGACTTGGTCCAGTAGGGTTGTGAAATTTTCATGTGTAAATAAAGACTTTCTTATAATGATTTGAAAAACTCTTGATTTTGATTTATATTTACTTATTCTATTTTTTACTCTAAATTAAACACAAAGAGTGAAACATATTATTAGTTATCGTAAAACATTCGCTGCACACAATATCATCCTCATCATCATCATTCTCATCATGTTCTCTAGAGGAAGTAGCTTTCAGTCTGGTATTGACCTCTACTGGAAGATTCTTGAAGTATACATGCTGAATTAGCGGAATGTATGGCAGAAAATACATCATATCTTTCTTTTTTGCCAAAGTGACTCTTCTATGGCACGCTTACGATGCACTTTGACTGGCAATTTGACAAAGAAAGTAACTTGAGGCCACGAGCCTGCTTTTCCAAATTCATTTGCAAAAAGGCTGTCCTCATTGAGAGTTTCTTTGAACAGTAACAGGAAGAGAGAACGTCTCACAACTCGCAGTCATCTAATCCATCCACTAAAGCAAGCTCCCTCGGTATCCTTCTTTCTGTTTGTGATACTTTGTTCCAAAGCTGAAGTAGCAACAAAATCGGCATTCTTAACTTCAATGACATCAAATTTAGGACATTTCCTATTTGCATTCATAATAATCGTAATTTCCTTCTTGTTCCCAGGAACATAGATGTGCTGTTTCTTGCGACTTCAGCTTCAATCAGGCCAAATTTTGCATCATTCGAAAGGAAAGAGGGGCCGGACACCATAAATTTGTGTGACCAATTGACTCTGCTGTTATGTTTGTACTATTAACTAGTTTCAACCGTGTAAGAGGCATTTTAATGTTCCTGTTTTGGCCACCATAGGCATCAGAATATAGAATAATTTTCGTATGTTTAGAGGCTTTATATCTTGGGTGTCTTGCAACAATGCTAGAAAGGTCTTGAAAACTTCTTCCTCCCTCTATTTCATCCCAGACGTACATGTATCCCATATTATTATTAAAGGAATCCACCCCAAAGTTATAAACATAGAGATTGCGTTTATAATAAGCTATGGATGTTGAAAGTTTAGGAAAGGGAAGCGCTTTTTGCAAATCGAATGTACATCAGTAAGTTTCATCTGAGGCTTTAATTTTACCAGTTTTCATTTTCTCTCTAACCTGTTTAACTTTTCGCAAGTGGAGCCCTCGTTCGGTTTCAATAATTTTTCTAGTGTTTGCATCATTTTCAGTAGAAAGCTTGATTGATATGTCATCACATAATTTATACGTATCCTGGCGGCTTGAAGTGTAAATTAAACTTTTTGTGCTGTAGACTTTGTAATAGAATTTCGCTTTCATAGGGGTTTTGTTCTTTGTCGTTCATTCCTCTCTAGACCGAAGATCGAACTCTGTGATTAGTTTCACCCCTTGTGATAATTTTTTAAAGAAAAAAGCTGTCGGTATGCTTACAGTTTGTTTGGGGGCGGGGGGGGGGAGGCATCAAAAACAATATTACTTTCCATTCATAGTTTATCCATCTGATGATTCACGAACGTTTATTTTTCCTCAGGAGTTTTGAAATCGTTACTCATTTACACTACAACGTTTTTTGATAGCAATGGGGCAAGATTTAGACAAGAATGGACTACAAATGAAAGTGTAGTACACTGATGAATGGACTTGATTCAGTGTAGTTGTGAAGGTTTCTTATATTACTTCACCAATTCTGAACGCAGATGCAATCTATGAGAAAGTATGTGAACTACAGACTTGGTCTCTATGGAGTAGATAAAACACAGTTTACTGCAACTTCTACATGAACTATCTTATTTTTTTAAAAAGTGGACTTGGTCTACTATGGTTGTGATCCCCTCATATATCCGTTTCATGCCATTCGGACTCTATTTACACGAGTTAGAATACGGTCAGACAGACGGACAGACAAGCCGAATTCATAAACGCTTTTCAACTATACAGGAAAGTCTTAAAAATAGTGAATTATTGTAAATTTTTTTATACATCCTTTTTTTTTTTTACAAAATTGCTCTTATCATCTTTTTAGAATACTATTATTAATCTTGCATCGTCATTAAACTGTTTATCTAAACGCAAACAAGACGATCCATCTTTCAGGTGCTCATCATCTGCTGACGAATTCTGATGCAATGGTAACAAATGGTCTCCTGATACTATTGCACATGCCTGTAACACTACTATATATATAGTCAAAATTTAGGAATATATAAGGTCGTTATACAAACTCATTTAGTTAGTTTTTTATGCAGAATAAAGCACGAGCTATATTGGGCGAGGGAATATTGTTGTTATTCCGATAGTGCACTGCAGAAATCTAATTTTTTACAGCGGTTGGTACAGGATTGCTCCAACAGACTGTATTTTTTTTATTTCTTCCCCCACATTTCATATAGGATAGTCTTTGTGATATATTATTTACATTAGAATTTTTCCGTGGAAATTACTGATTAGAAATAGTAATAGGGGAAAATATGTTTGTTTTTGGCTGCCATAAATGGTACGCACCTGCACCGTTGTGTGCAATATCAATATTTGAAATTAGAGAATAGTTAGAGTTCAGAAAACAAAATCATTGGTACATGAAGACTTTTATTATTATAATTATTATTATGGGAGTTTTTCGTAAGCTACACTTGATTTCCGAGTGAAGGTACCCCGCGTTAGCATCGCGCGGGAAAATAAGAAAAAACCTACTTCGAGATGAAAAAGAACGACGCTGTTTGGAGAGTAAGAAATGAAAGAATGTAAATAGATTGTGGTAGAATGAGGTTGAAAGAGCGACGTACTAAAAGGAACAATATATTTTCGACGAATTAAGATAATCCTTTTGATGATTTAAAGCGACGTAAAAATTGTATTCGTAATCTTTGTCAAATGAAAGGCAGCATGCTTTTATTAATAGTTCAGCGACGAAGAAAATAAGTGTAATTCTTATTCTATGGTTTATGTTTCCGCCCTGTAATGTCCAAATAAATGTGAGTTAATTGTCTTAAACTTGTCTACTATCTCCGGGGTAAAGTCTCACCCCGCATTATTATTATTATTATTATTATTATTATTATTATTATTATTATTATTATTATTATTATTATTATTAATTCTTCGCATGAGATCATATTAAACACCTGGAATCTCAAAAAGTCTTTGTGAACTCTTATTTTCGGATGAAATCATTTGTGTTGGATCGATTTGAGAAACTCATTTGAGCAATCAAAGCCCCGTATGTTACAAATGCGCAAAGCATGGTCAAAATGATACATTTTTCTATTTTTATACAACTCATTGCAGTGATGTAAAAAGTATCAGTAAGATCATCCAAAATTTGAACTAATCCAACACAACTTATCGCTTCTGTTTTCCCGCTCAAAATTTTTTGCCGTATACTATCTGACGTCAGGATGGCGTTTTTTAACTGTGAAAAATTGTATGGAATGCGCGATGCCAAACCAACTATGAAAAGAAGAGCGATTAAAACACCAAAACCGAGGAAAATTATGAGGCCGACAGGTGCATTTTGAGGTATACTTGCAATATGTTTGCAAAATATTGCTATCAGAACCATGATTTCAATCATGAATAAAGAAAGTACGTAGAACATAGGCATCGTCAAAACACAGTCTACCTTATGCACAATGTGCGAAGTTTTGCTGATGTAATACGCGCATTGCTTGATTTGTGACAAATTGTCGCTGAATTCCGACGCTATTATGTTAGATATCTTCGTGTTCAAGCCATACATCAAGTTCCCGAGTTCGTAATAGACGAAAGACAGCAGAGCGATAGCCATGCCGGGAACTACAAAAAATGTCCAGTTTTGCAGCGCCAAGAGGATTTCTGCAAAAATAATCAAGGATATTTGTAATGCGGGCTGATTAAACAATATAAATTTCCTGTTTCCTGTTGTTTTCTCTTCAAAATGTATACAAAATTCCAAAACGCCAAACGTTGCAAAACTGATTATAAAGGCAATTAGAATCAAAATTTTGCAAGATTTTTCGTATAGTAGAGATAAACCAGACATATTTTTCAATAAAATGTTACAATTCTCGACAATGTTTCTGGTATTCCATGAGAAATACAGACGAACACACGTTGCTAAACTAAAGTGCAGAGTAATTGTAATATATTCACAGTCTAATTTAAAGTCTAATTTGTAAGCATTGAAACAAAGTACAGTTAGATAATACAAAGAAAATAGATTAAAAATGGATGTCATTATTTTCCCAGTAACTTCTTTGATTCTTAAGGATTTTTCACAAGGGAAATAGATCCCGATAAACATAAACATTCCTAGAATCAGAGAAAAGTTTTTGTTCGGACGTTGAACAGTTTCCGAATATTTATATTTCTGTCTTCCATGCCTAAATGTCTGATTGTTACATGGTGTTGCTTTTGGTCTTCAATGCCTTTTTTTGTAAAATCGGGCAAGTATGTTTTGCTAGTAGCAGGTAACGATGTTTAAATTGCTTCTGTAAAACATTTGCTTCTTCAGCTGAATTTGTTTATCGTAAAATGTTAGATCTATCGAATAAAAGCGATCTCAGCAACATTAATGTCAAGAAGAAATAATGAAGAGAGTGGTTTGAAAAGGAGATTAATTGCTTAGTCACCAAGTTTTACTTTGAGAAAATCAATTTCTATGAGAATTCTAAAACAGTCAATGAGAAGTGGACATTTATTGCAGATTAAAGTGATACGATAGACGTCGATAAATAATTTATTGCACATTAAAGTGATATGATAGACGTCGATAAATAATTATAATGGCTTAGACAGACTTTTGTGTTTACAAACTTTTGCTTTTAGAATTTGCCCGCAATAAAAGATGCATCGAAGGAAGGTTTATATTTTTCGCATGTAACAACGTTTTTATTAGTTATTAAGGAAATATATAAGACGACGCAAATCAAACGCAAGTGCTTTGGCCAGGGGCCAGCGTCAAATGTTTACAACCAATTCTAGCATAGGTGAAATGAAAACTTCAAAAATGCTCGAAGAAAAGTTATATTATACGAATTAAGTATTTCAAACTGAGCGAAAAAATGCCCTGGCCGGGAATCAAACCCATGGATGGAGTTCCTTTACCTGCAGTTTATTCTGTTGAGCTGTCTACATGACAGACCAGATGTTATGACCAATAAGGTTATCTGAGTGAAATATGCTACCCGGTTGTCGGCCCAGTTAGCTTAAACGGTAGCGCATTGGCCTTGTAAGCCAAGAATCTGGTTTCGATTCCTGTTCTGGGCGTTTTTTCGTTAAGTTGGAAATATTCAATTTGTATGATAACTATACCAATCAGTTTGACTGTGTTAAAATAATAATAGTTATATTGATTGGAATTTAGTGATACTGATATAATATACATTATATATATGATAAATATTGATATATGATATATATTATATATATGATAAATATTGATATATGATATATATTATATATATGATAAATATTGATATATGATATATATTATATATATGATAAATTAGATGTTAAAGATAATAAAATTGCCAGTCAGTTGCCGTACCAACGGGGCTTGCGCAGTGCGCTGCAATATGAAATGAATGACAACATGATTACTGATATTACGCGAACTCGGAGGATGTGTTTAGCAATCAGGTTGCTGCTTGAAAGGTGAACATTTTATAAAATCATCTATTCGGGTATAAAGTTTTAAAGTCTTAGGCGTCATTATGGTTTTGGCTTGTTAGGTAGAGTCACTTCATTATCTTTTATCATCTTTTATAATCGATATTACCTCGATTCTAAATCATCGCATCAAGGGGGAACAACAGAGTTAAGTAAACCTTTGAAGAGAAAATATTGACAAAAACTGATATTGGATTCTGATTGCTTTGATTGTACACGTCTATTTTTTTTCCAAAAATCTGAAACGCAAAATCTAAGCAACTTAAAATAATACTATACGAAAAACTATTAAATTAAATTGCATCTACAATAGGCGACGAACTTTTATGCAGGAAGAATATAATAGAATTTTAAGGCTTAATTAATTTTAATTTTATTATTTCTGCTATTAATATTACTATTACGAATTGTTACTTTTATTAACTATAAAAAGCTTTTTTAAAAAACACTTGTATTGATTATGTATTATATCTCCAAAGGTATGTAGTTTTAAGGACATTTTTAAAAACTTAAAAAATACTACACGAATTAGGCATAATTTTAATTTGAATAATTTTATAAAAAGCTTTTTAATACGCATTTATAGGGGATTTTGTATTAGACCTCTCACAATGTTAGATAAGTAAATATCTTTAAGGAGATTTTTATAAACTTAAAAAATGCTCCATGAATAGTTATATTGATTGGAATCTAGTGATACTAAAATGAAGTGCACACACCAGTGTTGTAGTCGTAAAAAAATCAGAAGGTATACGCTGTATGTAGAGAGTATACGCTAGAGTCATGAACATTCATGGATACACTTTACGCCAATGCTTTATTTGAGAAACAGAAGGTATACGGGCTTCTCAAAAAAACCCAGATGATGCAGATGCTAAATTCACATTTATCCATTTTTTAAGGTATTTAGTTATTCATATCACCGTGTTCGTATTTTTATAGCGAATCGGACTGTAATAGTTATTTGGACCATAATGAACATATTAAGGCTGATAAAAAGTGCTGAAAATCTCGTTTTGATGCATAACTTCCAACAACTGTTTTGCAGCAAAACCCCCACTCACTAATTCAACCAATCAGAAAAGCTTGCAAAAGAATTTTCTTCTGTTGATGTTTTAAAACTTGCACCACTAACCTCTAAATTTTTAGAATGTTGAACATTCATTTGAGCGTTTTAATATTAATTGTTGTAATATTTAAGTATTAAAGGTGTACGATGACGTTAATAATTATTTGAAGAAACACTATGGTGATCAGTGAGAAGAAAATGAAGATTTGGCTTTTTAGAAAAACATTATTGATGAAACAACTACTAATAGCAATGAGGATGAACCAACTTGTGAGCCAAAAACAGAAATAAATTACGTTAATGTTTAAAGAAGTAAGAAGTAGTATAAAAAAAATTCCACTATGTTTAATGACAGTGAAGAAATTGAACCATGTCTAATAGTAACCTTTTTGTACAAATTATTTTTAATAAATGTTTTTTTGCGTTTTGATTTTTGTTGTTTATTGTATCACCCTCCAAAATAACATAATGAAAACTAATGTTCAGAATTTTTTTTTATTATTATTCTTGTTGTTTTAAATTCATAACTATTTTGGTTTACAACTAACATTACCCATAAAACTTTGCTACAAAACTCACGTTTTCAATATTTAAATTCTAGCTTTACTAGAATTATTACAGGTTTAGGACTATGCAAGTAGTAGTATGGCAACGAATATATCACAAAACAAAAATTTGTACCAGTATATCATGATTATTAATAGCAATCAGTTTTTTGTATTTTTCTAAAAACTAGGTTAAGTGGAGAGTGTGAATTTTGCATCTACACTCTTCATTATGCAGAAAAAGTGATTGAAACACTTTTCAACCGGCATCCAACAAAGGAAGTTTGTACAATTCGTTTGTATTTTTCAATGTGTGTAGACTCCTATTTTTGTTTGTATTTACAGACCTCTTAACCTTGTTAACCAGAGTTTTTTAACTAACAAAAGTGGTTATACAGCCCTCCTCTTCGGAGAGGGTGTAAGCAAAACTTCATATCAACAAAACAGGCGGCCAACATTCTTCACCATTTTTTTACTAGTAAACATAACAAGTATCATTTCGAACCTTGTTTGTCTAACAACACATGTGCTTATCGCAGAAGAATAGTAATGCCCAATGCTGGGATATTCCATATTTTTGAATAAAAGGATTTTATAATCAATTTAATGGTTTTAATAATAATTTTTTATTTGCACAAGAAAAGTTAACAGACTATTTTGGTGTAATGAAAAAGTTAATAAAAAAAGTAAATTTTGGTTGGATCAAAAATGATAACGATATCAAAAGACAACCCCCCTCCCCATAGATATATCTTACGATATCCAGTTCTACACCCCTCTCCCACCTAAAGGGATAACGTGACACATATGTACAGCCCCAAACACAATACCGTTGGCATTTTAAATATTATTCAATGCAATTATCAGGGTCGAAACTGAGATTTTTTTTCACCCCGGGCAATCATGTATTTTAGCGCCCCCCCCCCTCCTTCCTGTCCAAAGTAAATTTATAAAGAAAAGTTTTCAACCCGTTCTTTTAAAATATGAAATAATTGTTAGGCAGTACATTAATATTAGGGTTTAGAGGTTAATAATTTCTTTCGAAATCGACCTATCGCAATCACTTTTTATATTTATGTATACATAATGCAAATCTTATTATCACTAAAACATCCGAAATACTGAACCCATTCGAACTTAACTGAGAGAGTGTATTGATCTAAGAAATATCTTGGATGAGTTCGTTAATCAAGTATGTAGATCTTATAGTTTGTCGACAGGGAGAAACAAAAGCAAAACATACAAGACTCAGTATCACGATAATGCCCGAAATATTGAGCCCATTAAAGCCTAAATGGGGCAATGTATTGATCTTGGAAGTATCCTGGAAGAATTCGTTAATCATGTATTGTTCTGGTGCTCTTAAGTGGTCCTCTAACGGAAAATAAGTCGAAAATTGTACGTCAAACGTGGCAAATGAGCTGCGTTCGTACTATAACTAGTTTTATAAATACTATTCAGATCTTGGTGCAATAACTGTTGCACTCTTATGCAAAAATGCATGAATACAAAATTTATTACGATTCTCAATATTAAATTCAGTAATACTGAAATAATATAACTCCATCTTAAATATGACGTAATCGCCATGGCAACTTAAGTTTTCATTCGATTTTCATAAAATTTGAAATGACTCGACAAAGTTCTGCAACGATTCTGTATATTAAATTTCAAAACATTCGGTTGTGTAGTTTTTCGGCTGTTATAGGCGGACAGACAGACAGACGTACACTGTAAAAAAAAAACCGGACTAAAATACGGAAATACTACTGGCAATCTAGACGCCAGTACTATTTCCGTATTTTAACGGAAATTTTTTTGTAATTCATCGGGAAAAAGTTCCGTTAAAATACGGAAATAGTACTGGCGTCTAGATTGCCAGTAGTATTTCCGTATTTTAGTTCGTTTTTTTTTTTTTTTTTTACAGTGTACGGACCAGACAACGACTATAGGTGCTACGTATTTATATAATTACGAACTCGCTTAAAAACAACATTGTTCATAGTAAAGGATATAAAATGAATAAATAAATGACATTTTGGCGCAATTTTCGTTATTTGTTTTTTGTACCACAAGATGAACCAACTCTTCTTTTGGCATCCCCTTCTATTCTGGCGCCCGGGGAATATGCCCCACTTGCTCCCCCGTAGTTTCGACCCTGGTTTTTAAGCATGTCCACGGCACTGAGCGCCTTAATAATATCGGAGTACAAAGTTAAAGAAAATAAACCCATATTTTAATACAATTATGGAAAACTAGCCTACAATTATATTTCTAATATGAATTTTATATTTTTTAATTAAAAATTAACATATATACACTCATTAATATTCAAATATATAGTTTTCAGTAATGAAATATTCAGGACTTTTTACTGAAATGTCGGATCAAGCCAAATATAATTCGAAAGATTCAAAACTCAACCCGAAACTGACCCAAACCCGAATCATGTAATAACCATCATTACTCGAACCACGGACTGGGTCGGGAAATCGGGTGAAATCGGTAACCAACAGGATGCAAGACTCTAATTTGAAATACAATTGAAATTTTGGAGATTGTTTTCTTTATAACTAATTATATATATTCAAAAGATTTATATTCTTTCTTACAATTTTAATGCAAATATTTTCCTTAAGGTACCCTAAAAATGACAAAAATATAGAATATTTTTTATTGAATTTTTCAGTGGTCCATACGGTTGTGAATCATGACTCTAAATTATAGATCTGAAATCCAAATAGTTTTAAAGATATTTGAACTTTTTGAGTGTTCTCAATCTCAAAATGTGACAGCTGAGGTAACGTGTTTAGTTTCGTTTTGATTGTTTTGATTATAACATAAAGTTTAGAACATAAATTGCCTTCCAACCAGTTCAACATCTCAACACTTGGCTAATTTCACTGATTATAGGAGAAGTTATTTTCGAAATAAAATAAAATCAGCAAAATATAAAGTGGTGCAACAAAAAAATCAAACTTGCAAAATTATGCGTCGTAAATCCGAAAAAACTTGGAAGGTATTATGTACAAAGCTGGTTATTTTCAATTTGCATTATTTATTATCATTATTAGTGTATTTATTATCATTATTTTGTATAAGTGTATTGTCTTTGCAACTTTTATGAAAATATTAGTCAAATATTAGCTAATCTGTCATTGTCGTGACCATTGTTATTGATATTATGCAGAAACATATTTTGAATAAGAAAATATATATTCTATTATATTGAGTTAAAATTATGTTTTAGTACATCTTATAAGTGGGGAATAACATATAAAAAAATTACTGCTCTATAAACATTTTTAGTTTTTGTTATATGCCTTTACAAACTTTAAATGCATTTTTCTCAGACTTTTATTTTTGTTGATGTTAGTGTTTGCTATTCCCCAAGGCTTTTTTTCTGTTGCAGAAAGAGTCTTGAAATTTTTTGTAGACACTTATATATTTTCTTCAGTTCCGAAGCTAAAATAATAATACTAATGCTTATTCATTGGTTTTTTCCAAACAAAATAACATCGTAAATGACAGAAAAAAAATCTCTTCTGAAATTGATTCTTTAGGCGCTTAGTAATTTAGGTTCAAAATTGAGGATCTAAGACTACACCCCTCCCCCCTATAAAACATAAATTTAATAACCTAAACTAACGCAATCACAAATTTAAGAGCTTTACAGAAGTAAATAATTTACAAATCCTCAAAATTTTTTATTGAAAAAGATTTAAGTTAAACACTTACGAAAATTTCTCACTTTCTTGGTCCTACTGTCTTTTGGGCATTTTTAGGCATTTTGCAAACTCACATGAAAATAACATTTATTTTATATGTGAATCAGCTTAGATGCTGCCATTTATTTGTTTGCTTTGAATGCTAAAAAACATTCAGCTATTAAGAAGTGATGTGAAAATGTAAAAAAATCGGACATTTTAGTTTTTATAAGGAAAAGAACAGAGGTCCTCGTTTGGGGACCCAGGGACCGAAGAGGTTAAATATGTACTATAATAATTATTATGGATTTAGGTCTGAGGGTTATAGTTATTTAAAAAAAAAAGTTAAAGTTACCATTTCCAAATTTATCGTGTTTTTTTCAGGTTTCGAGCTGCAATTTTTTTTTAAATTTAAGTAAAAGTTACATCTTTAATTACATACTAACTTTTGTTCCGAATAATCCGATGAATATAAGTCACTTAAAATAACTAAAAAATATTAAAAATTAAAAATATTATAAAAGTTTTAAAAAACTTTTCAAACAAAATTTTCAAAAATTTTTAAATAAAAAAAAAAAAAAATGTTGATACCTAAAATGATTTTCTTTTTCAGAATCAGTTTAATTTTATAATCTCAAACAAAGTCATTAATTATCTTTAATGTAAGTGTCTCCAAAAAGTTCTTTTGAAAGAGGGTACTGTGTAGTCAACTCTTTAACTCACTGAAAGAAAATATATACCGCCTTAATCTAGAACGAATAGGTAGTCATTTTATTAATTCTCTAAATTAGAAATATAGATATCCGAGGTAAGCGAATAAGGTAAACAAATAAACTGAATAGACGAAATGATCGAGAATTTCTACTCTATAGTTTTCCAGGTGATGAAACAATACATTATAATATGAATCGGTTGAATTGCGAGAAAGTATCACTTGATTTCTAGAATTAATTCATAAACTAGAATTATAGCTACTCAAACCCACTTCTTGGTGTTCGCATTTATTTGCAAAGATTTTTAAATAAGTTTGACCATGATACTATAGGACAGAGATGGCGAATCTTTTCACATCCGCATGCCAAATTTTTCCGAAAATATATTTTACATGATCATGGACGTGCCAACAATAAAAAAATTTAATCGATCAAATAATAATGAATCAAAATTACTTAAAATTTTGTTTTTAGCATTAAAAAAATATGCGTAATATTTGATATTATACTTTAAAAATTTATTTTAAAAATATTATTTCTGTTGTCTTATCTTACATACCAAATAATTTATATCAGTTTCGTACTTAGTTATTTTTAAGAGAATGCAAGTTGAATTGAACTCCTTTGATAAGATGTTTTTACTTGAATTTTTCACATTATTTATTTCCGAAAAGAATGGCTCGCAGGAAAAAATGTCTAAATAGCAAGCACCAGCATCTGCAGCTTTTAGTGCCTGGAATTAAATTTTATAATTTTCCCATCGGCATTTTTACTTATAATTCCTTTCAGTCCTTCTTTTGCGATAATCTCCTAATTCTCTGTTATACTTAAAATTTTGGGAGCTAATATTGAGCTAGATTGGCATACATTTAGATATGTTTCAGTTTCTTGAATCTTTATGACAATGACTATCAACCGAACTAATCGAATTCAGATAAACATAGACAAGATATAGATTAAATAATGCATTTTGTGAAGTTCTACTATATTTTAAAGTAGAATCTGAATCTATGTCGTACCAAAAATAATCTGCAGCGTGCCACTTATGGCACGCGTGCCATAGGTTCGCCGTCCCTGCTATAGAAAAACGCCCTTGAATTTTAATAAGGAAAACTAGAACTCTCTAGCAAAAAGAAATAGAATTTATAAGGATGACACGGAACTATTTTTTATAGAGCCACAATTTATTTTCCAGATGCGAGTGGCAGATTTTTTTCAGCGTGAAGTGCTATTAAAAATGTTATTTTATAATACCTTCAGTATAAACATTTCAGGAACTGTTTGTTTTTCCATGCTTTAAACACGACACAATAATTTAACTTATTTTATTGATTCGTATTAATGCATTGAAAATATGAATTCTTGAGGAGAGGAAAAAAAAAAAGAAAAAAGTCAGAAGTTTAATGTTTCCCCAATTACAATCATTACTCGAAAATAAACTATAGATTATAACTTTAAAAAATAAAATTAATGAATTCTTTGGAAAAATACATATATCATTTCATTGTCATACACGACAAAATAAATTTCAAAAGAGACAAGAATGGATGGAGATGATAATGAGCTCTATCTATTAGGAAAATTAAAATCATTCACGTGACACGAAGTTATCGTATTTATTTGATACGAGTCTTTAAAAAGATTAATAGCAAAATGTTTGCACAACTCATCTGGCTTATTGTACTTTGAACAATTATTTTCAATTGTAATAACAATAAAAAAAGAAGCTGTCATAGAAAGACTGATTGACATAAAATTTCTTTTTAATATTATTAGAATATTTTACAAATTTTTAATGAGCAATCTATACGGTTGGTAGAAAATATATATAAACTTATTCTATATGCTGTCACATTCGTTTTAGTTATAAAAGTTTATATTCTCCAAAACGATTTTGTTAGGCATATCAAAATACAATGCATCAGCAATCAGATATTTCAAAATCACTACCGGAATCCCTAACAATTTAGCAATACAATCGAAGACAGCAATTAATATGTTTCCAGAGGTAACCAACATGGAAGTAGGTTACATGACCCTTCTCCACCGTCTTAAACTATCATACGCGCTGGATGTTGGTCCAGGAAGGATTGTGGAAGTGAAGGACACAGTGGTGTATCTGACCAAAAAACCTGGCCAAAAATGAAAAAATTAAAATTTCTCAACAATTATAAAAAGTGTATTTTTTAACAGCTGACTAAATGATGCATCGATCTATGCCTATTTCAGAAGCATGTCCTGTCCGACGGCTTTTAGAGTCAGTAAAAGAGGAGGTTTCATTGCGAGAAGACGTGCTTTATTTGTAACGTTTCAACATCGTTATTATGTTTAATTTTGCTTAAATGTGCATTTCTTGTGGCTTGATGAATTTTTGAACTCAATACCTTTATTTTTAATATAATAGAAAAATATTAAAATTAAAAATGTGTTCCTTTTTAAGTTTTTTTAGTTCTAATTAAGATATATTGATTTAGATATACATCTTTTTAAAAGTGTGCTGTGGTTTACCGGACCATTTTTGAAGTAGAGTCGTATTGCTTATAGTTTTGTAGGCCAATTTTTTAAAAAAATCTTCCGCATTGAGTTGCCATTTTTAAATATAAATTGTTTCGGTAATCTCTTAATAACACTCAAAAACCAGAACCTCTATACTGCAACTCAATTTTAGAGACTCAACTTTGTGAAATACTAAATGCAAATAATATATATATATATATATATATATATATATATTGGTTTATATAAATAATTAAAAGTTTGCATATATCAAAATTAACCACATTTAATAAAACATTACACTCATTCAGGGTAACTTTGATCCATGGGGTGTAACTTTGCACCACGTCAGAATTTTCAACATACAGTCGAACCTCTATTTAACGAAGTCGCTAAATCCCGGAAAAAAGTTCGTTACATGGAAAATTCGTTAAATAGGGATTCACCGTTTAAAATACTTTAAACTACATAAAATAGATTTTAAATTCATAACCACTAAATATTTTTACTAAAAGTAATTAATCACATTTTTTTATAAGTTATATCGATTTATTTTATTTATTTTACCCACCAATATCCCTTATCAATTCATTTTCCCTATGTGTTTAAATCTTTGAAATCTGCAGGGAAAACAAAACATTGTCCGGGAATACACTGTATTTTCTGTTTAGAGTAAATAGTTTTACATTAAAATTAACGAATTTTAATGACATTATCGCAGTTATTATTATTATTATTATTATTATAACAAATAATTTTAACCATACATTAACATATGCGTCCTTAAATTTAATTTCTGAAAAACTCTTAATTTTGCCTGAGTTTTATTTTTATTTTTATTTTATTTTATTTTATTTATTTATTTATTTTTTAAAGTGCTTTCTCTCATAATACGTCTCGCATCTCTGCAATGCACCAAAAACCCCTTCACGCGTATTTTTTTCCGCGTCGGATTCTTTCGAATAATTTTAGCATTTCATCATTCGAAGTTTTGTTAATTTCTGCATCATGTTTATTTCCATCATCATCATATTCGTCTTCATCGCAATTCATTGTTGTATTGTTTTTATTTTCCACACTGTCGAAAATATCAAATTCGGATAGTGTTTCCGAGGTCTCAATTTCAGAATTAAGTGAAATACAATCATCAATCAGCACATCATGGTTAATTTCTTCTTTTTTTCTCATCTGTATCCACATTTAAAAAAAAAAGTTAATTTGATTATTGTCTTCGTCTTCCGTACTTATCGAATTCTCACTGCTGGCAAAGAAGGCGCCTGGTAAAACCAGTTCAAGACGATTGAACAACGTAAAATGGGTTTAAACAAAGAATAAGTTTGAAATGTCCAGAAATATTTTGAGAAATGGGAAGAAAAAAAATTTATATCACAAGAAAAACTTCGTTAAATAGAGAATGCACTTCGCTATTTGGAGGTTATTTTACGAAGGAATTCGCAAAATGTTCTTGGTTCCAAGGAAAAGTTCGCAAAATAGAGAAATTAGCAAAATAGAGGTTCGTTAAATAGAGGTCCGACTGTATTTGACTACAAAAAGCTGGATAAACACCAGTGCTACACTCTGTTGGCAAGATTATAAACTGGGATTTCTACTCTTTATTTTAGAACAAAAATTGCAACATTATACACAATTAATTGTATAATTCAACTATTATTGTGAAGTACTATTTTCAAGTTAATTTTGAATGCTGATTTGAAGTTGTTGTAATCCAATTAAAGTTTTATAGTAAGTAATTATATACTCATTTATCAGACATATTATTATCTAAATGTTATAAATGTGCTATTATTTTGCGATTATGTATTTCCGAATAGTCAGTAAAATGTAAAATTAGAAGGTATTACCATTTTACCTTATTTTCAGTATAACTTTGAGCCAGCTCAATGTTAGGCATAGGTTTATTGTTCTCTGATAAATACTGCATAATTTTATGCTCATAAAAACTATGTGAAATAATGATTTAAAAAATTACAAAAATAAAAATCATATCTTATGGTTATACGAAAATACCATTTTCTTGTCAAAAATTCCCCATGTGTGCACGTATATTATATATGAATACCGAAAGTGTGTATTGAATATAACATGTAAATATTTTCAACAATATGTGTAAAAGACATAAAATTCATTTAAAGACGTTATTTGGGGCTGAGCTACTCAAATTTGACATCCCATACATTCGACCAGGGATGCCAGTTTGGTCTCAAATTTTAATTCGACGTTTTAAATTCATACCGGAAATTTCCAAAGAAGAATTTTTACTTCCTGTAATCGTTAAATCTCTCTTGTTAAATAAAGCATAAAATACTATTCTTTATTTCTGGTATGGACACTAAATTTCTGAATAAGAATAGAGGCCAAACTGAATTTGCCCTGCATTCGACATTTTTTATTTTTTTTTTGATTAATACTAATACTAGTATGTACTACTGTAACTATGGATATATTATTGAGTTAAAACATTGAAAATTGTTTTTCACTGTATTTTTATGTTTTATATGAGCAATAAGCAGTTCTTTTCTTGCTAAATATTCTAGTTGTCTTCTTCCACTCTTCTTATGCATAATATTCATTATAATATCATAAATTATACAAATCTTGTGATGTTGGGAAATGTGAATTAGGAGTCTTTAAATATCTGAAAAAAAAAACTTTTTTTTGTTCAAAGTTGTCCTAATTATAATACTTTTTTTTTATAAGGTCTTATTTTATATGATTTTTTTTGAGACGGTGCAAAGTTACCCTACATAGCTGGATAACTTTGAACCATGGTGAAAATACATTTTTTATTGTTTATATCATTATTATTCCTTAATTTCTGGTATGGACACTAAATTTCTGAATAAGAATGGAGGCCAAACTGAATTTGTTCTGCATTCGACATTTTTTATTTATTTTTGATTAATACTAATACTAGTATGTACTACTATAACTATGGATGTATTATTGAGTTAAAACATTGAAAATTGTTTTTCACTGCATTTTTATGCTTTATATGAGCAATAAACAGTTCTTTTCTTGCTAAATATTCTAGTTGTCTTCTTCCACTCTTCTTATGTATAATATTCATTATAACATCATAAATTATACAAATCTTGTGATGTTGGGAAATGTAAATTAGGAGTCTTTAAATATCTGAAAAAAAACTTTTTTTTTGTTCAAAGTTGTCCTAATTATAATACTTTTTTTTTATAAGGTCTTACTTTATATGATTTTTTTTTAAGACGATGCAAAGTTACCCTACATGGCTGGATAACTTTGAACCAGGATAAAAATACATTTTTTATTGTTTATATCATTATTATTACTTAATTTCTGGTATGGATACTAAATTTCTCAATAAGAATGGAGGCCAAACTGAATTTGCCCTGCATTCGACATTTTATATTCTTTTTTGATTAATACTAATACTAGTATGTACTACTGTAACTATGGATATATTATTGAGTTAAAACATTGAAAATTGTTTTTCACTGCATTTTTATGTTTTATATGAGCAATAAACAGTTCTTTTCTTGCTAAATATTCTAGTAGTGTTCTTCCACTCTTCTTATGCATAATATTCATTATAATATCATAAATTATACAAATCTTGTGATTTTGGGAAATGTAAATTAGGGGTCTTTAAATATCTGAAGAAAAAAAAACTTTTTTTTGTTCAAAGTTGTCCTAATTATAATACTTTTTTATAATGTCTTATATTATTTTAGTTTTTATTTATTTTTTTATTTATTTTTATTTTTAAAGACGGTGCAAAGTTACCCTACATGGCAAGGCTATACCCTACTATACCCCTGACTATACCCTACATGACCCAGTGGAAATTAGGAGTCTTTAAATATCTGAAAAAAAACTTTTTTTTTGTTCAAAGTTGTCCTAATTATAATACTATTTTTTTTTATAAGGTCTTACTTTATATGATTTTTTTTTAAGACGATGCAAAGTTACCCTACATGGCTGGATAACTTTGAACCAGGATAAAAATACATTTTTTATTGTTTATATCATTATTATTACTTAATTTCTGGTATGGATACTAAATTTCTCAATAAGAATGGAGGCCAAACTGAATTCGCCCGGCATTCGACATTTTATATTCTTTTTTGATTAATACTAATACTAGTATGTACTACTGTAACTATGGATATATTATTGAGTTAAAACATTGAAAATTGTTTTTCACTGCATTTTTATGTTTTATATGAGCAATAAACAGTTCTTTTCTTGCTAAATATTCTAGTAGTCTTCTTCCACTCTTCTTATGCATAATATTCATTATAATATCATAAATTATACAAATCTTGTGATTTTGGGAAATGTAAATTAGGGGTCTTTAAATATCTGAAGAAAAAAAAACTTTTTTTTGTTCAAAGTTGTCCTAATTATAATACTTTTTTATAATGTCTTATATTATTTTAGTTTTTATTTATTTTTTTATTTATTTTTATTTTTAAAGACGGTGCAAAGTTACCCTACATGGCAAGGCTATACCCTACTATACCCCTGACTATACCCTACATGACCCAGTGGAAATTAGGAGTCTTTAAATATCTGAAAAAAAACTTTTTTTTTGTTCAAAGTTGTCCTAATTATAATACTATTTTTTTTTATAAGGTCTTACTTTATATGATTTTTTTTTTAAGACGATGCAAAGTTACCCTACATGGCTGGATAACTTTGAACCAGGATAAAAATACATTTTTTATTGTTTATATCATTATTATTACTTAATTTCTGGTATGGATACTAAATTTCTCAATAAGAATGGAGGCCAAACTGAATTTGCCCGGCATTCGACATTTTATATTCTTTTTTGATTAATACTAATACTAGTATGTACTACTGTAACTATGGATATATTATTGAGTTAAAACATTGAAAATTGTTTTTCACTGCATTTTTATGTTTTATATGAGTAATAAACAGTTCTTTTCTTGCTAAATATTCTAGTTCTCTTCTTCCACTCTTCTTATGCATAATATTCATTATAATATCATAAATTATACAAATCTTGTGATGTTGGGAAATGTAAATTAGGAGTCTTTAAATATCTGAAAAAAAAAACTTTTTTTGTTCAAAGTTGTCCTAATTATAATACTTTTTTTTTATATAAGGTCTTATTTTATATGATTTTTTTTAAGACGGTGCAAAGTTACCCTACATGGCTGGATAACTTTGAACCAGAATAAAAATTCATTTTTTATTGTTTATATCATTATTATTCCTTAATGTCTGATAGTCATACTATAATTTAGGATCATTTCTTCTCTTTTATGCGACTAGTTGCATGAATGTTCTTAAAATAAGAGTGGGGCATCTTGAAATAGAAAAAATGCGGATCAAAGTTACCCTGAATGACTCTACTTGTAAGTAAAACAACTGTATCATCTATTACTTTCCTCGTATAAGCAGCAAAAAGTTAAGTAAACTTGTATTATATAGTTATTTTTTTAATTAAACGCACACTTTTAAGTCAACAGCAATGGTTTTAACTGTAAAACACACGAAAAAGAATTTTGGCTAGGATTTTGGTTTAAATACTTCACAGTGGACCGGTGGATTCTTCTGTTTTGTCTTCTGTTGCTGTTGACAACGACCATGATATTGTTCGTACAAGTTGTTAAAAATGTGTTGTATAGAGAAGATATAAGACCTATATCATACATCTTAATATTTTAAAAAGTAGTTACAAATGTTAATACTTCAATAATATTCGTTCAATACTATACCAACTTTGTTTGTCCTCTTAAATTTATGCTTCAGTTAATTAATCGGGGAAAAAACGAGTTAATCTCGATAATGATATTTATCAATAGTTTTCGTTATTCTGTTGCACATCAGCTGTTTGTGAATAGTTAGTACACTTAGCACGATGTGAAGTTCCCGTCGCTGTGCATGCAGGGAATTGGGAACCCCCAAGCATTACCTCACTTCTTGCCTCCTAACAGAATCCCTCCATCTGGCCCAAATTACAATAAACAACGTGTAATTATGACACAAAAAGCTCGCTAACAACAAATATGTTAAAAACAAAGGTAAAGCAGCGATCAGATGGTTGATAGAAAACATAGACTTCATTTCACAATACAGGGCTGTGCATATATAACGTTATCATTTTAGGAGGAAAGGGGGTGTCTGGCAAATGATATCATAAGATATCTCTAGGGGGAGGTTGTCTTTTGATATCGTTATCATTTATGATCCAACCGAAATTTTCTCTTTTTACGTGTAACTTGTTCTTTACATCAAAATAGTCTACTACATATTTTTTAGCTTGTTTTCTATTTTTATGGAAGTACAAAGTTATTATTAAAATCATTAAATGGTTATAAAATTATTTAATTCCAAAATATCTAATACCCCAACGTTTGGCATTCCTATTCTTCTGTCATATGTGTACGTATACATAATCCTCTGTTCCAGAAACCAACTGCGAAGTATGTTTGAAATGATACTTGTTGTGTTTACTAGTGAATAAATGAGAAAGAATATTGTCCACCTGTTTTGCTGATAAGAAGTTCTGTCTCCACCCCCACCCCACACACACCATTGTAGGGGCAAGTGGAAGAAGATATTAATACTGTTGAATGCATTATGTAACAAAAAATCATTATTAATAATAAAGTATGCGGAAAATAAACATATAACAATGTATCACTCCAAACAAAAGGAAAAAATTCCAAAAAAAGTTTTATTTTTAGATATTGATAACGATATCATGCAAGGGGGGGGGGGATTCGGGGTATGATAACGTTTGATTTCGTAAGGGGGGGAAGGGGCCCAAAATTACCAAAAAGTTGTTAACGTTATATATGTATAGCCCCTAACGTAAAAGACAACACATAAACACAATCACATTCCCAGCAGACGACACGACAATTTCTCCTTATTGCAGGTTATAAAAAAAAATCTTGTGAAGAATCATTTTTATAACTCCAAAAAATCGGATAAATCGCCCTACTGAGAAGTGGAAGTCGTTTATCATGAACTGATAACCAAGAGCTCATTCACACCGCTCTATTAAACCGTCATTTATATGATAGGAATGATGGCGAAGTATTATGATATAGGAAAATAACTGCAAGAAGAATCTCAACGATAAATAAGTCAACAAGTGGTACAACAGCAACAAGATCATCTGATAACAGTCTTCATAAACAATATGAAAAACTGAAAGCCAAGGAACATGCCCTACACCGGTGGTGACCAAGCCTCTCAAATAGCTAGCAACAAAGTTGCATTGACAAATTGTGATAACAGGAATTAGGAGTCAATGGACGATCGCCAAGGACGGATTTGCATAAAATGTTTATTGAAATAAGGAAATAAAACACATAAAGTGATCACAGCTTCAAAATAAGAACTGATAAAAGTAAAGATCACTTCAAGACAAAACACCCAGCGTAGTATCGCAATATGACAAACACCAACTGTGACAAAAACCAGCAAAGAATCGCAACATGACAACCACCACTATGACATAAACCCAAAAACCAATGTCAAGATCATAATATAGTAAAGTTACTATAAAAAGCATACCACGATAGAGTTAAAATAACAAAACCCGAAAGAGTAAGGAATTAAGGATTCTCTAAACGATAAACCAAAAGAACAACTCCCACGGCAGAGTCTACATAACTAATATGACATGAACATCGATAGAGACAAAACCTATGCAAAGGAATCGCCACTGGATGTTTAATCATCATGAGTTTGGTGTACCGCGGAAGCTTAACCATGGATTCGAGTGTACAGCTAGGAAAAAAAGTTGTGAATTGACTGCTCCTTGTATGCTTTCCTTTGTGGCAACTTTTAAATTGCTACAACGCGTAGCTAGTGTGAACGATATTAATGAGTATTTTATTCGAATATAAAAAACAATGAAACATAAGGTTAGTGATATAAAAGATTTATTAACATAAACATTATTAGTAATATTTAGATTTAACATCAAATTTCTTAGTTCTACTGCACTTTTTTCCCATACTCTGGCTTTTGTTACAGTATTCTAAATTAACAATTATTATAATTAACATTATTATCTAAATTAACATAAATAAATCCTAAACATTTTTTAAACTTTCCATGTGAAATTTTGCAATTAATGTGTCACGCAAATCAGTTCATTTTAAGTGTTGTTATTCGGCGATGAAAAAGCTTCCTTTGTAGCTGCAAGAATTCTAGTCATTGAAAGGCAAATTTTTTAAAGATAGTAAATTATTCTAAATTTTCATAGGAAATAACCTTTGAATCTGGAATAACTTTTCAACTGATAAAACTAGAATTGTGGAACGAGTGTCCACCTATAATACAACGACTATGCGCTATCATATGACAGCGATTACAGCGCCTCTAGTGATGAAATTTGAAAGTGACTGACATCTATATTTGAAAACTGTGTCAGACAAAAAAAAAAAAAAAAAAAAAACTATTTAAAAGTGTAAAGCAAACTCGATTTAGTATGAAATTACGTTTTATGTGTAAAAATAACTTTATTAGAAAGAGTAATTTTTTAGTTTTTTGATAGCTAATCACCGGTGTCAATACGCCAATAATCGTTCGTAGAAATTATTTTATTAAGATGCATATTTATTGAATAAACAAACACATGCAAGAGAAGGGTAATTGATCTTAATAAGAATAAGCGAATAATCGCGATAATAATAAGCGAATCTTAATAAGCGAAGAACCTTTACACATCAATTTAAAAAATAGCAGGTTAATTTATCCATCAAGATTTTATTTACCATCCATAATTCGAGAATCAATAGAGATATTTTTACGCAACGAGAATATTTGTAATGATTCAGTGTCCTTTGATTCACCTAAAATTCGGAAAGAGATGCTATGTAATTTTAGTAACAATAGTAAAAATTAATCCACGCTCGCAAATAGTCATGTTAATTTTATTTTTACTTTATGTTTTGCAATGTTTTTTCATTATACATGATGTCTCGTGACATTGTTTACCATGTTATTGTTGTTTAAATTATGTGAAAATTAATCCACGCTCGCAAATAGCCAATTTAATTTTTATTTTATTTTATGTTTGCAATGTTTTTCATTATGCATGATGTCTCGTGACATTGTTTACTATATCATTGCTTTTAAATTATGTGAAAATATTTTCTATCATGAATGATTTTGAAAATGTCGCCGTTTGTGCGATGAAACGTTCGTCAATCTTAATAAAGATATTTTATCACTTTTTATAGCATTATTTAAATTAATCTGTTGATAAGTAATTTTTATACATGTTGTCTTAATAAGAAAGTCAAATTAAGCATGCTGGGTGTTTTCAGCTTCGGTAGCAATACGCATGCACTCTTAAGCACACATACACACCACAATACATACACTGAAATAATGAGCCTAATTTAGCTAATATTTTTTATTGAACTAAATATACCTTGCTTTCATGTCAAAATTTTGTTAATTAAATATGCATCTACCTTGTAATGCAAAAGCGATTAGTGATTTATTTCAGCCGGTGATTGGTTATCAAGCAATTAAAATTTTAGAGCTTGTTATAAAGTTATTTTCACACGTCACTTTATATTAAATCGAGGATTATCTACACTGTTCAAAACAATTAAGGGAGCAAGCAAAAAGTGAAGAGAATAGAGCAAGACAGCCATGTATGGGCATAAAATGGATAGTACACGTGTATCAATGCGCAATACAGAAAAGAAGATGCAAAAAAGTTGTAAGGGAGCTTTTATTCTTTGAAAAGATGAAAAGAACATGAAAAGATGGTTTAGGGCAACAATTTGTTTTCATGTAAATGATAAAAAAAAGTATTGTTTAGAAATGATGCAAGATTTTTAATATGACGTGTGGTCTCCTCGAACAGCTAAGACTGCTGCACACCTGTTTGCATGGATGCGATCAGGTTATCGATAAGACTTTGAGGAATACTGTCCCACTGCTCAAGAATTGCAACCTCCAAGTCCCGGACAGTAAAAGGAGGCTTCGGTCTCGCAGCAATGCGTCGCCTGAGTATGTCCCAAACGTGCTCGATCGGATTTAGGTCAGGAGAGCATGCTGGTCATTCCATACGCTGTATTGTTTTAGCTTCAAGCATGTTTTCCACAAGACGAACTGTATGAAGTCTGGCATTATCATGCATGGAAAAAAGAAATCACTAATTTCTGCAACATAAAATACGACATGAGGTCTCAGTATCTCGTCTGTATAACTTCGGATCGTCAAATTGCCATTCCGAATGATATGGAGGCCCGTACGTCCACCTATTCTGATTCCAGCCAATAGCATCAACCCACCTCGTCTGTAATGTGATCCTTCACGAACGAATGTGGTTTTATTTTGAGTGCCTCTTCCTCTCCATGCCAAAACACATCATATGTCACATCAAGACTGAATCTGGACTCGTCTGTAAACAGAATTTGACTCAAACAACGTTGCCTCCAAACTCAATATTCAGTTCCTCAACTTCTTTGGGCCGCACAGTGACTTGAGGTCAACGGAACACAGACCATTGGCTTACGTGCATAGAGACCACACTGATGAAGCCTATTTCGGACTGTTTGGCTGGACACCCTTCATCCTGTGGCCAAGAACAACTGTGTTTGCAGCTGAGTAGCATTGTCCGTTCCGTCTCGACGAGCTGTTAACAGGATATATTGGTCATAAGTTTCTGTGTTAGCACATTTTCAACCTTGCACTTGTCGATGACTACCATTCCATGTGTCTTGGAGTCGATTCCACAGCCTTTCATGGACATTTCTTGCTACTCCAACAGCGTCCACTACACTTCGTTGTGTTTCCCCAAATTCAGCTGTCTCGATAACATGCCAAGGCATGGATTGCGGTAAATTATGTTGTTGTAACATTTTCAAGCCACCTTTTCTCATAACACAAGCTGAGCAATTGAATTTTATAACCTAGGCAGTGAAACAGACATTTCTACAAAATCCCGATTTCTGCACTTATCTACTTTTCCTAGTTTTTGACGTCATAAACTTTAATTTACATGTGAAATTTCGTTATCTGTCTTCTACAACACTTTACATTATGGATGTTTTATTTTACGTTACTTATCGGTGTAAATATTTGCGTAATTTCGTTAAAACCATGTGCTCCCCTAATTATTTTGATCAGTGTACATTTTTTGATTTTTTAAATCTCTATCCGTCATAGTTTACAGGATAATGTTAATAATTTCTCAATTTCAGCTTTAGAAGACGCTGCAGCTATTTTAATATGGCAACGTATAGTTCTTTTATTTAAAATTGGTAGATTTATGTTTTTAATACTTTTTTTAATTCTCTCGATAGTTATTTCAAGGTATGGTATGAGTACTACCACACACTCTGTATATATGCTATATTTGTTCAATAACGTTCTTCTTATCTTTCCAGAACCTGATTATAAAATTTATTATCTATTTGTAAACAACCCGATCATTATTGTCTGTCTCAATATCTGTTGCCAATTATGCGTTTGTTAATTATAACGATGCGAAAGCATGGAGGACAAAGAAAAAACATTCGTCTGCTAATACCAGAAAACGAAGATCTATTTCATCGTAATTAGGGTTAGGGAGAGTAGTACACAGTGAGACGTGGTAAACAGTGAGACAGCAGTCATTTTGACATATAGTTATAACTTTTTCTCCTAGCTGACACTCACACATAACCACCTCGTCTTATGCAACTCGTGGATGTAGTTTCGGCATTTCGGTTACTCGTCCGACTACATAGTAAATAATTCTTTATTCTATAGTGATTAAAGTTACATAAACGTCTATTTTAGAGTTTATTTCCGTCATCATGGCATATATTTATTTGACCAAACCAAGCTAAATCTAATAATAGACTATTTTGACAAAAAGACACAAACTTTTTAAAGCGATGAAATTTATGAAAGAGACCTGGCATCCATTTTGTTACAACGTAACGAAACTACAGAGTGAGACACACAGTTGTAGTTTTTCAGTGAGACGTGTCTCGCTGTGTACACAGATGGTTCTAGACGATTCTCCTGGCGGCGATGAATCATTTAGATTTCAGGAACAGGAACGGAAGCCTGTTGTTCGTGATTATGTTCTTGTGCGGTTTCCAAATAGTGTGTTCTATGTAGGAAAAATCTTAACCTGTAATGAAGAAGATGGTGATTTTGAAGTGATTTATCTTCGAAGAGTGTGAAAGCGGCAGGCTTCGTGCCTCATATTCCATATATGGCGTCTGTTAAGGAATCAGACATTTCAATGCTACAGCCATAGCTACAATTTATGATAACAAAGCAACTATCAGGATACCACCGGTTTCCGATTTCCTTCGGAAATTTGGATGTACATTGAGCTACACACTGCCATTGTTAGGGATAACTATAGTAGAGTAATTACCACAATCCACCATACGTGTTCAGTTAAGCTCAAAATATGGTTGAATTGTTAATAATATGTGTACCTGTAACTATTGAAATTTTCTTTGCATTTTTACTATTGCTCTATCAAAACTACTCGACCACAAAAATGTCAAATTAAACTCCAATTGATAAACACGATTTCAGGCAGTAGTTAAGACAAGATTACACTGAAGAAAATTATGGATAGAGTTTAAAAACGTATGATTCATGAAAATATATACTTTGTCTCATTGTGTACCACCAGCGCATTTGTGTTGCTTTAAGATGTAGCAATATTTTTTCAAAATAATAAAAATAGTCGTCATACGCTAAGAAATAAATAATATTTTTCGTCTCACTGTGTACTACCCTCCCCTATATATAAAGGAACGCACAAGATTTGGAATTTCCAAGAACTCTTGCACCCTTTTTTTGGTTACAAAATTTTTCTTTAATATTTAAATACTAAAAAGGAGAGGGTCCGATGTTGGTGTCACCGAATGCGATGGATATTTGTGTATCGATAGAGTATAGTTAGTATATAAATATATGAACGCCATAAAGCGCAACCCACAGGGGTCTTGAGAAAATAAGTCACAAAGTTTAAGCTACAGTTCATAATCGGATAAATTTCCTGCTTTGGCAAGTGGCTCAGTAGCAGAACGCTGGATTTGAGATTTTTCTACACAGGTTCTAATCCCGCTTGGACTTGTTTTTCGGAACGGAAATTTTTATCAATCATTTTTGAACCGGAATTGAAAAAATATGTATAATAATTGAAATTTACGAACAATATGAATTAAATGTATGCTTTTTAAGTACGAAATTTTGCATGTTTAATTATATAATGAAAGAGAAAAAAAAAACATATTTATATGTCTATGGAACAGCAAATTTTTGTTGTTATTTAAAATTATTTACGGTTATTTCAAAGAATATCTACAATTTTTAACAGCGAAATAAATTAAAATAAGTGAACAAATATATTATTTTCATTTTGTTTCCTAATTCAAATACTACTTCAAATATTTCATGGTTTATTAAAAATATGCTTTTATATTTTAATGTGATGTTTTAAAGTCTGGGATTCTTAATTTTTAATTAGACTAAGTGCCTACGTAGTAATTTCTTTCGGAAATTATTTTTTTTCTTGTTTAATATTTTTATATAATGCAGTTTAATTATATAAATACAATTTTAAGTGTGAATCTTTGCATGTTTATATATTTAATGAAAAGTAAAGATAAAATAAATAAATAATAAAAATAACAAACTAAAAAAAGTCAATTGGAACTTTTATAGACCATAAAATTAAGCTAATTTTAAAATTTATTTACTGTTATTTACATAAATAAGCTACTATTTTTCACAGTGAAATAAATATATCGTTTTTTACCAACTAGCTTTTTAACTTTTTAATTTTTTAAATCTTGGATTCTTATGATTATAGTTAGAATAACTGTCTTTGTGCTTAAAAATAAGGGCTAAAAAGATATTGAATTGCTGAAAATAAAATAATGTAATTATTAACTCATTTATATCACGCGTTTTAATTTATTTCTCTGTGAAAAATGGTAGATTATTCATTGAAATAACTGTAAATAATTTTAAATAACAACAATTTCTGGTCTATAGACAGATAAATATGCGTTTTTTTTTTTTAAATTACATATTTAAACATGCAAAATTTCATACTTAAAAAAGCACTTATATGCTACAAAACATAAATTTAATTCATATTTTTCGTAAATATCAATTACTAGAAGATAGCCCGTCAGAATGACGTGTTTGCATTTTCAAAAGAATGATATAGCATTGCATTCTAAAAAGAATTATGACGGAATAAATTTTATCTTATCTGACTAATAGGGTCAGGTGCGGTAAAATAGTTATAAAAACAGCCCAGTTTTGATTGAAACTTAATTTGCAAGAAAATTATTAACTGAATTGGTAAAATAATGATATAGAATAACTGTCTTTGTGCTTAAAAATAAGGGCTAAAAAGATCTTCTAATGAACTTCACTCACAATGAGTGAACTTCACTCACAAAATCTAAAGAATTATTTCACAAAAACATGCAAATTATTACTAATAATGCTATTTTAAAAGATAGTGTCAATTAACTTTCGCCTTCGTTCATTCCATTTAAAAAAATCAATAACCTTCAATTTCTTTTTAAAAAAATCTGTTAGACTGCAATTTCAAATAAATTTGTTAGCTGACAGTAAAAAAGAACATGCGTTATAAGATTGAAAAATCAAATCTTAACAATAAACATTCATTCGTGATACCACTCCAAAGAATGAACTATTTCTCCATGCTCACGCTTAGTCCTTTTATATATAATGCAAACAAAGTTGATAACATGCAGAATAATACACAATTTCAACAGAAAGTTTATTTGTTTTTATTAATTGCCGATAGCTAGCGCCAAAATAATTAATTATATAACTTAAATTTTAAAAAGTTTAGCTCAGATTTAATCCTCATTTTTTAAAAACATGCATAAAGAAACTTGTAATAAATTTTATCATTAAAAATAATCTTTCATTACATAAATAAATTGCAACTATTCATTGCAGTAACAGATTTTTTTCTCAAATTCTTTTATAAAATTACAAATTGGTTTTCCCTACAAAATACAAAATTTTATTTGCATTGATATATATATATATATATATACACACACACAAACGCATATATATATATATATGTAGTACACGGCTTTATATATTCCTATAATTCATTTTTTCCCAATGTCTTCAGAATTCAAGGAACTTGTTCAAAATTTTTTTTTTTTATTTTAACTACCGATAGATGGCGCCAACGAAGCATAAACATTCACAACCATGGAGCGATGAGTAGAAATAGAAATCTTATGAATAATCTTCATAGCTCCATGTTCACAACGAATGCGATTTATTTTTTCGACACCAAGCCCGGATTCGCTTTGCGAACAATTATATCCATATTTTAATATTTTAAAAGTTCAAGACGAATGAATCAATTGTTTGCTTACTTCCATGCAGGGAGCGATTGAACTACCAATCTAATTTCAACTGAAGTTATCTCAGAATATATACATAATGGAATGTGGGTCATCTCTCAAATGTTAATTTATTTTGAATAATCTTTCTAAAAATGTAACTGTTATAAAGTTTTATTCGAAAAAAAAATTTTTTTGAATGAAAATGGCCGAATGGAATATGTAAAAGCGATGTGGTTATCGAGATCCGGGTAAGTACACTCCGGAAGCGTTTATACACTTAGCGACTTAGCGCTATCATATGTATAGTTATATTTTTTCAATTGCGGTTCGAAACTGATTGATAGAAATTTCCGTTCAGAAAAAGAAGTCCGAGCAGGATTAGAACCCGGGTAGAAAAAATTCGAACCCAGCATGCTGCCGACCACGCTACGGAGCCGCTTGTCAAAGAAGGAAATTTGTCCGATTATAAACTGCAGCTTAAACTTTGCGACTTACTTTGTCAAGACCCCCTGGATGTTGCGCTTTCTGGCGATTATATATTTATATACTAAAAATACTCTATCGATACACAAATGTTCATCGTATTCGGTGACATCAACCTCGGGCTCTCTCCTTGTAAGTGCAGCCAATAAACAACGATGTAAAGGCTATTTTATGCAATTCATTTAATGAAACGCAAAAGTATCGTCCACAATTCTTTAGGCATTTATCCCATTGTGACGCTAGTTGCTCGTAAAAAAACTGTTGCTGCTGTTTGAACCAGTTGCGCACGCTCTCCTTGACTTCATCCTTGATGTTGGTCGGTATCCAAACAGATTTTGCACTGTGAAACGAGATTAACCATTCAGAAAAATCGCTTACTTAAAACAGCGAAAAGTTCGCAAAAATGCAGGCTTCTGTTTGATCGATCTCGTTTCGTTAACAGCGCAAAATCTTCTGGACCTCGGCCATTATCCACAATCAATCGATGCAATTTTGGGAGCGTTAATTTTCTTTTATTATCCACTGTTCTTTGTAATTCTATGCTAAATTCAAAGAAAACCATTATACTTCACATACATAATTGTTGATGTTTGAGTATTGCATTTAAATAAACGTATGACAATGATGTAAGAGAAGCGGGTTTGCGATGTCAGCAAAAAGACTAGTTTTATATTGAAAATGTGGAATTTGCAAAAATCATTTAAAATTTTGCGACATGTGCTAGAGAACTGTTATAATGCGAAAATAGTGCAGCTTTTCCAGTGATTGTCTGTAGAATGCGAGACATTTGAGTTTAAGAGGCACAAAAGCCTTGCTAGAGTTCACTGTCGAAACCACTCATACTTGAAGGCTTTTATCATTATTGTTTATTATCATCATATATTAGTAATACTACTTGGTACTACTTGGTTATCCCGTCGACCAAAAATCTATCGCCAAACTATAAGATTAAATGCCAATAATGGTTGGTCGTAAATGCCACATTCACTTGACTTTAAGCAAGTTACACGTGTTTACGTCATCAAGTGATTTATTTATTTATTGAATAACAAACATATGACTTGTGTGCTTGACATGAGAGCCCGCTTCTAAGTCAGAGACAAGATAGCACAAGGAAATATTACAGCACAAGAGAAATACATCCTGGGAGTTCCACAGAAAGAGTGTGTGCAATGGAATCAGCGGGAATCGAAAACACAATCTCCTAAGCTCGCAAGCGATTAGCAGCGTGGTGCTTTGACCACTCGGCCACAGAGACCCCTTCTCTCTATCTTTCTCTGGACTCTGTAGTTTGTTTGGATCCAATTTACAGTTGATATGCGGAGTTGAATTGCATGTGACGTCACCACTGATGAGGTCAATTTTTTGAATGGGCCAGGTAAAGATCCGGAATTTCAAAGCGTTTTAGTCAAATCTTACATTTTACTCTAAATCTTATTTTATGATCAAACCATTTAACTCATTTGAGACATCATAGTACCGTATGTTACAAATGCACATAGCATAGTCAAAATGACACTTTTTTCTATTTTTATGCAACCAAGTGCAGTAACGTAGAAATTCTCAGTGAGATCACTCGATACTTGAACTAATCCAACATAACTTATGGCTTCTGTTTTCCCGCTCAAAAGCTTGTGCCGTAAGGTAGCTGATGTCAAGATGGTGTTTTTTAACTGTGAAAAATTGTCTGGAATGCGCGATGCCAGACCAACTATGAACAAAAGAGCGACGGAAACACAAAAACCGAGGAAAATTGAGAACGCGATTATTGCTGTGTTTGAATTATATGTACTCAATATTGATATCAGATGCATCATTTGGATCATCAATAAAGAAAGTACGTAGAACATAGGGATAGAAAAAACACAATCCACCTGATTCATAATTAGCGAAGTTTTGCTGATGAAATACGCGCATTGCTTAATTTGTGACAAATCTTCGCTGAATTCCGTCACCATGATATTAGATATCTTCGTCCTCAAGCCACGCATCAAGTTTCCGAGTTCGTAATAAACGAAAGACAACAAAGTGATAGCCATGCCTGGAACTACAAATAATGTCCAGTTCTGCAACGCCAACAGAATTTCTGCAAAAATAATCAAGGATATTTCAAACGTGGGCTGATTAAACAAGATAAATTGTCTGTCTTCTTCTATATTCTTTCCCAAGCGTATACAAAATTCCATACCGCAAAATGCTGCAAAACCGATTGCAAAGGAAATTATAATTAAAATTTTGCAAGATTTTTCGTATTGACGAGATAAACTAGACATATTATTCAACAGAATACTACAATTCTCGATAATATTTGTGGCATTCCATGAGAAATACAAGCGAGTAGACACTGATAAAATAAACTGTAGCGTACTTGAAATAAATTCGCCTGTTAAGCCTATCTGGTATCCGAGAAAACAAAGTACAGTTAAATAATATAAAGAAAATAAATTAAAAATGGTTGAGACCATCTTTCCACAACCTTTTTTAATTGTCGACGATTTCTCAGAAGGGAAACAGATTCCGATAAACAAGAACATTTCGAGTATCAGCGAAAAGTTTTTGTTCGGACGATGAACAGTTTCCGAACATGTTTCTTTCTTTCTTAAAAGTTTAAATGTTTTACTGTACATTGTTTGTCTTTAATGACAAGTTTTTAATAAGAAATTTATGCTTGTACGTAAGCTGTAGCAATTTTTTAACTTCTCGGAATAAATGTTCGCGTTTATCTGTGGCATTGAGTTATCGTAAATAAGATTCGATCGATCGAACTGCAGCGATACCAGCACCACCAATATCAATAAGAAACAATAAAGAGAGTGCGTTGTAAAGAAATTAATTACTTAGATTTACTTTATAAAATCATTTTGGAAGAGACCATAGAAACATTCAATCAGTAGAAGACATGTGTTGTAGGTTAATGGGGTATGAAATACGTCGATAAGTGAATACAATGGCTTTGGCATGAATGAATTGGCAGAAATTTTTCTTTTAGCAATTGTTTAGAAGAAATAATTTGTTAAATATCTTAAGAGCGACTTATTTGTATTTCGTATATATCCCATGTCGGGGTCATTTGCGTACTATGGCTTAGTTTGAATATAAATTGCATTGTTATTTCGAAAAAAAAAATAACATAAATTTTTTGAGAATTATTTAATTTACTAGGGGGCTCTGCCCCCTACGAGCTATGCTCGCCAACACTTAAAAAGATTGAATTGTAATTTAAGAAAACAGTGGCAATCTCTCTGTAAACGGGTTTGAATTCGTTTTCCTTTGATTGGGTATTTTTAAGACCAAATCAGCTGCTGTTAAGAGATACAATGTTAAAAATTTGAAAATAAGCTAATTTATAAATGATCCAAGTAAACAGAGTCATTGTCTCCCGGTATTTTTTAACAACGCTATAAGAAAATTCTTTTAAATAAGTCATTTTAAATGTATCGTTTTAATAGTATTCATAGTATTTTAATAGTATTAATTTAGTATCGTTTACTTTTCACCAAAGTTTTCTTTCTCGTATTAATATTCACGTGAAAATGCTTTCGTTGTTAGAAAGAAAATATTATTTGCGCTGTCTTAGAATTCACACTGATAAAGATTATCTCAAAATATAAAATATATCAATGTCTCGCGCAAATGTATTTTTAAATTTAAACTGTTTTTCATTATTATTTGGCCATCTTAAATATGACGCAATTTCTTCCATTTACGACTTTTAACGCAAAATAAGGATTTTTTTTATTTTAAAATTTTCTTTCTCTTTTAAAATTCAAGTGTAAATATAGATCTTATGACGTAATTTTCAATATTTTCTGCTTTTAACACGTATTCATTTAATTCTAATTTGACAGTTTTTTTTCAGTTTATAATAGCTACGCGAAAATAAATTTTTAATTTGAAGGAAATATTATTCTTTGCCCTGTTTTTAAAATTGGCAACAATTTAAAATAATATCTGTCAACTCAAAGTATTCGAATGTTGTAAAAGTTATTTTTTGATTAACACTTAATGAAGGTAATCGCTTACACTTTCTGTTATGTTGGGTTCACCGGGATCATCGTGCATTGTTCTACTTATAAAACTGCACTAATTTAAAACATTTACATCACTTTATTCAAAACAATCACGATGACGAACACATCACATAAAAATATACACACTCAATAAAAACAGACGATAAAGGAAAACATTATTTCTTTTCCTGACTCGTGCATGTCCTTTCACTTCAGTTTACGGTAGATGTGACATCCTCCCACCTTGTATTCTTAGAAAAGATTCAGTTTTAGAGAGAGTGGTCGATTGGGGCCGATGGGCTACGAATTACGGATCTCATGATCAGGAGACGAGAACGTTAGCGTCGAGCAAAGGCCAGGCCAGTTACTCTAAGCTAGTAACTCGCTTTATACTGATCATGTGAGATGAGATCGTTACACACTCCCTCCCCAGTGAGAAAGACATCTTGTTGACGTCTGACGAGTGATATGCACTCGTGAGTGATGCGCAGTATGCCAGGCTTATATGC
The DNA here is from genome assembly GCA_963932465.1 of Maratus speciosus. Classification (NCBI taxonomy): domain Eukaryota; kingdom Metazoa; phylum Arthropoda; class Arachnida; order Araneae; family Salticidae; genus Maratus; species Maratus speciosus. The sequence goes on along the minus strand of OZ010793.1, from coordinate 17,510,054 downwards.
TGTGAGCGTTTCACAGGCTTAGCTTGCTGGAACTGGTTTATTTAGTGCGGCCATCTGTTGGTTATGAGAGGAGATTATTGTTGTTGAAGGCTGCGATTTTGCGTGCGTCCGGGTCACCAGTTTAGAGAGTGTGTGAATTGGTGCCGATGGGATACGAACCACGGATCTCATGATCAGGACGTTAGTGTCGAGCAAAAGGCCAAGCCAGTTACTCTAAGCTAGTAACTCGCTTTATACTGATCATGTGAGATGATATCGCTACACAATCAAGATAACATATATCAGCAAAGTCATAGGTCTAGTCTCTTGACAGGTCTCATTACTCGACCGCATCTGGTTCTATACACTGGCTTGTCTGTACAATCTTTCTCAGTTTTGGGACAGTCTGATGGTTATGTAGACTCAGCAGATCATGATCATTTGGGAGAAGAGGTGAACTGTCAGATTCATCAGGAAAGGATCTTTCAGGTACTAAAAATTGTTGTTCATGTCACTTCAAGGGGGTAAAGTTTTTGGTATGTTCCTTAGAATTTCACCATTCTTAGTCTTTACACGAATTACTCTGGTGTTGTCATCCTTCCCAAGGTATTCCTCCAGAGGGTTCAAGTATTTTGGCCATGGGCCATTCTATGCGTTTTGTATTATCACTGCCAACAAAAACAGTTTGACCTACCCTAAGAGTGGTAGGGAGTTTATGTTTAGAGGTTTTCAGTTGTCCGAGGTATTCTATACGAAATCTTCCTATAAGGTTTTGCTTAAGTTTCTGTCGATAACGAAATCTTTTATTTAAATGAGTTGAATCGAAAACATCTAATTCGGGTATAGATCCTGTTCGGATCTCTTGCAGAAATAAAGATGGTGTTAATGGTAGTAAGTCTTCGATATCCTCTGAAAGATAGGTCAAGGGACGGCTATTAATGTATTTTCAGCTTCGCACAAAAAAGTTGTCAATTCATCATAATTAAGTCGAGCTCTTCCTAATATTCTTCTTAGAATTCTTTTGGTCATTCCAAACAGCCCACCAGGTAGCTGTAGGAGGGTTTAAAATCCATTGGATTCGTTTAACTGAAGCCATTTCTTCTATCTTTTGCCAGTCTAGGCTGTGTAGGATGTTACTGATTCCGACTAGATTTGTTCCATCGTCAGAATATACATATAGAGGTCTGCCTTTTCGTGACACAAATCTTCTGAATGCTAAGGAAAAGCTTTCAGCTGTCAGTAACTGAACTAACTCAAAATGGACTGCTCTAATCACAGCACAAGTAAAAAAAAATAAACGAAGTCTTCTCTCCATTTCTTAAGTATCATGGTCCTCCTAAATCCATACCGGTTATCTGCAGCATCCCTAATTCGTTTTTCCGGTAAGGGTGCAGGTAAAACTTCGGCATTACTCGCCTTTCAAATCTTCTGCAATTTAGACAGTTTTTCAAGACTTGTCTAATGGTTCTTCTACATAGCAAGATCGGGAAGTTCTCCCTCAATTGCGATATTTAAATATGAACTCCTGCATGGCTTGAATGTTTATGAAGTTCCAAGCTAAGTGAATGAACAACAGGCTGTTTACTAGGCAGAACAATTAGACAATTGCAGCTATCAGTATCTTCTCTTTGTATTAGACGTGTCGTCACACGAGTTAAACCTGCTTCATCAAGTTAAGGACGCAAAGTTTTAAGATAGGATTATTGACTGAAACAAAGACTTTCTGTTATATACTTTTAAGAAATATCAATTCAGCTCTTTTAATTTCTTCAATAGTTGAGTTAGAATAATAGCGTTCTAATTTAGTTTCCTTAGCATTTGTTGCGAAACTTCTCATCCAAGCAATAACTTATATTAATTTCAAATAAGAAGAAAATCTGTTACAGTACCATGGTGTTTACTTTTCCGTATCTATCGTTACTGTTTTTCTTCTTTCTTGATTTAAAACTTCTTCATCAACTGCATACATGGATTTTCGCCTTTCTGACATAGACGAATTCAACCGTTCAGGACCTTGTAACTATTTCGTTTCAAGTAGATGTCGAACAGAACTTCCTCTGGAGGGAATGTCAGCTGGATTGAGGTTTCCTGGGAGATGATGCCGAAAATCAGAGTTAGACAGCAATCGGATTTCTTTGACTCTATGGGAAGTAAATGTTGCTCACTGATCATCTCTTTTTATCCAACTAAGAGCATTACTGGAATCAGTCCAATATTGTGTCTTAATATTTGGTCTCTTCATGTCTTTCTGGAAGTTAGCAACTAGTCGAGCAGTAATCAAACAAGCCAGGAGTCCAAGTCGGGGAATCGTGATTGTCGTCAATGGTGTTATTCTATTTTTACTTTCTTCTATCTTTACAATAAGAAAGTATACGATTCGTGAAAATTTTCGACCTCCGGTTTTCGACGGATTTACACATTTTACGGTTCAGACATCCCCCCAAAATGTTTTTACAAATATTTGTCTGTGAGCCTATGACTCTGTCTATCTGTATGTGACACAAATTTTGTGGGCGCTCAGTCTCAAGAACTAAGGCATGGAATTTAATAAAGATTTATATTCAATTACTCTGTGATATAAATTGGTGCTGATTAATTTTTGGTGTAAATCACTCAACGGGCAGTGCTGCAATGCTGCGTTTTACACGATTTCCTCAATATCTCTATCTCAAGAACTAATGCACGAATTTTCATAAAACTTCAGATTCAGTTAGTCCTTGATATAAATTGGTGCTGTTTACGATTTGGTGTAAATCCAGGTGGCGCTGCTATGATGCGTTTTGCAGGATTTACACGATTTCCGCAATAGCTCTACTCAAGAAATAATGCATACATTTTCATCAAACTTCAGATTCAGCTAGTCCTTGCTATGAAATGATGCTGATTACGTGTTAGTGTAAATTGCCTGATAGGTGGCGCTGCTGTGCTGGTTTTTTAACGATTTTCGCAATAGATCTATCTTAATGCACGGATTTTCCCCCAAACTTCATATTCAGTTAGACGTTGACATAAGTTGATGATGATTAGGTTCTGGTGTAAATCACCCAATAGGTGGCGCTGCTATGCTGCATTTTGCTAGATTTACACAATTTCAGCGATAGTCATATCTCAAGAACTTTTGCACGGAATTTCATTTTTCAGAATCCTCATGATGAGCATAGATTGCCATTTAGTTTTGGCACTGTGATAGCGAATTTTGAAGTATTAACATGCATGAGATAGAAGAAAGTTTTGGGATTGGTACATGCGACTAGTTAGCTTTAACAAATTTGCAGATACTTCAAGCTGAACTCTGATAAAAATACAAACTGCGTAAACTTAATATCCGTTTGATATTTTTAGATAGTAAAAATTATTTAGTCTTAATTAATTTTTCAATTGATGTACATTTAATTAGTCGCCAATTTCAAGTATAGGATTATTTGATATGTAATATATATTTGATTTTCTTTATATGCTTCTGAGGAATACACGAATGAAAAATTTTAGAATATCTTAGTAAAATGGTATTCAATATATACAGGTTGCCCGCTCTCAACGGTGTTCAATGGCTAGTTCCTAAACCGTTAGTCATAGACATATAGTTCCAATTACAAAAATGTTTTAAATCATGTAAAGAAATATTTTAAAGGCGATTTGGGTCAATAAAAACATTTCTTAAAAAATTACGAAATTTAAATTTTTATACGGTCCCCCGGTCCTATAAGTTATATTTAGTAAAATTTTCCTGTTACGCTGACAAGTAATACAAAAAAAGTCAGGTTATTCTACGATTAAAATTGACCGAGTAATAGCTGTTTAAAGTTGGAGCATATTTTTTGGTGCAAATTGGGGGTCATTCACAAATTTAGTCGAAATATAATTTCGTCAGATATATTAAAAAATGGTTGAGAGTAAAATTAGCATTGCAATATAAATTTAAAATCTTTAATCATTCTGACATATTAATGCAAAATATGCAATTTGTAATAAACATTTAAGAGGAAAGAAAAAAACAGAATTTTTGTTAAATAAAATGATGCTAAATTAACAGCCTCAATTCTTTACAAAATGATACGTATTGTAAAATATTATTAGATTACACTAGCCTGCAAAAGTTGGATTATGTCATTTTTTTAAACTTTTGATAATTGATTCTTATGTATTTTGTACCGCTGAACCCAAAATTGATTTTCATTTTTAACCATCACATCAGGGTTTTTCGCAAATTGCAAATTTCAACGTTAAAAAGTTCTAAGTTAAAATTGAACCTCCTCCCTCATCTCATCGGACCACTCAGCTGTTTAGCTGTAAGAATCCCAGGATAAGCAAAAATATTGAATAAATTATTGAATAAAATAAAATAAAATAAAATAAAATAAAATAAAATAAAATAAAAAAAGTTTTACATATGTTTTATAGTATGAGATTTTCGCTATATTTTAACTTACACATGTCACATTTACGATTTGCAAAAAAATTCTAACGTGATGGCTAAAAATGAAGGTCATTTTCAGGTTCAGTGCTAAAAAGTAAGTAAAAATCAAATAAAAAACACAGCCATCTCTTCTATTTTATAGTATCCTAATTTTGTAATTCTTTAACTTTGACAATTTATGATTTGCGAAATATCCTGACATGATGTTTAAAAATTAAGGTAATTTTCGGATTCAGTGCTAAAAAATAAATACACACAAACCGAACTAAAACGAATTTAGAAATGTGTCAGAAACTAGCTCTTTACGATTTAAGGATCAATATCTGAGAAACGGACAATATTTCATTCCAAAATTTTTACTTTTTAAAATTACCACATACAATTATATACTATGATACATGCTTTGTCATTTAAATGCTGTAGTGTTTTGAGATCAAGGATGCATATTTTATGCATAGGATAAACTTTTATAAAAGAAAGTGTCTGTTAACATCATAATCAGTGTCTAATAATTGGGACTGAGATGATGTTTTTGTCTTATCAGCTGCATGCCATTTTGTTGAATCATTTTGTACACATGTAAATTATTAAATATGCCATGTGACATTTGTATGTTACATCAATAAAATTGCAGGAACCTTTTTTTTTATAAATGAAACGTTAAATGTGGGGACATGAATGATGCCATAAAAAAACACTCATCAATATTCAGAACAAAAGCTAAATATTTCTAAATATGAAACAAAGAGAAGAACAACTTGTATTCATGAATGGCGGCTAGTTGAACTTCAGTTGCTGTTGCAAAGGAAATAATTCTGCCAGCGCCATCTAATATCTGTTAACCTAAATGTGTGCTTAGAGGGACTGAGATGATGGTTAACCTCGGGGACAAATATATTTACTACAATATTTTACTATACAATTTCTACTAACAAAGGATAATTATATTTTTCCATACTGTAAGGTTAGTTGGGGTAACTGGACCCACGAGGTAACTGGGCCATAGGCTATTTTATAAAAAACTGTTGGTGTTTTTTAAGTTTTAGCTTTTGTGAACAATAATCTCTACTTCTTAAAACAACGTGTATCAATTCAATCATAACTCTCACTTTGCTGTGATAGGTTGTCAAAAATTTACGTTTCTTTTTTAAAAACAACGTCAATATGATTGAACTTCCTCGGCTTTTTATTAAAATACTGTACACTGTTAAAAATTTGCAGCATTCTGGCAGGTCATTTGACCGTTTTTTCAGAAACGGTTACACAACCGTAATTTTAACACTATTCTGACCATATTATTGGCCATTTTACGGTCAGAATATAGTTAAATTATAGTTATGAAATCGTTTTTTCAAAAAACGGTCGAATGACCTGCCAGAATGCTGCAGAATTTTTAACAGTGTAAGTATTTTTATTAAACAATCTTTTTTTAAAAAAATGAGACATATAACTACATTAATGTTATTAGGTATCTACAGGGTGATTCAAAGAAGATGGGGAAAATTTTAAGAGGTGATAGTACACACCCAAACAAACATTTTGTATCAAAGAATGCATGGTCGAAAACTAAACGTAAAAAAGTTAGAGGGCGCCAAAAGTTATGTTCTTATACGAGGCAAAAACACACAATGAACGATTAAGTTAAGTTACGAAAACAAATTTAATGGCATTTGATTACAATAAGTGCTCAAAACATTGACCAGCAGCTGTTATACACGCAGTACAACGGCGAAGAACAGATTGGCGAATTTTCTGAAACACACCAGGCATATCGCGAATTTCCCCTACAGCAGCCGAAAGCTTGGCGACAAGTTCTTCTGCGGATTCAATGGGAGTCTCATACACAAGAGCCTTTAGCTGTCCCCACAAAAAAAATCGAGACATGAAAGATCTGGCGAGTGCGGTGGTGCCTGGTGTGTTTCAGAAAATTCGCCAATCTGTTCTTCGCCGTTCTACTGCGTGCATAACAGCTGCCGGTCAATGTTTTGATAACTTATTGTAATCAAATGCCATTAAATTTGTTTTCGTAACTTAACTTAATCGTTCATTGTGTGTTTTTGCCTCGTATAAGAACATAACTTTTAGCGCCCTCTAACTTTTTTACGTTTAGTTTTCGACCATCCATTCTTTGATACAAAATGTTTGTTTGGGTGTGTACTATCACCTCTTAAAATTTTCCCCATCTTTTCTGAATCACCCTGTATACATATTTAATTCATGTTTCAAATGTAAGCCCGGTGTCCCAGTTACCCCATAAATTTTTCAAGAATCTTGTAACCGGGACATGTATCCAGGGTAACTGGACCATGTTGGATTCAGTTACCCCAATAGTTATAAACAATTTGTTTGTGTTTCTCTTACTACGGGAAGTAAATTTCTCCATTGTTTTTTGCTCACAATAAAGAAAATGATAGAATACCTTATTAAAATTATGTAATGAAATTTAAAAAAAGCATATTGGATGGTATCAAACCAAATTTCTTGACCCCTTGAGAGGCGGTGATGCCGTTATGGCATCACTTAATTTTAATTCCTAATTGCCACATTGACACCTGAATTTTATATTGAAAATTTCACCTTTATTAAGTACGCGAAAATATACTTTTACTTGTTTTCAGATAGATTCTCTTGCAAATATTGGTGTCAATAAATTATTTCAGCATTTTACGAATGCAAGTACCTCTCCCCTGAAAGTGAGATAGCCAGACCTTGAAATTGTACTATAACCAGGGGTCGCATTCTATAGGGAAACTTTTATTGTTCCTACCACAATTTTGAAAATAATATCTTCATCGCACCTTTCTTTAAGGGTTCTGGTAGGAACAATAAATTTTTTCCTATATAATGCGACTCCTGGATAAAGATAAAGTACTTACGTAACTGTTTGTTCATAGATTTACTTTGCTATTTTTTTCCTTGAAATACCCATGTGACTTTTATATCTATTATCTATACTAAAGTACATAAGTACTTACTTAAGTTTTATGTTTTTGGTATAAATAAATCTAATATTTTCACTTTTAGTGCTTTTTTTAGACATATTGACAGCAAAAGTTTCCCTTACAACGCTGTTTATCGACATATAATTTACATGATCTGCCTGGTTTAAATTTTTTAAGTTGTTTACACTTTTTCAAACAGGACCCTATATCCGATATGAAAAAATATAAACGCGTGTGGAACATAGAACCCCTGGTCCAGTTACCCCATTTTTTGGAGCAACTGGATCCATGAGAAAAGAAAGATGAAATATGCATATTTTTATATTTTTAAATATTAAAATGTAATTTTGAGGATTTCTGTCTGATAGAGGGAACCTAACTGAACACATTTAAAGAAGTTGAGACTTTAATTCAAATGAACATCAGCTTTTTGAAGCTGAATTGTCAGAAGCTCCAGAGTCACATTGTAAAATCATGGCCCAGTTACCCCAATTAACCTTATATGTATAGGTATAAATATATAATAGCAAAAGTTAATAATATTTATAGAGTTGTTTACAGCATACATTTCATATTGGATATTTGTACCAAGGGACAGGGATTGAAATGATGATTTACTTTGTTTAAAGTTTAAAATTAATTATTTATACGTCATTATATGTTCATTTATCATTGGTAATTGTTATAACAAATGTTACGATATATTACATTTTTCAGTTTTTGGTTTTAGTATAATTAATGACATATTATTGGCAGTGGGCGCAAATTGTCCAATTTTTAGATATTGACCCTTAAGAACAGTCTTAAGGCGTATTTAGATAGCATTTTAAAATTCTGTGACAAGAAATCAAATTATTTTTGTCGGGATTTCTCATCAGCACACAAAATCAACGAAATAAATTCTCTGCAAGGCAGGTGATAAACATGTCAGGGATCTTCCCTCGTGGACCTCCTCTCGGTATCAGCGCAACAGAAGACTCTCCCTATCAAAGAAGGCGAAAAAGGGGCCGCCGTCGCAGAATGCTATCTAAACGTAGCTTTAAGAAGACGTCATATGCTCTTTATAAGATGTAAACAAATATATTTTACCAAATAAAATTATCTAAAAGAGAGAGAGAGAGAGTATGAGGGGAAGCCATTTTGATTAAAATTGAACTTTTCATCGCGGTCCAATACCTGATAACGAAAGGAAATTAAAAGTGTTTCCACTAAAACTGAAACCACCTTTCGCCTGTGTTCTTATCAGCACTTTTTTTTTCTCTGCTAGTATAGCTCACTTCCTTACAATTGTGTTCCTGAACTTATCAGTTTGTAGTATCCGTAACTGATTATCCTATTACGAGATCGCCTGATCACTCTTTAACATTCAGATAACAACAGGAGGGAGTAGACGCGATTTATGAAAAAAAACAAGAATGTGACGCTGGTCGGTTATAGGTAAGTGGGAATTTTTTATTGACTTGTTCTTATTGCACAACACAGAACTACAAAATTAAATTTTTTAATCTCTTTTCTGCACCGTGTTGGGCGTTTCTGTTGTTTTTCGACACGCTGAGTTAAAAACAAGTTGGAAATTGCAAGTTTAAACGTAGCAAATGAGGTGCGTTCGTACTATAACAAGTTTTATAAATATTTTTTGCACTGAATGTATATTTTAGTGCACTTCACAAGTGCCTGTCAATTGCATTCTGTTCGAAAGGCTGAAACATCATTAAAACGTACTTGAAATAATTTTCTCCCATTTTCCGTCCTGGAACGGAAACTTTTGACTGTCCCTGTCATTAAAATATACATCTGATTTTCATAAAATTTGAAATGACTCGGCAAAATGTTGCAACAATTACATATTTAAAATTTAAGGCCATTCGGTTGGGTAGTTTTTCCTCTGTTATATGCGGACGAACAGACAGACAGACGGACTGAACGACGACTATAGGTGCTACGTATTTATTATAATTACGAACACACCTAAAAAATACCCCTCACTTAAGGTTTTTCCATAAAATGAAGGTGAATATCTAGTTAAGTCGCAGAGATGGTGATGATTTTGCAGAGCCAGATTACTGTATTGAAAATAAATTAATATACACCTTACAAATATGCTATATCTTACGTTTTATTAATTTGCTATGTTTACCTTACCTTTTGAAAAGTGGTAAATCATTATAATGTTTTTTCTTCACCTAGGAGGAAGAACTTTTTACGCATTTTTAATTAAGAGGGGTTTTGCCTGTAGAAGGCCGAAAAGAAGGGTGTTTGTTAGCATTTTTTTTTTCTGGAATAGGAATGAAGATTTTGTCTCCGGGTTTTTTGCATGTTATCTGTTATCATTTGAAGAATATTTCAGATTTTTTTTAATAAAAAATTGATGGTGTGGTTCAAGTTGCGTGGGTGGATGTCCTAGCGTGCGCGGCGTGCACTTCTAATCGGGCGGGATCCGGTAGCTCGCCAGAGTCGTTTGCAATCCATTTCCGTTAAGGGGGCTGGTCACTCAGCTTCGGAATTCTTCTCCGTAATGTTAAGTCTATGGACTTTTCATGCATTCGTATATTTAAAATATTTTCTCGGGAAATTCCTATTTTTAACATCTATTTTCTGTGTACTCTTCTTAAAAGATGTCTCTTTTTTTCTTAGTTTTCAAACTATTTCTAAAATCTATGTTGAATTTAATATTTTATGTGTTAAAAGCGGGCGAAATGTGTTTAAGATTTTAACACTTCCTATAGAATTAAATTTATACTTTGGAAATAGTTTGAGAACTAAGAAAAAAGAGACCTCTTTTAGGAAGTGTACACAAAAAATAGAAGTTAAAAATATGAATTTCCCGAGGAGATATTTTAAATAGACGAGTGCATCCAATGGTCATAGACTTTACATTAGTGAGGGGAAATTGGAAGCTGAGTGACCAGCCCCCTTAAGGGGCCGTTGCATTGAAAGTCCCTGATCGCGAAAACCTATGTTAGCCAATGGGAAAATTTTGAAGCGCGATGACTCATTACCTAATACAATTATTAAAATGCTGTTTTCACCATCAGAAAGTAGACATCAGATGCCGATGATGTGCGTTTTTAAAAATTGTCTACGTACATTTTAAGTATTTTGAAGAAGATGATAAAATTTAATCAAATGGACATTTCAAAGTTTATACAGATTTTTTATGCACTTTGTGTATTTTGTACTTTTATGGAGATAATTTTTAAAAACGCACATCATCGGCATTTGACGTCTACTTCCTGATGGTGAAAACGGTATTTTAATAATTATGTTAGGTAATGAGTCATCGCGCTTCAAATGTTTCAAATAAGGCAAGTCACACACTAAGGCTACACATAAGACATGTCGCTCGAATTCGCTGTAAAAACTGGTTTAAAACAGGTTTGAAACAACTTTGTTCTTTGTTTCGACCGGTTTTTGCACTTCATGTTGCGCTTCATGTCGCTCTGTCGTCTCAGTGTGGGATATGCCTAAGCTAACATGGGGTTTCGCAATTGGGGAGTTTCAGTGCAGCGCGCGGTGGGTGATTTGCCTATTCTAATTGGCCAAAATTATTTTTAGCGTCAATATAGTCGCATCGCCATGAAATTGAAAAATATTATTGATATTCACTATTGAATATTAGGTATTGCAAATGTAGCGTGTAGCAGTCATAATTTCGTTACAGGGACATTCAAAAGTATTTCATTACATTACGGCCTATGGAGAAAAGTCGTTTGTGGTGGATTTTAATGATGTTTCATAATGTAGAAGGTTTGAACTTTATAAACATACCTGTGAAGTTCACTACAAGATGATTGTTATAGAATATGGCATGGATAGCATTTATCGAACATTTACAGGGACACGAAAAATAATTATGTTACATTATGGGCTATGGAGAAGAATTGTTTGTGGTGTATTTTTTTCATATTACACTATTTCAAAAGTATTTAAATTGCTATATATTTCCGAGGTTCTCTATAAGATGCTTACTATTGAATATGATGTGCCATTCATCTTTCATATACCAGGTCACACAAAATAAATCAGTTATATTTTTCTCTGTATGAACAATAATTGATGGAAGTGCGTTTTCTATTCTATTCTTTAATTATAAAAATTGCATACTATTTAGTGTTTATAAATTCTATAAATCATGTACAGGGCTGCACAAAACATCTGAAGTACATTTCTGTTTATTGACGGAAATTGCTGACGAGGAATTTTTAACTTTGCTATGCGTTCAAAACTGTTCCAAATTTTAGCATATTGTGAATTATATGATAAATTTATTCATATACAGGGATGTACAACATTTTCAGCTATTTTTTCGACTTTAATTGAAGGTGTGTTTTCAAACGTCTTATATGTTTTACAAATTATTACTTAGATATTTTTTCACTTAATTAAGCTATGAAGTTTTATTATAGTAGTCCGAATGCATTGAAAAATGTTTCATGATCTGATTGACACATGATTTTACATTCTTCTTGATATTTTAATGATACTTTCTTAACGGTATGGAAGCTAAAGTGATACAACTATTTTTGTATTATTATAACAAATCCTAAAATTTCTTTTTCAAAAATTTAAGATAGGAGGCAAACATTCGACAGCTTTAATGAAAATTGCTCTGTTGAATATTCTGTTGTATATTTATATTTATCTCTGCACAGAGGAACCTTATGGAAAGAATGGGAATAATAAGATATGAGAAAAATGCCTAGAATATGTTTTGCATTGTATCAAATCTGAATTTGGAGAATTTGTCTGGATCAATTTTGCAACCACTCGAAATTTGCAGCCAAGTAATATATTTTAAATCATTTTGTCCTGAGATACCTACATATAACTTGCAGTTTTTATCCAAATTTGGTCATAAATTTAAACATTTCGCTGTTGCAAAACTGCATGTGCTCTTCTTTGTAATTTTCCTCTCTAAACAAAATATTTTCAACCAAATTCACATTTTCGTTAAATTTTAAATATTCTTGTCGTTGCATAATGGTGCAAAAGTATATTTATGAGACTAACTTAAATTCTGCTGTCTTTGATAAAAAGAAATGGTACATGAACTAAAATTTCAAAAAGAAATATTTAGACTTAATAAGCTAAAAGCAATTATAAAAATAGGGAGGGCACCTAAGGGCAGACAAATTAAATTGAAACGAAAAGGTAATAATCTAAACTATTTAATCATATCAAAAATTGAGCTTAATCCTGCTTTATTATATAACTTTTTCTATATTAAAACTGAAAAATTGTAAAAAAAATACAGAGCTTTTTGCGACATTAAATATGAAATAAAAGCTGATATTTGCAAACTTTATGCACATAAATCATATAAAATAAACTGTATATTTTGTTTGGAAGCGTCCAGAATCGAACAGTAGTTTTTATTCCGCTTCAAGTAACAGATTAAAGAACTATACTCAAATTGATTGATTCATTCCCAACTAAGAAGCACCAACTTTACGCTAGTCTATGGACCATAGAATTATATTTATATCAAAACCAATAGGGTACAACGCCCTAACTATTGAGCTATAATAGGCAAAAATAAATTATGCTAGGATAAACTTTTAAAAATCGACTTTTGGTCAGCTAGAATCAGTAAATCACCCACCGTGCAGCGGAGTCTCAAGGATTATTAAAGTAGATAATTTTCTGGAGCTTTAACCCCTTTGGTATCAAAAAGTTGATAATCAACAAAGTTGCCGCGATTTGAATAAAAGGGTCTATTTCTGACTTTTTCAGTTTGGCATGCTTGTAAAAATATTTATTTTTTCTAAAAAGGGTTGAAAAGAGTTCAAGCTTCAATAAATTATACGAGGATGGTTTAATAATTAATGACCCGAGTGAGTATAAAATATTTGTACTGCGATGGTTGATGTAGAATCTTGAAGCCTAATATCTTAGATGCCTATATGCTCAATTTCAGAACTGTAGCTGCTATATTAACACATTTCTTTTCGTATTTGGTTTGAGAGGTCGCACCTAGTTTGGAAGGGGGGGGGGGGGAGGGACAGTGAATGAGACGTGGCTACTGACGTTTGTGATCATAGTGATGTAGCCACGTCTCATCTACTGTCACAAATCTATCACAGAACTGCTTCAGCTCTCTCCATAAGCTCCAAACCAGCTCCCCCCCCCCCTTTAAGCTAGGTGCCACCTCCCACACCTAAAATGAAAAAAATATGTTAATATAGCAGCTACAGTTCTGAAATTGAGCATATAGGCATCTAAGACATTAGGCTTCAAGTTTCCAATAGCGCAGTACAAATATTTTGTACACACTCGGGACAACAATTAGTGAACCACCCTCGTATACCTTTAATTAAAAACATTAGCAAGATTATTTTAAAGTTTTTGCGTTGTGATCCTGCCCAGTTTGCAAAAAAATCATTTTGCATAAAATGCATTTAGAGGGCTCCAAAACGGTGTAAGCCTATGGACGCGTTGCACTAAAGCAAGAATCGTGTTAATACGATATTTTTTTCTTCAACCCCTATTTTTGTTTTCGATGTAAGAGCGGGTCCTTTCAAAGCAGATAATTTTAAGAAAATTTATAAGAAATTTAAGCGGGTATCTTGTGAATTGACGAAGTTATGAATTTTTTTCTCTGGAATTAAAAATAGGGTTTTAATCCTATTTTTTTCGCCCCTTGAGCCCATTTTTATTTTTATCAAAAATCTATGATACATAAATTTTTGGCTCATTTCCAAAAAGTAATAATAACTTTAAACTGATTTGATATGTATTATAACTAAGAAGTTATGGGTTTTTTTCGGTTTTCACAAAACCCCTCGCTATTTCCATCCCTTCTGTCCGATTTTGCCCATTAACAAATGTAACCGAGATTTTCCGCCCTTTGATTTTATGTATAAGTTTGGAATAGATTTGTATAGAATTATGGAAGTTATCGTGTCCATAATATGGAAGTTATCGTGCCCATAAAAAATACTTTATCTATATCTATCTATCTATAGATAGATAGATAAAATTTTGAACTGAGGGTGGTTTTGGGTTCTAGGGGTCGTGATCGGTGTAGATCTGCAATTTTTTTTTTCAAAACTTCCAACATAGGGAAGAATGTAATAGGTAGTATTTCTTACGAAATCTACCTAAAAATTATTTACACAGCTGTATTTTCGATGACAATACATTATTTCAACATTTTTAGAACTTCATTATGAATTAATAAATTAATTTTAAGGCATTTTTGAAGCGCAGTTGATGGATCGTCCATTATTCTTTATGGTTAAAAAAATATACAACTTACATCAATAGAGTTAATGTTGCATTAAAATACGCACAAATAAAATATTTTAAACACTGAAAAATAGAAAATAAAATATAAATAAATAAAGTATGTAATAATTTTTTAAAAAATATCTGCTTTTATTCTCTTGTATATTTTTTTCTGCATTACGTTTAGTGATAATTGAGGTTCATGTATGACTAAATTTATAACTGACCTATTGGGAATTCTGATGACTTTATAATTACATTTTTAATTTACCAACCAATCTGAAAGCTATAAGCAGATGGAACTTTTAAGTATTTTTCTCGAAATTAACATAAAACAAGTCTGAAATTCAGTGGCGTGGCGTCCGGTCATCGTTGGATGCGGCGATGACCGAGCAATATTTTAAAACTCTTAATAAGTTTTTAAAACTCTACGATCCAGTTTTAGCAGAACATTTGGAGTTCATGTATAAGTGAAGGTAAGATTTAAAGTTTCTTTTTTGAACATTCAACCATTGAATTTTAGAGTTAATAATTTTTCACCACAAACTTAAATAATTGCGATGACCACCGAAAATTTTCACGCCACGCCACTGCTGAAATTGTATGTCAAACGTAGCAGATGAGGTGCGTTCGTTATATAACTAGTTTTATAAATATTCAGATTTTAGTATGCAAAATTGATTACGATTATAAAGATTCAATTTAGTAATAAGGAAATAATAGGACTCCACCTTAAATAGGACGTCATTCCCATGGCAACCTAGAATCATTATACCCATCACGGGATAGAAGCGACATAATCATTCTGTAGCATTTCAACAATCGAGTACTGAACTTCAATTTGGATACAACCCCTAAAATAGGTTCATTTTAAAATAATTAATTTCTCTGAGACTAATCGTACGAATTTTATGAAAATTTGGATTTAGGCTAATTGAATCGTGTAGAATTTATTTATAGTGTCAAACTTAGGTATTGCCGTTGAAAAAAAAACAAATTTTGAGTTCGTTCTGATATGTAGATGGCTCCTAAGCAAATTTTATTTACATCATTTAAAAGTAGTATTCATCATTTAAAAGTAGTATTAGTTATAAAATTGAATGAATGAAGTATGATAGGATTTAACAGAATGAAGAAATCTTTTATTAATATCTTTTTTAGTTTGAAATCGATTTTCATAAAATTTGAAAGGACTCTATACTATTCTGCAACGGTTCTATAGGTTCGATTTCAAATCATTCGGTTGGACAGTTTTTGCGCTGCTATAGGTGGGCAAACGGACAGACAGACGGACGGGCCAGACAACGACTCTACGTGCTACGTATTTATATAACTACGAACGCACCTAAAAAGTACAGCAGAAAAGACCTTTCACCGTGAATATATATAGAAAATTCCTTGTATGTCTGTGCCATTTATAATTTTAATTTGCGTTTTTCTTTTTTTTTTCTCCTGCTTAGTATTACCTATGTTTTATATTTGGTGAAAAAGTTCGGTGAACTGAAAGTTTGAAGAGGTATGATTCTAAATATTGGCTAATTTCAGAATCAGTTCTATAAGCCCTCTCATACGAAGCAATCTTTAAGAAAATATGTAAAAGTGATTGTTTGAACCACAAATACTTGTTTTAAAACTTGCGCTGACTTCATTTCAAACTGGAATTATTGGAAATAATAGGCATTTTAACATAAGTTAATTTATCTTGAAAACCATACTAGAAATTAGAAAGAATCTTTAACCCATTTATTGATCCCAATGTATTGGGTATTCCCAAGTGAACAGCTTCTCAAAATCGAAAACCTGCATTTTCCAAGGAGTCAATTGACTCTTCGAAAAATGCAGGTTTTCGACTAAATCGATCTCTGTAACTACATTAGTAACTTCTGCATAATTACTACTACTAACATAACTAGTTCTCGAAAGCCCCCCCACAAAATTTCACATTCAGGAGCTTTAATCAATACAATGTTCACCACTTATCTAGTAGATAAATACTGAAGCAAATATATTAGAACAGCTTGTTTTCAGTCGTCGTTAGCAGTTTTGTTATGGATCGAATGTTTTAGGGTTTCTCCATTAATAAGAGAACAGAATTAGCACTTTTATTGTAGATCAGTTTCGTAGAATACAAATTTAAGCTTCCGCCACAATTTCACAAAATATTTAGCTGTTAGTCATGTCATATCATCATGAAAACATTTTACAAAAGATATTACGATATCATTCTATTATTCAAATAAAGACTCGCTCCCAGACGACAGGTACGTTTTTGAAAGCAATTGGATACACGAAATTCTGTGCTATTCATTCATGATTTAGCGTTATAAGCCCCTGTGCGGGGGAATTTTCACTGCTCTGTAGATAGACAGATTAGCAGGGGCATAGCTACTGATATTTATTGGGGGGGGGGGATTCAAAATTTTCCCAACTTGAAACAAACTACTCTAATTTCCAACTCAAATGATATGTGCAATGTATGTATGATAATGATAGTTATGTGTAAAAAAAATTCCTTTCCAAAGAAGAATGCTGAAACTGAAAACATAAAAAATCTAACAATTGGTCCGTTTAATGAAAGTCTAAATACACCTCTATCACTTATATAATTCATATCAAAACTAGATTAGTTTTTACATCCCTATCTTGGAATAATTCGGCATGAAAATAAAGATAAAAAAATAAGTTAAAAAATTTGGAAAATGAATAGCTAAGGAAGCTCGGGCTCATTCTTTCTGAAACTGAAAAAATTGTTTATTCATGCTTAGATAGAAAAAAAAGCTTTTTGTTTCATTTTTCCAAAAAATTAGTTATTCCATTTCAACTTATTTTAATGCTATTTGAGATCAAAATGAAGGGGAAAGAGCCATCGTGTTTTTCGTTTCTGGTATTAGAATAGAAAGCTATTTTAAAAGGAAATTTGTGACATTTGCAGATTTATGTCTGGCATTGATGGCAACGACTAAGAACGTCGTATAACCGCTTTGGCGACGACCTATTGCTATAGCGCCAAACGGAAGACACATGAATAATTTGTGACAGTAGGATATTTTTTAATTGGAAAGTTTATTTTATTTTTAGAGATCTAATGTGAAATGACAATTTTATTTTTATTTTTAGTCAACTAGCATAAGTTTAAGGTTTGTGAATTCTTTGTCTTCAATTGTGTACGAATCATAATCGTTGTTGATATGAAAATAATATTATTTTGAAATTGTTGAGTAAGGAACAAAGTTTTGGAGGATATATACGATATGAATTATAGTCAACTATTGATGGACAGGAGTAGAGAAATTAAGAAATCAAGGTCTGGTGGATGCATGATATTTTCATAGAACAGAGAAAAAATGACAGATGGAGTCTGGGGGCTTTCTTTTTGTATTTCTATTGATTATTTAACTTGTTTAGAGTTAGAGTTCTCAGAAAATAAGTCACCAAAGCAACAAAAAAAAAAATCATATTTATTTTACTGTTATTATTATTTTTTTTTAAGAAAAAAGGTCTTTAAAACATCTAGAATTTCCCAACTCTAAGCTAAAATTTCCCAAGTTCACAAATATTGGAGGGGGAGACCACTCCCCCCCATAACCCTCCATAGCGACGCCTCTGCAGATTAGCCAATAACAGCCCGAATAGAAACATAGCGATATTTTAAGTGAGGATAAAAAATGAAACTAGCCGGTCTTCCGGAAAACACACACACACACACACACACAAAAAACAAAAAAAACGCGCCAAACGACTTTTGAAACAATAATTGAAAAAAATGGTACAAAACAGATAATTTTAATAGAATTCGTATCGGAATTTGAGATTGAAAAACGAAAGGCATTGAAACAAATAATAATCACAGGAAATTTTTTTAAGAATATATTGCGAAAAGAAATAAAATATTAAAATACGCATTTTACTTAAAAATGAATTTAAGTAAAAGGAATGATTGGAATATCTTTTAAGATAGGGAATAATTTAATAAACTGGGATTGTAGAAACATGTTAGATAGGAAATTTTTATAGAATAATTTTAATAAAGCGCAGAAATTTAATTTTCCTAATATATATATACATGTGTGTGTGTGCGTGTGTGTGTGTTTATTCCAACGACTACTGGACTGTTTATTACCGATTATTTTTTTCATCCCCTTTTCATATCATAATATGAAATTTTGAAACAAAAATATTTTTACACATTTTTTTCTTTTTTTTTTTTCTTTTCTTTTTTTTTTTTTTATGTTCACGGCATCCTTCATAACTTTACAAACTGATTTTTCTATAAACTCGTTCGTTTATACGGGAAAAAAAAAACGAAACTTCCTTATCGATCGTAAAATGGAGTGAAAAACACGAAAACCTTAAAAAAAAAAAAAACATCGTATTCATTCTACTGCGAAATCCAAATATAATTCTATCGATAGCTTATATATCTAATCTATTGAATTCTATTTGATTCTATTGAGGCCTTTTCAATTACGTATAAATATACATATATATATATAGCCTTTCTTACATATCTGTTGAAATTTAAACTTTTAAAAAAATAGAAAAATGTCAAAAGAAAAAAAACCTCGAACTGATAAAACTGGATTTAAAGATTGAAACTCTGATACATTTTAAAGCGAAGTAAAAGGCCTTTTCACATATTTATAATCTTCGGATCTTTACGTAACTTCGCATTCGCCAGAATATACTAGTGATGCCTAAATACATTTTAAGCAAAATATCGGAAAATGGATGGTGTAATCTTTTTTTGCAAAGGGAAAATATCGACTTCTCTTAGGAAAAAAAAATAAATGTAAATTTAAAAAAGAAAGAAAAAAGAACAGATATATGATAGCAAATTATTTCTCAGTATTCTTTATACATAGGGTAGCTGGAGGATGGATGGGACATTCTCAATATTTCAGGCAATTAAAGTTTTTTTTAGTTGCTTTCTGTTCGATATATAGCACTACTATAGTGTGCTTTAGAACCAAAAGCAAAACTACATGGCTTTTTTTCATTTTTTTGCAAAATTGCATTTCCTGAAACTCTTTTTTGCATTTGAAGATGTCAAATACCTTACAGAATATAAACAAATAAGATACGTTGCAGTTATTTATTTGAAGGTTCAATACTGGTAATTAAAATTAATGAATGTGATCATTGTGACAAAATAATTTCCGAGGCAAAATGGCGGACAATTGAATCTATGCATCATAGGTATGATTGGGAAAATTTCAAGTGGGGATGAATGGGACAGTCTCCTTCATCCCTAGAAATGTTGAAACATTTATTTATTAACTAAAACAATATTTTATAAGTTTATAAATTAATAATTTATGTTAATTATGGGTGTTAAACAGTACTCGTAATATATAGGTTGTTTATTATTAAAAATTATATTTAATCTTAATTATTGTATTGTAATTAAGCTTAGATAGTTTATCAAAAAATTGCTATTGAAACTTTATCAAAATAGATAAAATTGTTAAAAATAGTATGTGTTTATTGATCAAATGGGGAAAATTATATTGAATTTTGAACTTGTGCTTAAATAAATCCCCACTTGCACTTTCCTAACAAAATTTCATTTATGCATGATATCTAAGATATGTTTAATTAATATTAATTTATAAGTTGTGAATGAAAAATATTACCTATGCCGTATTTCAAACACATTTCTCGTTTTCATTTCATGTCTAAAATGTCACGTAAGTGGGAAAATGGAACGGGTAGGCAGTCGAAGTTTGCATTACAAGTTAAAACTGCATAGTAAAAGAAGTGATTAGCGACGCTGAGATATAATAACCATATTATAAGATCATATATTACAAATATAATTACTTATAAGTTTATAAATATTAATTTTAATTAGATAACATTGAATACATGGAGCAAAATATTTGTGTCCCACCCATCCTTATTAGTGGCCCATTCATCCCTGCTATGTATAATAATAATCTAGACTAAATATTGCGCATAGATGTAGTCAAATACCTAATGTATGAAATGTGATATATAATACTGATATTAATTTAAAAAAAGCATTAAAATTAAGGGGTCTTGTACCTTTTAAACGTGTCGAAAATTAACGAAAAAATTCAAAGTTTGAATTAGTCTATCTTCAAAACCTTTTTATGTATAAACATGAAATTTTGGATATTGATTAAAGAAATTGTGCTTTGTAATATACTACCAACAGAAATTTATTAACCCTTTACAGAATTTGTGTATTGTTGAAATCAAAATAGCTCTTTTTTTACCCCATAAGTCATTGCGCGCATGATATCGTGAGAATGTATGCATGGATTGTCATGAAATTTGGTAAATATACTAAACAAATATGTGTGTTCAAAATGATCTACTTTTAAGTATTTACAATGGTAACATTTTTAGTTATGACTATTTTTATTCATTAAAAATACAAATTTTTTACTTTTTTTATATAGTTAATGAAATAATTTTAGCCTAAGAGTAGATCAGTTTAAACACACATATGTGATTAGTATCTTTACCGAATTTCATGCGAATCCATACATACTTTCTCAAGATATCATGCGTGCAATGACTTATGGGGTAAAAAAAGATTTCAACAATACACAAATTCTGTAAAGGGTTAATAAATTTCTAATGGTAGCATATTACAAAGCACCTTTCTGTTTAATCAATATCCAAAATTTCATGTGTATACATAATAAAGCTTTGAAGATAGACTAATTCAAACTTTGAAGTTTTTCGTTAATTTTCGACGCGTCAGGTACAAGACCCCTTAAATATTTTTGTGAAAATTTGTGAAAATGTCCCATCTATCCCCCATCTCCCCTACATGGACGACTCTCCAATAAGCGGGTAGTTTGTTTCCCTTGGGGTTATAGGCTACATTTTAGTATTTATATAATTTTCGTTAGCATAAAATGTATTCTGCAATGTCTTTCTACAATTTCGAAAAGAATTTTCTAGAAAATAACAGTAAATTTTACTCCAATACTATTTTAAATATTCGAATTGTCATTTCTGTTCCTTGTTCCACATTTCAATCGTTGATCTTCTGAAACTAATTTTAGTGTAATGACATACTATTTTTAAAGATTTTACTATAGAAAATAAAAATTTACATTCTATAATATAAAATGAAGAATTTTTTTATTGTAAATTCTAAATAGTTTTATATTTTGTCAAGAGAAATGTTGTTCCCTAGTTTTTATGTCATTTCTGTCCCCTTGTATAAAACTGCTCAGTTGAACAAGAGGTGGGATAAAATTTGAAGGACAGTTACATTTAGTAGAAACAGCCATCTTGATTCATGAGAAAGTGACATGGTTTAATCACCTGAACTTCAAAAGCATTTACAAGCTGCAAAATAGATAGAAATACTAGTCGAATGTAGCAATCCCAAAACTTTCTTCTATCTTATACATGTTAATACTTCTTGAAAAATGCAGTCGGTCAGATGATTTACACCAAAATCTAATTAGCAACAACTTATGTCAACTTTTAACTGAATCTGAAGTTTCGTGAAAATCCGTGTATTAGTTTTTGATTAGAGCTATGGCGAAAATCGTAAAAAATTCTGCATAGCAGCGCCACCTGTTGGGCGAGATATACCAAAATCTAAATAAGTAACAACTTAAGTCAACTTGATAACTGAATCTGAAGTTTGATTAAAATCCGTGTATCCCTTCTTGCGATAAAACTATTGCGGGCATCAGGAAAAATGCAGCATAGCAGTGCCACCTATTGGGTGATTTACACCAAAACGTAGTCAGTGCCAACTCATATCAAGGGCTAACTGAATCTGAAGTTTGATGAAAATCCACGCATTAGTTCTTGAGATAGAGCCATTGCTCAAATCAGGAAAAATGATGTATAGCAGCGCCACCTGTTGAGCGACTTACACCTTTTAAAACGTCCGATTAAAGCGCCGCTCTTTTTACCCAATTAAAATATAGTAAATATCAACTCATATCAAGGACTAACTAAATCTGAAGTTTGATGAAAATCCGTGCATTAGTTCTTGAGATAGAGCCATTGCGGAAATCGAAAAAAATGCAGCATACCAGCGGCACTTGTTGAGCGATTTATACCAAAAACTATTCAGCACCCATTTATATCAGTGACTAATTGAATATAAATTTTTATTAAATTCCGTGCATTAGTTCTTGAGATAGAGCGCCCACAAAATTTGTGTCACACACAGACAGACAGACTCACGGACATACTCACAGACAGATATTTTGTAAAAACATATTTTTCGGGGTCTTTGAACCCTAAAACGCGTAAATCCGTGAAAACTGGAATTCAAAAATTTTCACGAATATTCACGAAAATTTTACTTTCTTCTTGTAAAGATAGAAGTAAGTAATAAAAACATGCTTATTACCTGTCACTACTGTCTCGCATTTAAATTTTCCTAGTTATTATTTTTATTTATAGTTTATAGTATTTTGATTCTGTCATGATATAACATACTTTTGCTTAGTTCAAAATATCGCATTGCAGTCTTACTAACCAGGAAGGTCTCCATACGGGCATACTCCAAAAAATCTGAAAAAATTATAGAATGTTCTTCTCATGAGGATAGATATGTTTATAAAAAAAATTTTCGGCAGAAATTCGATAAAGTGTCCGTAAAAAATAATGAAAATTTCGTTATTTGGCGATTTATCACCGGTTAGCGATGGAATACAATTAAAAAAACCCCTTTTTTATGTCAAATACTCTTTAAGGTAAAAAATGTTTCATGTTGAACTTATTTAAATAAATTTTATTTAAATAAATTTAGCTTTGTCCGTTTTAGTTTGTTTTAACTATAGTTTTGTCATATATATATTTATAATGAAAGTTAACTATGAAATTTTATGAATTAAAACAAAATTTAAACTAATTAAAATCGTTTCAATCTCAAAATTAAGTCCAATTGAGCACTGTCGCTTCAATTTTTTGCTTTGGAAACAAAAACTTCTCGGATATTCAAACATATAACTGCAGCATTCTTCATCTGGCCTTCCTTTTGGAATACGCTTAAATATATGAAAATATTTTTTATGTATGAAATTGTTTTTAAAGTAATAAAAATAAATAACAAGCAACATAAATATGTAATACAAAAAAATGTATTAATTAAACTCTCTTATTGTTTAAGTTTAAATTCATTAAATACTATTTACACGCATTCTAAAAATCAATTAACAAGCAATTTTCAGACGCATTAAAATCGTTTGCTTTTGGCGAGGAAAACTGCAGCTCTCCAAATCGCGTGACGCTTTCGTCTTTTCGCGCCAAATACTTGAAAGTATTTTATTTTTTTACAGACTTTCTACTATAATTTCGCCGCTAAATTTGACTGATCCTTTATTGCATACATAAGTAGTTTAATTGATATTTTTTTCAAAATATTCTGAGTATGCCCGGTATGGAGACCTTCCTTGTAAGATTAACTTTCTACGAGCACAAAAGCAATTTTCTTAATTGCTTTTCTTAATTGCTTGTCACTACTGTCCCTGTCACTTCCGGCCCCTTTCAATGAAATTGCATCAGCTCATTACTCTGTTGAAATTTTACTCAACTTTGATTAAAAACATATGCACCGGAATTTTTGTTTGAAACTATTCAACAAATTTATAGAACTTAGGCTATTTCTTAATACATTTTTAATTCGCTTAAAGTGGAAGGAAAAAAATATGTATCAATTATTATTTTAACACAAATTGTTTGGTAAAGTTATCATACGAATTGAATATTTCCAACTGAGTGAAAAAATGCCCAGGCTGGGAATCAAACCCAGATCCTTGTCTTACAAGGACAATGCTTTACCGCTTAAGCTAACTGGGCCGACAACCAGCTGGCATATTTCGCTCAGATAGTTCATCTACGTATCCTTCGTTTATATGGAGTTCCTTTACTTGCGGTTTATTCTGTTGAGCTGTCTACATGACAGACCAGATGTTACTACCAATAAGGTTTTCTGAGCGAAATATGCTGGCTGGTTGTCGCCCCAGTTAGCTTAAACGGTAAAGCATTGGCCTTGTCAGCCAAGGATTTGGGTTCGATTCCCAGTTTGGGCATTTTTTCGCTCAGTTGTAAATATTCAATTCATATGTATCAATATTTAGCCTTAAAAAAAGTTATACTTTTCGGGTAATATGGAATGGGGTCATAATGAATATTAAAATTGCAAGAAAAACCGCGAATTAAAAGAACATTTTAATGTGGCTTTAATTATAACTTTGCGAAGAAATTTTTGGTTCGAATCGAATGCAATGCATTATAGAAACAGGTCGATTAAACGCAAGTAGTTCAAAAAAAAAAAAAAAAAAAAAAAAAAAAAAAAATTATTTATTTCTTAAAAAAAAAAGTTTAAAATTTAACTTTTATTTTTCACTAAATCATAGATTGAAATTACCCACGTATTGGAGAATCGCCCATATATATTTATAAAATGACTATATATTGTATAATTTTTAACACTTTCCAACACAATTGAAAAGTGTTTATGAATTTAGTTTGTCTATCCGTGCTCTAACTTTCCTAAATAGGCGTCCATTGCCATTTAATCCATATTTTTTTTTTAAATTGATGTTTAGCATGCCCTATTCCATATTGAAAATGGTGTACGCAGCATGTTATAGTTCGTTTGCAGGGTCAATCAAAAGACTTATGTTATAATATATTTCTTAACCATGTTCTGATAGTTTTGGAAAGTGTTTCATAATCTATGTTTGAAACATAATTTTTCGCTCTTGTTTTTTTCTTTTTCTTGATTCAATTCTTTTATCTAATTTTATAAAAAAGACCTTTTTACCAATCATGAAGTTCTTCTTCGTTAGAATTTAATTAGCGCATCGAACGCTTGCGTAAAAATGTTCATTGAAATTTCTGGCTTCTTTCTGCAACTTCCTCATAACTTCGCCTCTAGTTCCTTTGTTACTTTTTAGTATTGAAGGTAGTTTTTCAGTTTAATAGGTTGTTTCCGAATTGCAGATTGCGCATTGCGTTTGTTAACGTATGTTCGACCTCTTTTCATTACGTTCACAAACTTTGCTGTTACGTCATTTTCATTCATGACGTCCCCGGAAACAGGATGTTAATATTTCATATCCACTGTTACCGAGATGTGAATGTAAAAAGAAAAAAAAATTAGCGCTTTTCAAACATTGATGGATTAAAAAAGTACGGTTTATAGATTATTCCGCTTATTAGAATAGCGTACCAATATTTGACCACTGAGACACAAAATTAAAAAAGATATACAGTCGAACCTCTATTTAACGAAGTCGCTAAATCCCGGAAAAAAGTTCGTTATATGGAAAATTCGTTAAATAGAGATTCACCTTTTAAAATACTTTAAACTACATAAAACAGATTTTAAATTCATAAACACTAAATATTTTTACTAAAAGTAATTAAACACATTTTGTTTAATAAATTATATCGATTTGTTTTATTTATTTTACCTACCAATATCTATCATCAATTCATTTTTTCTATGTGTTTAAATCTTTGAAATCTGCAAGGAAAACAAAACTTTGTCCGGGAATACACTGTATTTTCTGTTTAAAGGAAATAGTTATACAGTAAAATCAACGAATTTTAATGACATTATTGTATTTATTACTATTATAACAAATAATTTTTATCATAAATTAACATATGTGTCCTTAAGTTTAATTTCTGAAAAACTCTGTTAATTTTGCCTGAGTTTTTTATTTAAAAAAGTGTTTTCTCTCATAATACGTATCGCATCTTTGTAATGCACAAAAAACCCCTTTTTGCGTATTTTCTTCGAACTATAATCCACGTCGGATTGTTTCAAATGATTTTAGCATTTCATCATACGAAGTTTTGTTAATTCCTGCATAATGATCATTTCCATCATCAGCATATTTGTTTTCATCGCAATTCATTTCTGTGTTGTTTTTATTTTTCACACTGTCGAAAACATTCAATTCGGTTAGTGTTTCCGAGATCTCAATTTCAGAATTAAGTGAAATACAATCATCAATCAGCACATCGTGGTTAATTTCTTCTTTTTTTCTCATCGGTCTCCACATTTTTTAAGTTACTCTAAGGGATTATCGTCTTCGTCCTCCGTACTTACGAATTCTCACTGCTGACAAAGAAGGCGCCTTGTATAACCAGTTCAAGGTCATTGAACATCATAAAATGTGTTTAAAGAAAGAATAATTTGAAATGTCCAAAAATATTTTGAGAAATGGGGAGAAAAAAAAAATAGATTACAAGAAAAAGTTCGTTAAATAGAGAATGCACTTCGCTATTTGGAGGTTATTTTACGAAGAAATTCGCAAAATGTTCTTGGTTCCTAGGAAAAGTTCGCAAAATAGAGGTTCGTTAAATAGAGGTCCGACTATTACACGGATATACGAATATAATTTCAGTGGCTAAAAAACGGATATAAATTCAGTGAAACGCATTTTTAGGTGCGTTCGTAGTTATATAAATACGTAGTAATCCGTCCATCTGTCTGTCTGTCTGTTCACCTATAACACCGTAAAAACGATCCAAACGAACGGTTTAAAGTTTAATAATCGTTGCCGAATTATGTCGAGTCCTTTCAAATTTTATGAAAATCGAATCAAAACTGAAAAAGATATTCATACAAGTTTTCTTCATTCTATTAAATCCTATCATACGTTATGAATTCGATGATACCCCATGATAGGTCATGATACTAGGTTGTCATGGTGTTAAGTCCTATTGAAGAGGGGGCTCTATTACTTCCTGTTATGACTGAATTGAATTAATAGAATCGTAATAAATTTGGTATTCATGCATTTTTGAATAAGAGTGCAACAGCTCTATTGCACCAAGTTCTGACTATTTATAAAACCGAGTTATAGTACGAACGCACCTCAATGGCCATGTCTGACGCACAATTTCCGAATTGTTGCAAATTATAATTGCAACTAGAACTTTGATTGGAAAATAAAACAAATTAACCCTTTATCTACTGCATTATGAATTCTTGAAAATTTTATCTTCGAAAGCATTTTTCGTGAATTGTTTAAACTACATTAGAAGATTTACATAATCGTTTAAAAAATTTTGTAAGGATTTTAGAGGGTTTGAAGGATTTAGAAGGATTCATTAAATTTCAATTGATAGGGATTTTGTGCAATAGTTATAACACCACTCAAATATTTTATTTTAAATATTTTTCTTAGTATTTTGTAGAATTAGGAAATGGACAAATATAATGTTCTTACAATAAAAATATAGACATATTTCCGAATTGAAAAATCTCCCCCCCTCCCCCATCACCAAGCTGAAAATATGCAAAGGCAAAGGAAATCATTCCTTTAAAAATATTTTTGTTTAGTGTAACCCATAATGCTTTTGGAAGAAGATAAAGAAATGTATCTATAACTCATTTTAAACTGTGTTACAACGAACCGATGTATCAAATGAATTTTATAACATGTTATTTTAATGGTACTTATAAGTACCGTCAGTAGATAAAGGGTTAATTAGAAAACTTTCCAGAAATCTCCAAAAAACAAAGCTCATATTATTAGAAAAAAAAATCATGGTATGTTCACAATTTTTTTTATATCAAGTTAATTTTAATTCCTCTGACTCACTGATGGAGACATGTAGTTAATTTATGTTTATTTTATCTAAATAAATAAACTAGTAAATCTGCAGATCAGGAACCTCAACGTTATCTCTACAAATCATTGTTTTTAGCACACTTTGTGTAATATTAATCTTTCTAGAAGAATGCAATTTAAAGTTTTTAAATTACATAAACATTTATAAAAGTAAAAAATATTTCACAGGTTTCAGACATTAGAAGAGTTAAATTAAACACGTTGTTATGCAATGATATTTTGAAATTCTCATGAACTACTTATTCTGGTAATTTTTAGATAATAAAGTAGATTTCTTCAGGGGGGGGGGGGTCTGCCACCCTGATTCCCCCGATCTGTAATTTATTTTGCATTTTTAATTTTCTATTGATTGTGTTAATGATTATCGTATATCTTAGATTTCTTTTTACACTGTGATTTATACGGACAAGCATTTTACGTTATCCTAATATCCATAGAGCAGTATTTACTTGCCTTCCAACCACAAACACCTGTATCTAATGGAAAAGAACTTTAGGAAATGTAAACTGAGACATCTAATTTAGAAATCTAATGCCTTTATAATTTTTTGTTTCCAAAAAATAATTTTGATTGCCGTTCTGCAATATTTATATCTAAGATATAATCCAAATATCTAAATATGTACTC
Source organism: Maratus speciosus (assembly GCA_963932465.1). Lineage (NCBI taxonomy): Eukaryota > Metazoa > Arthropoda > Arachnida > Araneae > Salticidae > Maratus > Maratus speciosus. Next base: position 17,481,258 of record OZ010793.1, on the reverse strand, counting down.
GATAGCATTAACTTACTAACATCACCCCCAAAACAGGGGGCTTCTAAACCAAATGGTTAATAATTCATCATCGTGTCCACTTCCAATTGACTATATAGATAAACGTGATTTGGCGCCGTAAAGTATTTTTTGTGATAGCCTTTTAATAGTATCCACATTTAATTTAAAATCGTGATGTTACAAATACAGTTCATATGTGACGCAGTCCTATGTTTCACATCAAATTACGAAAGGTTAACTAACCTTTTATTTGACATAGCTGGACTTTCTGCTCCCTTTTTCGTAATAGGGATTATTTTAATAATTTATTTTATGCTCTACAAGCTGTCACACGTGACGTCGTTCATGTAGCATTAAAAAAGAGCTAATGCATTAAGTAAAACATTTCACTCCCCACCAGACATGCCAAGTCTCAGACTTTTTTGCACATCACTATTATCTTACAGAAAATGTTGTTCTTTTAAATAGCGAAAATGTTCAAATTAAATAAAGTAACATTTTCTGTATTAAAATACTGGTATCTAGAACTCCGGATGCTTGCAGCTCTGCTCTTCTTAATAAAAACATATATAATTAACCAATACTTTATCACATTTTATAGGAGACAATACGGAATTTCTATGATCTTACATATACATCAGTCAGAAAAATGTAAAATTTTGTGCCAATTAATATACACAATTGCGAAAATGAAATCGCAACCAATGAAAAAAGGAAGTTCAAGTAAAAACGTGTAAATCGAAGAATCTTTCTTCGTAATGCTGGAAGAATACTACTACAAAAATTATTTTAGGTGGTATTTGGTGTGAAATATTTATATGTATTCATTCCTGTCCTATTTATCTATTTTTTTTTAATTTTTAATTTGGTTATTCCATTTTCTTTTTCCTAAAAATCTTACAAATTAAAATTAACTCTTTGGGAGAAATTATTATTCCAAGTTTTTTTTTTTTTGGCAACAATAAAGTTTATAAAATTTAATAGAATGATGTCAGTTTATCCTGTATGAAAATAATAAACTTTTTCATTTGTAAGCAAAATAGTTGAATAAATAAATAAAAATATTATTCTGTATATTATATAAATACTATTTTCATTTATGTGTTAAAATCCATCTATATGCAAACACCCATACAAAGGCATTCATTAATTCATTCCTTTGAATTTGATTTGACTTCAAAATACCATAACATACTTTCACATTTATGATATTTTTAGATGAGATGTAGTTGCTACGCAACGGTTAAAAGAAAAAAATAAAATATGTACATTTAAAATAAGTAGATTTATGAAATAAAATGTTTTATATTATTCGAACACATGTCTAAAATTCCATCATAAGTTATAAACCTAATTTAAAAACTCTGACAAATATCTTGACAAAATTACAAACTAACAGGAATAATTTAATATTCTTATTTAAAAATTTCAGCATCCAAAATTTACTATTTAAATCCATTTTTCATATGAGCCATTTCTTTCAACAAATGGAAATTTGAAAATCATCTGACTTGCCATAGAAATCCATTATGGAGCAAAATAAAATATTTCATATTTCCCGAACGAATGAACCAAATTTAACCAAAATCTATACAGCTAAGTCCGGGTACCTCGCAAACATGCCCAATTAATTTAAATTTAATTAGATGCTTTTTACGGCAGTTATCGCGGAACAGACAAACAGACGGAAACCAAAAACTTTTCTGTCTCCACAGTAAACCTTCACTGACGTTTCGGCAATAAATAAAAGTAACGATTTATGTAGTTATCACTAAAATGTCAAGTGCACTGGTAATTGACAAGAATGAAAAAAGGCTGAAATTTTGTTTATTTTTGAAATTTACTTACCTTTGAGAACTAATATAAGCATAGAAACTCTTATTAGGTGTAAATTTCCAACTGGGCGAAAAATGTCCGGACCAGGATTCGAACCAGGGATCTCCTGGCTGAAGCCGCCAGTGCTCTGCCATCTGAGCTATCCCGGACGAATCTGGTGGAACTTGTAATAAACTTGGAACTTGAATATAATATGATTTATTAACCAATTAGAATAATTGTGTTAAAATTAATATAGAAACTCTTACTGATATCGCAGTATTCGTGGGATTTCTCTAATAATTGAACAGAGTGGTTATTTAAGAAAATAATTCTTGGTCAGTTACTGCTTTTGGGTCATTCCATGTCACGTGTGGGCCTGCTCTTCTACATATTTCCGCTGTTTTAACAATGTTATTATATCCTCAAATTAAAACTAACATGCTAATATGAAAATCTAGAGTTTTTTTGTTACTTTTAATGTATCATTTATGTTTTAACAACTTATAAGTCAATAGATATAGGTGTTTATGCAAGTGTCGCACGCGGTACGTTTTCTCAGTTTTTCATGGAATGACCCTGAAGCGGTCAGATTTCTTAGGTCTAGGATTTAAAATGTGGAATTTTTTTTATTTATTATTGTTATTATTTATTTATTATTGAAAACGGACAGCTTACTAAGGTCTAGGGTTTAAAATGTGGAGATGTTAAACATATTAAAGGAACATTCCAAATCACGTGTGGAACAGCTTTTTTACATTTTACTGCTGTTTTAATAATGCTATTGCATTCTCACATTACAACAACTATGCTAATATGAAAATATTGGTCTTTTTTGTAAATTTTAATGTGCAGTTTATATTTTAACCACTTAATAAATATAGGTATGCATGTAGAATGCGGGATATTTTGTACATTTCTCATGGAATGGCCTTTTTATGCATTTACTAGAAGTTGTTTAGTTTTTTTCCCATAAGTCTTAAGTATTTGTAAGGAAAGATAATATTCAGTGTTATCCATATTATAAAAATTAAGTCTAGTTCAAATTAAATTCAATTTTTTCAAGAGAACTGGTATAGATAAAAATTAAGCAAAAAGCTAATATAAAGTTATAAGAAAGTTTTCTTCGTTTAAGGAAATACAAAATTTCAGTGCAGTTGTAGATGAGCAAGCAAAATCCTTTTTAAAGTATCCTTAAAAGGGCTGGAAATATGCATTATTGAAATTAAATAGAAAAATAGAAAAATTAGAAAAAGGGCTAGAAGATGCAATATCTGTCATTCTAATTTAAAGGGGAAAAAAAGAATCCCGCGTTACGAAAATCCGACTTCCAATAATCCTTATGCCTGTAGTAAGAACAAATTCTATTCAACTAATCAAATTTAAAATAAATTTAAAAAATCAAAAACCTGACTGCGTAAAAAGCGAACTAATTAATTATTTCTCATCAATGTGAAACTATTTTTTATATTGCTTACCTATTTTTTTTATTTAGTTGTATTGATGACTTTTAAGTTGTGTTCAATTGTTAGTTCCTATCTATAAACGCTGTTTTGATGAGGCCTATAGATGTCTATGAAGGTTAGAGTTGCAGTAAAGCTAGACATCCTATCTACATAACTTCCAGAATGTGTAATATTTAAACGGAACTTCTGATTGTAAAATAGTCAATGAAACATCGTCTTCATTTAGAAAGACCTATCGAATGATATCTCACTCAATAGGGTGCGTACATTTTTTTTCGTCTCTACCACCATTTTGTATTTTATAAACGCCATTTTGAATTAAAAAAAACAAAACCTAGCCTATAACCATCGGATGGTTAAGTCGAATCGATAGAGACCTCATTCATTAAAATCCATCCAGCCGTTGGGATGTTTCGAGGGTTTAAAGAAATCCACATACCCAGATACGCGTGAAACACATAACCCTTCTTGGCAGTTGGTTAAAAAAAAAAAAAAAAAGAAGAAGAAGAAGATTTGGAAAACTAAAATGTTCCTTTTTGAAACACCTTAAGAAATAATATGCTATAATGGCTATCTTGATTCATTTCATAAAAAAATGGTTCAACGATATGTTAAACTTTCATCCACGATTTATAAAAATAGATGCAGAGAATATTAACTTAGGGAGAGCGCATGTTAACCCTTTAAGCCCCGACGGAACTTTAAAGTATCATTAAAAAAACTTGTTATTAAATTCATTTAATACATTGACTAGCAGTAAAACAGTTTAGAATAAGTCATAGATATACATTACATTATCTTGTCCCAAAAGCATTATTGGTTGCACAAAACAAAAATATTTTTAAACGGATGATTTCTCTTTCATTTGCATCGCTTCAGCTTTCTTGACGTTCGAAGATTGTGAGCGAAAAGTTTCAGTTCTGAAATATTTCAATATTTCTATTATAAGAACATTATATTTGTACATTTCATAGTTCTATAAAATGCTAAAATAAAAGATTTTAATTAAAAGATTTCAGTGAAGATATAAATATTGCACAAAATCTCTATGAATCCGGATTTAGTTCATCAATTTTATTGGCAAAATCCTTCTATATATAAAAAAAAGTATTCAAAATGCATGTCATTGGTCAGAGCTTTCTGACGCTATGAGGGTGTTAACAAAGGGGGGGGGGGGGTTCTGTCGCCAAACATCGCCAAGTTTGTATCGCCAAATATGGCGACCAAATTTAGTCGCCAACATGGCGCTATTTCCAGTATTTCGTCAAATTTCCATAGGCTCCCATTGAAATCCAATAGGGTTTACTTGCTTGCAGAAAATCAACAAATTGAGATATTTCAATGCAACAAAAATTAATATTAGCTTATGAATGGAGCTTAATTGAACTATTTACGTTATTTTTAAGCACAAACACTAACTATTTACAATATTCGTAACACTATATATATATAATTTTATATTTAATAATTCTTATAATTGTGAAATTCTGTAAGCTTTAATGATTATCTGCTTGGAGATAAGGAAATAAAATTGTGAGGAGTTGGGGAGGAGCACGTTTTTACCACGAGAAATCTAAAAATTGAATGCATATAAAATAAGGGATCCGAAGCGATCCAGAATGTAAACGCGAAACAATTACGTTTGGGGTTGGCTAGAAAATAGGGATTGCTTCACAATGCCATTCGGTATAGCGAAGCGATTACGCGGAGGGTTGGTGAGCATAGCGAGCAGGGGTGCTGATCCCCCTAGTCTTTTAAAATTTATTAAATGATTGCGTAAATCTTCTGATGTAGTTTCAAAAATTCATGAAAACTAGAAGATGAAATTTTCATGAATTCATAATTTGGGACATAAGGGTTTATGACACGTCGATTCACAAATGACCCGGTGACTTGCGGTGTGACTTAATGTGTACCTTCTTTTAATGAAACAGATAATGACTGATTTTGATCCGATATTGTTCGACATAACTCTGTAATACTAAAAATAAAAAAAGAATTTAAAATACAGTCGAACCCGGTTAAGACGCGTTTCAAGGGAGTGGACAAAAGTCGCGTATTAAGCGGGATCGCGTATTAAACGTGATTTGTATAATGGTGCAGGAACTGGGCTTATTTACACATCTAATCGTCTAAATGAATTTTAGAGCTTTTATTTATATGTTTACGGTTGAAAATTGTGTATTTTTCGTATTTAGATTAAAATTTAATAGAATTAATGTTTTACTCATTCTTTCCTTTTATAGGACCGACTGGAATAACAATTGAAAATAAATAGGGATTCAAATATAGCTTTATTGTCGATAAATACATTACAATAAAAAAAAAATAAAAATAAAAATAATTTTCGTGCTGTAGTATTTTTTTTAAACATAAAGAAAAAAATATTAAATCTTTGAAGCACATTCCAGTTGTTAAAATCAAATTTAGTACTTGCCGGTTGGTTGGTTGTGTTTATGACGGTGAATTATCAGCACGAGGGATATAGGCCCAACGGGGGGAGTGCCCTTCGTGGTGGTCTTTCTAAGGGAACCTAACCCATATTTACGCTTGGAAAACCAAGGTTCGAAGAAAACCACGAAAACTCCGAACGATTAGGCCGACGGGTGCTATTGGGTTCGAGCCTAGCACCTCCCGTCTACCAGCTTCGAGAGCAGAACCTCTCGGCGACTGGTGGGGCTTTAATATTTGTCATAATGAATACCATTATAATGCGGCCTACTTTTTAATATAAGAAAATCCTTTTTCATCTTTGTGTAAAAAATATTGTTGGCATAGCAAAAAGTAAAGAAAACACAAAATAATTATAAAACCGCAGTCGTATTTTGTTTAATCTTTACAAGTTTCTTTTTATTTAAACCTATAATATGCATTATAAAACACAGTTGTGATGTACGTAATTTAAAACTCACTAACAACAAGTATAAACATCATTAATCATAATAATTTTTATAATGTATCTGACCATTTTGAATTCGCCTATCTCTCTCTACTATAGCAAAAACCTACACGAAGCGAGAGACAAAAAAAATGTTAGGTGCAGGGGCAGGATCAAAGACGAATTCCAGCGTTGCTAATTTAGAGGGTGTTTTTTTCTATTGAAATATCTACCACTATTTTCGATTAGTAATGTTCGCCTTAATTAATCTGTTATTAAATAAAGTGAATGACACTATTCGTAAAACGTGTTTTTTGCCTTCATGAAAAAATCTACTAAATTCGCAACACTACTAGATGAGAGAGAAGGAATTTGCATCTAGATGAATGAATTCGCGTCTTAAACGGGATTTTTTGTCCCAAAAATTCGAAAATTTATCGCGTATTAAGCGGGATCGCTTAATAACCGTTCGCGTATTAAACGTGATAGTTTTACATTAGCATTATGGGCAATGCTCAAGGAGCTGGAAAAAATCCGCGTATTAAGCGGGATCGCGTATTAACCGTGAGCGTCTTAACCGGGTTCCACTGTAGTTACTCTGTATTTTTTGACACATTACAGGGATAGTTTTGCATTTGTATAAAAATTGATTATATATGCAACGTATTTGATAAATTCCTTTCTTCTCTCTTTAAATTTCGAGCGTCGACGGCTATAGACATAAAAATAATGGGAAAATTTAGTATAGTGGCCGAGAAATTATCTGTGACTAGTTACCCTGAAACTAGAGAGAGTGGATTTTGGGAAATCCGCCACTTTAATGACAACTCCAGCATTCGTCACCATTGCGCCATGAAGGATTTTGGATAATTTCTCTTTTAATTAAAAGAAAAAATGCATCGCTGTGCGATACGTTCATCAGATTTGAACTTGATTTTACGTTCAAACTATTTTGAAACTAGTATGTTGTGGCCATCACAAAACTTTCTTCTATATAAATCACGTCAATTAAATCATTTAAATAGTACAAGAAATTACATCAATTTAGCACCCATTCATATCAAAGTATATCTGAATTTAAAGTTGGATGAAAATTCGTGCATTAATTATTGAGATAGAGCTATGGTGGAAATTCTGAAAAATGCAGAATAGCAGTGCCACCTGTTGAGCGATTTGCACCAAAACATAAACAGCGCTAATTCATATCAAGGTATACCTGAATCTGAAGTTTGTTGAAAATCCAAGCGTTAGTTCTTGAGATAGAGGTATTGCGGAAATTGCAAAAAATGCATGCAGCATAGCAGCACCACCTATTGAGCGATTTACAGCAAAATATATAAAACATCAATTCATGTCAAAGACTAACTGAATCTGAAGTTTGATGAAAATCCGTGCATTAGTTATGGAGATTGAGCTATTATGGAAACCGTGAAAAATGTTGCATAGCAGCGCCACCTGTTGAGCGAGTTACACCAAAAACTAATCAGAACCCATTTATATCAGGGGCTAACTGAATATAATATTTTATTAAATTTCGTGCATTAGTTCTTGAGATAGAGCGCCCACAAAATTTGTGTCAAGAGGCAGAAAATCTCGGTCAAGTTCGTTAATGGGTAAAATCAGACCAAGGAGCTGGAAATAGGCAGAGGCTTTGTAAAAACCGAAAAAAACCCCACATAACTTCTTAATTATAATACATATCAAATCAGTTTAAAGTTATTATGACTTCTAGGAAAAGGAGAAAAAAAATGTATGTATCATAGATTTTTGATAAAATTAAAAATGGGCTGAAGGGGCGATAAGAATAGGGCTTTAGGGAGAAAAAAATTCATAACTTCGTCAATTCTTATGATATCAAATTCACTTAAACTGATTAAAAATCTTCTTAATATTATCTACAACTTTTATAGTGACAAGTTATTGTTAGGACCAACTCTTACCACAAAAAAAGGGGGGGGGGAGAAGAAATTCATAACTTCGTCGATTCACAAGATATTTAATGCGCTTAGATTTATTATAAATCTTTTCAATTACCTACAACTTTCATATTGACAAGTTTTTGAGAGAACCAACTCTTACAGCAGAAACAAATTAAACAAAAATAGCGGTTGACGAAAAAATTATCGCATTAAGGGTGTACTCAAATCCAAATGGCTTATTTTCTGACTCATTTTTAAATTAATTTTTGCTCTCAAACGCATCCAATTCGCAGGTTCCCTTATCAGAATGAACTTATATCCAAAATTTGAAGCATATCGGATATTTCTATCAAGAGTTATCGCGTTATGTACATACATTCGTACATACAGAACCTGTGGGCAATTTATCTCTTAGGCTTTGATAGCCCGTGAGCTAAAAAAAGCCTTTGTTTTTTCAAATGCTTCTTTTAATATGGAAAATTGATTGATTGGTGCGGTTTCTAAAGACAAAAAACGCTTTTCGGAATTGTGGGTAACTTTATGAGGTCATTATATATTTTACATTAGTGGCTACCTTTCGTTATTTTGGTTAAGAAACATTTGTCTTTTTTAACACACAGTCGTGGAAAAAAAAAAGTAAACACCCCTTACTAACTCCTCAACAAATTATCGTAGACGAAAGTTACTGGTACCGAACGATTGGAAATAAAGTCTACTTTTAAGTGACGTATATGAAATTTCTTTAGGGGGCCATCTACATATTAAAACGAATCCAAACTTCATTTTTTTCAATGGCAAGACCCAACTTTAATGAGATATTTCAAATTTTTGGTTCAAACTATGACTAGACACCAAATTTCAAGTCATTTGAATGATAAGTTTTTGAATTATAAACATTCAAAATTGAGTGCTTCTAATGTTAAATTACATTTTCATATTTTTATTTATAACTTCTGAAATTATGATCCTAATGTTTTAATTTTTTGTGTAGCAATAATACTAATATACCAAAACATAAATACGTTGAATTTGCAATTTTTATAATTTTCTAATATGAATTATGAAGCATGAAATTAATATTAAAAAAATTATGAATTGCAACTTACATTTTTTTGATGGATTCAGATTTATTAAGTCTTGCTTTATGGAAATCCAAAATTTCACATTTTTCTTTCAAGTAGTTTTCAAATTATGCTTAAAAAACGGCAAAATGATGGTTTAAGGGGCCGTCTATGACAGAAATGACTAAATATTTTGAAATTTTTTATGCTATCCTGTAATCTAACAGGCTTAATTGACTGCTGAGGTTCCTTGATCAAGAAGGGAGCTCTCTCGGTTAACAATCGAGTACCGAACTTCAATTTGGATACAGCCCTTAAAATACGCTCGTTTTAAAATAATTAATTTCTCGGAAACTTATGGTACGAATTGCATAAAAATTTGTTTTTAGACTAATTGAAGGTTGTAGAGTACTTTTATGCTGCCAGAATTGTGTACTGCTATTGAAAAAAACAAAGTTATGGTTCGTTTTAATAAGTGGATGGCCCCTAAGCAAATTTTATATACATCATTTAAAAGTAGACTTTATTTCCAATCGTCCGGTACCAGTACCTTTCTTCTACGATAATTTGTTGAGGAGTTAGTAGGGGGTGTTTAATTTTTTTTTTCACCACTGTACATACATACACAATGGTACTACAATCCATGAAGGATCTTGACCTCCCTTCATATATATACCTCGCCAGACCTTCCAATCTCTGGCTTTTAAGTTATAATTTATAATTTGGGTTTGTACTAGGACTTACTCTACCTCTTTTATCCATCTCTTTCTGGGTCTACTACTCCTTTCCCCTATTAATTTACCATTATATATCTTTTTTGTGCTTCTCTCATCCCTCATTCTGATTAAATGGCGTAACCGTTCTTCATTGCATTCTTCTTATTTTAATGGTATTTATTATGTCTTTTTCCTTATATAGTTGTTCAATTTCCATATTTGATCTGACACGCCATGTATTGCCTTCCTTAACTAGTCCAAAAATTTGTCTTAAGAGCTAGAGATCTGCACGGGCAAGCACGCGGGCCGGGCCTAACTTATCTTTTCTGTGAAGAGCCGGGACTGGTTTCCTAGTCTTCAGGAGCCAAAACTTTCAGTCCTAGTTTTGACCCAGCCCGTATGAAAATCATTGTCTCAGCATGGCCTGGTCCGTTCAAAGGTCAGTAAAATGAGGCCTGGCCCAAACATTTTTGCAAAAAATGCATACATTTTTAAATCACCATTTTTCTACACTTAAACATTAAAATTTATTCTTTTAAAAGAATAATAGATGCCTCCGCTTAGTAAAATATAGCAAAATTAAATTATAGTAAAACGTGGGAAAAGAACCTGCTTGTGACGGAACCCTGTTTTAAACAGAAAAATGTGTTGATAATGCAAAATTACTATACTAATACGTAAGAAAAGAATTTATATATTACATTTACACTTGCTAAGAAGGGAACTTGTCTATAACGCTTTTTTCCTTTTCTATGCAATTCCGTTTTAGAAGATTTCACTGTATAGAATTTTTCACACTTTTAACACTTCAATACATGGAATATGGATTAACAATATTAATAATAACCGAAACATTTACATACAGAAATGTAGATGCATTAAAAAAATAAACATCGCAGCATGCGGCACTTCTATAATAATGAAGATTATAAACATGAAAAAAAAGTTGATAAATATTTTTGGTCAGAACTCCCCGTACGAAGCAAATTTTTAACCAAATCGACATAAAAATCAATGTTTTGTTGAAATTCACTCGGACTCGGCCGGGCTCGGGCTCGGGGCCGAGATTTTAACATTTTTTTTTCCGGGACGGGCCAAACTTTTAAGATTTTTACCGGACCGGGCCGGGCTCGGGCCGAACATATAATTTTTGTATCGGGCCGGGCCTAGAATTTCGGCCAGTGCAGACCTCTATTAAGAACTCCCTTTCCCAAGTAATAAGTAACTTTTTTTTTACAGTGTTGTAATTAATTACGCGATATTTTGCCGTACAAAAACTAGATTGAAAAATTCTCAGTTAAACACAAGGTTTTTCAGTGTAATATTTGAAGATCTGTAGATTTTTGTGGGACTGAATTTTGACATCATCCAGTCTTCTGAAGAAAATTATCTTTATCGTGTGCGATGTACATTGGCTCCATGGTTTGAAGTAATTTTTCATTGTAAAATGTATTATTGATTTTTTCTCGTGCGATGAAATGTTTACATATTATTTTATGCTTCGAGATTTTTTTTTGAGAGGTTGAAATGGTGAGTAGGCTTTCATGTGTAAGCTTAATTTTTTTTTTAAATTCTTTTGTTTATTTTTTACTTGATTCGACATTGCACATATCGGCTTACCTCTTTGGTACTACTTGGTTATCCCGTCGACCAAAAATCTATCGCCAAACTATAAGATTAAATGCCAATAATGGTTGGTCGTAAATGTCCCATTCACTTGACTTTAAGCAAGTTACACGTGTTTACGTCATCAAGTGATTTATTTATTTATTGAATAACAAACATACGACTTGTGTGCTTGACATGAGAGCCCGCTTATAAGTCGGAGACAAGATAGCACAAGGAAATATTACAACACAAGAGAAATACATCCTTGGAGTTCCACACAAAGTGTGTGTGCAATGGAACCAGCGGGAATCGAACCCACAAACTCTTACGCACAAGCGATTAGCTGACTGGTGCGCTCAAGTGATTTTTATTTCAACGTTTTATTTGTATTTTTATTAATGTTAAACTAATTTAGTTGTTCTTTCGTTATTTAAAATAAAAATTATGTCAGTGGTTTGGCGATTTATATAATTTGGCGAAATTGGTCGACGGGATAACTAAGTAGTACCATCTCTTTTTTTCGTATTATATGTACGTAATTTTGTTTGTATTGTATGCGCGAGTATATTGCAGGCATTTTTATATTTATATTGGGTACTTTATTCAGTCTGGCGCAGGTGATAAATCGTCAAATATTGTTCCAATCGGCATCAATTAATCGGCATTCAGCTCATTTAAAATTTAAAACTTTCACGCATTTTAAATACATTTATGGACGTGCATATATTAAATACATTTCAAATATTGTCTTTAAATATACATATATAAAGCAATAATACCATAAACCAAATGATTTCATTCCTACACCACAGCATTGTTTTGTATACACACATGTGAAAAATAAAAACTGCTATTGGCGAGAATTGCACCCGGTTAACATAAATGTTCAACTTTGTTTAATAGAATGAAATTTTAATTGTAGGCTGGTACTACTTGGATATCCCGTTGACCAATTTCGCCAAATTATATAAATCGCCAAACCACTCGCCAAATTATTCGAATTGACATATTTTTAATTTTAAATAACGAAAGAACAAATAAATTAGTATAACATTAATAAAAATATAAATGAAACGTCAAAATAAAAATCACTTGAGGACGTAAACACGTGTAACTTGCTTAAAGTCAAGTGAATGTGACATTTACGATCAACCATTATTGGCATTTAATCTTATAGTTTGGCAATAGATTTTGGACAATGTGGTTTCAATGTGTCTGGGAAGTGAACGTTGTGTCATTAAAGGCAATTTTGCATTAAAAAATCAGAGGGTATGCACTATAATTAGAGAGCATACGCAAGAATCAGAGAGTATACGCTAGCGGTCATGTACTACATCTATAATTGAGAAACAGGGAGGCACTCAGATCTTAAAAAAAAATCTAAACGGTATACGGCGTATACGACCGTATATCTTGCACTCTAACCTTAATTAAAGGACTGTCGCATAAAACACTGTGTTAAGACAAATCACTCTTTCTAAAATACGCCAATTGGCTGTGGTCTCGTTATCGAACTTTTCCCAGAACAAGATCTCTAACTACTATAATTAGGTTCCACGCTAAACTGATGCCGTGAGGAATTTTTTTACAGAGTGATCATTTTGTGTACTGTCCCCTTCTTTATTTACATTTTACGTTTTAGAGACATATGTGCCCACATCCATTTTAAAAACTAGATACAACTGTCGTTGTTTTATCATTGGCTCGATTTTCGCAAATGATTGTCTAGCCACCAGCAAAGATTACTAGATAAGGTTTATCTCATCATCTACTTATAATAAAATCCGAGTGGAGAAAAGTGTAGGTAACCATTCCGGTGCGAACCAATCTAATCTGCGAATCGAATGTAGCTAAACGCCATGTTAGGCTTAATGGCTAATATGCTAATAATATGCTAACATATGACAGCTAAATTATAATTTCTTCTACTTGAAATAATGTTTGTTCAGCATATTTTCATATAAAACATGTATATCATATTCAATTATAATGTATTAAGTTCCAAATTAAAAATAAGCTATTATAAACATCAGATTGCTAGATATAAACAAAAGAACACTGTTGTCATTTTAAATTTCCGAATCTTGAAACAACTGAATGACTCTTTGAACGCTACATAAAAAAAAAAAAAAAAAAAAAAAAAAAAAAAAAATTACAGTTTAGTGCCGAAGCTGCTCTTAAAATGTTTGTAAAAATATATAAAAAAAACCTTTAAGTATTTTAACTTTGTTTAAAACCTTCAAAAACTTTTTTCTAACCGTTATTTCCAATTAAGTTCTAAATTAAAAATAACGGATAACTATCTATACAACAACCTGAAATACGAGCTATAGGCAGCTACCCTAGCGCCCTCGGCCTAAGCTTTACAGAAAATTCCGTCTATAAATCAGGATGATGTTTCTTGCTAATTCTCTGGCGCCCTCTTTCAGCAATTAATATAAACAAAGACATTTTCCGTTGTAATCTTACTTTTTTAATGCATTTTATCAGATTTGAAGGCATTGCAAATAAAAAGAATATTTCTTATCAATTCTATTTGAAATTGAAACTTAAAGAATGTATAACACAGTGGTCCAACATATTTTAATTATCTTGCAGATAAAATTATGAATTTTAACATAATAAGTTTGCAGCGAAAAAAAGTCATTAATGCAATTTACTTTCAGAAACAATGCAGATTAAAATCATTAAAAATGTGTTGTTTAGCGTATTACAGAATAATTCAAAATTAGTTTCTGAGTAGTAAAATAATTTGTAAGTCACAAAATTTAAACAGAAAATTTTTAATCTAGAGGGGACCTAAACAAGCATTTTCGTCATAGAATGTGAACTGGAAATGGCGCGTTTAAGCGCGGGTGACTAAACTGTAGTTTACAAAATTTCTTTGTTCTAATCATCAAAAATCAAAGGATAATACTTTTTGATTAACAAAATACATGAGGCATCATTTTTCTTTTTTTAAGTCAGAAAAATGTATTTTAAAAATATTGTTTTGAAGATTTGTCATTCACATTCCGTCATTTTTGATGGGCGTTATATACTAGTAAAAGGATACCACAAGCAAATGTCGGTACTTTTATTTTAGCCGGCGCAGGTGTTACATTGCTAAATTTTTTTCCCATAGTATATTCCTGTTGCATTCATTTAATTTATAAACTTTTCACTAATTACATTAAGAATGCTAATACCATAAACCATAGCAGTTTATTTCAACATCGATTCTAATTTACACACGTGAAATATAAATGTTGCTATTGGCGATAAAAAAAAAAAAGCTACAGGCGAGATTTGCGGCCGGCTTATATAAAAGTACAGAAATGGCTATCGCTAGAATTTGAATGACTTTTTACCTTAATAATAAACCCGATAATGTATCTTTCATCCCGATAACACATTTTCTTGTTCGCGGTCGGCGTAAACTTGAATTTGTAACATTAGTGCACTTAATCATATGGCAAACAGATTTCACTTGTTTTTTACACTTTTCAATCTGGTTGAAAGTGTTTATGACTCTTCGCGCTCTAATTTTTATATTATGATTAAACTGCGGTGAAAATGACATATATTATTAAGGTTTACTATAACATGTTTTCTATTGAAAATCCGTAACATAAAAATCGTTTACACACACACACAAAATGATACATCGTGGTCTACTGGTGATAAATGTTTGAAGCAAAATTTAATGATGTTAGTCTACTTCAAACATTAACAATGGCTTAAAAACTTAAATCTTTAAGCTATCAATGGCGGACAGAGTGAGAGCCGTATTTTTAGACTATGGTAAAAGCATTATTCTGTAAAATACAGAACACTAATTGTTAGGTTACGTCGATTTTAAGTTTGAAATCGTTTAAGGATGTTTTGAATCTGAATTGTTTTTAAGCTGTAAATTGAAGATGTTAAAAATCGACCTCATCTGCAGATTTTCATTTTATTGACGCATACGGCCAAAATGTATCGAATAAAAAACTGATATTATAAAATAATAGATTAATTTTCTGGCCACGGCGACGCGACCGACGCCTAAGCAAATACTGTCTGTAATGGACCTTTTTCTTTTCTGTTTCATTGTTTTTAGGGTTAATCCTATGTTTTGTTCTTATATATAACTCGATAAAAATAATATTACAGTGCTCGCCAATATTAAATTCAGCGGTTAATAAAATCAGACGTTTATTGAAATGTAATTGCCTCGAAAATAAATGAATTAATGCATAGCTGTTAAATAATAATTAGAGTTGAAATTTAAATCTTGTATAGATATTTTTCCCGTGGGCTTTTCACGCGTGAAAATAGAACACACTTGTTAATCCTTTCGAGGGCGGTGTCCTCAAAAAAAGACACCTAATTTTAATTTCAAAATTGACAAACGGCACCAAGAATATTTTATTAAATTTTTCTTTTTATAATGTACGTGAAAATAAGCAAGTTCGTATTTTCTAATAACTTCGTTTATAAATTCTGGTGTCAGACCATTATTCCTTCAGTTGGTACTCGTTTGTTAGGCCGTCGACCAATTTCGCCAAATTATATAAATCACCAAACCACTCGCCAAATTATACAAATTGACATAATTTTTATTTTAAATAACGGAAGAACATGTACTTTAGTACAACATTAATAAAAATGCAAATAAAACGTCAAAATAAAAATCCCTTGATGACGTAAACACGTGTAAGTCAAGTGAATGTGACATTTACGATCAACCATTATTGGCATTTAATCTTACAATTTGGCAACAGTAATTTGGTTGACTACACTATTAAAATATACAGTCGGCTATAAAAAAGAGAGAGAGCATATCATACATTTTAATCTCCAAATTGTTACAGAAAAAAAAGAAAGAAAGAAGAAGAATCGACTATTATATCTTCTTTCAATTTATATTTTTTAAAATGAATTAAAGGGTCCGCTTTCATACTGAAGTTGTACCAAACTTTGAAATTTTCACTACGAACATTTAATTTTCCCATCCTATTTGGATTTTTGTTGGTAAATTTTACTTTACGGTACTAAACGGGAACTCATTCGATCAAATAGTTTAAGAATTATGAAGGCTCAAAGTTCGGAACGCCTGATGTTATATTCACTTGCATTCGTTGCAATGCGGATATTTATTTTAAACGTAACTAACGTAACTAGAATTTTTTACATTTTTTCTGACCTTTGCCTAAAATCGGTTAAAAGTAACGAAAATATGGAAGTTTAGGTTTCTAGCCTTAACATTTTTGAAGAAATCGTAATTTTAGGACATTTTCCAAGCTTCCACACTAAAGCAGGGTTCGTACGCATCAAAGTATTCGCGGGATTTTAGGTGTTTTAGTACCAGAAATTTCGTAAAGTACTGCTTGCTATATTTGAAGATAGATTTTTTTTTCATTAAATAAGGCAAGTATTACTTTACAACTATTCTGGTACACTGTGCTTGAAAGTCCTTGAAGCGTACGAACCTTGTAAAGTAACGAGATAAAAAGCAGGCTTTGTTTAAGCAGAAATAGTCACTATTATAATGCTGAAAGAAATCGATTAGGTCGTTTCATAGTAACCGCAATTTTAGAACATTATCCGCTCATTTTGCTACATTAAATTTAGATGTTAAAAAAAAAAAAAACGTTCTTAGAAAGCACTTGCGTCTTAAAAGTAACCACAATATATAATTTCAGTTTTCTACCACTAATAATTTTAAAGAAATCGATATTTTAGAACGTTTTTCGCTATTGCACAACATTAGGAGCAGGAGCACCAAAAGGAAAAGTAACCTATGTTTGATGAGAGAAGGTCACCATTGTGATATTGAAAAAAAAAAACATTTTAAAAACGGCTAGGAAGTTTCAGAGATTACCTCTTACAAAAAAAAAAAAACCTTTATAATATTAGTATAAATGTAAAATGTATCTTCAGTATTGAATTCTAAATCGGCGATAGAAAAATTCAGCTACCAAATAAAATAAAATTCTTCAAGTGAAATGTCATTTTATTAAGCAGCAGGCACTGTATTATTATTTTTTAGTTAATGTATATTAATAATATAATCTTATTATATTTTAAAGTATTGTTTTTTCATTTTCAGGTGTTCGATCTTGATGCTTTCACGTAATCCTGAAATAATTGCATATCAACTTAAAAAATATATTATCTTGAATAATAAAAAGAGAGATGTCACGATGAGATGTTTATCAGTGGAACAAATGCTTAATTCTTAGTAATCTCCATATCTTAAAATTGGGGTACAGATCGAATTACATAATGTCACATGGACAAATAGCAGCACTTTTCAGAAAATTTGATCTAGAGTATTTGGGCGATGAGGACATCGCATCAGAAGCTATTACGAAATCCCAGTTGCTAAGAGACGATGAAAAACAAAAAGTGTTTCTTCGGGAAATTTTGAATATCGTGGAAGACAGTTACGGTTCCGAGGATATACAGTTTGCTGAGATAGCGTCTTGCTTGGGTGATGTATACGTGAACGTTGGTAATTATCAGGAAGGGAAAGACTTACTCGAAAATGCTTTGCGTATATTCCTGAAACAGCTCGGTCCGGATCACATAAATGTTGCCGACACTTTGGTCAAGCTAGGTGTTGCTCATGTTTTCCTGGCCGACTACGACAAAGCTGAAGAAACACTTGACAAGGCCCTACCGATTATCGAAAAATACTTCACTCCCGATGACGTCAAAGTCGCTGAAATCCTGTTTAATCTGGGTGTCGCCTACGGTGATTTAGGTGACCATCGGAAACAGCTTGCACTGATCGAGAAAGCTCTGGTAGTGTTCGAAACGCAATACGGGGTCGACCATTTCGAATATGCCAGAAAGTTGGCTGGAATGGGAGCTGCTTACGTTTTCCTAGGCAACCATCTGAAAGCGAAAGATCTTTTAGAAAGGGCTGTGCCGGTCATCCAAAAACACTGCGGCGGAGAGGGTTTCGAATGTACCGAAGCGATCGCTAATTTAGGCGTCGTTTACGGAGCCCTGGGTGACAACGAACTCGAGAAAAAGTTACTCCACAAAGCTCTGGTTCAATTCGAGCGACGTTATGGTGCAGAACATCCCAGAGTCGCCATAACGCTGGTGAACTTGGCTTTCTCTTACGCCTCTTCCGGCGATTACGAGCAAGAGAAGAACCATCTGGAACGCGCTTTGCACATCTACGAGAGCATCTACGACGTCGAGCACTCGGAAGTGATCAAAACTTTGATCAGTTTAGGAAACTCTTACGGTGTTTTACGAGATTACAACAGGCAGAAAGATTTGCTAGAAAAAGCCATTTTGATTTTGGAAAAGGCGAGATTAGAGGACGACCTCGAGCTGGCCGAAACTCTCGTGCATCTAGCGTCCGCGTACAGAAACTTGAACGATCGCTACACCGAAGCCAACCTTCTGGAAAGGGCTTTACAAATATTAAAGAGACGTTACGGGACGCAGCACATCCACGTTGCCGAAATATCTGTGTCTCTTGGACTCGCTTACGGGGCTCAGGGAGAAGAGGCAAAACAGAATGCTATCCTTCTGGAAGCATTGCCTTTGATCGAAGATAATTACGCTCCGGACCATCCCCTGAGAAAGGTCCTCTATGAAAATCTGTTACCGGATAGATCCCGATTACGGAATAGTTTTCGGAAAGGAAAATGCTGTAGTATTCTATAAATTATTATCGTTATTTTTAAATAAAGATTTTATCTTTTATTGTTAAATGAGCTTGAAACATTTTCTGGCAACAGGAGCTCGTATAACACTAATACGGCCGCAGGTACTTTAATGTGTTATTACAAAAAGACTCATTCTAAAATTCCTTTAAAGCAGGCGTGTGAAATTCGTTTGCCGCCGCGGGGAAAAGTAAGCATTATATACAAAGCCACGGGCCAAATAAAAAAATTAAACAAAAACCTAATCTGCAGAACAAAAAAAAAAAAATCTTACAATGTTTAAGCCCGAGAAGGGACAGATATTAAGATATTTCATTCAATTCGTTCTACATTTCATGTTAAATTTTTGTAACAAATAAGTTTCAACTGAACATTAAAAAGTAAAAAATAAAATTCATACAATATAATACTTAAAACAACTTACATCTTAGATTCCATTCAAATGAAATCGAAATAAATCTTAGACTTTTTCCACTTTCAAGTTGTAAATATTTATATTGCAGATTTTATAGTATGTTTATGACGATTGTACATAAAATATTAAGATACATGCAAAATACAAAACTTTAAAAAAGCCTAAGATTTGTTTCAATTTCATTTGAATGGAATCTAAGATGTAAGGTGTTTTAAATATTATATTGTATGAATTTTATTTTTACTTTTTAATGTTCAATTGGTTTAACTTATTTGTTACAAAGATTTGCATTAAATGTAGAACTAACAGAACGAACGTCCCTTCTCGGGCTTAAACACTGTAGGAATTTTTTATTTTTTTAATTTGTTCTGCAAATTAGGTTTTTGTTTAATATGTCAAGTTTTTTCAATAACTCCTGCATTCAGACGAACTCATTTCAAAATTATTGGAGGGTACCATCATCCAGACTTTGATGTATGCGGTACTACATACCAAAGTATAATTCAAAATGTTTTACCACCGCAGTAATGCAGGTTGCTGTAGTTTGGACAAAAACTTCCAAACTCAACGTGAAAAATCTATAATCAAAACATAAAAAAATAATTTCACTGAAATTTAGTTACCTTATTTCCCACCCAGGAACGCTATGAATGCAAAAATAAAATTTTGTTGAATGTATTTACTGCTAATATTTAACAAATTTATAGCTGTGATACAGTAAAACATTTAAAAAAAGTTTTGCTTAAATTTTGTTACCTTATTCCTTCACAGGGACTGATTTTAACACAAGAGAAAATTATTTCCTAAATTTAGCTTGGGATATAGTTCCCATCTTGAAAAAAAAACACATGTTAAAGTTTAAGTTATGTAATTCCTCACCAAGGGTGCTACTAGCTTAAAAATAGCTACCCTTTGAAACTTTTTATCAAAACATAAACTTGACCAAAGCAAAAACTTATTCTGAAAACGCGAACGTCACATTCGGGGCATTCCACGTCAAATCAGGCAGTAAAATATCAATATGTAACCCACCATCACAGATTTTAATGAAACTGCGTGTGTTTGTTTTTACTATTAAGATGATCACCAGTAATTTTTTTTGCTCCTTGGTGAAATAGTTTCTGAGAAAAAAATTGTCAAAATTTTGAAAAACTGCCGTCAGTTGGCATTCTTGATAGCTCGGTTTTCAAATGTAGCATGTTATATATCTAATCATATTTCAATATCTACTCTACAAATCATCTTCAAATAATTTATGCACAATATTTAGGGTACGCAGCTTATGAAAAAAATATATTGTTACGCTTATAACATTTTAAGTGTGTCTAAAAAAATATTTAAACTTTGAAGTCGTGAATTTTTTATGAAAAATAATGCATTAACAAAAAAAAGCATTATCAACAAAAGGCGGTATTTTTATTAAATTTATTTTTTATGGGAGATATACTTAAAGGTGTCCTTTACCTGATTCTGAAATAAAAATAGTGGGATTTTGGGTGTTTTTGGTAGTATTTCCTATTTAAAAATATTTTGAGGTGCATTTCATATCAAATCAAGCAGAGTCATTCCATGTCAGTTCCCCTAAGCCATTTAATCACTGTCACAAATTTCAATGAAATTGGGTTTGTTTATAGCTCATTTTAAGACATAATCACCTTTAATTTTCTTGATCCTAAGTAAAATATTTTTTAAGATAAAAAATATCAAAATTTTGAAAAATTGTTTTAAATTTTTTTAATGACAGTTCGATATTCAAAGACTACATTAAAAAAAAAAAAAAGTCATTTTAATATAAAATCACTAAATAGGTTTCAAATAATGTATATGTGACAAATAATGTAGGCTGATTATTATTTCTTGTTTTTTATCATGTTTAAACACTAAGAGTGTCTTTTATCTTATGAATTTTTAAAATCAAGAATTTTGTCAAAAATAATGTGTTAATCAAAAATTTATTATTAACCGAAGGCAGGGTGTTATTGCTTTTTTTCAATTGTACGTAAAAATATCTTTTAAATGGTTATAAAATAAAAATAGTGAACATATGAGAAAAAATTATCAAAATTTTGGAAAAATGCCACAAGTTGCCATTAATAATTGTTCAATTTTCAAAGGCCTCATTTTATATATAAAATCATATTTCAATAACTAATAAAGAAATCTTCTTCGAATAATTTAAGCAAGGTAAATAAAGTATGTAGATTATGAAAATAATATTGCTGTAATGTTAAAAAATATTTAAATGTGTCTAAAAAATTGTATAATCTTTGAAATCAAAAATATTTTACAAAAAATAATGAAATTATTAAAAAATCTTTATCAATCAGAGGCGGAGTTTCTATGACTAATTTTTTAATTTTAAATTGTACATAATACTACATTATAACTGGATCTGAAATAAAAATAGTGGGATTTTGGTTGGTTTTAGTAGTATTTAAATCATATTTAAAATTATCAATATTTTCAAATGTAAAACCTATCCAATGTATCATCCCTGGAAATATTTTTATTTATATATTTATTTTATTTTTTAAATTATCTTTTATGTTCGTTTCTTAAGGAAAAAAAATAAACAATATTGTTTTTTAGTAAAACTTCTAGGGCGAAGAGCAATTATCCCTTTCCAAAAAAAGAGAAAAATCACTAGCTCCTCACCGCCCAATAGAAAATTTCAAAATGACATTCCTAATCTTTAAACTCATATTTGGCTGTTAATATTGAAAATTTAGCATTGAGCTGCTAATATTGAAAAAAAAAATCAAATTTCACTCTGTTGAAGAAAATTTTGACGTATTGTGCTTTAAATATATGCAAAAAATGCATAATATATTATATTTATATCTTTCAAATAACTATATCTAAAAAAATATTTAAAACTTAATGAGTTGCACTTTTGTAACTTTATTCAGTTTCTAATGATATGTACCGTAATTTCGGGTGTATAGCCCGCAGATCAAACAATTCAGTTTGGACCCAGAAATTTTATTCAGTATTTAAAGACCAATATTTACTGTGATCTAAAAAGTTACATTTTATTTTTAAAAATTTCTGGGTCGAAACACGATTGTATGATCCGCGGGCTATACACCGGAAATTACGGTAATTTGATTTATTTCATCACAATATTGCTGAAAGATGGATTTTCAACATATATATGTGTGTATATATATCCCTGTTCTCAAACAAATTATTTAAAAATTATTCATTTATGTTTAATCAAGCATATATATATATTGTTTATACACTTACAGAAAATACATATAGCAAATTTTATGATATTATGTCAATAATGTCTAAAAGTAAAGAACTTATCTAATAGTATGTAACGATAAATTTAACATCTGGTGTAATGACAACAAAATTTTATAATTGTTTTACTTAATTTGGATGAATGAAAAAAGCTTACATGTTTATATTTTATTGAAGTACAGGTGAAAATGTCACAAAGACATACCTCAACAACCACTGAGTATGTCACATTCACACTACAGATGATTTTTTTTTCTTTTGATCTTTCGGGTTTGATTTCAGATGGTAATGAATTAATTAGTTTTGTTAGAAGTGTCATTGCAGTCAGCATATTAGGCTCACTATTTTTTTTTTATATAATTTGTTTTGATTGACTCGATGAACAACAATATTTAAAGGGACCATTTCATGACTTTTGAATTAAAAGCTGATTTATAAATTCATCATGTTGTTTAGTTATTATTATCGTCTTAAGATAATAAGTTGATATTAAAATTTTTAAATGCAGTTTATTTATTATTTGAACAGTTGAAAGTATTTTTCAATAAGAGTGCGGGCTGTTGATTTTAAGTCGGCTGTTGAGCAATGTAGTGTTGGTAAAGGAACTGGTACTATTTAATTTAATTTTTATTGCTGTAAATAATATTTGTTATTTTATTATTGTATGTATTATATTTAAGCAAGAGTAGAAATACACGATATCGTAGTCATTTTAGTACATCTTAGCATGAAAAGCTTCAATATTTATCATTAAACATTCACATTTTATGAAAATTTTGTTAAAATTGCTCATATTTTCACTATTTTTGTTTTATAACTATTGAAAACATATTTTTACGTACAATTAAAAAAAGTAATAACAGCCTGCCTTCGGTTAATAATAAATTTTTGATTAACACATTATTTTTCACAAAATTCTTGATTTTAAGAATTCACAAGATTAAACACACTCTTAGCATTTAAACATGACAAACAACAATAAATAATAATCTGCCTACATTATTTGTCACATATACATTATTTGAAACTTATTTAGTGATTTTATATTGAAATGACTTTTTTTTATGCAGTCTTTGAATATAGATCTGCCATTAAAAACATTTTTAAAAAAATTTCAGAATTTAGATATTTTTTTTATCTTAAAAAATATTTTACTTGTAATCACCTTTAATTTCCTTGATCCTGTCTTAAAATGAGCTATAAACATACCCAGTTTCATTGAAATTTGTGACAGTGAATTAAATATCTTAGGCGAACTGACATGGAATGACTCTGCTTGATTTGATTTGAAATACGCCTCAAAATATTTTTAAATATGAAATACTACTAAAAACACCCAAAATCCCACTACTTTTATTTCAGAATCAGGTAAAGGACACCTTTAAGTATATCCCCCACAAAAAATAAATTTAATAAAAATACCGCCTTTTGTTAATAATGCTATTTTAGGTAATGCATTATTTTTCATAAAAAAATCACGACTTCAAAGATTAAACATTTTTTTAGACACATTTAAAATGTTATATAAGCGTAACAGTATTTTTTTTCATAAAATACGTACCCTATATATTATGCATAAATTATTTGAAGATGATTTGTGGAATAGATATTGAAATATGATCATATTTATGTCATGCTACATTTGAAAATCGAGCAGTCAAGAATGCCAACTGATGGCAGTTTTCAAAATTTTGACAATTTTTTTCTCAGAAACTATTTGACCAAGGAGTAAAAAAAAAAAAATACTGGGAATCATATCTTAATAAAAGGAACAAACACACGCAGTTTCATCAAAATCTGTGATGGTGGGTTACATGCCTGCCTGAACTGACATGGAATGACCCATTCACCTTCTTTTTAATTCTTAAAAAAAAAAAAAAAAAAAAAAAAAAAAAAAAACTATTTTTAGTTTCCTTTTTACGTGAAAATCTTTCATCTGAAAATTGATTGCTATAGACAAATTATATTACGGATTTTGAATTATTTGTAACAATAATGAAAAATGCTAAATTTTATGGAAAAAATATCCGTTGATTCTTAATGAAAAGAGCGAAATTTGTAATTATTAAGGAAAATAGTTGAATAATTAGGATAAGCGAAGCGAATCCTCTGCTAGGGTACACAAGTTACATTTTGTCGTACAGTTTACAAAAAAACTATTCAGTATTTTGACTTGAAATTAAATTTAAAAGTAAATTATAATCTGTAGATTTGCACAATATTATTTTTTTTTACAGAATAATGTTAAAAAATTTAATACTTTAATTAATTTATTTTACATGTTTTTCCATTACGGACGCATTTTTGCAAATAAAAAATGAAACACGTATATTTTCATAAGAAAAAATAAATCATGGAGTTGCAATTTCTTTTATGAAATTTTTAAAATACCCTTTTTTTATGAAAATTATAGCATATTTTTAATGAATTAAAATTTGTGAAAATTCAATTATTTACATTCAATTATAAAAGTATTTTTCAGTGGTAAGAATTCAAATACACAATTTATTCTTATTATGGTAAATCATTTACGCAGACGATACTTACGCATTTTAAAAGAATTATATTTTGATTTTTCTTTTGTAAAATGGCAACAATAAGATTGACAACAAAAAGAATTGTAAACAAATAAAATTAATTGTTAAATTCGTTATATAAATATTTTGTAAAATTTTGATTCCAAAATATTTTTATTTATACCAGTCTTATATCATAAATAAAAAATTCCGAAGAAATTCTTAGTTATTTGGCTGAATTTATGTTTCTAAAATTAAAATGCGCCAAAACATAAAATAACGTTTTTACCTAATAAAGATGCAAAAGTAATATAAAAAAATATTGTTACTTTCAAATATTTATCTTATTAAATAATGCTTCGCGAATCCAAACAAAGCATGGCTTTTGCTAGTGTAAGTAAAACATAGCCTGCATTACTTTCTGGGTTATAATCCATCCTTATGCAAAGGCATTTTACCATCCGTTTTGACCCTGGCGTCAGGCAAACATTTTCATATTTTAAGTTTATAATATTATAACAATTAGAAAGAATAAAAAAATTGTGGCATCAGGGACAAAAAGGTGGGAAGAAAAGTCAAAAATGTTATGAGCTCCATAGGCTTTTATGCTAATTTATCATTAAGAAGTGACACTGGAAATAAATAAGTATTGTGCTGCCGCGTAATACTTAAATAGATATTATTATTACCGTTGCACATATTAAAATTTGTTTGTACAAAACACAGCCATATTATAGAAATTTTCACGCAAAGTTCGAAAGTTATTATCACACACAGTTTGTTTTATCTTATTTTACGAAAAAATACTCAAAATTATTTTTCATCAACCAAATCTATAAAATTCAATTGCGTTTTCTAAATTGTATTTATTTTTAAAATTGATTGTACATGTGCACGCTGGTCTGTTAATCTTTATCCAGCAAAGAAATAGCAAGCAATCTTCTGTTTTTCTTCAAGTACATAAGTGTCTTCAAGTAATATAAAATAAATCAAGTAAAATAAAAATAAACATACTTTGAATCAGAAAATTAATTTAATAAAACGTGGATTGTATCTATGCACTACTTGGCTGATTTCTTCTATTAAATACATTTTCCCGTTACGCACACTATATTTTAAAAATTTGTCAATTGATGAGCAGTTACAGAAATATGTAAACCTCGTATCCATATACGCTGCTCAAAACAATTAAAGGATATATTGTCTTGTATAAAATAACGGTGTAAGCGAATTTTTGTTTTGCAGAAAATGGAAGAAGAGAGTCACAAATGCAAATTTTTCTCATTTTCAAACTTCGGAGTATGCAAATTTTAAGTTTGACGTCGAAAACGACGCTTTAGCGGCAGCTAATGAAATTTGGCTTTCAACTTACTGAAAGGCAAAGCGGAAAACAATAATAACATTCATTAAGTGTTTTGTTTCGATGAGTGCGATGTCTCAACGAAGTCATTTATCCGAATCAGAAGCTTGGACAGTTGTTGGTTGGTTAGAGGGGGGAGGGGGGGGGCAAAAACAAGCCGAAGTAGCAGAACCCACTGGAGTTTCACAAAGTGTGATTTTCAGGATCTGGACCCGTTTTTTGGAGGCTGTAAATGCAGGCGGAAGACCAGGACAAGGTCGTAGACGTGCAACAACGCCCAATGAAGATCGATATTTAACGCTAACATCTCGAAGACACCGAAATATGAATATCACTGTTCTTCAACAACACTTTTGTTCGGCTACTGGTATCACAGTTTCGACTCAAACTATCCGAAACCGGCTCCACGCTGTAGGTCTGTATGCTGGTAGACCAATGGTATGTGTCACTTTAACAGCAAGGCACAGTGGTGACCGCAGGGAGCGGGCAACAGAGCATATGAAGTGGAGAAGAAATGAATGAGATTCTTTTCTCTGACGAGTCTCATTTTTCTGTTCATCACGATAATAGGCGTATTTTCATCTGGAGGGAACGTGGCTTTAGAACCAAACCTGCATTCGTGCAAGGAAATGTCAGACTTGGCGATGGGGGAGTGGTGGTTTATGCTGGCATCGCCATTGATGGTCACACCGATCTCCACATCATTCGAAATGAAGATCTGGCCGGTCAGCGGTATGGGGATGAGATTCCCAGACCTTTTGCAGTCCCTTACGATGCAGCAATTGGAGAGGACTTCATGTCAATGGACGACAATTGCATGAACCCAATAGAGCACGTTTGGGACATTCTAGGCAGACGAGTTGGCCGCCTACCACCCTCACAAACTCTCCAAGAACTGGAAAGAGCTCTTCTGGAGACGTGGGATAGAATACCCCAGCTCATCATTAATAACCTCATTGAATCCATGCCTCAAAGTTGTTCAACGTTGCTCCCCGCCAGGGAAATTATAACCCCTACTAAAAAGGATTTTCTTTGAAGGAAACACCTTTTTTTATTCGTTTTTTCGTGTATGCTCAAATCGTGTTCTTATCCTTTTGTACCCAAATGCTCAATGCAATGCATTTTTGTCTGCCAAACATGAGTATTTTTTTCTCCACGTCTGTCGATCATGTATCAATCACCTAAATAGTTCCACAGCTGCAAGATTTATCCACAACCTCAATAATATCCTTTAATTGTTTTGAGCAGTGTATTTTCACTTTAATATGGCATTGCAACTTAATTTTGATTAACTGTAGCAATAAATTCTGAACAATAATTTCACCATCAATCAGTACTGCTGAAGTAAACAGATTAAACTGTTTTTCATATTTTTTTTAAACTAAAAATTCTTCTTTTGAATTCATTTTTTAATATGAATTTTAAAATTTCCACCGAGGTGATTTTTGTATTAAAGCGTGTCAACATTTAAAATTAAATAATTTTCTTTTTGAAATTTTTTTGTTAAAGCAATAAATTCTATTTGAAAACGCTAATACTATCAAATAACAAGATATCATTATACAATTTGCTTTGAAGTTGAAGATTACTCAGGCGTTTTTTAATTCCAAATAAAAGCTCCAAGTGCTTTATGTATTGATGGTCTTTTAACATTGCACATTCATTATCTGTCGATTTAAAATGAAAACTGTAACCTTGTTTAACAGTTCGAAATTAATATTTAAAACTTTAAGGTGGAAAGCCCCCAAATATTTTTATAAGAAAATAGATCTATTTATACTGACTACCCATATTTCCAAGATATTTGAAAGATATTTTTCCGGATTTTATAAATCTACCCGTCGTTACACTTAAGCACTTCGTTATGAAGAAAATTTGTTAAATAGAAATCAACTCAAATTCATGAAATTTATATAATAAAATACACATGCATAAAAGAAAAAATACACATAAAATGGAAATATTGGAAAAATGTATTTTAATTCGCGCAGTAACTTTTTTTTAATGTAATTTAGACATATGAGAGATATTTAATTAGTATAATGTCTTTAAGAAACACATAATAATGAGAGGTAAAAAAACTGAAGCGTTGAGTACCTTTTTTTTTCTTCTCAGTATTCCAATTCCTTAACATTAAAAAAGTCTGTAATATTATTTTGTACATGTTTCTTATAAAAAATACAGTGTTCATAAAAAATTTCGCCCTTTTGAAAGTACCCGAATAATTCTTCTGTAACATTCTCATGAAACTGGAATCCGCTACTTATTATATCGAAGGATTTTGGCATTTCTTCTTTGGCATTTCTTGGCATTTAAATAATCTCATTTTCATACAATCCGCTGAAATACATTCATCATCCATCGCAACAGAAATCTTCTCCGTTTGAATGTTGTCCAAGTACAAAAGTGGAATAAACTTCGTTATATAGAATATATTTTTTGTAATATGAAGATTAATTTGCCTGTTAATGGTGTTCAAAGTCAAGGTTCAGCAGAAATTTTGTTAAGTAGAAAATTTCTTGAAAGGGAAGTTCGACTGTAATTTTTTTCTAGCAATGGTCCTTATGTTTATAGTATTTTTAAATGTCTTTAACTTCTCTAGGCACTATTTCTTCAATTTCATTGTGAATGATTTCGACTCGCGGGATATTTAATGTAATAAAGACAATACTTAGTTTTTCAAAGCAAATGTATTTTCTTCAATAGGCTTGATGAAAGCACTTTGATTCTCTTTTAAGAAGTATCAGTTTCAATTAGGATAGTACATCTTTCCGATTTTTAGAAATTTTGCGAGTTTTCTTTATATTTTGTGCTGCAGCACATCTTAATGTTATATTCTTCCCAAACTCCAACAGTGTCTATATATCAGACATAAAATTTCAGTCTTCCTTTGAATAGAATTATTGTACCTAACTTCATTTTGGATACAGCCCCTAAAATACACACATTTTAAAATAATTAATTTATCTGAAAGTACTTTATGTACATTTATCATTCGAATTTCATGAAAATTTGTATTCAGGCTAAATGAAATGTGTAGAATTTATTTAGGGTGTCCAATTTGGGTATTTCTATTGAAAAAAAATGTTTTGGTTTGTTTTGATAGGTAGATGGCCCCCTAAACAAATTTTGTATACATAATTTAAAAGTAGACTTTATTTACAATCCTGTACATTTCACTGTCTAGAAGGAACACATATTAGGAAATGTAGCAAATTTCCTTATATTTTCATTCATATGTATACTTAAGTTTCAAGAGAGCTATTCAATGCATTTTTCACAAAATAATTTTAATATTAAACCATAATTGTTTTAGCAAATATATGTCGAATAACCTCTCTGTGGGCATCCCTACATCTAAAATACAGCTGACGCTTAAACAATTTAAATTTTCTTACAATTTTTTTTCAATAATAATTAATTAAATGTCTTTAGTTAAGTTGTAATTTAATATCTTCAAAAATGGTTTTGTTTTTACTACGGAATTTATGTATAAAATTTGCCCAAAGCCAAAGAAATCTCCCCCCGTAGACACTAAAAATTAATTTTAAGCCAGTCGGATGTGCGAATCGCAAAACTTTTTTTCTTTCTCATGCACGTTAATACTTCAAAATTCGTAATCACAGTGCCAAAATTAAATGACAATCTATGCCCATCATGATAATACTAAAGGTTCAACGAATTGTGTGCATTTAAGGGGGCCCGGGGCTCAAAATTCTATTTTTTTTTTTATTTATAGAGATTTTGTTATGAAATCTTTTTCTGAAATATGTTTTAATATAATAAAAATATTGCATGTCAAAATTTTTTGTAAATTTTTAAATATTTAAAAAAAATTAATTTTAAAATTTAAACATATTTAATTTTTGATATAACTCTGGAAGTACTGACTCGATTTACAAAATTTTGACACCTTTGTGTACAGAAAATGTGTCATTTAATTTGTTTCAAGATTTCTTAAAATATTGATTATGAATTTTATAATCAATTTTTAACTAAAAAAAATGAAGTTTTTTTTATGAGTGAGTTTTGCATTCATTAGCCTATTTTCAAAATTATCACTCAAAAATAAAAATCCTGAAGACAATTTGATGAAAATAGAGCATAAAATCTCTAATGAAAATTTCATACCTATATCTTGCAAGGAATTTTAGATATATTCTTTTAAAGTTGACAAATCGTGAAAAAATTCATTCTGAGATAAATGAAGTTAAAGTTCTCGTCAGAGGGTAGCTGATGCACCGCTTCTCAATTCAAAAGGTGTTATATCTTTGGATCCAATGAATATAAAAGCATGCGGTTTGCGGCATTTAACGTTAAAAACTCAGTATATTTTTTTAATGCCAATGAAAAAAAAAACTCGCATTTTTTTTTTTTTTTTAGAATTTTTAGCCCCGGACCCCCTTAAAAAGGAGATTATACAAGCATGGCATTTTTCAAACAACCATTAAATTTCGGCACCCATCCTCTTAGCTGTGGCCTCCAACCAAAATACCTCCAACAAAAATTCCCAACCCAAAGAGCATAAAAGCTACACCTGTTGGACAGTATACACTCAAGCCTAATACGGATCTACGCTGGTTATCAAAAATTAAGGAAAAGTCACAAAATGCTAATTTTCAAATACGCGAACACTCAAAAGGAAATAATATAATTCGAGTAATTACTATCTCTACAACACAGCTAGTCCATATAACATCTCATTCATGTCACACATGGTCACAAGTGTCACGGTCACTACAGTGAAGCAAAAAAATAGGAAATTCCATACATCTCATTATGAGTCTCAAATGATCACTATATGTGACTCCACTGAGACATCACTGTGACTGCTGCTTTGTGCCGAGTCACCATGTGACTTTACAATGTAGTTACATTGTGACTCTCATGTGACTGTCATTTGTAGACTCAATTTCAAAGTCATCGTGAACGCTGCATTGTGATAAGTTACCAAATAATGTCACATTAAAGTCACATGATGACTTTCAGGTGACAGAGAGACTACTGTGAAGTCATCATTGTGCTCTTTTGGGAAAACTCTCCATGTGACTATAATATGATAATATTTGGTGACTTATCATAATGCAACGTTCATGATGACTATGAAATTGAGTCTCAAAATGACAGCCACAATTTAACTACATTGTAAAGTCACCTGGTGACTCGTCACCAAACAGCAGTCACATTGACTTCTCAGTGAAGTCGCATATACTGATAATTTGAGACTCATAATGAGATGTATGGAATTTCCTATTTTTTTGCTTCATCGTAGTGACTGTGACATGAATGAGATGTTATATGGGCTAGCTGTGTGGTAGAGATAGTAATTACTCGAATTATATTATTTCCTTTTGAGTGTTCGCGTATTTGAAAATTAGCATTTCGTGACTTTTCCTTAATTTTTGATAACCAGTGTATTTATCTAAAATTGTAACAGAATATGAAGTTTGGTTAAATTACGTGCATTAGTTTTTGAGATATAGAGCTATCACTAAAATCGTAAAAATGCAGCATAGCGACACCAAATGTTATATTATTTACGCGAAAACCTAATCAGCACCAACTTATGTCAAGATTTAACAGAATATGAAGTTTGATGAAATTCTGCGCATTAGTTCTATCGCATTAGTTATCACTAAAATCGTGTAAAACCTGAAAAAGGCTGTTGGTACATTTGCACCAAAACCTAATGATCAACGACTTATGTCAACGTCTAACCGAATGCGAAGCTTGATGAAATTCTGTGTAGGGGAGAGTAGCCGAATTTGGACCACTTCACTTATTTTCAGGTGCAACTCACATAATTTTTGGAATATCTGCAAAAGATCATTACACAGGATCAATCTATTCAACTACTAACTAAATAAATATTTAGATCAATTTCTTTTTGAAAATCTTAAATTTTATTTTAATTTGAAAAATTTGTCAAAAGTGGTCCAAATTCAGCAACTGGTCGCCTAAGTTGGACCCCCCAGTCTCCTAATTTGGACCAAATAATATCAGGCTGTTTTAATAACTAAGCAATATAACTAATTTTATTAAAAGCAAAGTTTGAAACAATCAAACAAAATAACAGCAATCAAATATAATGAAATCAAATATTTGAAAACAAAAGTAATTGTTTTAAATCAAAATGTATTCAAAATATAAATCAAAGTTATCAATAAATAAGAATAGAAATTATGGAACTAATTGTCAGTTACTTGAATATCATGTAAGGAGTGTTCCAAAGCTTATACATGAATTTTGTTTATTGTTTTTGTTTTCCAGCGCACACAACATGAAACCGTATATGGAAATCTAACATTTCTTCTATCTTATTTTTCTTACAAATCAGCCAAAACCAATCATCACTGTCTAGATTTTTCTTTTTAGATTCTGAATTATCAGTCTTTTTTTTTGCAACTGAAGTCTTCTTTACATTATGCTTGTAGTTCTTCTCTTCCATCATTTTCTTGCTAATTGCATTACGCCTATTTATTAATTCTCGATGTTCTAATTGCTTTTCTGCTGTGAAAGCTTCCTTTTTGTCTTTTTTCTTTTCATTTTAAGGTTTTAGTTTATATGGCGATGATGTTAACACAACTGTTTTTTGGCTCCTTCTGTACTTTGATTTAACTGAATTTAGCAAGGGAACTAAACATTTCTAATGATTTTTTTGCTTTTGGGGAGGATTTGTAGCTGCAGCCTTGTTGCAGGTCAATTTCATCACAACTTACTGTCTGCTTTCTGTTTCCTTTATCTTTAACAGCTTTAGCTGTCACGGGTGTTTTTCTTCCAGACAGTTTGTCTATGTCTTTTTCAACATTTTCATCAAGGTTTGAGATTTCATGCGTTTTAATGGCAAAAATGTATAATTCCACCCTCCAGAACTGTAGAAAGTCTTCCATCACAAATATCCTGCAGAAGGAAAATGTTTGAATTCAACTCTGTAAATCAAATATGCCGTAGGAATAAAGAATTCAAAGAAAATAAATACAATTACATACAAGATAAAAGACATTGCAATCAAAATTTATTGCATAGACATGTAAAAATATTTTTATGTTTATATAGGCCTAAACTGTAAAAAATTAATCCAGATATACAAAAAAAAAAAAAAAAAAAAAAAAAAAAAACTTGCATGGAGATAGTAAAAAAAAAATAGTGTACAAAGTGTACCGTCCTCAAAATTCATTACTTACTTTTCAAATTTATGATCGCATATCTGGTCCAATTTAAGCTACTTAAATTGGCCCAATTACGGCAACTGCGGCATTTTTTAAAACAGTTAATTTCAAGACTAAGAACATAAACGAAATCAAACAAATCCGCGTGAAAAATATGCGCAATAAACAGATGAATTCATATGTGTATATGAAAACATAACAACTTACCTTAGTTTTAAAATATTCACTTACGTTTAGTAGGAAGAAATTAGATCAAAACAGCTAACTTTAGGTTTTTTTAAATTGTCTGAAAACAGCACGTGGTAGGCGGGTGCTTCTTCTAAGCATGAGTGACGTCATTCTGATGAGTAGGATTTCAGCGGTAGATAGAGTCTCTCTAATTAACGGCAGAATGGCAACGGTCCAATTAAATCGGCGGTCCAAATATGACTACTCTCCCCTATTACTTCCTCAGATGGATCTATTGCAGGAATCGTGAAAAAATGCTGCATAGCAGTGTCACCTGTTGGACGATTTAAACCAAAACTTAATCAGCAACAATTCATGTCAACGTCTAACTGAATCTGAAGATTGATAAAAATTGTTGCGCATTAGTTCTTCAGATAAAGCGATTGCTGAATTCACGAGAAATACAGCATAGCTGCTCCAAATGCTGCGCGATTTACACAAAAAGATAATGATCAACGATTTATGTCAAGGTCTAACATCATATGAAGTTTGATGAAATTTCGTACTTTAGTTCTAGACAGATCCTAAAAAATGCAGCATAGCAACGCCACCTGTTTGGAGATTTACACCAAAACCTAATCAACAACAACTTATGTCAACGTCTAATGGAATCTCAAGTTTGATAAAAATCCGTGCATTATTTCTTGAGATAGAAGCTATTGCAGAAATCGTAAAAAATTCAGTGCAGCAGCTCCACCTGTTAGGCAGCCTAAGAGAGACTGCTCAGGGCCGGCTAGGCCTGCCCCTTAGAGCTTAACGTCTCTCCCGGTATGTTCCCCGACACGTTGGGGCTCGTTAGTGAGTCCGGCCCTGTCTGGCCGTATGCAGACGGACATACACAAGAGGTGCAAGGGGCGACGCACACCCGCCAAGGGCAGCCACGCACCACCGACCAACAGCCCAGAACTTATTTGAAAAAACAAAGTGAGTTTACAAAAAAGGCGAAGGTGATTTACACCAAAAACTAATCAGTACCAATTTACATCAAGGTTTGACTGAATCTGAAATTTTATTAATTCTTGAGATAGAGCGCACACAATTTTTTTTTTTACATACATACAGACAGGACAGACTTGGAGACAGACGTTTTCTACATTTTTTAAAAACAGACATTCTAAAACGAATAAATCTGTCGAAAACCAGAAGTCGATATTATTCAGAAATCCAATACTTTATTCCTGTAAAAATGCCGTAGATGACACATGTCAAATTATCATTAGATGTTTGGAAGAAAGAAAGCCCTTTTTACGCTCCATTTTTCACGTTTTCCAAAATGGTTCTATCTCAAGAACTAATGCCTAGATTTTCATCAGACTTCAGATTCAGTTAGTCCTTGATATCAGTTGTTGCTGAATACGTTTTAGTGTAAATCTTCCAGCAGGTAGCGCTGCCAGGCTGCATTTTTCACGATTTCTGCAATAGCTCTATCTCAAGAACTAATGCACAAATTTTTATCACACTTCAGATTCAGGTATACCTTGATAAATATTGGTTCTGATTGTGTTTTGTTGTAAATTGCGTGACAGGCGCCGCTGCTAAGCTGCATTTATAGACCTATCTCCAGAACTACTGCACGAATTTTCATGCAACTTCAGATTCAGTTAGTCCATGATATAATTTGATGCTGATTACTTTTTGGTGAAAATCGCCCAACAGGTGGCGCTGCTATGCTGCATTATTCATGATTATTGCAATAGCTCTAGCTCAAGAACAAATGCATGAATTTTAATCAAACTTCGGATTCAGTTAGTTCCTGTTATAAATTTGTGCTGCTTAATTTTTGGTGTAAACCGCCCAACAGGTGGCGCTGCTATGCAGCATTTTCAAGATTTCCGCAATAGCTGTCTCTCAAGAACTAATGCATGACTTTTCATCAAGCTTCAGCTTCAGTTACTCCTGGTATAAATTGGTCTTAATTAGTTTTTGGTGTAAATCGCCCAACAGGTGGCGCTGCTATGCAGAATGTTTTACAATTTCCGCAATAACTCTACCTCAAAAACTAATGCACGGATTTTCATCAAACTTCAGATTCAGTTAGTAGTTGACATAAACTGTTGATGATTAGATTTTGGTGTAAATCATCTAGCCGGTGGCGCTGATATGCTGCATTTTTCAGGAAGTATTAACATGTATGAGATAGAAGAAAGTTTTGGGATTGCCACATCCGACTAGTTTAGCACTAGAACTATCGTGAGCCGCTAAAGTATGAATATGTTTCGGTTGAAACCAGAAATTTGATTATGAAATAAGCTTAAAAGATACAAAGAAGAAAAACATTAAAAAATAAAGTTAAACTGTTTTAAATCAAAATTCTGGTGTGAAATATTTTTATAAAACTTGACTCAAATTTCTGGTAGTTCTAGTGTTAATTATGAAAGGACCCAATGTGAAAAAACAAAAAAAAATGCCTTCTTACGAACACTTTTACCACTAAAAATCAACATTTTTTCGCGATTTTTTCATTTAAAAATATTAATTCGGACAAAATCGAGTTAAAGATATAAAATCATACAGATTTGAGGTTCATTTAAGGTTATTATCACGGTCACGGCCGACGCCGCGGGGCGGATCAGCTAGTATACATATAAATCCCTGATAACTTACTTTTATTAAATAGATAATAATAATATAAAGAGAGAAGCTGTATTTCAGCCTCTAAAAAAATATTTATGCTTGCCCGTGAATGAATCGAGCCCGACCATTAAGGGGTTAAATATATCAATATTATAAAGGAGACAAACGTGTCCGTACGTAACGATGACGTCATTTAGCGAATGGCAACAACAGACGATCTAATTTCACTTTTACTGCAATTTTTAAAAATTTTTTAAACTTCTAAACATCACATATTTTCAATTTTTACACCGTCGAATAGAGAAAAAAATGTTTTTTTAAATGCAATTTGTTTCAAAATTATATCGCAATTTGTTTGAAATTTGTATCGTTATTTCCTTAATTTTCATTCTTTTTAAAATAATTTTTAAGCATTTTTTAAAAATCTAACTTTATCGCTTGCAGACGATTACGAAGATAAATCTGTTTGCGCTTAAATATAACTAGTTCAGTAATTGTTTCCAGCCTATATTCCATAAATAAATTAAAATATTCAAAAATCAATAAATCAAACAATAAGATATAATTAAAAACAAATTTAAAAAGTGTAATTCAATTCAACTATGCGTTGAACCACTTAAGTATCAGAATAAAAAATTCTGATTGTAAATAGTGATTTTTTGTGGGTTTAACTTCTGGCGCGAGGCCAATATGAAAAATATGGGCAATACAGTCGCTTTTAATAAATTTCAAATCTTTATTTGAATGCATAATTGTTATTTTTCATATAAATATGATTTTTGGTCTAATTAGTAGGCATTCAAAAAATGTATGACATATTGGGTAAAAAATCTATTAGAGTCCTGAATTTAAAAACAAAAAATGGTTTTCACTTATATTCTCTAACACGCGAAAGCTGGGTTTATCCTCTTGTATACGAGTATATAACTACGCTAATAACAATTTACATAACATACATTATATACATAATATTTATATGTATTTTTGTTTATTTTTAAAAGAATATTTACATTTTTTCACCTCTTGTTTCTCATTACCCCGCCTTCCTTTAACTATGTGGTGGGAAATAATTTCTGATCATATCATGTTACTGTAAGTAAAGTCACATGACAATATTTAAATTATTTTTTCATAAGATAAACTCTTGAACAATAGACATTTTTTCCTGACTCCATGTATTTATTTTTTTGGTTCAGACGAAAAACGTGAGATGTTCGACGATAATATTGATGTTGTTATTATGGTTTGGAGATGTGTATTCGTAGTGGCTGTACTGTGATTGTCTAAATAAATGTTTTGTGTGTTTTTTAAAGAAGTTATGTTTATAGTAAAATAATTATCATTATTTTAACTAAAATGTTATAAAATAGATAACAATTTGGTAGCAGAGCGTGGTTTTAAAGCGAATTTTATATTTTGAGTGTACAAGTAAGAAGAGTAAATAAATATGAATTGTATGAACTAGGCCTAATACAAGTTAAGAATTTGTTCCATTGGACTAACCGCCAATAGAAAAAATTTAAGAGGTAAGAATTTTATATGCATTTAAAAATAGTTTGGAAGATAAAGTATTTTAATTATGTGTGAATCCAATATGTTTGGAAT
Source organism: Maratus speciosus (assembly GCA_963932465.1). Classification (NCBI taxonomy): domain Eukaryota; kingdom Metazoa; phylum Arthropoda; class Arachnida; order Araneae; family Salticidae; genus Maratus; species Maratus speciosus. The sequence continues at coordinate 17,443,027 of OZ010793.1, read as the reverse complement.
TCCTAGAATAGAGCCGTTAACAAGTAAAAATTATACATTATGGAGTATGCGAGTTGAAGCTTTGATTAAATCAAAACATTTATTTGATGTTATCGAAAATGATGAACCGGTAAAAAATGAAGGGGATCCCGATAGTTTAAAAGCGCATAAAACATGGTTAGAAAAGAATGATGAAGTTTACGGTATAATTATATTGACGTTGTCCGCAGAACAAATGATGGCTGTTAGAGGGATTAAAAAAGCTAAGGATTTATGGCAATTACTGAAAAAGCGTTATGCGGGAATTGAAAATCAGAGAAGAATTCAGTTAAAAATTAATCTTGCGAGAATAGAGAAAAACGAAAGAGAAACAATAGAAGAATATTTGATAAGAGCTCAAGGGATAGCTAATGAAATATTAGAATTGGGTACAGAGATTGATGAATGCGAATTAATAGGATTTATTATAGAAGGGCTCCCAAAGAAATATAGCGAAGTAACAACTGCGATATCATCAAACCCAAATATAACTTATGAAGTAATGCGAGAAACTTTGTTGAGATATGAAAGAAAATATGATAAATTTCGAGAAAACGAGTCTAAAGCATTTAGGGCTAATGAAAAGAAAAAGGTTTTATGTTTTGCTTGCGGAAAGCCAAATCATATAGCGCGGAATTGTTATAGTAAATCGAATATGACACACTCGCGAAATGATAGGGAGTATTCACCTAAGAAAAATTTTCAAAATTATTATAGTAATAAAGTTCAAGATGTAAGAGAATACTCACGCAATAATAAGAATTATAATAAGAATAATAATGTTTCAAACAAGAAGGCAAAAGAATATACATGTTTTACAAATGAACATGCATTGCAGTCAAATGAATTCAATAGAAATGAGTGTAAAGAATCTGAAAATAATAGGGAAATAACCTGGATGTTAGATTCAGCTTGCACTTCGCATATGACGCATAAAGAAGGTATTGTTGTAGAAAGAAAACCTGAAGATGTAGAAATTGCAACTGCTGACAGCGAGCGATCAATACAAGCGAAATATCGTGGAAATGTTCATGTTACGTCTTACGATAAGAAAAGTGGCGAAACAAAAATAAAACTTACAGAAGTTCTTTGCGTACCTAATTTAAGAGAAAATTTAATGTCAGTTCCAAGTTTAGTCAGAAAAGGAAAATATGTGATATTTGATAATGAAGGAGCAGCCATTTATGAAAAGAATACAGGTGAATTAATAGCTAAAGGAACATTCGAAGATAATACATTTAAAATAAACTTAGCTGTACGAGAAACAGATGAAGACAGAAATGAATCTTGTTTACAGACAAATGAATCAAAGAAAGAATTATGGCATAGAAGACTTGGGCATATAAATTATGTATACTTACAAAGAATGTCGAGAGAAAATCTTGTAAGGGGATTAGAAAAGATGAATGGTGAAGAAACAAAATGTGAAATATGTATTCAAGGGAAATTAACAAGAACACCATTTAATCATGTGATAGAAAGAACAACACGCATTTTAGAAAGATTACATGTTGATTTATGTGGACCAATGAAAGTACACTCATTGGGAGGGAGTAAGTACATGCTAATGGTAGTAGATGAATATAGTAGAAGATATTTTGTAGATTTTTTAAGAAGTAAAGATGAAGCAAAAGAAAGAATTATAAATATAATAGAGAGAAGAGAAAATGAAACCGGCAAGAAAGTAAAAGCGGTTAGATCAGATAATGGTGGTGAATTTACTAATGAAGAGCTCGTGAATTATTACAAAAGGAAGGGCATAAAGAATGAAAGAACCACAATTCATAGTCCACAAAGTAACGGGATTGCAGAAAGGGCTAATCGGACTGTTATTAATACTGCAAGAACATTGCTGATAGAAGCAAAACTACCTTTATCCTTTTGGGCCGAAGCAGTATCAACAGCTGCTTATATACATAATGTTACTCCAACAGCTACGAGAAAGAAAACGCCATTAGAATTATGGTCAAATAATAAACCAACAGTAAAGCATATGAGAGTATTTGGATGTAAAGTTTTTTATCGCAACGATGATATCAATAAAAAGAAATTTGATGTAAGAGCAAAACCAGCAGTGTTTATAGGATATTCAAGAGATCGGCGAGCATACAGATTGTATGATTTAAAAGAAAAGAGAATACGTGAAAGCAGAGATGTAGTATTTATAGAAGAAAAAATGGGATATGAAGATATAGCTAACAAGGAAGAAATGACTGATGAATTTGAATACATCAACATTACCAATAATAAAAATGTAATAGATGAACAAGAAGATAATAATTCCGATGAAAATGAAGAAGAGTTAAATCAGAAAAAGGAAGCAATTGCGTTGTCAGATGATTTGAATGATTCTGCGACAGAAGAATCTGAAGTAAATCATATAATTGATGAAAACAAGGAACAGCAAGAAAAAGAAACTAATGAGAATAAGTTGTTTGAAGAACCTAGAAGATCATCACGAATTAGGAAACCCAATCCAAAGTATTTAGCGAATCTAGTGCACGAGGAAGTTCCAAAGAATTACAAAGATGTATTAAATTCTAGAGATAAAGATAAATGGATAGAAGCAATCAAAAAGGAATTACACTCATTAGAAGAACACAAAACGTGGAAAATCGTTGACAAACCAAAAGATGTGAAGGCACTGAGAAGCAAATGGATTTTTACTGTAAAAGAAGACGGTGAAGATGTAAAATATAAAGCAAGATTAGTAGCCGACGGATCAAGACTTAAATTTGGAACAAATTATCAAGAATCGTATAGTCCTGTAATGAAAACTGAATCATTTAGAACTTTATTGGCAGTCGCAGCGATGAAAGGTTACAAAACTAGATTTTTCGACGTAGAAACAGCATATCTGAATGCAGATCTAGAAACTGCAATTTATATGAATCCGCCTGAAGGTCTACAAATTGAAGGAGGGAAAATATTATTGGTAACAGGAAATTTATATGGGTTGCCAGAAGAAGGAAGATGCTGGTATGAAAAATTAGTTAATATATTTGATAAAATTGGGTTACAGCCCTGCAAAGCAGATCCATGTGTGTTTTTTAATAAAAATGATAATAAATTTATTGCAGTTGGAATATATGTCGATGATGGAATAATCGTTAGTGAATCCGAAGAATTAATAAATAAATTGATACAAAAATTGAATAAAGAAGCAAAAATTAAAGAGCTGAAGAAAAACATTAAATTCCTTGGTATTGATATTGAAGAAAATAATGGAGAATTTTTGCTAGGGCAAGCTAAGTATGCAGAAAAAATCTTAGAAAGATTTGATATGGAAAATTGTAAAAGTGTGAAAACCCCTGGTGTTTCTGGAATAAAATTAGATGAATATGAAAATGAAAATAAAATTGATGAAACACTATATCTAGAAATGCTTGGAAGTATAGGATATCTAGTAAGAGGAACAAGGCCAGATTTAGCTTTCACTTTAAGTAATTTGTCTCAATATGCAAAAGATCCTAGAGAAATTCATTTACAGGCAGTGAAGAGAGTTTTGCGGTACATTCAAGGCACTAAAAACTACAAACTTCGAATTAAAAATAAAAAGGGCCAATTATCACTTTGTTCTGATGCTAGCTGGTGTACTACACGGGATTCAAAATCATTTGGTGGATATATCGTAAAGATAGGAGAATCACTGATTGAATGGAAAAGTAATAAACAGAAACTGGTTGCGCTTTCTACAATGGAATCTGAACTTTTAAGTTTATGTGATGCTGTTTGTGAAGGAAAATGGTTAATGGGTCTCTTGGAAGAGTTAAGCCAGGAAGAAATGGTGAAGCATCCAATAGAAATCAGTACTGATAGTCAATCTGTAATTGATTGGATTAAAAACCCAAGAGTGAATAATCGCAACAAACATATAGGTAGAAAATATCATTTTGTAAAAGATGAAAGAGCGAAAGGAGAAATTGAAACAAAATATGTAAATTCGTCTGAACTGGAAGCAGATATAATGACTAAGAATTTGAGTTATGATGTCATGAAAAAACATATTACAAGTCTCGGAATTACTGAGGATTATTGACATGCGAAAGGAGGGATTTGTAAGTAAAGTCACATGACAATATTTAAATTATTTTTTCATAAGATAAACTCTTGAACAATAGACATTTTTTCCTGACTCCATGTATTTATTTTTTTGGTTCAGACGAAAAACGTGAGATGTTCGACGATAATATTGATGTTGTTATTATGGTTTGGAGATGTGTATTCGTAGTGGCTGTACTGTGATTGTCTAAATAAATGTTTTGTGTGTTTTTTAAAGAAGTTATGTTTATAGTAAAATAATTATCATTATTTTAACTAAAATGTTATAAAATAGATAACAGTTACAAAATTAAAAGTTGTGTTTTAATATGACGCAGAACTTTTAATAAAATCTTGAGGAATCGTTAATCTAAACTCTAAAAAGATTTTAAAACTAAGTTTCAAAAATGTTTTCGATTAATAACAACAGATGGCGCTAGCGGTAACAGGTAAGAGAATAGGCATGAATGGAGTGAATAAAATTCATTCATAAATGAGAGAGGAAATTTACCTGGCTGAAGATGCTGGCTGAGAAATCCTAAAAGGTTAATTGATGTAGCAGTAGCAATAGTTGTGTACGTACACCCACTTTGAGAGAATAATAGCTTTTTAAATATTTTCGTCTACTTCATACGAAAACAGGAAAATGCAAATTTAATTCACTGGAAGAGTTTAATGCATGATTAGCCAGAAATTTAATTTAAATTCTGCAAGATATTATTATTTTTTTTTCGTATTTGAGGAAGATAACTAATTTTGTAATTATACAGGCTGAAGTCATCTTTAAATTGTAGTGTAGTCTAATTGCTTTGATTTAATTAAAGACGCTGCTTTTAATACGGATTTAATTAACACAAATTAACTTATCATTTAAACTAGTGCATTAGTTAAGAGTTTGTGTCAGATTTAATCAATTTGAAATACTCAGATTGCGTTTAGTCCTTTTTTTGATTAATTAATTAAAAAATTTTTAATCTAGTAAAACAATATTTTAAAGATTTCATGGGAACAGATTTCTACTATACAGTTTCTATTATTAACTTCTATTAAACTATTTTTATTAAACAATCTTTCTCCATTTAATAAAAGAAATTTTTCCCCAGATTGCTGTCGTTTGTAGATAATTAGAATGAGCGAAGATAATCCTCTACTAGGCTACACAAATTATATTTTATGTTTTGACTTGAAATTAAATATAAAAATAAATTATGATTTGTAGATTTGCACAATATTATTATTATTATTATTATTATTATTATTTTTACAGAATAACCTTAAAAAATTTATTATTTTAATTAATTTATTTTACCTGTTTTTCCATTACGGACGCAATTTTGCATATAAAAAAAGAAAATTTTCAGAAGAAAAAATAAATCATGGAGTTAGTAATTATAGATAGAATCATGATTAAATAAACAGGTCTCACGATTTCTTTTATGAAATTTTTAAAATACCCCTTTTATGAAAATTATAGCCTATTTTTAATGAATTAAAATTTGTGAAAATTCAATTATTTACATTCAATTATAAAAGTATTTTTCAGTGTTAAGAATTCAAATACACAATTTATTCTTATTATGTGAAATCATTTACGCAGACGATACTTACGTATTTTAAAATAATTATATTATGATTTTTTTTTTTGTAAAGTGGCAACAAAAGAACTGTAAACAAATAAAAATAATTGTTAAATTCACTATATCATAAATAAAAAATTCCGCGGCAATTCTTAGTTATTTGACTGATTTTACATTTGTAAAATTAAAATGCGCCAAAACATAAAATAACGTTTTGCTTAATAAAGATGCAAAAATAATATAAAAAAGATATTGTTACTTTCAAATATTTATCTTATTTAATAATGCTTCGCGAATCCAAACAAAGCATGGCTTTTGCTAGTTTAATTTATCAATTGTAGATGACGATACTGCTTAAATTAATGCCAGCACCGCAAGTGATATCCGAAAGTACCTATGAAGTGCTTCTCTGGTGCCGGCGCACCACTCGCACCACCCCTTTGTTGTCGCTCTGATTAATGTTACACTGCATTCGTAAGATTATACACTGGCGATTACGATTACTTTTAAAAAAAGATAATTTTATTAATCCGCTAAAAAAATTATGATTTGGTTTCAAACAGAAATAAAAATTAGCCATTCCATCATAATACACCAGCGCCAAATTTCGCCAAATTTGGAATATCATTTGGCGTCAAGCATGTGTTTTGGCATTGGTAATATTGAAAGTCGATTTACCTGCCAAATTTCTCCAATGTCGCTAATATTTCGCCAAATTTGGCGAAATGTTGCAAAGTTTGCGATTTCGTTTAATGCAACTATTCAACAACTTATTAACTGTTTCAACTTTCATTCCCATTGAAAAGCACTGACCCGTAGTGACCCCAAAATAACCCACTAATCGAATTTTCTAGCCCATATGACCTAACCCAATGGTCTTCTCGTACCCCAAAACGGTAGGATACAAAATTTAGTGAAAATCGTTTGAGCCGTTTTTTAGGTAAAGTTTGCATATACACAGACACACACAAGATTTGCCCGTATTATAATTTATGATTGATGCTACAGAGGAGGTCATTCATGTGTAGGTCATTTCTCCGTTATTATTTTTAGTAACAGATGTTTGGATATGAAAGCCAGTTTTTTAAGAAAATATATTTCGCTAGAGGTGCCTATGCTAGAAGTGAGGTAGGCTCGATTTTTATGTGTCTTAAGGTTCAAGTTCAAAGGTAAAAATTTCATTGATTCTCAAATGGAAGGAAAGTTATATATATACTAGAAAGATAGCCCGTCAAAAATGACGGAAAATGAGATAGAAAGATATATAAACCTTTAAGACATGAAGAGTTTTAGTAGAAATTAAAAGTTTTGGCTTTTAACCCAAAGTAATAAGATCATATTTAATTGAAAAAATATATTTTAAATTTTTTTCGATCTCAGGTGACGTCAAGGGAGGATCCACACAATTGTTTGGTGCAAGCTCTGTTTTAGCGCCAGAAACAGACGAAATTGTTTTTCCTTTTGCCTTAGGATCACCTACACAGTTGTGTAGGTCAGTCTTAAAGGGATAAAAGACATGTGTAAGAATATGAGTTTTCCTCTCTTGTTCCGCAGTAATAGATGAAAATAAAGCAATTTAAAAACAAAACGAATTTATGAAAAACTATGTAATATTGAATACAGAAAAAATGAAATTAAAATTTGTTCACAAAACTTCAGGATATACGATGTTTTTTTGTAAAAAATCTTTCATTATTTAAAAGCCGACCTTGCTCTTCAGTATCTTCTACATAAATGTTTAACTGCTCTTCCTTTTTACATCTTGAAATACTTACATATAGTTGCCATGAGAAAAAACCGGTTCTTTTAAATACAGCCCAACTGTAGAAAATATTTGTCCTTGTGACTTATTTATCGTCATTGCAAATGACAGTATAACTGCAAATTGGCGGCGTTTAAGAATGAAAGGTAGAGAAGTTTCACTTGGTGTCAAATCAATTCTTGGTATGTGAACTCTATCATTTTGATTTGTTCCGGTTAAAATGAAAGCATCAATAAAATGGTTGTGGAGAGAGTGCACAATTAATCTGGTTCCATTGCACAATCCTTTTCTTGGATTCATGTTTCTGAGAAGCATGATGATATTTCTTTTTTTCAGAGTAAGCTTATGAGGAGGCATACCTGATGGAGTTTGTTCATGCAAGAACTCAGGTGAATAATTATTAACATTTTCTTGGCTGTCAGACACGACTGAATCTGCACTATAGTAAATTCTTTAATCTTCAGGCAGCAAATTCAAAATTTTGTTATTTAATGATAATGCATGTTTGTTTTTCGTTGTCAAAATTACTTTTTGTTCAAGTTGTTCAAAATCGGTATAGTTTATATGATCTCCATACACACTTGCAATAATTGAATCTTAGCAAACCATTCATGGGGGAATTTCTATTGTACCTGCAGGTAAATTTGATCTAACAAAAACATAGCTGTGAAAAAAGGGAGCCAAGTTCTGTAAAGACAATGGCAAGAAAAGAAGTGATATCTAAGTGGGTGCCAAGTTCAAATAAAATTCACTCAAACTTACCTACTGAAGTATTATAGCATTTTTTAAATTGTTTAGAAATAAAAATTATTGATAGCATATTAATAATAAATCTAGAACTTGGCAAGTTTTTTCTTACGAGTAATTTATTTTTAATAATGACATTATCATATCAAATCTTGTTATTTCATGATTGGAAGCCTTAATTTGAGTGAGCTCCTTCACCTTGAAGGGCGGTGGGATAAAATATATCCCACCTAATTTAACTGCAAAATTCCACATTGATACTAGAATTCAGGACTAAAAAGTTTAATTTTATTAAATACGTGAAAAGAAGCTTTTACCCATTTTGAAATAAATTTATTTTGTAAATTCTGGTGTGATTCAATCATTTCAGCATTTCACGAATAAAAGTTATTTGCCCCTGAAAGAGTTAAAGGGGTGCAGTCTCTAGAGTGATGACCAAGAACAAGCGTAAGTATATCTGTCTCTTTGTCAGGCATCTTAGTCTGTTTGCATTGAGGTTTCTGGAGGTGGGTGCTAGAGTGATAACCAAAGACGAGCAGAAGTGTATCTTATAGAGGAGATTTAATTATTAGAGAGTCCAGGTTCGTGAATGAATGAAAAAAAACTCCAACACTAGGATTTCGAGGACTTACTTCTTTATTATGAAACTTTTTAAAAGAAGGGCCATGATGGTACAGTGGACGGGAGAAGTCAGACGAGACTGCCCGACGGGGCAGCCCCCGGAGGGCAGAGAGCCGAGGTCTGTCACACTCAAGTTCAGAGGCAGTAGTGGTAAAAAAAAGTCATTACAATCACTCACTCATTGGCGAGATGAATAGCAACATCTGTACTGTATTGGCGATGAATATTGGTGGCGTGGACAAAGGAATCAGAAGAATCCCGAAGTATTACATAGAATTCAAAGTTCCGCCATGGCGAGCTATTTATGGTTACACGTGTCCTAACATTCTTGCGGTAAGGGAAAGTGGTTAGAGAAAGGAACACGTGATTTTTATATGCATGTTACAGATCTAACTGCAGCTGCAAATTAGTCAGCAATGGGCATATGGTTTGTATCCGACAGAGTACAAGGGTGAGAATTGAATACTAATGCAAGCCCAGAGGCTGGGAAAATATGCATTAGATAACGTCGGCTGCAAAGCGAAAAGAGATTCATTTGTATTTTATTCTTCTACTTTATTTCAATGGAAAATAATTGCGGTTAAGATCTTTTTCTATCGTGTGAATTTGAAAGACGGAAAAAGGAACCGAGATAAATGATGTCTGCATTTGAAAAGAACTTTAAAAAGTAAAAGCGAAACTTACAGTAGTGAGAGGGGGGGGGGGGAAGAGAATGAATAAAGACATATGAAATTAACTCTAAAATGTCAAATTTAAACTAAATATTTTATTTGAAGGGGGGGGGGGGAAGAATAATGACAATTTATACTAAACCAGAAAAGTTAAAAGTTGATTTTTTTGAGGGGAAAGGAGGAATAATGAATATATAACGGTAACGTCGTTATATATATCACCCATTACCACCAGAAAAAAAAACTGTGAATCTTGAAGAACAGTTTTTTTTTTTTTTTTTTTTTTTTTTTTTTTTATATTTGAAGATTACTTTGTCCACTCCATACATATAAGTATTTAAAACAGATATAACATAATAAGAAAGATAAGCCTCCATATATATATATATATATAACATATAACTGTGTGCTTGCAATTCTTTAAATGTTTGCATAAAGCAAAACTTTTCAGGTCATGATAAATGGCGCCTTTTTATTTTTATTCATTTCTTGGTATTCATTAGTCTTTACAGTCACCAGAAACTGCAAATAATATTTTTTGATTTAACAGGATCCTTTTTTAAATATCTTTTTAGTATTTGATTAAGAGGCTGGTACCAGCATTTTTCATGACCAAAATAAGAGAAGTAAATATTTTTTTTTTAGTAACTTGTTATAATATCTTCTCAAAATAAAAATAATATAATATAAATGCAAGCAACAAAATACACAGATACTACTTTAAAATGAAATAGAAAATAAATGACATATACATGTCTGTGAATAGAAGCTAAATGAAAAATATAAAAATAAAAAGAGTAGAAAATCGGTTTTCGTGCACACCGCACAGGACTACAAAAGAACGGGATGCATATAGCATGCCTATGAATGGGTGTAGCCCTTAATCTTGTTAATAAACAAGTGTGATGGCGTCAGTTTAGAACATCAGCCCTAGGGGGAGAGGGAGTTATGAGACCCAGACACCAAGTGATACCTAGGTCCCTGCTCCCCAAAGATCACATTGATCTTCAAAGGAGCATGCGTCAATGTATCATATAAAAAGTTTTGTTTATTGAATTGAAACAACAATTCAAGGGTTTCGTCTCTCTACACAATGAAGTTTGGACCCTTAGGGCAAAAATTTTGAACGGGAACAAAACTTCAGAGGGGATAAATTAAAAATAAAAAAAAAACTGAGATAAATATCTCACATATCAAAGGTAAAAAGACAATCCGAGTGTGTGGAGAGACTGGTGACATGATCGGGTAAGTATAACAACCACATTTTTTTTTCTTTTTTTTTTAAAGTAAATTCTAACTTTGTATTCCTTACAGTGTATCGAGTAGGATCTGAACTGTATGTGTATTGTATGACCTTAACTAATGTTTTAAACATTTAGTGTAGCTGCACTAGGTTACTAATGCTAAAACGAAAAAAAAAAAAAACTTTTTTTTTGTTATTGTGAAGTTATGTTATTACAAGCACGACATAATATCTTAGACGTGTGTCTTGTCTAAGTGAAGCTTAACCAGAGATTTTATTTAATCTCAAAATTTAAAAGAAAACGTGTAATTATGTACATGTAGAAAGCCAAAACGAGTGATGGAAACAATAAAAACATCATAGGTTTGAAATGTAAAGAAAATGCATGTGAAGGGGTAGCATCCTGTAAGCTGGGCATTCTTTGTTGTGAAACAAAGTGATGGTGACATGAAATGTCATGGCATAAAAGAAATATAATAAAAATGGAAAAATTAAGAATGTGTTAAAACTTAACCTTTTAATACATGTTTAATTTGTGCATATCATGTGAGGTCAAAAGTAGTTCCTGGTATAATGAAAACAAAAAAAGAAATATCCTAATGTGTAACGTTGAAACCTAGAAACAAAATATTTTCAATTGCGTATAATGTGTGTTTTTTTTTTTTTTTTTTTTTTTTTTTTTACCAAACAAAATATCAATGAACTCAGTTGTAATATCAATGAACTAAATTGTAATTGTATCTCTATGAACCAAAGAAAAAAAAAATGTGTATTTCAATGAACGAAGCAAGGAAAAATATTTCACTATGAACTAAAACAGTGTATGTCAGTGAAAGAAAAGGAAAATTTCAACGACTTAGATGTATGTTTGTGAACACAGCAGTCTAAGTACCTCAATGAACAAATTATGAGCAAGTATTTCACTGACTTAAAGTGTAAAAGTAATACGATGAACTCAAATGTGTGAGAAAAAAAAAACTTACAATGAACTAATATGTGTCTATAAAAAAAATTCCAGTGAACTGAAGTGTCTACCAAAACAAAAAATTGGTATGAACTAGTATGCAAAACAAATCACAAGAAAGAAAACAAATTATGAACTAATATGTGTAAGGAAAAATTCTATGAACTGAGTATTGTCACGAAAGAAAAATGATAGTGCAATTGGTCCCTGAAGTACACAAAGAATTGACAATGCTATGAACTCGTGTAAAAGTGTTTTTTTTTCTATGAACTCAATGAACTATGAACTCGTGTAAAGTGTTTTATCTATGAACTCGTGTAAAGTGTATTTTCTATGAACTCAGTGAACTATGAACTCAGTTGTGTGACCTATGAACTCAGGTGTATTAAACTATGAACACAAACCCAGTGTGTACATATGGAACCAAGAGCATTGTATCACAAGTACAAAAATGCATCGCCTAAAGTTAAAACAAATAAACCAAAAAAAATTGTGCTTTTAAGTAAAGGAAAGTGAAAAAGGATAAAATGTAACCAGGAAACGCTACTTGTGTGATAAAATGTAACTAAATAAACTTAACTACGATTAACAAGTTAAATTATGTCCAAATTTCTACAAAATAAATCTACAAATTTAACTAGTGTAATGATGAATTTTTTTAAAGTTGAATTAATGTGTACTCTTTCAGTAAGATCTACCTCAAAAGTGAAAATCCCAATGTCTGATGACCCGCATCAAAAAAATTTTCACAAATGTTCCATTTCGAGATTCATTTAACTATTTGCCGGCTTAATAATCAAATGAAAAAGCAACCTACTGTACACTTGTGTTTATAAAAAAAATCTTGAAAGAATTAAGTTAATTTTAAACATCAAATCAGTATGAATAATACTGTCAAAAACTGACATATGTATGTAAATGTATAGGAAAATAAAATTTTAAAAGGAATGCTGTATATAGTAACTCCTTCACAGTAATGTGTGTTAAATAAAAACGAAAAATGTAAAATGTATGTTACATTGTTTTTTTTTTTAAAGGGAGCTGTGTGAGATGTTTATGGGAATGTATTGCAGTTGTATACTTTTTCTCGCATTTGCTTGATGAATTTTTTTAATGATGGACAATAAGGTGCAAAAGCACTGTGGAAAATGTCAAAGTTGGTGTTATTGCTATCATTATTTCTAATGCAATTAATGCATTTTGGAGGATTTCTACACTGAGGGTCAATGTGTGGCAAAGCACACTCCGAGCATCAAATGTCATTATGACACGAAATTGCAATATGATCATTGTATACCTGACACTTAAAACAACGTTTAACATTTATATATGGTTTAACAGGGTACGGTTTTGATTGTATCATAATTTCCTTATGCATTAATAATTGCCTAGCATCCTGTGGTGCAAGCTCAAAGATCCAATTAAAGGACTTAATATGTAGGAGCTTGTACTTTTTAACAAAGTGAAAATCAGGTTCAGGTATATGGATTAAATCTGAGATACCAAACAAGATATCAGGAATATTTAAATTTTCAGGGAGGTTAAAAATAATGACACGAATAGGCTTAGGTACATTAAGTTTAGCAGGGGATAAGGACTTTAGAGAGGAATCGCTAATATCTGTAAATTTTTCATTGTGCTTACCTTGAGTGTGCAGGTCGGAGCTAAGATATGTGTCTTTATCATTTTCCAGTTGTGGTAACTTTTCTTGTTTACACAAATAAGAGGGGATAGTTTGTGTAAATTTATCTAGGGCAGATGGAGGGAGTTTGTTTTTGACATCTACCACTTGATCAACCATAGTCTTATTACATTTAGTAAGCTTCTTCTTACATTTCTGTTTGCCTGTGATTTCATGTAATCTCTCTATAAGTTTCTGATTTACAAGAAATAAATTATCTTTATCCTGTTTTAATTTGGAATAATCATCCTTTAGAACATTAAAGTTTAGTTTAAGCACATGAAAATTGAATTTAATGATCTGAAGGAAATCTATAATATTTTCAGACATGGATGCAGCATTTTCGGTCTTAAGTGAATTTTGAATAGATGTGGCTTCCATATTAATGGAATCCGAATATCTAAATAATATTTCTTCAAAATAATCTACCCATGGAGATACAGAAATGGGGTGATTAAAGTCACAAATAGCATTTTCATCATTAGCTGCCATATTTTAAAAATAAACTGGTGAAGTGTCTGTTATCTCCAAAATCTTTTTTTTTATTTTCTGGTGTTTATATAATTTCTGTTGTTTACTTTTTTTTTGACAGCCAAAATGGAAAAAGGAGGAATTCTTTTTTTTTTTTTTTTTGAGAGAGCAATACAAATAATGCAAAATAAATAATACTAGTATTTCAAAAAGGTGTATGTATGCAAAAACTCTAGTTATCAGAAATGAAATGCATGCACATAAAATAAAACACAATAAGTTGCATAAATAAATTATACACAAAAGGAAAAAGGACGGTGGGGGGGGGGGGGGTGTAAAAAAATAATATGAGTGTATCAATCACAACATTTCAGAAAGTTAAATTTCTGTCAACATCCAGTAGGATTAAAGTTTCCGAAATTCAATAAAATAAAAAAAACAGGTAATTAAATTGTAATTCAGGTTTAAAATACATAAAAAAAACAGAAACAAAAACAAACAAGGTCAGAGTCGAGCAAGATATTTTGAGAGTAATTGTGCAAATGTCACACACAAGTGAAAATGTGCAAATGTTGTGAGCGAAATATGCACATATTTATATAAAAATATCCAATACTGCAAAACTTGGAGCAGAGAACTTCTTTGTTGCCTATCGGCGGAATAAGTGTACTTTCAAAGTATGCCAGTGGGGCTAAAGGGTTAAACTCTAGATTTTTGAATGCATAAAAATCATTTTTACGAAAAAGGAAACATAGCATGTTTATTTAAATTTACGTAAGAGAAAAAAAATATGAGAAGTCTGTCATGATTTAACCATAAAAACATTATAAGTGAAATATTAATAAAAGTATGATAATTTTTATCATTTTAACTGCAAAAAGTATTTAAAACAAACAAACAAATAAACAAACGCAGCTTGGAAGAAGATAATAAGGAGCAAATATGCTATCACCGTTAAAAATATTGTAAAAAAATAGTTCAGAAGTGATTTCTCCTTTCAAGCTGACAAATCAACAAACTTATGAAAATCCAAATGGTAAAAGTACAAGTATGAATAGGGAACCATAACATGGATAGAAACTGATAATATTTACTGATATTGAAAAGAAAGAAAAAAAGGTTATAACAATTTAGAGTAAATAATTTAATATAAAAGTATTCCCTGTTCATACTTACATGCAAACTGTGTTTTCTTTTTTTTGTGTAAAGTGTTGTGAGACAAGTGTTTTCATTTGATTCGTTGAACTAGTATGTCATTTTTTGTAGAGAGCATTCATTTGGAGTACAAAAACAGAGCGATGGGAAAACAACGCTTGTTTTTTTTTTTTTTTTTTTTTTAGAAAAAAGGAGTTAAAAATACAAGATTTTAGTGACAATTTGCAACGGAAAAGAAATTAAAACAAAAATATCATTAACGTCCTATTTTCGTACTCTGAATGCTATAAAAATGTTGAATGATAGATGACACAAGATGTGATGTGTGATTTAGTACACTCTTTTTTTTTTTTAATGCAGAGTGGTTCTTTTTTTTTTTAACTGAAGCATGGTCATCAGTAGGGTAATTTTCTTTTTTTTTTATATTGCTGAATCACACCACTAAAAGGAGGAAAACATTTTTCCTCGAACTCATGGCACGCTTAGTGCATTCTATATATTTTTTAGAAAAAAATGAAGGTATCACCACAACGAAGCACAAAGTAAATCGAATTTTTTTTTATGACTATTGCTCCGGACACAATTTGTTATATTAACACAAGATGACACTTTCACGAAATTATATATCGTTTTAGCATATTTCATTATTTTGTCACCAAATCTGTGGGATTCCTGGACACTTTGCACTGGGAACTTTGTTTAAAAATTTGTGTTACTTGTGCGGATATTTTATACCACAGCTAGGTGAGGACTATTTCACAAAACACTTCCTTTTGGGAAACTATGGATGACACTTTTCAGATGGCACTTTTTTTTCACAAACCTTTCGCATTCACACTGGTAGAACGAACACGTTTGATTGAAGGATGAAGGTCGCGCACAAAAAAAACAGAAACTATCTTGATTTTTGTTTGACGAAGCCACAACTTCACGCAGGGAAACAAGTGATGCAGGTGTGATATTTTGTAGAAAAAGAAACTGCTGGAGGAGGCGACTTCGTTCGATGACCCCGTTGGAGCACCGCAGTGTAAATCTTGCTTCTCGTCAGGCTAGTGTAAAGTCGGGAGAAAGAGGCACTCTCCAAATCCGTTGGGGTAGCGAGAAAGGGAAATCCCCTGAAGTTGACATCGGCGAACGCACAGAGTAGGGCAGTTGGAACTCCCGTGGGGAAAAAAAGGTCTCATGGACATCCTTTCGCGTCGCTGATAAGAAAAAGGGAAACGGATTGAAACTTCTCCTCGTATTTTTTTTTTTTTTTTTTTTTATTACTGTTGGAGAAAAAAATCTGGGCAATGGCACCAATTTGTATAGAGGAGATTTAATTATTAGAGAGTCCAGGTTCGTGAATGAATGAAAAAAAACTCCAACACTAGGATTTCGAGGACTTACTTCTTTATTATGAAACTTTTTAAAAGAAGGGCCATGATGGTACAGTGGACGGGAGAAGTCAGACGAGACTGCCCGACGGGGCAGCCCCCGGAGGGCAGAGAGCCGAGGTCTGTCACACTCAAGTTCAGAGGCAGTAGTGGTAAAAAAAAGTCATTACAATCACTCACTCATTGGCGAGATGAATAGCAACATCTGTACTGTATTGGCGATGAATATTGGTGGCGTGGACAAAGGAATCAGAAGAATCCCGAAGTATTACATAGAATTCAAAGTTCCGCCATGGCGAGCTATTTATGGTTACACGTGTCCTAACATTCTTGCGGTAAGGGAAAGTGGTTAGAGAAAGGAACACGTGATTTTTATATGCATGTTACAGATCTAACTGCAGCTGCAAATTAGTCAGCAATGGGCATATGGTTTGTATCCGACAGAGTACAAGGGTGAGAATTGAATACTAATGCAAGCCCAGAGGCTGGGAAAATATGCATTAGATAACGTCGGCTGCAAAGCGAAAAGAGATTCATTTGTATTTTATTCTTCTACTTTATTTCAATGGAAAATAATTGCGGTTAAGATCTTTTTCTATCGTGTGAATTTGAAAGACGGAAAAAGGAACCGAGATAAATGATGTCTGCATTTGAAAAGAACTTTAAAAAGTAAAAGCGAAACTTACAGTAGTGAGAGGGGGGGGGGGGAAGAGAATGAATAAAGACATATGAAATTAACTCTAAAATGTCAAATTTAAACTAAATATTTTATTTGAAGGGGGGGGGGGGGAAGAATAATGACAATTTATACTAAACCAGAAAAGTTAAAAGTTGATTTTTTTGAGGGGAAAGGAGGAATAATGAATATATAACGGTAACGTCGTTATATATCTGTGTTTTTATTGGTTTATCAAATCTTTAACATGAGTCATTTTATTATAATAATATCTATATTAATTTTTTTTGTAATGTCATTGAAATTAATATTAACATCCCCATTTTATTAAGACATGAAATTGATAGGCATAACATTTATCAAAAACTTGCCAAGTTCTAGATTTATTATTAATATGCTATCAATAATTTTTATTTCTAAACAATTTAAAAAATGCTATAATACTTCAGTAGGTAAGTTTGAGTGAATTTTATTTGAACTTGGCACCCACTTAGATATCACTTCTTTTCTTGCCATTGTCTTTACAGAACTTGGCTCCCTTTTTTCACAGCTATGTTTTTGTTAGATATCATTACTTTTTGTAAAGTTACTATATATTTAGACTCTTTACTTAATGCTTTTTAATGTGTTTACATGTGACTATTTTATTCATCAAGCAACATTCAATTATAATATTATAAATTAAATTTCCTGCAACAAACTATTTAGCAATCAGTTTCCGGCAGAAATCTATATTTTAATACTGCTACATTGAATGCATGTTTTGAGACGAAATGTATTGATTCGAAATTTTTATTGTTTCTGAAACAACAATTCCTATTAAATTCCTATATTAAATTTTCCTATTAAATTTTCCAATTAAATATCCTATAGCTGGGCCTGCTTTTTTGTACTGAAAGTGAAAAATAAAGTTATGTACTTATGCCACACTATGTATCATTCATCCATGGGTGCCGGCAAAGAGGCAGTGCAGAGGAAGGATATTGCCCCTCCCTGGATATTCAAATTTAATTAACTAAATATCCTTTTCTCTGATGATTTTGAAAATAACCAGTGGGTAAGTGTGATCGCAGATCGCAAAGAAGGTTTCGCTTAATATTCCTTTCAAAACATTTTATCCTTTTGAAAAATCTTAGTTTCACATTTCGCAACCAGGGGCGCACTCTATTCTAAACAAACCTTTATCCGAACGAAACTCTGCTTTACATACTATCCGTATATATATTAGTCAAGGGGATTGAGCCCATAGCACCGAGATAACTAGGCGCACCTGGCGGTAAAAAGTGGAACTAAAATATGTAAGGCTATGGTGCATAATATGAAAGAATGGTCAAAGGGGTGTCGCAAAAGTTAGAAAAGTCTCCCCGGGTGAAAAGGGTGGAGGTCAGAAAAATTGCTTAAAATACACAAGTTAGAGCCCGGAGGAGTAAATAATATAAGACTTTTTGAAAATTTTATGATTTGTCGTGTGGTCCGAGTTATTCAGCTATACGTATGCAAAAAGTCATGTCTCCAACTTAATTAGTGGCTCCCTTAGATAGAATTGCTTAAAATACATATGTGGTAGCTCAAAGGGTTAAGCGTAAGACTTTTTGAAGATTTTATGATTTGTCGCCTGGCCTGAAGTGTTCTGCTAAAAGTATGCAAAATTTCAAGTCTGCAGTTAAATAAGGGGCTCAGTTAGAAAGAATTGCTTAAAATACGCATGTGGAAGCCCAAAGGGTTAAATGTACGACTTTTTCAAAATTTTATGATTTGTTGCATGATGGTGTTCAGCTATAAGTATGCAAATTTTCACGCCTCCAACCTAATTAGGGGCTCACTTAGAAAATATTGTTTGAAATACACATGTGAGAGCCCGAAGGGCTAAATGTACGACTTTTTCAAAATTTTATGGTTTGTCATTTCATGTGAGGTGTTCAGCTATAAGTATGCAAAATTTCACGCCTCCAACCTAAATAAGGGCTCACTTAGAAAGAATTGTTTAAAATACACATGTGGGAGCCCAAAGGGTTAAATGTACGACTTTTTGAAAATTTTATGATTTGTCGTTTGATGTGAGGTGTTCAGCTATAAGTATACAAAATTTCACGTCTCAAACCTAATTAGAGGCTCACTTTGAAAGAATTGTTTAAAATGCACATGGAGGAGCCCAAAGGGTTAAATGCTCGACTTTTTCAAAATTTTATGATTTCTCGTTTGTTGTGAGGTGTTCAGCTATAAGAATGCAAAATTTCACCCCTCCAACCTAATTAGGGCTCACTTAGAAAGAATTGTTTAAAATACACATGTGGGAGCGCAAAGGGTTAAATGTACGACTTTTTCGAAATTTTATAGACTGTCATTTGATGTGAGGTGTTCAGCTATAAGTATGCCAAATTTCACGCCTCCAATCTAGTTAGAGGCTCACACAGAAAGAATTGTTTAAAATACACATGTGGGAGTCCAAAGGGTTAAATGTACGACTTTTTCAAAATTTTATAATTTGTCGTATGATGTGGGGTGTTCAGCTATAAGTATGCAAAATTTCAAGTCTCCAACGAGTATAGTTTCTGTGAACAGGCTCTGTGACAGACAGAATATCTCAATTTGTTGATTTTCTGTAAGCAAGTAAACCTAGATAAACCCCCCAGTAAGTAGATAGGTTTACAATGGAAGTCTATGGGAATTTGGCGAAATATTAGAGATATCGCCAAGGTGGCGTCACTTTTGGCGACTAATTTTGGTCGCCAAATTTGGCGATATATCGCCATGTTGGCGAGAAACTTGGCGGTATTTGGCGACAGAACAGCGTCCCCTCCTATGGCAAATTAAAATTTCGCCTAATAGACGTAATGTTAAAGTAAAAATGGGCACCCCCAGGTGGGTAATTCATCGATTTTCACAATTTTTTTATTTTTTTCCTTAGTTTTATAGTGTAAACGAACTTCGCACCAAATTTGAAGTATGTCGCTGCAGTAGATATACGAGATCTTTTTGATGAGTGAGTCAGTCAGTCAGTCAGTCAGTCAGTCAGTGGTAAAATTATCGATTATCAGACATTTTCAAATGTCATTATCTCGGAAACTAATTATGCGTTATTTATAAAATTTTGGATTTTAGGTAATTAGGGTGGCCTTACTACACATTTCGTATAACAAGTATGTAGGTCTCATAGATTTTCAGTAGTAGAGCATTGAAATTTGACGAAAACAGCTTGAAATGGTTCATGTAAATAACACACGGCTATGTCAGGCGAACTTGGCTGACACACTGCCGTGTGTCTAGATATATTGGATATTTTTCCTTCACCAATTTTAAGCTGCCACTCATTAAAGGAATTTTGCCCTTCAGATCTCATATTTTCTGATAGTCTAAGTTGTATAAATTCTTGCCAAAGTGGGCTTGATTTCAAGCATGTTTCAATAATTTCTGTTCTGTTTCCTCTTATAACAACTGGCAATGTCTGGCGAAAGTCTCCACCTAATAACATAACCTTGCCTCCAAAAGGCATGTCATTCAACATTATTTCCCGCAGTAAGACATCTATACAACGAAGAGCATGGCATGACATCATTGTCACTTCAGCAATTATAATTAATTTAGTTTCACGTAATATTTGAGCTTCAGTTGAAGACATTCGAATGGCAGATGTGAAAGTTTCTAAAATCGGCACTGGTAATTTGAAGCCAGAATGAACAGTTTTACCACCCTCTAATAAAATTGATGCAATTCCTGTTGTTGCATGTGGTAGTACTACTTGGCATTTACCGCTAACAAAATGCATGAGTACGTTGTACAAACATGTTTTACCAGATCTTCCAGGACCATCTAAGTAAAAGCAACGTCTCGTAACAGAATCACATTCAAGTGCTTATTTTATTTGATTGAAAGCTTCTCGTTGTAAGAAATTTAAAGTTACTATTTGTTCAACAGCTACTTCAGCTTCATTAAAATAATCGAATTCTTCATTTTGAATTTCCTGCAGTATATCGGGTGTAGGAAGATTAAATGATGTACAGTTTAAACCATGATATTCCAACATGCAATTAATATCTTGTAAAGCTTGGTTCTGAGCAGCTGATTCATTATAAGATCTTGAGTAATCTTCGCTCATTGAATTTTTATATTTTCCCCACAAATTAGCTGCATTTGTTGGATTACAAAATATACAAATAAATGCAAAAGTTTGACGCATTTGTAATGGCATTGCAGTTAAAGTAGCCTCTTCTAAGCATTGATTCCATTCATTATCTTCAGCAAGAATACAACGTGCACGTGCAGCTTCTTGAAATGTGTTGTACAGATTTCCATCAAATGTTCGTAAATCTTCAAAGCATGTAGCACCAGGAACATAAAGGAGAAGCAACCGAAGGCAGAAACGTTCAATATCTTTTGGATTAACATAATATAATCTTGTAACAATTTTATCGCCTCCTCTTTGTCTTTTTTTCCAAGCATTTTTCTCGTATACATAATGATATGGTATATCAACATAAAGATATTGTTTTGCTTCATTATCTGTTCTATTCAACTTGAACCAAGCAGTCAGCATCGTTTTGCGGTTGGCAGCTTGTTCCACAGCAGCATTTTCACCACCAGCATGAAAATAAACCTGTTGTCTTAAAGGCAAATGAATGGCAAGACGAATTATTGCATGAGAACGATCATGCATTTCATTTTCCAGTAACCGCCACAATGCCTCTGGTGCACTCACATATCGAGAATAAACATGAGATGACAGTTCATCATACACAATCTCGTTACTTTCATTATTTCCAACATGAACTACTACATTTGCTGCATCATAACCTTTTTATATGTACTTGTAAATGTATTTAATAGATTTGATGGATGTGCAGGCTTCAATGTTGATGTGCACGCCATATTTAAGCAGTAAATATGCATTATATGGTACGATGTAGCGATTATCTATCTGTTTGCCGCGAACTATAGCAGTTGGGCCTTCTCGTCTTTGATAGAGTGGATAACCATTCAGATTGACTTTAGTTGTTTCTTGAAAATCTTTTGTGCATTTATTACCATCAATGCATGGGGAATTCGGATTCAAAGTTCCGCATGGCCCGTGGGCCATAGTACGAAGAACAATTTCTGATAATCGTGGATAAGTTTCAGGATCTGGTAACTCCGAAGAAATACAACGATCAACTTGAGCAGCATTACGAAATTTATAAGGCTTTGCTAGAATTAAAAGAATATGAGCATGTGGAAGACCTCTTTTTTTAAATTCAATAGTATATACAAAGGCTACAGCTTTACCAAATAGTTCCCCATTTGTTATATCATTCATTAATGCTGATAGTTTGATTTTAAACACTCTCGCTACTAAATCAGGTCTGTCTGATGACGTTTGTCCGGGCAGTAGATTTTTGACTATTTCTGGCCATTGTGGATTGCACGTGAATGTACAAAACACATCTGGTTTTCCAAACTTTGTAACAATAGACATAACATCATTGTATCTCTCTCTCATATTTCTAGGAGACCCTTGAAATGAAGAAGGTAGAATTATGGCTTTTCCAGCAGTAATACCTGCATCAGCTGCTCCTTGGGCTACAAAGTCCCTGAGGCCAGAATAATCGTCTGCACGAAGTTTTTTTTGCTTCTGTCTTATGCAATTGAGATTATTAGCTTCCACTTGTAAGTGAGAGTCTATTATCCACTGTTGAGCAAGTTTTCCACCATGCAATATTGGATTAAACTCATTATCCCGAATCGCTGTTTGAGCAACTTTGAACTGAAGCATTGATATATTACTTCGAACACCAGGTGAAAATCCTGGATAAGGTGATAGTGATAAATTTGTTGTCCAGCCAGGCTCTCCGTTTGGGTAGAATATAGGATAAGTCATTGGATCTAAATTAGGACTTAAAATATTCAAGTTTACAAAAGGTTGGTCATTATTTCTTGGATAAATTCTGATATCGCGTTGAAAGGGTGGTTCACCATCGTCATTTAGAAAAACCATAGCTACTTCTTTTGATGTCGGCAAATTATATCGCCTGTTGTCTGAATGGCGATCTCTACGCAATACCATATTAACTCTTGGCATTTGTAAATTGTATCTTTGTGAATGTTGTTGCTGCTCTGTCTCCACCTGACTCAATTTTTTGAAAACTTGAGCATAAGGATTTTGCCGCATAAGTAAATCAAGTTCACGCAGAACATTTGGTAAACAGTTGTCATTTTCGGGAATGTTAAGACGCTCTTCGGTAGCTTGTGTTGTATCCAAAACATACAGTTGAGCAAATTTTCTTTGTTGGCCATTAGGATGATGCAAGTGGGAAGTTCGGTGATAAATTTGGCCTTGAACTTTAAAACAATAAGGGCCGTGTCCCGGAGCATTTTCAGCAAGTTTAGCACCCATAGAAGCAAATGAAATGGCACTATTGTATGAACGAATATTTTCTTTGAAATTACGATAATTAAGTGCATTTGAATTGCTCATCAAGTCTTGGAGGTATGGTGGAAACCGATGACGTTGTGGAAGACTAACTTTACCTTTATGGCAACAACTGTTAAATTTTCCATCTCTGGGTTTCTCAGCTTGAAAATGGCGCGCTTTGCAAAATTGGCAGAGAATGCTTAATTGTCCACACGTATGAGGCTCAATAACTTGAGACTGAGAGGCTTCAGAAATTAATTGTTGCTGATTTTCGTAGTAGTTTTGTCGTTGAATCAGAAACCGCCGAGAATGATGTTCAGCATCATGACTACGTCTGATTAACCTTTGTTCTTCATTTTCACTCGAACGCTGTGCAGAAGTACGCAAAGAGTTATGAGATAATCTCACAGATCGATCACTATGGCTTTCATTAGCTCTTTGATTTGAATGCCGTAATCTATTTTCTTCTCGGATAGAATTTAATGTTTCTTGCGACTACCGAGCTAGCCATCGAGCTCTACGTTTTCTGTCTGAACGCCGTTTACGTTCGGATGCAGTTTCATTCATTTCAAATGAAAAATACAATAAATTGTTGAATAAAATATTCTACATTACATTTCTACTTCATTATTCTTTTTTCACTCAGAAAAAAAAAAAAAAAAAAAAAAAAAAAAAAAAAAAAAAAACAGTTGCCGCTTTGAGTTGCCATTATCGTACACATAATTTTAATTTAACACGCACATTTAATTTTATTATAAAACACCAATTTTTCCTTCAAAGCAAAAATTTGCAGGTTACCACGCCAGGCAAAAAATCGCCCTTTTGGTGCTAAAAAGAAACCCCGGTGCGTCTGTGACATCTGTGCCTATTTTTATTTGATACACATTTAATGCAACGTTAAAAGATTAAAAAAAAAAAAGTAAATAAAAGTATAAAAAATTTGAGGTAATTCACTGTTGGATGAATGCTAACATCTGTTCACTTTTTCTCATGCAGGCTATTTCCTGGCGCTGGGATAGATATTCATTGCGTGATTTTTTGCCAAACTATTCCCCAAATTATACAAATCGACATAATTTTTCTTTTAAATAACGAAAGAACAAATAAATTAGAAAAACATTAATAATAATACAAATAAAAAGTTGAAGCAAAAATCATTTGATCACGTAACAAACACGCGCCCCGTGTTTAATGTCAAGTGAATGTGACATTTACGATCATGCATTATTGGCATCCATCTTATAATTTGCGGTAATTTTTTGATCAACGGGATAATCAAGTAGTACCGCAAAATTAAACACGGTTTCTGAAATGGTTTTAACGATAGCGCAAAACATTAAACTTTTCCAACTTTGAATATTTTATAGACGGGATTTCAGATAGAAGAAATTATATATAGAATTTTTGGGTACTACTTAGTTATCCCGTAGACCAATTTCGCCAAATTATATAAATCGCCAAACCACTCGCCAAGTTATACAAATTGGCATAATTTTTATTATAAATAACGAAATAACAAATAAATTAGTATAACATTAATAAAAATATAAATAAAACGTCGAAATAAAAATCACTTGATGACGTAAACACGTGTAACTTGCATAAAGTCAAGTGAATGTGACATTTACGATCAACCAGTATTGGCATTTAATCTTATAGTTTGGCTATAGATTTTTTGATTGATGGGATAACTAAGTAGTACCGTATAGGGCTTAAAGGTAGTTTTTAAAGGCGTTATGCATTTTTACGCTGAACTGAATTTAGTTTACTAAGAAATGTTTGTAGAATATAGATAAAATGACATACAGGGTCACGCAAAGAATTGGATACATAACCGTGTATGGGTGATAATAGCTGGAAATGTGATTTCCGTAGTTTTAACAGTGCTTTAGTTTAAATTAAGTTTTAGCTAAATAGTGGCGTGTAATAACGGTATTATGGGCGATGGACGGTAATTGCTAAAATCAATTTTTTAATTTTATGATATAAATTTGTTTATATTTTAATTAAATGTATATATTATTGTTGTTTTTTATACACAAATAACTTCTGTTTCTGAATAAAATTAGACAAATGGCTTCTTTATGTTAAATATATTGTATAAATGTTGAAAAAAAAATCCGTGTGTATATGAAATAAAATAGTGAATAGGTTGCCAGAAAATATGTTGCCAAATTCCCTTCTTCGCCAAGGCAGATTTCGCTATTTCGCCAAGGCCCCTATGCTGGAAAACTACCGACAATTTAATTTCTGTATCCGGCTATGTAAAGCCCATTAAAATCGGGCAGTTAGGAGCTCAGATAGTGCACGTCACACTTTATTTGTAGCATAGGTATGACGATATAAAAACGTATATTTTCGTATATTACACTTTAAATTCTCACCCACACATTAAAAAAAAAAAAAAAAAAAAAGAAAGAAAACTTGGAAGCCGGAGTTTAAATTAAATTGCGTTGACCTCGTATGGAATATTAATTGTTTTAAATGGGAATTTCGCGAAATTAGCTAGCTAACGCCAAGTTGTCTTCATATATGACAACTTATTTTTGTCAACAAATTTGGCGATAGTTCATAAAATGTGTCGATAATCCGCCAAGTTGTTCAGCATTTTGCACTACTGTGGTAACCCTACATTAGTATTCTTCAACAATTATTCATTACAATGAGGCGGTCCTACCGGAATCGTGAGGGACACACAGAGACTTGGATTTTATATAAATAGATATATATATAAACTGTTTGAGAAACAAGAATGTATTTTAAGCTTCGTGAAGTGTTTTATAATCCTTTAAAAATCAGTTTGGAAGTGAAATGAATTGTTAGTGATGGGATTTAAGGGGACCTTTAAAATCAATTTTTCATTTTTTGTAAATTTCACTGTAAACATTATTCAAGGGTACATTATATGCATTATGGCATACATTTATCACACACACACACACAAAAAAAAAAAAAAAAAAAAAAAAAAAGAGAGAGAGAGAGAGAAAAGGAATTTTCAGTAATATTTTACAATTTTTCAAAATGTCCATGCGAACTGAATATCAATGAAAATCCCCAGTATTTTTTATACAAGTTTGGTGCATCTATGAAATATCATTGGAATAAAACTGTGCATCAAATTTTATATATTTGAATATAAAGGTAAGAAAAAAAAAATATTTTCTAACTTTTTTGAAATTTTGAGGCTCAAAATTTCAAAAAATTACGGCTGCACAAAACATCATCGAGTTGACGGCTGAAATTCCAGGATGAGTTAAAACTCAATTCGCATATTAAAGTGCAAGTGGTCTGCCATGTCCTATCTTTGTGACAACATCTGCAAACCCAATTTTAGGGGTTGACTTGTAGGTTTACATAGGATTAAGCCATGAACATAACAATTTTGGTTCAATCTATCTATATTTAAAAGACATGGCTGTTTTTTTTTAGTCATCTGGTCTGAGCATCCTACTGAATCGATTTTTATAGTTATTTTTTTTTAATGAATGCAGTTTGTTTTCCTGCTTTCAGTCCTCCCTGTTTTCATACATTTGGGTATAGGAAAACACAATGATAAACCTATTAATCAACCTCTAAAATCGGATCTGCAGGTGTTTTCACCAAGATAGGACTTGACAGACCAAATGCATTTTAATATGTGAATCGAGTTCTGTCTAAATTTGGAATTTCAGCCGCCAACTCGATGAGGAGAGGGTCTTTGCAGCCACCTCCCGGCATATAAAGCTTTGACACTTTCAGTATTAGTAATATGAAGAAGCCGTGGGATATCCCTTATCTCATCTTACTTTATGCTTGAAATCTTTGCCGAGAAATAACGAAAAACAGAACTCATGCTTTTTTGCCATAGTTATGAAGTATAGTAGCTTATTTATAACGAGTGATCATATTGGAAAGCTGGATTAACCCAAGAATATAACAATTTCGGTTCAATTTATATATTTAAAAGACAAGGCTGTTTTTTTTTTTTTTTTTTTTTTTTTTTTTTTTTTTTTTTTTTTTTGTCATCTAGCGTGATTTTCCTGCTGAATCGATTTTGATAATTATTTTTTTTTAACGTAAGTAGTTTATTTGTGTTCGCATTCGCTTTTTTTTTTTTTTTTTTTTTTTTTTTTTAAGCAATCCCATTTTCATATTTTAATTTTATTTTCAAAAGTCCGCTATGAAATTTCTTCATATTGGTGGCAATCGGGTTACTTCCATTGGTGAAGAGAGAAAGGAAACAATGGGAATTACCCTATCATTACGGATGCCATTTCCAAATTACAACAGGTGAACTCAACAGGTTACTCTATTTGAATAACAAAATTCCCTGACTTTCCCAGGTTTTCCAGGCCATATTTCCTACAATTCCCTGGCCAAAATTCATGGCATTTTTAGAAATACGAATTACAATTCAAGATCTTAATGATTAAACTTACATCTGAAAATTAAAATAACGTATAAAATTGAAACTAAAAATCTATATCATTTGACATTTAATATATATATATATATATATATATATATATATACAGGGTGTCCGGTCTCAACGGTGTCCAATGGCTAATTCCTAAACCGTTAGTCATAGACACATAGTTCCAATTACAAAAGTGATTAAAATCATGTAAATAAATATATTAAAAGCGATTTGGGTCAATACAAACATTTCTTAAAAAAATTACGAAAATTAAATTTTTATACGGTCCCCCGGTCCTATAAGTTATATTTAGTAAAATTTTCCTTTTACACTAACCAGTAGTACACAAAAAGTCCCGTTATTCTACGATTAAAATTGACCGAGTAATAACTGTTTAAAGTTGGAGCATATTTTTTGCTGCAAATTGGGGGTCATTCACAAATTTAGTCGAAATATAATTTCGTCAGACATATTAAAAAATGGTCGATAGTAAAATTAACATTGCAATATAAATTTGAAATCTTTAATTATTCTGACACATTAATGCAAAATATACAATTTGTAATAAACATTTAAGAAGAAAGAAAAAACAGAATTTTTGTTAAATAAAATGATGCTAAATTAATAGCTTCAATTCTTTACAAAATGATACGTATTTTAAAATAGTATTAGATTACACTAGTCTACAAAAGTTGGGTTATGTCATGTTTTTTAGCTTTTGATAATTGATTCTTTTGTATTCTGTACCGCCGAATCTGAAATTGACCTTCATTTTTAACCATCACATCAGGATTTTTCGCAAATTTCAAAGTTAAAAAGTTCAAAGTTAAAATTGAGTCTCCTCCCTCATCTCATCGGATCACTCAGCTATTTAGCTGTAAGAATCCCAGGATAAGCAAAAATATCGAATAAATTATTGAATAAAATAAAATAAAATAAAATAAAACAAAAAAAAAAAAGTGTTACATATCTTTTATAGTAAGAGATTTTCGCTGTATTTTAACTTACACATTTACGATTTGCAAAAAATTGAAACGTGATGGTTAAAAATGAAGGTCATTTTCAGATTCAGTGCTAAAAAGTACATAGAAATCAATTATCAAAAGTTAAAAAACACAACCAACTCCTCTACTTTATAGTATCCGATTTTTGTTATTCTTTAACTTTTACAATTTATGATTTGCGAAATATCCTGACATGATGGTTAAAAATTAATGTAATTTTCGGATTCAGTGCTAAAAAATACATAAAAGTTAAAAAAAACCAACAATCGCAGTCTTGTATTATCTAATCTAAAAAATTTTCTTAAACTTCAGGGCGGTAATCTATCCGAAATTCTTTGTGTTATCCTGTAAAATAAGTATAAATGGTAACCACCGAAAATCATAATAATATTATTTTGTTATTGGATTTGCGCCAGCATGTAAAATGTAATCTCGATCGGGTATTTAAATGTCAGTTAAAGTTCTAGTACAAATTTTGAACTGGAAAAGCATACATACGATCGTTGAAGTAACATAAAAACTTATAAAAATAACATAATTTTTGTTAAACGAAAGCATAAAAGAAACAGTCTCAAATCCTGACAAAATAAAACATATGTTATTTCAGCCAATCTGAAACTTAATAAATGTTAACTTAATCGTAATACTTGTACAATTTTTTTTGAAAGCGCAGATACACATGAAATAAGATCTTCGAATACTTTAAGCACTTGATATGTGACCCCTCAAAGCCAAGCCGAACTCATTTGTTTTCAGAGCAGAAAAGTGGCATAAGTCATGCATTTTTAAAGTTTTATAACTCGCTCGATTTTAGTGTTATATGAATGGGACTTTTTTTGTCTTACTTGTCAGTGTAATAGGAAAAATTTACTAAATATAACTTATAGGACCGGGGGACCGTATAAAAATTTAAATTTCGTAATTTTTAAAAAATATTTTTTTATTGAGCCAGATTGCTTTTAAAATATTTCTTTACCTGATTTAAAACATTTTTGTAATTGGAACTATGACTAACGGTTTAGGAATTAGCCATTGGGCACCGTTGAGACCGGACACCCTGTATAAAACAAGCAAAACTAAAATACAGCTCAGATGGATTCAAAGTAATTTTTTATTTACATAACTGAATTTACACATATTAAACATCTAACTTTTTTTAGACTTCTATCATGTCATTATTTATTTGTGTTGTTTCAGAAGCAGTCTGTTCTGTAAAAGTTTCAATTTTTGGTGTTTTAACATTTTAACTTCAGCTACAGCTTTCTTTTATCTGTTTTTTTCTTTCTTTTATTTTTGTCTTGCTTCATAATTTTTATACTTTTTTGTATATAATTATTCATGATATCTCATCCTAGCCACCACAATTCTCAACATTTCTTTCGATTAATTACCGACTATTTGGCGACAAATTTATATAGCTAAAACGTCTTTATGTTAAAAATGTAAATATAGCAAAAATTCTCCTTTTAAGGGAAAACTTTTTTGCGGACGCACCATGAACTCGGGAGAATGTTGACGCATGATAGTGCATTAAAAAAAATCCCTGACTTTTCCAGGTTTTAGAATTTTTTTTTCCCGACTTTTCCATGACTTTTTGAGCACTTGTCATTTTCTCCGACAATTCCCTGTTTTCCAGGTTTTCCAGTCGCGTAGGAATCCTGTTACAATTAAAAATAACTTTTTTAAATTTTTGAACAGAAAATGACGTCACGATTTAAAAAAAGAATTTTTACTCATAACTGTTACATTACTGTTACATAACTGTTACTCATACTGTTACATTTCAATATTTTTTTTTCATTCCGTTAATAATAAGATTTAGACGCTCATTCCAGTGGGTTTCATTGAGTCAAAATGAAACAGAAATGCATTCGTAGTAAAATATTAGGTTGTAACGAAAGTTTTCCGCCAAATCACTATTACTTAATAGTAATTATAATACATATAATTAACTGTAATAGTATATATAACCATAATTCCTTCCAAACTTTCACAGTGTCATATGATACAACAATAGTGCCTAAAGCTGTACACTTTGTTCGATGACATTCTATAGGTCACTTTTTGCAACAGAACTGGAAGTAAATGATGATTCTAATCTGGTACCGTGATTGTTCCATTTCAGAAGCCTTGTACTTAATGATAACGATATTTTTTACAAATTCCACAACACAGTGTTATAAAGCAAGTCTCTTTATTTCAAATGCCAAAAATCGTTTGACAAAATACGAGCAAACACATCAACGCGAACTGCTTGCACAGACGGTAATAGCTGTGGCGGGAAACTTTCGTTACAACCTGATATTTAGTTTTATCAATGAAAATACTCATTCCATTTTCAGACGAATGTTTTCGTTGACAAAACTAAATATTTTACTACGAATGCGTCTAAAAGTAAATTTCTGGATTTCGCTGGCACTTGTAACAAAATTGTAAACTTGCACAAAATAGTAACTGGCAAACGTAACATCAAGCATGGGAATATATTTATTAATAATCTATTGTAAAGTAAAATATTTTTAAACTAGTGAATAGAAATATGAAAAGTATGCATCTAAATTTTGCGATGATGAAAATGATTTTAGTTTTAGATTTCGTTGAAAAAAAAATGTATAATTGTGTCATAGTGGCACAAATTTTGTTGATTTTTCATTACGTAATACCAAAGATCAAAGCCTCAATTAATAATTTCATAATTTCTTATCTTAAATGCACGTTACTGACTTATTTATCTTAATTGCATGCTATGTATAGGAATAAAGTTTAATTTTCCAATATTTTGAATAGTTAAAATTAAACTTTAGTTAGAAATAAAATTTGTTTTAAGAGTCCGCAAATATAAGATTCATTAATTATTGTAGCTATTTTTGCGATTTTTTTTAAAAATAAATTTATTCAATCAGTTCTTCTATGCACTTTCATACGTCGAATTAGACGGATTTCGACTCGTATAATATTGGTGCATTTCATCTTTATCGTCTTTAACCCTTTCCGGCGCGGAGTAATTATGTTTATAAACTGATAAAATGATGGACCGACGCATGAATTTATAAATGAATTATTAGAAAATACGAACTTGCTTCTTATCAAGTACGTTGTAAAAGGAAAATTTTAATTAAATATTCTGGGTACCAGTAAAATAAAAATTAGG
Organism: Maratus speciosus; assembly: GCA_963932465.1. NCBI lineage: Eukaryota > Metazoa > Arthropoda > Arachnida > Araneae > Salticidae > Maratus > Maratus speciosus. The sequence goes on along the minus strand of OZ010793.1, from coordinate 17,411,088 downwards.
TGTCCTTTTTTAAGGACACAGCCCGCGAAAGGGTTATTTATTTTTTATTATTTTATCGGATCTAACCAATTTCAGGGGAAAGTAATTTTGTTGTTGAAATGATTGAAAGTCACCAGAATTTATGAACAAATTAATTGGAAGCTAAATAAATACTTTATTCGAAGTACACTATCAAAGCAAAATTTTATTCAAAATTCTTGTACCAATGTGACATCTGAAGAATAAAATTAAGTGGTATAAATAATAATCTGCTACCGTCCATCAAAGAAATTAAAACAGAAACTTTCTGAAAAAAAAAAAAAAAAAAAGCGATGGAGAGCCATTTATGAAACTGTTTTTTTATGTTATGCTACACATAATCCCTTCACAGTCAGCACGTCGAAAATGAAATAGTGCATTCACAAGAAGATTTTGCCATTTTTAGGTGCGACCGTAATTATATAAACACTTAGGACCTACAGTAAAACCTCCCTAAAGCGACCACGTTCCGTTGCAATAAAAATGTATCGCTCAGAGAGGTGGTCTCTTAATGGAGGTCATGTTTAAATCTAGATTTTAATTGTTGAAAAAGGTAACAATAATATTACTAAAATTTATTTTTCACATTAGGAAAAAATATGAAAATTTTAGTATCAAAACAAAAGTTAATTACATAAGTTAATTACTATAGCGATTAAAAGGGAATATATTGACGTTTGCTTTGATTTTACGGTTTTGTCTTTTACAACTTTTATTTCCAAATCCTTCTAAGTTCAGTAAAAAAAATGAAATTTCTTTTTTTGTATGGGAACCAATAATGACGATTTCATTCATTTATCTGTTTCTTTGAGAGTTTCCTGACAGAATAGGACAGGAGAGTTTATGGACCGTCATTCTTAATGTGTCATCAGAGTTAAATTCATCGCCTAAAGAGGCACAAAGGGGTTTAAATACTTAAAAAGTTACCGGAATAATACTAATAAAAAAAATCTAAACTTAGTTTAGACGTTTGATGAATAATGCGCTCTCCGGAATTTTTTTTCTAAAAAAACCTTCTTCAAGCGACCATGAAAAAACGGAATTTGTTTCATTTTCTTCAAAGAAATGGGTCGCTCATGGAGGGAGTTCAACTGGGAGGGTCTCTGAATAGAGATAAAATTAGTATTGAGCCTATGGGAATAAAGGTGATGAAATGGTCGTTCAGGGAGGTGGTCGCTTAATGGAGGTGGTTGCACAAGGAGGTTTCACTGTATATTCGCTGTCTGGTCGAATGGTTTGAAACTTAATCCATAAAATCGCTTCAGAATTTTGTTGAGAAAATCGAATCAAAACATAAAATGATATTAAATAAAAGGGTACTTGTTAGTTATCCCGTCGACCAAATTGTTGTTGCCAAATTGCAAGAGTAAATGCCAATAATGGTTGATCGTAAATGTCACATTCACTTGACAACACGTGTTTACATCATCAAGTGGTTTTTATTTCGACGTTTTATTTGTATTTTTATTAATGTTATACTAATTTATTTGTTTTTTCGTTATTAAAATAAAAATTATGTCAATTTTTTTTAATTTGGCGAAATTGGTCGACGAAATAACTAACAAGTACCAATAAAAGTTTTCTTCATTCTATTAAATCCCATCCTACGTCATGAATTCAATGTTATCCCATGATTCTAGGTTGCCACGGTGATGACGTCCTACGACTGAATTTAATATCTAAAATCGTAATAAATTTTGTATTCATGCATTTTTTTGCATACGAGTGCAACAGCTATTGCACCAAATATAATTTATAATTAATATTTATAAAACTAGTTATAGTACGAACGGGGACCTCATTTGCCACGTTTGACGTACAATTTCCATCTTGCTTAAAAGTTAGTATGGAGAACCGTCATAATAATTATTTGTCAAATATTGCACCGGGCTAAAAACATTTAAATTTGTAGTACGGCAACCAAATGGCGACACATTTTTTAGCTTCCGGTATGCTATTTCTTTCTCCCAGCAAATAAAGTGGTCGCCTTGTTCCGTTGTATAAGCCAGCCGTAAAACAAAGCAGACGTATCATTGTACTGTTAAATACTCTATTGCCATTTTTTAAACTTCTAAGCACCGCACATTTTCAATTTTTATACCATCGTATTGGGGAAAAAAAGTACTTTTAAATGCAATTTGTTTGAAAGCTGCATCTCCATTTATTTCATTTTATTGTAATTTTTAGCGTCATTTGTTTAATTTTAGCAACTCAAGTACTCCATTTCTCTAGAAAGTAAATGAAAAATAATTGGAAAATAGCAATTATATATTTTTGTTGCCATTTTCCCATAACACTGAAAGAAATGTACTTAAAATACGTGTTATTTTCAAAAATATAAATGAATGATTTCTGATAAAATATGGAGTTATTACAAACTAAATTTAATTTTAAGTATCTAGATTAATATTACAAACAAATGAAAGCATGTGAATCATTAGATAGTCGATTCTTTTTTTGTCGAGCTTCTTGAATGGCGATATCTCTCTTTTTGGGATTTGTGTGTTATTCAGCGATAGTGACGTCCTATGCGTGCTTTACTGTAGCTGTTGTTTAATACTGGATCGCAAATGAGGAATTCTTCTGCGGATACGGATGACGTCATTTTCAATAAAATAAAAGCGTGCGTTTTAAGTCTTAAAACTGAAATATGTTTTGTACTATCTATCTATCTATCTATCTATCTATCTATCTATCTATCTATATATATATATATATATATATATATTGTATACATATTTTTTTTTCATCGGGGGTTCGGCAGTAAATTCTAAAAAAGCAGAATTCCTGTTTTCTAGTAATATAGATTTCATTGATTTCTGCAGCATTTCACGCTCTCGCTTTATTAAGGAAGACATCATTTAAAAGCCTTCTTCCATCCGCTACACTGTTAAAAATTTTGCAGCATTCTGGCAGGTCATTCGACTGTTTTTTGAAAAAACGGTTTCATAACCATAATTTAACTATATTCTGACCATAAAATGGCCAATAATATGGTCAGAATAGTGTTAAAATTACGGTTGTGTAACCGTTTTCGGAAAAAACGGTCAAATGACCTGCAGAATGCTGCAAATTTTTAACAGTGTAGGTCGACGTATCCATGTTCTTTAAGGGGACCGGGTAAGCGAAATTCAACCAAAAAATCGATTTTTACTTTTTTATATCATTAAATAGTTTAAACTTTTATCTTTTCACCGGTGTATTACACATGTTTAATATATAAAAGCAAAGTGTTGGATTCATTTTTTCTAAGAGCACTTCACTGCAGTGAGCTACTTTTTTAAAATTCCGATTTCTTGGTTGGCACCACTTTTCTGAAGTGGTAAAATGCCCATTGTTTTTGCCTTTGTTAATATGTTATTAAATAAGGCCAATTTTTCTGTTTCAAAAAAGTGGTGCCAATCAAGAAATCAGAATTTAAAAAAAGTAATCCGCTGGCAACACTGCTTCACAGCTTTAATTGACTTTTTCTCAATACTTCGATTTTTCAGGTTTGTGTTCCTTTTTTTCAATATCTATTGAACTTAAGAACTCAGATTTTTCTAAATACTTATATTACGTTATAGTGCATACTTTAATAAAAGGGATTTAATGATTTGTTGAGAATTATTTATTTTAGGCAGTGAAATCTTACCAAAAATGCTAATTTAAAAATGTCTTTCAATAAATAATTAATAATTAGTTTTCAGTTTCACTTAGAAAGAAAATGGTCCGTTAAAATACGTAAAGCATGTTACTCAAACTACTCTAAAAATCTAGACCTCTATCTTTCACCATTTCTGAGAAAAAGGTACATAAAGTTTGTGTATTTTTACATGGCTGAGATAGAGCTTACCCAGTCCCCTTAACACCCAAAAAGCAAATTCCATCCCACGCGTTTGTCAACGACGACCGTATGAGCATCGTTAAAAATTAAAAGCACCACCCCATTAAACATACCTCTTTTCCGACAAACGTTGCGGCTAATTGAAATCAGTTTTGCACTCACCGCAATCTTAATTTGTTTATGAACACAACACGTTTGTTGGCGTTCGGAACTGTATGAGAAATATCGCCATTAGCAGCTAATGTCAGCTCTTCCATTTTGGCAAGAATTTGATTACAAACCTCTTTCGGTGCGAAACCCATTTTTAAGGAGGGTTAATTTCACTCATTTAAAACACGAAGTGAACGTGTAAATATGAGAGGAGGAAATGAGTGATCGGCAGATTTACAGCTAAAAGCTTAGTAACGAGCAACAAGTAATTAGTTTAATAAATAGGAAGTTACTTCCTTTACCTGTACACCCGTTTTTACATTAAATGTAATTTTCGCTCCCTATTTCAGCTCTGAAATTCCAACTGGAACCCTTTTGTATATTGGGTGGCTACACTGTAACGAAAAACAGATGTTTTATCATTTAGGAAAATACAATATAAACGTGAACTAAAATGCACAATAACTTTTTTCCGAGAGACCCACGATTTCGAAAAGAGTCTTTTATCTTTAGAAACCTCATAACTCAACCTATTTTTGAGATTTTAAGAAGTGCAAAAGAAAACAACAACAAAAAAAAAGTTACTTTTGCTGCCACTGATTTTCGGGAATGATTCCGAGTACTTGTGAATTAATCAGTTTCTTTATTGAGAATATAGGTTTTTTAACATGTTATCCATTCTTGAGTAAATATTTTCCTGTTCAACAAACCTATTTTACAGTCAAACAGGATAAATGAACAGCATTAACATTAACGTTATAAAATCAATATTGTTTTGATACTCTTGCATGTACCGGGTGTACTTGAATTTTAAAATCGGTCAGTCCTTTTTAGGACTAAAAAGGATTGGCCGATTTTAAAATTCAATAACTTGCAAACGATGACAGATATTTAAAAAATTCTTGAGGAGCGTTATGTATGATATCAGGAGATTTTTTTTTACTGTGATTCTTAAATTTAGTTCGAATTGCAAACAATAGAAGGCGCTGCGAGCAATAAGAGCTAAATTCAGGCGCAATTTTTGATCCACTCAATGCATTTTAATCTCCTTTTTTTGGCATGGAAAAAGAAAAAGGCCAAAAAAATCCATCTTGAATTTAGCGCCTTTTTCCTGAAGCGCCATCTATTGTTTGTAAATCGAACTAAATTCGAGAATCACAGTAAAAAAACTCCTGACATCATACGTAACGCTCCTGCAAGAATTTTTTAAATTTCTGTCACCGTTTGCGAGTTATTGAATTTTAAAATCAGTCAGTCCTTTTTAGGACACCCAGTATATATAAATTCAATGACGCGGCTGAAACTGTTTCATTGTGAAGGTATAGTATCCTAAAAACCAATATTCCGGTTAGAGAAAGCGGGTAGATGCACTCTAAAAAACAATTCGAAAACCAATGGCACCAAACGAAACTTTATTTTATAAATACTTCCTTAAATCTCGAAAATAGATTGGTTTCTAAGTTTTCAATGATATAAAATGCTTTTCGGAATCTTGGGTTAAGAGTCTATTGTATATTTTCACTCATGGTTACATTATATTTTCATAAATTAAGAAACTTTTGCCATTTTTTGCAGTGTATGTACAGGGTTACACTGTTAAATTTTTGTGCTAGTTTGAATCAAATTTTGGTGCTGCAGTAGCTTCAACCATAAAATGGTGAAATCTTGTTCCAGCATTTGGAGCTACGGTTTAACAGGAGCTCCAAATGTTGGAACGAAGTTTCACCATCTTATGGTTGCAGCTACTGCAGCACCAAAAGTTGGTTCAAACCAACTCAAAATTTTTCGGTCATACAAATTTGAGAAAGTTTTATGTTATTTCAATAACATAAATAAATTCATTTAGTGACATCTGACCATTTCTGCGATTTAGATTTTAAAACAGAGCCTTAATTTCAGTATTTTCCGCATCGGCTAGATGGATCCATGGTAGCGTATTTGGTTGCAAATCAAAATGTTCCCGGTTCAAGGCTGGGCGTCAGAGTCTGAAAATTTTTCCCCGGAATAGGTTTCATATTTAATTGATTCGATTTAATTTTTTTTTTTTTTTTTTTTTTTTTTGCTATTTTAAGGCCAAAAGTTGCTGTAAAATATTTTATCAATCATTTTTTTAATTCAAAAGTTCTTTTTTTTTTTTAGAATTGCGAATATTTAAATTGACTACATTTCATTGTCCGATGGAGTTAATTAAAAGAACTTTCGTATTTTTTTTTTTTTTGCCATTTTAAGGGTTTCTTTTTTTTAGGTAAAATTAAATCATGTCATTAAATATGCTTTTAACTTACACAAACATATGCCGTTACAATTATTTGAAATGCAGTTCTTGAATATTTTTAATATTTTTAATTTGATTTTAAAAAAATCTCCCAATTATAATATATAAAAAACTAAAGATGCTGCCATCTATGTTCTTATTGAAAAAGTTTAAGTGTAAGGATTTAATAATTATAAACTAACGATTTGAATTTATTAATTAAAGGATAAAGTGTTTCGAAAAGAATATTAAACGAAACCACCTGTGCGATCTTTGAACACACTTGCCCGTTTGTCAATTCTAATAGTGATTAAACATTTGTAATTGGATAAATATAAATCAGATAATTTTTTTTTAAACTTTTCTTTAGAGGTATGCATGCATTTGTATCATAAATCTTTAAACCCTGTAATACGCATTTTATTGTTTATGGTTTTCTGTAATTTAATAACAATTTACAAAATTAATGGGACGAAATAATTTCTTATCGATTCATTCTCGCATCCAAGCAGTCTGCTGAAATTCATTAAGAAAAATTGTTTCCGACAGTTAAAGTTATTTTAAGACAATCGATTTGATTTAAAAAAAGTGATAATAGGGTATGGAATGTATAATAATTTTTTAACAAAGGGGAATTTCGCATTGTCCTTTTTAGCTTTAATGAGGTTCCAATGAAGTATCATTTGAAAAATGATTTTGAGCCAGTGCTAAAATAAAAGCCTATATTAAAATAATGAGGATAAAAGCGATGAAATTAACGAGCGTAACAACCTGTTTCTATCATCCCATACATTCGATTATTATATGCATGAATCGTCTTAGTTTTTAATCGCTCAGTTTTTTAAATAGCTTTAGAATGGAATAATACACATCAACAACGAATAAAACGTTGTCATTTTCAGAAAAATAACGTTACAGGCACTCAGCTTTGAGAGAAGACCAAATCATCGCAGACGATAAAATTAATTTCTAACATACACTCGATTATTATAATAAACAAATAAATTATTCATAGTATTAGTTACATCGTTCAATTTTGAAAAGATTTTAGAATAATAATAACAAATGTTATGTAATGTTGTCAAAAAAGAAAAAAAAAAAAAAAAAAAAAAAAAAAACCTTGCACAAAAAATTGCAGGCGCTCAGCTTTGAGTGAAGACCACAGTATCGCAGGCGATAAGTTCTAACATACATTCGATTATTATAATAAATGTATAAATAATTCATTGTCTTAGTTAAATCGTCCAGTTTTGTTTTAGTTTCTTGTTAACACGTCGAACGCCAGAGTTTGCAACGAAATGGATTTTTTGGCGCCATTGACAAAGCGGCTTTCAGTGTTTATCGAGTTGGTTAACACTTCCCAATCGCGGCAATAGTTATTAATTTCATACAAAGTGTTAATTTTATACGTTTTAGTTATTTTTACACACTGAAATCACTAAACATACCTAGGGAGCTACAGGGATCTTTTTGTAAATACGTAGTAATAAGATATCAACTCATTGCAATAAATTGCCTTTAATGAAAATATTGATGGCACAGTTGGATGCCACGGAAAATATTTCTAGCACACGTGTTTGTAAGCCTTGGTAGACAATATCTTAAAGAGAGATTTCTTATACGACAGTAGTGCATCAGAAAGAAAACGTCATTCAAATGAATGAAACATAAAAGAAAGAAACAAAATACAGTAAACTCTGTCTAAGGCGGAGTCGCTTGGGACCAAGGAAATTTTCCGCAGTAGACAATATTCCGTCTTAGACAATTTTACTCTGTGTCTATGCAGTCATAGGGACTTGAAAATCTTTCCGAGTTAGACAGATTTCCGTCTTACACAGAGTCCGCCTTACAGAGAGTTTATTGTAAGTAATCCATGTTCCACCCTGCGAGTGAAAAATCTCACTAAAGAAAAAAAAAGTAAAACTCTAATACTGGATTAACATTATCCTTGTATAGGTCGGTTAAACATGCTAATTATATCAAATTAGCGAAAAGTTTGTGTCAGCCGGTTCAACGGCCACACTAAAATTAACTTTTCAAAATTGATTTTCTATTCGTTGTACGTATTGATTTTCCCAAATGAGCTGGGAAAAGCCGAACTCATTTACCTATTGGTGAACGACTCGTCGTTTATGTCTGTCTTTCTGTAAGATTTTGTAAACATATACTTGGGCTGTCGATAATCTGAATTTTCAATTCAGAATTCAGAAGTTTCATCTTCTGAAATTCTATATAACGGAATAACAGCGGTGGATAGATAAAGTTCCGTTTCTGAAGATTTTTGCTATCGTCGTTTGACTCGTCGTTTATGTCTGTCTTTTTGTAAGATTTTGTAAACACATATTTGGGCTGTCAATAATCTGAATTTTCAATTCAGAATTCAGAAGTTTCATCTTCTGAAATTTTATATAACGGAATAACAATGGTGGATAGATAAAGTTCCGTTTCTGAAGATTTTTGCTATCGTCGTTTGACTCGTCGTTTTGACTCGTCGTTTATGTCTGTCTTTTTGTAAGATTTTGTAAACATATACTTGGGCTGTCGATAATCTGAATTTTCAATTCAGAATTCAGAAGTTTCATCTTCTGAAATTTTATATAACGGAATAACAATGGTGGATAGATAAAGTTCCGTTTCTGAAGATTTTTGCTATCGTCGTTTGACTCGTCGTTTATGTCTGTCTTTTTGTAAGATTTTGTAAACATATACTTGGGCTGTCGATAATCTGAATTTTCAATTCAGAATTCAGAAGTTTCATCTTCTGAAATTTTATATAACGGAATAACAATGGTGGATAGATAAAGTTCCGTTTCTGAAGATTTTTGCTATCGTCGTTTGACTCGTCGATTATGTCTGTCTTTTTGTAAGATTTTGTAAACATATACTTGGGCTGTCGATAATCTGAATTTTCAATTCAGAATTCAGAAGTTTCATCTTCTGAAATTTTATATAACGGAATAACAATGGTGGATAGATAAAGTTCCGTTTCTGAAGATTTTTGCTATCGTCGTTTGACTCGTCGTTTTGACTCGTCGTTTATGTCTGTCTTTTTGTAAGATTTTGTAAACATATACTTGGGCTGTCGATAATCTGAATTTTCAATTCAGAATTCAGAAGTTTCATCTTCTGAAATTTTATATAACGGAATAACAACGGTGTATAAATAAAGTTCCATTTCTGAAAATTTTTGCTGTTCTTTAATTACGACATACCGCTGTTGTTGAATGGCAAACATTTCTTTTCATGTCGTTGCAAAACTAAGATTGGTTACATTTTCTGAAGTGTTGGGAAGTAAAATAATATGTTTCTGGGATTAGATGTTAAAAAAGGGATAATAATTTTCGCTCATTTAGATAAAAGCTTGAAAATCGGCAGACTTATTAAACAGTATACTCATAACGTCTATTTAGAAAATCAAAATTAGTCTCAAAATAAGTTCAGTTACTGTAAACCATCTGAAAAAACAATCTTTGCTCATAGAGATTTTACAATGATTACAATAAAACAATTTAAATATAACCTTTTATTATTAGTAGTAATACGAACTGACATTATCATAATTGGGATAAGAATTGTCCATACCTGAAAACGAACCCAAGACCTTCGGCTTAGATACTCTTTCACTTAGTTCGAAAAGTCAATTTTTATATTATTTACCAATCAGATGGAGTTAAAAATAATACAGTATCAGTAGCATGTTGAGCCTTTCTTAATCAAGTTCAAAATTTCAAAACTTGCTTGGAATTAGAAATACTCTTTACATCATTAAAATGTTTGTTCAAAGTTGAACCATTATATGGTATGAAGAAATTACAAAAACCAAAATAAGGTTCTCCTTAGCTTTCAAAAAATTGCGGTCCAGCCTTGTAAATGACTTCAATGTTCACCAAAATAGAGAGCTATTCAACAGCCAATCAAAACAATTATTTCTGTGCTCTTAGGGGCTGAGTGGAAATTTTAAACTTCAGCGCGTTAACAGAACTAAAATTTAGCATGCTATGTAGTACGCATACATATCTGTAGATAATATCAATGCAAAAACCCTTGACGGGTTAAAAGTTTCTGACGCAGCACTTTATCTTATGCTCTAAGAATTTTAAATATGGAACTTAAAAATACTGATATCAAATTTTGAGTGACGTTATGCTATTTCTTAAAAAATATATTTGTATTTATTTCATCATTTTATTTTTGTTTTATTTATAATCGCATGTGCAAAAGTTATGTTCAACATGAAAAGCTGCATAAAATTTTATTCGCTGTTACTTTATCATTTACATCTCTCATAAATTCAAAATATGAGTTTTAAAAGATATGATATAAAATTTAAGTGACGCCTTGATGTGACTTTAAAAGGTTTGTTTTAAAATTCAATTTAAATTATTACGATACGATACGATTTTAACGATACGATACGATACGATTTTAGGCTTAAGGCTGCGTCACTCGGAATAATACCGTCTTCCATGATAGAAGGTTGCACAAAAAATCTTATATTTTAACGACTATTCATGGTAATAGCAACGAATTTTTGTTACAGTATTCTGAATGTGTTGGAAAGTGTCTCATAATCTATGCCGTTCGCATGATTTTTCGTTCTTGTTTATTATTTAATTTGCTAGGTGTATGGTTCGGCTATACTACCTCCCATTGCCCTTATAACATATTTCCCATTGCTTTTCAATAAATATTCTGCAACATCGTTCCTATGAGAATGATCCTAAAGTGGTTAAAAGCGGAGATTTCATTCGAATCGTTTCATTGCGATCGCAAATATAGCGGTCCTTTCCATTATCCCACTCATCCTTGCATTAAAGATGGCGGTGAATCATTTTTTTCTATGGAAATAAAGAATCCAGTTTTCATATGAGGGAACCAGAGTTAATGGTTATTGAATCTTGACCACAAACAAATATATACAGTAGAACCTCGATTACTCAAAGTAAATGGGACCGACTCTCTTTCGGAAAATCGAAATTTTCGGATAATCCATTATGCTTCAATTTTAAGATTAAGTTGAAATATATTCAATATTTCTTATAACGGTAACATATGCTTAATAAAAAGTAAAGCAGTAGTAAAATAGAAACAAAAATAAATTACCTGAATTTTAATTTTGAAATTAAGTACCTTTTACATATATCACAAGGGTTTGAAAAAATGTTTTGTTTGTCGCAGTTTCGGTTGCCATTGCTTTGCAGCTCTACCACGATGGGACTTATCGATGGGACTACCACGATGGGACTACTTATATGGACTCGTAGTTTGGAAAGGACTGCTTGCACAGAAGGAATAGGATAGTGATAGTAAAAAAAGGATATGATAGTAACAACAACAACAAAAAAAAAAATACTAGTTGGATGTGCCAATCCCAAAACTTTCTTCTATCTTATACATCTTAATATTTCAAAAACTAGTTACACATGTTAATACTTCAATATTATTAGTTCATTACTATACCAACTTTGATTTTCATCTTAAATTTCTGCTTCAGTCAATTAAATAAACTAAAAACGAGTTAATCTATATCATGATATTTGTTAAAATTAATAGTTTTTCCTTATTCTGTTGTTATCAGATGTTTGTGAATAGCCGGCTTAGCAGGAAGTGAGTTCCCGCCTTTGCACGAGCCGCCGATGGACAATAGAACTACGAAAAATCTAGAAAAGTATACAAAAATCACCATCACAGAGCCCCATTACCGCGCGATATTTCCAAATTCAAGGAGGACCTGTTGGCCAAAGCCAAAAACATGCACAAAAAATTTGGTTCAATTTGTATGCATAATTTTATACAATTTTCGATTGTACAATAAAGAAAATGATACAGACATCGTAATTGTAGCGCACCCTTCCAACGGAATTTTTCCAAATTTAGGAAGGACCTTCATGCCATGAACAAAAAGAAACGCAAAAAATTTGGCTTAATTCTCTGCATAACTTCATACACTTTTCGATGGTATAATATTCAAAATGGCACAAAAATCGCTATTACAGTGCCCCCTACCCGCAATTTTTTTCCAAATTAAGGAAGGACCTGCTTGACATAGCCAAGAACTTAAAATAAAAATTTGGTTCAATTCTATGCATAACTTCATACACTTTTCGATGGTACAATATGCAAAATCGCTATTACAGCGCCTCCTAGTGGCAAATTTTTTTCCAAATTCAGGGAGGTGCTGCTTGTCATAGCCATAAACTTAAAATAAAAATTTGGTTCAATTCCATGCATAACTTCATACACTTTTGAATGGTACAATATTCAAAATCGCTGTTACAGCGCCCCTACCGGCGAATGTTTTCCAAATTGAGAGAGGATCTGCCTGCCAAAGCCAAAAACTTAAAATAAAAATGGTTCAATTCTATGCATAACTTCATACACTTTTTGACGGTACAATATTCAAAATCGCACAAAAATCGCTATTACTGCGCCCCCTAAAGGCGACCTTTTTCCAAATTCAGGGAGGACCTGCTTGCCATAGCCAAAAACTTTAAATAAAAATTTGGTTCAATTCTATGCATAACTTTATACACTTTTGGATGGTACAATATTCAAAATCGCACAAAAATCGCTGTTACAGCGCCCTCTACCGGCAAATTTTTTCCAAATTCAGGGAGGACCTACCTGCCATATCCAAAAACTTAAAATAAAAATTTGGTTCAATTCTATGCATAACTTCATATACTTTTGGATGGTACAATATTCAAAATCGCACAAAAATCGCTGTTACAGCGACCCCTACCGGCGATTTTTTTCCAAATTCAGGGAGGACCTACCTGCCATAGCCAAAAACTTAAAATAAAAATTTGGTTCAATTCTATGCATAACTTCATATACTTTTGGATGGTACAATATTCAAAATCGCACAAAAATCGCTGTTACAGCGCCGTCTACCGGCGAATTTTTTCCAAATTCAGGGAGGACCTACCTGCCATATCCAAAAACTTAAAATAAAAATTTGGTTCAGTTCTATGCATAACTTCATATACTTTTGGGTGGTACAATATTCAAAATCGCACAAAAATCGCTGTTACAGCGCCCCCTACCGGCGATTTTTTTCCAAATTCAGGGAGGACCTACCTGCCATAGCCAAAAACTTAAAATAAAAATTTGGTTCAATTCTATGCATAACTTCATATACTTTTGGATGGTACAATATTCAAAATCGCACAAAAATCGCTGTTACAGCGCCGTCTACCGGCGAATATTTTCCAAATTCAAGGAGGATCTGCTTGCTATAGCCAAAAACTTAACATAATATTTTGGTTCAATTCTATGCATAACTTAAAACACTTTTTGATGGTACAATGGCGACAGACACACGGACAGACGGACACACGGACACACGGACACACGGACACACGGACAGACAGACATTTTCTATATACATGTTTTTTGGGATCTCTGACCCCTAAAACATGTAAATCCGTCGAAAACCGGAAGTCGAAAAAAAATTTCGATTACAATACTTTCTTCTATTGAAGATAGAAGAAAGTAAAAACTTTGTGGATGGGATGTGATAGTAAAAAAAAAAAAAAAAACTTTAAAAATGGATTTCGGTTAACCAAGAGTTTCGGATAAAAGAGGTTCTATTGTCCTAATCGAAAAGAACGGAAGAGATAAGAAACACGAAATATCAACCGTTCAAATGAATTCTAAATTTTATTTTTATTCAAAGTAACTAGTTATACAGAGAGAGTTGTTCACACGTTTTTGTAACGATCTTTAGATGCGTTCGTAATTATATAAATAGCACCTATAGTCGTCGTCTGACCCGTCCGTCTGTCTGTCCGCCTGTCCGGATTGAACAGTGCAAAAACCACACAATCGAATGGTTTTAAAGTTAATCTGTAGAATCGTTGTAGAATTATGTCCAGTCCTTTCAAATTTTGTGAAAATCGAATCCAAACTTAAAAAGATATTCATAAAAGTTTTCTACATCCTGTTAAATTCTATCCTACGTCATGAATTCAATGATATCCCATGATTGGTCATATGATTGTAGGTTGCCATGGTGATGATGTCCTATTGAAGAGAGGGCCCTATTATTTCCGTATGACCTAATTGAATCTATAGATAATCGTAATCCATTTTGTATTCGTGCCTTTTTGAAGATGAGTGCAATAGCTATTGCACCAAGATCTGACTATTTATAAAACTAGTTAGAGTACGACTTGTAGTTATAGTCATTTGCCAAGTTTGATGTATCAATTTCCGACTTGTTACTTTTTAAATGATTTAGAATTAAATGAAAAAAAAAAAACCTGTATGGCATCCATTCGGAATTAGGTTAACTTATCGTCTGCATCATTAAAAATATTCGTCGCAATAAAATGCCGCTAGAAAATAAACAATGGACCAAAAAGTATGTACGAGGGTGGTTCAATAATTATTGTCCCGAGTGTGTGTAAAGTATTTGTACTGCGATGGTTGATATGGAATATTGAAGCTTAATGTCTTAGATGCCTATATACTCAATTTCAGAACCGCAGCTGCTATATTAACATATTTTTTTTTTTTTCGTTTTAGGTATGAGAGGTGGCACCTAGGTTGAAAGGGGGGGTTGGGGAGAAAGGCTGGTTTGGAGCTTATAGGGCCCAACCTGAAGCAGTTCTGTGATAGATTTGTGACAGTGGATGAGACATGGCTACTCCTGTGATTGCTATGATCCGGATGTAGCCACGTCTCATTCACCGCCACACCCCACACCTTTCAACCTAGGTGCGACTTCTCACACCAAAAACGAAAACAAAATATATTAATATAGCAGCTACAGTTCTGAAATTCAGCATATATACATCTAAGAACAGAAGGCTTCAATATTCCACACCAACCATCGCAGCACAAATATTTTGTACACACTCGGGACAATAATTATTGAACAACCCTCGTATATTTGCGCTTTACGAAGAGAAATTTTTTTTATTCGATTATTTAAAAAAAGGTTTGAAAAGTAGGCTTTTAATGGCAAGTAAGTGTTACAGACTAGGACTGTAATATGTCATGGATATGATTTGCCAGGTTCAGTGGACACTTTATTAATATGAAATATTAATATTTTTTTATTATTTAATTTGCTACATGTATTGTTCGGTTACACTACGCCACAGTACCCTTATAATATATTTTCCATTGCTTTTTCAATAAATATTCTGTAACGTCTTTTCCAGAAGAATGACCCTAAAACGATTAAAAGCGGGAATTTCGTTCAAATCTTTTCACTGCGATCAGAAATATCGCGATCATTTCCATCATCCCCCTCATCTGTACATTAAAGACGGCGGTAAAACATCCTTTTCTATAGTAATAAAGAATCCAATTTTCAGATGGCGGAACTCAAGTTAATCAGCTGAAAGAAGAGATGGTTATTGGATATTGACCGATAAACAACCTAATAACAATAGAAAAGAAATGAAGACATAAGAAGCACGAAATATTAAACATTCAAATGTTCCTACTCTAAATTTAATTTTCATTCAAAGTAACTAGTTATACAGAGGGTTTTTGACACATTTTCGTAAGGATTTTCACTTTTTCAATGGCTTAAAGTTAAATGAAAGAAAAAAAAACCGTATTTTGTCCATTGGGGCTAAGGTTTAATTTATCGTCTGCATCATTAAAAGAAACATTCTTCGTCTTAAAATATCATTGGAAAATAAACAACGGATCGGAAAGTATGTATTAGGTTGGCAACTAAGTTCCCGCAGTTTTTTTAAATAGTAGTTTTCTACCGGAATCCATATTTGTTTTTTGTATAGCGTTAATTTGTGTTATAATTCAGATCGCAAAATGTAGTGCCAAGTTGGGAAAAAGGAGCTTTTTCGACGCTCCTCCTCTTTGCTTTTAGTCAAGGTTGTTGGCCGCAAAAGATGTTCGCAACATTTGTGCTGTGTATGGCCATAGCTGAAAGAACCGCTCATGATTGGTATGGCAAGTTCAAAAATGGAAATTTTGACATCAACGACGCACCTCGTTCTGGCCGTCCAGTTGAGTTCTATGAAGAGCGGTTAAACCAACTTTTGCACGAAAATTCGCATCAAACGACAAGGGAATTCGCAGAGAAAATGAAATTCTCCCACACTGCTATAGAGAAGCATCTTCACTCAATGGGAAAGGTTCAGAAGTGTGGAGCATGGGTTCCGCATGCTTTATGTGACAACAACAAAAATCAGCGAGCCACAATCTCCGCTGGTTTGCTTGCTCATCACCGCTCAACTCATGGACACAAGCAACGATTTCTTTACCGAATCGTTACTGGCGATGAAAAATGGTGCATGCACATTAATATGAAGCTTCGCAAGGAATGGCTTAGCCCCGGTAAATTACCAACACCGCGCGTGAAACAAGATATTCATCCACGTAAAACGATGTTGTGTGTATGATGGGACTGGGAAGGGATTATCCATTACGAATTTCTTGAACCGAAACAAACGGTTAACGTAGAACTCTGTGATGGAACGACTCAACACGGCTATTCAAGTGAAAAGACACAATCGCAACATGGAGTTCTTTTGCTGCACGACAATGCCCGCCCTCATATCACGAATAGGATCAAGGAAGCCAATCAAACGCATAGCTGGGAAGTGCTGCCTCACCCGCCGTACTATCCCGATTTGGCACGAACAGATTTCCACCTTTTTCTATCTCTTGCAAATGCTATGAGCGGAGTTTCGTTCAATACTAATGCAGAATTGAAAGCTTGGTTGGATGAATTTTTCGAGTCGAAACTGGGGGATTTCTACCAACGAGGTATTGAAAATCTTGTTGAACGTTGGGAAGAAGTTGCAAATAACAAGGAAGAACACATTGTTGATTAATTAGTTGTTAAATTTTATTGAAAAATAAACTTTTAAAAATTTAAAAAAGGGCGAGAACTTAGTTACCAACCCAGTTGGCATTCCATAGTTGACATTCCATTTTAACCTTTCCGACTCGGGAGTCTCTTATACAAATTTTATTCGGTTTACACCACTTTTTAAAAAGAAGTTTCCTTTAAGTACGCAATTTCAAAAATGGTCTAATTGAATAAGGCAAATTTTATTTTCCTTTATCACTGGTGCTAATATCAAATTTTGCAAAGAAAGATGATGTCCAGTCAGGCTGGACATACGAGTGAAAAGAGTTAATTATCTGAAATTTAGCATAAATTAACTCGATCAAAAAACAAAATACAGATTACGACAGGAAAAATGTATTTTTAAAAAGGCGGGAATATAGTTGCCAATCCAGTTGTCTTTCTATAGTTGGCATTCCATTTTAATGACATGAAATTTAACCGGATCAAAAAAACATAATAGAGAATCCTGTAGCAAAATGTATGTCGAAAAGCGGCGGGAACGCACTTACCAACCCACTCTGAGTTCTATAGTTGACATTACATTTTAATTATCTGAACTTTAACATAAATTAAATCCATAAAAAAAACAGAATATGGATTCTGGTAGAAAAAGTGTATTTAAACAAACTGCGGGAACTTAGTTGCCAACCCAATATTTGTGTTTTACGAATAGAAATACTCTTATTCGATTAAAAAAAAAAAAAAAAAAAGGTGTGAAAAGCAGCGTTTTAACAGCAAGTAATTGCTACAATCTAGGTCTGTAATATTTCATGGATGTGATTTGCCAGGCTCAGTGGACACATTATTAATATGAAATATTAATATATTTTTATCATTTAATTTTCTATATGTATTGTTCGGCTATACTACGCCCCATTGCCCCTGCAACATATTTTCCATTACTTTTTTAATAAATATTCTGTAACATCGCTTCTAGAAGAACGACCTTAAAGTGATTAAAAACGGAGATTTCGGTCGAACCGTTTCATTGCGATCAGAAATATTGCTATCTATCATTTTCATCATCCCACTCATCCATCCATTAAAGACGGCGGTGAAACATCCTTTTCTATGGTAATAAAGAATCTAATTTTCAGATGAAGGAACCCGAGTTAATCAACTGAAAACAGAAAGGTTACTGAGATGATTATTGAATATTGGCCGCTAAACAACTATATTCGAAAAGAACGGAAGTGATACGAAACACGAAATATCAAAGACTCTCAATATTATTTGGATTCAAAGGAATTATTTATGTTTTACATCCATAAAAATGGAAATATGAATACAATATTTTATGATAGATAGTACACTGTAAAAAAAAAAAAAAGAAATAAAGACAAACGTTTCTCAATCTATATATAATATAACCACAAAGAAAAATATACAATAATCTCTTCCGAGATTCCGAGATCCACGATCCCGAATAGCATTCTTTATCAATACAAACCTCAGAACCAATATATTTTCGGGATTTAAAAAATGGTTTTAAAAAAGTTTGGCTTTCACTGATTTTCGGAAGCGTTTCCGGGTCGTTTTTCTAGCTCATTAATCAGATTTATCAACACGGCATATAGGTTTTTAAGATTCTCTTCATTGTCAATTAAACAATTTCAGGTGCATAACTTAATTTATTCCTGCAAGACTAACAAAGTAATATTAATTTTAAAGTTAATATTAATGTTTCTCATTTATCCTGTTTGTCTGTAAAACATGTTTGTTGAACAGGAAGATAATTAACACATGCTGGACAATTGCACCATAAAATATAATAAATAAGAACGTATTCATTAAAAACACATAAACTTGCTGAATGCTACACAAAAACACGTTATATGAACTTGTACCATTAAAATCAATGATGAAATTTACGTTTCGAACTGTTTCTGCTGTCGCCTTCAGGATAAAATGTGATTTTGAAATGATTTTTAAAAAGGCTAGAGACGAAAGTTTTTTGTGTGAGAGACAATTTATTGATTCTTGACCGATTACATGATGGAAAAAATGCAGTGGCGCCATCCATGCATTCATCAGAAATCTTTTTAAATGAATTGAGTTGGAAATAATTTCATTCAAAAATTTATCTGATGTAGTCACTGGATGTCGCCACTGTATTTTTTTCAGTCATGTAATTGGTCATGTATCACCAAATTCTCTCTCACACAGGAATCTTTCGTTTCTAGTCTTTTAAAAATCATTTCAACATCACATTTTATCCTGAGGACGACTGCGGAAGCAGTTCGAAACGTAGGTTTTATCATTCATTTCATGTTCAAGTTCATATAAAGGTTCCTGTTTATGTGTACCATTCTGCAAGTTTATGTGTTTTTAACAAATATTTTCTTATTTATGAATATGATTTACTTGAGAATGGATAGCATGCTAAAAAAACCTATATTCTGAATAAGGAAACTGATTAGTACACTCTACAGAGTACTCGGAAACGTTTCCGAAAACCAGTGGCAGCAAAAGAAACTTTGTTTTCATAAAACCTTCTTCAAATATCGAAAATATATTGGTTTCTGAGGTTTTTAAAGATAAAGAACGCTTTTTGGCGACTCGGAAAAGGTTATTGCGCATTTCCGTTTGTGATTGTATTATAATTCCATTAGATAAAAAAAAAAAAAGTTTTTTTTTTTTTTCTAAATATATTTTTTAACAGTGTACATATAAATACACTTTGGGCAGCAGAATATATCAAATACATTGGATTGTAATATATGACTATTTTCATAATTAAATTTAAGGTTTTAAGGCTTTATCCGAAATTCTATAGAAATAAGAAAAGTACGCAAAGAGGACAATCATTGTTTTTTAAATGATATCTAACCCATTCCAAAATTTTGCTTTTTTTTTAAACTAGGGGGCTCTGCCTCCTACGAGCTACGCTCGCCAACACCCATCCAGACGCAGCAGATTCTAAAAACACTCTAATTTGATAGGCTTTAAAATGATTACGAAAGATTGAATTGTAATTAAAAAACCACTGACGATCTCTCTGTAAATGGGTTTCCATTCATGTCCCTTTGATTAGGAAATTTAAAGACTGAATCAAATGCTGTTAAGACGTCTAATGGCTGTTTGAATAAGGTAGTACTTGTGTCTGATTAAGTAAGACCAGTTAAACATTTGAAAATAAGCTAATATAAAATGAACTAAGTAAACAGAGTCTTTGCCTCCAGGTATTTTTTAAGAACGCTGTAAGAAAATTGTTTTAAGTAAGACATTTTAAATGTATCCTTTTAAATCTTACGTAATTTTCTTTAAAGTTTTTTTTTTCACTTTTTAATATTCGCGTGAAAATAATTTTGTCGTTAGAAAGAAGATATTACTTGCTTTGTCTTAGAATTGGCAACAATAGTTTAAAAAATCATCTCGAAATATGAAATAAATTTCTCGTGTAAAACATTTGTATTTTTTAACTTAAACTGTTTGGCACTAGTATTATTTGGCCATTTTAAATAGGGCGTAATTTTCCACCATTAACTGCTTTTAACGCATATTAATGAATTTATTATTTTAAAGGTTTCTTTCTTTTTTTAATATTCACATGTAAATACAATTTTTCTGACGTAAGTTTCAATATTTTCCTGCTTTTAGCACGTAATCATTTAGTTCTTATTTTAAATGTTTTTTTCTGTTTTTATTAGTCACGTGTAAATAAATTTTTAATTTAAAGGAAATAGTATTATTTGCTCTCTTTTTACTATTGACAACAATTTAAAACATTAACCTTTTCTACAATAATAAAAAAAACCCCTCTTGAAATGATGAAAATTCGAATAAAAATGTTGAAACCGAGTCAAATTAAAAAATAAATGCAGTCTGCACACCGCATACTTGTAATGTATATCCTTAGAAAAAATGATTGAATTACTATGCATAGATTTTGCTCCTATAATTTTTTTTTAATAGAACGACTTTGTCTAACTTTAATATTGAATAGTTCTTAAAATAATTCGTAGATTTAAAAGCTGTCTACTGCAGCGTGTTTACCCAATATTTCTCTTTAATACTACCCATTTTGATATTTTTTTTATGCAGTCGATTCCTTAATATTAGCGAGGAAAGACGTCTGGTCACAAAAAATTTATTTACGGCGTCGGTGACAGCGTTTCTTTTTCTTTTTTTTTTCAAAAGAGATATCAAATATCATATTAAGAACATAACAACTATAAAACGAATTTCATTTTTTCAGAAATTATGACGTCCAATCCTAATTAATTTTGAAAATTGGAATTTAAAAAAAATTCCACAGTTTTTAGAAACAAAATAGCTATTGTTCTCAATCTCCGACAAATTGGAGTTTGATTTAAAATAAAAATACCCAGACCATGGAAAAAAACTCGACGAAAAGAATCTTTCTTCGAGAATTTCTTTCTTCAATTTTCATTTGGTGAAAAAAACATTCTCACTAAAATTTACACTGTACAACAAAGAAATTTTACTGTCACAGTTTTGAGAAACAAAATAGCTATTGTTCTCAATCACCGACAAATTGGAGTTTGATTTAGAAAAAAAACATCCGGATCATGAAAATAAAAAAAAAACCTCGATGAAAAGAATCTTTTTTCATCCGATAATGTTTCGTTTGGTGAAAAAACATTTTCACTAAAAATTACACTGCACAACAATGAAATTGCCTCTGAAGTGAAAGTGTGTAATTCTGTATAAAATGAAACCACCGAACAGGAATAAGTTCATAAAAAACCTCCATGGGCTGATAATGGACAAAATACAGATGCGCAAGGTTGAGATTTTTTTTTTTTTTTTTTTTTAAGAATGTATTTTTAAATTAATTTTTAAAAAATATATGAACCTATCAAATTTTTAACAGAAACCGATTTCTATAAGCTTCAAATATGCGAATTTAAAATTACAGCTCATTCCAACATGTAGCTCAGCAACTCATTCAACGTTTTTAAATTTTGTTTAAAAATTACCCCCATTGCAGTTTGTTTTGGAACAATATTAACTAGTTGGATGTGCCAATCCCAAAGCTTTTTTCAATCTCATATGTATTAATATTTCAAAATGTTGTTACAAATGTCAATATTTCATTTTTATTAGTTCAATACTATATCAACTTTGACTTTCATCTTAGATTTCTGCTTCAGTCCATTAATCAGAGTTAACGACAAACGAGTTAATCTCGATCATGATATTTATTAAAATCAATAGTTTTTCTTTATTCTGTTGTATGTCAACTGTTCGCGAATAGTCGGCTTACCAGGATGGGTTAGGTCAAGTCGATTCACCAGCCGCCTGTGTACAATAGAACTACGAAAAATCAAGAAAATGAGACAAGAATCGATATTATAGCACCCCCTTTCGGCAGAATATTTCTAAATTCAGGGAGGACCTTCTTGTCATGGCCAAAAACATACACAATAAATTTGGCTCAATTCTATGCATAACTTCAAACACTTTTTGATGGTAAAATATTGAAAATGGCACAAAAATCGCTATTATAGCGTCCTCTTTCGGCGGAAGTTTTCCAAATTCAGGGAGGAATTTCATGCTATGGTCAAAAACATACACAAAATATTTGGTTCAATTCTGTGCATAACTTCATACACTTTTCGATGGTAGAATATTCAAAATGCCACAAAAATCGCTATTACAGTGCCCCCTTCCGGCGGATTTTTTCCGAATTCAGGTAGGACCTGCTTGTCATAGTCAAAAACTTAACAAAAAAATTAGTTCAATTCTATGCATCACTTCTTACACTTTTTGACGGTACAATGGCGACAGACATACGGACACACGGCCAGACAGACATTTTCTATAAAGATGTTTTTGGGGATCTCTGACCCCCTAAAATGTGTAAATCCGTCGAAAATCGGAAGTCGAAAAAAATTTCGATTACAATACTTTCTTCTATTGAAGATAGAAGAAAGTAACAAGTAAAAGTTAAATTTAAAAAATCAAAAACCCGACTGCGTAAAAAGCGAATTAATTAATTATTTCTCGTCCATATGAAACTATTTTTTTTATATTACTTACCTATTTTTTTGTACTTGTATTGATGACTCTTAAGTTGTGTTTAGTTGTTAGTTCCTATCTGAAAACACTGCTTTGATGAGGCCTATAGATGTTTATGTAGTTGCAGTAAAGCTAGAGATCTTACCTACACAACTTCTAGGTTGTGTAATATTTAAACGGACTTCTGACTGTAAAATAGTCAATGAAACATCGTCTTCATTTTGAAAGACCTATCCAATGATAGGCCACTCAATAGGTTGTGTACATTTTTTTTTCATGTCTACCGCGATTTTGTATCTTACGGCCGCCATTTGGAATAAAAAAAACAAAACCTAGCCTATAACCATCGGACGGTTAAGACGATTCGATACAGATCTCATTCATTAAAATCCATCCAGCCGTTGGGATGTTTCGAGGGTATAAAAAAATCCACATACCCAGATACCCGTGAAACACATAACCCTTCTTGGCAGTCGGTAAAAAAGGCATTTAACATAATAGGAATTCCAATTGTTACCTCTGAATATATTTTAAATTACATTACCAAATGATTACCAAATGATGACCCAAATAGGATATAAAATTTAGTTCTCAATACTGGAAATTTCAAAGTTTATTATAATTTCAATAGGGATTTTATGAATTCCTGATCAAAAGGAGACCTGAGAACTAGGTTGAGCTTGTAAACAATCTGCTACAAAAGTATCAGCAACTGGTTTGCAATATATCCCTAAAAATTCTACTACTCTTCAAAAATAATGGTTTTAAAAATCTATAATTCTTGATACCTTCGAAGAGCTGTTTAGTTTTAGTAATAAATGCACAACAAACAGTTTTCTCTGCATGTAATCGAGACATAGTGTTTTTCTGAAAATGTCGTCTATATTGTGGTAGGTTTGTTTGTCAACATACGCAAAATATTTTTACTTATGTACTTTTTATTAATTTTAGAAATATGTTCAATAAAATTTATATAGTGTTCTATCTTTGTTTTCAGATATTTAGAGAAAAAATAATATTTTTATAGTTTAGACTTTATTAGTGCTGAATTCTTAGCGATTAATCCAATACACTATATGGCCAATGAAGATTGGTGACTTGCGATTTTAGACGTTTTGTTAAATATCTAGAAAAATACACCAGGAATTATCCTGAAACTCCAGGTGTGTAAACAGAATAGTATAGGTCATATATTTCCGCGAAGAATTTTTCCTGAAATCTCATAGGGGACCATTAACAAACTGAAAAAGAACGAATATCTTTTGGATATCCCTGTATAAACTAATATAGCAAAAGGAAGCAAAAAGATGAGGACCTGTATCCAAATATCTGTTGATTAGTGCCTAGCGTACACAATATTGCACATACTACTACATTTGGATACAACCCTCATCTTTTTGTTTCCTTTTGGGAACAACGGATTTCGAGCTTATTCTATCGACGATAATTTTCAGAATTTTCAAGCTATGTTTTTCAGACTTTTACAAAAGTTGCTCTATACACTTAGCTAATACATTATGCACATTATATTTTGATTGCATTCGCGCACCCGCAGTGAAGCCTTTTTTAGTAAACCTGCTGATTTTTCATCCAATTTTCATTATTTTTTTAATTCTGATTGCAGGGTATTGTGTACAATGTTGTTTGTCATATTTTCTGAAAAGAACATTTTTTTATATTAAGAACTCTGCAAAATATAATAAAAAAACTTGTCAAAATTTGGGACTGTTTTTATAAAAACCTTCATTTCTCTACTAGTTTACATGCTATCATCATAAAAATGAACACAGTCTATCACAATAAGCCTCTTAATCATGTTCTACAGTTTGAACGCTTTTGCTACGTTAGTTTTGACAGGGTTATCCAAAAAATATTCGTTCTTTTTCAATTTGTTGGCGGTCCCCTATGGGGTTTCGGGAAAAACTCTTCGCGGAAATACATGACCTGTACTATTTGCTTTACATACCTGGAATTTTAGGATGATTCCTCATGTATTTTTCTAGATATTTAACAAAACGTCTAAAATTGCAAGTGACTAATCATCATTGACCATATAGTGTAGATATGTGTCCTTATAATTAAAAAACATAAATAAATTAAGTTCCTTTTTTGTATTTCATGTAGTTTTAATTATTAAAAATGTAGAAATATTTTTTTATTTCTTTTTATTAATAAAAATATAAATTAACTGTATGTACTTAATATTTGTTTCTTATCTTTAGCTGTAACTGTATTGTATATTATTCATTCTGTTGTGTTGGATGATTTACCGTATGTTATGAAAAGATGTGATTACAATTTATTTTTTTTTCCTTCTCTAAATCAATTATTTTTTTCTCTTGTTTCTTCGTTTAGTATGGGTTCCAATGCAAGTATGCTTGCCAATGAAAGTTCCTATTGGCAAGTAACAGGCTATAGTTTGCTTGTTTAGCTGCCTGTTATATGAAATTATGTATTTTTCAGCAACACATGGTATTTTTGCCGACAGACGATTACCTTTTGCTCTGTCTGTGATATTTAATTTCCTTCATTAAATTTTTCTATTACATTATTGTTCCTTTTGTGATTAATTTCTTTTTTATTCCAATTTTGTTTGGTATCATCGATATATTAAAATTTTTAGAATGACAATGTTTACAGATTTCCTAGTGCTTTATTTTTCAAGAAGTTTTACATTAATATATATTTTAGCATAACAGTTAATGTATAATATTATTACATGCCATCTTCATTTAGAAATTTAGTTAGTATTGTTATTTGAACTTGTAAGTTTTGATTCAAAAGTATTATATATATATATTGTAGCTATTTTTTCTTTCTAGTATGCAAAATATTATATTTTTGAAATTCTTATTTAATCATTTAAAATAAAATTTTTCTTTACTTTTATTATTTTTATCTTTTTTTTTTTTTTTTTTTTTTTTTTTTTTTTTTTTTTTTTTTTTTTTACTGAAAGTTATGACATTACTTGATAAATCATTCGCTTCAAGCGCTAAGTTACGAAAAAAACCTTCAGACATATCTAATATTTCAATACTTTTATTTACTTATCTACATCTATAAAAGCCGTTCTCTGTGTGTATGTCCTTTATACAAATCTTTAATTTTTGACCGTTTTGCACGAAACTTGCTGTACACAGGCTTTAGAACGTGGAATAGATCCCTGTCACCTTTAAAAAATCACCAGACCAATATTTATCCCCTTTTTCTATCATCTTTCATAATTTAAAATTATAGAAATATCTCATTTTAAATTTTCAAATTCAATAGCTTCTTTCCTGTTGCCAGACGTCTAAAAAACTGCTCAATAATTTTTAAAAAAATGATAACTCGAGTACTTTGTTTTATTAGCCAATAAAAATTCAGACTCGACTGCTATATTTGTACATTTTTTAAATCGACGCCATTCTAATCAGAAAATGCACATTTTTATATATTTATGTAAAAACTTTAACTAAGCATGTTTTAAAATTACCTTAGAAGTACTTTAGTTGAATGTTAAAAAATCTATTTTAATGAAGTCGTTTCAATATCAAGAATCAAATAAGGAAAATGATAATAGTAAAAAAAAGAAAAAAAAAATCGTTTGCTAGATATGACGTCAATGTCATCAATATAATTTCAAACTGGCTCTAAAAACTGGATGCTACAATTTATTCCCTATTTCTTTGTAATCTTTAATTATATCATTTAGATAAATGTTTTAATACCTGAAATGCAATGATAACATTCTACGATTTGTATCGAATACGGTTATACAAAATACGATTTTTCTACGATTTATATTAAATAGAAATTATAGCTATTATTTTTTAGGGTAAGCTTTTTTTTCTTTTTTAAACGAAATTTCATGACTGACAGAATTTTCTGTTAGACGTTGAAATAATGGGATGCATGATGTTTAGAGATCAAATTGCAGTAAAAACGTAATTTATGGTACGGTTAGGTTGTTGCCACCAACAATATGGTTCTAGGCGTTACTCATAGATATGTCTTTTCTTCATAATATTGCATTAATAGCAAACGGATATATCTTTCTGAATTGTGTTACAGGTATATTTAAAAATATATCCGTGATTGAAAATTAATTTAAAATGGATAAACAATCCGTAAATTGAGATAAGCTTAAAAAAAAAAAAAATACTGAAAGTACTTTTTGTATTCTATTAGATGTTGGAATAATCAAATGTGCGATGTTTAAAGGTCAAATTGCAGTAAAAGTTAAATTTATGGTTGGGTTAGGTTGTTGCCACCAACAATACGATACTAGAGATACTCATAGTTCATCAATGTCTTTACTTTATAATATTGCATTAAGAGCAAACAGGTATATCTTTCGTAATTGGGCTGCATGTAGAGATGAGATTTCCACGTGTTTGCACACCAGTGTATTCTTAAAGAAAATGTTGTTCTGTTAAATCAAGAGAGTGTCCCGATTAAATGAAATATCATTTACTCTAACAAAATACTGGTGTGAAAAAATGCGGAAATCTTATCCCTGGCTGCATGCAAATCAAAAATATCCATGATTGAAAATTACTTTAAAATCTATTCACATGAAAAAATTGAGATACAATTTTCAAATAAATTTCATTTGACAGAAGCTTTTTCTATTCGACAGTGTGAAAAACGAAATTGTATGATGATCATGAGTTTAAAAAATTTTAGTAAAGGCAAAATTTATGGGTTAGGTCATTGCCATCATCAGTATAATGTCACAATTGACATTGTGTTTGTAGTTTATATATATATATATATATTCTGAAGATGACTCA
Source organism: Maratus speciosus (assembly GCA_963932465.1). NCBI lineage: Eukaryota > Metazoa > Arthropoda > Arachnida > Araneae > Salticidae > Maratus > Maratus speciosus. The sequence continues at coordinate 17,383,243 of OZ010793.1, read as the reverse complement.
ATGAAAGAGTCGAAACATGTAAATTTTTAATATTTTTAATGTTTTTTATTATTTAAATGACGCTTTTTAAGCAAATAATTGTACTTTAATATATGTTATGACATTTGTTTGGAATATACATTATTATGGTATAGTTAATAGTAGACGCAATTAAAACTATTTTACTTATATTTCTTATCGGTCTTTTAACGATTCGTGGACGGTAATGCACCAATCTCAGTTATTGTTACTGCCGTATTATTTCATTTTAATGTATTTTACCCGGGTGGACCATTATTACTGACACGAGCGAAGCCGGGTAGATCTGCTAGTTTATTTATATTTTCCATATATTCTAGGTGACCTATGGAAAAACCGATACGCCAATACTGTGGGGGCATTTTTGATGGCGGTATTTAATGGTGATATTGCGGTATCTTACAAGTGTCTAATGTCTGCAAATATTGCTTCATTGCATATGTAAGTTTGAGATAAGAGAAACGTATGCGTGTTCTAATCAAGATCTGGAAATATTAATTCTAAAAAGTTGCTTTGCAGTTTTCGATGGGCAAGCAATGTTTTTGTGTGTCCCCCCCCCACACACACACTCAAAATTTTATCATAATACTATATCCTCAAATACAAAATAAGTAAAAGTAAAAATAGTATATATTTTTTAATACACTGTATTAAAAGCATTCAATTTTATCTTGAAAATCACACCTAATTTCAGGATTGCAGTTCATGATTTCCTTCAAAAAAATTTCCTATACAATACATTAATTTGAAGTCGGCACCGAGCACGTTTATGGGAAAGTCCTCACTTTTTTTCTAATTCTTGGTAGAAAACGCAAGCTAGTGAATTTATTTAAAAAATAGGGGAGACTGGGGATGGCTGACCTTTTTTTACAAAATTATTTTTTATTTTTTAAATAACGAACCTAGAATAAAGTTTCATATATCATTTTATTTGTTATAGAATCAGTTATCAAAATAAAACGGCGACATAAGTGTACTGTATAAGAAATTTGAAATAAATGTTGATTTTAAACAGGGGAAAATAACGGGAAGCTTGACCCACTTTAATTTATATCTAAATGTTTGTTAAGGGAAATAAAATCAGTAGTTAAAAAGAGGCAAAATAACTTTATGCTACAAGGTTTAATTATTATTAAAAAAATATTCAGGTAAATATGATGTGTAAACAAACCTGCTTAGACGGAATTCCGGTTTTTTCACTCTCGACCTGGCAGCACTGTGTTGCCACATAGTTTGGCTTCATCTCATTGTGTTCATCTAGGCGAAATTTGTTTACATACCTTCCTAAAGTGTTTTGATCAATCTCATGTTCTTTTGCAGATTGATGAATACCTAGCATTTCTTAAAGCTGCTGCTTTCATTCTTTTTAGTCTTCTCCGTTCTTTCTATTTACCTGCTATGGGTACTAGTTAAATGAAATAAAAGTTCCTATCAACTTTCCTATTTATATTTCATTAAATTTTTTCTTGCTTCTATAGAAATTTTTCACATCTTCATTTAATCAGTTTTAAACATTTTCCATTCTATCAATAACCCCAATTACTGTAGTTTTACAGAATAAATTTACATTATTTTAGAAATATAACCACTAACTCTTCATTATGTACAGTCGTGGAAAAAAAAGTAAACACCCCCAACTAACTCTTCAAAAAATTATCGTAGAATAGAGATATTGGTACCGAACGATTGGAAATAAAGTCTACTTTTAAATGATGTACACAAAATTTGCTTAGGCGGCCATGTACATATTGAAACGAACCCAAACTTCATTTTTTTTCAATAGAAATAACCAATTTTAACAAGATATTTCAAATATTCTGTTCAAACTATGCCTAGACACCAAATTTCAAGTCATTTCAATGATAAGTATTTGAATTATAAACCTTCAAAATTGAGTGCTTCTAATGTTAAATTAAATTTTCATATTTTTATTAATATCTCCTGAAATTATACTCCTAATGTGCTAATTTTTTGTGTAGCAATAATACTAAAGTACCCAAAGATAACTACGTTGAATTTGCAATTTTTATAATCTTATGCTATGAATTATGAATTAATATTCGAAAAAATTATGAATTACAACCTACAATTTTTTTTGATGGATTTAGATTTATTAAGTCCTTCTTTATGAAATCCAAAATTTCACATTTTTCTTCCAAGTAGTTTTCAAATTATGCTTAAAAAAACGGCAAGGTTTAAGGGACCGTCTATGATAGAAGTGACTAGATATTTTGAAACCGGTAACTGCTTGAGTGGCGCTTAAGATGCCTTGATCTTGTTCTCCCTCGGTCAACAATCGAGTACTGAACTTCAATTCGGATACAGTCCCTAAAATACGCTCGTTTTAAAATAATTAATTTCTCGGAAACTAATCGTACGAATTGCATAAAAATTTGTTTTTAGCTAATTGAAGGGTGTAGCTGCATTTATGCTGTCAGAATTGTGTACTGCTATTGGAAAAAAACAAAGTTATGGTTCGTTTTAATATGTAGATGGCCCTCTAAGCAAATTTTATATACATCATTTAAAAGTAGACTTTATTACCAATCGTGTGCTACCAGTAACTTTCTTCTGTGATAATTTTTTGCAGAGTTAGTAAGGGGTGTTTACATTTTTTTTTTTACACGACTGTACACCTGTACAGTGGATAGTAAAAGGATTTCTAAAAACACTTAATTATATAAGGATCTTTGACCATTTGGCCAACCCTTACCACATTGCCTGAGTTAAGTCTCGCCAGATAGTTACTTTTTAAATCATAGCACATGTTTATGTTTAGCCTAATTTATTATACAATCTTTATGCATGGAATGAAAGCTTAATATTTCTACACTAGTATATAACCACTGTCAAAAATAACGGAATGTGAATGACAAATCTTCAAAACAACAATAAAAAATGACAAATAAATAAATAAATAAAATAAATAAATAAATAAATAAATAAATAATGCCTCATGCATTTTGTTAATCAAAAAGTATTATCCTTTGATTTTTGATGAACCATGAATTTATGTAAACTACAGTTTAGTCACAAGCACTTAAACGCGCCATTTCCAGCTACACATTCTATGACGAAAATGCTTGTTTATGTTCCCTCTATATTAAAAACTTGCAATTTAGCGTATTACAGAATAATTCAAAGTTAGTTTCTGAGTAGTAAAATAATTTGTGTCACAAAATTAACATAGTGTAAAAAATAATTTATCCTACATTAATTTTGTGACTTACAAATTATTTTACTACTCAGAAACGAATTTTGAATTATTCTGTAATACGCTAAACAGCAAATTTTTAATGATTTTAATCTGCATTATTTCTGAAAGTAAATTGCGTTAATGACATTTTTTTTTCGCTACAAACTTATTATTTTAAAATTCATAATTTTATCTGCAAGATAATTAAAATACGTTATACCACTGTGTTATTATTATATTCAATTTCAATGAGAATTGATAAGAAATATTAATTTTATCTGCAATGCCTTCAAATCTGATAAAATGCATTAAAAGAAATGCGAGTGTAGCTGCTTACAGCTCGTACTTCCGGTTGTTGTATAGATAGTTATCCGTTATTTTTAATTTAGAACTTAATTAGATAGTTTTTGAAGGTTTTTACCCCTTCCTGCATACTGCGACATATATGGCACATACTGAATTTACTGTAGTTCTGCAGTTGCTTTTAATCGCATGAGTTCCATTCTTCTTTGTTCAATACGTCAGTTGATGAGGTATGTGATGCCAACAGGTGCTGCCTCCTTTCGAGCGGATTTTGGCACCAAAAAAGAGGCGAAAGGTGAGAAATTAATAGTTGTTACTTTATGTTGCTTGATAGTGAATATTTTTGTTTTTTATGTGTGGAAAAAAGAAGAAGACTGGGCTGAAAATAATACAGCTGCGTTTGTAAGTATCTTGTGAATAATATAGCATGATGGTAACACATTGTAGAAATGCTAGCGTATGTAGTACGTAAAAATGGGTACGTGCTATATATGTCACTCCATGCATTGACAGATTGTATTTTTCCATAGTGGTTGAAATGTGTATTTGTTTAAATTAAAATAATAAAACTTTGTAAAAAATCACCATAAAATTAAAACAAAACACAGGACGCGTTTCGAGCTAAAAACATAACAGCTCGTCATCAGCTAAGCATACACGTGTCCGTAAACGAACAAGTTTCGGAACTTGTTCGTTTGGAACTTGTTCGTTTACGGACACGTGTATGCTTAGCTGATGACGAGCTGTTATGTTTTTAGCTCGAAACGCGTCCTGTGTTTTGTTTTAATTTTATGGTGATTTTTTACAAAGTTTTATTATTTTAATTGCTTCATATCGCCAGTTTTCGGTGCTGTTTCGCTGTGTATTTGTTTATTCACCATAAAAAATACGAAGTGTCAGTTTGTCTGAACGATGACCGAAATTGCTTTGCTAAGTTTCACACTGAGTGAAAGATCCCATGGCCAGAACTAAGGGGGGGGGGGGGGTCCGCCGAGCCCTGAGTTGTGAGTGAGAAATTGCAGACTCAGGTATCGGCCGGTCTGCCGGAGTAGCTCAGTGGTTAGAGCAGCAGTCTTGTATACTGTGGTCCCGGGTTCGATTCCTGGCTCTGGCTATTTTTTCACTCTAGTTGGGTTTATTGTATTTATTGTATGCATGTCTGTATAATATTTATATATACCTTTAGTCATTCATTTGTTTCAAGATTTGGAAATTGTGAATGGCAACAGTGTTCATTTGTTTATATCTAGTAATCTGATGTTTATAATAGCCTATTTTTTATTTGGAACTTAATACATTATAATTGGATATGATATATATGTTTTATATGAAAATATGCTGAAGAAACATTATTTCAAATAGAAGAAATTATCATTTGGCTGTCATATGTTAGCATATGTTTTCCATTAAACCTAACATGGCGTTTAGTTACGTTCAATTCGCAGGCCACAATGGTTCGCACCGGAATGGTTACCTACACTTTTCTCCACTCGGATTTTATTATAAGTAGATTACTTAAATTTCTATAATATATTTTATTAGAGAAAATCTTATAAAGTTTTCCTAAAAAATGCACTTTTTAAGGTGAAAATTCTTCACAATTCATTTTCCCACACCTGTTTCAATTATCTTCTTGAAACAAAGACTATTGTTTGATCATTTCATTACCTTTGGTTGCCACCTATTGGTAAAACTCTGAAATTCTTTTATATATGAAAACTGAAAGGTAGGTCAAGCCTCCCCTATGTTCAACCATCAACAGACTCTCCTATATAATTTTTGCTCTGTCTCTTTTTTTAATATAAGTCAACAGAAAAGAATAAAAAAAACATTATTAAAACAATCTTATTAGGATTTCTAAATTGATTTCTCAACGTATAATCATAATTTAATTAATGTGACATTATTAATTAATTAAAGCGTATTTTTAAAAATATATTACACCCTTTATTTTTTATTTATAATTTCTACCTTATGGTGCTTAAAATATTTCGTCGTGACAGCTTCACAGTCAGTTGGCTTTTTTTGGCGAAAGTAATTTGATGTATCATTAAATTCATTGTTGCTTTAACTCGCATAAATTGTAAACATAAAAAATACTAGGAGATAGATCACCTGTGGTAGGCTTAAGATATTATTTTATAATTAAGTTCTAAAAATATTAAAATAAAACATACTTTTGTACACAATTTTTTTAATTCTAACCTGATTAGAAAATTCCATCCTTACATATCAAAGATAAAACCAGGTTGAGTTAAACAAGTAGTATAAAAATTTTGCTTTTAAAGTCAATTCCTATTTAGGTCATCAAAGGAAAATTTAATATAATCCCTTAAGCTAATATTAGTTTTTGTTGCATTAAAATATCTCAATTTGTTGATTTTCCATAAGCAAGTAGGTTTACAATGGAACTCTATGGGAATTTGGTGAAATATTAGTGACATCGCTAAGCGGGCGTCACTTTTGGCCGCCAAATTTGACGATATATCGCCAAGTTGGCGACAAACATGGCGGTTTTTGGCGACAGAACAGGGTTTCCCCTATGGTAACCCTTATTGAAAATACTTTCATTGATCTTCAATAACCAATGGCCGAGATTTTGTTTCCCATACAAACCTAAGATTAGTTAATTAATTAATATTTGAAAAAACTGTATTAACATCAATTGTCATCCAGTACAAGTTTAAAAAATTTATTTCAACTTGATAGGATGAATAATGAGTATTTTATGAACGATTGAAAGTTTGAACAAGATATATAAATATATAAATATATATATAAATAAATATAGGGAGAGTGTGAACTAATAGTAGGAATTTAAAAAATAAAATAGTGTAGGGGTAGAGCGGATAAAGTGGGCCACTTGAGTTTTTTCTGCTTTATAGTGTTGTTCAAAGTAAACCCTGATACAAACATACTTTTCCTTGTGATTTCAAATAGAAACTTTCTTGACTTTCTGTTATTATGGTACTATATGTAAATTGCAGCGCACGCTTTTTCTCCGTCGTTTGCGGTTTTCAATGTAGGTGCGTCCGCTGCTCTCTTCCCTCTCTTCTTGTTTTTTCACTCAGTTATGTAAGTGCGCAGCTAAAATGTCGGGTCGCCATCTTTCGCCCGCATGAAATGTATATCTTTCGTATTGATATATTTTAACATAGAAACTAATTAAAAAATCATATCCAAATTTTTAACAAACTGGAATTTTTTCCTGCACAAAAAGGATATGTTTTCACACAATACACAAGAGAATAGTATATTTAATCAACACATAATAATAATAAAAAACCCACACATAATAATAAAAAAATTCACGTGCACAAATATCCATTTTTAATATTCTTGTTATTTTCATTATGCATGAGATCGCGTGATTTTTCTTTACAAGTTTTTCATTTAAATTTTTTTTTTTTGCGGAAATATTTAATCCCATATAAATCTTGCGAATGTCGCCGTCAGAGCCATGAAACATGTCGAACTGAATAAATAAAGGTATTTATTTGCCTTGTAAATGTATTTTTATCACTTTTAGCAAGTATTAAGTTAGTTTTGATGTTTCAAGTGATTTTTATATATACTTTTACGTATTGATTGATTATGATAAGATTTAGAAATATGTACATAGTTATTAATATTGATAGTTTCTGCAAATAATAATGTTATAAAATAAAATTCTTTATACCAATAATACAAGGAGAAGTTATTATTATATCCAGTTGAATACAAAGCTAATGCTAACCTAGCATACCTCGGTCTTCCCTTCTGATTAGTTGCAATTTGCAATCCCACCAAATGTCAGCGCAAGCCTTTTTAGATGCCCCATGTCAACGGTACAAGAAATCGTTATGAGCGGTCGAGATCAAAGAGTATAAAATGCATATTTTTCAACAGGTGAGCAACCGAAGAACATGTTCTAGAAGCCACTAATGATACTCATTAGGGTGCACAGTGGGACGTTTTGATGATTTAGGTGGACAAAATCCATCTTTCCGATTATCTCAGAATTTGACAAAACCGCGTGTACTGGTAGTTGAATGTCTGCATTTCGATATCCGTACTAGTTTTGGCGTAAAAAATCATAAATGTCGATTAAATGTGACCGTAAATTAGCGATTTGAGCAGTTGGTTTGAGGTAGTTTCAAAAATTGCACTAGCTTTCTCTAAGTTTGAAATTACGTCGTCACTATTCTGTTTTATTTGAAAGCACGAGTTTGCTGATCTAATGTCACAACTTTGTCAAAATCATATTTAACCTACTTTTGTTTGAAAATAAGCAATATTAAACCCGCTTTACCGCTTTTTTCAAAGGCTGAAAATTCTGGATGATTCTTGACGTTGTTTACAAATTTCATCTTGACTTTTAAGAAATTATTCAGCAATAAGCATGTTTTAAAATTAAAGTGTCATTCCTAAAGAATTGAAAAATTAAACAAACACCTGCAGATAGCTGCAGATCAGAAAGTTTTTATTAATAAACACGCATCATATTGACTTCCAGTGCATGTATGTATTCATTTAGCAAGTCAAATTAAAATCACTTTTAATTATCCTATTCAGTCGAAACAATGAATATTTGTGTAATTTGAATGACAATACAATATTATTATGATTTAAAGAACGTAGAAGTTTCTTTAGAATACTGTTTCTACAGGACTTCACAAAACATTAAAGTTTTTTTTTAGTATGATTTATTCAAAAAAAATTATTTTTCAGGATGACTACACAAATGTCTCGAGCAATTCTGAGTAGACAAAAATACAAAAAAAGAAATGAATGTTAACTTACATGTGTGTATTAAATTGTTTTTTTCTTAATTGTAAAATAAATATGTTTAATGCATTATTTGTAATCTAATGTTTATGTTAATGCATTATTTGTAATGCATTACACAGGGTGCCCACTACACTGCAAATAGAAGCGTCTTAAATTTAGACACATATGTGACTGAAAAAGAATTTTAGACACTTAAGTGTCTTAATCTGAAAATTCAGACATTATAGATGTCTTAATTTAAGATACATAAGTGTCTTACTATGACCATGGTGTAAATGAACTGAGAATAATGTCTAAAATATCCGTAAACGTCTTATTTTAAGACACTTCACTGCTTTAAACGTGTCTTAATTTAAGACGTTTTGATTCTTCCGACGCAATAACCACCAGGAGGCACTCGCACTCCCAGTTGCGCATGCGTTTTAGATGTCTTCCTTCGAAGTGGTATACGTTGTAATTCAAACGAAGTTTGTTTTTATGTACGCGTGTATTTTAATTCGTTTTTTGCGAAATGTGAAGTACTGTGATTTTAATTCGTATTAACTTGGATTATTTATTTATTGAATACATACATCTGACGTGTGTGCTCGACATCAAATGTCTCTTAGAAGCTATCGTCGATATAAGGGCGGATAGACACAGGACGGTTGAAGATTAGAAGAGGACGGTTGAAGATTACACCCGGAAATTCTACAAAGCGTGTGCAATGGGCTTAGTGTTAACTCGTATTAATTTATATCAATAATATTGTGTTATTCATCTTCGTCCTGTCGAAGCTGGCAAAAAAAAAAAAAAAAAGAAACTTTTGTCTGGTAGGTCCTGTTTTGAGGATGAAACATCTCATTCTTTAAATATGGCTAGTCGGATGTATTATGGGATTACCTTTTAAACTGGTGCAAGTCTTTCTCCCTCACTGTGGTTGTGGTAGTTTTTAAAATTTCAAATTGAGGAATTTTTCTTACCTCTTGCAAACAGCGATTTAAGTAAGTGTTATAATTTCTTTATAGTACTAAAATTAGCGTCTTTTATGATTTTATTTATTGTGCTAAACAAAATCTTACATGAAATTTAATTAGTTTTGAATCTTTTTGCAAAAAAGAAAAAAAAAAAACACTAATTCTAGAAGTATATATTTTTTTATTTTATGACGTTGTCTTTTATTACAAATTATGTATTATTTATTCTCATCTTTTATCTCAAATTTAAAGTAATAACATCACTAAAAACAGACATATTTAAAAGTTAAGTTCATTCCCTTGTTTTGTTTTGTTTTCAATATGGCAATTCTTAGTTTCAATGACTAATGCTTATCTCAACTAAACGACCACAAGGAAATAGAAAAAAAAAACTTTGAAAGATCTCCTAAAGTTTTCTTACTTCCTAGCTAGGGATTACAATCCCGGATTGAGATCCCGTGATCCCGCTTTAATTTTAATCCCGAAAATCCCGGGATTTTTGCTAGAAAATTTCGGGATTTTTGGGATTGCCTTTTTTTTCAATTGAACAATATTCAGCTGAAATTAAAAAATATATTTATAAACTTTCGCTTTTGGAAAAAAAAAAATCAATGGATTTTTATGAAATTTATATATAATTGAAAATTAATATTTATCTCAAGTATTTCTTAGATATATTTCTAAAGCTATTAAATCCTTCAATGTGGAAATCTTTTCACTTGGAAACATAGAAGTAAGCCAGTCAGGTAAAAGGAAATCATTTGTTTCTTTCAATTTCGCTGCGTGTGTGGATTCGAAGGTCATTTTCCAATTAGACTTTACTGATAAGCATCGCAAGTGTGTATCATAGTGATATCATGTGCTAACTTTTTTTTGGCTTTATTTTGCTTTAAAGATGTCTTGTTTAGTAGCTCATAGGAATGATAACAATAAGCCCATGTGGCAATATAAATTTTTAAAAAATCTAATTTTTAAATGATAAGGATTTTCATTTTTTTCGGGAGGGGGGGGGGGGATTTTGTATGCAATTTTCGTAAAGCTGATACCTTAAATCTTGCACTGATTATAATGAAAGTTTTGAACTTTTAGAGTAGGACAAGATTAAAAAATGCAAAATATAAATAAACAAAATACCGAAGTAATTTTTTTCTCAATATTAACCCTTTGCACTCGAGGGCTCCGGAGCGGAGCCATTTAAAATTTGTCTTCAAACTCGAGGTCTTCAAACTCGGTCAAATAATTTTGTGATACCATGTAATCTTGGCTTTTCTTTACAGGTATCACAAAATTATTTGCATTGTCTCCGTAGCGGAGCCCTCGAGTTTGAAGACAAATTTTAAATGGCTCCGCTCCGGAGCCCCCGAGTGCAAAGGGATAAAGTACAATATTTATTTATTTATTCATAGTTAAATAGCTGTTGTGATTATCATCTGATATATATGTAAAATTGCCTATGTGGCAATATAAATTTTTAAAAAATCTATTTTTAAATTATATGAAGTAGAGTAGGACAAGATTATAAGAAATATATATATTTATCCACATACTTTAAAAGTCCTCAATAGCCCTTGCCGTTGAATTTGTCCGATAATCGGAGATGTCTGCTTTTGTGAGGTAAATATATACAAATATGTATGCCATGCGGATTAAAAAAGTATTCGCTAAATAGATGTTTCAGAATAGTTATTCGGGAATGTCCATTAACCTCCACAACGGATACTCCCGAATACCAGACATCTCAATTTAGATAACAATAATGCAGGGTTGCATTTTTTGGAGAAGAACTTCTTGATTAAAGAATGGGCATACTGGGCCGTCCCCCCCCCCCCCCCCGCCCCTACGATTTTAGTGCCCACAAATTTGATGTGCAATATTTGTAAAGCTTATATTTTAGATCTGTTTCGAAATTGTATTGATTATAATCAATATTTTGAACTTTTAAAGTAAAATAAGATTAAAAATAAAACAAATTTTAAAAATCTAATATTTAGATAAATATTTTTTGTTTTAATCTTGTTCTACTCCTGAAGTTCAAAATATTGATTATAATCAGTAAAATGTTGTAAAAGATTTAAATTATCAGCTTAACAAAAAATGCGTACCAAAATTGGGAGCACCAAAAAAATCAGGTTGTAGGGGGGAGGGGGGGGGTGCAGGACCCCAGCCAAATATTTTTCCAGGATTCAACGTGGTCAAACATGGCTACGTATGATGCTTACCAAAAAATATGGATGCTATTAAGACGTTTGAAGTGTCTGAAATTCAGACATTTTAAAATGTCTGAAAACTGAACACTCCGTTTCAGACACTTAAGTGTCTGAATTTCAGACATTTTAATTTACAGTGTAAAGTCCTTTCAACGCTCTTAATTGCCGAACGGCTGCAGCTATACTCATAAAAGTGGTGTCTAGGTATAGTAAATGGCTATGCTCTATCAGATAACACCGCTTCCAGCGTCACCTGGTGAAAAACAGCTGAGTTAGTATTCCTATCTCGAAAACGAGATTCATGCTCAGAACGAGATTCATTTAGCATTCATGTTCATAAGGTGTCCTTTCTAACTAAATTGCTGATGCTCTACAAATTTGTCATTCACTTTTATCCCATATTTCGAACCGTTTTCACGGTAGGAATGTTAATGCCGCCATTTTGCACCATCTGGCGCTGTAAGCGGTCTCATCTAGTAGCGCATAGCCTCTTTACTATACCTAGACAACACGTTTAAGAATATAGATGCAGTCGTTCGGCAGTTAAGAGGGTGGGAACGGACTTTAGTGGGCACCCTGTATTGCCTGTATTTTTATTTTAAGACATTGTTGTTAAATAACCAAATATTTATCATTGTTTGAGTATTTTATTAGTGATGTATTAAAAAAACAAAACAGTAAAAACGAATTTAACTTCAAGGAAATAATTTTGTCCACCTAGATCGTCAAAATGTCCCACTGTGGGGAGGATCGAAAAGTACAGGAAAAAATTCTTTTTTCAAAATTACTTACGGCGTGGAGTGTACAAGTTGTCTTTTACGTATATTAGTTTACATGCTTTCTTTTATTGAAATCGATACATATCTTCCGGTGTCCAAGCGGCGCAAAACAAGTTAAATGATTAAATTTTTATGAAAATTTATATATTTTTTTGTTTCTTTATTTTTGTTTAAATACTTTTGGCGCGGGCCACGAAAGTTGCCTTGTATGTATATAAGTTTACATGTTTTTTTTTATTTATTATTATTATTATTCATGTCTTTCGGTCGCACAAGCGATCGTAAATTCAAATTTTTATGAAAATCTATAATTTTTTATTTATTTTTCGAATTTTCATACAGCGCCGGATGAGAAAGTTGTGCATTGGGTGTTCTACTTTATTGTGTATTTTCCATATATTTTTTTTAAAATCCAAATCCATTCATACCTTCCGGTGCCCCAAGTACAGTTAAAAATTGAAATTTTTAAGAAAATGTATTACAAATTTTAAATTTACAGAAATTGTTTAAAAATTTGGCAAAATTTTTAGTTAATAAAGTATAAACTTATAAAAAATAATAATTTTATAATAATACATGAAGTATGAATTTAAAAATTAAACATTAAATCATAAAAATTATAAAAATTGAATTTACATAGCAAATTTTTTCCCTCTTTTATTTTGAAGATTTACATATTTCTAAAGTTTGTCATCCTTTATGGTATTAAAATGTTTTATATGGCTTCTTGATTTTATTCTATTTTATATGAAACCGTCACTCCTTTCTTATCCTGGTACACTTTCTGATGCCTCAGACACTAGGCGAATGCATCTTTCAACTGCTTGGGTATGGCATGGATATTTTGACCTTTCCCCCGTTTTTTCTACTTTGACTACGGCCTCCATTTCTTCGCAAGGTACATTCATCAACTAGTTGTCAGTTAATAAGTTCGTAATAATCCTTTGCTTTGAAGTGTATTTTTGAATCTTGAAAAATTCTTACTTCTGAAGATCATCTATTTTCATTCCTAGCACAAATTGACTTTCGTATTGCTGAAGACCTGATCTCTGTTATCTGAGAGGATTGACAATAACAAATTTTCACGATGATAAAAATAGCTATTTCGTTGAACAACAGCGTCTACTACCTTTCTCAGATTGGATCCCAAATATCTAGAAAATGTGATAAGTTACCAAATATGCCTCGCTCCTTCTGCTATGGAGGGCTTTGTTTTGATATGGAACCAAATAGGGGCATATACCTCCATAATATATGTTGTAAGAATAATGAAATTATCTGACGAATTTTCTGTGGCTACATACAAGCTTAAAATTTTACCTACAGTTGTGCAAACAATCCGACCAGATTTTTTTAATGACAGGCCAGAACCATATTTACTACGTTATATTGCTATGCAAATATCATTTTAATATTGATTATAATTGTTGAGAACCAGTCTTTGTTATCTGGTATATTCTACACATTTATTGAAGAAAAGGAAGCTACCTCACAGTTTTGATGGCTGTACCATTTCCCCATCAAATTTGTAGGACCAATTGTTGCACCATCTAAAGAATTTAATAAATGTCGTAAAGGCAACTCATTTGTATGAAGCAAACAAATTTACCATTGTAAGGGTCTATTCAGTTCCAGCTACTTTAATATTAACTCCTCCTTTGTGCCCAATATTTACATTTGTTCCGCCGCATCCAATCTACTCTGCAAACTACATACTCTAAGCTCATATAATTGTATATTATTTGATTAAAACATATATTATCGCTTCCTTTATGGCTTTAGCTTCTCCGGTTGCAACTGTAATGTGTCCAACGTACAGAGAGACAGGTTCCTTTACAAGAGTATAATGTTCCACGTTTATGATGTTTGTGTAGTACTTTATGCCCTTCATCAATTGTACTTTTGTGCTGTCTTTTCTATATAGTATAAAAAAATAATTTATACACTGAATAATAAACGATAAACGATTTTTCATCCTCTGTCTCTATTTTTTACGCTATACAAATGATTCGTTAATTTTTATTTTTACTTATAATTTTTTGTTCAAAATTTCCATAAAGATCAAATTTCGGCAAATATTTAAGTATCTTGGGGCACTGGAAGAAATTTATCGAAGTTGAAAATTTTTTGCATGTACGCCAGCATGCTTCAAAGACAACTTTCGCACACCGTGCCAAAAGTAATTTATTTAAAAGAAAATGAAAAAATGATAATTTTTCATGCAAATTTCAATTTGTTACTATTTTTGGGGCACTTGGGACACCCGAAGATGTGAATGAATTTAAAAAAAAAAAAAAAAAAAAAAAAAAACATGTACTTTAATATACGTAAAAGAAAACTTTCGTACCCCGCGCTAAAAGTATTTTAATAAATATATATATAAATTTTTATAAAAATTTCAATTTTTATCTGTTTTTGGGGCGCTTGGTACACTGGAAGATAAGAATGGATTTCAATAAAAAAATATGTAAACTAACATACATAAAATGCAACTTTTGCACCCCGTACCGATTCTACTATCCACATTTCAATTTTTTTCGATCCACCCTAATACTCATGTTGAAAAAAATTGAATTGATTTCCTGATGTAAACAATTTAATAAAAAATCTTTCGCTTTGCTTAATAAAATTCATTTCTTTTCCACATTTTTTGTAACAACTTTCAGGTAAATTGATGGACAAACTGTAAACTTATTTTCTTTTATTTTTTTCACTAAATTAATTTCCCCTTTAACTTTCCCCTTTCCCCTTTCACCTTTAACCTTCCTGCCCTGTTGAAATTTTACTCAACCTTGATAAAAACATTTCAAACCAGAATTTTTATTAGAAGTATTTAGCATTTTCATATATCTTAGTTCTCCGTGTTTTTTAACTTACTTTATAAAAAAAAAAAAAAATCTGGTTCGAATCAAATTAAATAAATTATAGAACCGGGTCGGTTCGACCAATTCATTGTAAGAAGAATAAGTTACAGTCGCTTTTTTCCTGAGAAAAGAGAGAGAGAGAGAGAGAGAGAATGCATAAGCTTTTGATCCCGAAATTATCTGAGAGAAAAAAGAAAATAACATTTTATTTGAAATTTTTTTATTTTATATTAAAGAAAAAGCTTAGGGGATTGTTATTCTTATTGAAATTTTATCAAACTTAAAAAATTTCAGTACGGACGGCAATAATTTAGACACGAGCGTATGAATCTAGACTCCCAAATTAGGTATCTAACAGTTATGCATTATCTATGATTATTTATCAGTTATTCAATATTAAAAATTCCATTAATTTGGGCGGGGGTGGGGACGTCTCAGAAGGGAAAGACTTTATTTTTAAGTTAAGATTTATTGCAAATTTTATAAATGCTTTTCAATGGGAAGTATTATTTGTATTCGAAAAACACTAAATAAATTGTTTAGATAACTAATCATTAAGATCGCTGTTATATTTAGTGCAAGTCTTTATGAAATTATTGACTATTTTATGAAATGAATTACTATTGGATACCAAAACTGTTGTGCTGATAAGCTTTTTTATGAATAACTAAAAAAAAAAAAAAAAAAAAAAAAAAAAAACTGGGTGAAATGAACTGAAATTTTATATACGCACGTTTTAGAAATCAAGTTATGTTTAAAAAAATCATAGGTTAATACTTTTTTTTCAAATTAACTTTGTAATTTATATTTCACCTACAAAAATGTAAAATATACGACAATTGCATACTTATTTTTAGTATGATTAATATTAATATCACAGAAAAAATCAGCGTGAAAATAATAGTTATTACAGGAGATATTGGTTAAAATATAACGAAATTAATCATAGGTTAAGTTTGATAAAATTTTATATCTATATAATTCTTAAATTTCCTGGCCGAATGATTTCTTATCCAAAGTTTAAATTTATTCTAGAATCAAATTATGAAATCAAATTTGAGCGTTAGCATTGAAACTTTGAAAATTTCTTTCTATTTTAATATAGAGACACCTTCCTAATCTTACTTCTTTGACATAAATTAAAAAAACTGCTAACCGAATGGCTATTCTTGTTTCTTTTGCAACAATTTGTCGATCAAAATGTATGGAGTTTTCTCTTTCTCTTCTCCCTATCTCTCTCTTTATTTTTATTGTGGTGTGTGCATCGTTGCTGCTGTTAATATTTTAATACATATTGTTTTTCTAATTTGCCCATAGATGACTCCACTAGTGTTCAAACTACATGCGCGTAATCTTTTAGGAAGAGGTTGCAGTCAATCCTCCAAGCTTTTATTTTCACTGTTATTAATTTCATTGTGATACTAGTATTATATAAGGCTAATTTCATATGTAATAGTTCAATGAATATTTTTTTCTTCCCAACGACGAATGCTTCAACAATTTCTTACCCATTAAAAAACTAGTTAATTCATTGAAAACTGATTTAGAAAAATTAATTTATTATAAATAATTCATGAGAAATATATATTTGAAAAAAAAAACAAATATCTGTGGCGAAGAAATGATTAATTACTCATACAACTGTAAAAAAAAATTGCTTTTATACTATGCATATAGAAATAAAAACAACGCCTCTTCTCTTTTCAGAGGAATTTGAAATCCAGCTTTTTTTTATTACGCCAAGTATTAATGATAAATTGATATCTAAAACCAATGTCTTTAATATGACTTTTAATTAAAAAAAAATATATACATATATTTTTCTATATAAGAATAGAAATAAAAATCAGGCCTCTTCCCTTTTGAGATGAATTTGAAATCCACTTTTTTTATTACGCCAAGTATTATTGATAAATTGATATCTAAAATCAATGTCTTTAATATGACTTTTAAATAAAAAAAAATATACATATATTTTTCTATATAAGAATAGAAATAAAAATCAGGCCTCTTCCCTTTTGAGATGAATTTGAAATCAACTTTTTTTTGTTCGGCCAAGTATTAGTGATAAATTGATATCTAAAATCAATGTCTTTAATATGACTTTAAAAAAAAAAGATACATATATTTTTCTATATAAGAATAGAAATAAAAACCAGGCCTCTTCCCCTTTAAGATGAATTTGAAATCCACTATTTTTTTTTTTTTTTTTTTTTTTTTTTTTTTTTTTTTTTTTTTACGCCAAGTATTATTGATAGATTGAAATCTAAAATCAATGTCTTTAATGTGACTTTTAAATAAATAAAAAACGATACATATATTTTTCTATATAAGAATAGAAATAAAAACCAGGCCTCTTCCCCTTTAAGGTGAATTTGAAATCCACTATTTTTTTTACGCCAAGTATTATTGATAGATTGAGATCTAAAATCAATGTCTTTAATATGACTTTTAAATAAAATAAAAAAAGATACATATATTTTTCTATATAAGAATAGAAATAAAAACCAGACCTGTTCCCTTTTGAGATGAATTTGAAATCCACATTTTTTTATTATGACAAATATTATTGATAAATCTACCCTATATGTATAAAATTCTAATGAAACAAATTTATGAAACGGATATATGAAGCGAATTTATGTAACGATTCTTTGAAACGACTGATTAAACAACTGATTATGTTTCATGGCGATTTCTCCTAAAAAGTGGAATACTTTGCGATGAAATTAACACCAAAAATCAGTATTGATCCGCAGATCTCAAAACTGGTATTAAAATTTTTAAATTCGAATTAGTTTTCGAAATATTAAGTTTTTTTCTAATTTTAAATACATTTTTCTAATGATGGCAACTCAAATTTTAATCATAACAGATATTTTTCGTTCATATTTCAGAAAAGGTTATTATTTTAAACTAATTTGGCGACCAGTTTGTCCTCCCTTAAATATATGCTAGAAATGTATCATGCTACTTTTATTCATAATTCAATTTACTTGAACAATCTTTTCTGATAGAGAAATCAATTCTGGCGGTATTTTTATGTTAGCGAGACGCAGGTGATGATTTGCTAAACATTTTTCCCGTCGAACTTTTTTTTTAATATTTCATTAATTTTATTTAAAATATAATCCTTTCATTCATTTTATTTAAAATACACAACTTTCATTTAAAATTGATAGCTTTCACTTCTTTCTTTGCTTTTAAAACAAAACGAAAAGAAAAAAAAAATAGGCACAGATGTTTGTTATCTACGCACCGAGGTTTCTAATTAGCGCTAAATGGCATTATTGTGATTGACACGGTAACTATGCTATTGTTGTTTATTAACTTTTATTTCTTTTTAAAAATTATATAAATTATTTTGTTGTATAGTTATTAATTTTTTTTTTTTATATTTTCTTTAGAAAATAATAGAAAATAATTAAAAAATACGGTACTACTTAGTAATTCCGTTTGACCAATTTCGCCAAATTATACAAATTGGCGTAATTTTTATTTTAAATAACGAAAGAACAAATAAATTAGTATAACATTAATAAATATACGAATAAAACGTCGAAATAAAAATCACTTGATGCCGTAAACACGTGTAACTTGCTTAAAGTCAAGTGAATGTGACATTTACGATCAACCATTATTGGCATTTAATCTTATAGTTTGGCGATAGATTTTTGGTCGACGGTATAACTAAGTAATACCAAAAATGCATATGTAACTGGTTTTGAAAACGAGAATTACGCCAAATTTTCGTAAAAAAAAAAAAAAAAAAAAAAAAAAAAAAAATCACGCCAAACCTGCGGCCTATATGACATCTGGCCAAATATTACAACTCGGGAAAAAAAAAAAAATTGCTAACTGGCGAGTTGAAAAAAAGCTATTGGCGAAATTTGCATCCGGCTAGCGTAACAGTACCAAGAATTCTTTGCGACCATGGCAACTTTTATGTAGTTTTATTCGAATTTTTATTTTTGATTTTTTAATCAAAATGGAAAACTTACAGCCCCATATTGGCGCGATTTTTTTCTGACGCCAATGTCATATACGGAATGGGCACTTAACTGGCGTATCGTTATTTTGCTTGATATGGTAAGCCAAATGTTGTTGTTTATGCTGTTGATGCTTCCCAAAATTGGCGTCGGAAAAAAATCGCGCCAATATGGGGAGTATATGACATCTGTGCCAAATTTTCATATGAAAGACGAAGAAGTCAGACCGTATTTTTTATGGCAGTTGATGACTTGAACTATTATAATATAGATGAAATGATGGCGATAGAATAATATTTGGCGACCTGTGCCTGGCTAACATTAAAGTACCAAAATGGCACCGAGAGTATAAAAAGTGAAGCGTTCCACCCGGAACTGTTGATGATAGTCACATTACTTAGGCTATTGTTATAGAGAGTGTTTTAAAATACCGGGAGACAAAGACTCTGTATACTTAATTCATTTTATTTTATCTTCTTTTCAAATGTTTAACTTATCCTCTTTAATCAAAAACGAAAACAACCATTGGATGTCTGAACAGTAACTGATTCGCCATTAAATTTTTTCAATCAAAGGGAATTGAATGGACACCCGTTTACAGATCTGCGCAGCTTTTTTCAGTATAATTCAATCTTCTCTAATATTTTTTAAACCGATCAGATTAGCGTGTTTTTAGATTCTGCGGTGTCTGTACAGTGGTTGGCAAGCGTAGCTTGCAGGGGGGCAGAGCCCCTAGTTCATATATAAAATCAATGTCTTTAATATGACTTTTAAATAAAAAAAGATACATATATTTTTCTATATAAGAATAGAAATGAAAAACAGGCCTCTTCTTTTTTGAGATGAATTTGAAATCCACTTTTTTCATTGCGTCAAATATTACTAATAAGTTGATATTTAAGATCAATGTCTTTAATATGACTTTTAAATAAAAAGACAATATATATATATATTTTCTTTATAAGTGAATCTTACTAGCTGCTTACATATATTACATTTCTTGTTAAAAAAAAAAAAAAAATACTTCTCTAAACTAATCATTGAATCATATAAAGTCCTTTACTTAAAATAACGCCAGGAGGGAAAGAATAAAAAATCACACATGCGAAATCTTTGAAAACATGCATTTAACACTATTCTTCCGATTGGCTGTAAAAATTGATTTATGTTATCAAATCCCAAACACGAATCTATTTTGTATACAACAGAGACTCGGCAATTTTTTTTTTTTTCTCAGCAGAGAAGAAATTCCAGGACAACGGTCTGATAAATATCCTCCCAGGATTAATGTAAGAAAAGAAAAACACAGTCACTCCGGCGCAGGGGGGGGGTGGGGGGGGGGGTGAATTTCTCTTACTGAGTCGATTCCAGTCCAAAACTTTGCACGCACACGGACCACACAGCAAAGCAAAACTTCCGAATAGTTTGCAAGTTATCTCAAAGTAGTAATCTTCGGATTAAATGGGGGGTGTACGAAGGGGGCTGACTGAGGGTACTCCAAGGGTAAAGAAAAGCCCCGGTGTTGTGCGTGGGCGTCCGGGCGGGGGGTATAGTGAGCCGCGCGCTACGAGTTGCGAAAATCAGAGCGAATGGCATTCGCCGGCGCAGCCCTGTGCGTGGGTGTTGGGCCGGACTGCTCTCTCCTGCCGGCTGTGTGAATTCCGGAGTGTGGGGGAACAGCACACCTTCTAGCCCCCTATTTAACACGACTCCCGACTCGTTCCAGGACCAGTTGCTCCGCCTGAAAGCCTCCTTTTTGTGACTCCTCCTTTCTGAAACCCCGGATTCACTCTCTAGTTTTACTTCTAAAAACTCATATACTTCATCCGCCGTACCTCTGATCAATTGAACAGGTGAGTGATCTTAAAAAATTACTATATTTACAACTCACTCAACCTGTCTGGGAAACTCTTATTGACGTGTATTCCCCACATACCCCTAGTGAAATGTTGTCTTCCCTTTTTCAGGGAATGGGGTGAAAATTTCTACGTTCATTGATTGAGTTGTAAATTTATTTCTCATTACAGTTATTATTTTCTTAAATTTATAAGTGTGTACATCAAAATTATCTTTTTGTAATATAATGTGGATATTATTAAGATTATCGGTTTACCTCAAATCACTTATTTGAAATTGCTGGAAAAAGGTAAATGTTTAAAAAATGTCATCTTCAAAATTGACTTTTACATTGTATCATTATATTGTTACCTTTCAAAATTTTAATTCAGTGTTATTTATTTAAAGAAAAAGAAAATAATGTGAAATATTTTTCTTTCGATATATCAATCTTCTAGAAATGTAAAAAAAAATGTCATATTCAAAATTGATTTTTAGACTGCATCAATATATTATTGCCTTCAAAATTTTAATTCAATGTTATTTATTTAAAGAAAAAGAAAATATTGTTAAATATATTTTTTTTCGATATATCAATCTTCTAAAAATGTGGAAATTTTTTTAATTCATGGATAGAATTGTAAAGTTATTCTTCCTTGTAGTTAATTTTCTCTCAAATTAAATAAATAAATAAAAATATTTTTATATCAAAATTATGTTTTCTTATTCAGGATATCATTAAGATATAAAAATTTGTCAATTAAAACATTAAAATGTATCAAAATTTTGTCAATGTGACAGTCTTATTTGAAATACACAGAAAAAGTTTATGTGCTTAGAAAATGCCATATTCAAAATATGATTTTGATAGACTGTTATATTTTTATTTTTCAAAATTTCAATTCAGTGTCCTTATTTTATTTATTTTTTTTTTTTAAAGAAAAATCTAGTTACATATTCGTTTTCTTATATGTAAGCATTTTTAAAATTCATGTATTGAATTGCAAAGTTATTTTTCATCGCAGTTAATATTCACTTCGAAATATCAATCTTCTAGAAATGTGAACATTTTTTAAATTCATGGATAGAATTGTTAAGTTATTTTTCCTTGTAGTTAATTTTCTCTTAAATTAAATAAATAAATAAATTAAAATATTTTTATATCAAAATTATGTTTTGTTATTTTGGATATTATTAAGCTATAAAAATTTGTCAATTAAAACATTAAAATGTATCAAAATTTTGTCAATGTGTCGGTCTTATTTGAAATACATAGAAAAAGTTTATGTGCTTAGAAATGCCATATTCAAAATATGATTTTGATAGACTGTTATATTTTTATTTTTCAAAATTTCAATTCAGTGTCCTTATTTTATTATATTTTTTTTAAAAGAAAAATCTAGTTACATATTCGTTTTCCTATATGTAAGCATTTTTAAAATTCATGTATTGAATTGCAAAGTTATTTTTCATCGCAATTAATATTCACTTCGAAATATCAATCTTCTAGAAATGTGAACATTTTTTTAAATTCATGGATAGAATTGTAAAGTTATTTTTCCTTGTAGTTAATTTTCTCTTAAATTAAATAAATAAATAAATTAAAATATTTTTATATCAAAATTATGTTTTGTTATTTTGGATATCATTAAGATATAAAAATTTGTCAATTAAAACATTAAAATGTATCGAAATTTTGTCAATGTGTCGGTCTTATTTGAAATACATAGAAAAAGTTGATGTTCTTATAAAATGTCATATTCATAATATCATTTTTATAGACTGTTACATTTTTATTTTTCAAAATTTCAATTCACTGTCCTTATTTTATTTTATTTTTAAAAAAATCTAGTTAAATATTCGTTTTTCTATGTGTAAGCATTTTTAAAATTCATGTATTGAATTGCAAAGTTATTTTTCATCGCAGTTAATATTAACTTAAATTCATATATTAATATATATATTAACTATGTTTGTTGTTTTGAATATCATTAAGATATAAAAATTTATCAATATATCTCAATTAATGTATTTGAAATATCTGGAAGAAGTTTATGCCTCTATAAAATGTCATATTCAAAATCTGATTTTTATACACTGCTTCATTTTTATTTCTCAAAATTTCTATGTAGTTTTCTTATTTAAAATTAAATAAATAAATAACTCAACAAGAAGCGCTTTGAACGTTTTCAAATACATCATATATATGTCAACTTGTTGAATCCATCGATTTATTATCGGAAATGCATTAACCAAGTACAGGGAGTTACAAATGCCATACTTCTAAAAATTAATAGGATAACATGTAACACTTGCGCAAATATTTAATATTAGGAATATTTAAAAATATTCCTAAAAAATGAGCTATAATAATTATAATATTTCAAACTATATTTCTAAAAGATAATGTATTCTAATAATTCTAAAAGATGATAAAGTGAAAATTGTCTTATAATATCTAAAAATTATCCTAAATTATTTCTAAAATATTAACAAAATAATTAAGATGCTAAAATGAAATCCTTTTTCTCGCCGGGGGAAAGAGTGGGGGAGGAAGGTAATTGTTTGAGTTTACAAAGCTATTAATTTAAAAACATGGTATGTATATTTTGGGATAATGTTCATATTATTAGAATAAAATATTGTACTTTAAATTTTAATGACATTAAAATATATTTTTTAGCTTTATTACATGTACATATGAGTATATTCATTAAAATACATAAGATAAAATATTAGTGTTTACATTTACATTGCATTAAAAATGAAATAAAAATGTTTTTTTTAATATATACTTATTTATAAGGATGAAATCATAATTCGTTTTGTGGAAATGCTTACTAAATGTTTAAATTTATGAAAAACAATTTTTCATTTTCAATTATTATTATTTAAATTGAAGAAATGAATTGTTTTTCCATCCTAAACAGCATCTACGCAAAATATATCGGTTATTTAAAAAAAATCCATTACTCTTTTTAAAGTAAATAATGTATAATTTTTTGTTCGGTAAAAAGTTTTTCGTATCTTATAATGCGATAAACTTAAGAAGAAAGAAGAAGCCCTATAAGTTACATAAAAAGTTACTTCCACAAATAAAATATAAAGATGAAAATAAATTTTTTTTTTTTTATCTCAGTTGATTCCAAAAATAGTACATTTTATTATGTAATGTTATTTCTAAAAGGAGCTAGACTTCCAAGAAAACAAGTTATTGATCTTTTTCCTACCTGAAATATTTAAATATACATGTATGCTTTTTTTAATAATAATAATAATAAAAAGTTATGAATTGGCAAAGATGCCGAAACCTTACGATTTCCATTCACTACGCTTTCCTACAAAATATTGATCCATAACTCTGTGTTGGAAGATATTAATGAAAAATGTCAGACTTGTAGTAAAACGAACCACATATTTGGATATTAGATTAAAGTTATCTTTGTTTTAAATACAGTTGAATATATTTTATACATAGGTGATAACTTCACAAAGTGCTTGAAATTCGATTATATTTGTAAGTGTTCTATTTATACATTTATTTTTTGCACAAATCTTTAAAATATTCATTGCTTAACAAGTTTATTTTCTAACAGTGTTGTTTTCATTCAATTTAATACATCATGAATATATATATTCTTTGATGTGAATGTGTAAAAATTAATTGTATTTATTTTACTTAATCAATATTTTCTTAATATTGCCAACATCTTAGTATTTTCGTAATATCGATTTACTTATTAATTTACTTATTATTTACATGTTTATTGGAAACAGTGTTATGATTTAAAGAGGATATACAGTCGAACCTCGATTTAACGAATTGGTTGGGACCCACATATCCGTTCGTTAAATCGAATATCAATTTTTGCAAAGAGTATGATATAAAAATATCAATGCAAAATACCCTTAGATATACAGCTATGAAAAAAAGAATGATTATTGTTTACTACGAGCTTAAAAATTATAAAGTTATACGTTAGGAGATCAACTTTAAAATTATCTAAATTCTTTAATGTTACTTGCTTTTAAAACTTAATACATAATGCATGCATTTCTAGTTCAAAAGGGGGAAAGACTGACTTTTGAATACACCAGATATGAGGAAACAATTTGTAATACTTGGATTTAGGGTGTGAAAGATTCAAAACCTTATGTGCGAAAAATTCAAAGTTTTAGTTTTATGTGCGAATGCCAAATTTTTCAGCGACTGTTGTTCGTTAAATCAAAGCTAAAAATTCGTTAAATCAGAGCATTTTAGCGCCATTTTTGTCGGGACAGAAAAAATATTCGTTAAATCAAGGTACGTTAAATCGAGGTTCGACTGTAGTTTATAAATATATAACTAACATGCTCTAATAATATTTTCGGAAATTAGCAGAATATTGGAATAAAATCGGAAGTTATTCAATAATGTTCGTAACATTTCTAGCAGAAAATAAACTAGTACATTTGAAATACCGGCATTACACAGTAAATGTTTACAATGTATTGATAAATTTATTATCATATTGTTATTATGTAGTAATGCTTTACACGAAATACTTATTAATGTACTAAAATTAGTATTCCAATCATATATGTAATTATATGTAATAATGCATATTCCATATAAAATATGAATGTTTCATCAATATGATATTGCATGATAAAAACAGTAAAACATTTAAAAATGTTACCCTACTATATATATATTTGTAAGTATCTCTATTGTAAAAAGAAAAGATTCGACATTGAGCCAATATTGGTTTATTGCTGAAGTGTAATATAGCGTGTTGATTAGCAGTTTTAAAATATCAGACTTTTGAAACAGTTTAATGACAATCCAGTTTAATGACAGTTTGAGACAACCCTGCACTGCGCCACGTGCCATATCTGGCACATACCTAAAAACATTATAATTTTCATTATATGCCATGAATTTGGCAAATATGATCACTGTAACTAATCAAGAACAGTCTAAATGTATGCGTATGGCACACCATAAAATATCAAATTTTAGATGAAATTTTGAAATTTAAATTTTTTTTGTTATTTTTCTCATTATTGGATCGATATATAGATTTTAAAAAATCATAAAAATAGAAAAAATCGTGCAGTGAAGGGTTAATTTAGATAAAAACTCAATAAAAGGAATATTATGAAAGATCCTTCGACTGATATTATGAATGATTGAAGCCGTAAAACCAATCTTTTAATAATTAAGTAAAAATGAAAAAAAGGCAAAATATGTAACTTCAGTTAAAAAATAAATAATTAAAAAATGAATGGTAATTAACATCTAATGCAACATCACTTAAAATTAGTGAAAATTGCGCTCCTATTTCCTAGTGACAAAAACCTATTTCACGTCAGACAACTTTTATACTTAAACACATTTTATTTGCTAAATTAAATGAGATTAATGCGTAATTTCGTATATAAGCATGAAACATATAATGTTGTGTCGTTCCTAAGGTATGTGTCTACCCTCAAATCGCTGTTTTTGCGAAAAATTTCGATTTTTTAAAAATTATTTTAAATTAAAGTTCAAATATTTAGGATTCCAAAAATGCCTTACTTTTTTTGGTTCAGCGATAATTAGAAGCAAGACATTCATAACACAGCCCAAAATATAAACGAACTTTCTGAAACCGGAAGTGACCGTCTAAAAAGCCACAGAAAGATAAACAATACATAATACATAACACAAATACATAAACACCTACAAATATGATGATTATAAAGTTGTAAATTTTTTACATAATTTTGTGTGCTCTATCAAAATAGTAATTTACGTTTTCCGGAAAACTGCGTTTTTCATTGTGTTCGTTTACGAGAAACATCATTTCTCAAAAAGTTTTTAAGATATTGAAATAAAATTTTGCAATTGCTCGTCTGTTGTCATCTGATATGTTATGAAGCAAAATATAGCTTGCAACTTTGTATATATTAATTTAAGAGCTATTTTTATTGAAAAATGCGCTTTTTTTTCAAAAGTCATGTTTTGTATACAAAATTTGCTATATATTAGTAAATTTAAGAGGTATTGCAAATCTTTTGCTTCATAACACAGGTAAGTGGTTTGCCTGTTGGGAAAAAAATTATATTGTTGAAAAAAAAAGTGAAATATATTGAATAGATTTCGATACAGAAGGTTTGGCATAAACGCACTTTCTTTACTAAAATTTGACTAAATTTGAAAAGTTAAGTTAAATTCTATAAAAAAATTATATGAATTCATAGTCTTATTCCCTGTTTTAGCTAAAAACACGTGTGTTTGATAAAAATTTCACATTTTTCAAAAAAAAAAAAAAAAAAAATGTGCCCCGAAGGTAGGCACATAACTTAAATAAAACAAATAAATAAATAAAATGTATATTTTAAACTTGTAACACCTTTTAAATTATTTTAGTCACCTTTTAGGTAAGAGAGTGAGCTTTTTAAAGTTCACATTATATATTTTATGTAACTTTTCATTTTCCATTTTGAATATTAACCTTGCACACAAATTAATTTCAAAAACTTTTTTTAACGTTATGTTCAGTTTAATGTCAGTTAATAATATGGTTATAAAAGAAACATCATCTATGAAATAGGCACAAATTTTTGCAATCACCCAATAGAATGCACTTGGTTTTATTACATGATTGTTCATTTACTAATAATACTGACTTTTAAATTAGGAGAATATATAAGTATATCACATTGCAGTGTCTTAATGTAATGTTATTTATCAACAGATTGTCTGAATTTTATTAAATTAATTATTTTGTTTATAATACTTTTTTTTAACTTTTTTTAACCATTTGAAAAAATGGTTATTGCCCTCGGTCAAGGTAGGAAATCAAAAACATATCTGAAGCGTTTTATTGGTTGAATCCGCATTTTATTTGTTTATGATGGGTCTATACAGTATATTTTTTTTAAAAAAAAGTGCCCCGAAGGTATGCACATACCTCAACAGAAAGAAAAGAAATAAAAACAAATGTACGGAGAAGTAGTATAATGTGAAAAAGTTGTTTTAAGGAAGTTAGTTCTCTAGGAATTAATTTAATAAAAGGTTAGATAAAGACATGGCTGAAGCCACTGATGCAGTTTTTCTTTATAAAATAAATCAATAAGGGGAAAACGTTCTGATAAATAAAAAAGCTTTCTCTCTCTCTTTAACCCAAACAGCCTTTGACAGATTTTGAAAGACAAATAGACTTTCATAAATGACAATAATTTTGATTAAAAAAAAAAAAAAAAAAAAAAAAAAAAAAAAAAAAAAAAAAAAACATTGCATTAAACGCTTACTATTTGAATAGTTAGATTTCGCAATTAATATTTTTTACTTATTCTCTGACAAACATTTAATTACTATATCGATCTCTTACAAAAGCTTGAAGTTTTATAACTGATTGATGTTAAATTAAAGTATTATTAATAAGTATTAAGGGCAGTTGGAAGACCGTATGTTAAATTAATGTACCTTTTCTCAGAGACTTCCAAAAATATTCACTTGAATTTTTTTATATATATAATATGAATAATTCCTAATAAAGTGAAGTCGACTTTATCAACAGATTTTCTTTAGTTAATTTTAAAATATCTGTAATAAAACCCTTTTTTAAATAACAGAAAACTTGCATTTTCTCAAAGAAAAACTTTTTTATAAAAATGTTGCACAAATGTTTGTAACAAAAGTTTGCTCCAGATTGATAAGGGATGTGTGCAAAATATTCTGACAGGATTGCAAACAATAATAAATAGTACTTTCTATAAAAAGTCACATAAAATTTCAGAAAGCAACATTTTGAGAAAATTCAGTTTAAAGTTTACGTATGTAATCTTTACGTATGATGTAGGAACAAACTGAATTACTTTAAAATTTTTAACTTCTTTTTGGCGTAGAAACAAAAGTAATATACCATTCGAAAGGATGAAAATAAAGGATTTAAAAAAAAAAAAAACCGACTTTTTCACGAATTTGACTTCCAGCTGCCGTTAAGTGTACTACAAGAACGAAATACTAGTTTGGATTACTTTAGATATTTATTACAAAAGTTTCAGAATTCGCATGATTAACTTAATGAACACAAAAAACTTTTTTTTTACAAATGCGTGGGGGTAAGTGTTTTTACATATTCCATTTTTAAACTGTATAATGTTCTAATTTGACCTGAATGAAAATGCAGTGGAAATTTAATTTAAAATTTATAATAAAATAAATAAATTTTTAAAAAATTTAAATGTTATTTAAACAAGTGTTTGATCAATAAATAAGGAATAAATAACTGAATTAAAATCAATAACTGGGTATTGTGATTATGTTGAAGTGCTTTATATATTCCATTTTTAAAACTGACTGAACAATGTTTTAATTTGAATGAGGAATTTAAAAACGATATTAAACTAAAGTAAAAATTTAATTTAATATTGATGATAAAATGAATGAATTTTTGAAATATTTGAATGTTATTAGAAGAAAAAAATCAATTAAAAAATTAGCAATAAAAAAATGAATATTGTGATTATGTGGTAGTGTTTTACATACTCTTTTTTTTAAGTGAACAGTGTCATAATTTGAGTTAATAATAATAATATAGAAATTTAATTTAAAAATTACGTTTTTTTATCTTTTTTTGCATAATTTAAAATTAATGAAAATTCAATAAATTTAATAAATGAATATAATTAAAATCAAATTAAATTCAATAAATGAATTAAATTCAATAAATGAATATTTTATTATTATGTATATTATTAAAAGGGCTTTATTTGAACTCTTACTTTTAAAGCTAATTTTTTTTTTCGAGATTTCTTATCAATATTGCTGCCGACAATGTTTATCAATGAAACATGTCATGTTTTTAATTTAAAAAACAAAAATAAAAATATAAAACCTGGGTGTGGCAGCTTGTTTACTTAATTTCAACTTTAAAAAATAATCTTTTGACATTGTTGTACGATTAAATTATTTATTATATTTATTTATTTGTAAAAAAAAAAAATGAATCTTTTTATCCCCCCCCCCTCCCCCCCACACCTACTTTTTTTTCAACAAAAAATAAAAAAAAAAGACTAAAACTTCAGATTTATTCTAAAAGAAAATTTCAAATGAAAAACTTATTTTTTGCGTTTTATGTATTAAGGAACATGCCCAATTATCGAAAAAATATTCTATGAAGAAAATAATAAGTGTCAAAATTTCTATTTTATTATTATTTGCATTATTATTCATTGCATATTAAGTATTTTAGTTTACTAGTGTATACACAGATTTTTGTCATGCTTTACATGTATGATATATGTTACAAGTATGATATATGTTTTTGTAAAGCCAATTTATGGTATTCGAACATATCGATTTATTTTATTATTTCTGTTCAATTGATCACTTATTTATTACAAATCATGTGCATTTCAAGTACAGATGTTACATTATAAAATCGAGACAAATGTATAAATATTTACAATATTTTAAACATATTGAATTTTGTTTTAAAATTTTTTCTGATGAGATCTTCCTTGATCGGGATACCTTCTCGGCAATCTTGAAGGAAGGGGATGCGGATCCACCTGTTCCGCGAGTAACATTCAACATATATAAACATATAACATTTAACACAACATTTCAATACAATTTCCCCCCCTTAGCTGCAAAGTTTTTACTTCACAAGATTGATCGAGTATTTGTCGATCTGGACAACTAGAAGTCATATAATTGGAGTTTGATTGTAGTTAAGAAAAATCGGTGTATCGCAGATTTTTAAAAATAATCTAGTTATGTTGCTGATCCTGAAGGCCTCAGAAGTCTAGAGCAATAACGAAAAAAAAAAAAAAAAAAGCTTTGATTTTTGTGTGTTTGGTGTACATATTAGCCATTATAAAATAAACTGTAGAACTTATCCCACTGTTTCAATGTTTTCCAAATTATGTCTCTATAAGATCGGAACAATGATATTGTAAATTTGCTTAAAATCTTATCAAAATCTCGACCAGATCTAAAACTTTTATTTATTAATAAAGTTTTAGTGTTGAGTTTATTCTACAGCTAAAAGTATGTATTTAATATTCAAATTTTTAAGTATTTCACGTAACATTTTTGAAATATTTCAGAAATCCGTTTTACATTCAGTAAGCTTTTAAAATTTCGAACGTGTTTGGTTATATAAACAAATATTTCACAATCAACCATTAAAGTTTATTAAAACAACAACAACAACAACAAAACAAATAAAATGTACACTATTGCAATCTTTTAACTACTAAAATTATTGTGCGGTATTCTAATAAACGAAATGTACAATATTTTCCTCTTTTATTTAAAGGGGTATGGAGGATCAAAGTTCTCGCAATGAATCTGGATGCTTTAATAATAGGTTGTGTCTTCCGATGTATTAATATTTTGTCTTTATAATTATTTTTAACACGTTCCAACGTAGTTGGAAAGAATTAATAAATTCGGTTCTCTGTCTGTCGTCTTTCCGTGCTCTAACTCGCGTAGATATACTCGGATCACCATGAAATTGATATAAATATATGCAGTTAAACCTCCTTGTGCGACCCCTCCATTAAGCGACCACCTCCCTGAACGACCATTTTTTCCTGGAACGAAATTTATTCCCATAGGCTCAATACTAATTTTACCTCCATTCAGAAACCATCCCAGTTGAACTCCCTCCATGAGCGACCCGTTTCTTTGAAGAAAATGAAACAAATTCAGTGTTTCCTGGCCACTCGAAGAAGGTTTTATTAGAAAAAGAATTCCGGAGAGCGCATTATTTATCAAACTTCTAAACTAAGTTTAGAATTTTTTGATTCCGGTAACTTTTAAGAGTTTAAACAACTTTGCGCCTTTTTAGGCAGTGAATTTAACTCTGATGCCAAATTAAGAATGGCGGTCCATAAACACCCCTGCCCTATTCTGTCAGGAAACTTTCAAAGAAATAGATAAATTAATGAAAACGTCATTATTTGTTCCCGTCAAAAAAAAAAAAAAAGCATTTATTTACTGAACTTCGAAATAAAAGTTATAAAAGATAAAACCGTAAAATCAAAGCAAACGTCAATGTATTTATTTTTTAAACTCTGCAGTCATTAACTTATGTAATTAACTTGCTTTAACACTTAAAGTTTCATATTTTTTCCGAATGCGAAACATAAATTTTAGTAACATTAATTGTTACCTTTTTATCATCTAGATTGAAACATCACAATTAAAATCTAGATTGAAACATTACCTCCATTAAGAGACCACCGCTCGGAGCGACCCATTTTTATTGGAACGGAACGTGGTCGCTTTAGGAAGGCTTTGCTGTGTTTTAGGTTTTCTATGGTTTGTTCGGTATTGAAAATGTAGTGCATTTATAGTTCATTTACAGGGACACTCAAAATAATTTCGATACATGACGGTTTTTGTGGAAAAATCGTTTACGGTGTACATTAATAATGTTACATTATTTCGATATATATAACTGATGTGCAGTCTAAAATACTTACTATACAATAGCATTTATCGTTCATTTACAGTGACACACAAAAGAATTCGGTTACACTACTATCTATTTATAATATAAAAGGATAAACGTGTCCGTGCGTAACGCTGATGACATTTTGACGGTGACAACGGCAGAATTAAATTAAATTTTTATTAACTTTTATTGTAATTTTTTAAACTTCAAAATACCGCACGTTTTCAATTTTTAGACCATCGTCGGATAGAGAAAAAAGATGTAGTTTCAAATGCCATTTGTTTGAAAATTATATCGCAATTTGTTTGAAAACTGTATCATAATTGATTTTTATTTTTGTTCGGAAACGCATGAAATGGGCAGGTGTTGTTATTCAGAAAGTATGTCACCGAAAGACGTTTTCCATTTTTTGGTGAATGTAAAAGATCTTTCAGAAAATACCACCAAAGTGTGCGTTTTGATCCAAATTTCCGGCCCAGTGGAAAAGAACCTGTTGTCATTTGACCCAATCGCATATAACTCTATAAATAATTTATAAAAAAATAACTAGAAAATAAGAATAGATATATATATATTATTCTAAAAAAATAAAATAGAAAAAGTATTTTTCTGAAATTGATACTTTAGGGGGCTGGTAATTTGGGTTCACAATGCGAATTAAAAATTATTAGCTCCGTCCAAAAAAATTATATGAATTTAATTACCAGTAACCAAAATTCACACAATAAAAAAAAGAAGGTCTCTAAATATATGAATAATCTACAAAACCTCAATTTTTTTTTATTGTAAAGTTTTTAAGTTAAATAATTATGAAAATTACCTACTTTCTTGGCTGCACTGTCTTGAAAGGATTTTGCAAACTCAGGTGTATAAATAATTTTTTTTATTAAGGAAATCAGCATTGGTGCTGCCATTTATTGATTTCGTTTTAAAGTAAAAATATTCAGCTATGTAGAAGTGGGGTCAAAACGAAAAAAAATCAGCCAGTTTAGTTTTTATAAAGAAAAGAATCAAGGTACCCATTTGTGTACTCAGGGCTGAAGAGGCTATAAAACTTGGAAAATTCATTTTTTTTTGCGTAACAAGAACCTAAACAATCTTCATTGACACGTTGAACGCCAAGTCTATTTTGTCTGCCTTTCCATTTGGGCCACGAAATAAGATTCCCATTACACAATGTATAAGTGCCAGTCACCGATGATTGACGCGGCCTAGACGGAAGGTTCAGTGCCAGTCACCAGTGACTGGCACCAGTGACCAGTGACCAATGACCACCAGTGACCAGTGACCAGTCACCAGTGACTGGCATGACACTCAACGTGTTAAGTTCCGTCAAGATAAGGCTACATCAATATCTCTAAATCTATTGCTATATTTTTAGAAAAAAATCAGAAATGAAACAGGAACTCCATAAGGCTATTCCATTCAAATGTATCCCACACAAGTCCCCCAACGTGTCTCCTATGGATTACTGGGCATTTGGAATTTTAAAACAGGGTTTTTATAAGCAGCATTCCAAAACATCGGATGAAATACGGAATATGATGGTCCGGGATTGGATCAAAACCAATCTTGATATTTTAAGGAGACTGCGGACGTTAAAAAAAATTTCTTTTAATTTTCATACTAGAGATTTGAAATTTTGTGCAGATGTACATTTCACCTAAGTATATAGAACACCTTAAAAGAAATTTCCAATTTGTTTATAATTTTAAGATATTTAAAAAAAATTAAAAATTTAAAGCGAAATTTTAAAATGTTCCTTGCGTCTTAATTTTTTAGATATTTCTTGAATTTTGAATTTTAATCACGTAAAACTTTATTATAAACAAATCTGTGTATCGATTTTTTAATCCCTTAAATAGTTAATATTTTAGAGATATTTTTCAAAATTCCATATCGACTTCCATCAAAATTCTGCCTTATAATAAGTTAAAAACCAAAATTTAATTGTCTTAATGAAGTCGAATTTTAAAATGCATACGCAGTTTCTTTTTAAGCAATATCAGGATTCTTCCTTATCAGTTTCATGAATTTGGATCAAAAATTAAGTGGCAAGGAGCATTTCAAAAATTTAAAAAAAGCTGAAACATTAGTATTGACAAAAACAGATTTAAAGTATATTAAAAGGTAAAAAAATTGTTTATGAACAAAATTAAAACATTTGTAACTTTGCGTAAGATAATTGCATCTGCATGCAGTTTTCCACGAATGACGTAGTACAAATTAATGCAATAGGGTGTTCAATAAAAGGGCTATCAGATGGAATAGAATATAATATGAATATATTTATTTTATATAGGATTTATATCAGTGGCGTGGCGTGAAAATTTTCGGTGGTCATCACAATTATTTAAGTTTGTGGTGAAAAATTATTAACTCTAAAATTGAATGGTTGAATGTTCAAAAAAGAAACTTTAAATCTTACCTTCACTTATACATGAACTCCAAATGTTCTGCTAAAACTGGATCGTAGAGTTTTAAAAGCTTATTAAGAGTTTTAAAATCGCCGCATCCAGTGATGACCGGACGCCACGCCACTGATTTATATATATAATCTTTACGATATTTTGGGTGCCATGTGCGCGTGGATTTATTCTAAAATATTGAAATATTAATCGGTATGGTATTTATTATTTCTATTTTATATCCTAGAAATATTTAAATAGGTTTTATTGATTTTTCCATTTCATATTATTTGTTTCTATTCTGTTTTCATTTTTAATCAATTCACTTGATTTTAATGGTTGTTTGAGCACAGGGGAAAATAAATTTTAGCTTTAGCTTATTTTTCTCACAGAAAACAACCATTTTGCTTATATCATTGAATTCTGTGCCCTTGACAACGTAATTCAATATATAAGCATTTCCATTATTTGTCGGTGTCCACTTTCTTATTTTTCTTCCATAATAATTATAATAAATTAAAAAAAAAATTATACTTACAGCTTTAATTCATAATATTACGGTTTTTGATGGTGGTAGGTTATGTTTAATTAATGGTTATATATATATATATATATATATATATATATAAGGTGTTTCAGATATTAGAGGCGGGTATTATAGCCGAATATTATTAGAGGCGAATTCGATTTTTTTTTTTAAACATACACGGAAGATCGTAATAATTGGTTCAGTCTACTAGAAGAGTCTGATTCCCCTTCAATACTTTGAAATTTGTTTTAGAATGCAAGCTGAATTATAAACGTATTTATTAAAGTGCTGTTTCTAGAAATTTGTGTTTGTCAAGTTCGCGCAATAATACAGTGATAGTTTTTAATGTCAATAGAATAAAAATAGTTCTCCCTTTTTAAGTGATTACACATTTTTTTTCTAAGTCGCAGTTAAAACTGCATATCAATTAGTATACCTATCTCACAAATAAGGTTGACAACAATCTTCAATATACCCTAGCCTTTTTATGTTTTTACTTGTTATTTTTTTTTCAATTGCACTTGTATCCAAATGAATTAAAATAGAATAAGCTTATCTGAGTGTTAAGTTTCACAAAAATTATATTTTATTGTAATGGACAGTATTCCCGTGACGTCACAGTAAGTAAAATGGCGCTTTACATGTTTACGCTTTGCATTCACCTAGGGTTTTTTTAGCTATTTCCCTTTGCAGCGTCCTTTTATTGTCAGAAACAAATATCTCAGAAAACAAATTAATAAAAATATAAGCATTTTCGTTTTAATTATTAAACAATGAAAAACTTGATAAAAACCTGGTTTGCAGAATTTAAATGGGAAAGTTTCGAAGCACTAAAAATTAACATTGAAATCGTAAAACAAAAGCATATTTAAGAAAAATAAGTTTAATTTACATGATTTATAAATAAACCTCAAATTAAAGACTTGAAATTTAACAGACCTAATATAGATATATATAGTATAACCTAATTTATTTTACCATTATATTTTTAAAAATGTTTTTTTTAATCTTAAAATTTAAAAGAAGAACATCACCTTTTCCCAAGCATATAATTTCATAAAAACTTTCTATTACTTAAGAAAGCTGTTACATAATACATAAAAACAAACAACGAATTTTATGATTATGGTTTTTAACTCGATTAAAACTGAAACGTGTGAAGTGGTTTGTTTTTATGTATTATGTAACACCTTTCTTAAGTAAAAGAAAGTTTTTACGAAATTATATGTTACATTTTTAATAAATTCGATAATCTACACAAAATTAATCTGAAATTAAATGAATATTTTTTATATTATTCAGATCTATTACGCACATTTCAATCCTTTAAGTAGCAGGAAAAATAAGTTGGAAATTCCACTTCAAACGTGGCAAATGAGGTGCGTTCGTACTATAATTAGTTCTATAAATATTTTTTGCACCGCATATTGTACTGAATGTATATTTTAGCGCACTTCATAAGTGCCTATCCATTTCATTCTGTTCGAAAGGCTGTAACATCATTCAAATGCACTTGAAATAATTTTTTCCCATTGGCCGCAATGTAACGGAAAACTTTTGACTGTCCCTGTCATTAAACTATACATCCGATTTTCATAAAATTTGAAATGACTCGACAAAAATTTTAAACAGTTATATATTTAAAATTTAAGACCATTCGGTTGGGTAGTTTTTGCTCTGTTATATGCGTGTGGACGGACAGACAGACAAACGGACCGAACGCCGACTATAGGTGCTACGTATTTAAATAATTACGAACGCACCTAAAAATAAGTGAATTCTTGAAGACCGTAATGCTTTCCAATGGAACGATTTTCCAATGTTTTCCGTAACAGCTGCTTTTTTATAGCATCGAACCGGGAGAAAGAATGGGGTCCATATTCCCATTTCATTATAATTTCTGTTTCCAAAAATGTGTGAACTCCCTCTATGTATAATATACTTATATCTAATGATGCGTTCTGCGTTTTTTCTTTACATTGAGGAATTTATTCTCTTTTATGCTAGAAATTATAAAGGATATTTCTGATATAGGGAACTCAATGGATGCATTAGGACTAACGCATATGGATTAATGACATCTTTGTAATCATTACCGACCCGAGATAGGTTTTCGTCGGCTAATTTTATGGTGAGCTGCGCAATTGTGGCATTAATCTCCTCAACACATTAATTAGATATATTTCGAAATAATAACGGGTTTATTTGACCATTTCATGGCAAAACTTTAGCATATACATTAATGAATACAGCAAGAACCATTTATATTGATCCCACATTTGACCAGAGTTTGAATTTTACGTCAAAAATGGTATTGTTTGTTTGATATCTATCTACATTATAAAGGACAGAAGGTGTCTGTGTGTAATGTTGACATCATTTTGATGGTGGCAACTAAAGAAGATTCAATTAAACTTTTACTGCAATTTTTAAACTTTTACTGCAATTTTTAAACTTCTAAACATTTCAATTTGTACATCGTCGTATAGGGAAAAAATGTACTTTAAAATGCAGTGTGTTTGAAAACTTTATAGAAATTTATTTGAAAACTTTATTGCAATTTACTCAATTTTTATTGTTTTTAAAATAATTTTTAAGCATGATTTTTTAAAAAACATCCATTACTATCGCGTGCAGATGATCACGAAAACCAAATCCATTTCGATATAAATTAAATTAAAATAGCTCAGTATTTCTTTGCAGCTTATATTTTGTAACAAAATTAATTCATCAACAAAAACATTCCTCAATCAATAGATAAAATAATAAAATATTAATAAAACACAAATTTAAGACATGCCACCGAACTATTCGCTTAAACCACTGAAATGACCAAAATGCTAGAGACTGAATGTAAATAGGGATTTTTGGCGATTTCCTCGGGTGTTAAACCCTGGCGCAAGGCCAATAAGAAAGTATCCCTTTAATACATTTAGCAAACTTTATTTAAACTCATAATTGTTATTTTATTTTATATAAATGTAAGTTTTGACATTGTTAGTGGGCATTCTAATACATATACTCGATCAAATAAAACAATCTATTAGAGTTATTATTTAAAAAGATAAAAAAGGTTTTCATTTATATTCTCCATTCCGGAAAGCCCGGAGTTATCACCCCGTAATATTAATGGCGTTATTCTTTTGCCTTGCTAGAAAATACATTTTTCGGTACTTTTCCACTTAGGGCCTTGGCGTTTTTCTTAAGAAGTTTGACGCAATTCGGGCTTCAGAAAGTGAGATTTCTTGCCAAACGATATAAACAGGAATGAAAGCAAATCTTATGAACTTTTACGATTGTTTACATATGTATCTATCTATCTAGATAGATAGATACAGATATAGACATTATATATATATATTTGTGTGTGTGTGTAATTAATGTTCTTTTATATACAATTTACTTCTGTTTGCATATAAAAATAAATTAATGGCTTCTTTATCTTAAATAATTGCATAAATATCGAAAAAAATCACGTATACATAGAACAGCGAATAGGTTGTTGAATTTCATTCTCTCGCCAAGTCCATTTTCTCTATCTCGCCAAGGTCCCTAATAATGGAAAAGCACCCATTTTCAGTTTTTTTCCCGGTTCTTGGATTTTGAAAGAAGCTTAAAGATACAGAAAATAAGTTGAAAATGTATATATTACAAAAATCACCATTATCATTATCATCATTTAAGGAACTCTTAAATTAGAAAAAAATGAAAAAAAAAAAGAGAATTTTCAACATTTAATATCTTAAAATGCTTATGATTTAAAAATACAATTTTTATTGGGATTAAAAGATATAAGTATGTTCTTTCATTTCATGTATTTAAAAAATTGCAAGATACAGAATTAGAATTTATAAGGAGCTCCAATCTGTCGGACGTTTGTTGAGCATAAAATTGGTATAACAGCTTACGCGCACGATTACAAAATAAATTTTCAACTAGAATGAAATTTTTTGTCCCTAATTATACTTCAGACTATAATAGTTGCCTTGAACCTAAATAAATTTGTATTTAAAGCAAATGTATATTTTTAATATAAAGTTATATTTAGCTAATACAAAGTTTTGAAAATCTCAACAGTATAATCACCTAAAAAGAAATATTTTTTAACCCCTTAACGGTCGCTTAATATTTGCCAAAACCATCAAAAAAGTACCTATTTTTGATGGTTGAAATTGAATAATTATAAAGTTTCTATATAAAACATGCAGTTAGTTTTTTTTAAGGTGAAAAAAAAGATGTTATAGAACAAATTCACATTTATGGAAAAGCCATCATGTGAGAATTCTGTGTTTTAATGTTTGTTTTACCCCATACAAATTACTGCGAATAAGACCTTTATTTTTCACATCTTAGATCTTTATCATCATCGAACAAATTTTTACAAATAATATAACATACATTAAATTTTGAATATTAAGAGTTTCTTTGAGTGTGATATATTTCGAAACATGCAATACAAAGTCCAACATCACAATGAGCGCCAAGAACCAAACCCAAACGCTAATATTCAAAGGCTTCAAACCGAAATGCAAGTAAAATTTTTCTGGTTTCAGAAGTTTTTTTCCAGCAATAAATCTCCAGCCCGGAAATAGGACGGGCTCGAGAAATAACGAACGACACCTCAGCCGTGATATTGATGGGAGCGAGAATTAAGGGGTTAAACAATAAAAATGAAATTTTAGGTTCAGTTTCTACAGACTCACATGAAACATATGTTTTGAAAATTTCAGGAAAAAATATTCAGAAGTGTTTGAGATATCCTGTGCGTTATGGCCAGAAACGTCATTTGGAGAAAAATGACTTAGTTTAGGAAACGGTGCTTCAGCTATTGAGCGGGTATAATTCTAAAAACCATAACTTCTGTTCTTAAGATAATTTAGAGGAAACAATTATATTAAAATGTTAAGAAAAGATAGGAATTTAACATCTAAAAGAATTAAAATTTCGAAAATTTTGAAGTTTTAAGAGCACTGAGACCCCTTAAGGAAGGCGGAAACTCAACAAAATAAAAGTCTTGTAAAAAATTGACTTGTTAATCAGAAGTAAACGAAGATACGTTTTCGTTAGAAGAATTGGAAAGAGAAGTAGAGCGTAACGGTAAGAGATGCTAAAACAACAATCAATCTACAAGTCTTTTAACAAGGGAAAAACACAACTTTTCACAACTACAGATAGTTGTTGGTGAAACTTTAACTTGTGTAAGTTAAAGAAGTTATAAATTGCACATAAAACGTGGCAAATGAGGTGCATTCGTACTATAACTAGTTTTATAAATATTTTTTGCACCGCATAGTGAATTGAATGTATATTTTAGTGCACTTCATAAGTGCATATCCATTTCATTCTGTTCGAAAGGCTGTAACATCATTAAAATGCACTTGAAATCATTTTTTTCCCATTGACCGTCCTGTAACGGAAAAATTTGACCGTCCCTGTAATTAAACTATACATCCGATTTTCATAAAATTTGAAAGGACTCGAATACAATTTTGCAACAAGTATATATTTAAATTTTCAGAACATTCGGTTGGGTAGTTTTTGCTCTGTTCTATGCGAACGGACAGACAGACGTACCGAAAGACGACTATAGGTGCTACGTATTTATATAATTACGAACGCACCTAAAAAAAAAAAAAAAAAAAAAAAAACGATAAAGAGGTCGATTTTTGTTTCAACATTTCTTCTTTATATGTATGCTATTTTCAAACAAATGCGATCCTAATTATACGAAGTGCCATTTTAAGGGAGGCGGAAACTCAACAAAATAAAAGTCTTGTAAAAAAGTGACTTGTTAATCAGAAGTAAACGAGGATACATTTTCATTAGCAGAATTGGAAAGAGAAGTAGAGCGTAACGGAAAGAGATGCTAAAACAACAATCAATCTACAAGTCTTTTAACAAAGAATAAAAAACAACTTTTCACAACCCCGGGGAGTTGTTGGTGAAATTTAACTTGTGTAAGTTAAAAAATGCTGCCAAGGAGATGGAAATATATTGTTTTTGAAAACATTCTGTTTATGTCAAAATACTCAATTATTGCTATAAGTGATAAACATAAATTTAAAAAAAGGCAAAATACCTTTATTTATTTACATTTCGCCATATTTCATTGCATCAGACGGCTACATTCTCATGAAAATAAAATGATAAAAATATAAGTGATAAACATAAATTATAAGTGATAAACATAAATTTTAAAAAAGGCAAAATACCTTTATTTATTTACATTTCGACACATTTCATTGCATCAGCCGCCTACATTCTCAAGAAAATAAAATGATAAAAATATAAGTGATAAACATAAATTATAAGTTATAAGTGATAAACATAAATTTAAAAAAAAAGGCAAAATACCTTTATTTATTTACATTTCGACATATTTTATTGCATCAGACGGCAACATTCTCAAGAAAATAAAATGATAAAAATAAAAGTGATAAACATAAATTATAAGTTATAAGTGATAAACAAAAAATTAAAAAAAGGGCAAAACACCTTTATTTATTTACATTTCGACATATTTCATTGCATCAGACGGCAACATTCTCAAGAAAATAAAATGATAAAAATAAAAGTGATAAACATAAATTATAAGTTATAAGTGATAAACGTAAATTTAAAAAAAAGGCAAAACACCTTTATTTATTCACATTTCGACATATTTCATTGCATCAGACGGCAACATTCTCAAGAAAATAAAATGATAAAAATATAAGTGATAAACATAAATTATAAGTTATAAGTGATAAACATAAATTAAAAAAAGGCAAAATACCTTTATTTATTTACATTTCGACATATTTCATAGCATCAGACGGCAACATTCTCAAGAAAATAATATTTTCGCAAAAATTCAGACTGAAAAACTAGTAAACAAAAACAAAAATAACGCAAACATAAGGATAATGAAATTAACTGCAATAATAATGGAAATTTGTGAACGTGAATTATTTTACATTATTGTTTCATGATTCTGTGCAGCATTTCTTTTCAAAATTTTTTCCAAATTTTAGGGAGTTCCATGGACACTGAATCATTGCAAATATTCTCATTGCGTAAGAAAATCTCTATTGATTCTCTGATGATGGATGAATTATTCTACTGTTTTTAAAATCTATTTGTAAAGGTTCTCTGTTATATAGTCTGACCAGAGCTGTAGTTTTCTTAAAAAGTTGTAGAAACTCTGTTTATGTACAAAGGTTTTAAATAGATAACGCTAAATATATTGCAAATTAACACATTGTAATAATATACTAATTTTAATTGCTAAAAGGTGT
The DNA here is from genome assembly GCA_963932465.1 of Maratus speciosus. Taxonomy (NCBI): domain Eukaryota; kingdom Metazoa; phylum Arthropoda; class Arachnida; order Araneae; family Salticidae; genus Maratus; species Maratus speciosus. The sequence continues at coordinate 17,340,673 of OZ010793.1, read as the reverse complement.
AAATTAAAAATTTAAAAACAGCAAAATTAGGTTTATTTGACTGTTTCCTTTCGGACTATACTATCCATTCATTATAAGTGAAACCACAGAGATTGTAACACGCAAAAATTCAATATGTAACGATGCAGAATTACCAAAATTATGACTCGAGCTACTCAACGGTTATGAAAATAAAATAAACATCCAAAAAAATTAAAATAAAAGTAATGCGCATAATATCAAAGAATGCATGGAACACTGAATGCTGGCGTTTCATAGATCGTGTACTTTTAGAATATTTTTATTTATTTGTTTTCAAAATGACTTGGGTAGAATTGGAACATGTAAACAGTCAAATAAATCTATTTTTACTGTTTTTAAATTTTTAATTTACCTTTTAGTAATTAAAATTAGTAGAAATCATTTAAAGGTGAATATTAAAATTTAAGAAAAAAAATTTAAAATCATAAACTAAATATATGAACACGTGCGTATTTATGACTCAAATGCGTAATAGATATAACCTTAATTATAAGGAACGTTTGTCCGGTTCCTTATCCCAGAAACGGTTCTGTACCACAGAATTTACGGGCACAGAACCTGCTGCCCCCCCCCCCCCCAAAAAAAAAAAAAAAAAAAAAAAAAGATGAAAGAAAACATAGCCACGAGGCTGGAAATTACGCTTTCTTTCAATTTGTGTTAAAAGAAAAAAGCTTCATAATGAAACTGCACCAAATTCTGAAAATTTCTATCACGATCCCCTAATTTTGACATCTTATTTGGCTTTTTCGGTAAATTTTACCTATATGAATAACAAACGGGAAGTCATTGAGCCAAGTAATATAGGAAATACGAAGTTTTATAGTTTGAAACTCTCCTAATGTTATATTTATTTGTAATCATTGCAGTAAATCTGGATAATTTTTTAAGTATTACTCAAGAACTACAAGCAGCTATACATTTGAATTCGCATTGTATGAATATTTGGTACTTGTTAGTTATCCCGTCGACCAAATTACTGTCGCCAAATTGTAAGATTAAATGCCAATAATGGTTGATCGTAAATGTCACATTCACTTGACAACACGTGTTTACGTCTTCAAGTGATTTTTATTTCGACGTTTCATTTGTATTTTTATTAATGTCATACTAATTTATTTGTTCTTTCGTTATTTAAAATAAAAATTATGTCAATTTGTATAATTTGGAGGGTGGTTTGGCGATTTATACAATTTGGCGAAATGGGTCGATGGGATAACTAACAAGTACCGAATATTTTTTTAAAAAATTGAAAGTCCGAGTAGTTTTCCAGAATTGTATCAAGGAACAATCTGTGAAAAAAAAATTTCGTTAAAATACGGAAATTGTACTGGCCCTCGGAACGCCAGTAGAGCAGGTAGGGGAGATATGATACACTTTTTTTTTTTTTACTAATTTTTTACAACCCTTAGAAAGCTTTTTCTAAACAAATCGTTCGTGTTTTCTTATAAAGTGACTTTTTATTAATTTATTAAAAATATTGTGAATTTAAAAAATAATCATTCAAAAAATATATCCCAATTATTTTGAATGGTTACTACTGTATCAAATCTCCCTATTACTGGGGAGGATTGATACACTAGCAAGGGAGGTTTGATACATTGTTATGTAAATTGAAAAAAAAAATGCAGACTGTTCAATTTATCTGTCATACAATTTTTTACGATAAATCTTGAAATATTTAAGTAAAATTTAAAAAGGAGGGACATTGACATATTTTTGTTTCGAAAATGTTTTTTACAAAAATAGTTAAACAATTGCTATTATTTAAACAATCCTATTAACACACTTTTTAGAATATAAATAATGAAAAAAAAAAAAAAAACCCTAGAGATCTTGTTACAAGGAAAAATGAAGTCAACATTGCTGATTTGCATGCAATTTAACATAAATTTAGTACATTTAAGATTTCTTTAACCCTTTCAGGGCAAAGCATTTTCAATGCTAAAGTGTTGAATAAATGACTGGCACCGGAATTTACCAACAAGTTTAATTGGAAATAAGAAAAGGGCTATATTTCACTGTCATCTTAATTTTGGAAAATATTTTACCAAAACGCTGGTACCAATGTGGCGTTCGGGAATTAAAATTAAGTGGTTTCATAAACATACCACCACCCCTAAAATGGTTAAAAGAAAAACTAATAACTCTATCATTTTGATAAGTAAAATCGGATGGATTTAATGTTTTTTCAATTTGCCCTTCGTCAAGTATAGAAACATCTTCCCTTTCAGGCCATTTAAACTTTTTTCCTTTTACATGACAAGCAAAACTAACTAACCATCTATCATCACACTGCTTTTCTATGTAACTTACATAATGTCTATTAATAGTCTCTTTTTTTTTCCTTACCAATTTCAATAGCTCATCTGTAAACCATTAATGAATATTATATTACAGTCTTATATTAGTTTACAACTTTTTGAAAGAATACTACCATATTTTATTCAAACATGCACTTTTCGAACTTTTCAAATTATTTGTGTGATGATCTACTGCAAACGCAAATAAAGATAATTACTAAACGGCAGGAAAATAAATTTCTTTTATTGCTTATTATAACTTATATAAAAGTCAATTTTAAAATAATTTCGTTATTACATTCCAGATATGTTAAATGTTTTACATGCGATCCTGTTAAAGCGAATAGATTAAAAAATATTAAAATGAAAAATATATTTTTTTCATTTTAAAACATACTACAGAGACTTTTAAAATATAACAGTTATAAATAAGTCAAACATTATTTTAAAATCATAATAATAATAAAAAAAAACTCTAACATTTCCTTTTCAATTGTCTCAAACTTAAAAAGAAGTAATAAGATTTTAATTTTATGAAATGCCGTAAAAATATGTTAGCTGTTTATTTAAAAAAAAAAAAAAAAAAAAAAAAAAGAATAATAGTAATATTATAGAGAGATGTTTCAATACACAAACTACAGATGGCGCCCTAAATGTTATCAGTTTTACTCGAAAACCCATGCAAGACCAAGATTTTTGCCAATATTGGGGAATCATTGAATATTTTTTTTCAATATAGAGTCACATTCATTGGCAATTCATTGAAAATAATTCCATGGTAAAACAGCAATACGAAAACATTCCGTAAAATTTATGGAAAACTTGCTGGATATATACAGATTTGTAATCTCAAAATGTCAATTACGGAAACTGTTTTCTTAGAAAAATGGAACTATTTCGTAAAATTTTACTGAAACATTTGTGTATATTGTGAATTTCTTTTACGGTGTAGGGTTATACCTGTACTATAGCGTTAATTAGAGATAAGTAAATTTTCTAAGTTTGCCTATATTGTATAGTCCTGAATGACCGTGCTATTAGATAAACAATGAGGTCTGAGTTGCAGGGCATTTGTAGTCTTATATTTTTATACCTGAAATAACCTTTATTATTAGAACAAAAAAACAATTAATATTTTTATTATCTCAAAAGCAAATATCATTTGTGATACATAAGTCAGATATTGGCAACTGTTTATTTCAGAATAAGCAATGAAAATCTTTCTTAGATATGTAAAAGATTTTGTTAATAACATTTGTGAGACATTCTCCTATCTATATTATAAAGGACAAACATATCTGTGCGTAACGCATACGTCATTCTGCGAATGGCAACACTTTGAAATTTGAAATGAAATTTCGGTTTTGCAATTTTTTTTAATGCAAATTTTTAAACTTCTAAACATCGCACAGTTTCAATTTTTAGGCCTTCGCAAAGGGGAAAAAAATTACTTTTATATGCAATTTGTTTAAAAGCTCTATCTCAATTTATTTTTGAGATATTAATTTTTTTATAGTTTTTAGTGCCAATTTTGCAAATGTGGCAACTGAAGTACTCCATTTCAATTAAAAGTAAAGGGAAAATAGTCATGTTTTATTTATTTTTATTGATTATATCCTTATTGATGCCATTTTCACATTACAAATAAAACTAACGTTTTTCTGATTTTTGAACAAAAAATGACGTCAGTCATTAAAAAACACACACATTCTTCTTAATAAATCAAAAGATTGATGAAAATATTTCAATATTTTTACATTACGCTTGATACTGAGTTTGAGACGCTAGGCAAAATGATTCAGTGAGTAAAAATGATGTCATATTTAAAACAAAACCATCATTTTCTTTGAGAAAACTAAATATTTGACTAATACTATGGCAACTAAAGGCAAATTTCTGAATGGTAAATTTTCGCGGGTACTGGGATTAGAACTTAAAGTTTGTGCGAATGTTCACATGAAAAGCTGTATCGGACAAACATGACTTTAAGTTTGGAAATACATTCATTAATAATATATTGCGCGTTAAAATACTTTTAAATTGTGAGTTTGAGTGGTACGTATGTAAGTTTTGAAAATGTGAAAATAACGTATAGTTTAGATTTTATGGGGAAAATTTTATGATGTGACAAAGCGAAATCTTTTTTACTGATTTTTCATCCCATAAAAACAAACATAAGAGCCTCAACGATAACTTTAACATAATTACTCATCTTGATTACGTATTCTAATACAGTTTAATTTTTCAATAATTTAAGCAGTTGAAGTTTGTGGAAATAATATTTTGGTAATTTTACGTTAAAAACGTTCTTTCTTTTAAGAGAGACAACCAATGCAAGCTGAAATTTTTATTGTAATTATTTTTGTAGGTTTATTATAAATTCGATCTAACAGTTCCATTTTAAACATTTTAATTCGTCGAATTTCGACGGGTTACAACTCTTAATTTTAACTTTCAAGAAACTTCTTAAATTCAACTTAATACAACAGCATTTTTAAATTTACAGTTTTAAACTTTCTTGTTCTTATTGGTGTAATTAAACATATCCTCGTTCTTCCCTAAAGTTTAATACTGTACTGTCCCTGTAAGACACCATCCGTTTAATAGTGAAATAGAACAACAGGAACGGTAAGGAAAAGTACCACCTATTTTTTGATAAGTCATATCAAGTCTCAGTGGTAGCGACAATGTTAATTGATTTTTAGCAACAGTTCTTACATTGAACTAAATAACAAAAAAATATTAATTTACCTCTAAAAGTTCAGTAATAAATCTTGGAGACGGCAAAATTACCTATAAAAGCCACGATGCTTGAAATTGAATTTAAATGCTGATTTAAATCCTACAGGAACTTTCCTGTCAAAGAACTACAGCCATTTTTCTTCTGTATGAGAATAAGTTGAAAAAGACTTTGTGAATGCATCTAGAGTGATTTTCGACATTAATTTAGCAAAAGGTAAGAAATGTAAAATTCTGTAAAAAATGTGTGCAGTCTAATTTTTGTTACATATTTATATAAAACAATAGTTCCAGTTTCGTTAAAAATATTACTAGAACTACTTTTCTTGAAACAATTTTATACACACAGCTCCAAACTTAAAAATCAGGTACAAGGTCACAAATCGTTCAGCACTTATTTATTTTGTTAATATTAGGTAGGCAAGGATGAAATTCGTAGTTAATAATTTTGCCAACTTTAGCAGCTTATTATTTGACATTAGGTTAATATTTTACCGGTCTTTTTTGTTGTTGTAAAGTTACACATCTCGCCAGTTTGGGGCTGTGCATATATAACGTTATCAACTTTTTGGTATTTTTCTACCCCCTCCCCCCTTACGATATCATATGTTACCATCCCTCGAACCTCCCCCCCCCCCCAAGTAATGATATTGTTATCACAATAATAAATAATAAAACTGTATAAAAATTCTTTAGATTTTTGGAATTTTTTTCTTTTGTTTGGAATGATATACAAATATGTTACATTTATTTTTCTTATACTTTATTGATTCAAATGAAAAGAAGCCAATAAAATATCAGTTTATATATGAAACAACTTAATCTCAAATAACACTTAAAAGAAACAGACTGTTTAAAAGTATTTAATAATAGTTTTTCGTTGCATAATGAATTCAACAGTAATAATGTCTTTTTGAACTTGTTCCCTCACGGGGTGGGGCAGACAGAACTTCTTATGAACAAAACAGGCGGACAACATTCTCTTTTATTTACTTGTTAAGTACAAGTATAATTTCAAACATACTTCGCATTATACTTTGTGGAACAGCGGATTATATATGCATACACGTTGGGAGTATTCTATATTTTGGAACTGAATAATTTTATAATCATTTAAGGATTTAAATAAAAATTTTGTATTTTCATAAAAATAGATAACATACTATTTTGATGTAAAGACCAAGTTACAAATAAGAAGAGAAAATTTTGGTTGGATAAAAAATGATAACGATATCAAAACACAAATCCCCTACTCCTAGAGATATCTTACAATATCATGTGCCAGACCCCCCTCCCCCCCCCCCCCCCCCCTAAAATGATAAGTCCCTTTAACACGTTGACTTCCACGACAATTTTCAGAATCTGGCCTAAAATGACGATTTGATTTAATCACATTATATTACTACGAGATAACTCGTCCTAGAAAAGAACGTAATCTACTTGTTATCTCGTAGTCGGCAGTCAACGTGTCAAAGAAATCATTGTAAGCTCTAAAAAATATTTTTTTAATTTAATTTTGTTGAAAATGGAACGGTTGAAAACTCGCACTATTATGAAGTATGATTTCTTACGTGGAACTACGGCATCGCAGACCGCGCGAAACTTTAATAGTGTATTTGGCTCTAGTGTGGCTACGCAGCAGACAGTATCCAATGGGTTCGCCAAACTTCGTACAGGTCACTTTGACCGCACGAATGAGGCACGCGGTCGCAAATAAATCAAGGATCAATAATGGCGAACTAAAAGTCACCCATCTCAGAGTGCCTAGGAATTATCGCTGAAGTTTGGATAAAATAATTCCATAAGTTTGAATGGAATATTTTCAGGTGCGTTCGTAATTATATAAATACGTAGCACCTATAGTCGTCGTTCAATCCGTCCGTCTGTCCTCACTCTAAAAACGACATTTTCAAAAATGGTAAAAAATACTCAAATCTGAGTATGTCGCATAGTCAAAATGGCTCCAAAACAAAGTTACTCAAGTTTGAAACATGTTTGAAACATGTCTCATTTTTGAAAACATGGACACACTCAAATATGAGCACATAACGGTTTATTCGTGATGTTTATTCACGATTATACATGATGTTTATATTTATATATTGTTGATGGTTGTCAAACTCCACCTGCGAAGTCTTTCCTTTACGAATTCATCCATTCTTCGATTTCGAAGGTTGCGGAATAAAATTTACGCTTCTGCGATTATATTACGACGGCTTCTAAGTGTTCTTCCGCGAACACGATAAAAATGTAGTTCGCCACATTTCATGTTATGAATTATTACTCAAAGGAGCGTTTCGTTCGAAATCACAACAAATGATATAATAATATGAATAAATTCAACTACCCTGGTAAAATTTACTACGTTTAACGAATGAAAAGTAATTTTGTTTGAAACTGAGTATTTCTGGTATTTCAGAATTGAAAGCATTAGTTCGTCATATTTGACACAAAAAGTTTCATAACAAAATGAAAACACAGATTTACTCAGATTTGAAAGTGTCATTTTTTTTCAGTGCGCCAGTCCGCATATAACAAAGCAAAAAACTACACTACCGGATGGTCTGAAATTTTAAATATATAATTTTTGCAATATTTTGTCGAGTCGTTTCAAATTTTATGAAAATCGGACCTATAGTTTAATGACAGGGACAGTCAAAAGTTTTTCTATTCCATGACGGCCAATAGGAAAAAATTATTTCAACGGGAGTTTTAATGATGTTAGAGCTTTTCGAGTAGAATGAAATAGATACTATTGAAGTGCACTAAAATATCCGTTCAGTACACTATGCGATGCAAAAAATATTTATAAAACAAGCTATAGTACGAACGCACTTCATTTGCCATGTTTGACGCGCAATTTCCAACTTGTTTATATTTGTAAGTTATCGACTAACTTTGCATTTTTTTCTACAAATTTCATCCTTGAAGACCTGATATTTTTATACAATCATGCAACGGCATGTTTTATAATACAAGAAAACCAAGAATACTTACTAAAATAAAAATTATTATCAAGGGACTCAAAGGTCAAATTTTTCCAAAAATCCCTCCTATATTAGTTTTAAAAATGAACAAACAAAATCTTTAAATGTTAATCTTCTTTGTAAATATATTATTCTGAAATCATTTGCTCTGGGGGGAAAAGGGTGCGATTCAACTTTAACAACTTCAACTTTATTTTTCTTAAACTCGTTAAAAAGAATAATAATAAAAAAATCTCCAGCTGTAATTTAACAGAAGTTCGCAAAAAGAAACAACGTGAGATAAAAGTTTTGGAAAAGAAGAAAAAAAAAACACCTTCGCGAAAGTAGGAAGTAATGAAAACACTTTCCGAGCAATGGTGAGTCAAGTTGAAAGAGAATAGACTGAAACAAAATAATCAATCAGCGATTCTTCCATCGAGGAGAGAAGAAACTTTACGCATCCTTGACTTTTTCCAACACCCCTTGATGAATTAAGAAGTAGGGAAACTTCAGCTGCGTCTGAAAAGAAAAATGGGAAAAAAGAGCTTGAGGACATTTTGAATCCTACATAATCTGGAGGTAACAGCGTACAGAGTGTACCAAAGATCATTAAAAGTATCTGAACATATTGACTGTTTTTATTAGGTGAGTTCATATTTATATAAATACGTAGCAACTATAGTCGTCACCTGGTCCGTCCGTCTGTCTGTCCGTTTGTCCGCATATGACAGTGCAAAAACTACACAACCGAATGGTTTGAAATTTAGTATATAGAATCTTTGCAGAATTACGTCGAGTCCTTTGAAATTTTATGAAAATCGAATCAAAACTTATAAAGATATTTATAAAAGTTTTCCTCATTCTATTAAATTCTATTATATGTAATTAATTCAATGATATCCCATGATAGTTCATGATTCTAGATTGCCATGGCGATGACACCCTGCTTAAGATGGAGTCTTATTATTTCCGTATGACTGACTTTAATATATAGAATCGCAATCAATTTTGTATTCATGCATTTTTCCATAAGGGTGCAACAGCTATTGCACCAAGATCTGAATATTTATAAAACTAGTTATAGTACGAACGCATCCCATTTGTCACGTTTGACGAACAGTTTCAGACTTGTTTTCATTGGCTGCTACTGTATCAGAAAAAATTTGAAATAGACTCTGTGGGTGCATCTGGAGTGATTTTTGGCATTGATTTAGCAAAAGGGGCGGTAAGGAATCTAAAATCCCGAGAAAGACTTCAAAAAAGGAAAAACACAGTAAAAATGTATGCAGCCTAATTTTTATTAGATATATACTTAAAACAATAGTTCTAGTTTTGTTAAAAATAATAGTGGAACTACTTTTCTTGAAACAATTTTATCCAAACTTAAAAATTAGCCATCAGGGACAAGTGACGGTAAGGAATTTAATGCTACATTTTTAAATCGTTCAGCACTTATTTATCTTGTTAATATTATTATACAATCATGCAATGGCATGTTTTATAAAACAAGAAATAAGAGAAAACCAAGAAAATACAAAAATACAAAAAAAAAAAAAAAAAAACTAAAAAACTAAATATTAAATAACTAAAATACAAAATATTACTAAGGAGGACATAAAAGTCAAATTTTTCTGAAAATCCCTCATATATTAGTTTTAAAAACAAACAATCAAATCTTTAAATGTTAATCTTCTTTGTAAATTCTGAAATCATTTACGTTGGGGGGGGGAAAAGGGTGCGATTCAACTTTAACAACTTCAACTTTATTTTTCTTAAACTCGTTAAAAATAAAAAAAAAATCTCCAGCTGTAATTTAACAGAAGTTCACAAAAAGAAACAGCGTGAGATAAAAGTTTTGGAAAAGAAGAAAAAAAAAAAAGCATATTCGCGAGACTGGGAAGTAATGAAAACACTTTCCCAGCAATGGTGAGTCAAGTTGAAAGAGAATAGACTGAAACAAAATAATCAATCAACGATTCTTCCATCAAGGAGAGAAGAAACTTTACGCATCCTTGACTTTTTCCAACACCCCCTTGATGAATTAAGAAGTAGGGAAACTTCAGCTGCGTCTGAAAAGGAAAATGGGAAAAAAGAGCTTGCGGACATTTTGAATTCTACATAATTTGGAGGTAATAGCGTACGGGGTGTACCAGAGTTCATTAAAAGTGTTCCAAGGGGCTATGCATATATAACGTTATCACTTTAGGGGGGGGGGGGTCTGGCACATGATATCGTAAGCTATCTGTAGGGGGAGGGGTGTTTGTCTTTTGATATCGTTATCATATTTGATCCAACCAATTTTTTTGTATTTTTATGAAAATACAAAGTTATTAAAATCATTAAATTATTATAAAATTATTTAATTCCAAAATATGGAATTCCCCAACGATAGGCATTCCTATTCTTCTGTCATACATGTATGCATATATAATCTGCTGTTCTACAAACCATATGCGAAGTATGTTTGAAATGATGCTTGTATTTACTAGTAAATAAAAGAGAAAGAATGTTGTCCGCCTATGTTGTTGATAAGAAGTCCTGTCTGCCTCTCCCAAATGGGGGTGGCAAGTGCAAAAAGACATTATTACTTGTTGAATGCATTGCGTAACAAAACGCTATTATTAAATACTTTTAAATAGTAACTATTTCATTGTTATTTAATATGAAGTTATTTCATACATAAACTGATATTTTATTGACTTCTCTACATTTGAATCAATAAAAGAATGCGAAAAAATAAATGTCTAACCACGTCTGTATATCACTGCAACAAAAAAGAAAAAAATTCAAAAAATCTAAAGAATTTTTAGACATTGATAACGATATCTTTACGGGGGAAGGGGATGGGGGTTCGAGGGATGATAACGTATGATATGATTAAAGAACGATTTTAGAATCAGAGTTGAATCTATTGCTAATATTATTTGCGTTTGGTTATAGTTTTTCTTTGATGATTTGCCAAACTGATCAGGTTAGTCAAAAACCAGTGAAAGACCTAGTTCAGGGTAGAATACTGCACCGGACCTGGTAACCCGATTTTACCCAAATACGACCCGACAAGCTGCTCGGCTTCGGTCGTCCCGTTTTTTTCGTTGCGGGTTAGGTCGACTTTAAATGTTTGGGATTCCGGTTGATTTCGGGTTAGGTTTTGACTGTTTTGGATCGGATTCGGTTTCACCCGATTTTTCAAAAAAAATTCCTGAATATTTTTCAAATGCAAAACTGTATTTGAATATTAATGTGTTCATTTTTGTACAAAAAAAAAAAAAAAAAAAAAAAAGATAAATATGATGTTAGAGTATTGTAGACTATATTTACATAATTGTACTAAAATACTTATTAATTTTCTTTCACTTCAGGTTTGGGTTTAAATATGGTCTGGTCGGGATTCGGGTTTGAATATTTCGTGTTGACATCTTTTCAGGGTTTCGTTCATCTGACGAAACCCTATTCACCTCACTCCTCTGCCTGTCTGTCACAGAGTCCGTTCTCAGAAACTATATATGTTTGAGACTTGAAATTTTGGATACTTATAGCTGAACACCTCACATCAAACAACAAATCATACAATTTTGAAAAAGTCTTATATTTACCCGTCTGGGCTCTAACTTGTGCAATTTAAGCTTTTTTTTCTAACTAAGACCCTAATTGAGTTGAAGACTTGAAATTATGAATACTTATAGCTGAATACTTGCGATTACACATATCAATCATAAAAATTTCAAAATGTCTTATATTTACCCCTCCGGTCTCTAACGTGTATTTTAAGCAACTTTCCTAACCTCTATCCTTTTCACCCGAGGGTCACTTTTCTAACTTTTGTCCACACACCTTTGACCACTCTTTCATAATATGCATCATAACCTTACATATTTTGGTCACACTTTTTACCGCCAGCGGCGCCTAACTATCTCGGGTACTATGGGCCAGATCCCCTCGATTAATATATCTACGTATAGGTTGTAAAACGGAGTTTCGTTCGGATAGAGGTTTGTTTAGAATAAAGGGCGCCCCCTGGTTGCGAAATGTGGAATTATCAAATTTTGAAAAAGGATAAAGTGTTTTGAAAGAAATATTAAACGAAACCTTCTGTGCGATCTGTGATCAGACTTACCCACTTGTTTTCTTTCGGAAATTTAAGCACAAATTGCGGGTTCTGGTCCGGTACAACTCGACCAAAGACTCCAATAAGTCCATTCAGATTTTAAAAATATATAAAAAGAAGAAAAAATAATCAGATCGGAGAGCAATTTTGAAAAAAAAAAAAAAAATGGTTCAAATAAAATATAAGCTACTTGTTTTTTTTTTTTTTTTTTTTTTTTTTTTTCCATTGCCATATAATGCGACTCTTCGAAAAATTTTAATGTGCAAATGGGCCTCCGCTACGACGTTTTGCTTATTTTTTATGAACTTTTGAAATGTGAACTGATTTATAGGATTCGCTTTCATCAAGATTTTCAAGCGATTCGGCGATCCATGGAGTTGGCGTTAAATAGTTATTTGATTGAGCACGCGAGGCGTTTATCTTTTGAACGCTTCTGAATCAATATCGAAACGTTTTCAGCCTCGCTGACTCTCAAAGAGTTCTGCTTTGATGTTCAGTAATGGATATTTTCCTCAATTTAAGACGTAATAGTTGCTAATAGATCGGTTTCTAAATAACAAATTTTGGAATCATTTGAGGGTATGATTTTAAATTAACTTTTTAAAATTTACTTTAATAGAGTTGTCGAACCCAATTAAAAGTTTTCATCTTAGAAGAGGTTTTCAAAAAAGTGTTGCGGTTACAAAGTTATCTCATATTTGCATAACGTCGCTGCTTTTACTGTTCGATTTTAAAAAGAGAAAATAGAAAACAAAACAACGATTTTATAATTAAAATAAAATCTCTGCCGGCCCGGCCTACAGGCAGAGGTAGATTTCGAAGTTAAGTATACCAATTTCACCAACAAAAACTAAATCATGATTAGATATAAATCCACTTTAACAGTTTTATCTGGCTGCTTTTGACAAGTTTTTATTTCATTTTTTTATAATAGCTGGTTTTATCAGAATCATGTTAAGGCGGCATTAAAAAAATAATGCTCAAAAACTCGAAATTTTATGGCACATTTTCAGATTCATTTTTAATAAAATAAAAATGTGAAACTTGCTGACGTGATTTTTGAAAAGATTTATAAGCGACCTGTGTTTTTATTTTTCTTTCAATTAATTAAAACTTGATTAATAAACATTTTCTCAGTAGGGCAATATTTTTCGTTTCTAACACATTCGCTTCGGGAAATTCTGTTCAAAATGCCCACTTTGACATCATTTTTTGAAATATATTCTTTCTCTATCAAAAAATAGATCATTACTGTATATTATATAGTTTCAAAATAAGAGAATCTACCAATTGGATGCGTTTGAGAGCAAAAAGGAATTTAAAAATGAGTTAGAAAATAAACAGTTTGGATTTGAATATACCCTTAATAAGATGATTTTTTTCTTCAATCGCTATGTATTTTTAATTTGTTTTTGCTGTAAGAATTGGTCTATCAAAAATTTTCCTATATAAATGTTGAAAACAATATTAAGACGATATATGATATATTCATGGAGATTTTATATCTTGTGAATTGACGGAGTTATGAAAATTTTTCTTCTTCTATAAGCCCCCCCTTTTTTTTTTTTTTTTTTTTTTTTTTTTCGGTACGAATTGGTCCTATCAAAAACTTGTGACTATAAAAGTTGTAGATAATATTAAGGAGATGTATAATAAAATTAATTGGATTTGATATCTTGAGAATTGACGAAGTTAGGAATTTTTTTCTCCGAAAAACCCTGTTTTTTGCGCCCCTTGAGCCCATATTTAATTTTATCAAAAATCTGTGATACATAAATTTTTGGCCCTATTTTTAGAAGTAATAAAAACTTTAAACTGATTTGATATGTACAAAAATTAAGAAGTTATGGGGTTTTTTCGGTTTTCACAAAACCCCTCCCTATTTCCATCCCCTTGGTCCGATTTTGCCCATTAACGAACTTGACCGAGATTTTATGTCCCTTGATTTTATGTATCAGTTTGGAAGAGATTTGTGCAGAATTGTGCAAGTTATCATGCCCAGAAGAAAGTGATATATATATATATATATATATATAGATAGATAGATCGATAAAGTTTTTTACTGAGGGTGGTTTTGGGTTCTAGGGGTCATGATCGGTGTAGATCTGCAAAAATTGTTTCAGAAATCCCAACATAGGAACGATCCCAATAGGTTTATTTCATACGAAATCTACCTAAAAAAAGGGGGAATTTCGTTGCTAAAAGAAGAAGATATAAGTGAAATCGAATAATTTAAAAAAAAAATAATAACAGAAGTCATGAATTAGTACAGTAATTTATTTAACATACAGAGTGCACAAAAAATATAATTTATATTTTTAGGAAATTATATTAGGCTAAGGTTATCGCGTCCAATGTTCTACTTTTAGGAAAGATATAATTATATATATGTGTGTTTTAAACTTAACTGTTATTATTAATGGAATTATTTTTATTTCAAATAGAATATTTTTTAATATATCAAATAAAATGAGATAAAATAAATAAACACAAGCCAATAATCTGGAGAGTAATTTATTTAATATACAGGAAGCCTGAAAATAATATTTATATTTACATTTTTGGAAAATCATTCAAAAAAAACAAAGAAACTTTTGCTATAAGAATTTTCGTGTTCAATGGAAAAAAGTATGACATGTATATTTTTTGACATTGTTTCAAATAGAATTCTAGAAATGATGCCCAAGCGAATGGGACCCATGAGTCCATAGAGGATACAATAAAACCAAATTCTGAACCTTGATAGAGTAAAAGTAAAAATTAGTTTTTTTTTAAATAAATAAAAACACTCTTTTATAAGCAAGTACAAATATTAAATGTTTATCTTAAATATCACTCATAGTTATATGACTGCAGTTTGCGTTATGTAGTTTCAAAAAATGTCCGCTACAATACATTAATTTTACGTGGATCTCGATTATTGAAATTTCACCCCTTTAATTAACACTTGATATAAAGCGCATACTGAATTTATAAAAAAAAAATATAACTTTTTTAAAGATATGGCAACAGAAAAAAGCATTATTTAAACTATCTATACAGGATTTCTGAACTCCTTTCCTGTTGCTACATCTTAGATCATCTGTTACTACAGAAATTATATACAGTGAAACCTCCCTGCACAGATCTCTTCCAAACTGATACATAAAATTAAGGGGCAGAAAATATCGGCCGAGTTCGTTAATGGGCAAAATAGGACCAAGGGGGTGGAAATAGGGAGGAGTTTTGGGAAAACAGAAAAAAAAACTCATAATTTCTTAATTATACTGCATGTCAAACAGTTTAAAGTTATTATTACTTCTAGGAAAAGAGCCAAAAATTTATCTATCACAGAAAATTAAAAAGGGGCTCAAGGGGGTGAAAAAATAGGGTTTTAGGGAGAAAAAAATTCATAACTTCGTCCATCCTCAAGATATCAAATCCGCTTAAAATAATTATAAATATTATTAATATTATCTACAACTTTTACATTGACAAGTTTTTGATAGGACCAACTCTTACAGCAAGAAAAAAAAAATAGAGTTTGAAGGAAAAAATTATCGTATTAACATGATTCTGATAAAACTAGCTCTTACAAAAGAAAAAAAAATTGTTAAACTGGGTTTACCTGTAATCTTGATTTAGTTTTTGATGGTGAAAGTAGTACTTAACTTCGAAATCTACCTCCGCTTGTAGGCCGAGCCGGAGGAATTTTTTTCCCTCTCTCAGCATTCAGTACCGAAATTAAAGGTGTATGAAAAAGAAATGTTCATTTAACCGAAAGATGCAAAGAAAAATAAGAAAGAGCTGTAAAAGCAAACCTCGTATCAGTTTGAAATGAATACTGAAAACCATTCCTCTGAAATATACTAGAAACATGAAACACCCATGTTCTTTAGAATAAACCTACGCATAATAGGGAGGTTTCTAAAACCATAATAATACAAAAATATTCTATAAACTTTAACTTTCTTTAAGACGTTTCAAGGAAAAAGAACACGGGATGACGTATGTTGATATTCTGTCAGTTTTCCCATTGTTATTTAAAACGGGCTCGCTTTTTAAAGAGAAATTTGATAAATTCTATCTATATCAGGGGACCAAAAAATGGCGCTGAAAAGCCTGGCGGGGAGAAAAGATAGATGGGGCATCTTCCCCAATATATCTTGCACTTTCGGGAGGGCGCTGTAACACATCTCTACCCCTCTCCGCCCTGTTGCTTTTCTGACATGCACAAGCGATTTCGTTTTCGAAAATGATTCTGCGAGGAAATGCATTTTTCATTCTCTTTTCTACACACGTAATTTTTATTTACCAGTTACTGAACAACTACGGGGTTAGTTTCGTGAAAAAGCCCGCGGACTTGATTATTTTTCTTCCACTTTTCGACACCTATTTCGAATTTTTTTTTTTAAAGCACCGTTGAATGTCGTGTGAAAGATGCGTAAAATTATTTTTACAGCGAAGCGTTAAAAAGATGTTTCCTCAAACCAATGCGGTGTTTAGGGACTGGCAACGTGGAACGTAAAAACTGCTACGCGAAACCTCCATCGAAAGTGTAAAAGAATATAAAATGATTAAAAAAATAAATAAATAACAAATTATTTATTTTTAATTTATTAATAAAAAAATAAATATAAAATGATCCGAAAATATAATTTGAGAACTCAGATTCCTTGTGGGGAACTTCGCAAGCAAGACTATTTCAGAGTTTGAAACACTCAAGGCCAAATATAGACTCAAAAAAAAAAAAAAAAAAAATGGCGTATAAAGCATCCAAAGAATTCTGCACTTCGCTGACATGTCAGTCTGAATACAGTAAAGACTGAAAATGACAAAGGACACAGAAGGCTAATAGCATTATGTACACCAGAGCCCCCAAAACAATCCTAAAGCTTAAAAACTATTACAAAAAAACATGAGCAGATAGCTCACTGAAATGGAAGATAATTTTAATGGCCGTTAGTGTTTGCACCAGTGGAGGTTTTTCGCAGCCTTGAAAAGGTCAGTTACTGCACCACTACTGGTGCACATATGACTGATAAACAATCCTTTCAGCGTCGACCGGGATCTAAAATCAGAAAAAAATTAAATTTAGTAATAAAAAAATTATCTAATTGATGCTAAATCACAAATCTACAACCATTGCCAGCAGCACGCCACAAGATTGCACACTATTTGTTTATACACATGCACATTATTTGTTTATACACCATTACCATATTTGAACTGAAAATGGGTTACTTGCACGATAATTTTCATTTCATTTCATTAGATCTTTTAATTGGTTATAGAGTAGGCTTGTTGGCCCAATTTTTCTTCACTTTTTTTTATTCTTTTATTTTATTAAAATGTTTATTATTATTTTTTTTTAGTTTGTACAATCAGCCCATCTTGAAACTTAACTACGTATGGTCTAGCTCTATACGAACATTGAATACCTGTTAAAGAGTTTTAAGGGGACCGGGAAAGCAAAATTCAACCAAAAAATCGATTTTTACATCATTAAATAGTTTTCATGTTTATGTTCCCTTTTTTTCAATATCTATTAAACTTATAAGAACTCAGATTTTTGTTTAATACTTATATTATGTTATAGTGTATAGTTTAACACAGGGATTTAATAATTTGTTGAGAATTATTTATTTTAGGCGGTGAAATCTTACCAAAAATGCTAATTTAAAAATGACTTTCAATAAACAATTAATAATTAATTTTGAGTTTTACTTAGAAAGAAAAGGGTCGGTTAAAATACGTAAATCCTGCTTTTTTAACTACTCTAAAATATATAGACCTCTATCTTTCACAATTTCTGAGAAAATGGTACATAAAGTTGGTAAATTTAACATGGCGGAGGTAGGGCTTTCCTGGTTTCTTTAAAAAGAAAAAGAAACAAAAAAACTATTTTTACTTTTATATTTATTAGTAGAGATCGACCAAAAATTCAGTTTCGTTTTCCGTTCAAAATTTGAGTCTCGGAGAAAATTCGTTTTCGACGAAAATGCTGCTTAAAATTCGGTCGGAACGAAACTATCAGTATTCCAAAAAACTCGTTTCTTCTTTCGGATGTTTTCAAGATGATTCATTGATTAGAGCCGTATCATTTCCGATGACACACTCTTTATTGATTGCTATGAACTTCACTGTTTATATTCATTATTCACTGTCAGTCAGGACTGACTCAAGACGTGAGTGCAAACTATAAAGCAAGCAATGCTTTTCACGCACCCATTAAATGCTGCAGATTTAACAGTCATAGAAAATTTTTAGTTTGAAACCTCAGAAGTGGTTAGAATACTCTTTGAGAAAGTTCTAGTAGGGGAAGGTGGCCTAAAATGATCCTAGCGGGCAAAACTATCTACATAGGTTTTCTTCCAGACAGGTCGCGCTATCTATAGGGTAACACATAAACTAGTTGTGCCAAGTGAAGAAGAAGCAATGGCGGTATTCAAGCGATCGCAGTATTACGCGTCGGAAAAGAATTCTTTGAAAAAGTGGTTTTTATAACATCTGTTATAAGATAAGCACAACTTTCATATTTATTTAGATATACAGTCTTTCATGTACAGAAATATGACTTGGTTTACTTAATAGAGTATGTTTTTAGATGTGAATTACACTTGCTAAGTTTGTTATGTTTATCGGCGCCATCCAGTTATATGACTTAAAATAGACGGCCATGTTGCCGGGTAAAATGATCCATTATGTGGATCGTTTTACTACCATTTCATTGGGTGAAGAAAATCCGGTACCGCGTTCTAGCTATCATGGGAGCCAAATGTGTGACTGCCCCAAACCTTTCTCTTTGAGTCCATGTGTTATCCTACGATCATAATTTTCAAATATTCCATTTTACTGTTTTTTTGAAATTATTTGTGACACTTTTTTATTTTAAATTTACATAAAATAAATTATGTATGCTATTTGATTTCAAAACTTATTTTATTTCATTATGTATTGTCATAATTACTTTTATATCCTTTATTTTGCGGATAAAAAGCAATTTACAATTATTTTTAAATGAAGGATCATTTTGCCCTTGGGTGAGGGTAAAATGTTCCTTTGGAAACGTTTGCAAAAATCTATTTTTTTCATTACTCAATTTGGGTTTAAAATATTATTAAAATATGTTTCTAATGCAAAATATAGTGTAAAACATATTAGCATAGGGCTAAAGTTTCATTTAAACAGTTATGTTATTTTACACAAGTTTTCCCCTTAAGGGGATCCTTTTAGGCCTCCTCCCCCTATAAGAGAGGATCCTTTACAAAAATCGTTATAAAAGAGAAATGGGAGGTATGTATACCTAAAACATTTTTTAATGGAATGAAATTCTTATCATTAGATAATCATTTTGTGTCGTGGAAGAATTAATTACATTTTATTTTATATGAAAATAGAAAGTTTGGGTTAGAGGCACAGAGAAAACCAACCTGGGCCACAAGTATACGTGTATAATTAATTAATAATTATGTATATTTATGTATGTATTAATTACTTTAAAAATATGCTTTCGACATTTTCGTTTTCATTTTAAGGCTGAAAATAGGAAGACTACCTAAATTCGTCTTCGATTTTGGTCGATCCTTACTTATTACTTACCCATCATAAGTAGTATAGGGTAAGTCTTGTAATCGTTTTAAAAATCAAAAAAAATTTTTTCACGGATTTACACGTTTCAGACACTAAAGATTCCGAAAAACATATTTTTAGAAGAAAAAAAAAATTGTCGTCCGTCTGTCTGTGTGCTGTAAACGCTCTATCTCCCGAACAAATTGAGATAGAAACTTGAAATTCGGTGTGTACTTAGTATGAAATAATGGGAAGAAGCCTATTGAATATCGGTAACCTCGATTATCCGAAACTATTTTTTTCGGACTCTCGAAATATTCGCTCTGATAAAAGGCATATAAAATTTTTTGAAATTGTTTATTTTGAGGAGTGAATATAAAAGACAATAAAAGGACATACATTTTGCATAAAGAATGAAGTCGATCGGATAAAGAGTTGCCGAGGTATTTGTAATCATATTTTCCACACTCTTCGATTTTTCATAACCCTGTATTTCATTCACATTCCAATTCAAATATATATTTTAATTGGAAATGAGACGCTTAATCGGCGTAGTAAACTGTTAGTTAATAGGATTATCATTTTTGGAATTATAAGGATGTTTCTTCTACGCAATTCGGTAGTACTTGATTATCCCGTCGGCCAACCTATACGATCAAATGCCAATTTATGTTTGGGAAAATGTTGGTAAATGTCGCATTCACTTGACATTGAACACGTTACACGTATTTGTTGCGTCATCAAGGGATTTTTAATTCTCGTTTTATTTGTATTTTTATTAATATTTTACTAATTTATTTCTTCTTTCGTTATTTAAAATAATGTCTGTCTGTGTGCTGTAAACGCTCTATCTCCCGAACAAATTGAGATAGAAACTTGAAATTCGGTGTGTACTTAGTATGAAATAATGGGAAGAAGCCTATTGAATATCGGTAACCTCGATTATCCGAAACTATTTTTTTCGGACTCTCGAAATATTCGCTCTGATAAAAGGCATATAAAATTTTTTGAAATTGTTTATTTTGAGGAGTGAATATAAAAGACAATAAAAGGACATACATTTTGCATAAAGAATGAAGTCGATCGGATAAAGAGTTGCCGAGGTATTTGTAATCATATTTTCCACACTCTTCGATTTTTCATAACCCTGTATTTCATTCACATTCCAATTCAAATATATATTTTAATTGGAAATGAGACGCTTAATCGGCGTAGTAAACTGTTAGTTAATAGGATTATCATTTTTGGAATTATAAGGATGTTTCTTCTACGCAATTCGGTAGTACTTGATTATCCCGTCGGCCAACCTATACGATCAAATGCCAATTTATGTTTGGGAAAATGTTGGTAAATGTCGCATTCACTTGACATTGAACACGTTACACGTATTTGTTGCGTCATCAAGGGATTTTTAATTCTCGTTTTATTTGTATTTTTATTAATATTTTACTAATTTATTTCTTCTTTCGTTATTTAAAATAAAAACTATGCCAATTTGCATGATTTTTCGAGTAGTTTGGTGATTTATATAATTTGTCGAAATGGGTCGACGGAATAATCAAGTAGTACCCGCAATTCAGTATTAGAGCATCACTATGTATTAAAAATATTTAAATATACGTTTAAATTTTATTTGGAATTGCAAATTTTATAAATAGTTTACACATATTTTATTTTCATATTTTATATTCTGCATATTCATGATGGGTAAGAATTACGTTGGCCCCCAACGACTAGTTAGACTAACAATAGGAGCCTTTTTTATTAGCCCGACAGTACATTCAGTCAACATTTAAAGCTAATAACTCTTACGACTTTAAATTACGTTCCAAATAGAAATATTATCTAGCGGACATATTGCTATCCTGGCATATACCACTCAATATTTCTCCTTATGAATTGCTAATGCAGATTTATCTGACTGTACTCCAGGAATTCAAATTAAATTGCTCTGATCCAGGCATTATGCTAATATTTGAAATAGCCCACTTTGATTTTATATTTACTTTTATGATGCGCAATCCATCAAACTTCGCTTGCTGCTTTAAAAAGATAAACATTTAATATATTGCTGAATGCGCCGATTTCGTGTCTGTAATAACGTAATAAATCATTTTGAAAAAAAAAAAAAAAAAAATCAAATATAAATGTTTGCAAAATTTTCAACGTATTCTTGCAAGGTCATTGTGCCGAAATCACATACTTTTGTCATAGTTAGCATATTATTAAATAAATATATTTTTATTAAGCGGGAAATTTTTTAATACCTGTGCCTTTAATTCGAGGTCTAACTTGTTTTCTAGAAATTTTAAATCATTAAACCAACAATATAAGATTGTCGCATTTACGGTAATTAAAACCAAAATGAGACGTCCAATCTTATTTGTCATTATCCTAAATTCTTTGTCCAAATATCATTGTCCTAAATGTGACAATGAATTAATTAAGAATTAATTAAGAATTTTTGAATTAATTAAGAAAAATTGAAACACATAAAATTGAAAGTTGAATAGCTTATTATCAAACTATTTAATACACTAATAGCTTTATTTTATAATAACTTAAATAATAATAAAAAAAACTTTGACATACAAAATCTTGAATACATTATAATTAAATAATGCATACTTCAAATTTCATACTTTTAACTTTGACCATGGAAAAAATAATGAATCTATAATAATAAGGAAAGAAGTTTGTGTGTGAGTGTGTCGACGGTGTTCTGAAGAGACCGTTGCACGTAGAGCTACAAAATTTCGGAGTAAAGGTACGTCTATATATGAAGTTTTGCACCTCGAAGCCCGATTTTCGATTAGATTTTTTTAATTTAATTTTTTATCCGATTTTTAGCACTTTTTTAAGTTTCGAGGCAATTTTTCCACATTAGTGAAAAGAATACGGTTTCTTTCTTTTAACCCAATATAGTAAATTTTCTTCTCTTTTCAAAAAGTTTATTCGGAATTCGTACAGAGATTTTTGAATTTTTAGCGATTTTTTATGCGATTATTGAACAGCAGTTAATGCATCTTCATACCAATAAGGATATTACCGTATGGGGGACACAGTTCTGTCGCCAAATACCGCCAAGTTTGTCGCCAAAAGTGAATCCAACTTGGCGATATCTCTAATATTTCGCCAAATTCCCATAGACTTCCATTGTAAAACAATAAGGATTACTTGCTTAGAGAAAATCAACAAATTGAGATATTTTAATGCAACAAAAACTAATATTAACTTAAGGGATTATATTAATTGTATTTAAGGTAATCCAAGTAAATTAAATTATGAATAAAAGTAACATCAAACAATGCTTACCATGCTTTCCCAAACATAAATTTTAAGAGAGCCCGCAGGTCGAAGGAATTAGATTGGAAACTTTTATCCAATTATAGTAAATTTTGACTTTCATGATTTTTGAACTTTTTGAGATTTTTAATTCGATTTTTACGTTTCTTCGCTATCTGCTGCAATCTTTTGACATTCCATTTTTGACCTAAAATGCCCTCTCTGCCCTCATTTCAATAAAGTTTATTCGGACTTCGTATAGCAATTTTCGAATTTCGGGAATTTTGTATGTGATTTTTAGCGTATTTTAGCGCTTTGCTACCATTTTTCCATATTAGTGAAAGGAATCAACTTGCAATCTTCGAACACAATATATAATTTTTACTTTCTTCTATCTTCAATAGAAGAAAGTATTGTAATCGAAATTTTTTTCGACTTCCGGTTTTCGACGTATTTGCATGTTTTAGGGGTCAGAGATTTCAAAAAACATGTTTATAGAAAATGTCTGTCTGTCTGTGTGTCCGTCTGTCCGTCTGTCCGTCCGTCCGTCTGTCCGTCTGTCCGTCTGTCCGTCAGTCCGTCTGTCCGTCTGTCTGTCGCCATTGTACCATCAAAAAGTGTATGAAGTTATGTATAGAATTAAACCAAAATTTTATTATAAGTTTTTGGCTATGGCAAGCAGGTCCTCCCGGAATTTGGAAAAAATTCGCCGCTAGGAGGCGCTGATATAACAATTTTTGTGCGATTTTGAATATTGTACCATCCAAAAGTGTATGGAGTTATGCATAGAATTGAACCAAATTTTTAGTTTAAGTTTTTGGATATGACAAGCAGGTCCTCCCTGAATTTGGAAAAAATTCGCCGGTAGGGGGCGCTGTAAATGCGTTTTTTGTGCGATTTTGAATATTGTACCATCGAAAAGTGTATGAAGTTATGCATAGAATTGAACCAAATTTTTATTTTAAGTTTTTGGCTATGGCAAGCAGGTCCTCCCTGAATTTGGAAAAAATTCGCCGTTAGGGGGCGCTGTAAATGCGTTTTTTGTGCGATTTTGAATATTTTACCATAGAAAAGTGTATGAAGTTATGCATAGAATTGAACCAAATTTTTATTTTAAGTTTTTGGCTATGGCAAGCAGGTCCTCCCTGAATTTGGAAAAAATTCGCCGGTAGGGGCGCTGTTATAGTGATTTTTGTGCGATTTTGAATATTGTATCGTCCAAAAGCGTATGAAATTATGCATAGAATTAAACCAAATTTTTATTTTAAGTTTTTGGCTATGGCAAGCAGGTCCTCCCTGAATTTGGAAAAAATTCGCCCGTAGGGGGCGCTGTAATAGCGATTTTTGTGCGATTTTGAATATTGTACCGTCCAAAAGTGTATGAACTTATGCATAGAATTAAACCAAATTTTTATTTTAAGTTTTTGGATATGGCAAGCAGGTCCTTCATGAATTTGCAAAAAATTCGCCTTTAGGGGGCGCTGTAATAGCGATTTTTGTGGATTTTGAATATTGCACCATCGAAAAGTGTATGAAGTTATGCATAGAATTTTACCAAAAAAAATTTTTAAGTTCTTGGCTATGGCAAGGAGGTCCTCCCTTAATTTGTAAAAAAATCGGTCGTAGAGGGCGCTGTAATAGCGATTTTTGTACAATTTTTGTGCCATTTTGAATATTGTACCGCCGAAATGTGTATGAAGTTATGCATAGAATTGAACCAAATTTTACGTGTTTAGTTTTGGTCATGTCACGAAGGTCCTCCCTGAATTTGGAAAAATTCTGCCGGAAGGGGGCACTATAATTGCGATGTCTGTACCATTTTCATTATTGTACCATCGAAAAGTGTATGAAGTTATCCATATAATTGAACCAAATTTTTTCTGCATGTTTCTGGCTATGGCAAACAAGTCCTCCCTGAACTTGAAAAAATTCCGAAAGAAGGGGGCGCTATAATTCCGATCTCTGTGCCATTTTCATTATTGTACCATCGAACAGCGTATAAAATTATGCATACAATTGAACCAAAATGTTTGTGCTTGTTTTTGGCTTTGGCCAACAGGTTCTCCTTGAATTTGGAAATATTGCGCGGTAAAGGGGCTCCGTGCTAGCGATTTTTGTATACTTTTCTTGATTTTTTGGTAGTTCTATTGTGCATCGGCGGCTCATGCAGCGGCGGGAACTCGCTTCCTGCTATGCCAGCTATTCGCAAACAGCTGATAACGACTGAATAAGGAAAAATTAATAATTTTAACAAATATCATGATATAGATTAACTCGTTTTTAGTCCGTTTAATTGACTTGAGCAGAAATTTAAGATGAAAATCAAAGTTGGTATAGTATTGAACTAATAATATTGAATTATTAACATGTGTAGCTAGGTTTTGAAATATTAAGATGTATAAGGTAGAAGAAAGTTTTGGGATTGGCACATCCAACTAGTTTTTTCTCTTTTCGAAATTTGTGCAGGGATTTAAAATTTTCTCGCGATATCTTATTGTGATTTCCAGAACTTTTTCGCAATTCCTGCTGTTTTTTGACGTACCCGGGCAACGTCGGGCAAGTTCGCTAGTGTATAATAAAGTAAATAAAAAATGACTGATACAACAAGTTTTACCAAATTTTTAGTTTGCTTTTCACTTTCACCATAGGCCTCAAAATTTTAGGTGCGTTTATAAATACGTAACTCGTTGCATAACTGTGTCGAGTGATTTCAAATTTTATAACAATCGAATCAAAACTTAAAAAGATATTAATAAAAGTTTTTTTCATTCTATTAAATCCTATTACACGTCATGAATTCAATGATATCCCACGATAGGTTATGATTCTAGTTTGGCAGAGTGATGACGTCCTATTTTCCTATTTAGGAGGAAATCCTATTATTTCCGTATTACCGAATTTAATCGATAGAATCGTAATCAATTTTGTATTGAATCATTTTTGCATAAAAGTGCAGCAGTTATTGCACCAAGATTTGACTATTTATAAAACGAGTTATAGTACGTACGCACCTCATTTGCCACCTTTGACATAGAATTTTGGACTTGTTAAACATAAAAAGCACTTTTCGGATTCATGGATAACTCAAAAGAGGTTATTTTACATCGTAGTTCGTGGCTATATTATATTTTCCTAGGTTTCCTAGGCATTTGTCTTTTGTCTTTTTTTACGTTAAGTATCTAAACACCAAAACAAATTTGCGAGAAATGTAAAAGAATAAATTATATCATCTACGCTTTTTTATTTGTCTTCAACACCCCACGTTTATTATCGATTAGAGGGTGCAATAATATCCGCGATTATAAGTAATCGGATAAGAGGATGACACTTGGCGCAACGCGAGGCTTATTCTGGCGGTGTTCCTCCAATTATGCTGTCAAAGAGTGATATTAAAGGTTGCAGTAACGTAGGGTCAAATTTTATATCATTTTTCTCTTCGTATTTTTTTTAAACAAGAGAATTGAGCCACGATAGCATATAAAATCTGAAAAAATTTAAGTCAGTATCATATTGTAAATAATATAATATATTTTGCCGAAGGGAAAATGAAGAATATTTTTTATAAAGTTATTTCTGAAAAAGAAATGTATCGTTATACAGGTGATTATAATTAAAGTTGCATCTTCAAAAGACTGTTAAAAAAAAGAAAATGGTCAGAATGACCTGAGATTACATCTGAGTACATATAAAGCAATGAGAATGTGTTTTGCGAAATAAAAAAAAAAGTTTAAAAGGCCGCGCTGGCGTATTAGAATAGACGAGTTAAAAAAATGCAGATTTAATACTGAAATAAAATTACCTTTTATTCAGCACATTCAACGATTTAATTCATGCCGATTCAACGATTTAATTCATGCCGATTTAATTCAACGATTTAATTCATGACGATTAATTCACGATTCAATTCACGATTTAATTCACGAATCATGAATCACGAATCATGAATCATGATTCATAAATCATTTAATTCACGATTTAATTCATGCCGAAGCTGAATATTTACATAAGCACTGATAAAGTCCCTTTGTCCGCAATTTCACCCACTGAGACGCTAAGAAAGAAGAAGAAAATCCTTTTATTCAAATTTTAAGGCACAGCGTCACATCCACCTAGCGATAACTTTTGGAAGTTTTTTTTTTTTTTTTTGGAAGGGGGGGGGGATTTTTCCTTTTAAGTTTTGTTTTTAAGTCTTACTAAATTTGGTTCTTTTCTCACAATTAGATCGCAACAGAACACGCTGAGTACTGACAATTTAATTATTTCTACCTTCTATATATTTCGCGAGTTTTTTATTGTTCAATTAAAAGCTTGGTGTTCAACCGAAATACGTTTCCTTTCCACGTAAAAATATTCTTATTTTCACCGATCTCTCGTACTGAATATTTTCAAAATTTCATCCGTGAATTTTAATAAATTAAGTTTACTCTCTCCAGAAAGGTTTTCGTGACGGAGTTTATAATTAAATGCATCATACTCCTAAACTGGAAAAGATAACTTTAGTAGTCTGCAGCTCACATTTTGAAGCCAAAATAGATATTGAAAAGAAAAATGTGCAGAGCTGTCATTTTCCCTCATTTTAATATCGCTGAAGTTTGTACGATAACAGATACTGGTGTTTAAAACTCCACCGAAAAAATGGGTTTTTCATTGTTTTGGTATATAATCTGGATTTCAAGCGACTCTTTTTTTTTGTGCATTAGTAAGAGTCTGTGTACCTACCCAAGCCCATGTGTGTTAAGAAGCTTTTTTTTTTGTTGTTTTTAGTATATGTGGGACTCTTTATTCTCAACTATTATTACATTCAGTAAAGTAGAAATTGGATTGAAACAACTAAGTTTCTTTGAAATATTAATATATATATATATATATATATTAATCAAGACTCAAATTTCTATTCATTTCAACTTAATGTATATTGTTGATTAACACCTTTAATTCTTGAATTAACTGGCACGTAAGAAATTGAAATTTTGGAAGACTTTACTGCAGTGGGAAATGAATTGAACAATTACAATAGTTGAGTGAGAGCCCACTATCGTTCCGTTGCATTGACACAATACTGCGCCATTTCCATTGCATTGGCACGATATTGCGCCACTGACTTTATTTTGGAAAGGATGTAGTGGAGGATGCACGTTGATATATGCTGTGTACTTTCTGGAGAAATCAGTATACAATCCGTTTTATTGTCTGGTGTATAACAGCATATACATTCTGGTTTCTTACAACTACATCTCTGCTTTGGACTAAACGCAATATATCTTTAATTATAAGACAATAACTCCCTGGTACTAAACCGTTTTTGAGACACTAAAGTCCCAAAAATCGCTTTTAATCACCATATTTGACGGTATTTTCTGAAGGTTGCTTTATTTTTATAGGAAAATGAAAAATTCGATTTTGAAGAATCCGTAGAAGAAAGTCTCAAAATTTTAACAATTTGTAAATGAAAATAGTTTAGTACTTGTGTGGAAGTTTGGATTTGATTACAGTCTTAATAATGTATAAATTATATAATTATGGAAAATTTTTTGTTATATTATTCGTTGAAACTTTCTAAAGATAAATCTACCACTTATATATTTATATATATACTCATGGAAAAATACCCCAACAAAGAAAGTGAAGTAGGTAACGGAAACAAAAATAACATGTTTGCATAATATAAAATATGTTGCTGAAGTTCAAAATGAACTACTTTGTAACTAATGCATTTAATAAAGGATGTTGACAAATAAATAGACCTCAAAATTTTATTGGTGTTGGGATTTTTTTCCATGAATGTACTTGTTATTAATTGACGAGTCAGCTATTTATAAGGATATTTCAAATTTGTAATGATTTTTATTAGTAGTATGACATTTTTTGAGATTTTAAATTCATCATGTGACTAACATAGCATTTTTTTCACTTCATTTTTTGATGAAATGTTTCATTTTTCAATTTCATGCTTGTTCTTTTTCACTTTCATACTTTTTTTTAATTACTCCATGAGCCATTTTTCTGGACTTAGTTCGCAGATTTCACACCTACTCAGCTTCAGCCAACAGATAATGTTGAATTCTTTTCTAAATTGACTTTTTCTTTCCTTTTTACACAAGGCACGCAGCAGATAACGATACGACAACAAGCTGTTTTTCCACGTCTCCACCACGAACGCAACCGTTGGCAGCAGGTTACTTTATTATCCTTATCTTCAACGTTGTTTTTTGAAGACACTTTGAAATCAGGAACTTTCAACTCTTTGTCGAAAAATTTCGAGTTGAATTCACAGTTATTTATACCATCTAAAGATTCGTCGTCTTTAAAAAGTGTTTGCAAATCAAAAGAAGAGCTTTCATCAGACTTCAATTCACTTTCCTCAGATTCGAGATCATCATCAGTTTCTTCGTCAGAAAAGTAGTCAGGATCGATGATTGTATCCCAAGACGGACTGCTTTTTTCCGGTGAACCAAATATTAGGTCAAGACAAAAATCTTCTAAATCGTCTATTATTGACGTTTCATTCACTTCTGTAGCAGATAGTGCTGGATCATTCAATAGAACCTCTTCAGGATTCTTTGCTATTAACTCTGGCATGTTGTTACGTATGATAGCCTTGACTTCATAAATGTTCATTGCTTGATTCCATATACCTATTCCGGACTGCGAGATTTCGGCATTTTCGAAACTACCTCCGAACAAGTGGTGTGATAAGAGCTGTTCCACTTTAGGTCGTTTCTCTTGAATGACGTGCAGGCAGAGTTTTATAAAACTTAAGACGTCATCTATTTTTCTTCTAGCTCCAGAACTGCCGTATCCGTGTGTCATCAGTTTAAAAAAGGGTTCTTTCATTAACATTCTCTGGAAAACCGGATATACTACAGTAACCCAGTCAGAAAAAGGACCCAGGCATTTATACATTTCTTGCAACAAGGACATGCGCGTAAAAATTTCAAAAGCTAACATTCCAATGCGCCAGACATCAAAGGTGTATCCATTCACTTTAGATGGTATTCCACAAATAGTATATGCCTCCGGGGGTCCATAGAGAAGCGGAGAACCGTAATTTTCTACCAGATTATCTCCGCGTGTCAAATGTCCAAAGTCGCAAAGAACAGCCTTCTGACTGTCACTTATCAAAATATTGTTGCATTTTAAGTCAAGATAACACAATTTTTGGTAGTGGAGATAAGAAAATGCATCCACCATATTTTCTAACCATCGTACAGCTACACAAATCTTAATAATTTTGGACTTGTCTAATAGTTTCTTTTTTAATGTGATTGGAAATATCGGCGTCACGAAAATATAGGAGTCTACGGATGATACATATTTTGCCCAAATCAGTTTTAAGATGTTAGAATGTGCTAATGTTCTCCAAATAGTGAATTCACCAGAAATATCTGGTTGCTTATTAACAATTTTTACTGCTATTTTAGACTTGTCTTTAGTGTCTTCCATCTCTACGACGCATCGAAATGCGCCGTTTCCCAAAATTCTTCTAAAACGAAATCCATTTTCTTCCATATAATCGACCGTAGCCGATATTTTATATTCGAATTTCCTGTCGAAAATACATAAACGCCTTCTCTCCGCCATAATAATAAACGTATTTGAAAACTTTTATAAGAAATCAAAGATAGTTTTAATAACGCATTAAATAAAGCCCAAACTATTCGCTTGGCGCTTTTGACAGAAATGCACCGATTGCAGGGGCGTTGGCATTCACAATATACATCTTTATATTGTTGTATACATTGTTAAAAAATGAGGGTTTTATTATTACATCACAAAAATATTTATAAGCAAAATGTTTCAGTTCTGTTTGTTGCTTATTGTTACGACATATTTTTTAACAATTGAAACTACACATTTCTTAATTATTATTTTCAATTTTATCTGCTACTCAATTTCATTTTATAATTGTTTTAAATTATTAAAATTAATAATGTATACAAACTGCGCGTTATTTACAATGTTGACGTAATAATGTTTCATTCTTATGTCAAAATTGTGGATTACATACTTACTTAAAAATCTCCAAATTACCCGTCAGGTTAGTTTTAAATTTTGACCATTAATTTTTCAGGCCACATATAAAATTTTAACATTCTGGACCCTTTATTCGCCCTGTCTTACAAAAATCTATGTTTGTGGTAAATTACGCTGTATTTATTTATTTATTTATATTATTGAACAACAAACATACGACTTGTGTGCTTGACATGAGAACCCGCTTATAAGTCAGAGACAAGATAGCACAAGGAAATATTACAACACTAGAGAAATACACCCTGGGAGTTCCACACAAAGAGTGTGTGCAATGAAACCAGCGGGAATCGAACCCGCAATCTCTTATGCTCGCAAGCGATTAGCAGAGTGGTGCTTTGACCATTCAGCCACAGAGATCCTCACGCTGTATTTGATAGAGCTATTGTGGAGAAATTGTATCATTTTATTGTATGATAGATAAGAAGCGGTGTTTCTCTTTACACACCACCATCAGCTGAGAGGTTCTGCTTACAAAGCTGGTAAACAGGAGGTAGAGGTCTGCATGGGACAAAATTTCCAGGCCCAGGCCCGACTCATAGACAAAAAAATTCGGCCCGGCCAGATACAAAAGTTAAAAGTTCAGCCCGAGCCCGGCCCAGGGCCGTAGAAAATAAGATATTGGCCCGGACCGATATAAAAGTTAAAAGTTCGGCCCGGTCCGTAGAAAAAAATTATTGGCCCCGCCCAGCCCAATAAAAAACTTAAAAGTTCGGTCCGAGCCCGGCCAGGAAAAAAGTTAAAATCTAGGCCCGCGCCCGTCTTGGCCACAGTGAATGTTTACAAAACATTGATTTTTTTACGTCGATTTGGTTAAAAATTTGTCTCTTACGAGGAGTTCTGATCAAAAATATTTATCTTAACTTTTTTTTCATATTTATAATCTTCATTTTTATAGAAGTGCCGTAGGCTTGGATATTTGTTTTTTTTTAAATAAATCTCTATTTCTTGTATGTAAATGTTTCAGTTCTCCTTAATATTCTTAATTTGTATTCCATGCATTGAAATGTTGAAAATCTGAAAAATGCTATACAATAAAATCTTCACAGCAGACACATCACCTTCACATCGTCAGATAAATTTTCCGCAAAATAAAACGAAAAATAAGTTTATCAATGCACCAGGTTGATTCACATTGTAGTACGATGATAGCAATAATAATAATAAAAAAATAAGAGCTTCAATTCCAAACTGTCCAACTTATTCATGATATATTCATGAAGTCATTCTAATTCTTATATGCACAAAATTTGTAGATGCTGTTATTCAGCAACTAACAAATAAAATAGAGCTTTTCTGTTTTTCGATAAAAGGAAAAGTCCTTTCTCTTTAGAAAATTTGGCATTTTAAAACAACTTTTGGGACGCGATAGCCAGGAAGACTTTATGATGAGTTCGCAATCGATTATAATCCAATAATTCATATATTTATAGAAAAAAGAAAAATGCATTCAGTTCCAAACCACGTCAGTGTCATGCCTGCACATCTTTTGCTTGATTGTATAAAAATGAGCCCTTTAATGCGTCTGATAGTTTTGCATTGCAGAATGAGTAAAAATATTTTTTTAGAACAGTATTATAAATAATTCCTTTTCGAAGCTCTCTTTTATCTTAAAAGTGCTTGGAATCAATCGAGATAATTTCCACTCATTTGCAACATTTGAATTTCGTAGGTATTTTGATTGGAGGAGGGAAGAGCTGGAAGAAGGGAGGGTTGAGACAGCCACTTCCGCGTGAATGATCCGGTAATGAGGCGACCTTTTTCTCCCCGAAAAGGAGGAAATGATTGTCCTCCTGCCCGCCTGGGAGGAAATTAAAAAGTGAAGGCTCCCAAAGATTAGGCGTTTGAGGGATTTCTGGATTTAAATTTCAAATGCCTTGGGGCTGTTTTTATTCGTTCGAATTTATTTTAGTTAAAGAAATTTTAGTAACATAGCTATTATAAGAATGTGAAAGAGCGATATGTCAATTTTATAGAAATTTTCTGATATTGCTATGTTTTCAATGTTTTAATAGTTACATATTTATGCAAGATTTATTTATATAGATCGACCTTATTTCAGACAGATTTTTTCGCGCGAGCAAATCGATGATTTTCCGGTTATGAAATATTATTTTTTTTCTCAAAAATAGCGTTGTGAAACTTAATTGGGCACTTGTTGCGAATTTAATGCGGTGTAGTGTTAATAATAAGATCTCAGAAACGCGTAATGTTGGTGTAATGTTAATAAAAAGATCTGATAAACGTATAATGTTACTGTGCTGTTAATGACAAGATCTTAGAAACGTGCAATGTTAGTGTAATGTTAATAACAAGATCTTAGAACCTGTAATGTTAGTGTAACGTTAATAGCAAGATCTTAGAAACGTGTAATGTTAGAATAATGTTACTAACAAGAGCTTAGAAACGTGTAATGTTAGAGTAATGTTACTAACAAGATCTTAGAAACGTGTAATGTTAGAGTAATGTTACTAACAAGACCTTAGAAACGTGTAATGTTAGTGTAATGCTAATAACATTATCTTATTTTCAATATTTGATCCAGTAAAATTTTTATAATTTTTATGAATTTCATGATTGTAAAATTCTTTTTCTGTAATTCGAAAACCCCCCCAGCTCACAACAGAAAAACAATATGTCCTTCTCACGTAAAAATATTCTTACTTTGATTCATTCTTGCATTGATTATTTTCAAATTTTCATCCGTGGTTTTTAATAAATAAAGTTTACCTGCTCCAGAGGTGTTTATAATTAAACGCTCATTTCCTCTAAATAGGAAATGGCGACTTTGCCAGGCTTTTGGTAATTAAAACTCACGTTTTGAAGTCGAAACACAAGCTTTCGATATTGAAAGAGAAAATGTGTCAAGCTGACATTTTCCCTTATTTTAATATCGCTTAAGTTAGTTGCGACAACATGCAATGTTGCGTTTTACACTCTCAATATATTTTGATTTTAAAGCTATTCTATATTTTCTTTACGAGTAATATCTGTCTATCCATCTAAGCAATATATGCTTTTCTATGGAATCTTTTATACTAGATATTGGTGGATAATTGATCGTACAGTTTTTAGTGCTGATCTTAGTTTAAATTTTATTCTAAAAATCTTTATTTTCTTTTCGGCATTACATTCAAGAAAAATGAAATTTTGGTTCTATGTTTGAAACCATGAATCTGAAATTTTCTGAAGGATTCCAACAAAATATTTTGTGTGTTTAAAGGGATGTGTGGTTGATCTACAAGGCGCCTTTAACTCTTTAAGGTATATCTGCCTGTGTTCCGAGCGCTTAAAATAAATAACAAGAGTTCAATATTGATTAAATACAGATATTTTTAATTCAATTGTAATACTGAATGATGCAAAAACATAAAATCTTAACAATATCTTCATAACATTTAAAAATTAAGGTTTTTTGCCATTTTTTTAGCAAAATTTCATACTTACACCAGGCAGTGTACACTCTATTCAACTCAATATATTTTAATAGCATTTGTACTACATACTACTATGTAATATTACACCTACATGTGCACTAAACTAGGAGTTTTACAGTATCTGCAAAATTAACTGAACTATTCAAAACTATATAAAACTAGTCGGATGTGGTAATTCCAAAACTTTCTTCTATCTCATTCATACATGTTAATACTTTCTGAAAAATGCAGCATATCAGCGCCAAAGGTTAGATGATTTACACCATAATCTATTTATCAACAACTTTGACAACTTCTAACTGAATCTGAAGTTTGATGAAAATCCGTGCATTAGTTTTTCAGATAGAGCTATTGCGGAAATCATAAAAAATTCTGCATAGAAGCGCACCCTGTTGGGTGATTCACACCAATAACTAATTAGACCAATTTATACCAATTTATTTAAGTAACTGAATCCGAAGCTTGATGAAAATTCATGCATTAGTTCTTGAATACAGCTATTGCGGAAATCGTGAAAAATGCAGCACAGCAGCGCCACCTGTTGGGCGATTTACACCAAAAATTAAACAGCACTAATTTGTGTCAGGGACTAACTGAATCTGAAGTATGGTGAAAATCTGTACAGTAGTTCTTGAGATATAGCTATTGCAGAAATCGTGAAAAAGGCCCCATAGCAGCGCCACCTGTTAGGTGATATTCTCAAAAAACTAATCAGGACCAGTTTATATCAAGGTATAACTAAATCTCAAGTTTTGAGAAATTCCGTTCATTAGTTCTTGAGATAGGGCGCCCACAAAATTTTTTTCACATACTCACAGAGTGACAGAGTGTCAGAGTGACAGACAGACTCACAGACCGACATTTTCTAAAAACCATCAAATCGTGTTCAGGACATTCTAAAACGTATTAGTCCGTCCACAACCGGAAGTCGAAAGTTTTCACGAATCCAATACTTTCTTCTTGTAAAGATAGAAGAAAGTAAAAATACATATTTTTTATTAAAAATGGCCATTTTTTACTTTTTTCTATCTTTAATAGAAGAAAATATTGTAATAGAAAATTTTTTCGCCCTATTTACATGTTTTAGGGGTCAGAGACCCCAAAAACATGTTTATGCAAAATGTCTGTCTGTCCATCTGTGTGTCTGTGTGTTGGCATTGTACCATCGAAAAGTGTATGAAGTTATGCATAGAATTGAACCAAACTTTTTGTGTATGTCACAAACAGGTCCTCTTTCAATTTAGAAATATTCTGCCGGAAGTGGACGTTGTAATAGCCATTTTTGTGTCATTTTCTTTATTTTACCATCGAAAGTGTATGAAGTTATGAATAAAACAGAACCAAATTTTTTGTGTATGTTTTTGGTTATTTCCAGCAAGTCCTCCTTGAATTTGGAAATATTCCGCAAGAAAGAGGCGCTGTGATAGCGATTTTTGTATAATTTTGTAGGTTTTCGTAGTTCTGTTGTCCATCGGCGGCGGGACTCGCGTCCTGCTAAGCTGGCTATTCCCAAACATCTGATGTACAACAGAATAACGAATTTTAATAAATATCATGAACGAGATTGTTGTGGTTACTTACAACCACTGCCATATTTTTATTTAATTTTGATTTAGAAAATATTTTATCAATCTTTATTCATTTAATTTTAATATTCGCATTCTAAAATTATTTTATTTCCTCCCGAAAAAATTCAAACTTTTCTTTGTTACGTAGCATTTCGTTTCATTTTAAAATCATAAACGTTGTTTTTAAATCTGTACTTCTGGTAAAAGATTTCTCTGGAACATTCCACAACCTTCTATTTCTGAGGTAATTTCCTCTTTGTAGCCCCGCCCTTAGCCAATAATATTCAAATCAGTTTACAACGTAATTTCAAAAATTGTAACACTTTACTACTATTTGGCATCTTATCTTAAGGAAACCTGTAAATTTTCCTGTAATTTAAAGCAGTTTTTTATATCCTATATAGTTTCGAATTGTGCCAACGCAAGGCTCTAGTATCTTTGTCCCTGCCAAATTGGCGTCTTTCATTTATTACGGCAACCCCACCTCCGTTTTACATCGCAGCGGTTTGCTCAGTCAATTGGGTTCGGATTTCAATGCAGAATGGTTCCCTCTTTGCCGTTCTGTGAAGACTCATAGACGCAGCGGAAATAGTAAAAGTGAAAGCATGTTTGTTTTTTTCAAATTAAGATGATGTGATAGGCTGCATTATTTTCTTCTTTCTGCGGTATGGATAATATTTTCCACAAACGGAGATACATCGACGATTCTTCAGAAATAAAAGTGGGTAGAATCCTACCGAATGGCTGCATGTCATGAGTTAATTATTATTGTTTTTCATTCAACTGGTGCTGTGGTTCGAATTTATGAATGGATGCTAAAAATCACCTTAACGCTTTGTTTCTGACGAATGCCTCCACACTCCCCAAGAGAAATATTATATGTTCTCATAAATAAGTTCTTGTAAAAAAACATCGATTGTGTATTCTTCATCATGAAAAAGGTACATCTAAAAATAAGAGTTGTCCTTTATAAATATGCTCTTTTTTTCCAAGAGAGTTTCATTAAAAATAAAGATATTTTCGTTGATGATTTTCGTCAGAGCATTTCCTTCCACTAATGCGTCCATTACTGTTTTTGTTTTCAGATCTCTTCAGGTATTATTTATTTTGTTTTTATTTTCTTTTACATTTGCATATTTATTTTAACGAATCATTTTGAAAATAATTCTCATGTCAAGAGTGGTCTTTTGTGGCCATAGCTCAATACACGCAACACTATATTTTGTTCAATGATCACAAGATTTAACTGTTAGAGTATTAATATTATTCAGTGCTAAAAAATGAAACTGTATGATAATATTCCTTTCACATTTTATCATCCAACCATCACAGAGATGAACTCATTTTGACTCCTATTCATTCACTCAAGCAGAAATTTAAGATGAAAATCAAAGTTGGTATAGTATTGAATTATAATAATATTGAAGTATTAACATCTGTAACTAATTTTTCAAATATTAAGATGTATCAGATAGAAGAAAGTTTTGGGATTGGCACATCCGACTAGTTTATATTTGAGTACCTATAAAACAAAGACATTATACCAAACTGTAAAAAAAAAAAAAAGAAAAAAAAAATTCTTTAAAATACGGTAATTGTACCAGCAATCGAGACGCTAGCACTATTTCCGTATTTTAATGGAAATTTGTACCCGTAAATTCCAGAAAAACGGAACTTTTTCTGGAATTTACGGGGGGAAATGTCCGTTAAAATACAGAAATAGTACGGCGTCTCGATTGTCAGTAGAACTTCCGTATTTTAGCGGATTTTTTAACCATTTGACAAAATGGTTATTGTTCTCGTCAGGATGGAAAATCAAAAGCATATCTGAAGGTTTTCATTGGTTTAATGTGCATTTTATTCGTTTTCTGATGGGTCTATACAGTAATCTGTATTTCCCTTTAATTTCAACAACGATGGATACTTTCTGTTGCCACTATGACAAAAAAGTAATAAAAACTACAAAAAAAATTAATAACTCAGAAACAAATTCAGATACAGCTTTCAAACAAATTGCATTTAAAAGTACATATTTTTCTCTATCCGACGGTGTAAAAAGTAATATTGTCGGATGTTTAGAAGTTTAAGAATGAAATTTTATTTAAAATTGGCCGTCAGATTTCTTGGAAATCTGACGATAGAAAAGCCTTTTCCCGAATAGCCAATGAAATGCTTCGATATATACGTAAGTTTCAGGTGGATAATAAGTTTCATGAAATCTGACACGGGTCGCAGGTGATATTTTTGGCTTGCAATTTTTACGTGTAATAACACTATTAATGTTTAATTCATGGCGTACGTAATGCATGATCAACTCCGTGCGATTTTTTATGTCTTAAATTTAAGTCTTCGAAAAAATCGTTTTCCAAATGGTCGTTGTAATTTGATAAATTGCTTTTCTTTTCTTTTTTCTTTTTTCTTTTCTTTCTTTTTTACTTTTTATTATTTTTTTTACAGTGCAATAGAGCTTATATTCTAGTTCAGAACGTTGCGAGTCATAGAGAATGCATTGGGATAAAATTTCACTCAAATATGTTTAAAACATTTTATGTAATGGAGTTTTTCGAACATAGGAATAGCGAAAAAATTGATTTTCAGAAATCGCGTTGAAAAATTTCTTATTTATATTGTTTCTTATCTATGAAATTAATCTAGAAGTGTCAATTAAGTCTCATTAGTGTTTTTATGTAAGTTATTACGTTTTTGTTATTTTGTCTTCCACTGTTTCCAAACAATAATCTTCAAGGTAGATTTCTAGAATTTTGAAGTTGATTAATATTGTTTGGAAGCAGTGCTAAATAAAATAATAATTTAAAAATATATAATCACTTACTGCAACCCTGTGTTTTGAACTAACTTTTGGGAATTGCCAGACTCAGAATGGAAGCAACATCACAGTAACAGCTGTTTAACAATGCACCACATTTATAGAAAAATCAAAAATCTTGTTTTATTACCTGGCATCTGAATGATAATACCTGAAAAAAGTTCGTGCAAATGGGAATGGAAAAATCAGTTTATAAATGCGTCAAAAAACAGGTCTTGTGGTACGTAGAAACTAAAGAAAAAAGAATATTCTTAAGTATTTTCTGAAATTCATAAAGGATACTTTCTTACAAATTCAGAGAACGGTGGGGAGGGAGGGTTGAGAACATTTCTTTACGTGAAAGAAAATTAAAAGCGAAAAAGAATTTCCTATCAATGTCTTTCTATTCCATCTGATAAATACCTGGAATCAATCGGGATAACTTCTGTTCATTATCAACATTTAAATTTCGCATGCATTTTGATTTGGTAGGGGGGTGGGGTGGAAATGAGAAAGGGAGAAATGAGACAACCACTTCCGCGTGAACGATCCGGTAATGAGGCGACCCTTTTCACATAGAAAAGGAGTAAATGATTGTCCTCCTGCCCGCCTGGGAGGAAATTAAAAATCTTGTGAAAAGCGAAGGATGCCAGAGATTGGCCGATTGCGGCAATTCTGGATTTAAATTTCAAATTCATTTGCGCTTTTTTCGTTCAAAATGATAATAGTTAAAGAATAACAAAATGGTTGAAAGGATGTGAAACTCTATTACCCGAATCGAATATAAATTTTCTTTTATTCTGTTCAGTATGGTATCGATTTTTTAATATAGACGTATGTAATGTTATTTCAGAAGAATAACATTGTTTCACACTGCTTATTTGGGTTTTGAAAAATATTACATTCTACCAATAAAATATTCGACGATTTCCCGAGTATGAAGTTTTATATTTTTACTACAAATAGCACGTCAACTAATAACTTTATTGAGCGCCTGGTGAATTTTTTTTTAAATGTCACTATTATATCGTTGATAATAAATGATGATGTGAAAGATGAGATTGTTAAGATTAACGAAACTTCATAAGAACTGTATCTTACTCTCTTTTATAATATTCTGTAACTATATCTTACTTACTCTGCAACTTAATGTTCCAGTAGCCACTAATCAAAGCACTAATCTTTAGAGAAAAAAGAATCTCGTTTTATTTCAGTTAGAAACGTCACAAAACGCTTAAAATTTCTGGAATAAGCCTCTTATAAGCTCCAATTGCAAACACGATACTTACAGATACATTGACACTATCATCCATAAATACGCAAAACTTGCAAAATGATGCACACGGGTTCTAATGAATTTATTAACATTTTCAATTTTTCTTTATAAAATGAAAAGTTTTTTTTAGAAAATGCTCTCAAAGTTGGTGCTTTGAAAATATTTTTGGTAATTGACACTGGGCTCTTCGTAGCCGAGTGGTTAAGACACCACTCCGCTAATCGCTTGCGAGAGTAGGAGAGGTGGCGGGTTCAACTCCTGATCAGACCGTTGTGCACTCTTTGTGGAGTTCACGGATGAAATCTCCAGGTGTTGTCTATCCTGTCCTTGTGTATCAAGCACACAAGTCGGATATATGAGTTCAATAAACAAACAAATTGACAGTAGCAAACGGGAGGTCTAAAAGCAGCAATTGGCTGTATTTCAAGATGTATCAAACCACCAAAACGTGAGCAGTTTTTTGGAATTAAATGACACTGTCAGAAAATTGTACGCAAATAAAAATAGTAGATGATGTTATGAATGTGCCAGAAAGATTCCCATTCTAGAATGAAGAAAATAATGACAACATTCTTTATATGAAAGAAAGCCAAAAACGAAAATAATTCCCTCTGAAAGCTTTCTGATAAATACTGGAAATCAATCGGGATGATTTCTATTCATTTGTAACATTTGAATTTTGCATGCATTTTGATTGGGAGGAGGGAAATGAGAAAAGGAGATATGAGACAACCACTTCCGTGGGAACGATCTGGTAATGAGGCAACCATTTTCTCCTTCAAAAGGAGGAAATGATTGTCCTCCTGCTCGCCTGGGAGGAAATTAAAAATCTTATGAAAAGCGAAGGATGTTAGAGATAGGCCGATTGGGGCAATTCTTGATTTAAATTCCAAGTGCCTTTGCGCCTCTTTTCGCTTAAAATGATAATAGTTAAAGAATAACAAAATTATTGAAACTCTGTTACCCAAACGCTGGAACTCTGTTACCCAAATATAATATAAATTTTCTGCTATTCTGTTCAATATGTTGTCGATTTTTTAAAATATACAATGTTATTCCAGAAGGATGACCTTGTTTCACGCTGCTTATTTAGGAACAGAAAATATTAGACATTAGCAATAAGTTATTCGGAGATGTCTAGGTTATGAAATCTTATTTTCTTTTATAAGTAGCAACTAAAGTAGAAACTTTATTGCGGGTTTTTTAACAATCACTATTATATCGTTGATAATAACTGACGCTGCCGCCGATGAGGTTGCTAAGAACGGTAAAAGTTCATAAGAACTGTCTCTTACTTTACTTTACTACTATATCTTACTCCCTCTCTTATCTTACTCTGTAGCTTAATGTCTCAGTTGCTAAATAATCAAAGCAGTTCTCTGGAGAGAAGAGAACTGTGTTCGATTCCGGTAGGTTCGAAAGCGTCACAAAACGCCTAAAAGGGTTAATACTAGCAATCCACGTATGACATGCAACATAGTATGTAGTGTTTTCTACTTACAAGTAGTATATCAAACTTTTCTTGCAAACAAGTAATGAGTTGCACATCTTTTCCGTGATCAAAAGGACTCGATTGAGAAAAAATTGTTACCGTATTTAGATGCGTTGATTTGAAAAAATTGCTAGATTTGTAATTTGAACATAATATTTTTAGATTTCAACGAAGTCTTAAAAGTACAGAAGGTACACGGCTAGAAAAAGTCTGCAAAAAAGTGTAAAAAAAGTGCACAAAATCGGAGCGTATTTGGCACCTCGGCTTATGCATAAAAAGTGCAAACTGAATTGTGCACAAAAAGTGCATAAACTGTATCCCTAAATTGTACACTTTGTATGCTTAATCAGAGGTGTCTCATATTTTGTGAATTACAATGTTCAATAATCAAAGCAATTCTCTGGAGAGAAGAGAACTGTGTTCGATTCCGGTAGGTTCGAAAGCCTCACAAAACGCCTAAAAGGGTTAATACTAGCAATCCACGTATGACATTCAACATATTATACAAACATATTGTTTGAATACGCTCATATTTTGTGCACTTTTTTTGCATGCCGAATATTCCTAAATTGCATACTTTTAATCCATAATCAGTGTTGCCAAAATTGCTCATATTTTGTGATTTTTTTTACACTTTTTTTGCATACCGAATTATTAAAATCTACAGAAATTATGCATACCTAAATGTGAATTACAATGTTCAATAATCAAAGCAGTTCTCTGGAGAGAAGAGAACTGTGTTCGATTCCGGTACGTTCGAAAGTCTCACAAAACGCCTAAAAGGGTTAATACTAGCAATCCACGTATGACATTCAACATATTATACAAACATATTGTTTGAATACGCTCATATTTTGTGCACGTTTTATGCATGCCAAATATCCCTAAATTGTATACTTTTAATCCATAATCAGTGTTTTCAAAATTGCTCATATTAGGTAGCTTTCATTACAAAAAGCTACCTATTGCAGCCGTTCGGAGGAAAGCGATTTCAAAAAATTTTGGTATATTTTCATCGATCATGACCCCCAGACCCCGAAACCACCCTCCGTTCAAAATTGATATATATATATGTATCTGACCTTTGTCACACTGTAACTCTCGTATTTATGAACCGATTTCGATGTAATTCGGTGTGTACATAGTACATACCAATGACTCGACCGAGTTCGTTGGCCAGCTTCATCCGCCGTTTTGTTTCAAAATGGCGGCCATTTAAAATTTTTTTAAAGATTTAAAATTTGAAATGTGGTACCAAAAAATTGAAAATGGAAAAATATTTTTTTCTTATGTATTTTACCTTTATACAAATATTCCGGAGCAGTTTTTATTTCGTCTATATCTTAAAAAATGGCTGAGTTATAGCATTTTGAATTTCTAGCGTGGCTGACATTTTCAAAACGTCCTGAATTTTGTCATGCAATAAAAGGAGTATTTATGAACCGATTTCGATGTAATTCGGTGTGTTCATAGTACATACCAATGTCTCGACCGAGTTCGTTGGCCAGCTTCATCCTTCTTTTTTTTTTTTCTTGGGTGGGGCTTGTGAGTGCTTAAGCCATTTGGTAGGCCTCCCCACCTAGCTGACCCTTGTTCTTTTTTTTCAAAATGGCGGCCATTTAAAATTTTTTAAAAAATTTGAAATTCGAAATGTGGTACCAAAAAATTGAAAATGGAAAAATATTTTTTTCTAATGTATTTGACCATTATACAAAGATTCCGTAGCAGTTTTTGTTTCGTCTATATCTTAAAAAATGGCTAAGTTATAGCATTTTGAATTTCTAGCGTGGCTGTTATTTTGAAACGTCCTGAATTTTGTCACGCGATAAAATCTTGTTTAAAAATGGCGGCCATTTAAATTTTTAAGAAAAATTTAAATTTGAAATGAGGTACCAAAAAATTGAAAATTGAAAAAATATTTTTTTCTTATGTGTTTGACATGATAAAAAGATTCGGGAGAAGTTTTTGTTTCGTCGATATCTTAAAAAATGGCTGAGTTATAGTATTTTGAATTTCTAGCGTGGCTCACATTTTGAAACGTCCTGATTTTTATCACGTGATAACAGGCGTAATTATGAACCGATTTGGATGTACCTTGGTGTGTACATATTACATACAAATATCTCGACCGAGTTCGTTGGCCAGCTTCATTCGCCATCTTGTTTCAAAAGGGTTGCCATTAAAAAAAAAAATTAATTTAAAATGAGGTATTAAAAAATTGGAAAATGAAAAAGATTTTTTTTATGTGTTTGGCCTTGATACAAAGATTCCGGAGCAGTTTTTGTTTCAGAAAATTTGTTCTTTTGTTTATATCTTAAAAAATGGTTGAATTACAGCACTTTGAATTTCTATCATGGCTAACATTTTGAAACGATCTTGTATTTGTCACGCGCTAACACACGTATTCGCCTATTTCGATGTAAGAAGGCATGTGATAGTATACATCAATATCTCGACCAAGTTCGCTGGCCTGATTCATCAGCCATCTTGTTTCAAAATGGCGGCCATTAAATTAAAAAAAAATTATATTTAAAGTGAGGTGCAAAAAAATTAGAAATTGAAAAAGGTTTCTTTCTTAAGTATTTGACCTTGATATAAAGATTCAGGAGCATTTTTTGTTTGTCTTTATCTTCAAAAATGGCTCAGATATAGCAGTTTCAATTTCTAATGTGGGTGACATTTTGAAAAATCTGATTTTTTGCCTGCGACAGCACTCGTATATATCAACCGATTCCGATGTGAGTGAGCATGTGCACAGCAATTACTAAGGTCTCGACCGAGTTCACTGGTTAGCCTCATCCACCATGTTGTCTTAAAATGGCAGGCACTTTAAGAAATCGCCGAATTTGGCAGCCAAATATAAGTTACTTTAAAGAAAAGCAGCTTGGGTAAAGCTGACTAATTTCGCGAAATTCTCATTCATTATATTGATAAAAATTAGTATTGAATCTCCTATATTCGGTTTCCACTAAATTGAGCTTCGTGTGTTTGAATAATATAAGTTGGCTTTTTTAAAATAAGGAATATGAAAGCTACCTCTTCCTCCCGGCACTGGCCGGAAGGACTTTTTTGTGATTCTTTTTTTTTACACTTTTTTTGCATACCGAATTATTAA
The DNA here is from genome assembly GCA_963932465.1 of Maratus speciosus. Lineage (NCBI taxonomy): Eukaryota > Metazoa > Arthropoda > Arachnida > Araneae > Salticidae > Maratus > Maratus speciosus. The sequence goes on along the minus strand of OZ010793.1, from coordinate 17,295,981 downwards.
AATCTACAAAAATTATGCATACCTAAATACGCTATAGGCAGGAAGTATACATAAGAGAGCATAAGCTATAATAGAAAGGTACATGATGTTATCTAGAAGGTATACGGTGTATACCACTATACTCTTCACTACATCCTTGGTCGAAACTCAAGCTGAAAAAAGGTAGATGATGTAGAAGAAATTTAACTCTTTGTAAACTGCATCAACTCAAAACGGATTCGTGATTCTTTTGTTACAAATTTTAATCTATCACTTGTTTACTGATGTAGAGTTTTGGCAAAAACATACATACTGAGATGTGTGTGTATGTGATGGGGATGCTGCAAACTTAATTCATGAATAATAAAAACGATATGCATGAGCGGCAATATGGTCAATGTGACTGACTTAATCTCTTCACACCTTCGGCCACATATGTGGATGTTTATTTTTTTATAATTATAATGACTGTCAATAATAATAATAATAATAAAAGTAATAATATTTTATTCACTACAGAATGCCTCAACAAGAGATGTAAAAATTTTATGGTTTGAGTGCACCGATGTAGAGTTAAAGATTTAAAGAAAGCGTGAATTCATTTTTCGGCAGTCAGTGTTGATGGATTGTTTGAACTAATCGTTAATATTCGATAAAAATAATATCGGATAAATTAAATATATTAAGTTTTAATAATTTGTAGAAAGTGTAAGAAAGAAATTTACTTAAAATATATAATGTGGACTTTAAAAAGTACACAGTCTTACTTAAAAGGCGACTAACGTAATGGAAAAGTTGTTACAAGTTTAAAAAGACATTTTATTTAAAACTTCTTAGTACTTTCAAACTTTCCAAGCTCATCATCAGAGACTATTTTAATAACTAAATGTTGTTTATTTATACAAATACGTAACTTTGTTTTGAAAATGAGAAAACCAATAATTACTAGAGTTGAAAGTAGAAGTAGCAGCAGCAGAGGAAATATATATTATTATTCATAGCAGTTCCATTTATTTTATGAAATCACTCTGTTCTCATACGTCATTTTTCATGGGTAGAAGAAAATATTTAACTGCCGTACTTTAAATTTTAAGTATAAATATATGTATTGTATAAATAAACAAAAATTAGTTATTACAATTTTCTCTGATGATGAGCTTGAAAAGCTTAAAAGTACTAAGAAGTTTTAAATAAATTGTATATTTCTAACTTGTAATATCTTTTCATTACTTTAGTCGCCTTTTAAGTAAGACTGTGAATTTTTTAAAGTTCACATTATATATTTTATGTTGAATCAAGGTGAAAAAAAATTTGCTTTTCGTCTTATGATTCCCTTGAGGAAATTTACTGTTAGAATTTTTATTTTATAAGAACTCATTTCGCTCGTAAATTACCAATAAGACTCAGCGGCCACAATATTGGACATTATTATTATTATTTTTTTTTGTTTCCCCCCTCTTTTTTTTTTTTTTTTTTTTTTTTTTTTTTTTTTTTTTTTTTTTGCTTTTTGAATTCCTATTAATATAAAAAAAAGGTCCTTTTTTCCCCACCATGAAAAAATCGTCCCTGAAGGGGTTAATAAAGAATTTGAACCTGGGTAATGGCAGTTTGGTGTCACTTGATTAAAATACGGTATCACAAAACTGCTTTCAAGTTAATCTCCAGTTTTAGTCTACAAGGAAAATTGAGTTTAACAAATTCTCCGCTTCATAGGCCATTAATCTTGCGCTACACTAAATACGTGCCACCGAAACTGAGGCTCCCATCGTCTTTTACATTTGTGTAAAATTAAAATGAATTGTCTAACAAAGTTTAACGAAATTGTAAGTGAATGGATTCTTAGAACTATTAGTGACCTGCTGTGATAAAAATGATGCCAATTATAATTGTGCTAATTAGATTTGAGTTCAAATATCTTTTACGCAGCAAATTCTAAATGCTTTATTCTTCTAAGAAGTCTCTTAAAAACTAAGGAATCTTTTCAGATAAGTATTAAATTATGTATATATATATATATACATATATTTATTTATATTTATATTTATATTTATATTTATATTTATATTTATATTTATATTTATATTTAAAAATTTACTGGTGTTTGATTTGGAAATAAAGACCTTCTCATCTTTTGTTGGTAACATTAATCTAATTTTTTATGTTTAAAAAAAAAAAACTAGTTATTCACTTTCATAGTTTATTTGATTTCCGATTAGTATGTTTTGTTTATTTCTTAATCTTTTGGTTACAGTTGATTGGGCATTTTGAGAAGTAGCCTTTAAAGCTAAGCTTGCTATTTTTGGATCTAAAATCAACTGTTTTTTTTATTTTTATTTTTACTTTTTATTTTTTTACTTATATTGCTAAATAATGTCCCTTTCGAGAATTTCACAATATAAGTTTCAATTGTTATTCGTGTTTCTGACATTCCTTTTATAATTTTTCATAATATATTTTCAATTATTCTACTTTAATATACAGTATTTTGGAAGATCTACTTTTATGGTATCATAAATTATTTCACTTTTATGGTCAATTTTTCATTTGTTAAAATGGTTTATTATTACAAAAAGTTTGACTATAGTATATATATATATATCAATATTCAGAAAAATAATTATTACATGATAGTAATACTAATACTAATAATTAGTATTATTACCATTATTATAATTATAAATAATAATGCGTAAAATAACAGAAAAAATGAGTTATAATTTATGTTCTCCCTTCGAGCTACAATGATTTGCTTTCCTTTGGCAATTCTTTATATTTCGAGTACTGTATGAGGGACATAAAGTCATAGTGAGGAAAGTTATATATTTTTTAATGTCAGAAACAAAAGTTTTCTGTCACGGTTAAACGAATTATTTTGCGATGAAGTATCGTGGGTGGCTATCTACAGGAAATTCTATGTTCCGATTTTCCTATTAATACTAGTAGTTTGGTGCAAAAAGTATCCTCTGCACACTTAACATTAATTTTTAAAAATAGTGACTGACATCATTATGATTGTAAACGCTTCATATACTCGAAGTGCGTAGTGCCGTGTATTAGATAATATTTTAACAATTTTTTTTCTCCGATTAGCTATCATGGTTCTTATGGCTATAAATAATAGATAATTTTACACCTCTTTTAAAAAATTCTCTAAGTAGAATATTAAAGTTCTCAAATAATTAAACTAGTCTCTTTAATTAAAAAGTTACATTTTCAGTGCAAAATTCACCTTGATTAATAATTAAAATTCATAAAGATACAAACAAATGTAAATACATTGCTTAAAGGTGCGTCAAGCATAATAAAATCATTTGAAAACACATTAAGGCTGTTCTCAAATCCAAAGGGTAAACTTTCTGACATAAGTTTTAATTAATTTTTATTCGGAAACGCGTGAAACTAGAAGGCGGTATTATTCAGAAACTATGTCATCGAACTGTTTTTTCCGTTTTCTTGTAAACGCAATAGATCTTTCAGAAAATACTGTCAAAGTTGGCATTTTGAACCGAACTTCCGAACGAAAGAAGAAAAGCCAGTCAATAAGGGGAGAAAATTCCGTGTCACGTGATCAAAATCGCTTATAACTCAATAGATAATTTATTGAATAAAAAATGGAAAAAACAGTTCGATTCCAAATCGCTTCCATGGCCAGGTTTTCTCTTTTTATATCTTTCCGTTAAAAAATGAATTTGTAAATGTGTGAAAACGTTTTGCGCTTGTTGAGCAGAGCAGTTGAGAACAGCCTTAAAGTCCTTTTAAAAACCAAAACGTACTCAGCCTTCATCAGTGGAAAACATCACTGATAGTTTTTCACTGATGAAGACCGAGTAAGTTTCGGCTGAAAACGTTTTGTTTTTAAAAGGACCGTAATGTGTTTTTAAATGATTTTATTATGTTTGACGTACCATTAAGCAATGTATTTACATTTATGAATTTAATTAGTCTCTTTAATGTAAATAAAATTACTCATCTGCTATTTAGCAGAAGTTCAAGTGAAATAAAATACGTTAGGCTATGAAGCAATGGTTATTGAATCCATTTTCTATAAATAACATCAAATTCTCAATATCAGCTCCGATAACGTATATTTGAATAAGGAAACAAATAAATAAAATAACATGACAAGCCTTTCACGTCCCTATTCTGCTTACAATTTATCCAAATCGGATCGTCGGCATAACCAACACGCCACCCCGTGTATAGATTGATTGATTTCTCTTTGGAAAGAGGGTGTTAACTTTAAAGCTATATTTCTTCAAAAATTAACGCCTCAGGTGATGATCTTGATGGATATCTTCTGTTAAACTGCCAATTATAAGAATGGTCGATACCAGCGCCAAAATCTCTTCTCATCGTAATAAGCTTAAACACGTTAAGGAGTGTAACACAGAAGAAAAAAATATTTAAAAAGAGTGAATATATTTTTCATTCATATTTTTAAATAAATTTATTTTTTCGAACTAATAATTTTATTTAGTACCAAGTGAAGATAAAAAGTATTAGTATTTTTAAAATATTTTACTGTAGTTAAAAATTCGTTTGATTTATACAAATTGAAATGACAGTTTTCATGATGAGATATATAGAATAACTAAATATAAATAAATATAAGAAAAGTATACATATTTTGACAGTATTTTTACAGTTTATTCAGTATCATTCTAAAAGCCGAAATAAACTGCGTTGCATTCAAAAATTTTGAGTTAAAATAAAACATGACTGAATGAAATAGTTATTACATTTATCAATTAAATTTGTGTTATCGATCAAAAATCGATATATAAACATCAGCTCCTGGTAATATATGCATTATCTCTCCAGTGAAACGCAGAGTAAAGTCTCATGATTTATAAGATTTGACGTTTTTGGGGTAAGAAATATATGCACTATAAAAAATGATATAATGAAGTGATATAAATGATGAATAAAATAGTCATTACGTTTATCGATTAAATTTGTGTTATCGATCAAAAATTGATACATAAACATCAGCTCCTGGTAATAGATGTATTATATCCCTCCAGTGAAACGCAGAGTAAAGTCTCGTGATTTACAAGATTTGACATTTTTTGGATAAGAAATATATACAGTGTAAAAAGTTACAGAAACATTTCCACCAATTCAGTGTAACCTTGTAGTTACTCACGAGTCAAAAAGCATTTCCTTTATTTACGGAAACTATTTAAAAATTGCAGAAAATAATTGACTTTCGAGGTAACAAAAATGTTCCTGAAATTTCTCTTTTCCTCTGCTGCCGTAAAGTTTCGAAAATTTTACGTTTAGTAACGTTTGCAAACATAACTAGCTAAGGGACAGAAATTATTTCACAGATACTTTACTTTCTGCGCTTTTTTACAGAGTGTATAGTGCTTCAGATACTAATAATTAATGAATTATAAGACAAACCCTCTCATTGTACAATGATAAAAGAAAATTGTAATATTCTGTGTTATTTTTTTAATATGCTACAAAAGATGGATATTTTTATATTTGGCAAATTTTTTAAAATATTACTTAATTTCATATTTTAATTGTTAAAATCTTAATAACAACTCGCCTGATTTAATTAGATTTTAACATTTAAAATATGAAATCAATCAGATATTTTAAAAACAATTTGTCAAATTACTAGTTGGGAGTGCCAATACCAAAACTTTCTTTTATCTCATACACCTTAATATTTCAAAAAGTAGTTACAAATGTTCATACTTCATTATTATTAGTTCAATACTATACCACTTTGACATTCATTTTAAATTTATGCTTCAGTTAATTAATCGGAGTAAAAACGGGTTAATCTCGATCACCATATTTATTAAAGTCGATAGTTTTTCGTTATGCTGTTGTACGGCGACTGTTTGCGAATAGCGACTTAGCAGGATGCGAAGTTCCCGTGGCTTCACGCGAGAAAACTATACAAAAATTGCTATTACAGCGCTCCCTTCAAGCGGAATATTTCCAAATTCAAGGAGGGCCTGCTAGTCAAAAATATACACAAAAAATTGGTTCAGTTCTATACATAACTTCATACACTTTTCGATGGTACAATAATAATAAAAAAAAGCACTTATCGCTATTATAGCGTCCCCTTTCCGCGGAATATTTCTAAATTAAAGGAGGACCTGATGGCCATAGCCAAAATCACACACACAAAATTTTGTTCAATTCTATGCATAACGTCATACACTTTTCGATGATACGATAATGAAAGTGGTACAAAAATCGCGATTACAGCGCGCCTTCTGGCAGAATATTTCCAAATTTGAGGACCGGCTGGCCCTAGCCAAAAACATACACGAAACATTTTGAGCAATTCCATGGAAAACTTCATACACTTTTCGATGATACAATGGCAACACACATAGGGACAGACAGACATTTTGTAAAAACATGTTTTTGGGGATCTCTGACCCATAAAACGTGTAAATCCGTCGAAAAGATTTCGATTACAATGCAGTAGAATCTTTTTAATCCTAAATACTTTCAACCGAAACTTTCAATTAACCGAAATCCATTTTTAAAGCTTTTTTTTTTCTTTTTTTACTGTCACATTCTTTGTGTGGAAAATCCCTTTTGAAAGCTGTTTTTTTTTCTCTCTTTTAACTATCATATTCCTTGTGTGCAAGAGGTCCTTTCCGATCTGCGGGTACATATATATATTTTCGATCCCCTTTCTTAGCGTTTCTTTGAATTTAACTTGAGCTCCCGTAAGCTGAGGAGTGGAACGATATGAAAACGAATAAATTAGCAATTCTGAAACTTTTGAATGTTTTGCAAAGGGTTTGACGTGGTTGGTGCAGCAAAAAGGCTATGATACTGGCAAACAAATAATATTAAATAACTCCGTGATAGAGCTTCAAAGCAAAAGCAATCGAAACTGCGACAAACGAAACATTTTTTTTCAAACCCTTGTAATATATGTAAAATTTACTTAATTTCAAAATTAAAATTCAGGCAATTTATTCTTTTTTCTATATTGCTAGTTCTTTATTTTTATTAAGCACTTGTTACCATAATAAGAAATATTGCATATATATTTCTCCTTAATCTTAAAATGGAAGCATTCTCGATTATCCGAAAATTTCGATTTTCCGAAAGAGGATCGGTCCGAATTACTTCGGATAATCGAGGTTCTACTGTGCTTTCTTCTGTTGAAGATAAAAAGAAACTAAAATAGAAAAAAATATCGTTCAAGAAGACCCAAAACAGAAAAAAAGGTAAAAATGTGAATGTTCCGAGGAGAAGTTTGAAAAATACGAATGCATTAGAAGCCCAATGGATTCGTGGTCTCGGTTACAAAGATCCTGTTCGATAAAAAATGAGACTTAACGTGAAATAGCAATAATCACATTAAATCACAAAATAAAGATAAGGTAAATTTCCTTACCTTTTGGTTCATGATCGTCCACGGTAGCACAGAACTTTCTTCTTCATATCCATTGAAGAGCTATATGTATATCCAATTGCTACATAAAATATCTTTGAGATTTATCCTGTAAAATAAACTTGTGTTTTCTTTTATTAATAGGTGTAATTTTTAATTCCTAATGTATCCGATAAATTTTTCAGGAACATTGTAACAATTCTGGTTAAACTACAATTTTTATATGTTTCTAAAATACAAAATTGGAGCATACATCTTTGCTCCCATCTGATTACATATCTATATACACACTGAAGAAAATTATAACTTACAAAAAAAATATTATTGATATATGATTAAATAACATAAACAAAAAATCTTGATTACTTATATTAATAAAACAATCAATATTATTTAGAGTCTATAAATTATTAATATCGTTCTTTCATCTGTCACAATTGCAGTCAGTTAATCTAAATGTTTATCAGTTTTTGATTGACATATTACACAAACAAGGAAGTAATTTTGTGAAGTAATAATCAAATCTTATTTATGACAGACATAAAGTGTTTTTGAAAAACAGGAAAAACAGTTTATCTTTATTAATGATGAGTTTATCTAATTCTGAAAGAGATTAGTTTTTCTAACAGATCCTTCATGTTTTAAAACAATATAATTATATGAATTTAATTAATGCATGTAATGCAGTGAAAACTTTAGCTCAGTGAACCAGTGCATTCGAGCTAAACAAAGAGAGGTGTATAATTTCAGAAATGCTAATCCTCTAGATAAATGAAAAACACTATTTTCGAATAGTAATATTTGTCTTATTTATACCCAAAAGTTTCGTATTAAATGAACTGAATATATTAGAAAATAGTGGCATTAAAAAAAAACAAAACCCGGAGGTAATATATATAGCGTTAAATGTAAATTTAAATTATCGCGAGAGACATTTTTTCTTTCTTCTTCTTCTTCATTTTTGTAATAATGTTTTTGTTATTTTCAAATATTCCAACGATATAAAAATCCGATATAAAAAATTCACTTTGGCAAGAAAAAACACGCAGCTTTACTAGAATTATTACAAACTATTACTTTGCAGGATCTTAAAAATGATTTAACAATATTTATGAATGTAAAGACAAGGAGAAATGAAAAGTTTCTCCAACGCTATCTCATTTCAATATGATACGTTTTTTTTTTCTTTAACTTTTTTTTTGTATGTGTGTTGTATAACGATCACGCCAGCAAAGTCAACAGCTAGAGTTCTTTTAATTTAAAAGCGAACGTAAAGAAAAATATTTATGAATGTAAAAACAAGGAGAAATGAAAAGTTTCTCCAAAGATACCTGATGCAGTTCTTTCTTTAATTTTTTTCCCATAACAATTACGCCAGCTATGTCAACAGTTTAAAGCTTTTTTTAAATAAAAAGCTGACGTAACGATAAAGCGCTTTCTTTTTACCAATTAGTTGACTTCACATAGGGTTGACAAAAAAACACCTCCACACTACAAAACGAAGTGTGTCAGGAAGTGGAGAAAATAAATAAAAGTTTTTTATTTCAGAAATTGGAATTAGTTTTCTTTTTAATCTATAAAATTACGTAAAACACGATAATTGGAAAATTTAGATGTCATTCTTTATTAGAGCCTTTATGTTCTTTTTGAAAGAGGAGAAAAAAAATATATATCGTCTTTAGAAATTGAATAATCTAGTAATTCGATAAATCGATAAATCGATATTCCGTTTCGAATAATATTGCTTTACAGGAAGTTTTAAAATGAAAATAATAAACCATAATATACTTTTGGTAAAAAATTGAATTTTCTTTTTAAAATTATTAATTCTAAGCATTGAAAAGAAATGTAATACATGATATTTAAAAATTTGAGGCCACTTTCTTTTCTTTTTTGTCTGAAATGTAAAAATCAAGTAAAAAAAAAACGGGTTTGGTTTATGATAAGAAATTTAACATGAATGCTAAAAACTGAATACTACAGTATTGAAATGTACAGTAATGAACATGTAAGATCAAGTATGTTTAATATTTTCCTTTTTTTCGTTAGAGTAATATTACTGTTATTTCTAAGTTGTTTTTTCTAAATATTTGAACATCCTTGATCATAATAAAATTAATCTTTGAAAAATTTTGTCACCATTTATCTATTCTGAAATAGAAAACTAGTCGGATGTGCCAGTCCCAACTCGTTTCTTTCTCATACATATTCATATTTCAAAAGTTGTTACACATATTAATCCTTCAGTGTTATTAGATCAATACTACGCCAACTTTGATTTTCATCTTAAATTTCTGCTACATTTTACTAATCTGACTAAAACCGATTTAATCTCGAACATAATATTTAATAAAATCAATATTGTTCGTTATTCTGTTGTACCTCAACTGCTTGAGAATCGTTGGCTGAGCAGGATGCGAATTTCTCATCGCTGCACGAGCCGACTATGTACAACAGAAGTTCGAAAAGCTAGAGGAATAAACACAAAAATCGCTATTACAGAGCCCCCTACCGGCTGAACATTTTCAAATTCAAGGAGGAACTACTTACCATAGAAAAAACATACACATGAAATTTGGTTCAGTTCTATTCATAACTTCATACACTTTTCTATGGTAAAATAATGAAAATGTCACAAAAATCGCTATTACAGCACCCTCCGGCAGAATATTTCCAAATCCAAGGAGGGCCTGCTGGCCATAGTAAAAAAATATACAGAAATTTTTTTATTCAATTTTATGTATAACTTCTTACACTTTTTGATGATACCACAATGAAAATGGGACAAAAATGGCTATTAAAACGCCTCCTACCGGCGGAATATCCTCCACATTCAAGTAGAACGTGCTTACCATAGCCAAAAACATATATATGACATTTGGTTTGATTCTATGCATAATTCCATACACGTTTCGATGGTACGATAATGAAAATCGCACAAAAACCGCCATTACAGCACCCTCTTCCAGCGGAATATATCCAAATACAAGTAGGACTTGTTGACTATAGTCAGAAAAGTACACAAAAAATTTGGTTCATTTCTATGTTTAACTTCATACACTTTTCGCTGATACAAAGCGGACGTACGCACACACGAACATACGGACGAACGGACAGACATTTTGTATAAGCATGTTTTTCGGGATCTCTGCACCCTAAAACATGTAAATCCGTCGAAAACCTGAAGTCGAAAAAACTCTCGATTACAATACTTTCTTCTTTATAAAGAAGAAATTAAAAAAATAACACTATCAGAATTACTTCAAACTATTATTACGTTTAATTTTTAAAATTATTTAACAGAATTTATTTATGCAAAGACAAGGCGAAATAGAAGTTCTTCCAGAGCTATATTTCATTTGAATCTGATTTCCATTTCTTTTTTTCTTTTTAAAATTGACATAATGATTACACCAGCTAAGTTAACAAGCTAACTCCCGTTTAATTAAAAAGCGGGCGTAAAGATAAAGCCCTTTCTTTTTACTAATTACTTGACTTCAGATACGGCTGATACGGAACATCTCCATGCAACAAAACAAGTGTGTCAGCACGGGAAAAAAAGGGAAAAGTTTCGGATTTCGGAAATTGAAATTATTTCTTTTTTTCAATTCTTCAAATTAGTTAGAATACAAAAATGAGAAAAGTAAAATCACAGTCTTTTATTAGAGCCATGCTTTCAATTTTTGCAAATGGTTAAAAAAAAAAAAAAAAAAAAAAAAATGCACAATCTTTAGAAATTGAGTTATTTCGTTTTACACGAAGATTTAAATTGAGAGTTATGAGCTGCAACAAATTTTAGTAATAAATCCATTATATTTTTCAACTGTTAATTTCTGTGGCATATTAGTTCTAAGCATTGATTAGAATGCAAACGTGTTATTAAAGGGTATTGTGTACCCCCCTCCCTCCCCCCCCCCAAAAAAATATCTATATATATTTGTTCCGAAATCTGCCAATGTTATTTCTATGCAAATTGCTTAAAATTTATGCCATAGATAATAACACTTCAAACCAATAAAACTGTTTTGGGACTCCTTGATATCTGGACCAAACCCAAAAATTCCACTTCAAGTCATCGAAATTTCCAAAAATCTAAACTACTTAAACAGCATTCTATATTTAGTTCTTAAATTTCAGAACAATTTGTATAATAATTTCTGTTAAAAAATAGTTTTTCGGCATTTTTACAATATTTTTTAATGATATTTTTTATTTATTTTATTATTTGAAAATGTATTAGTGATAAATTTAAATCTTAACCCAGTATTAATAAAAATGTCTTTTAATTTAATTAGAAACACCTATTCTGTAAAATAGAAGTATCTTTACTTGAAGTATTCAAATAATGTCAATAAAGTGAAATAAAACGTATACAATTTAATTAATTATTCAACTACTTTTCAGCAGTGAAATTACGCTTGAAATTATTGAATATTAACAAGCCTATCATATTAAAGCACATATTAGGCATCATATTAGAGCACATAAATATTAGGGCATCGTCCTCATGGCTTAGTGGTAGAACACTGGAGCGCTAATCCAGGGGCCGGGTTCAATCCCGGTTTGGAAAAAATTTCACTCTGTTGGTTTACGCTTAGTTAGCATAGTAATAATTCACGTAATTCAATAAAATGTATAATTAAAAGTTAAAAATATATAGAAACATTCAAATTTTTGAATTTATTACTGACATATTTAACAAAAAGTCTTTACCCTATTATTTGATAGTATCTCTGAAGTAATGTGAAGCTCTATCAGGAAAGTTTTTTCAACTATCCTGATAAAATAAAACTGCCAATAACTAATTTTAAACTTAACTCAAACTAAACTGTTTAGTGTTAAAAAAAAATGTGCCAGTTATCGTTGAAAACGTTTACAAAAAGGAGGAGAGAAATTTAAGAGTATAAAAACGAACGCCTTAACAAAGCCAATTAAATAAGTTATATTTCTTTCTCGATAACATTTAATTTCAGCAGCAAAGTCCATGCCATTCTGTATTTTTAATATTAAAGTTAATGGGTCTCAGGACTGTTAAATTTGGAAAAAATGAAAAAAAAAAAAACCATTTTCAACATTTAACATCTTAAAATGTATTTGATTTTTAGGCACAGTTTTTATTGGGATGGAAGATATAAGCATGTTCTTCCATTTCATGTATTTAAAAAATGTCAAGATGCGGAATTAACATTTACAGGGGGCTCCAAACTGTTGGATATTTGATGAGCAGAAAATTGGCATAACAGCTTACGTGCAGGATTACAAAATACATTATGCAACTAGAGTTAAATATTTTGGTGCCTACTTATACTTCAGATTTTAACAGCTTACTCGCAGGATTATAAAATACATTATGCAACTAGAGTTAAATAATTTGGTGCCTACTTATACTTCAGATTTTAACAATTACTCTGAACCTAAATAAGTTTGTATTTCAAACATTTTTATATTTTTAATACAAAGTTGTATTTAGCTAATACAAAATTTTGGAAAATTAAAAAATTTTCAAAAGTATAATCACCAACTATCACGTAAAAAAATTTTTTTTTGAACAATAAAAAGAAAATTTTGGTTCAGTTTATAAAGACTAACATGAAACTTATATTTTGAAAATTTCACGAAAAAATAGAAAGAAGTTTTCGAAGTTTTTCCAGAAGTTTTTGAGATATCGTACTCATTATGCCCAAAAACCTCATTTGGAGAAAAATGACTTCAAAGTTCAGCATCAGCTATTGAGCGGATATAATTCTAAAAGCCATAATTTCTGTTCTAATCGGAATTTCAAGCAAACAATTATATCAAAATGTTCAGAAAAGATAGGAGTTTAACAAGTAAAAGAATTAAAATTTCGAAAATTTTAAAGCTTTAAGAATTTTGAGAGCCCCTGACTTAAGAACAAAAAAAAATAAAACTAAATGTCTTTAATATAATACATTTTCTTTTTCTCAACGATCAAAAAAATAAAAATAAAATTCCAATTTAAAACACGTGTTGCAACGAAAAGAAATGAGGAAAATGGGAAAAAAAGCACTTTTTCTCGTTTCTATTTCACCATTTTTTAATTCAATTACGAGAATATATTATAGCGATATCATATGAGAATTTTTTTTTCTAAAAATTCTTTTGTAATAAATTAAGTTTAAGTACGATATCACGTTAAATAGTAAAACGTTTTAAGATAAAATTAAAAGGGGGCAATACAAAGGTCTACGTCTTAGAAAGCCATGAAATATTTCCTTTTAACTCTTTTGGATCCGAATTTTTTTTAATTTTGAGAACAAAATTACATTTAAGTCGTAAAACATGTTAATCGTAGCTATCCAAAAAGGTTTAGAGAAGTTTAAAAAATATATCGTTATTTGAAATCTAACGAATCAGTTATTTTGTGTACTATTGCATTCATATTCATATGACAATGGGCTAAGGAAGAGTTTTTGGAGACGTTTGGAAAATATCGTGTTACAGATCGTATTTAACAGATATTACAAATTTCAAATATTTTTTGCGTTTTATTGCACATGATTCGTTCAGAAAAGTAACCTGTATTTTAAATTTAAAGAATGAAATAAATGTTTTAAATAAAGGGATCGCCAATGGGGCAAAGAGAATTAAGAAAACTTTTATAATTATTATTACTAAATGGCAAAATATAAATGAAGTCATAATAAGAAATGCATTGACGTATACTCTCATTACTATATGTAGATACGTACTAACAAAAGTAATTGTTATACTTAAAACTTTTTTTTACCCCACTGCCAAGAAGGGTTATGTGTTTCACGCGTATATGGGTATGTGGATTTCTTTATACCCTCGAAACATCCCAACGGCTGAATGGATTTTAATGAATGAAGTCTCGATCGATTCGTCTTAACCGTCCGATGGTTATAGGCTAGGTTTTGTTTTTATAAATTCAAAATGGCGGCCGTAAAATACAAAATGGCGGTAGAGACGAATTTTTTTTACGCACCCTATTGAGTGACATATCATTGGATAGGTCTTTCAAAATGAAGACGATGTTTCATTGACTATTTTACAGTCAGAAGCTCCGTTTAAATATTTCACAAGCTGGAAGTTAGGATCTCTAGTTTTACTGCAACTCTAACGTTCATAGACATCTATAGGCCTCATCAAAACAGTGTTTATAGATAGGAACTAACAATTAAACACAACTTAAAAGTCATCAATACAAGTAAATAAAAAAAAATAGGTAAGTAATATAAGAAATAGTTTGATATTGATGAGAAATAATTAATTAGTTTGCTTTTTACGCAGTCGGGTGTTTTGATTTTTTAAATTTAATATGTTATTATGCTTATTACACTCAAAAACTGTGAGCAAAATAAACATAAATCAAATCTTTAAAAAGATGTCATTTGACACCGGTAGAAATAGTGTTAAAACAGAAACTCGATTAAATCCATATTAGAACTTCTTTAGCGTAACACATACACGAGAACTTTATCATCCACTTGGCGCAACACTTACGAAATGTTCGTTAAAGAAGAACATTCAGAAACAGACGTGTTATGTTACGTAAATCGCTATTCCGGTAGGATTGAAAGTCAGACTTGGATTCGCAAGTATATCACATTACATTCTTTTTGATTATATATTTTGGTTCTTATAATATTATCGGTTATTACATTTACTTAAACTGATGCTCGTTTTGAAAAAAAAAAATTATTTGGTGTGATGTAGGTTTCGTAAAAATTCAAACATAAATTTTTGTGAGTTCGAACGCAATGTGTGTGCTTGGTACGTCCATCAGCATCTCTAACACTTTTAACAAACATACACATCATGTTGTAATTCTGGAAGACTGTAATCTAGGAGAAAACAAAACAGTTTACTTATATTGTACCATTGACGGAATGTTAACCCTTAAAGGCTGTTAGCGATCTCACAGACCGCTATATTTTTTAATTTTCATGGTTAACTTGTAACTTTCAGTTTAAGTACAGATTACTAGTGACATTTTGTTTCGTTTGGAGCACTAGCACAGTGTGGTCTATCTGTTGGTTCTTTTTTTATTATGAAAGAAAACGCACTTTCTATGAGTGAAAATCAAAATTCTGTATTGAACATAAATGGAAGGTGGGTCTATGTCATTTATGTATGGAATACAATATCGCACATGTGGCTACCGCGGCTCCGCTTACATGCCATCATCCGAACATCAAAATTTTCGATGACTTTTCTCAGAATGAGTGGATCCATGGCCAAACTTTCATCCCGGATTTGAGGTCTTGGATTATGCAAGGGCATTGGCGTACACTTTACTTTTCAGAAACCCCCAAAGAAAATAATCCATTGGGGTTAAATCGCACGATCCTAGCGGTCAATTCACATCAGAATTTCTTGAAATGACGCGATCTGGAAATTTCTCGTTCAATAAATTGATGGTTTGGTGAGCAGTGTGTGCCGTTGCACCGTCTTATCATTAGAGTTGCAAAAAAACCCCGCAGATTTTTAGAGACGGGAATAAACACGGGAAATTTGGGGAATATTGGAAATTTTGAAGGAGTTTTGAAGATAAACAAAACCAGTTATTTTTCAATTTGAAATTTTCATTTTAAAGAAATTTCAGGGAAGAAAGATTCCAAAAAGATAGATTTTATGTCATGAATTCACAAAACTTATGATTTTACAGATTAAGTCTTCATAATTTACTAGCTTTACAACAATGGCAGCTGTAAATAGGTGAGGATTTGAATGTTTCTTTCAAAAATATTTTTTTTTAGTTTCTGTTGGCTCGCATATCTCTTATTCAAGCATACTTTATATTGATTTTCTAACAAGTTGCTTTGTGTTTTTGCATTGATTTCTTTTAATTTTGTTCATTTTCTTTTTTGTTTACATTCGTTGATTCGAAGAACATAGGTGAAGTTTATATTCATGTTAGGGAAGATGAATCTCTCATCTGCCTCTTCTACTTTTTACTTATCGATGATTAAACTACCAAATTACTTATGATATTTTAAATTTTTTTACTTAATATTTCTGCAGTTTAAGCCTTATTTCGTTAGTTTTCATGTAAACCGGGCAATTTTTTTTTTAAATATTTTATGTTATTAGTTTTGTTTACATTGACAAAAATTGAAATCATTAAAAATAATAAATTAAAAATTTTTCATGCTTAAAACTTTCTAAAACTCCCGGAAATTTTCAAAATTTCCTTCCCAAAAAACCCGGTTTATTCCCGGGAATAAACCCGTTTTTTTCCACCCTTTGCAACTCTACTTATCATACAAATGGCATACATAATTAGAAAGGGCATACATTTGATATAGTGCATACATGCATGACACATAACAGCTGACACAAGTAACCTGTGAAATATTCATAGTTCAAAAAAGAACCAACAGATGGACCAATACTATCGTTAGAGTCTTCTGGTTAGGTAAATTTTAATTACAACAGTCCAGTACATAAAGTTTAGTATCTCAACAACTTCTTTCAACTTTTTCTTTTCACCTTTCATGAAGCGGTCACAAAAGTCGCTCACGGTAATTACATCACTATTTCTGTTGCAGAAGTTTAGTGATAAGTGGCTAACTTTGCATATACAGTAAAACCTCGTTATAACTATATTTTAGGGA
This sequence comes from Maratus speciosus, assembly GCA_963932465.1. NCBI lineage: Eukaryota > Metazoa > Arthropoda > Arachnida > Araneae > Salticidae > Maratus > Maratus speciosus. The sequence continues at coordinate 17,279,019 of OZ010793.1, read as the reverse complement.
GCAAATAAATATATTGTTGTGGAGGGGTTTATTGCTATATCGAGGGTCCAGATATTTTGGGCATTTAATAAGGTTTTTTATTAATTTTAAGGTATATACCACTTAAAAAAATTATATTTAGAAGAAATTAATTAGCAACAATTTTCATTTCAGACAGAATTCCGTTATAGGTAGATTTCATTTTCACAGATTTTACGGTAGTTGTAATATTACAAATGAGACGTTTAAAGTCACAGTGATATGAATCACATTGTCTACACTAGTCGCGTGAAGAAACTCGCAAGCTAATTTTAAAACTATGAGAGCGTTCTTTTCAAATTTCTCGTTTGCATTTTAATATTTTTAAATGATTATTTCTGTCTGAGATAGCTGACGTTGATCCCTAACCAAGTTATTGTTTATTTTTTCGATTTCGGTTGTAGCTTTTTTTATATATATATAAAGTTGCTTTCACTTTCGGAACCGGTTCGGAAAGTTTGAAATCTGAACAATAGCCATTCTTACATTAAAGGGATAAGTTGAAAACAACAGTGAGTCTTCTGTTTTTTTTTTTTTTTAAAGGGGAAAAAATGGCAAAAGATGATAAGGTTTTTTTTTTTTTTTTCAGCATTTGAAAATCAAAATATCGCTCTAAAGGGAGAAAATAACGGTGAAATTTAAAAAGAAAAATCGTTTTACAGAGGTTTATTGCTATAGAGAATATCGCAATATTGAGGGGAGGTTAACATTAGTTTATATGCAAATTCATCGGGACCACAAAATATTATTGTAGTAGAGGGAGTTATTGTTGTATCGGATATCGTTGTAGCGAGAGTTTACTGTATATAATATTCGTTTTAGATTGTACGAGTGTACGCCAGTAAGTAGGTCACAAACTGATATGAGAAGTTGGAAATTAGTAGTAAATTGTTTCCAAATATACCAATAGGTGGCAGCATAATCCAACTATAAGATGTTAATTTCGAATTTATGAGACAGCAGTTGTACAAGATGAGCAGGGTCGTTCAAAAGTTGTTGACGAAGAGCGAAGTGATCGTCCAGTTGAGTTTGCGACAGAAAAATCAGTGCGGAAGATTGAGAAAATGGTTAGAGCTGACATGCGAATAACAATAGACAGCATAACAACCATTTTCTCAACCTTCCGCACTGATTCTTCAGTCGCAATCTCAACTAGACGACCACTTACGCTCGAGCGTTAAAAAACAACAAATGGACACTGTCTCTAGCTCTCATATCTCTATGCTTTAAGGGGGTCCGGGACACATTTTCAAATAATTTTTATTTATAGAGTTAAAATTTTAAATTTTTTGTGATGTTTACCACATCATTTGTAAACAAAATTACATGATAAAACTTCTCATGATTTTTTTTTTAATTAAAATTTATTAAAAAAGTGCGGTAATTTAAAACCTTTATAACTCGAAATATTATTTGTAGACTTTCATTTTTTTTTCATTTAAATAAACAGAAATATATAAGTTTTAATTTAGATTCAGCATTTTTAAACATATTAATTTAAATAAAAATTAAAAATATTTAAAGTAAAAATAGAAATAAAAAGGATGTAACTTAAAAAAAATCATATTTTCAAAAGTAAATATTTTTTTCAAATTTGCTGAATCAAAATTAAAGTAAAACAATTGAAAAAGACATGTTCCAAGTTTGAACCATTTATATTTAACGGTTCTTGACTTATAACAATTTAAATACGAGAAATGGTGAAAAAAAAAACATCATGAAGAAAAACGCACTTTGACAAAAAATAGTTTCCATGATAACCATTGCTTGAAAGCTAGATTTTGAAAACAAACCAAACCGAAAAAATTAATATTTTATGTTCCAGTTAAGATTTAAACGTCATTTTAAACAGAAAAAACAGAGAAATTTTTAATGTAATAATTTTTTTGTTTAGAAAATTTGAAGATTTTTGTGTTCCGGACCACCTTAAACTTTCATTTTCAAATTTCGCACTGATGACCGGTCTTTAGAATGTCCGAAATAGCTGTATGCACCCTTTTATATACATTTTTACATTTGTAATATTTAACGTTGACCATTCTTTCTTAATATTTGTCTATTATTACGTTGTTTCTAGGGAGCTTTTGCTTTAATTATTTTCAAAATTTAGTCCTAGTTATTTAATAAATAAAGTTTACGCACTGCGAAGCGGTTTTCCGCGACGAAGGAGTTTATAATTAAATGCTCATTTCCCCTAAACAGGAAGTGGTGACTTTACTAGGCTTAGGTGATTAAAGCTCGCGTTTTGGAGTCAAAAGAGAAGCTTCGATATTGGAAGAGAAAAGTGCTGATCCGCCCTTTTTCCTCATTTTAATATCACTGAAGTTTGTACGATAACGCTCAATGGCACATACATCTTGTATTTAACTCGACGAAAGAATGAGTCTTTCTATATTTTGGCTTTAAAGCGATTCTTTATCTTGTGTATCTATTTTAGGGGCTGTGCATATATAACGTTATCATTTTAGGGGGGAGGTGTGTCTGGCATATGATATCGTAAAATATCTCTAGAGGGAGGGGGGGGGGTATTGTCTTTAGATATCGTTATCATTTTTGATACAACCAAAATTTTCTCTTTTTATTTGTAACTTTGTCTTTACTTCAAAATAGTAGGTTATCTTTTTTATGAAGTTACAAAGAAATTATTAAAATCATTAAATGATTATAAAACTATTTAAAAAAATTAAATATGGAATACCCCAACGTTTGGCATTCCTATTCTTCTGTCACACGCGTATGCATATATAATACGCTGTTCCAGAAACCATATACGATGCATGCTTGAAATGATACTTGTGTTTATTAGTAAATAAAAGAGAAAGAATGTTGTCTACCTGATTTCTTGATAAGAAGTTCTGTCTGCCCCGCCCCGTGCGGGAGCAAGTGCAAGAAGACATTATGTTGCAAAAATATATTATTAAATACCTTTAAATAGTAAAATTCTTTTAAGTGGCATTTGATATGCAGTTATTTTATATATAAAGCAATATTTTATTGACTTCTCTTGATCAATAAAGTTTGGGAAAAATAAGTCACCCCAAACAAAAGAAAAGCGTAAAAAATTTTTTTTTTGACATTGATAACGATATCATTACACGCAAGGGTGTTCGAGAGTTGATAACATATGATATCATAAGGGGGGAGGGGTTTCAAAATTACCAAAAAGTTGATAACGTTATATAGGCACAGCCCCTTAGAATGTATGTTAGGGACTTAGGTCTTTTCGGTACTTGTTTACTATCGAAAATAGATCTCCAAAAATGGTTGCTAAACGCCAAAATGTTGTGTTCAAAATGGTAATGTAATGTGCATTTAATAAATACTAAATAACATTGTTAAAACTGATAAATAACATAAAAGCAGATTAAAATATTACAAAACAGCAATTTAGTATACATTCATTAAATGCATAACGTCAAACTAACGCCTTTTAGCAATAAACGATATTAACCCACATTTGACCATCGATCTATATATAGGGCAGCATGCATATGTCAAAGCTCATACTCATAAAATATTTGTGCTATTGCCTTTGTTTCAGCATTACATTACTGTGAAAATACTCATTCGTTACACTGCATTAATATTTAATTTTTAATAATTCATTTAGAATGAATTTTGAAAATATGTCAACATTCAGAAAATGGAACACAACCTCGTTGTCAACTACATAACTGTACCCTCCCCCCTCCCCCCCACCAAAAGAAAAAAAAATCGAAAATCCGTGACAGTCAAAGGAACTTTGTTTTTATCAATGTTACTTTAAGGGGACATACGACCCTTTAAAATCTTTAAAAAATCGATTTTTTGTTATTTAATTCATTTGACAGCTAATGTTTTTCTGAACAATTTGTCACAAACCGCATCAAAAGATTCGTAAAATTGCGCTCGTTATAGTAAAAAATTTAAATTAACCTTGGTCTGTTTCAAGCGAAACATTTACATTTCAATTGATTTTTCTCAAAATCGATATTTTTTTACTTGCGCGCACGATAACTAGGAATGTATTAAAGGTAATGATTCGAAACTGTATATTTATCTTTACTACATCATTTTCTTCAAATTGAACTAAAATTTAAGAAATTTAACAAAAATTAATGAATGTATGTGTATTCAAGTGAAAAAAATTATCAAAATTTTCATATTTTTATTTGGAAAATCAAAATCTAGAAATTTTTTGTTTATTCATCCATAGATCCATTTTATTTTTGTAATATTCTTAAACTTATATTAACAGTTTCAAAGTTCTAGAGGGTATAGATATTTTTAAATCATGCACGCAAGCGATATGCATTATCATTAATAAAAAAAAAAAGCATACATTAAGGATTAATTATTATCAATTAATTATAAAATATTTAATGCAAACTATATATTATATTGGATGGAGAACATACACTGGTGTGAAAAGCTTAAACAACAAGCATAAAATGCTAATTTTTAAGCATGTGAGTACTCAAAAGTAAATGATATAAACATGAGGTGTAGCAAATAGGTATTATATATACAACACACCTAGTTGATGTGACATCTCTTTCATGTCACACATGACCACAAGTATCACAGTCACTGCAGAGAAACAATATTTAGGATCTTTCATTCGTCTCATTATTACTCTAAAATGATCGTCACATGGTGACTCCACTAAGAAGTCACTGTGACTGTTGTCTCGTGATGAGTCCCCAGTTACATTACAACGAGGTCATCTTGTGCTTCTCATGTGACTGTCATTTAAAGACTCAGTTTTGAAGTCATCTTGATCATTGCATTGTGCTGAGTCTCCAAGTAATGTCATAATGATCTCACATGGTGACTTTCAGGTGACCGCTATTCTAATGTGAAGTCACCATTGCGCTCCTTTGTGAAAAGTCACCAGATGATTTATTTTCCATCACTTGGGAACTCGTCACAAAACAGCTATCGTGTTGATTTTATAATGGAGTCTCTAAATGACGTACACATGGGGGTCAGAAGGTGACTTCATTTTAAAGTCATCTGGTGACTCGTTCCAAATCAGCAGCCATGGTGGCTTCTCGGTGGAGTGATCAAATGAGATTAAGAATGATACAATTAAAAGATATCACACTCCAGTTCATTGCAGTGACTGTGAGACTTGTGACTTTTTGTGAGGTCATGAAGACTATCTATAGACGGGCTGTGCTGTTAGGATAATACCTATTTTTTACACTTGCTGTTTATAGAATTTTCTTTTGAGTACTCACGTGTTTAGAAATTAACATTTTGTGTTCGTTGCTTAAGTTTTGCACGCACTAGTGCATTATAGTATTAACAACAATAACAGCCAAAATAATAATAAAACTGAGGTGATTAGTGCAAAAATGAGTGCATGCCACTTTAAATATTTATCTCCGAAATCAAATTTTTTTTGGTTTTTGAATTTTATGAAGATAAAGAATACTATTCAGAATTATAAGTAACTCGAAAAGATTATTGTATGCTTTCATTTATGGTTCTATTATATTGTCCTAGATTTAGAAACAGCTGCCTTTTTTTTTTTTACCATGTACAGAAGGTAATCTACACTGTACAAAAAAGACAAATGTTTCTAAATCTAGGAGAATGTAATATAACCATAAACGAAAACATACAATAACGTCTTCGAGTTATTCACAATTATGAAAAAGCATTCTTAAAAAACCTCGGAAACAAATCTATTTTCCAGATTTAAAGAAGCATTTAAAAAAATAATGTTTCTTTTGTTGCCACTGATTTTCCGAAACGTTCCCGAGTAGTTTTTTTAATGTATTAATGAGTTTTCTCATTAAACATTTACAGATAAGTTATTAAATTTACACATGCGAGATTAACTAAATAATATTAATTTTAACGTTAATTTGCTGTTAATGTATCACGTGTGTCTGTAAAACATTTTTTAAAAATGAAAATGTTTACTTTAGAATGGATAGCATCATAAAAATCTTTATTCCGTGTTGAAATAGGGCGATTCTCAAAAGGTGGGATCATTAAAAGTTAACAATATGTAATTTTTAAAATTTTCAAATATAAGGCCAATTTTTCTTTAATAGTATAGTATTTTGTCTATAAATATAATGCATTAATATTTTTAATAGTATGTCTACAAAATTATACACAAACATTAAAAGACAGCAACTATTCTGGAAAATTAATTATTAAAGCATTTAATTAGCAGTTGTGTACGTTACAATTTTTGGACATTTTTTCGCACGTACGTTATAGATTTTGGACGTTGCGCTTAGTATTTAAAAAATTCTTAAGATTAAGAATGTAGTAAATGTGTCTGTATACATATATATATGTATAATTAACTTTTTGTTATCCAGTAATAATAATAATAAAATTAAATGCTTTGTCGCGTACGTTACTTTCGGACATAACAAAGTACAAAAAAATTCCTTATAGAAAAGTCCTTCTATCTTCAAAAAAGCAATAAATCAGCCTGCCATCTCTTAACGAAATTATCAAAAAATCATCCGTTTCCTTTATGCATTCGTTGTTTACCATTAGAACCACCTGGAAAAAAGTTAAAACTCTTTTTCTTGGTGGTACATTGGAGCAGTTAACGTTATGAATGTCCGAAATTGGCCTCTTTAGCATCAAATAATGAAATTTTAAGATATTTATACAAAGCTTTTACAAAAAATTATGTCATTTTCTGTCTCTGAATAGAATTAAAAACTCAGTGTAAAAAAAAAAAAAAAAATAAATAAAGTCAATGATAATTAAAGTTATGTTTAAAAGGATTAAAGTTATGACTTGTGTCCAGTGCCCACCTTTTGAGAATCGCCCAATACTGGTGAATACATTTTAATACACTATAAAACTACTCAGAAACGTTTTCAAAAATCAGTGGCAGAAAAAGAAACTTTGTTTTCACAAATACTTCTTCAAACATCTAAATTAGATTGATTTCTGAGTTTTCTAAAGATAAAAACTCTTTTTAGAATTTTGGCTAATATGAAAGAGGTTGTTGTCTATTTTTGTTCGTGGTTATATTATATTTTTCTATATTAAGAAACATATTTATTTTTACAATGTATCCATTAGTGGATCGCATAACAATAAAGTTTGGGAATATACTGGGTGTCCCAAAAATGACCGATGATTTTAAAATTCAATAGAGTAGAACCTCTTTTATCCGAAACTCTTTTAACCGAAACTCTCGATTAACCGAAATCTATTTTTAAGGGTTTTTTTTTTTTTTTTTTTTTTTTACTATTCTATTTCTTGTGTGCATGCGATCCTTTCCGAACCACTAGTACAGATAAATATTTTGGATCCGTTTTCTTAGAGTTTCTCTGAATTTAACTTGAGATTTTTACTAGAGTAAAAATTTTTATTTTTATCATGCGTACAAAAAGAAAACGTGTTATTATAAGTATAGGAGAAAAAATTCGAATCATAAATCGTGTGAAATCGGGTGTGAGTATTATAAAATAAGCTCAAGAATACGGCATTGGTATTGTTATGAAGAAAGATGGTGCAAAAATAGTTTTATGCAGAAAACTGTGATACTGGTCAACCGATAGTATTAAAAAACTTCGCGATAGAGCTCAAAGCAAAGACAATCGAAACTGCAAGAAGCAAAACCTTGTTTCAAACTCTTTTGAAATATGTAAAAGGCACTTAATTTCAAAATCAAATTCAAGTAATTCATTCTTGTTTCTATTTTGTTATCGATTTATTTTTATTAGGCATTTGTTACTATAGAAAGAAATAGCGCAATATATCTGCCGTTAGTCTTAAAATTGAACCATTTTCGATTATCCGAAAGATGATCGGTCCCAATTACTTCGGATAATCGAAGTTCTACTGTAACTTGCAAACGGTGACAGATTAAAAAAAAAATATATATATATTGCAGGAGGGTTATGTCAGCAGTTCTTTTTACAGTGAATCTTTATTTTTGTTTGAATTTCAAACAACAGATGGCGCTGAGAGCAATAGGTGCTCAGTCCAGACCCGATTTTTGGGACTTCAGGAACCATTCAAAACATTTTAATCTCCTTTTTTCGCATATAAGAAGAGAGAGGCCGAAAAATCGTGCCTGGATTTAGCGGTTATTGCTCGCAACGCCATCTATCGATGCTATTTGTTGCTAAAACTCAGAATCGCAGCATACAAACTCCTGACATCTTACATAACATTCCTGCAAGAATTTTTTAAATATGTGTCGCCGTTTGCAAGTTATTGGATTTTAAAATCATCGGTCATGTTTGGGACACCCGGTATAATCATAATAATATTGCTAATGTATTATAAGGAAAAAAAAAAACCGTCGTTTGACATGTGAAAAAACTATCAGAAAATTTTACTAAAATAGAAATAGCAAATGAGTTTATAAATATGTTAGAAATATTTGCTCTGTAGAGCGAAGATTTTATCTAGAAACCTGAGAGCATTCCTTATATGAAAAAGAAAAAAACGATAAGAGTTCCCTTTGAAAGCTCTTTTATTCCATCTGATAAATGCCTGGAATCAATCGAGATAATTTCCACTCATTTGCAACATTTGAATTTCGCAGGTATTTTGATTGGGGGAGGGAAGGACTGAAGAAGGGAGGGCTGAGACAGCCACTTCCGCGTGAATGATCCGGTAATGAGGCGACCCTTTTCTCCCCGAAAAGGAGGAAATGATTGTCCTCCTGCCCGCCTGGGAGGAAATTAAAAATCTCGTGAAAAGCGAAGGAGAACAGAGATTGGGCGATTGGGAGCCATTCTGGATTTAACTTTCAAATTCCCAGCGCTGATTTCGTTCAAAGTGATAACAGATACAGAATAACAAAACCATTCAAAGGATGCGGAACAGGGATCCCTAAACAGAATAAGCAATAGAATATCGTTAAAACGAATGTCACTTTAACGAATTTTTCAGTTTATGAATATTCTTTGGATTGTTAAAAAATATATTCTATAACCCTATTTCATTATAAAAATGTTCATTTTGACGATTTTCTTAGTATAGCGGCGAATTTTAATCAGTGCTTTCAAGAGATTCGTTGCAACGAAATTTGACTGTATATACAGTAGAACCTCTTTTATCCGAAGCTCTTTTAACCGAAACTCTCGGTTACACGAAATACATGTTTAAAGCTTTTTTTTTTTTTTTTTTTTTTTTTTTTAAACTATCATATTCCTTGTGTGCAAAATCCATTTTGAAAGCCTTTTTTTTTCTACTTTTTGTTAAACCATCATATATCTTGTGTAAACGATCATTTCCGAACCACGAGTACATATAAATATTTTCGATCCCCTTTCTTTGCGTCCCTTTGAATTTAACTTGAGCTGCCGTAAGCTGCGGAGTGGAAGGAAGAAAACGAACAAATTAACAATTTTGAAGCTTTTGAATGTTTTGCAAAAGGTTTGGCATGGCTCGGAGCAGCAGAAAGACTGTGATACGGGTGAACTAATAATATTAAAAACTCCTTAATAGAGCTTTAAAGCAAAGGCAATCGAAACTGCGACAAACAAAACATTTTTTCAAACCCTTGTGATACATGTGAAAGGTACTTAATTCCAAAAGTAAAATTCATATAATTTATTCTTGTTTCTATTTTGCTATTGCTTTATTTTTTATTAAGCACGAGTTACCATAATAAGAAATATTGCATATATTTCTACTGAATCTTAAAATTGAAGCATTCTCGATTATCCGAAATTTCATTTTCCGAAAGAGAGTCGGTCCCAATCACTTCGGATAATCGAGGTTCTACTGTACTCTCTGATATAATGTTAGCTACGTTGGCAAAATTTCTAATAGTTACAGACTTATACAATATTATTTTTAAACAAGAATGAAAAATCATACGTCCACCATAGATTATGAAACACTTTCCAACAAATTCAGAATACTGTGGGATGACTTCAGATTTTATTCATGTAAAAGCTGACGTTTAAATGAACAATTTGGTAAGCGCATTTTTAAACCCAATTTCTGCATTTGCTTTCAATATTTAGAAAAAAATATCCCATTTGTTTTGTGCAGCCCTGTACAAGACCTATAGATTTGTATGTATACTACATAGTATACATAGCAATTACTTGGAAATTTGATTTTCATTTGAAATATTGTATCCAAGGCGAATGTTTCCCTCTGGAATAATTTCCATGTATTAATACATAGTATGCTATAAAGTTAGTAAAGTTAAACGCATAGCAAAGTTGAAAATTCTCATTCAGCATAATTTCCGCCAATAACAGAAATGTACTTGAGAGCTTTTGTTCTGCCCTGTATAGGATCTATATAATTTATAAATACAAAGTCCTATTGAAAAAATAGTTACATTTAAAAACGCTTTCCACAACTGAAAAAGCACTGCCAGCGAATATTTCTCATAGGCAGTACTGTAGCGAAATACTTTTGTGTGCCCCTGTAAATGAACAATAAATTCTACACAAATTATATTATACAGTAAGCATCTTGTAGTGTAACCAACTGTAAACATCAATGATATATATAAGTTTCAATATGTTTTAAATAGTGTCCTATCATTCAAATGCACCGCAAACGATTTTTTCCCCATAGACCATAATGTAACAGAATTCTTTTGAGTGCCTCGTAAATTAACCGTAAATTCTACATACTTCATTTTCAATACCGAACCTGCCATGGTAAACCCAAATAATAGAAAAGTAAAATTATATGTCAGAAATGTACAGGCTGGTAGAAGGGTCCTAAATAAGCAGACTTCGTATAGGAATGTGGGTGCAGAAATGCAGCGTTGAAGCAGTAGAGGGCGCTGTTAAGTTCAGTGGATGAAAGCACTGCGCTGGCTTGAATCGTCATTCCCTTACGGATTTCTGGCAACATGCATCGTTACACTTGCCGACGTGCATTTGATGTATGGGGCTAAGCAAGGAAATGGTTCACACCCAATGCACGTCCAACAGCTTTTAAGCTTGTCGACTATTCTCTACCGTGCATATTGCTTCTGCCCTGAAAGAAGTCTGCGATACCTTACAGTGCCCTTATCACGCCTGGAAGCATAAAACGATCCGCTCGCACACAAATCCAAATGAAGATGCTCAAATGTTCGGGGATCCGGCAGAATTCTACCCAGGAATTGTTCAATCTAAATCCTTTGAGAAGCCATTTCATTTCTTTGTGCAATCCCATGCATGTCGGTAAGCTCCGCATTGGTGTAATAATGAATGTTGCTCGAAATCCGCGCTGGAAATACGTTCAAGCCAGCGAAGAGCATTCATCCCTCGAATTCAGCAGCACCCTCTACAGCCTCAGCACTGCATTTCCGCATCCATATTCCTATACGAAATCTGCTTATTTAGATCCCCTCTACCTGCCTTTACATTTCTGACATATAATTTTGAAACACTCTACCCTTACAAAAATTTCTTATAGAATTCTATAAAAAAAGTTATAGAAAAAGTATTATAGAATCCTATAGAATTATGGCCCGTTTTTCTATAAGCTAGTTTCACTAAAAGCTATAGAAATATCTGTAGAAATTCAATAGAAATGCCTATAGAATTTCTATAAAATATTCGAATATATTCGATAAAAATATTCGAATATATTCTATAAAATGTTCTATAAAAATATTCGAATATATTCTAAAAAAAAAAAAAAAAAAAAAAAAAAAATAGCGCCAGCAGCTGTTTCCATGTGCTCACCTTCCCCAAGTACTAACCATGCTGTTTGGCTTCTGTGATCGGACGTGAACCAGTACTTTCAGCGAACTCTACGACTGCTCGCTGTTTGCCACCTCTCATTATATTATTTCAAGGGTTTTTTTTTTTTTTATGATTTGCATTCTCAATGATTAAATTTGTATAGAAATTATTGCATTATAGATATCATATATTTTATACAATGATTCATTCTCAACTGTGTAAATTGTGAAAACCGAAATTATTTGTAAATTAGAAAACCAGAATTAAGCAGAAAAGAAAGTCCGTTAAAATAAAAAAAAATATTTATTTATTCATTTACTTATTTATTTTTATGGTGGTAGTAGTGCTATATTATTTACAGTTTCAAGTGAGCTTCACAACTTAAATCACGTTAAGATATTTATTTCAGATTTCTCATTTCTGTTAAAATTCATTAATCTGCCGGCATCGGGCGCTGGGTGAAAAAAATAACTTATTTTAATATATACCTGAAAAAAATATTTAGAAGTCTAATAAATTATTATTTGTTAAACTTGAAACGAAATTTTTTAAATAAATTTATGCTTCAGATTAAAATTTTTGAATAAAAATAAAAATTAACGAATAAAGTTTGTTAAATTACATGAATTACCATCGGTGAATAAAGTTTATTAAAGTAGACGAATGTTTTTATGAAATTAACAGCAAATTAATAAATGATTATAAAATTAAACGAAAAATTAATGATTCATAAAAAACATATTAATTAAAAATAATTTAAATCAGTATAGTTTGATTGATATATTATTACATTAACAATTGATTCACAATGTATTAGAATTATGAATTAAATTTTAATGATATTAAATCTATGGAGTACTATTATATAAAACTGTTGTATTACAAAAATAATTATTACTATTTTTTAATATGTGTGTGTAGATAAATTAGTAAACATAAATTTTAAAAGACCAAAAAATATGCTTTTTATTAAAAAAAAATTCTATAGAATCATTAGTCTATAGAACTCTTATAAGTTTTATAGCGCTGTATAGAAAAACTGTTCTATAGAAAAAAATTCTAACGAATTCTATAGAAACATTTTCTTTAGAAAAAGTATTCCATAGAACTCTTCAAAACTCTATAGAAACAGTATTCTATAGAAAGGCTATTCTATAGAACTTGTAAAGAATTCTATAGAGTTCTATACAGCTCTATGAACTATTTTCGTAAGGGTATACATGAATTTCACGGCGGGCGATCGGACTATATTTATGCGATTTAGAACGCGGATAAATAGACGGAATGACAGTCAGACGGATGGACAGGAAGACAAATACCGAATTCATAAACACCTTTCAGCTATGTTGCAAAGTGTTAAAAAGGCATCTTAATAAATAATAAATCACAACACCCAGCACGATCTTTAAGGTAATCCTTACCAAAATCGTCATCAACACTCAAACTAAGTAGACGGAGTAAAAGAAATTTAACTTTTAAGCAATAACTACTTCAACTCCAACTAGTCCTTCTTAATATACGAATTTCAATCTTTCACTTGTTTATTGAATGAGGAATTTTAGTGCACATATACATAGTTGGAGGAGGAGGGATGGATCGAACAACGGCAATAAATTCACCGACACTGTATTTATTCAGAAGGTGGATTTGGGAAATGGCAGATCGCCGTCACCTGATTAAAATAGGCTATCATAAAACTTACTTTCATGTTGAACTTGAGTTTACAAGAAAAAATGAGTTTCACTGAATTTTCTGCTCGAAAGGTGATTCATCTTAAATTTAATTTACTATACACTGTAAAAAAACGACATTTTTACAGTACAAAGTATTGTTCAACTCGCGCACAAACTCGATCACAGTAAATGTGCTGTATCTTTCTTTGGTTTCTTGATTATATAAACATGAAAAATACAGTAGTTGTGTAAAATTAACAGCACAATGTGCTGTTTATTTTACGCAACTACTATATTTTTCACGTTTATATAATCAGGAAACCAAAGAAAGATACATCACATTCACTGTGATCGAGTTTCTGCTGGCAAATTTACAGTGGTTTTTTTACAGTGCATACGTGTCTGTCAAAATTGAAGCTTCATTCTCTATTACATTTCTGTAAAGAAAAGTAAAACTATTGCACTGCGTTTGCAAAAACTATTTCCTAAATTTTAACTTCTTTCAAAAACGCAAAAAACTTTTTATACGAGAAAATTTTTGGTTTTCTCAAAAACACTTAATGTTTGGAGATAACTTTTCAAAACGCAGTACATCAGCATACTACGTCTATTTTCTGATGCAATGATAACCCAATTTTGTTAATTATATTTGGTAATCACTAATTAACTTTTCCCCATAGTATAACACATAGTTCTAGCATAAATGAATGACCGCATTTAAAAAATTTATACTATTTTCAAAACTATTACACATTTTATAATAAGTATGAAAACAAAGAAGAACATTCCAAGTTTTTTTTTTTTTTTTCAGTTACAAATGTTCTATGTGCGAACCTTTCGTAACATGACAAACACCTGTAATTTAAGTTCGTTCCACATATTTGGCAGTTTTGCACAGTCAAATTGTCGGCATAACTAATACACCACTCCGTGTTACAGATTGATTGATTTCCCTTAGGGAAGAGGATGTCACCTTAAAGTAATATTTCTTCAAAAATTAACTCCTCGGTTGAAGATCTTGATGGATATATTCTCCAAAACTAGCAATTATAAGAGTGTTCGACACCAGCGGTCATCTCTTCTCACCGTTATAAACTTAAATACGTCAAGAAATGTAACACTGAAGAAATTTTATTTAAGGAGTATGAATACATTTTTCATTTATCTTTTTAAATACTTTTATTGAAAAAATAATTTTATATAGTACGAAAGGAAAAAAAGTGTTTTAAAAAAAGTGTCTTTTAAAAAATATATTTTACTGTAGTTCAAAGTTTATTTGAATTAAATAATTTCATATGACAGTTCAGTTCTGATAAACAGTGCATCGAATAAATTAATATAAATAAATATAAATCGGTCAAGTGCGAGTATTACTCACGCGCAATAGATACATTAATTAGTAAATGCAATATTACAAAAAATCGTTGCTAAAAGAATAATAAGTCTTTGTTGAAAACTGCACAGCGTAAGATTGGGTATAGGCTATGTATACTAAAGAAGAATAGATGGATATTATGAAAGTTCAGAGCTATATGAAGTCTAAATAGTATCAAATATTGCTATTCTGTCTAACTTTTCTGAAATCTTATCCAAATGATGACTAAAAATGAATGAATAACGCCCACATTGCATCGGGATGTTGGACATAGTCAATAATTGCGTTTTCCCTGGTAGCAGTTTCTTGAAGGAATGGACTTACACCAAGAGTTAAAAATATTCCGACAGTTCATTTCTAGTATTGTTTCTGAAGTTCGCATTAAAATCAGCTGCAATAATGGCGCATAGGAATAAAAAAAAAAATATTTTTTTTAACTTGTAACATCGATATTATTATTATCTTTTTTGCCTTTAAGTAAAACAGTGAGCTTTTTAAAGTTCATATTATGTATATTTTGTGATTGAATCAAAATGGAATACTATTGCATTTCGTCTTACAATTTCATTTACAACATTACTGTCGTTTCGAAAACAGTGTCAAATATCAGAACGTCGTCAATAATATGCAATAAAACTAATTTTATAAAATTTTTATAACCACTTACCATTTTCCAAAAAAGAAAGAAAGAAAGTTTATTAGAATGACAAACTAATATTCTGTCTAATTTTAAAAATGAATTAACAAAATTTAATAATAACAAGACAAGGAGAAATTGAAAGCTTTTCCAAAGCTACCTCATTTAAATCTAATGCATATATCCTTACCTTTTTTTCACGTAATGATTTCGCCAGATAAGTCAACAAGTTAGAGCTCCTCTTAATTAAAAAGCGGGCGTGAAAGAGAGAGCGCATTTTTTTTTTAAACGAATTACTTGGCTTCATACGTGGTTAATAAGGAACACCTCCACGCTACAAAACAAGTGTGTCAAGCAGGGTAAAAAAAAAAAAAAAAGTTTCGGATTTCGGAAATTTGAATTAGTTATGCTTTTTCAATTCTTTGGATTACTTAGAACATGATAATGAGAAAATTTACATTATAGTCTTTTATTAGAATCTTTCGTATTTTTAGAAAATCGATAAAATATATTGTGTTTAAAAACAGAGTAAATTATTTTCCGCGAAGTTTTAAAATAAAAATTATGCAATATAATGAATTTTAAATTTAAAAACAAAAATCAAAGATTTTATTTTTAGTTGTTCATTTCCGTGTCATCTTTATTCTGCACTGCAAATTCTCAAACACAAAAATAAACAAATTTTACAATACTTTTTGTCACCAAATTAACAACACATTAATGTGTTGTGAATTAGAAAACTTCATATACAAAATGTTTTTTGCGTTGTGATTGTGTTCTTAATATATTGCAAAAGTGCTGCTATCTAGAAATGTGTTCTTAATATATTGCAAAAGTGTTGCTATCTAAAAATGTGTTTTAAAAATAGTGTTGTTAATTGTGTTGAAATCGTGTTGTAAATAGTGTTGATGAAAATATTTTCTTACAATAGTGTTGTGTTGCACAACACTTTGTTACCAAATTAACAGCACATTGTAAACATCATACAATTTGTAACGCTATAAAACTACAAGTAAAACACTTTCAAAACACTTTCTACATGGTGCTCTTAAAATAACACACACACTTAAAACATACTATTTATTAAACATTTATAACACAATTTAAGAAATTAATGTTTTGAAAACACATATTCTCCTCTTGCAATTTTTTAACAACACTTTTTGCGCAATCTTTTTATTTGGCGCAACACATTCGCAACACATTCACAACACAATCGAAAATGATTTTAGTTAGAAGTGTTAATTATTATGTTCAGTTGGTGTTGTAAAAGCGTTTCACGAATTTGCTGTGTATAATAAATTTTAAGTTTAAAAATAAAAATCAAAGATTTTATTTTTAATTGTTAATTTCTGTGTCATCTTTATTCTGAGCATTATTTGAAAATGTAAATGTGATAGTAAAAAATATGTGGCTATGAAAAAGTTATTATTATTATTATTGTTATTATTATTACTAAGGAGGTCATTCCCCTAACATCCGCCACCCCCGTGAATTGCATCGCAATTCACATTGGGACGCCTACGCGATCCCAGCTAGCTTCGTTCACTCGCCACTATTTGCATGAACTCTAGTTACAATGAGTATATCATAAAATCATTTTAACATACGAAAATCAAAAAAATTTTTAATGTATAAAAAAGTGATGGAAAACTTCGTTGAAAATGCAAATAAAAATGTATTTTTTTGCCTATAATATTGCACAGCGCGGCTTAAATCCATTTAAAACTCTTTGAAAAACATGACGCTAATGAAATGTAAAGAAAAAGTTTCCTGCTGTGTCTAAAAGATAATCTTAATCGGAAAACGGATTGGCTTAATGCATCACGTCACCGTAAAGCGAACCAGTGGCATTGCTATTCATACATAGATCAAACTAAGGCTCCTACAATTCGGGCTGATTCACGCAACCACTAATCATGGAAGTAGCAATATTAATTGCAATGAAAGAAAATAATAAAGTCATAATGCATAAAGATAAAATAGACACTATTCTCGTCATGTCGTAATAAATATGAATTTTTATTCGCTTATAAAAATAAAGTACACGTGCACAGATTTTTATACCGAACATATGCAAATGAAAAAAATGCATCCAAACAGCCACGTGTCTGAATATTATTCATTATTTCTCTTTTATCTGAAACAATGGAAGTCATCCGATTGCCACCCTTTTGAAGAAATTTCATAAAAAAATTAAAATATAACAAGTGGGTAAGTGTGATCACAGATCGCACAAAGGGTTTCGTTTAATATTCCTTTCAAAACACTTTATCCTTTTGCAAAATCTGTTAGTTCCACATTTCTCAACCAGGGGTCGCACTCTATTCTAAACAAACCGAACAAAACTCCGTTTTACAAACTATCCGTAGATATATTAGTCGAGGAGATCGGACCCATAGCACCCGAGATAGGTAGGCGCTCTCTGGCGGTAAAAATTGGAACTAAAATATTTACGGCTATGGTAGAATATGGTTGAATATGAAAGAGTGGTCAAAGGAGTGTCGGCAAAAGTTAGAAAAGTGCACCCCGGATGAAAAGGGTGGAGGTTAGAAAAATCGCTAAAAATACAGAAGTTAGAGCCCGGATTGGTAAATAATATAAGACTTTTGAAAAATTATGATTTTTCGTATGATCGCAATTGTGCTGGTATAAGTATGCAAAATTTCACATGTTCAACTTAATTAGGGGATGAGTTAGAAAATTTGCTTAAAATACATAAGTTAGAGCCCAGAGGGTAAAATAGAAGACTTTTTAAAATATTTTATGATTTGTCATTTGATATGAGGGGCTCAGCTGTAAGTATCCAAAATTTCAAGTCTTCAACTTAATTAGGGGCTCAGTTATTAAAAAAAGCTTAAAATACACAATTTAGAGCGCAGAAGGGTTAATATATGACTTTTTCAAAATTTTATGATTTGTCGTTTGAAATGAGGTGTTCAGCTATAAGAATCCAAAATTTCAAGTCTCCAGCATATATAGTTTCTGAGAACGGGCTCTGTGACGGACAGACAGACAGACAGAGGAGTGAGACGAATAGGGTTTCGTCAGATGAACGAAACCCTAAAAATGGGAATGTTTTTTTTAAAAATAGCTAGTGCGGGCACATCTACAAATGAACAGCATTCATTAAATAAATATTAATTGAAAAAATCGAATCGGCCTTGTGTTTTAAATATATTGTTGGCACGGTTCGTCCCGGAATGGTTACCTTCACTTTCCTACACTTGGATTTTATATAAGTAGATGTAATTTGTTTCACATACGTTTATTTGATTAAATATCTCAATTTAAAATGCCTTATAAAATTTTAAAGGATTAATCAGAGCTAATTGGGCTTAAACTCTTCTGAAAAGTTCATCCATCTTAACAAATCTAAGTGGGGGTGCTCCCAAATATAAATCAAAACTTTATTGCCTATTACATTCCCATAAATTGTAACTAAATTTAGATAAACTTTACAACATTAATTCAAATCAAAATAAATGGCCTCTTTGCCTTCAACATTATAACACCATAAAATTATTATAGTGAAAAGATAATATATTTCTGAATATTACGTAAATATCTTTGGCTCGGTATCTTCGGCCATTCTTCCGGATTTCATTTTTGAAAATATATATGTTCGTCAAACACTAACTAATAAAACTTATGGGCAGAGTAATAACGCTATTTATTAAAATTCAAATCCGCAATAAATGTGATAAACAGTTAATGGTGACGTTTAAGGATTATCGATATAAATAATATCGAAAACGCACAGGATGCTTTTGAATGTTTTGTTTATTCAGGTGGTTAGTAATTTGATGACATGCTATTGGCTACATAAATACAGAGTGATACAAAAAAGAAGGGGAAAACTTTAAGAGATGGTGGTACGCACCAAAACAAATAATTTTTATCATAGAGTGCGTGGTCGGAAATGAAACGCAAAAGTATTTGAGGTCGCATAATGGTGATACCAAGGAGACGAGGTAAAACACAAGAGTAACATCAAAGTTACAAAACCAAGTTTAATGAGAAATAATTACTATAATTTCTCAAAACGGCGACCTCTAACCGTTATGCACACGGAAGAACGGCAAAGGAGGGAATGGCGAACGCTGAGAAATACACCAGGCATACAGCGCACTTCACCAGCATCGGTCAAAATTCTGGGGACAAGTTCCTATTCCGATTCAATGTGAGTTGCGAAAGTGTTCAGATGACTCTACAAAAAAGTAAAAAAAAAATCGAGGCATGACAAGTCGGACGATCGTGGTGGCCAGTCTATAGGACCACCTCGTCCAATCAATCGGCCTGGTAAAGCAAGACCGAAACTAGCTTTTTTTTCACCCGGAGCAAACATGGATTTTGGCGCCTCCCACCCCTCCTCCTCCGCAAAGTAAATTTACAAAGAGAAGTTTACAAGGTTTTTAATAGCCTACTTATTTAAAATTCAAAATGTGTAACAGTAAAATACGTAATACTGAAATATGTAATCAGCTTTGTCAAACATTTATCTATTAAAACTTAGGAAATCGAAATCGAAAAGAAGCGGAAATAATTCCGCTTTATAAAGGTTTCCGTGTTAGCAGGTATAATTACTGGTGTTTTTTCTGCTGGTAGATTTTTCATTTAAGACAAAATTCCATTATAGACAGATTTTATTTGCCCATATTTTACTGTTGATGTAGTATTAAAAATTATTACATTTGAAGCATTTTAAGTCATGGTGATATGACTCACATTGTCATAGGAACTCAAAAGCCAGGATTTACTGTAGGCATAACAATGAATTCCAGTACCATAAAATATCTTCATGTTTTATCTACATCAGTTTTGTGGAATTACCACATATACCTCTCTTCTTATTTATAGACAGATACTTTCCTGAACCTAATGCTAATTTTTAAAATTATGTGCGGCTCAAAACAACAGCAAAATTATTAAGTTTTTACTTTTTATTTTGTGAATTTTTGACCGCTTAGTTTTTATTATCCCAGGCAGTCGCCTGACCTAGCCCCTTCTAAGGCCAAATATGGATGAAAAAAAGCAATTTTTAGAAAAGGAATGGGGTTATTCATTTGCTGTCTTGAATATTGTAGACGAATTTTTTATCTACTTGACAATTTTAATGCACTTTACTCAGCTTTTCTTTTTGATTTTTCCGCTACAAAATACTTTTTACCCAAATTTCACACACATACATATATATATATTGTATAAAACATCTGGCGCCCCCTTCGCGTGGCGCCCGGGGCACATGCCCCTCTGCCCCCTCCCCCCTCTTAGTTTCGGCCCTGTGGAAAAGTCACGTCCGTCGCACTTCTCACTCATAATCCACCGTGCTGGAACCACATATGCCATCCGGTCTGTGGGTACATCTTCCAACAAGTCTGACAGTACCTTGGTATTAATTCTTCTACCGGTAATTCACAACAAGAATGGCGCTTTAACGGTAGTTTCCAAACGCGCTAGCACCTTTGCACTTCTTTTCCGATCATGCATTCTATGATGAAAATTGTTTGTTTTGGTTCATTTCACCACCTCTTAAAGTTTGTCCCATCTTTTTTTAATCATTCTGTATATTTCTTCAATCTATGAACGATTGAATGCCCATACTCGATGCAAGTAAAGCTGCTTAACCCATTAACCCTAGAACTACCGGAAATTTTACTCAAGTTTTATAAAAACATTCTACACCAGAATTTTTACTTAAAACTATTTAATTTGTTTATTTAACTTATTATTGTCTGATTTATACATTTAGTTTGTTTTGAAGAAATTTCTGGTTTGAATAAATATTTTGAATGTACATGTCGGGTCCATTGGACCCTTCTGGTAGACAGAGGGTTAAGGACTAGCGTTACCATATGGTCACAGCATAACTGTCAACCCTTTTGCTGTTTGAATACCAGTTATTTATAACAAAAATTTTCATTTTCTTTAATGATAGAAATTCTGCTATAAAATAATATAAATTTTTCTTTTCCAAAAAAGTGGTGCGAAATGCAATTTTTGTATTTTAAAAAGAAAAAATAATTCCGTCTTTAATGGGTTAAGGTATTTTGTACCAATAAATTCAGTCATAATACATTAAACTTTTTTGACATTTTAAATTTCAGCATAATTTGTATATTAATTTCTGTTAAAAAAGCGTTTTTAAAATCATTTTTATTTTCTTCTATCTATAATAGAAGAAAGTATTGTAATCGAAATTACTTTTGAATTCCGATTTTCGACGCATTTACACGTTTAGACGCTCCAATTCAGAGATTCCGAATAACATGTTTTTACAAAATGTCTGCCCGTCTGTGTGTTCACTTTGTATCATAGATAAGTGTACTAATTTATGTATAGAACTGAACCAAACTTTATGTATATGTTTTTGGCTATGACCAGCTGGTTTATGTTGAAATTGGGGATACCCGCTAGAAGGGGGCGCTGTGATAGCGATTTTTGTGCCATTTTTTTTATTGTATCATCGGGAAGTGTACGAATACGCATAGAGTTGAACCAAACCTCATACATGCGTTTTTGGCTATAGCCAGCAGGTCCGTCTGGAAATTGGGAATATTCCTCCATAAGCGGATGCTGTGATAACGATTTTCTCGATTTTTCGTAGTTGTGTTGTACATCGGCCGCTCTCGCAGCGAAGAGTACATCGTATCTAGGTAACCCGGCGATTCGCAAACAGCTGACGTGCAAGTGAATGGCAAAAAATCAAATATTATATCAAATATAAAGAAAAAGTGCTAATTTAAGTCCATTAATAGTAACACCATAAAATGTACATTCCAAAAACTTCAAAATATATACTAAAAGCTTTTTAATTGCTTAAAGGGGCTGGTCATTCAGCTTCCTAATTCCCCTCACTAATGTAAAGTCTATGGGGATTTGATGCATTCGCATATTTAAAATATTTCCTCAGGAAATTAGCTTCTAATTTTTGTGCACACTTCCTAAAAGAGGTCTCTTTTTTTTTTTAATTCTCAAAATATTTTTAAACTATAGACTTCATTTAAAATTAAGGGCTAAAATGTTATTCCCAGTTCGCTCGCTTTTAACACATAAAATATTAAATTCAACATAGATTTTAGAAATATTTTGAAAACTAAAAAAAAGGGAGTCATCCTTTAAGAAGAGTACACAGAAAACAGAGGTTAAAAATAGGAATTTCCCGAAAAGTTATTTTAAATAGACGAATGCATCAAAAATCCATCGACTTAACATTACGGAGGAGAATTCCAAAGCTGAGTGACCACCCCCTTAAAAGAGGTCAAATATCAATAAAAACAGTAAAAGATTAACATGTTTCGATTGATTCACTCAATCATCATCAGAACACATAAAAAACACAAATACAATCTACATAAAACACTGGAATGCGAGATCAGTCTCTATCTGCGCGATCTGTATAGTTCGCTTCCCAAAGTTGTTCTACAATTCTACCCAAATATTCGGAATATGAAATGACAATGTATCATTACAGACTTTTGAACCTCTTATAAATATTTCAATTGATTCCCTTACAAGTGGCTGTAATTAAAAATGAGATCCATAAATCAATTTATTTCATTGAATAGAATGCTGATATTCTCTTTTTTTCTAAGAATTGATAAGGCCGTATTTCCCCTATTATATCTGCAACATGTTCCTTACATCTAATAGTTAATTTCCTTTTTGTATCAAACAGACTATAGATGGAGAGGTAGACAGTATTGAAAATATAGAGCGTATCTTCACTTAATAATAGGGACTGATCTCACGTTCCAGTGTTTTATGTACAGTAGTAATTAAAAAAAAAGTAAGCACCCCCTACTAACTCTGCAACAAGTTACTGTAGAAGAAAGCTACTATTACCAAACAATTGGAAAGAAAGTTTTTTCTTTTAAATGATGTATATAAAATTTTCTTAGGGAGCATCTACATATAAAAACGAACCCAACCGTTTTTTTAGTGTTCCGTACATAAAAAGTTAAAACGGAACCATTATAAGATCACTCCTGTGTCTGTCTGTCGCAGCCATTTTACTCGTAAATTATGAAACGTGGAAAGTTCAAATTGGGGGAAGTAATAAAGACTACTGACCCACATATTTACCGATTATTAAACATTTACAAAGAAAAATTTAGAGGGGCTAATTAAGTTACTTGTAAAACCAAATCTTTTCTTTGTATATCGTGTGGGATCTCATGTGAAAGCCTTTGTAATCCTCAACTGAAAAATACATTTCTTTTAATTTTAGGTATTATATTTTCAGATATATCGTAGAAAATATCGTGCAAAAATATGTCCCCCCCCCTTCCATCTATTTCTGAATCTACTGAAACTAAAATTATGAAAACATTAGAGGTAGTAGACGTTAAATTAAACCTTGTAGGAAACTTATAGCGATTACCCTAGGTCACCTAGTTTTTGAGAAAAGCGCATTTTTCCGTTACACACACAGTAGGTACCACGATAGGTACCTATCGTAGCAGAAGTATAAAAGCATTGTTGATAATGATTTTCGAAAAAAAAATCGTCGGTAATTAGTCGAGATATTAACCTTTAAAGATACGGATGGTTTGGACATACATAATCAAAAGGGCGGCGCACTCTATGTACCACAGGCTTTGAAAGCCTACATAACAACTTTTAATGATACATTTGTGTAACACAATTTCTAGTGGCAGTATAAAAGCAATAAACGTTAAATTGTTAATCACATAAATACTATGGTATTCGCGACTAGTTTGCATTGAGTAGATCTCTCAATACCTTTCCCGTGTCTTTAAAAGTTAATTAAAAACATATCTGGAAAAACGCGGCACGGACCAAGGAAGCCTTGCTACTTTGCGACCTCCTTCCGAAACGCGCGAACAAGGGTTTAATTTTGTCTACACTGTAAAAAGAAAAGATTATTACCGCGCTGAATTTAGTTTTATGAAATGCCAAATGAAGTTTAAATATGTATTACTTTTATTGTCAGTGCCGAATTAAGTTCATCATAAACAGATTAGGATAAGAGTTATACACAATAGCAATATTAGATATTATTTAGGCTTCATAGCTCTTTGAAATTTTACGGTATACACATACTTTTTTGATAAAATGAGTAAAATATTTTTTTTTTCAAATCATATTTTTCTGCAAAACATAATCCATCTTAATCCATCATTTTAACGTTTTTAAAGCATAATTCGAAAACTAATTAGAATTTTTCTTTTTTTTTAAATTGAGAACTCGCATAAAGCAACACATAATAAATATAAATCTACAAAAAAAAAATAAATAAATAAATAAATAAAATAAAAACCTGTAGGTTACAATTTAAATTAGGATTATAATTTCAGGAGATATTAATACAAATATGAAAAGGCAATTTAACATTAGAATATCTAAATTTTAAATGTTTACGATTCAAAAACTTATCATCAAAATGACTTGAAATTTCGGTTCTAGGAGTAGTTTGAACAGAAGATTTAAAATATAGTTTCAAAATGGGGTGTTACCGTTGAAAAAAAGTAAGTTTGGTCTATTTTTGATATGCAGATGGCCCTCTAAGCAAATTGTATAGGCATCATTTAAAAGTAGACTTTATTTCCAATCGTTTGGTACCACTAACTTTTTTTCTATTATAACTAGTTCTTTCAGAGTTAGTATCGGTGATGTTCACTGTTCTTTTTCCACGACTGAAATATTTGTGTTTTTATGTGTTCTGGCGATGATTGAGGGAATCTATCGAAACATGTCAATATTTTAATGTTTTTTATTGATATTTGACGTCTTTTAACTTTTTAAAGTATTTTTAGTATATATTTTGAAGTTTTTGGAATATACAGTGTGACTTTTAATTAACCTACAACTTTAATCTGAAATAACGTCTCAGAGCCTCACTAGATGGCAGCACGAATGCGTGCAGTGAGAGAGGGGATAAAAGGAATTTGTTTAGCGTCAGTTCCAGGCAATTTTGAAAATGTCTACCAAAGCGTGATATTCAACTGAAGATCGTATTTTTATTGTTAAAAATTGGTATTTATGGGGTGAAAATGCAACACTATTTCTACGGAAGTGGATTTCAACATTGAGAAAGCCTTTCTAGAGCAATGGTAAGAGATCTGATAAGAAAATTTGAAAGGTTTGATAATGTTAAAGATAATCTCAGACAGTCGCTTTTCTCCAAATTCGTAATCTGGATATGAAAACCGATGAATATTGGTTCATGCAGGACGGTGCCCTTCTGCTTTCTGCATAGAATAGGCAGAGTATTTGATACCATTAACAGTGTGTTTGGAACCCTGGTTATTGCTTATCAATACCCGAACAACCACCCTGGTGCATTGCATTGGCCACCTTATTCACCGGATATGAATCCGTGCGATTTCCATCTTTGGGGTCACATGAAAGACTTGGTGTACAAGAAGAAGCCGACAGACCTCAATAGCCTCAAGAAATCAATTATTGACTCATTTGCAAGCATTAAAAGAGAAACACTTGAATAAGTGACTGATAACTTTGTGACCAGGTTGCGCTACTGTATCGCCTCTGAAGGTTCCCACTTTGAATACCTTGTGCATTAATTACCTTTTCGACGTTCTTTTCAATAAATTTTTTTTTTGCTGTGCTATCTGGAACGATTCTTGTATTATTTAATTTTAAAGTTGTAGGTTACTGAAAGACATTTTGTATCGCTTATGTTGAAAAATATCTATTTTATTGAAAACATGATCAATATTAACTCGCATTTCCTCCGATGAACAAAATGAAGCAGAAACTTAAGATGAAATTTGTGTTTTTCACTGCATGCTTATGCAGGGATGGCATTTTGTTTGTTTCTTTGCATGTTTTAAAAAATTATGATTTTTGAAGTATTAACATACGTATGAAATAGGAGGAGATTTTGAATTGGCACATTCGTCTCGTTCAATATGACTACATAAATATGTTCCTTCTATATTATAAACGATTGGATGTTACAATACTCGATGCAAGAAAAGCTGCTTAAGTTATTTTGTATCAATAGATTAGGTCATAAAATATAATAAATTAAAGTTTTTTAATATTTTAAATTTCAGAACAATTTGTATATTGATTTCTGTTTTAAAAAAATACACTATAAAAAAAAATGTATCTCAAATCGACAGATAAAACTGTCAATTTTGGCGCCAGTTGAAAACCGTTAAATTTACAGGAAATATCTGTAAATTTACATTAAACAGTTTTTTTCTGTAAAAAATATAGATTTTTTCCAGAAAAAATTACAAAATTCCCCCTTTTTTACGAAAAAAAACCTGTGTTTCTTTGAAACAGCTTATAGCAACAGAGTATAGCTTTAGAGCACTTTTTCCACTTTTCTTAGTAATTTTTTACTTATATCTGAAAAATGGAAAGTGATACGTTTATGAATATCAATGTTAGCTAGTTCAATTATTATCATTTAAAATAGAAATATCTTTCCTAAACATATTCATATAATGTGAGTAAAATTTACAAAATGTATAATTGAAAGTTTAAAATGTTTTAAAACGTGCCACTTCTTGAATTTGTTACTAACGTATGTAAGAAAAAACTATTATCTGTTATTATGCAAAAGTAATGTGAAGTTCTAAAAAAAGAAAAAGAAATCACTGGCTTTGTTAAAAAAAGAACTTTCATATCAATAGGCAATTTAAAACTGAACTTGCACTTAAATGTTTTGTGTTAAAAAAAATGTCAGTTATCATTAAAAGCTTCTAAAAAGTCAAGGATGCGGGAGTATAAAAAACGGGCACCTTAACAAAGTCAATTAAATATGCTACATTTTTTCCTTCTTAACGTCTAATTTGAACCAGCAAAGTCAATATCACCACATACATTTAACATTAAAACTCGAGGAAAAAAGAGAAGAAAAAAAAGCATTTCTTCAATCAATTTTCGTTCTTTCAACGGCAAAAAAAAAAAAAAAAAAAAAAAAAAGACCCCGCATTTTAGAACAGGTGTCGCTAAAAAAATAGAAAAAAAGAAAAAGAAAAAATTTGCTTCTTTTTTTCACGATTTTTTTAACCTTCAAAATTACCGGAATATATAAGTGAGATAGCATCTGTAACACTCTTTTTATTTCCTTAAACGTTCTTTAACAATTTTAGCTAGTTTGTTTTTTAGTAGGTTTTTAGAATAGCTTCAACCAGACTGTCTTTGTCTTATTTTTCGCCTCTTGTTGTCTTTAAAGATTAACAAATTATGGAAGTTTTCATTAAAAAAAATTCATTAAAAGAAATTTTCATTAAAAAATAAAATACCTCATCAGGAAATAAGTATTTTTAATTTCTGTTTTCAGTGTATTTTTGAAGTATGTCTCTTCTTTTAGTTGTCAAAATATTTCTAAAATATCTATGTAAATAAAAAGAAAAGTGCCCCGTTAAACTGATGGCATTGAGCTCACTGGCTATTCACACAAATTGTATATTATACTCTTATATCAAAGAATAACGCCTCTCAAAAAATAAATTGCGAGGGATTAGCTCACGTTTCCCCCCCCCTTTATACTTAACCAATGAACCTCCAAATCTAATCATGGAAGCTCCTTAACATAATAAACCGGTATACTAAATTTGAAGCAAATAAGATAATTCTGCATGAAAAAACCTTATCGCTAAATTAAGGGGTGGTCTAACCCACTTCCCCCCTTTTTACTTAACTAATGAACATCCAAATCTAATCAGGAAAGTTCCTTATCAGAATGAACATAGAAAAAAAATTAAAGTAAATTGGATAATTCTGCATGAAAATCCATTTATCTAAATTAATAGGGGAATAGTCCCCCCCCCCTTTATACTTAACCAATAAATCTCCAAATTTAATCAAGGTAGCTCCTTAACATAATAATAAACCGGTATACCAAATTTGGAGCAAATCGAATAAATCTGCATGAAAAACCCATTTATCTAAATTAAGGGGGGAGACTATCCCCCTTTCCCCCTTTATACTAAAGTAATGAACCTCCAAATCTAATCAAGGCAGCTTCTTAACATAATAAACCGATATACCAAATCTGAGCAAATCAAATAATTCTGCATGAAAAACCCATTTATCTAAATTAAGGGGGGGGGATACCCCCCTTTCCCCCTTTTATACTTAACTAATGAATGCCAAAAATTAATCAGGGAAGCGCCTTATCAGAATTAACCTTAGAAAAAAATTTTTGAAGCAAATTGGATGTTTCCATCAAGAGCTATCGCGTTACGTACATACACGCATACATACGTACGTACATAAATACAGAACGGCGGGCACATTAGCTCTCAGGCTTTGATAGCCTGTGAGCTAAAAAACATAAACCTGTGGGTATTCGATCCATGAAGGATCAGGGCCTACAGTGTCCAACCTTGTTTACCTGACTCGAAACCCCGAGGTGCTATATAATATATGTCCCGGTCAGGTGGTTAGCCTAACGCGAGACTCTCGGTGTTTAGTTTCCAAGCCAGCTTCGTACTCATTTTATCGACCCCGGAGGGATGAAAAGTTGTATGAACCTTGCCCATCCGGGAGTCGAACTCGAGATGTGTAGCATGGCAGACAAGCGTGCTGACCACTACGCTACTGGGCTTCCTTCTAAAATATATACTTTATTTAATATTCTATGTGTTAACAACTGAGGAAGTTTGAATAAGATTTTATCTCTTCGAATAAATTAAATCATCTATTTTAGAAACATTTCTAAACTATAAAAACAGTGACATCCATTAACAAGAGTACACTCAAACATGAAGTAAAAAATTTTCATTTCTTGAGGATAAAAATATCCATTTCTTGAGAGAAAAAAAAAAAAATCATTTCCTGAGGAGATATTTTGAAAGTACGAATACATACGAATACATGGGTGAGGAGATTTTGAGATCTCATTGACACGATTTAACGATTGACATTGATTTAACCCGTAACTGGAGACATGAATTTCCTTACGCGATCAGAGACATAGCGTCAAAAAGATTCCAATGTTATTTTTCTTTTTTGTCTTTTGTAAACAGCATTGGAATTTATTTTGGAAACGGAATATATTCTGGAAATCACGTAATGATAAAAGAACTACTTGACGATACTGAGGAGATGATTTTGTTCAAGGAGAAAAACCACGTGATAATCAGAACCAAAGAACAACGCGGAGTCATTTTGACTCCCGTCTCCAGTTACGGGTTAAGGGCTTTTCTAAAATACAAATAAGTCGAATTTTTTTTTTACACGCAAAAGAAAAAAAAATAAATAACAAATAAATAAAATAAATCTTGCCCAATCCAGCTGTAAAATCCTTGAAATTAGGTGTAACAATGTACAAGTAAATAGCATAGTAAAAAATTTATGAGAAATCAATTTAAAATAGTTTCCTGCCATCTGTGTGCTGGATGTATAGAAAGAGTTCTCAAGCGTTACAATCAAACGAAATAACATCGAAACTCTTCAGTGAAATTCCATCTTCGGCAACTTTAACTTTTACGAGTTGAAATTTCTCTGCTGAAGTCTGGTTGCGACCTCTACTTTTCAAAGATACCTGGAAAATCAATAACAGCCTTCCCGAAAGAGGGTCACTTACCTTCTCCTTACAAGAGATGTTATGAACAGAAGAAGAGTCTCCGGAAAGATACTTGCATTCTTTTGATTTGGCTACGCTGTCTTCCGCATTTTAGCATGAAATCCGATTCGAGAATTCAATAATAAGTTGGGACATAAAATCTTTTGAATGGATCGGGTACTGTTAATGAAGAATGTTTTCAAGTCATTAAAAGAAAAATAAACTGTTAAGATTTTTCATTTTTTTTAATCTCGTAGGTTTTAGCTACAATATCCCTATTCATGTTCAAGTTCAGATTTTTTTTTCATTTTAAATAAAAACTGCATTTAGTTTTTATTGTTTAGGAAAAAAATGTTTGAATTTAAAAAGGTTCTTGAGCTGTTATGATTTCATTTTATTCGGCAGATTTTTTTTATATCAATAAAAATATTAATATGAGAAATGACATATTAAAACAAGAATTTCCTATCATTAAAATTATTGAAGTACCGTAAACTGGGGTAACTTTTGCCCTTTAAGGGTAACTTTGGCCCTAGAGTAAAAAAATGTGATAATTTTGCTCTTACAAATTTTGCCTGCCAAGCTGTAAATTAAAATATTTGGACCTTGGTAAGTACGTGTTATTATAAACTTTTTATTGTAGATCAAGGCCTAATGTCGGATTATGCGTTGTCTTTCCCGAGATAAAAAAGAAAAGTTTGTTTCTAATTGGGATAGTTTTGGCCCAACATTTGGGGTAACATTGACTAAGCCAATTATCATTAAATTTTTGTATATTCTTCCTGACAAGGCATAAAAAAAAATGTTATATTTGAAGGGGAGCTTTTTCTTACTTTGTTAAATTTAAACATTGTTGTTTTTTAGGTAATTTTTTTGTTTATTTTGTTTATTTTTGTATGATGTACATTTGCGCTTACACAAAAAACATTTTTTCTTAAAATTCATCCAGTGTATTGGTTCCAACTGAACCAAACAAGAAAGCTATTGAAAAAGATGAATGCAACGTTGGAAATTTTGTACTTCTACTGTTTAATGTAATATCTATCCCGGAATGATTACTTTAAAATCAAAGGAGGGTAAGTGTTGTTGACTGCATGGAAAATGAGTTAAAGAGTTGGCGTTAGCCACAGCGACATGACTCTATGGTGTATGAATGGAACGATATCGTTGCAAAAAATTAGTCCACCTAAACTTCTGTCTAAGAGGAACCAGTATTCAGTCCCAGACCTGGACTATCCATGTTAAGCAATATTTATGCGTTTTGTAATATTTTGTAAATTAAAATATATGCTAATTTACTGTCTTTTTACATACATACACTTCTTACCCTCTCCCACCGTCTTTTTCAATAGGGTATCATTTTTCCGCATAATTAATGCAGTCTGTTTATTTTGTCTTCCATCCACCCCCCCCCTTTTTTTTTTACTGGTGTGGTTTTTTTACTCCGTTGGGTAACTATGGGAAGTTGATGATGCTTGCGTACTCTCCGGTAGAGAATTCTTCTGTATTCTTAGACGTTTATGTCCCTTTTGAACTTTTAGACTTGTGTGCAACATCAGTTTATCCTGATGGTCATCGCAGATGCGATTCGAAACGTAGATTTTAATTTTTAATTTTTTAAATGTGTTTGCGCAATCACTGTTTTGTTGTATGTACCATTTAGCATGTTGTATTTGATTTCAATACATTTTTTTACAGAATACATTACAGAATTTTGAGGTCCACATCTTATTTTAAGCCCTATAACATTCCTTTTAACATATGGGCCAATGTTACACCCAATTTAAGGTAACATTGGCCCAAAACTTTCAAAAACATTTTTTGGTTAAAAAAAATTAATGTCGACAAATATATAATAATGACGTGGTTCCATATGTTCTTAACAAACAAAAAATTAACATGATATTCATTTTTAAAATAAAATAAAAGAATGGAGATGCTGAACATGTCCTGAAACAGAGAAATCTGGGCCAAAGTTACCACATTTTACGGTACCCTATAATCACACTCATGCATATTAATACCTTTTGACTCAAAATAAAAGTTATGACGATTCACTCTAAAACCACTGTTGAAGGAATTATGTTTATAATTCCCAAAAAGGGGTTGTATACATATTAACATGAGAAAATTACACTTTCGAGGGAAGGGGGGTTCTTTGAGACCTGTAACAGCAAGTTTATTTTTTTAAGTGTTCCACTCACAAAATAATCAATCCAAATGATAGAATATGCGATTAGAAATGATACATAGAATCGCAGTGTGAAAGCAGACTGGACTGGAAACTAGGTAGTGATACTAGGTAGTGCAAAGGGAATCCTTTACCTGATAGAAACACAGGCAAAAAACGCTGAAAAGCAAAGCGAAAGTTGCATATCTAGAGCGAATTCCACTTGGAGCCACATAAGTGTTCTCTGAGGAGTTATGTTGGCAGAAAGAGCTATCTGTCAACCCACTACAAAATCGTCACGATTAAGAGAGGAACATTTAAGAGAGGAACAGAACTCCATTCTATATCCATAAAAAGGATGCAGTTTGAGGTTCCCTCAAAGGAGAGTCGGTCGACGCAGGTTTCCGCAGATCTTTGCGAGGTCAGCCGAAACTGAACTTGGCCGTAAATATATGTCTAAAATAGTTAAGGAAGAGGACTTTTAAGAACTCTATGTGGCGTCCATAATTTCATTGTTAGAACTGGAGATGATATTATTGAGCCAGCCACATGACAAAGAGGAATTAGCTGCAATAAGTAGTTCCAACACCTGAACGGTCGAGCCTGTCTAGGTGATAGAGCAAGCTGTTTTCTCTGTAACAACTAAAAGCTTCTCCGTACTTAGAAAGTTTTCTTGGAATACTAAAATGTCCGCGGAAAATAAGATGCGGTTGAACCATTCTAATTTGTTAAAAATGATTCTGCAGTTTCATTGCAGAATATATAAGTAACCCATGAAGCAAAATGTCAACTAATAAAAAGATACAAATAGCGACTACAAACGAGGAAAATGCGCTATTTCTTCTGTCAATAAATCACTTTCCGAGGACGACTGGAAGTCCGGGTGGACTATTGAGTGTGAGTGGTTGATTGGCAAGAGATTAATTACGGACTCAAGTTTACCTTCAATGAAAATAAGAAAAACGTAAAGATGAGTTTCTGGACAAAACAATCGACCAAAAAGTAGAAACCTCGAAAGCAGGAGTAACGCACAGGAACAGGTTCCTTTTAATGTTAGTGTTCAATATAGCCCCACAAATATTTAAACATATTTATTTATAATCAATCCCTTCCATTTCAGGAAGCTGACCAACATATAAAACATTTATAATATAAAAAAAAACTTTGCCAATAACTGAGGCTAGCGAGCAGAATATTCAAGGAATCCGAGTGAAATTTTAGATGTAAATTATTTCAAAGTATGCTGTTGAAAATGAGGTGAAGTACAGAAATCAAGCCCAACAGTTTCCATGACAAAATTTTGAATTTTCCAAGCGGTAACATTTACATTTTCCAATCGCAATGTCATCTAATCAGTGAAAAATCGTAAACTGAATTGTAATAATATCTGTACTACTAAAAGTGGTCATACACAACGCAGGCGAAGCAGGGAAAGATTAACAAAGGAACGTAATTGCATGCGGGAGATTAAGAACAATAATGAATGACATTTTATGACATGAAAGAGATACAGACTATCATGTTTAATGGTGCCTTTAGATGAGACTCCCTTTTCTCGAATTCAACGTTTGCATTTTGCATTTTAATTATTCCCAAAGGCAGAAATCATTAAGAACGTGTTCTGGAGACGATAGCATGGCAGCAACAGAAACACAAAATGGTAGGAGATGACACTATCATAGAAGTGTTCTTGCAGCACACGCCAAATACTCACGGCTATTTCTTTGCCTCTGTCTAACGCTGTTATAGTTGATACCGTTCCACACTATTTATGGTTTTTCACTGCGCAATTTGCATTGAAATATAAAAAAATGGATACATGAAGTTTTCGAAATTGTTTCACTGTAACAGCAAGCGTGATAGCACACTGCACTTCTTCTGCACTACATTCTCGAGCGTATACCTTGAAATACGTGCATATTATATTTCATTCCCATTCTTTTCACTGAACAGTTACCTACATGACAAGCAATTTCCCAGCTATATGGGTTTGTAATGACTGACGAGAGGCGAGCTGCGCTTAATCCCCATATTGGGGTATTCTACAGGACAAGAACTTGTGACC
The DNA here is from genome assembly GCA_963932465.1 of Maratus speciosus. Lineage (NCBI taxonomy): Eukaryota > Metazoa > Arthropoda > Arachnida > Araneae > Salticidae > Maratus > Maratus speciosus. The sequence goes on along the minus strand of OZ010793.1, from coordinate 17,244,939 downwards.
GCCTAAATGAAAGTGTATGCTTTAATCAAAATGGCCAGGCCGAAGTTAATTGTCGATGTTTGTATAGATATAACTATAATCACCCAGTATACCTCCTCTAATGAATATTGAACATTTCTTGGCACGAATAAATAAGAATGTAAATGAGAGCAGTCACTGTTGATACTGAGATTACAAGATCGGGATTGATGGTATGAGAAGCAACCCTAGTAGCACACAACGTAGATAAAGCGTTTTGAAAACGAAAATTAAACTAAATATCTGGAATTTCAACGTTTTTAAAATGTTGTGAACTACTAGGAAGAGTACCTTGGAGCTTTTCTATTTGAAAAATGGATCTTGTGTTGCTCTTCAGTTATGAATGTGTACGCAATATAAACTTTATACATATTTTAAATAAATTACTTCTTTACTAATACTATTTCAGTAGTGAAACGATCCCCCCACGGAGACTGCTGTTAGAAGATCATACGAATAAAACTGAGATACTCTAAAGACACATAAAACGCTGAAAATGAAAATTTTTACAATTTCAACTTTTGAACTGGATACACTTTTCGTCGACATTTTCCCTTGACATGTTAAATTCCCCAAATCATGCCATCTCCCACGTACGCTGCACTCCAGTTATTTATTAAGTCGCGTGTAAAACAAGAGAGGAGCAACGCTGCCCTGCCTCTAGTTTTCTTCCGTGTCAGCTCAGCTATGTTGCTTCATTAAATGAAATTCCTGTCGTGTTTGTCGACATAAATCTGCCTCCCATGACATCGACCCGAAATTCATCAGCGGACTCTTTAACCAATGAATCGAAATACTTCTCCGGTGCATCAGAAATGGAACCTTTTATCGAAGAAGAATTGAAAGGACAGAAAACTTCTGAATAGTTTTGAATATCCCAACGTTGCAGGAATTTTTGGAGATAATTTTTCTCAAAGTCCTTCAGTTACTCTCTTTTTAACTTATGTTGACAGCGTTAATGAGATCTAACGATATAAATATTTGGCGTCCAATTAAATAGAAGTGTGTAAAGGATAATTTTGTCTAATTCTCATGTATTTGATTAAAGTGAGGATTTTTAAAGGAAGAAATGCATTCTTTGTTGGAAATATCTTAAATCAACCAACATAAATATTGGAGCAAGTTCGCAGTTCTTCAAAATTTTCTTGTTTGTCAACAATAAAATATAGGTAAGTTAAAAATAGCTTACCTTTTTTAATAGAAGATTTCCATTGTTGGTCTGGTAACATTCGTCCGGGGTAATCTGAGTGCTTAAGCTCTGTAACCACATTTTATTATAATCCTATGTAAACATCAGGGAGTGTGCAGGACATTGTGTGAAAAAACTGTGTAGTTTATAAAGACATATACAATGCTTCTTTATCTGAAAGAAAAAGATGAGGTTTAATTTTATATTAACTGCATAAGCTGCATAATGTTGCTGCAACTCTCTTACTGAGAGTCTAGATTACAAGTGAACATAAATCCTATACAGGGGGTGTTTTTTTTTCAACCTTTGATGGGCCGTAAAATAAAGAACAGTGATAATAATAAAATTATTTAGTCTGGAGATAAGTACAATCAACAACTTCAATTGGACAGAGTCATAATGAAGATTGAGTCATTTGTCGTACGGGTGGGCGAGGGGGGGGGGTACCCTTTTCACAGACCGTTGCCGTCAACGTATTGAGATAGGTCTCCAAGGTGTCTTGAAGATTTTTGTTTGAATGGAAATGAGAAGGAGTGCTGCCGTTACAGACCTGCCTTCGGATCTCGAAAAAGGTGACAATCGGTCGGTGCCAGCTCAATAGCTTCTTTCACAAATCGGACACATCCCATCGAATGTATGAGAGAAACTACTGGCTCATCATTTCGGTTGGCACTGAGTGATTGTCACCTTTTTCAAGATCTGAAGACAGAACTGGGACGACAGCACTCCATTCCGCTTCCATTCCAACAAAAATCTTCAAGACACCTTGGAGACCTTACTCAATACGTTTGCGGCAACGGTCTGTGTAAAGGGTATCCCCTCCCCCCCCCCCCTCGTCCACCCGTATGACAAATGACTCAATCTTCATTATGACTATGTCCAATTGAAGTAGTTGATTGTACTTAACTCCAGGCTATAAAATAATTTTATTATTATCAATAGTCTTTATTTTATGGCTCATCGGAGGTTAAAAAAAACAACCCTCGTATAACACATTATTATTATTATTATTATTATTATTATTATTATTATAACAGAAAATTAGTGCAATTAAACTTAATTTATTGCTTTTTATATTAGAGTCAATAAATATAGTTCAAACAGTTTATCGAATGTTCAAAATATGTTACTGGAAAAACCTTGATATCTGATGAATTGTGTTTATATTGAATATTTCATAAACAAGTGTAACTTCCTGGTTTATTCGTCACATCGTAAATATTTTAATAAGCTATATCCTAACCGTTAGTTTAGAGGTAGAATTCAAATTGAAGAAAAATGTTTTAAACGTTGTTCACTTTCATATGAAGATCTGTCTACATCAAAACTGTTGTTTATTTTATTATTATTTTAAAAACTGAGAAATTAAAAATTTTATACCTTGATCTTATAGGCTATAGGGGAGATAGGGGCACATGTGAACAGTTCGCATAAATATAGCTTTTCCTCACAACTGGATTAATTTCTATAAACAAAAACTACTTAATATAGTAAACAGAACTTTCTTTTACACATGGTAATTTTTTTTAAATCACCTGTATAGTTTTTTTTACATTTTTTAATAGGTTTATAAATTCAAAAAATTGTTCACGTGTGTCCCATCAGCGGGGTAGTTGTGAACACACGTGGGGCGCATGTGAACACAAGGAAAAAATATCCTTTAACATGCTTTTTATTCTGTTATTCATTTGTCATCGTAATCATTAGTTATATTACCTTTTAAATTCACCATAAAGAAATATATATATATATATTTCTCTAGTTTCTGGGTGATATGTTTAAGCAAAAGATTATAAAAGGAAAATAAGTAGATTTGGAGGGGAGAGGCGTAGATGATTCATTAAATATTGTTGCAATAAAATAAAAAAATAAAGCAGCAATTTAAAAAAAAGAAATTAAAACTTTTAAATTTTGCTTAAGGGTTTTTGTTTGGGGGAAACTTTAGGGAGGGGGTATTTACATACTATTTATCAGAAATCTGCCGAAATACGAAAGATTCTCACTCCTGTATTTGCCTTATTTACTTGTACATTATGGATAAAGAAGGGGTTTTTAATGATTAAAAAAAAATCTCGACTATAACCCACCCCTCCCCCCAACTTCTTTTGCTTTTGAAAAAGGAGAGGGGGTACAATCGGGATTTTACGGTAGTTATCAGTTTAAAAATTTTACTTTCTTAAAATATTACTGGATATGGTATTTTGAATGGATAGCTCCATTCAAAGCATCATATACATAACTGTTTTAGAGATGGAAGTAAGCCATCATTGCAAGTTTAGAACAAATGTAACAGAAAAATTTGCAAAGTTGTTCAAGGTAATATTTTTGTATTAACAATGCAAAAAAAATATTGTTGTAAACCGCTTAGTAAAATAATATATAACACTTATTGCATTTTAGAAAACATTAAATTTACTTAAAGTACAATTGAACGTAAACGTGCTTGTTGCTCTTTATGTATTTGCTGAAAGATGTGTTTGTGGAAGTTTCAATACAAAATAAACTTTGTGTGAGGAAAATATCTTCTATTTCAGGAAAATTGTAGATAATGGAACTTACATTATTTCTCATTAAGTTAACTGAAAGAAACAGAATCACAGAATGATTATTGGGGCACTTATGAACTGTTCGTATTTGCCCCCAACTAGTCTGTTCACAAGTGCCCCACATTGCTGCTTTTGTTAAATTGATAAATAATTAACATTTCTCAATTTTAGAAGAAAAAGAACTGTATCAAAAATGTTTTTTGGTATTCATAGTATATGTTAAAACACTCAAATTCAAATAAATGAATAAATAAATAAAGTTATTCGCTTATTAACTTGGAAAAAAGATTTTACTTTTGAGATCTAAAAACAGTGTTTTGGCTACAGAGGACAAACAAAATGTCATAGAGTTTCAAAAAATTTTTAGCATATGTCTACAGGTACTACCATCTTTAGTAATTTTTTTCAAATAAAAAAACTTATAATAACTATCGAAAAATTGCGATGTTCACATGTGCCCCCACCTCCCCTATGTAAAAAAAAAATATTTATGCTCTTGTAAGTAAAACAATACAAATTCCATTTTTGTACGACCAAAACTTACGAGGTTGTTTTAGTTTGAATTTTGTGGATTTTCAGCGTTACCTGGCACTGAATAAACACGTTTTTTCTTTTGACAAACCCACGTCAAACACTTTTCTACAATGTTGGACAGTGTTAAAGACAATAAATGTTCCTACTCTAAAGTTATAACATTTCCCATTCTATACACCTATAAATAATATGAATATAGGAAAAATGCAAATGTTCCTATATAATCACTGTCAAAATTAATAATACTTCAGACGCTAACTAGCGTATTAATAAATAAACCTAGTCGAAAGCTTTTCAGCCTATGATTAGTATTTAATCCAGAATTAAAGCACCTGATACAAGCTCAGCAGTGTGAATTAAATCAGTTTTATCACTGGTGTAGGAATCGGGACAATGTGATAGGAATATCCAAATTTGATTCGGGCGAAATCACGCCGTAATAAACATTAAATAAATAGGGAAAGAGATGGTAGCCTTTGCGATATATGTGTGTTCGAGCATAAAGATCTTCAGTTGATCGGCCTATTATTTGAGGATAATTTAGGCGAAATTATATTTACGAGTGATTTATTAAGGGCATTGTATTATTCGGTAGAATGTGACTTTTCGGCGAGAAATTATCGGTTTAGCTGCAGAATTTAGAAAACTTTATAATAAGTATCATAATTAAACTTATTATAATTAAACTACACGCCTTTATTATAAAATATTTACAGAGGTTTTTTTCACTCTAACCTAAACAATCATTTTCAGGCATTATACTCCTGAGCAAGAGTCAAGCAGCTAATATTAATTCTATTGTCAAATCTTCATGAAACAATATTTTGAAGCACTTGGATGCGTTTTAACAAAAGCGTCTTTAATGCATTGACATCCGAGCGGAAATTTCATCCCACCTTGGTTGCAGACCGTCACATGACTGCGTTGAACCAATCGTGTGTCTCTTATTTTACAGTTTACTTTCCAAACTTTATGCTACAATCTGGTATCTGGAGATACACCAATACAGCTGCGTTCATCATACGGAGGAGTATAAATATTTCCCACGAGTTACGGGATCGGTATATATGAAAGGTGTAGTATTTGGAGTTCGACTGCAAATTATTCGCTGGGTTTTATTATATATGGGGTGTGGCTGTTAAGCAACCGGACAGACGTCATAAAACTTATTTTGGTCGTCAATTACATCAAAAACTTTATCGCCTTGAATAGTATCGTCCTTGGCGATCCATACCATTTGATTTTTCCACGGTGCAGGAAGTCTTCTGTCAGCTGGTTGAGAGTCTCCGCCGCTTTTGCTTTGGCCGATCCTTTGCTCTGAAAGCTTGCCCCCTTCAGCCCCGATTTGACCTTTTGAAATAAATAGAAGTAACAGGGGGCTACGTAGGCGAGTACCGTGGAATACAAGATGATGTGATTTGCCCAGAACGCCTTCACAGACAAAGCGGAATGGGCTGGCACATTGTCCTAACAAAGGATTCAGAATTCTTCATGTTGAATGTTTCATGCAAAACTTGACGGACACTTTCTTTGTCGATTCCAACAACAGCTCGAATACTCTGACGACGATTTTTGCGGGCCAATTTTTTGAATGTTTGCGTCCTTTTTTTGCAGGGTCGTCTTTGGCGCACATCGTCTTCTGCCGTTTCTCGTCCCTCTTTGAACTTTTTAAACCAGTCAAAAAACTTGAGTGCGCGGTAAAGTTTCATTTTTGTGAACTTCTATGAAGGCAGCATAAGCTTCTGTGGCAGTTTGGCCATGAAACTTTATGTTAACCCGTTGTTTCTTCTGAACAGTCATCGTTTTTTCGGCTAGTCTCTGGCGCACGGTTCACTCCGAGAAAATGCTTCAGCAAAACTGGGCAACACGTGACCTTGACGATTAAGCAGGGGATTAAGAGGATACCACGTGATATCCAAGGGAAGTTCGGCTGCACCACGCTCTATGTTTGCCGGTGACAGCACCATGCTGGTCATTACAGTCATGGGTTTAACAGCCACACCTCGTATGTAAAGAGAATATTTAGAAACACGGAGGTTCCTTTGCTATTTATCTATTTTTTTTTCAATAGTCAGAATTTGAGTACTTATTAGCATAGCCAAACTATCTTTAATAGATATGATTAAAAAATTATTAATGATTTTTTACATATTTGTTCAGTTATATAATTTTTTTGTAGCTATTTTTAATGACATATAACATTTACTTTTAGAAATTTCACTTGTATTATTTTATATTAATATTTGGAAAAATTTCCAGGAAGAAACATTCGCCTTGCATACAATATTTCAAATGAAAATCAAATTTCAAATTATTTTTGCTTAAAAGGCGCAAAGACCAACCTAGTGAAAAAGATTCCATGCCGGGAATCGAACCCGGGCCATCAGTATAGCGCACTGACGTTCTACCGACTAAACCACATGGAACGAAACCCGGGTTAGATTGCCAACCTGTTGGCCTTGCCAACCTGTAATAGTGAGGAGTTCCAGGCTGGGTATCGTTCCATATGGTTTAGTCGGTAGAACGTCAGTGCGCTATACTGATGGCCCGGGTTCGATTCCCGGCATGGAATCTTTTTCACTAGGTTGGTCTTTGCGCCTTTTAAGCAAAAATAATTTGAAATTTGATTTTCATTTGAAATGTATTATTTTACTTACATATTTTTTAATTATAACCTATTATAAAATTTAAATTTTTCTCACGACATCGTACGTTTAAGAACTGAGATATTCCAGATCCGGAATAACAGAACGAAAGATAATGGCTCAAATAATCTCAAACTATTTTATTAAATAAAAGTATCTACTATTCTCATCCAAATCAATAATTTGGTGAAAAACATCACCAATAGTTTTAAATTTACGCTTAATAATCGGTTACGTTTAAGTATACTTTAATAAGTGAAAAAATTATTTTATTAATTTACCATTTTCTTCGTTTTATTATATGTCGTCTGTAATAAATAAACGCCTATATATTCAGGTAATCTCAAGTCTCGTAATTTTGGTACTATTTTGATGAATTTTCGATAACATTCAATATATGACCGTTTTTTTAAATTCGTGCTTTATACTTGTACAGTGGTGGAAAAAAGAAGTAAGCACTCCCTACTAACTCTGCAATAAATTATAGTTTAAGAAAGTTGCTGGTACCAAACGCTTGGAAATAAAGTAAACATTTAAATGATGTATAAAAAATTTTCCTACGTATAAATGGTGTACATAAAATTGGTATCCAAATTGAAGTTAGGAACTCCATTGTTGAAATGCTACAGAATGACCAAGTTAGATCGATTAATGTATTTTTATTTGCCAGTATGATCATTTCACACTCAATATGTTTCAGCTATTGTTATATATGGTAAAATCCTCTTCAATATTCCTTTTATAATGTTTACAAATGTTGAATTATCCGATTTTAAAATATATAAGGTATCTGTAACTGAAATAGTTTTCGAATATGCTAATGTGATTGGAATTTTATAGGTGTTTTTAATAATGCTTTTTCTCAGATTTTAAATTTATTTAAATCCAAAATCCTATTGGCAAAATATCGGCGAATACAAAATTTCTTATTTAAAGATCATTATTAATGGATTAATAACAGAACATTGATACTTATTTGTCAAGATTGCAATTTTTGATTGATAGACAAAAGTTAGTAAAAGATTAAATTAGCATTTTTAAATAACAAGTTATGAAATATTTTGTGGGTGTATTTTATCTAATAGACTTTCAGTGTAATAATGCAAACAATTAAAAATATTTCAGTAAATTCAATTAATAAGTATAATTATGTGACTACATTGTGGGTATAATAATAGTTTAAATGGTGTCAAATCTTTTTGACCAAAGTTTTGTAGATATAAACGGCTGATGTCTTTGGCGAATTCTTCGTTAATTGGGTAAACTCCTTCTTTTGTTAAATCCTGGCACGAGGTCAATATCGCTTTTAATAAATTTAAAAACTTTATCTGAATGCGTCATTTCTATTTTTCCACTTGTGTTCAATAATGGCTGAAGCTTTTTTTCAAGAAGAACGTCCACAAATTATTACTACCGGCTCGCAACATAATTATCTATGTATAACAAAATATAAGAGCTTTTGTTTGCATGTAAGGCTGAAGTATCACTTGTTTGTGTTGAAGTTTTATTTATTTGTTTCATGTTAGCCCTCTTTACATTCTTGATCGTTTAGTTTTTATTGAAAAGTTATAAAAATAAAAAGAAGAAGACATCTGTTGTTACAAGTATTCTTAAGTACACTTTACAAATGCACTTTTTCGTTTTTTACAAATGTTTAAAAATGAATCGCAATCTTCTTTCCATAAGCTATACTCAAATAATTCTGCACTGTAAAAAAAGTTTTCTTATCTATTAAAGAAAATTTAAAATGTTCACAAAAGTTTTACACAAAAGATACATAGGTTGGCGCTGAAAATTTTAAACGTTTCTATACCTCGAGGCAACTTATTACAAAGACGTCTCTTTCTTGAAACTCCTCTTCTAAAATAACTAAAGCTTCAACCAACATAGACAGTATGCTCAAAGAAAATGGATATGTAAGCACCGATGTTTTGCGCTCACCCACCCACACCCAATAATAATAATAAAAAAAAATCACTTTTTCCTGAGATGCTTTGGTTATTTTACTATAATTTGGGGTCTACATTTTATGAAGAATGCTTATATGTTTATTTAGAACCTTTTAACCCTTTATGTCCCAAATTACGAATTCTTGAAAATTTCATCTTTAAGGGTATCAAATCCAAAAGGGCAACTTTCTGACATAAGTTTTAATTTATTTTTGTTCGAAAATGCATGAAACTAGCTGGTGTTGGTGTTCAGAAACTATGTCATTGAGCTGATTTTTCCATTTGTTTGCAAACGTAATAGATTTTTCAGAAAAGAGTGTCAAAGTGGGCGTTTTGAACCGAATTTCCGAGCGAAGGAAGACAGAGTACTCAAGAGCGGACGAAAAACGTGTTTGTCACGTGATCAAATTCGCTCATAACTCAATAGGTAATGGATGGATCAAAAAACGGAAAAAACAGTTCAATTCCAAATCGTTTCCATGGCCAGGCTTTCCAATTTTATACCTTAAAGTCCAAATTTTTATTTTTTTAGATGTTAAACTTCAATCTTTTTTGAATATTTTGATATAATTCTTTCCTTGAAATTCTCACTAGAACAGAAGTTATGTCTTTTAGAATTATACCCTCTCAACAGCTGAAGCGGCGTTTCCAAAACTTTGAAGTCATTCTTCTCCAAATAGAATTTTTGGGCCTAACGTGCACGATATCTCAAAAACTTTTGAATATATTTTTCTTGAAATTTTCAAAGCATATGTTTCATGTTAGTTCGTATAAACTGAATCTAAAATTTCCTTTCTATTGTTCAAAAAAATATTTTTTTTAGGTGATTATACAGTTGAAATGTTCAACATTTTCATGAGCTAAATACAACTTTGTATTAAAAATATAAAAATCCTTTAAATGCAGATTTATTTAGGTTCAGAGTAATTATTACAATCTGAAGTATAAGTAGGCATCAAAACTTTTATTCTAGTTGCAAAATTTATTTTGTAATCCTGCGCGTAATCTATTATGTCGATTTTCTGCTCGTCAAATCTCTGACAGTTTAATGCCGTAAATGCTAATTCTGAAACTTACAATTTTTTAAATATTTGAAATGAAAGAACATATTTATACCTTTCATTCCCAATTAAAATTCCAAATCCCATCCAAAATCCCATCCAAAAACGCCATTGGGAGAAAAATGACTTCAAAGTTTTGGAAACGCCGCTTCAGCTATTGAGAGGGTATAATTCTAAAAGCCATAACTTCTGTTCTAATGAGAATTTCAAGGAAACAATTATATCAAAATGTTAAAAAAAAAGATGGAAGTTTAACATCTAAAAAATGTAAAATCTCGAAAATATCCGAAATTCAATTTAAGGAATTCATCTCGTCTTCCTCTAACATCATCTTCAATTTTGAACAAACATGATGCTATATATTTTTATATCGAAAAGGGATCAAATTATTTATATATTTGAATTACATGAAAATTTGCTAACCAATCTAAAAATAAATAAATAAATAAAAAAAAATCTATAAAAAAAAAACTTCTCAACAGCAGTAAATGTAGAAATTCAATCATATTAAAGCTATTAATATTATAAATGATATTAATATTACTATTAATATTATAAATGATATTAATATTAATATTAATATTATAATTATGAAAAATTATTATTATTGTTTTACATAATTGGCGGTGAAAAAGCAATGTTTATTTACCGTCCGTGCATGTGTATACATACACCAAAGTTCTGAAAAGTTTTATCCCTTAAGTTTGTTCATTACAATGTCGTCTCAGATAACCAAAATTTCAACCAACAGAAACATAATGTTCCATTTTTTTAAACTCAAAAACAGATGAAAGGGGAGAAGGAGGGGGGAGGGACAAACGCTGAGCGCGAGAAAGGTTCCAGATTCCCGGGGTTTCACTTCCCCAGAAAACTTTTCGATGAAAACATTTTCAACGATTTAAAGGGGCCTACTCGAAGTCAATCGATATGCTTGGAGAAATAAACTCGACGACAGCTGTCAGTTTGGGGGGTATCTTAGTTACGAACGCAGGTCATAAAACATTTTTACCCTTTCTTTATTTCTTTTTCCTTTTTTTATTTTTTGTAACTTTTCTGTAATGAGTCTTCAATCTGGAAAACCTTCATAAAACACGTGATTGAAAAGCTGTTTGCGATTGTTTTGTGTTATCCAAGAAAAAATAAAATAAGCCCCTAACGACTCTTTTTTCTTTTTACAAAACAAAATAATTCCAGAAAAATTTTCCCCATTCCTTTTTTGTAAGCGTAAGGAATTGAACCAGTACTTTGTTTCTAGTAAATCGGAATAGAAAAAAAAAAAAGTCCTTCCGGCCAGTGCCGGGAGGAAGAGGTAGCTTTCATATTCCGTATTTTAAAAAAGCCAACTTATATTATTCAAACACACGAAGCTCAATTAAGTGGAAACCGAAGGTAGGAGATTCAATACTAATTTTTATCAATACTAAATCATTATAAATGAGAATTTCGCGAAATTAGTCAGCTGTATCCAAGCTGCTTTTATTTAAAGTAACTTATATTTGGCTGGAAAATTCGGCGATTTCTTATAGTGCCTGCCATTTTAAGACAACATGGTGGATGAGGCTAACCAGTGAACTTGGTCGAGACCATAGTAATTGCTGTGCACATGCTCACTCACATCCGAATCGGTTGATATATACGAGTGCTGTCGCAGGCAAAAAATCAGATTTTTCAAAATGTCACTCACGTTAGAAATTGAAACTGCTATATCTGAGCCATTTTTTAAGATAAAGACAAACAAAAAATGCTCCTGAATCCTTATATCAAGGTCAAATACTTAAGAAAGAAACCTTTTTCAATTTCTAATTTTTTTGCATCTCACTTTAAATATATATATTTTTTTTATTTAATGGCCGCCATTTTGAAACAAGATGGCTGATGAAGCTGGCCAGCGAACTTGGTCGAGATATTGATGTATACAATCCACATGCCTTCTTCCATCGAAATAGGCGAGTACGTGTGGTATCGCGTGACAAATACAAGATCGTTTCAAAGTGTTAGCCATGATAGAAATTCAAAGTGCTATAATTCAACCACTTTTTAAGATATAAACAAAAGAACAAATTTTCAGAAAAAAAAACTGCTCCAAAATCTTTGTATCAAGGCCAAACACATAAAAAAAATCTTTTTCATTTTCCAATTTTTTAATACCTTATTTTAAATTTAAAATTACATTTTTTTAAAAAAATGGCAACCCTTTTGAAACAAGATGGCGAATGAAGCTGGCCAACGAACTCGGTCGAGACATTGGTATGTACTATGTACAGACCAAGTTACATTGAAATCGGTTCATAAATACGCCTGTTATCGCGTGACAAAAATCAGGTCGTTTTAAAATGTCAGCCACAATAGAAATTCAAAATGTTATAACTCAGCCATTTTTTTTAGATATAGACGAAACAAAACCTGTTCCGGAATCTTTGTATTAAGGTCAAACACATACGAAAAAAATCTTTTTCATTTTCCAATTTTTTAGTATCTCATTTTAAATTTTAATTTTTTTAAATGGCCGCCATTTTGAAACAAGATGGCGGATGAAGCTGGCCAACGAATTCGGTTGAGTTATTTGTATGTACTATGTACACACCAAGGTACATCCAAATCGGTTCATAAATACGTCTGTTATCACGTGGCAAAAATCAGGACGTTTCAAAATATCAGCCACGCTAGAAATTCAAAATGCTATAACTCAGCCATTTTTTAAGATATAGACGAAACAAAAAACTGCTCCCGAATCTTTTTATCAAGGTCAAACACATAAGAAAAAAATATTTTTTCAATTTTCAATTTTTTGGTACCACATTTCAAATTAAAATTTTTCTTTAAATTTTAAATGGCCGCCATTTTTAAATAAGATGGCGGATGAAGCTGGCCAACGAACTCGGTCGAGACATTGGTCTGTACTATGTATAAACGAAGTTACATCCAAATCGGTTCATAAATACGCCTTTTATCGCGTGACAAAATTCAGGACTTTTCAAAATGTCAGCTTCGCTAGAAATTCAAAATGCTATAACTCAGCCATTTTTTAAGATATAGACGAAACAAAAACTGCTACGGAGTCTTTGTATAATGATCAAATACATAAGAAAAAATATTTTTCCATTTTCAATTTTTTGGCACCACATTTCAAATTTTAAATTTTTTTAAATTTTTTAAATGGCCGCCATTTTGAAACAAAATGGCGGATGAAGCTGGCCAACGAACTCGGTCGAGACATTGGTATGTACTATGTACACACCGAATTACATCCAAATCGGTTCATAAATACGAGAGTTACAGTCTGACATAGGTCATATATATATATATATATATATATATATATTGTATATATATATATATATATATATATATATATATATCAATTTTGAACGGAGGGTGGTTTCGGGGTCTGGGGGTCATGATCGATGAAAATATACCAAAATTTTTTGAAATCGCTTTCCTCCGAACGGCTGCAATAGGTAGCTTTTTGTAAAGAAAGCTACCTAATAAGGGTAAAAAATTTCGGAACGCTATTCAGAAATTTTATTTCCTTCTCAGCCGTAAAAAATGGCAAATTGATAATTAAGTTTGAATATCACTCGGGTAGAAGCAGTCTAAATTTAAAAGTGGATTCACGGTAATAAAACATTATTATAAATTATAATTAAAATATTAATTATATTAATTTAATTCAATTACCGTAATTTTCGCCGTATAAGCCGCGTTTCAAATAATTCTGTTTAATACTAGAAATGTTAGTTAATAATATGTAACTTATTTCTACTTGATAATTATTTGACTGTATTTATTAAATAAAATTTCTAATTTAAAAGTTATTTTAGCGGCGGCTTATATACCGAAAATTGCGGTGGTAATTTAAATGTATTTTGTATGAAATGTTTTCAGATTTTATCACATTGCCTAAAACTTGAAATTCTGTTAGAGAAAAGTATTGTGTTTTCTAAAAGTTTATGTCAACAAGGATTTAAATTTATGCCTGCCATCATACTTTATTACGAAAGTTGGAGCAAAGACGGACATACGCAATCTCTGATATTGTTCAACTTAGCTGTGAAGAGTTCGAAGAGAACTTTCGCATTAGAAATAGTAAATTTTATATTAATACTCAATTTAATTAGTAATTAATTTTATTAAATAGTAAATTTAATTAATAGTAAATTTTATCTTCTTTCATACCTTGTTGCCTCCTTCTTCCTTTCTACTTTCATACTTCCATACTTTCACGCTTTCAGCTACCACAGCAGATTACACCTTCACCTTATTCCACCTTCTTTATCTTATTTCGCAACTTTTGCTTCTTTCATTTCAGCATGATATTCTTTTTTCATTCATTTTATCTTCGTTTATACCATTTCTTTTTTAAATTTCATCTTCTCTCATAACAGTTACCTTCTTTCATACCAGTTACCTTCTGTCAGTTTTATCTTCTTTCATATTTAATTAGAAATTTTAAAAAAAAGTAAATTTAGTTGATAGCAAATTTTAACTTCTTTCACACCCTCTTAAGAACTTCCTCCTTCATACATTCATACCTCCATACTTTCATGCGTGCATACATTTATATCGTCATACATTCTTACCTCATTCTTCCTTCATACTTCTGTACCTGCATTCTTTCATATCTTCGTATCCTCCTTCGCACCATCATACCTTCAGACCTTCTTTATCTTATTTCATACTTTCTTCTTTCATTTCTTCATCATATTCTTCTTTCATTCATTCTATCTTCGTTCATATAATTGCTTTTAAAATTCTATATTCTTTCATATCAGTTATCTTCCTTAAATTTTATCTTCTTTCATATTTAATTAGTAATTTTATAAAAAGAGTGCAATTGATGATTTTAATTGATGGCAAATTTTACCTTCTTTCATGCCTTATTATGAAAGTTAGAACGAAGGCGAACATATGCAAAGCTCTGATATTTTTCAGGATATTTTCTGATATTTTGTGAAACAAAGTTTCGCATTAGAAAGTATCAATCTGTTTGTTTCCTCTACAGTTTTTACTGCATCGAGATCACTTTAATTAAATTCTTTACAATTAACACGCGCTCAATAGTTAGGCAATATGTAAATATATATTTATATTCATTACGAGAAAGAGAAAAGCGAGTTACAACACTTGCTTTCCCCCCATTTATGGTCGTGATCCGGAGGTGATCGAAATTTGCCTCGTGAAATCGATTTTGGCTGTGCAACTGGTGATAATTACTTTCAGAGGCGTAAAATATGTCATTCTGCGAACGGTACAAACTCTGAAGCTATTTGTGCATTTATTATACTATTATTGGTTATCAGTTTAAAATATTTCTAGAGTTTCGCATGTTTAACTGTGTTGGTGAGTCAGATCTCAAATTTCCTTTGTCGGGCAAATCAATTCTGTGGCTGAAATGTAGGAAAGATTCACTCCCACCGGAATCTACAAACAAATTGAGTTGATAATAAAAAGGGTCTTTTTCATCACGTGCATTATTAAAACAAAATATTTTTATAATACTAATTTATAATAATAACAATAATAATTTATAATAATAAATTATAAATTTAATTAATGAATTATTAATAACTTAATTTGATATACATTATTTTCCACAAAACTCAGAGAAATAATTTTTTATCCTACCAGTATTTTCGCGCTTTTCCCTTTATTTATATAAAAATATCACAACTTTACCAAAGATCTTTTAACTCATTACTCGCTGGTGTTATGTTGACGCAACAGTAAAAATAGATCCGCATGCTTAAATTTTCTATCGGGCTATCAGTATTTTTGAATTAAAAAATTTGCCTTATTTAATAGCAGAAACTTTGATCATTAAATAAAGCGAAGATTAATCTTTCAAAATTTGTGTTGGCAAACGTTTTTCTACAAAAATGTTGATGATTGCTATGTTATAGTTTCGGCGGTTAATGGGTTAATCAAATCTTATTTTTCCTTTTTGATGAAGGTGAAAATTGAGAAGAATTCTACAAGAATTTCCTGCCCTAAAAATAAAATAGTGATTCAAATTCCTGTTTGTTTCCTGTAATCAGAGAAAGCTTTTAGTTCAGAGAAACCATTTTAATTTAATTATTTCTTCAATTAAGTCATACGCAATATTTAGGAGACATGTAAATTTATACCCAATAGGAGAAAGAAAGGCACCACACACGCTTTCTCTTATAACGGACGTGAGGCGATCGAAATTTGCCTAATGAAATCCATTTTGGTTCCGCAAACGGTGATAACTACTTTAAGGAGCGGAAAACATGTCACCGCTCTCATCGGTTGCTAACGTAAAATATTTCCAGAGTTTATTTCATTTTTGATGGTTAATATTGTTTTCTGTTACAATTTTTACATGACTTTATTCAACTCAACTTGGTTTTTAGGGTTCCGTACTTAAAAAGTAAAAACGGAACCATTATAAGATCCCTCCTGTGTCTGTCTGTCCGTCTGTCACAGTCATTTCCTCGTAAACTATGGAACGTGAAAAGTTCAAATTGGTTATTTTAATAATGGCTATTGAACCTCCTTTTTATAGATTATTAGTCATTCACAAATGTATTTAGAAAAAATGTAGAGGAGCTCATTAAGTTACTTGAAAAAAAAAGAAATCCTTTCTTTGTATATCATGTAAAAGCTTTCATAATGCCAAATTCAATAATACATTTCTTTTAATTTTAGATATTGTATTTTCAGAGATATTGTCGAAAATGTAATGCAAAAGTATGTTCTCCCCTCTCTATTTCCAAATCTATTGAAACTAAAATTATGAAAACATTAAGGGTAGTACATGTTAATGTAAACCTTGCAGGAAAACTATAGCGATGACCCTAGGTCACATAGTTTCTTCTGCCATCAGGATCCCCTTTCTTTCCTCCAATCCATCGAACCTCCCCCTGTCACCTTCCGTGACGCCCGTTATTTCGTTGTCTGGGGAAATCCTTTTGTCTGCCTTATCTCAGGTTTGCATTTGAATAGCAGGAACCCCACTCTATTCATAACTACATTCCTTCATCTACGCTGTATAACTCACTAGCTCCGATTAAATTTCAGATTAAAAAAGAGTGTTACTTTAAAATTCCCAGTACACAGACAATATACAAGCAAGAAAATAATATATAACCATAGTTCTAATAGTGTATGTTCCACAGAACCTGACATATATATGTAATGCAATGCCCAGTTACTAATTCATATATTTAATGTTCGGAGCCCCCTGTGCGCGAGTAATACTTGCACTTTACCGGTTTATTGTATGCAGAGATGCAATTTTATAATCGATTTATGATAACCCCCCTTTATGATAGGCTAGAATTATACAAATTATGTACAAAGGTGAGTTTCCGATGACAATACAATTTACTAAATGTATTGATTACCTATCTAGCTGATTTTCGTTCGAAAATCGTGTTATAACAGTTCAGAAAACGGTTTTATTTAGGTAATTTGAATGTACATTTGAATCCGGTTAAGTCGCGTTCCAAGGGACTGGAAGAAAATCTCGAATTAGGCGAGATTGCTTATTAAACGTAATTTTTATAATGTTGCAGGAACTGAGCACTGTAAAAAAAATTCCGTTAAAATACTGGAACTGTACTGGCAATCGAGACTTCAGTCCTATTTCCGTATTTTACCGGAATTTTTTTCCTTAAATTTTGAGAAAAAACGGAATTTTTTCTGGAATTTACGGAAAAAATATTCCGTTAAAATATGGAAATAGTACTGGCGTCTAGATTGCCAGTACAATTTCCGTATTTTAACGGATTTTTTTTTTTTTACAGTGAGTTTATTGACACGTCGTGTGGAAATTTAATGCTTTCGTTTATATGTTTATGGTAAAAAATTGTGACTTTTATTCATATTGAGATTGCAATTTAACTGTATTCAAGTTTATTCATTGTTTGTTTCTACAGGACCGATTGGAACAATACTGAAAACAAATATGGATAACTGTAAAAAAAAACGGAGATTCTACTGGCAATCGAGACGCGAGTACTATTTCCGTATTTTAACGGAAAACTACCCCCATAAATTCCAGAAAAGAGGAAAATTTTCTGTAACTTATGGGGAAAAATTTCCGTAAAAATACGGATTTCTGTAAATCATGGGGGGGGGGGGGATTTCCGTTAAAATACGGAAATGGTACTGACGTCTCGATTGTCAGTAGAATATCCGTTTTTTAGTCCCTTTTTCTTACAGTGATGGATTCAAATATAATTTTATTGTCGCTTAATACGTTACAACCCAAAATAAATCAACACAATAATTTTACTATTAGCCTAAAATATATATATATATTTTTTTTTTTGAAGAAGCATTTGCAGAACAATCTAGTTATTTACCCTTCTATGTACTGAATTATGAATTCATGAAAATTTTATTTTCTAAAGTATTTTTCATGAATTGTTTAAACTACATTAGAAGATTTACCTAATCATTTAATAAATTTTAGAAGGATTTTAGAAGGATTGAAGGATTTAGAAGGATTCATTAAATTTGAATTTATAGGGATTTTGAGCAATATTTGTAACCCCACTCAAATCTTTTATTTTAACTATTTTTCTTAGAATTTAGTAGAATTAGGAAATGGACAAATATAATGTACCTACAATAGAAATATAGAAATATTTTCGAATTGAACCCCCCCCCCCACCCCTCCCCAGGTAAAAGAAATCATCCTTTAAAATTTTTTTTGTTTTGTGTAACCCATAATGCTTTTGGAACAAGATAAAGTAATATATCTATAACTCATTCTAAACTGTATTACTACTAATTGATGTATTAAATGAATTTTATAACAAGTTATTTTAATGGTATTTATAAGTACCGTCAGTAGATACAGGGTTAAAACCCTATTTAGTACTTGTGACAATGAGGAAAGAAACCTTTAAAGAAAATAATGAAGAACTGTAATTGAAAACAAAATTTCTCTTTCTCTTGAAATGCATTTAAAAGTACACTGTACTAGGGAGGCTTTATTTCCTACACTGTACGAGATGAAAAAACAAGAATGGGCAACATAAATAACACAAAGAAAAAGTAACAACTAGAAAACAGGAATTCTGCTTTTTCAGAATTTAGTGTTGCCCGCAATGAAAAAAAAAATACGTACATAAATATAGGTAGTACAAAACATATTTCAGTTTTAAGACTTAAAACACACGCTTTTATTTGATATAAAATGACGTCATCCGCATCAGTTGAAGAATTCTTCATTTACGACGCAGTCTAAACAACATCTACAGTTAAGCACGCATGGGACATCACTATCGCTGAATAATACACAAATCTAAAATAAATAAATAAATAAATAAATAAATAAATAAATAAAAGAAATGTCGTCATTCAAGAAACTCGACAAAAAAAATCGACTATCTCATATAATCGGTTATTCATAGGTCTTCATTTGTTTGTAGGGTAATTCCGGGATTTATGCCGCACTTTTTTTTGAATTTGTGTATAAAGTCCCATGATGGACATAAAATAAAAAAAATCATGGTGTGCTGTTTAATGTTAAATGTACAACGCGAAAAAAATTCAAAACAAATAATTAATATTTTTTAACAATTGTTTTCTAAAACATTACACTGCGACGCGTCACCCGTACATTCAGGCTGAGACGCCACACTTGTGCGGTAGTTATGCCGCGCTTGAAGAGAATGAAATTATAAGTAAAAATATTTTTAAAAAATATTCATATGTGGACTACAATTAGCGATGTAATAACAAAATGAAACTAAATGAGTTCAATGAAACATATTAGTAGATTAAAATTAAAAATTATTGCCTACTTTCACTATTAAAATTATCGACTTTTTTTTTATTAAATTTTAATTATTATTTGAGCAACAACGTAACATCAATGTATTAGAAAGGGAAAAGAAGAAAAGTAAAATTGTGTTTACATAATTTATTTGTTAACCCTTTCGGGACCGGTGGCTTTTACACAAATTTTATTCGGTTGTTACCACTTTTTAAAAAGAAGTTACCTTTACTTAAATAATCATGAAAATGCTCTAATTAAACAAAGCAAATATTACTTTTCTTTTTTACTGGTGCCAGAAACAAATCTTGTAAGCTCTTTATGAAGGTGCTTATGTGCCCCTATGGTCCCGAATGGGTTAAGAGACTTGTTTTTTCGACTACAATCTACAGAAAAAATGTCGAAAAAGCACAGACTTTATGTAACTACATTTAAACACATGATGCAACGAAGCCAATTGCACTTCCTCTTTTTTGAAGTAGTTTGCAAAGAACGTCTGCGTTACGCGTAATCCAATTTTTCATTATTATCATCTTGATTTGCATCTTTCTTGCCCTTTTTACTTTTTATTTTCCCCTTTTTCTCCTTGAGTTTTAGTAAACTTGATAGCATGCCTAACATAGTTAGTCTGTGCAAAAATAAAAGGAAAAGTTAATAACACTTTATCATCCCGTACAAAAGAAACTGCGGCATGTATACCGGAATAGTAGTGCGGCATGTATCCCAATTTGCATGGTTTAGACGTCGGCCATCACAGTTACCTGCCATAGCTAAGGGGAATGTCGTAATCATACGCACGGTACTCTATACAAACGCTACACTTAGTTTTGATTTCGAAATCATGCATGCATTTAGTAACTAGTGTATGAAAAGCATTTAAACATAACGTGTTTAAAAGTTTGGACAGTGAAATCAAGCACTTACGTCAAATTAAGGATTGTACTTCTATAAGTAAACATCGAAATGGGATTCACGCTGTACACTGGTTAAAATAATGTCAATGCGCACCTATACTGTGCGTTTGACGACCATCTATCGATAATTACAAGAAATACAAGAGGTGCGGCATCTATCCCGTATGCGGCGACTCTCCCGGAGTTACCCTGATATTAACATACACACTTAAAATTAAATTTCGTTCATAATAGCTCCCTGTTTTATTAGAAATTATTCATTTATATTTTTTCAAAATAGCACGCATTTTAATTACAAATTTTTAAGTTGTTATGAGAAAATGGTAACAAAAAATTATAATTACTATTTTCCAACTGTGTTTCCTTTACATTCTACAGAAATGGTGTGTTTGAGTTGCCAACATTAAACAAATGGCGCTGAAAACTACAAAAAAAATTAACATTTCAAAAATAAATTGAGATTCAGTTTTCAAACAAATTGGGTTTAAAAGTACTTTTTTTTCAAATACGGTGGTATAAAAATGGAAAATGTGCGATGCTTACAGATTTAAAAAATTGCAGTAGAGTATTTAACAGTACAACGATACATCTGATTTGTTTTACGGCTGGATTATACAACGGAACGTTATTTTTTAGAGATGACACCTTAATACCTTCGAAAAGGAAATAGCATACTGGGAGCTAAAAAGCGACAAAAGTCCGTTTATCTCTCTCTACTTCAGAAAAACATACACGAAGCAAGATAGACTAGGAGGCAGCTTCACTGACCGTCACCTCATCGAGTTGGCGATTGAAACTTCAGGATAAGACAGAACTCGATTAGCATATTAAAATGCAACGGGGCAGGCAGGTCCTATCTTGGTGGAAAACACCAGCAGACCCGATTTTAGTGGTGGATCGGTACGTTTAGCATTGTGTTTTACATCCAAAGATATGGAAACGTGAAGGACTGGGAACATCAAAACACACTGTTAGACCTACCAGTCAAATACTAAAATAGGGTTTGCGGAAGTTTTCCACCAAGATAGGACTTGGCAGACCCGTTGCATTTTAATCTGCGATTCGAATTTTAACGAATCCTGGAATTTCAGCTGTCAACTTGATGACGTGATGGTTTGTGCAGGCCCCTCCCAGTCTAAAAGAATATTAGGACATTTGTTCAAAGAAGAGTTGCAGACTTGCTAATAATTTAGCAGTTTTTTTAGGTGCGTTCGTAATTATATAAATACGTAGCACCTATAGTCGTCGTTCAGTCCGTCCGTCCGTCCGTCTGTCCGTCCGTCTGTCTGTCCGCATGTAACAGAGCAAAAACTACCCAACCGAATGGTCTGAAATTTCAAATATATGATTGTTGCAAAATTTTGTCGAGCCATTTTAAATTTTATGAAAATCGGATGTATAGTTTAATTACAGGGACAGTCAAAAGTTTTTCTTTACATTACGGCCAATGGGAAAAATTATTGCAAGTGCATTTTAATGATATTAGAGCCTTCCGAATGATCTGAAATTTTAAAGATATAACTGTTGCAAAATTTTGTCGAGCCATTTCAAATTTTAGGAAAATCGGATGTATAGTTTAATTACAGGGACAGTCAAAAGTTTTTCTTTACATTACGGCCAATGGGAAAAATTATTGCAAGTGCATTTTAATGATATTACAGCCTTCCGAATGATCTGAAATTTTAAAGATATAACTGTTGCAAAATTTTGTCGAGCCATTTCAAATTTTAGGAAAATCGGATGTATAGTTTAATTACAGGGACAGTCAAAAGTTTTTTTTTACATTACGGCCAATGGGAAAAATTATTGCAAGTGCATTTTAATGATATTACAGCCTTCCGAATGGTCTGAAATTTTAAAGATATAATTGTTGCAAAGTTTTGTTGAGCTATTTCAAATTTTAGGAAAATCGGATGTATAGTTTAATTACAGGGACAGTCGAAAGTGTTCCGTTACATTACGGGGAATGGGAAAAATTATTGCAAGTGCATTTTAATGATATTACAGCCTTCCGAATGGTCTGAAATTTTAAAGATATAATTGTTGCAAAGTTTTGTTGAGCTATTTCAAATTTTAGGAAAATCGGATGTATAGTTTAATTACAGGGACAGTCAAAAGTGTTCCGTTACATTACGGGGAATGGGAAAAAATTATTGGAAGTGCATTTTAATGATGTATCAGACTATGCGCTTTATGAAGTGCAAAAAAGTATACATTCAGTTCAATATGGGGTGCAAAAAATAATTATAAAACTAGTTATAGTACGAACGCACCTCATTTGCCACGTTTGACGAGCAATTTCCAACTTGTTTTTAATTCAAATGTCTACCACTATTTCGTAATAATAATATTCACCTTAATTAATTCGTCATTAAACTAGAAGAATATTTTCCACTATTGGAAAATAGTGGTAGATACCTAAATAAATTAATCCATGCTAAATTGGCAGCACTGAAAAAATAGAAGAATTTCGCATTTTGGTCTACAGGGTGATTCAAAAAAGATGGGAAACATTTTAAGAGGTGATAGTACACACCCAAACAAACATTTTGTATCAAAGAATGCATAGTCGAAAACTAAACGTAAGAAAGTTAGAGGGCGCCAAAAGTTATGTTCTTATACGAGGCAAAAACACACAATGAACGATTAATTTAAGTTACGAAAACAAATTTAATGGCATTTGATTACAATAAGTGCTCAAAACATTGAACGGCAGCTGTTATGCACGCAGTACAACGGCGAAGAACAGATTGGGGAATTTTCTGAAACACACCAGGCACCACCGCGCTCGCCGGATCTTTCATGTCTCGATTTTTTTTTTTTTTTTTTTTTTTTTTTTTTTTTTTTTTTTTTTGTGTGTGTGTGTAAGGACAGCTAAAGGCTCTTGTGTATGAGACTCCCATTGAATCCGCAGAAGAACTTGTCGCCAAGCTTTCGGTTGCTGTAGGGGAAGTTCGCGATATTCCTGGTGTGTTTCAGAAAATTCGCCAATCTGTTCTTCGCCGTTGTACTGCGTGCATAACAGCTGCCGGTCAATGTTTTGAGCACTTATTGTAATCAAATGCCATTAAATGTGTTTTCGTAACTTAACTTAATCGTTCATTGTGTGTTTTTGCCTCGTATAAGAAAATAACTTTTGGCGCCCTCTAACATTTTTACGTTTAGTTTTCGACCATGCATTCTTTGATACAAAATGTTTGTTTGGGTGTGTACTATCACCTCTTAAAATTTTTCCCATCTTTTTTGAATCACCCTGTATAAATTGGCGTATTAAGCGAGATTTTTTTGTCTCAAGGGACTGAAACTTTATCGCATATTAAGGGAACAGAGGACCTTTATTTGAGTAAAAATCGACCCCGATATCGTCATTTGTTTTTGTGTGTATTATTATTCTCCAATTTGTGCTACATCATTCGTGGAAAACAGCACGCAGATGCGATTATTTTACGCAAAGTCACAAGTGTTTTCCTTTTGTTCACAAACAATTTTTTGGCCTTTTCATATACCTTACTAGGGGGCTCTGCCCCCTACGAGCTACGCTCGTCAAACCCCGTTCAGACGCCGCAGACTCTAACAGCACGCTAATTTGATCGGCTTTAAAAAGATTTCGGAAGATTGAATTATAATTTGAATCTGACAATTATAATCTGACGTGATTTTCACCAAACTTTCCTTTCTCTTTCTAATATTCACGTAAAAATACTTTTGTTAGAAATGAAATATTATGATCATCTTAAAAAATATATCAAATAAATGTCTTGCGCAATTTTTAAATTTAAACTGTTTTGCAATATTATTTTTTCTTCATTTTACGTAATAAGTGTAATGTGACGTAAATGTGACGTAAATTCTCCTATTTAAAACCTCTAACGCATGTTAATGAATTTATTATTTTACAATATTCTTTCTCTTTTAAAATTCACGTGTAACTATAGTTTTTATGACGTCATTTTCAATGAGTCCCTGCTTTTTATATTTTCTGTTTATAATAGCCATGTGTAAAATAAATTTTTAATTTGAAGCAAACGTTATTGTTTGCGCTGTTTATACAGTTGGCAACAGTTTAAATTAATGCAATTTTCTAAAATATGGAAAAAATATCTCTCGAAATGCTGAAAATTTGAATTTAAAATAGAAATAAAACCTCAAAAAATGAGTCAAATTAAAAAACTAAATGCAGTCTGCACACCGGGAAATTCTGACGCATAAAATGATCTAAAAATGAGTAAATTCCTATGTATAGTTTTTGCTCCTATAAAACTTTTTTAATGGAACGATTTTGTCCAATTTGGCATTTAGTATCTCTTAAAATAATTCTTCGATTTGAAAATTGTCTGCATCAGCGTGTTTATCAAACATTTCTCTATAATACTACCGATTTTCATATTTTTGTATGCAACAGTTTTTTTTTATATTAACGAAGAAAGGCCATGCTTAAGCATTCAAATTTTATGCCGATCTGCCGGGAATATCTACGCAGATTTTCATTGGTCCATTTCCAAATCAAAACTTTTTTTTATATATAGAAGGATATCTGTTTTTCTCAATACTGAAGGTTCAGTTTTTTTTGTTTTTTTTTGTAAGGCTCCTTCCTACTTAATTTCGGATCAAAATTTATGACACTGATAAGGAAGAATCCTGATATTGCGTAAAAAGAAACTGTATGCATTTTATAATTCGACTTCGTTAAGATAATTAAATTTGATTTTTAATTTATTATAAGGCAGAATTTTGATGAAAATCGATAGGGAATTCAGAAGAAATATCCCTAAAAAAGTAACTATTTAAGGAATTAAAAACTCGACGCACAGATTTGTTCGTAATAGAGTTTTACGTGATTAAAATGCAAAATAGAGGAAATATCTAAAAAATTAAGACGCAATGAGTATTTTAAAATTTTAAATTTTTTAAAAAGATCTCAAAATTATGATAAGATTGGAAATTTCTTTTAAGGTGCTCTATATACTTATAGTGAAATGTATATCTGCACAAAATTTCAAATCTCTATTATGAAAATTAAAATAATTTTTTTTAAACGTCTACCGTCCCCCTAAGCGGGATCACATAATAACCTTTCGCGTATCAAACGTGGTGTTTTTGCATTAGTCCAATGGGCGATGTTCAAGGGGTCAGAAAAATCCGTGTATTAAGCGGGATTGCGTATTAAACGTGAGTATTTTAATCGGGCCCGATTGTATTTCAACTATACAAATTTGATTTGTATTTTTCGATATAATGCACGCATAACATCACCGTAGATTTGTTATAGGTTAATACGGGCGTGTATCAGTACGTTTTAGCCCTCACATATAAATAATTGAGTGAAATGTATGAAATTGCTACATTGTATGAGTCCTTTTCAGACCTGCCAACCTTTGAAAATGAGAAATCGTAGCACACAAAATTTAAATTAATCTGGAGGTTGGTTGGTTGTTTTTTCGTGTTATACAGCCATCTTTTGACATTTGTAAAAGGAATAAGGTTTCAGTTTCAACGCAATATAGTAAATTTTTTCCTCTTAAAATTATTATACGATTTTTAGAGTTTCTTTTCGTTTCGCAGCGGTTTTTTTTTTTTTTTTTTTTTTTTTTTTAACACTTGTAAAAGGAACCAGGTTCCAATTTTTTAGCCCATTGCAGTAAATTTTGACGAAATTCCTGATATTTTTCCCGCGATCATTTCAGGATATTCACAATTTTTTCCCCACAATCGTAATTCCCATTTTTCTATCACGATTCTTTGTTGAAATCTGCACTTTTTACCATGAACTTTTAACGAAATTCGCGTTTATTACCGCGATCCTTTGACGAATTTTGCGTTTTTTAGCAGAATCCTTTGACGAAATTAGTGTTTTCTTTCTGCGATCTTTCGGTGAAATTTGCGTTTTCTTACTGATCTTTCGATGAAATTTGCATTTTCTTACTGATCTTTTGACGAAATTCACGTTTTCTTTCTGTGATATTTTGATTAAATGCACGTTTTTACCGGAATCCTTTAACGAAATTTATTTTCTTCTGCGACCAATTGATGAAATAGATTTTTTTTTTTACGTTGTCACTTGTCGAAATTTGCGAGAGTTTATCGCAAATCTTGCGATTTTGCACACTATTTCAAACCTTGCCCCACAAAAGACCCCCCACCCCCCCCTCGAAAAACTCTTAAAATGGCAACCTTGTTCCTAAGGAAGGGAATTCCTGTATAAATATTTACAGAAACACGATTCACCCGAGGTTAATATACATAAAGAGTGTTTTATGTTAAAAAATTTGTTTTGCAGCCTAGATTTTTTTCCCATGAGCATTTTTTAATGACCGAATTTTCGGATTAATGGCCAATTTTTTAAAACTTTCGGAAATGAATACTTTGAAATTTTGTAAATTTCGGTACTGAATCACTCCAGAAAAATATGCTCTTCGGGATAAAAATCGCAACTAGAAACAAAAAATGCGTTTGTGTCTTTTGCAAAAAATCGTACTTTAAGACCGCTTTTCGTAGCATCGTAGTTAATAGATCCAAATCGTAGCAACTACAATTTTTTCATAGCAGTTGGCAAGTCTGCCTTTTCTATAGAGTCACTGTGCACAGGAACGCATTTCTGCAAACGGTATTTCAAAGAGAGGGGGGAGGATATATTCCAGAAGGCGCGATAGTAGACCCGAAGGCGGGCATTTTCTAACTTTTACCGACCCCCATATGTGAATATTGTTGGAAAGGCCTGTGACCACTTATTCATGCTATGCACATCCCGCGCCTCTACCCCCAAATTTTCCCTCCGAGGGGGCACTTTTCTAAATTTTGTGGACATCATTCATGCCCTCCGAGGGCAAATTTGGGAGGAGGGGCTCGGGAGCTGCATAACATGAATAAGTGGTCACAGGACTTTCCGACAATACTCACATGTGGGGGTCGGCAAAAGTTAGAAAAATGCACCCCTTTAATTCTACTATCGCGCCTTCTGGAATACCCCGCCCCCCCCCCCCCATCTTTTAGAAATACTGTTTGCAGAAATATGCTACTGTGCACGGTGACTCTATAGAAAAGGACTCATAGAATGTACACTGTAAAAAAAAAGGGACTAAAAAACGGAAATACTACTGGCAGTCTAGACGCCGGTACTATTTCCGTTTTTTTACGGGAATTTTTACCAGAAAAATTTCCGCTTTTAATCAGAAAAACGGAAAATTTTCTGTAATTTATGGGTAAAAATTCCCGTAAAAAAAACGGAAATAGTACTGGCGCCTAGATTGCCAGTAGTATTTCCGTTTTTTAGCCCGTTTTTTTTTTTTTTTTTACAGTGTAGCAATTTTATAAATGTCACTCAATTATTTATATGTGAGGGCAAAAACGTTGATACACCTTCGTACGTGTATCAAAAAGTAAAACATATAAGAAAACTACGATAGTGTCATTAGCTATTCCTATCGAAAAAACACCAGTTGATATAACTGAACTACATTAAAGTTGGCTGAACAAACCATTATTTTACGCGTTCTTTTCTTTATTTATATAGAAATGTCACAAATTTACCGAAAATCTCTTAATATATATATATATATATATATATATATATTTCCTTTTTGAAGAAGGTAGAAATTGAGAAGAATTCTACAAGAATTCCCGCCCTAAAAATAAAATAGTGATTGAAATTCCTGTTTGTTTCCTCTAATCAGAGAAAGCTTTTAGTTCAGCGAAATCATTTTAATTAAATTATTTTCAATTAACACACACGCAATACTTAGGTGACATGTAAACACATACCCATTAGCAGAAAAGAGGGGCACGACACATGCTTTCCCCATTACGGTCATGAACTAGAGGCGATCGAAATTTGCCTAATGAAATCGATTTTGGTTCCGCAAAGGGTGAGAACCACTTTCAGAGACGGAAAATATGTCCCGTACTCTTTGCGCATTTTTCCTGCTCTCATCGGCTGTTAATATAAAATATTTCCAGAGTTTATTTCATTTTTATGATTAATATTATTTTCTGTTACAATTTTTTTACACTGTTTTATTTAACTGAACCTGGTTTTTGTATGTAAAGAGTTTATTTTGTAATCGGTTTATGATTTTCCCCATTTTATGATGGGCTAGAATTATACAAATTATGTACAAAAGTGAGTTTTCGATGACAATACAACATTTCAATGTTTTTACAACTCAATTATAAATTAATGTATTAATTTTAAGGAATTTTTCAATTAAGAGGTCTTAAGATTCTTAAAGCTTCAAAATTTATATATTTTTTAATTTTTTAAATGTGAAACTGTTATATTTTCTGAACAGTTTGATATGATTTTTTCCTTGAAATTCCTATTAGAACAGAGGTTATGCCTTTTAGAATTATACTCGCTCAATAGCTGAAGCGGTGTTTCTGAAACTTTGAAGTCATTATTCTCCAAATGACGTTTTTCGGCATAACGCGCACGATATCTCAAAAACTTCTGAATATTTTCTCATGAAATTTTCAAAACTTGTGTTTCATGTTAGTCTGTATAAACTGAACCTAAAATTTCCTTTTTATTGTTCAAAAAATATTTTTTATATGATTATGCTGTTGAAATTTTCAAAAATGTGCATTAGCTAAATACAACTCTGTATTAAAAATATAAAAATTCTTTAAATACAAATTTATTTAGGTTCAAGATAGTTATTATCATCTGAAGTATAAGTAGGAACCAAAAAATTTATTCTAGTAGCAAAATATATTTTTTAATCCTGCGCGTAAGCTGTTACACAAATTTTCTGCTCGTCAAATGCCTGACAATTTGGAGTTCCCCCCTTATAAATGCTAATTCTGCATTTTGCAGTTTTTTAAATGCATGAAATATAAAACATACCTATATCTTTTAATCCCAACAAAAATTTTGTTTTAAAATCGCATACATTTTTATATATTAACAGTTGAAAATTGTCTTTTTATTTCATTTTTTTTTCTAATTTTAAGAGTCACAGGTGAGACAATTTTAAGAGTCACCTTAAACGTCACAGGTGATCAATCACCCTGAAATATTCTCTGTAACTCGTATATATGTACAAGGTGTTGCCAAATTCTACCGACAAATAAAGAGGAGTGATAGTAGGCATCAAGAGAATGAAAAATGACCATAGAACATGGGGTCGCAAAACCACGCATTTAATGAAGAATACAAGGTGTTCTACCTTAACTCAATTTGGATTGACGGTCACAACTTTCAGAAAGCTAAAGTATATTACAATAAAACTTTTAATAGACATTATCACCTTTGTTTTAAATGTGATAACATGAAAAAAATGTAGTAAAAGTTTCCATTATACGCGCCAGCAGTATGCACTGGACGTTCCACATTCCGGACTGTGAGTGTTCATACGGTATCATGGATTGCTTGAGCACTCTGTTTTTCCAGAACTTTTCGTGGGGTATAACATTTCACACAAAACAAGGTACATTTCGTTGCATTTTCATAGCAATGCTTTAGTTTTTCTCAAAATTATTACCGTCAGCCGTAGGTATTTAAAGAAGTTTATTTCTTCCATACCTCTCCTAACAATATAAAAAAATATTTGATGTTTCGATTGTTTTAAAATAATTATATTATATTATTTGTATACTATTATATTACTCATATATTATTATCATATATAGCGATGGTAGTAGAAGAGATGAAGTTTAAATATACCAGATTAAACACGCAAAGTACTGAAGACTGAAGTTTAGAGTCATTTTCTTTACGATGTTATTTATTCAAAATTCTTCAAATTCAGATCGTGGATTTATATAATACATACAACTATAAACTGGTGCATTAAAATGCTAAATACATTTTTCTGATCTTGCATTCAAAACATATATACAATACAGATACTTCCCGTTCATAAACGCACTTTTCAGAGAAATTTTAACAACGGAATTGACTTACATCGAGAAATTATCATCTTGTAGTTTTCAATTGACTTGCTTTGTTTAAAACCCTTTGTATTATCGCGTTACAATCTGTAACCTATCCAAAAACCAATGTTACTTATACAGTGGGCTTTACCAACCAGACGATTTTATTGATTGCTCCCAACTCGTTACACAGCACTTAATATAAATTATCCATACAATTCCCAACAGACGGCGATATTGAGTTCATTTTTTATGCCAAAATTTTATGGATCATTTAAGAAGTTTTGCACCATTATTGCTAAAATGCTCTTCGTAAATTTTGTAAAATTAAAAAGCGTGAAGACGTCCAAAAATGGATTTTTTTACAAAGGTATGTTCTCATACTTTATGATTTTGATTTAGAAAATTGACAATGCTTATGGGAAGTATGCGGTTTTTTGGTTATTACAGATCTAAATAAAAATAATATTGCCCAGTTAAACTGATGGCATTGAGCTCACAGGCTTTCACACTAATTGAATATTACAGCCTTATTTTTTCAAAGAATAATGCCTCTCTAAAATTAAATTAATGGGAGGATTAGCTCCCGCATTTACTATCTTTATACCTAACCAATCAACTTGCAAATCTAATCAGGGTCTTATCGGAATAAACCGGCATACTAAATTTGAAGCAAATCGGATATTTGTGCATAAAAAACTCATTTATCTAAATTAGCCTTCCCTAGTTCCTTCCCTTTTATACTTAACCAATAAACTCCCAAAACTAATCAGGAGAGCGCCATAGCAGAATAAACCTATAAGGTAAGCTGGGGTAACTGGACCCACGAGGTAACTGGGTCATAGGCTATTTTATGAAAAACCGTTGATGTTTTTTAAGTTTTAGCTTTTGTTAACATTGCACCACTATCTCTACTTTTTACAACAATGGGTGTCAACTCAATCATAAGTCTGCCTTTGTTGTGATAGGTTGCCGAAAATTCGGGTTTCTTTTTTAAAAAACAACGTCAATTTGGTTGAATTCCCTCGGCTTTTTATTAAAATAAGGTAAGTACCTTTATTAAACAATCTTTTTTTTTAAAGATTAGACACATAAATACATTAATATTATTAGGTATCTATACATATTTACTTAATGTTTCAAATGTGAGGCCGGTGTTCCAGTTACCCTATAAAATTTTAAAAGCATGTTGGGGGTATCAAACCAAATTTCTT
Source organism: Maratus speciosus (assembly GCA_963932465.1). Taxonomy (NCBI): domain Eukaryota; kingdom Metazoa; phylum Arthropoda; class Arachnida; order Araneae; family Salticidae; genus Maratus; species Maratus speciosus. Next base: position 17,213,251 of record OZ010793.1, on the reverse strand, counting down.
AAGGTGTGATAGCTATAGCTCAAAATTTTACGATACAGATGTAGCGGCGTACATAAGGCGAAGTGAGATTATTAGAAAATTATAGAAACGAATAAAAAATAGTTCTGTTCGATATAAAAATATGGTTACATTCTGCACAGGTTTATTGGACATATCGAACTTCCAATGTGGTAAATAAAAAAGAGAATGAGATACTTAAGTACTTACGTAGCCGTTTGTTCATAGATTTATCGTGTTACTTTTTCCCTTAAAATATCCATGTAACTTTTATACTTATTACCTATACTAAAGTACATAAGTCTTACTTAATTTTTATGGCTTTTGTATAAATGGATCTAATATTTTCACATTTAGTGCGTTTTTTAGACATATTGACAGCAAAGGTTTCCTTATAATGCTCATTTGTTGATATATAATTTACATGATCTGCTTGGTTTAAATTTTGTTTAGTTGTTTACACTTTTTCAAACAGGACTTGATACCCAATAAAAAAAAAAAAAACGCTTGTGGAACATAGACTTGGTCTACTTGCCGCATAAAAATGGGGCAACTGGACCCATGTGGAAAGAAAGATGAAACATATATATATACATATTATTTTTAGATATTAAAATGTAATTCTGAACATTTCTGTCTGATAGAGGGGACCAAACAGAACCCATTTAGAAAAGTTCAGACTTTAATTCAAATGAATATTAGCCTTTTGAAGCTGAAATGACAGAACCGCCAGAGTCACACTGTAAAATCATAGCTCAGTTGCCCCACGTAATCTTATACAAAATTTGAAGCAAATCGGATATTTCTTCATGATAAAAACATTTATCTAAATTAAGGGGGGATTAGCTCCTCCATTTTCCCGCTTTATACTTAACCAATGAACCTTCAAATCTAATTAGGGAAGTGGCTTATCAGAATAAACCTATATACAAAACGTGAAGCAAATCGGACATTTCTGCATGAAATACCATTTATCTAAATTAAGGGGAGGGTATTAACCCCTTCCCCCTTTTATACTTGACCAATGAACCTCCAAAACTAATCAGGGAACCGCCTTATCAAAACAAACCTATATACAAAATTTTAAGCAAATCGGATATTTCTTTCAAGAGTTATCGCGTTACTTACATAAGTACATACAAACATACATTCATACAGAACCTGCGGGTACATTAGCTCCCAGGTTTTAATAGCCTGTGATCTAAAAATGCACCTTTTAGTCCATCATTTTTTATTTTTATGTTCTAATTTTTTTTAATTATTTTTTACATTCTTAAAGTGATGTATTCTAAATCCTGAGTTAATATTTTTCAAATCAGAGTTGTTGTGTCACAAATGGCTAAGATGAATTCTAATAACAAAATTGACTTACATTGAAAATTTCTCATCTTGTCATTTTTAATTAATTTTCTTTGTTTAAAATCGTGGAATGCGCCCTTACAATTTGCGATCACACATTTTTCCAAATTCTCCTAGAAATAACTGTTATCAACACTTCATCACAATAATTTGACGTAAAGCGCAGGAATTATAAAGCTCTTTTAGAACGAGACCCATTCAGACATATTTTCTGAGAGTCCCATCCAAAATTTAATAACGCCCCCAAAAATCAATACATTGTCGTTACCTCTTTACGCCTGAAAGCTAAGAAAAATTATTAGGTTGATATGAAAAGAGAGATTCAGGGTGTTAATTATTCGGATCACTTAATTTTCTTATTTAACCTATCCAATGAACTCAATTATCGTATATTGGTATGTTTACTATATGTATACTGTATATGGGTTAGTATTGTTGGAGTATTTGTTGAAAAGTGCAAATAACAGGGTTCCCACAATAGTGTCAAATTTTGGCGACATTTCCAAATTTCGAGACGAAAATAAGTTGCCATATAAGAGGCCAAATTGGAGATAGCTGGCTAATTTGTGGAAACTCCCATTTACATCAATTAATCTTCCAAAATCGAGCTCACTGCAGTTTATCCGCGCATTTAAGGTTTTTTCAAGGCTTTTCTACTTTTTACTGCATTTAAAATATATATATACATGTATTTTCTAAATTTTTGTGAATTTTAATGAAAGCACGTTTTTTTTAAATAATTTTTTTACTTTATATTTATTTATATAAATTACACATAACATTTTAAATAAATTTTTACATTTATATTTAGTTACATAAATTGTACATAACATTTTACATAAATACTTGCATTTATATTTATTTATATAAATAATATACATTATAAATTCGCTCCTGTTGCCCCCCCCCCCCAAAAAAAAAAACAACCTTAGGAATAGAATTAAAAAAAAAATCAAAGTCCAATTCCTGCATTGTCCTCAAAAATACTCATATATTTCAAATTTCAAAGGTCTATGTTAACAGGAAGTGGGTGAAAAATGCGTCACAAGATTTGGCTGCCACATGCAAACAGAATTGTAAGTTATAAGAAAGAAAGCATGTAATAAAGCTCTTTTGGAAAGCCATTCAGACATATTTTCTGAGAGACCCATCCAAAATTTAATAACTCCCCCCAAAAAAATCAATACGTTGTCGTTACCTCTTTACGCCTGAAAGCTAAGAAAAATTATTAGGTTGATAGAAAAAGGGATTCAGGGTGATAATTACGCGGATCACTTAATTTTCTTATTTAATCTATCCAATGCCAGTGAAAAGAGAGAGATAGGAAAAAAAAAAGTAAAAATTTTGGCAAAATAAGCTTCCGAAATCAGGGTTAATGTATTTGAACTTTGGTGAGGGGAGATGGAGTTTCCATTAACATAACAAAAGCATTTTGGTCGAAAACGTGTAGAAATAATTTCATTAATTAGCTTTCTATTAGGATGATTAGGGAGTTGTTGATAAAAATGATAACGTGTCTCAGACAAATACACTTGCAAATTTCTAGTCAAGTGTGGTATTAGGGGAAAAAAACACTTTTTTAATCGGTTTCACGTAAAAGCAATGATGAAATTTAATAGCAGAGATTAAAAATGTAATAATAATAAATCTGTAAGATTATGTACATTTCTTTTTCTTTTTTATTAATGAAGCGTATTTATCAGGCTAAAATAATCTTTTTCTGCTTTGATCACTTCCGAATTTGCATTCACTTTCACTTGTCCGATTTACTTTAACTCTTTATCTACTGACGGCACTACCATTAGAATAACTTGTTATAAAATGCATCTAATACATCAATTAGTTGTAATACAGTTTAGAATGAGTTATAGATACATTACTTTATCTTGTTCCAAAAGCATTATGGGTTACACAAAACAAAAATATTTTTTTAAAGGATAATTTCTTTTGCCTCTTATCTTTTCAACTTTCTTGGCGTTGAGGGAGCGGTGGGGGGGGGGGGGGATTTTTCAATTCGGAAATATTTCCATATTTCTATTGTAAGAACATTATATTTGTACATTTCCTAATTCTACAAAATGCTAAGAAAAATATTTAAAATAAAAGATTTGAGTGTTGTTATAAATATTGCACAAAATTCTTATAAATTCAAATTAATGAATCCTTCTAAATCCTTCAATCCTTCTAAAATCCATCTAAAATTTATTACATGATTATATAAAACTTCTAATGTAGTTTAAAAAATTCACGAAAAATGCTTTAGAAGATAAAATTTTCATGAATTCATAATTCAGCACATAAAGGGTTAAACTATCCGTTTTACTCAGACTTTATGATACAATAACATTACATTGATTTTTGTGAAAAATAGTTTTGCATTATTTATTTGTGCAATATTTTTCTCGCTCTTTTATACAAAAATTAGGAACCAGATGAAATTTTTATATATTATAAAAATATTTGTTATAATATTATATTTTATAATATATAAAAATATTTGCTATATGAGAGGCTCACAGTCATAGTAGACCAAGTCCATTTTGAAAAAAAAAAAAAAAAAAAAAAAAAAAAGAGTGAGAGTCCATTTAGAATATAAAAACATGAAAACATTTAAAATGCTTCATTAAAATCCATTACTACCTAGGTGTGATAAAATATATCCAAATGTTTTCCCAAAAACTAAAAACACTAGATGTTAAAATCGCCAAGCGCTTTCGGCTAACCTGCTTAAGCTCTTGTCAAGGAGAAGAGAATTGACTGAGAATAAGACTTCTTTTTTTCTTTGGACTTCTTTCAGAGAGACTTTTTTAGGAAAGACTTTTTTTGGTAAATCGTGTGAAATTATTAGAGATTGGTTGGGAAGTGATGTCGCATCCTCCCTACAGCCCTGACGTGGCACCATCTGATTACCATTTATTTCGAAGTTGGCAGAATTCTTTGAATGGTAAAAATTTCAAAAATGAAGATGAGCTTAAATTGTTCTTGGTTCAGTTTTTGTATGATAACGCCTGGATGTTCTATGAGCGCGGAATCATGCAGCTGGAAGAAAGATGGCAAAAGGTCCTTGAACAAAATGGAAAATGTATAATTGATTAAAGTTTATTCCTTGTCTTAAAAAATGAGTTTTTTTCCATTCTACAAAACCGAAATTACTTTAAACTTACACTATGTCCAAAACTACTTAAAAGATGAAACAATATTTAAAAAAGATGTTAAATTACTTTAATACCTTAATACTTTCAACTATTAAAACATAGCCTTCGTCAGAGAAATATAAAAAATACTACTGTTATTAACGTCTAATTTTCAAAATTCACGTAGATGGTGACGAAAGAAGTGAAAGTGGAAGTCAATTTTTTAGATCCGAAAACATTGGGAAAATAAAACATGGATATAGGGAAGTGGAATATTACTTGTTTTATGATTCTTTAAGCAAACTGAGCCAAATTCTGTGTATGTGCTAGGATAAAACGTCATTACAAACAGTATTTTCTTTAGTAATAATTTCTATTGACTCGTGGATAATTCTTTGAGGGATATATAATTTTTGCTTCTTCGAAATTAACTTGTATATTCTGCTTCTACTTAAGTCTTGACAGGGCTGTTGTAGATCGGTTATACTTTAAACCTCTCAAATCACACTTTTTAAAGATGAATTAAGCATTTCTACTTTTACCGAAATTACTTTCCTGCCAACCCAATATTTTCAAAAGACTAAATATTATATTTTAAAATAGACTATTAAATAGAACCGCGAATTCTCTTATATGATAGACGTATGTCATACGTATAATAAAATAAGTTAAAATTTAAAAAGAAAACGTCATGAATGCCTATTTATTTTTAAAATATATTTTTCATTTTTAATCTTTTCAAAGTTTTCGGCTGTCAATTAAAATAAATCCTTATGTATTTTTCAAAAAACTTATTTAAAAAAGAATGTCTGGAACTAAAACTTGCTTGCCATGTAACTTATTTTTATTTTGGAAAGTTCGACTCAAAATCCTTTCATCTTAGAGAACCTGTCGGATTCATTATCTTAAAAAAAATTCCAATTACAGAAATCCTAAAAAAATCCTAGTTACCGAAGACCTTTTTTTTATGTTATTACTGTCTGGAAAGGCTGAAAGATTGAAACCGTTTGCTTCACTAATTCTAATCCCAAATTTCGTTATCTTTTTAAGGCTTCTTCTTATACAATACTACAACATATTTTTTAGATTTTTTCTTCGCGCTAACAACCTTTTTAAGGTTTCGTAAGTTTATTTATTTATTTGTGTGTTAATTTGTTAATTTATTTTGAAATACACAAAGTGTTCAGAAATTCTTTCTTTTTAGAAGAAAAAAAATCGGGTATATATATTTTTTTTAAGAATAAATATTATGTTATAAAATAAACTCTTAAATAGAACAGTTTATTCCCTTATACACCGTAAAAAATTTAGTGTATCGTTACTACATAAAATTGGTGGTAGCATTGCTGCCTTCAATTTATGGAGTACTTTAACCGATATAACTGGTGTTACGTTCCACCATAATAATGTAAATTCTGATATTTTCGCATATATATATGAGTTTAAATTACACCATTTATGTCAGTTAAATTACTCCATAAAATTGGTGGCATCAAGTTACCATCAATTTTATGGACTAACGTTGCACCAATTTTTTGCAGTGTATGAAAGACGTGTGTCATACGTTTTATACCAAAAATATAAAATAACACATTAAGTTAAAATTTAAAAAGAAAACGTCATGAATGCATATTTATTTTTAAAATATATTTTCCATTTTTAAAGTTTTCAAAGTTTCCGGGTGTCAATTAAAATAAATCATTATGTATTTTTCAAAAAACCTATTAAAAAAAAATTGTCTGGGATTAAAACTTGCTTGCCATGTAACTTATTTTTATTTTGGGAAGTTCGACTCAAAATCTTAGAAAATCTGTCGGATTCATTATCTTAAAAAAAATTCCAATTACAGAAATCCTAAAAAAATCCTAGTTACCGAAGAACATTTTTTCTGTTATTACTGTCTAGAAAGGCTGAATGATTGAAACCGTTTGCTTCACTAATTCTAATCCCACATTTCGTTATCTTTTTAAGGCTTCTTCTTATATACTACAACATATTTTTTAGATTTTTTTTTTCGCTAACAACCTTTTTAAGGTTTCGTAAGTTTATTTATTTATTTGTGTGTTAATTTGTTAATTTATTTTGAAATACTTTGAGAAAGTATGGTAAAAGAATTTTGAAATCAAAGTTAAAATACATGTTGCTATTATTTTTTATTTTTTAATTTTGAAAATACTGCACTTTTATGACAAAATAACGGAGTATTAAAATTAGAGATAGACAGAAAACTTGGTTTCGTTTTCGGCCCAAAATCTGAGTTGATCCGAAAGTTCGTTTTCGACGAAAATGCTGTCGAAAATTCAGCCGGACCGAAATTATCTGTGTTCCAAAAATCTGGTTTCTTCCTCTGGGAATGTTCAACATGACTCGTTGATTTGAGCTGTATCGGATTCAAAGAGACACGCTTTATTTATTTCGATGAACTTCACTGTTCATAATTATCAGTCATGTTCACGACTGACTCAAGGCGTGAGTGCAAATTATAAAGCAAGAAACGCGTATATGACTCAACTGTGAGGACGCTTTTTACGCGCCCATTAAAAGCTGCAGACTTAACAGTCATATAAAATAATAAGTTTGAAACCGCAGAAGTGTTTCGAAATACTCTTTCAAACATTTCTTTTATAACGGATGATCATTTATAAAAATCATTACAAAACATTTTTTAACCCTTTCAGCCTTGGCGGTCACAAATGTGTTTCTTACTTTTAAAATGCTTTAAACTATAAGATTAACGCCTTGCAGATACGTAAAAACCTCATAATCACATATGTGCATTCTATATTTTGACTTTTAAATGGACAAGTAACGCCATCTAGCTTTGAAATGGTTAAAAAAAAAAAGTTGGCAAAAGTTTTAAATTTTTTGGACTTTAATAAAAAAGTCAGAGCCGAAAGGGTTAAATTTAAATTGGGGACTGCTTTTCCGAACTAATAATTTGTGATAAACAATAAAAAATCCTAATATGTTTTTATGTCGTTTAAACATGTTGTGATACGACATTTTCCAAACGCCTTCAAAAATTCTTCCTTAGACTATTGCCATATGAAAAATACGCTAAATAACTACATCCATTAGGTTTCAGTAACTAACATATTCGTTAAATTTCAGTAAACCTAACTTCTGTGATTTGGTTAGTTACTTTCAATTTTATTGGCGTAAAAAGAATTTTTACCCCAAACTGAAAAAAAAAATAAATAAATAAAAAAATGCAGGGCCGAAAGGGTTAATGGGATGAAATTCGTGTAAATAGAAAAATAATTTGTGTCGTTGATGAATCAATGACATTTTATTTTATATGAAAATAAAAAAGCTTTGGTCAGAGGCACAGAGAGAGCCAACTTGGACCATACGTATAATTAATTAATAATTATGTACATTTATGTATGTATAAATTACTTTTAAAATGTTTGGACATGTTTGTTTTTGGCCGAAAATAGGAAGAATACCGAAATTTGGTTTCGGTTTCGGTCTTAAAAACCTGTTTTCGGTCGATCCTTAATTAAAATGTATGTGTAGAATCAGCACGAATATAAAAAATACTGTACAGGGTGTCCGGTCTCAACGGTGTCCAATGGCTAATTCCTAAACCGTTAGTCATAGACGTATAGTTCCAATTACAAAAATCTTTTAAATCAGGTAAAGAAATATTTTAAAAGTGATTTGGGTCAATAAAAACATTTCTTAAAAAATTGCGAAATTTAAATTTTTATACGGTCCCCCGGTCCTATAAGTTATATTTAGTGAAATTTTCCTCTTACACTGACAAGTAATACAAAAAAAGTCCCGTTATTCTACGATTAAAATTGACTGAGTAATAGCTGTTTAAAGTTAGAGCATATTTTTGGCTGCAAATTGGGGGTCATTCACAAATAATTTCGTCAGATATAAAAAATGTTTGGGAGTAAAATTAACATTGCAATATAAATTTGAAATCTTTAATCATTCTGGCATATTAATGGAAAATATACAATATGTAATAAACATTTAAGAAGAAAGAAAAAACAGAATTTTTGTTAAATAAAATGATTCTAAATTAACAGCCTGAATTCTTTACAAAATGATACGTATTTTAAAATATTATTAGATTGCACAAGCCAGCAAAATTTGGGTTATGTCATGTTTTTTAGCTTTTGATAATTGATTCTTATATATTCTGTACCGCTGAAACCGAAATTGACGTTCATTTTTAACTATCATATCAGGATTTTTCGCAAATTTCAAATTTCAAAGTTAAGAAGTTCAGTGTTAAAATTGAATTTCCTCCCCCATCTCATCGGACCACTCAGCTGTTTAGCTGTAATAATCCCAGGATAAGCAAAAATATCGAATAAATTTTTTAATAAAATAAAATAAAATAAAATAAAAAATGTTTTACATATGTTTTATTGTATGAGATTTTCGCTATATTTTAACTTACACATCTTCGATTTGCAAAAAAAATTTAACGTGATGGTTAAAAATGAAGGTCATTTTCAGATTCAGTGCTAAAAAGTACGTAAAAATCAATTATCAAAAGTTAAAAAACACCACCATCTCCTCTAGTTTATAGTATTCGATTTTTGTTATTCCTTAAATTTGAAAATTTATGATTTGCGAAATATCCTGACATGATGGTTAAAAATTAAGGTAATTTTCGGATTCAGTGCTAAAAAATACATAAAAGTTAAAAAACCCAACAATCGCAGTCTTGTATTATCTAATCTAAAACTTTTTCTTAATCTCCTTGGCAGAAATCTATCCGAAATTTTTTGTGTTATCCTGTAAAATAAGTATAAATGGTAATCACCGAGAATCTTAATAATATTAGATTGTTATCAAATTTGCGTCAGTATGTAAAATACAATCTCGATCGGATATTTAAAAGTGGGTTAAAGTTCGAGTTCAAATTTTGAACTGGAAAAACATACATACGATTGTTGAAATAACATAAAAACTTATAAAAAAATACATAATTTTTGTTAATAGAAATCATTAAAGAAACAGTCTCAAATCCTGACAAAATAAAACATATGTTATTTTAGCCAATTTGAGACTTAATCATAATACTTGTAGGATTTTTTTTTTCAAAGCGCAGATACACATGAAGTAAGACCTTCGAATACTTTAAACACTTGGTATATGATCCCTCAATGCCAAGCCGAACTCATTTGTTTTCAGAGTAGAAAAGTGGCATAAGTCATGCATTTTTAAAGTTTCATAACTTGCTCAATTTTAGCGTTATATGAATGGGACTTTTTTTGACTTACTTGTCAGTGTAATAGGAAAAAATTACTAAATATAACTTATCGGATCGGGGGACCGTATAGAAATTTAAATTTCGTATTTTTTTTAAGAAATGTTTTTATTGACCCAAATCGCTTTTAAAATGTTTCTTTACTTCATTTAAAACATTTTTGTAATTGGAACTATATGTCTATGACTAACGGTTTAGGAATTAGCCATTGGGCACCATTGAGACCGGACACCCTGTATATTAACACAAAATATTATTTGCTATTGATGTGATACATTGTGATAGTTACCACAGCAATACGAATTCTGGATTAGTACGAACATTCAGTAAATATTTTCTTTTCTCTCTTATTTTTCTCCCGGGGGTTGGAGGAATCTGAAAATCTTAGTTCTCTGAATGAGTTTATTCTCAATTAGATGATGTTAAAATTAAAACTGGAAGAAATTAGCATAGTGAAATTCTTGTTATTTTATTTTGTCATTTTACTCTATTTATTATTTTATTCATTTTTACACAATGTTAACCGTATCACACATACTTTAAGTGTATTCTCATTTATAACTATGTATCCTGGAACTGTACTTAAGCATTAGGAGTGATTATTAAATAGCTAATAAAGTATAATTGAAGAACTAAAAATGATAAATGAAAATTAAGAATGATTAATGAAAAACTAACGATGTGAAACACAGAAAGCAAAAATAAAATAAAGCTTCCGCTAATTCATTTATTGATTCCTTTATTGATTAAAAAAATCTAAACATATGCGCCTGACACGCTACATTACCAGATACTTGTAGATAGTTTGAAATTAATTGACATTGTGGAATGGAAGTTGAAAATCAATTTTCTACATAAAATATATAATATAAACTTTAAAAAAGGTTCACAGACTTATTTAAAGGGCGACTAATGAAAAAGATGTTACAAGCTTAAAATATGCATTTTATTTAAAACTTCTTGGTACTTTCAAGTTTTCCAAACTCATCATCAGAGAATATTTTAATAACTAAATGTTGTTTATTTATACAAATACGTCACTTTGTTTGAAAATGAGAACAATTAATAATAATATATATTTCCTCTAATTAAATTCAATCCACGGAACTGCTACTGCTACTTCTACTTTCAACTCTAGTAATTATTGGCTCTCCCATTTTCAAAACAAAGTGACGTATTTGTATAAATAAACAACAATTAGTTATTAAAATATTCTCTGATGATGGGCTAAGATGTTTAAGTACGCACTAAGGAGTTTTAAATAAAAAATATATTTTAAACTTGTAACATCCTTTTCATTACTTTAGTCGCCTTTTAAGTAAGATTGGGGACTTTTTTAAAGTTCACATTATATATTTTATGTTGAATCAAGGGGAAAAATTGCATTTCGTCTTATGATTTTATCGATTTTCTATATCACTGAAAATAAAATAAAATAAAGTTATTCATTGTGTGATTGCAAAAGTTCGCGCCCGATTTCAGATGCATCGAGTTTTGGAGTGCACTCAAGTTGTTTTAAATGGTGAAATGGAGTCAAATTGTCAACATTTAGTCTCCGTGCAATCCCTCAGTAATAATACGTGGATTAATATTAACTCAATCACGGACTAAATTATTGTCAATGCCAGAAGTTCGCCCAAAACGAATTTTATGGTTTAAGGGTGTCCGGGACACATTTTAAAATAATCTTTATTTATTGGGTTAAAATTTTGAAATGTTTTGTGATGGTTAACCATATCATTTGTAAACAAAATCCCATGAAAAAACTTCTCATAATTAAAAAAAAATTATTAAAAAAGTGGGATAATTTAAAATTGTTATAACTCGAAATATTATTAGTAGAATTTCATTTTTTCCAATTTAAATAAACAGCAATATATAAGTTTTAATTTTGATTCCGAATTTTTTAACATATTAATTTAAATAAAAATTAAAAATATTTAAAGTAAAAAAATAAAAATAAAAACATGATGTAACATAAAAAAAAATCATATTTTTAAAAGTAAATATTTTTTCCAAATTCGCTGAATCAAAATTAAAGAAAAAGAGTTGAAATGTTCCAAGTCTGAACCGTTTATCTTTAACGGTTCAGGACTTATAACAATTTTAATAGGAGAAATGGGGAAAAACCCCATCATGAAGAAAAACGCATTTTCACAAGACAACTATTGCTTGAAAGTTAGATTTTGAAAACAAACCAAAACGAAAACATTAATATTTCTTATTCCAATTAAGATAGAAACATGATTTAAACGTTATTTTAAGCAGAAGAAAACAGAGAAATTTTTAATGCAATAAATGTTTTTTTAGAAAATTTGAAGATTTTTGTGTCCTGGACCCCCTTAAATTGAAATCACCATTTCGAAATCGACAAAACCGCTTTTTAACTGCTCTAAGAGATCGAGATAAACGTCTTGAATATTTTTTTTTATATCACGTCCTACAATCACTTCTTTTTAAAACTTATATAACATAACAGGACGAAAATGCAACTTTTCAAATAAAATGATAAGACGAAATGCAATTTTTCATCGTCATTCAAACATAAAATATATAATGTGAATTTTAAAAATTTCTCTGTCTTACTTAAAGGGCTACTAAAATAGTGAAAAAGATGTTTGTAACATCTTAAACATTAAAAATATATACATACAGTAAAAATATACATTTTATTTAAAACTTCTTAGTACTTTCCTATTTACATGAGCAGTACTAAGAAGTTTTAACAAGGCGATCTGTTTTAAACTTTAAGATAGTTTATAACATATAATAAAAAATTATAAAAAGAATGGCGCGTCACTTTTTTTAGGAAGGGGGGGGGGGTCGAGGGACGCGAGCAAAATTAGGAAATATAACAATGCGATCTGTTTGAAAGTTTAAGATAGTTTATAACACATAATAAAAATTTTAAAATTGAGGGCGCGTCAAATAGCAGAGGAGCGTGTTTTTACCAAGTGGAACCTAAAAATTGAATGCATAGAAAATAAGTGGTCGCGAAGCGATCCAGAATGGAAACGTGAAACAATTACGTTTGAGGCAGTGTTGCCATTGGGCTACTTTTAAAAAAATTCAGATTCATTGACTAGCACCACTTTTTTGAAATGGTAAAATTCACCTTATTTAATGAAATATTAATTAAGGCGAAAGCAAGAGAAATTTTACCATTTCAGAAAAGTGGTGCCAAACAAGAAATCTCAATTTAAAAAAAGGAGCCCGCTGGCAACACTGGTCTGCGGTTGGCTAGAAAATAGGGAATGCTTCGCGATACCAGCGATTACGCGGGTGTGTGTGTGTGTGTGTGGGGGGGGGGGTTGTAGAGCGTAGGGAGCAGGGGGGAGGCCCCCTAGTAATATAAAAAATAATTTAGTGCCCGTAAATGCACAATCTATTTTAAAATTTTAAAGCATAGAGTTGTCGATTAAATGAGATATTCATGCATTAAACGACATGCACGGTAAATTAAAACTAATTTATTTTACAGCCACATAATAAGATTTGAATTTTTCAAAAAGTAAATAATGAAACTTATTTATTTTTAATGATCAAAAGAATTATTTTATATTACTATAAAAATAAAAATTTCTTAATTTATCTTAAACTTAAAAACGAAAAAACATAAACATTTTCTTCACGAAATAATTTAAAAGTACTTAAAGGAATAGTGCTGAAAAAGAATTTTTAAAGAGCAAATTTACTGTAATTAAAAAATCGATAATCACACTTCTGAGATTTCTTCTTCAAAAGATAGCGTATGTTTTTTGAAAACTATTTTCATTTTAAAAAGTATTGTTACTTTATTTTTTTCTTTTTTCCTTATTTAGCAAGATTAATTCTAATGAAACTTTAATAAGTATTTAATTTGGTTAGACAAGAATCAAAGAATATAATTGAAATTAAAATACTTATAATTGCTTTTCCTTTTTCTTTAATTTGTTATATCTTTCAAATTTATATTTTCTTTTTTAACTATAGCAGGACATAAATATAATACGCAAATTATTTTGAAAGAAAAATGAAGGCTATTAAATTATGATTGCGAATCTTGTAAAATGTTTTCTTGGATAAGTGGTTAATTTTTTTTTCATTTTAATTTAAAATATCTTTCTCTCTTAATTAAAACAAATTAGTTGTAAGCTTTTAAATTTATTAGAAAATTTTCGTATATTTTAAATGATTGCACAAGAAAAATAAATAGTTTTTAGAGGAATTGCATAAACTCTTTGTCTGTGCCACTTTTTTTTTCTTTATAGCTTCCTTTTCAAATATCTTGTTGGGAGTTAATGTGAGAGTTAATTTACAATCAAAATAAAATTTATGATATACCGTCAACTGGGGGCTACTTTGGTCCTTGCGGAGTTACTTTAATCCATCCAATAAAAAAAGTTTTTATTCTTTATATTGAACAAACAATACAAGATAATTTGGAATTTTTGCCCTTGAAAAATATTTTATACATTACTATAGGGTATTTGAATTTGGGGGCAATTTAAATTTTTTTAGTGGCAACACTGGGTGTGTTTGTAAACAACTGTTTTCGTGTATAAATTTTAACTCTCCAAGCTTTCTATAGTGTAAAAATCTGGATAAGAGCTACAAATAAGGTAAGTATCAAAATATTACCTTTAGTAACCAGTAACCCATGTGTGATCATAGTTTTTACTCTAACTCTTTATTTTGACAGGAAATGTTAACGTTTTTGTAAAGCTAACATGAAAACTTGTATTTCGGGGCTACTTTGTGCCAGGCTTTTCTTGGTCTGAAAACAGACCCCATTATTTAGAAATGACTTTTATGCAACCAAATTTCATAAAACATTGTTTTATGTAACATTGTTTTCAAATGTTACTGTATCAAAATGTTACATTAAATGCTTTTGTTCCAGTTGCTGAGAATAACATGATGAAAACTGTTTCTTGTTTCTTTAATATTAACAATTGGTTTATTGTGTTTAAATGTTAAAAAAATGTGTATTTGTTTGTCAAGTTTGAAGGGTTAATTTATTAGCAGATGCTATTGCAAGGGTGTTTCAATAAAAATATATTCATTTACATATGAAATGTATTCATTTTATATGAAACTAAGTGAGTGGACCAAAGTAACCCCCAGCAGGGGCTACTTTGTTCCAAAACTTTAAAAATAGTTAAAAAATAAAATAAATAAAAAATTTCCTCTTTAAAACCATACAGTTTGCTTCATTGTTTCATGTTAATTGTTTACAACTCTATTTCGACGTTGAAAAACCATATACAATATTTTTTAATAATGGGAATGTGAGTGGAACCAGGAAAAAGTGGCCCAAAGTAGCCTGTTGACGGTATTGGATGCATTCTAAAACATAAAAATTGAATGAGAGTTTTTTCAACACTTTCCAAACATATAGTTGATAAGTGTTTAAGAATTCGGTTTGCCTGTCTGCCGTCTGACCATGCGTAAATATACTTGGTATATATTCACGTAATGCCGAGTATATATGTACCGAGTATATACTCACGTAAATATAGTCGGATTGTCATGCAATTGATATAGATGACATGAGACATTATACATGTGTTCACCGACGCTGTGTTTTTTTGTGTCTCATGTTTCGCCTTAGATTGCGTGCTCACGAAGACTATTCCATTTTGTGCTGCATGCAGTTGCAGCCTTACCAACATATTGCTCACCGGCAAGATAAGTGACACATCTCGCAAAAATTTATTTTGCGTTTTATTCCACTAATACATCTGTCACAGGTGCTTCTTGCTACACAAACAGTTTTATAGGTGTAGCTATGCGAGAAATCACTTTGTTACGCTATATGTCTATTTGTGATCACAGAATAAGGGTGGATTGTGTTGGGAGGTAAAATGACCCACCCCTCCAAACCTCATCCTACATCTTCATTCTTAAGGGTTTTATACTTTCATGCACGTTTTCATTCCTGCATGCAAAACTAAGAGCTATAATTTCATGTTACAGTAAAATCATGCAAATTTTCTTTCGCCTCTCTTGTGAAATTGACTTTTTGTCGAGATGTGTATTTTCTTGCGGGTAAGCGATATGTGAGTGAGAGATACTAAGCCAGGGTCGGCGAACCTATAACACGCGTGCCAAAAGTGGTACGCGAAAGATTAATTTTGGCACGGAGCGGCGTTGATTGAGTCTCTATATCAGAATACAGTGATTTTACACAAAATACACGAACTTAGAAGATCTCATTCTATTTTAAATTAGATTAATTGGAATTTGAAGAATTTTAATCATATTCAATATGGTTTCAAAAACTTATATAAAAAAAAATATTTGGAAATTATTAAAAAGTAAAGATTATGATATATTAATAAAAATACTGGTGGTAAATTATGGCGACTTGGAAATTAACTTCAGAACTATTTAAATAAACTGCCTTTTTCCATTTATTTTTCCTTCTATTTATACCTGTGAGTCATTATTTTCGTAAATAAGTAATATAAAAAATCAAATAGAGAGCAGTTGCCAGATAAATCCACTTCAGTTTGCATTCTGTTAAAATTAACTGAGCATGAACACGATATATATTATTTTTCATCCAAGATCACATATTTTACATAATCACATATTTGAAAATGATTTCAAAAATATAATTGATTCGATAATTATTAGAGTGTAATACTTACATCTATGTTACCCATTTTAGAAGGTGGTTTTTACTCATTATTTTTCAATCCACTAAATTTTTCTTTTAGTTGGCACGTCAAGGCCATGTAAAATATTTTTTGAAAAAATTGGCACTCGACTATAAAAAGATTCGCCAACCCTGTGCTAAGCTGTGCATAGTCCTCGTAGCTTAAATAGTTGCACTTCGAGCGCTATTCCAAGGGTTCCGGGTTCGATTCCCGGCTTGGACCTTTTTCCCTCTGTTGGTTCTCCGCTTAGTTAGCAATGTGATAAATAGCGTATTAAATATTCTAGAATTTCGAGCTTAATTTCACTGCTGATAATTAATATTAAAATTATTTGTGTCAATATTAAATCTTCTCTCAAAATCATGCAAGCGCATAGAAATACATGAAAATAAAAACAACAATAATACCAGTTTAGTTTCCTCAAAAGAAATAAATTTCAAATAATTTTACAGTTATGTACATTATGGAAATTCCATTTTGTGACATATTTCACAAAAATCCGGCTAGAAAATCTGATCCTAAAAAAGGTAATATTTTAAACACACACATATTTTATGATGTTCCTTAGTAGTTTTTTTTATTTTTTTAAGCAAAATCTCTATTTTTAGTAGAATTCTGAAAAGAGAGCTAAAATCATGTCCCTCGCTCGTATTTCTATTTTGCCATATCTATTTTTATCAAAGTTAAAAAGACTAAGTTTTCCGAGAATTGTAAACGAGAAACCATGTAGGATTCAGTCTCCCCTCTTAATGTAAACAGCCTCCCTTACTGGCTTCGGAAAGCACAAAAGAGAAGTATGGCGCAAGAAACTATAATGTTTCTTCAAAAGCCATTTACTTCGCTATTATTGGGTATAGAAAAACTCTCCTAATACTCTCGTTCTCAGTTCAGACTATTTCTTGCATCCTCGTGTTTACATTTTTTTTTCTATTGCCATTTATATATCTTCCTGAATAGATGATAGACTGCGGCATGAAATTTATCAATTAGAAGCATACTGGGATAAAAGATTTAAAGATATTTTATGATATATAGGAGTGAACATAAAGTAATCTTTACATTAAAAGAAATCCTTCAAATGAAAATAATATCATCACGAAACGCAATACTTCACCTTGATTCAATTTTAAAATATGTAATGTGAACATTAAAATTCCACAATCTTACTTAAAAGGCGACTAATGTAATGAAAAAGTTCTTACAAGTTTAAAATATACATTTTATTTTAAAATGGTATTTTTAAATAAAATACAACCAATATATATATATATAAAGAATATATATATATATATATATATATATAAAGAAACAAAGTGATGTCATAAAATAAATGGAATTTCAATTAATAATAATAATATATATTTCCTCTAATTAAATTTAATCCATGAAATTGCATCTGCTACTTCTACTTTCAACTTTAGTAATTATTGGCTCTCTCATTTTCAAAACAGAGTGGCGTATTTGTATAAATAAACAGCATTTAGTTATCAAGATATTCTTTGATGATGAACCTGGAAGGTTTGAAAGTACTAAGAAGTTTTAAAATAAAATATATATTTTAAACTTGTAACCTCTTTTTCATTACATTAGTCGCCTTTTAAGTACGATTAGTCACCTTTTAAGTAAGTTATTCTAACCAAATTCAATCTGAAACACTACTACTTCGACTGCCCAGCTACGCATTTAAAAAGGAAAGCGACGTATGAAAACACAGTGATAAAATAAATTGAACTGCACTTAATAATAATATATATTTTCAGGGGATTAAATTTGAAGAAATGCACAATTTAAATTTTTATACGGCCTCCGTTACGAAAAATTCCCCAATGAGTAAAATGTGCCCCATACATTAATAAAATCATTTATAAAATTTCAGAATTTTATCATAAATAGTCGCTGATGAAAATACATAACTGCTGACTAGAACCACTTTTCAATTTTTGGATAAGAGTTCGCAAAGAGGAAAAATCGTTTCGGATGATCGCGTTTTAGGGGTCGTAGGCAGATTTTGAAAGAAAACGATGATTGACATTGAATTATTTACATTTTCATTTATGAGTAATCTCTCACTAGCTTTGATTGAACATATATCTGCGACTTTTTAGGATAAAATGACGAAATTTTGCACATGACCTTATTAGTATATGGGGCACATTTTACTCCTTGGGAAATTTTTTGTACGGGAAACGTATAAAAGTTTAAATTTTGTATTTCTTCGAATTAAATCCCCTAAAAAATTTAATCGATGCCATAAAATGCAGTACCTTTTTTTACGTACTTTGTAATTTATAATATATGTGTATCATCAATACTTAAGGGGCCTCAGGACTCTTAAAGCTTCAAAATTTTCGAAATTTCAATTTTTTTGGATGTTAAAATCCTATTTTTTCTGAACATTTTGGTATAATTGTTTCCTTCAAATTTCCATTAGCACAGAAATTATGGCTTTTAGAATGATACCCGCTGTGGCGTTTCCTGTGGCTGTGATACCGAAGTGGCGTTTCCGAAACTTTGAAGTCATTTTTCCCCAAATGACGTTTTAGTGTATAACGCGAAAGATATGTCAAAAAATTTGGAATATTTTTTTATGAAATTTTCAAAACATATGTTTCATGTTAGTCTGTATAAACTCAACCTAAAATTTTCTTTTTCTTGTACAAAAAAATATATTTTTTAGGTGATTATATTGTTGAAATTTTCAAAATTTTGCATTAACTAAATACAACTTTGCATTAAAAATATAAAAATGCTTTAAATACAAATTTATTTAGGCTCAGGGTAATTATTATAATCTGAAGTATAAGTAAACACTAAAATTTCCATTCTAGTTGCAAAATTTATTTTGTAATCCTTCGCGTAAGTTGTTACCAATTTTCTGTTCGTCAAATGTTTGACAGTTTAGAGCCTCCTATAATTTCTAATTCTGCATCTTTTAATTTTTAAAATACACGAAATGAAAGAGCATACTTATATCTTTCATCCCAATAAAAATTGTGTTTTAATATCATATATATTTTAAGATATTAAATGTTGAAAATGATCTTTTTTTTTCATTTTTTCAAATTTTGAGACCCCTAAAGGAATATAAGCTGAGTTCAATGTTTTTGAGACACCCTGTATATATATATATATATATATATATATATATATATATATATACATATATATAAATTGCTGAATAAAGCCTAGTAAGATATTTTGTTCAATTACGTGTTCCACTTTTTGTAATAACTCTATTCATGATTAATGAATGAGCTCTTGTATATCTATTATTTCTAGGATTTGCCTGGTTTTGCATTTCGAAACTGAACAAAAGGATTTTTTGCTTATTATTCGATTTCTTATCCATTAAAATGTGTTTTATTCATGAAAAAAAATGCACATACTTCAATAAATGTTTAAGATATTGTTTGACTATTGAATGCAGTCTGATTCTTTTTCCTAGAAATTGGAAAAATTGCTAGATTGAGCATTATTCTAATTAACACTAAATGATGAGTCAAAAGAAAAAAAATCAGTTAAAATCATTTTATTAAAAAGCCAGATTTTAAATAAATCGGTGAAATTTTAACTAACATTTTGTGGGTATGGCGGCTTCCATTTCGTTATTTATTATATTTCTAATGCAATAGAAATTTAATATATTTTAATTTGATGTTGTTATATTTTTAATTTATCTCTGTAGTTATTTTTGTTTTTCTGAGTTACTTATTTCAGTTGTTCAAATTTGGAATTTTTTTCCCATAAAATTTAAGTTATTCAATTACAGAATTTTTGCTGTTTTATTCTAAAATTTCATTATTTTGTGACCTTCATTATTTGATGCACATTGCGAAACAATTGACGCTACGTATTATTGATAATTCTTTGTTCTTCCCATCTTCCGAAGAGCTAAGAGCAGTTTTTTCACAATTGCGTTTATAGTTCTTGGTTTCCAAGTTCAATGCTTTTTTAAACGAATTTTCAAAATGTTGTTTCTTGTTATTACACCCATTATTCATTAAATTCCATTATTCCATTATTAATCCTTTAGTGCGCAGCTTTGCATATATGCAAAGAACAGTGTTTTGAATTTAATAGATTTTTTTATTCGTATATACCTAATTCACACCAGAAAATTAAAATAACAATATTTGCTTTAATTAATAACAGACATTTAGTACTTAAATAAAGTTAAATTAACCGTTGAAACTTTGTTGTATAAAGTCAGATTCTCTGAACTACGTAATTTCTAGAACGTATTCTATCGTGGGAATTAAAGGTTTAAAGGTTAAGTTTTATAAAATAAATAATTATATAAAATAAGGTATTTGGAGACATACTTCTTAAAATATTTGCTAATTTGCAATAATTTAGCGTAAAACAGCCACACGACAGTAGTTTTTACTTGTATTGCTGATGTGCAACAGAAGAAAAGATTGACGTATTATATGAAAAATATATCTCTGATTTTTTTCATTATTTTTCCTGTGTAATAAACCTGTCAAAGAATCATATATAATTTTTTCGAAACAAAATAAAAATTCGCGCATTTAAGGGTTAATATTTATTTCCTTGCCATAAATATATATTGTTTGAATGCTCAAAGGAACTGCGTAGCGCCTGGCGCACATAACTATTTCTTTTTCTTTTACACCAATTAAATTTGATACTATATCGTTATAGTTATATATAAGTACTTCTGAAGTTGATTTTAATTGGGTAATTATGTCATATTAACGGTAAAGCTACAACATAGACCGAGGTATAATGATAAGTGTTACTGTAGTTAGTATTATCGGTGCCATTATTGGTGCTGTGTCTCTTTCTGGTAGGAATAATACGTAATTACTAAAAATAAAAATATACCATATAATACATATTATACATACATGTGGGTTCAAAGGTGACTACTGTATTGTTTAATCGAAACTGATACTCTTAAAACTGTAAATATGTATAAAAAGGTTTAATACATCACCAAACATACAGCTTAACATTCAAATAACATTGTACAATTGAAGAATAATTACCGCAAAAGCCCAGAGGCTTGCGTTAAAAATCACCAATTAACTCTATGGCTGAAATCTATAGAACAACCTCATCCCGCTCTCTTCTTTTCACTTCAGTTTTTACGAGTCTCGCTTGAAATATCACGTTCATTGAACCCTTGGCTCTATTATCTTTTATTGTTCCACACTTTATCTTTTATTCTCACACACATATTATCATGCAATAGCCCAAATATATTGTTAAATATCCCTGAAAACTTAAACACCCAATAATTTTTCTCTGCGTAAATTTAATCCGAAGCTACTTCTACTACGTCTCATTTAAAGCGAAATGACGTAGGTGAACAAAGTGACGTATGAAAATGAATGGAACGCCAATTTTCCTCTACACGAGTTTAATCCAAAGCACTGCTACTACTACGTATCTACATATTTAAAAATGAAAGTGAAGTATGTGAACTAAGTTAGGTATTAAAATGAATGAATCGGCAGTTAAATATTTTTTTCTCTACAAAAGTTTAATCCAAAATACTACTACAGTAGAGAGCCGATTATCCGGACACTGATTAACCGGATTTTCCAATTAACCGGATCAATCAAGGAGCATACGCCTTTTTGCGAAAGCCATCCTACTTGTCCAAAATTTTTGAAGCGAAACTTCTTTAGGCGCGGTAGGGTAAATTCGGCTGGATGTCACGAAAGTTAACAGTTAAATAACCATTTCCTAATAATGAAACAATAAAATCGCCAACAATTACAAAGAGAGCAATGCATAAAATCAACTGTTTCTAGAACCAAAGAAATTTCACTTCTAACGCGTGAGAGTCCCACGTATATTTTTTATTCCACGCAAATCCCTCTTCATCTTCAGATTCTGTGAAGAGGGTCGAAAAATTGCTTCTTTTGTCTCTTGGTGTTCTCGGAAAAAGGGACACACACCCGCTCCCTCTCCTCTCATGTTTGTTCGTACAGTGCATGTACACATGTAATAACTGTTATGTGTACTTCTATGTATATTTGTACCAATTTTGTAGAAAATAAAATTATAAAATGTTTAAAAAACAACTTCTAAACACGCCATTTGCAATAGCCTAAAATCTGCTCTATTACAATTACCAGACCTAAGCCTCGAAAATGTGTGAAGGGAAGTTACCTAAAAAACATTGCTATAGCCCTTTTTTAAAGTTATCCGATTATCTGGATTTTTCTTTAACCGGATCGGTCTCGGTCCCGACCGGACTGGATCGGCACACTACTGTACTTCCACTTCCAACTACCCTAAAAATTATATATAGATTCTCCCATTTCAAACGAAATGACGTATTTGAAATGAATAGAACGGCAACTAATGAAAATATTCCGTGACGATGACTGCGGGTTTTGTTGACCGAAAGTACTAGGAAATTTATGTAGATAAAATGCATATTTTAAACTTGTAACATCTGCAGCATTATTGTCTGTCACCTTTTAAGCAAACAGAAAACGTTTTAAAGTTCATATTGTGTGGTTTGTGAAAAATATGCCACTTATGTGAAGAATCATGCAGGTGCAATTAAACAGGCCGTTGAAGATTGTACAAAAGGTATGTGCCTACCCTCGAATTGCTGTTTTTGCGAAAATTTTCGATTTTTTTTATCATTTTAAATTAAAGTTCAAACATTTAGGATTCCAAGAATGCCTTACTTTTGGTTCAGGGATAATTAGAAGCAAAGTTGTAGCCCAAAATATAAACCGGAAATGATTTTTCGGAAACAGGAAATGACCGTTTATAGAGCCACGGAAAGGTAAACAATACATTTTAAAACACAAATATATAATATATAATATATACAATATAAACACGTACAAATTAGGTGAATTTTAAAGTTGTAAATTTTATACATAATTTTTTGTGCTACAGCAAGATCTTAATTTTCGTTTTCTGGAAAACTGCGTTTTTCATTATGTACGTTTACGAGAAACACCATTTTTTAAAAAGTTTTTAAGATATTGCAATAAAATTTTGTAACACAGTTCTGCTCATCTATTGGTACGTTATGAAGCAAAATATAGCTTGTAAGTTTGTATATATTAATTTTAGAGCTATTTTCATTGAAAAATACAGTTTTTTTTTAAAATCATGTTTTGTATACGAAATTTGGTATATGTTAGTAAATTTAAGAGGTATTGCAAACCTTTTGCTTCATAACACAGGTAAGTGGTTTACTAATATAGCGTTGAAAAAAAAAAGTTAAATATATTGAATAGATTTCGTTTCAGAATATTTGGCATAAACGCAATTCTAATAATTAAAAATTCTTATGATACTCATCAGAGTACACATAAATAAAAACTATATTAAAAACACATTATAAATTAATCCCAACGTTTCATGCTCTTTCTAATGAGCCATTATCAGGGGAGAGGGTTCTTGACATCCACGAAGCAAAGTTACAAACAGCACAGTCACTTTCACAACATCTGTTTTTCTTAAACGCAATTCTTTACAAAAATTTGCCTTACTATTGCTTAAATTTGAAAAGTTAATTAAAATTCCATTAAAAATTTATATGAATTTTAAGTTTTATTCCTTGTTTCAACTAAAAAAACGCGTGCTTCATAAAAATTTCATATTTTTCGAAAAAAGTGCCCCGAAGGTAAGCACATATCTTAATTGAAATGCAAAAGATCCAGCATACGACATGAAACTAAATCCTATAATAACAATCTTTAACGATAGTAATATATTCCTTACGTTTATGTTCATATGTTAAACACATTTTCGGTAAAAGAACATGACAAATATCTAACGCAGTTTCGTTTTTCGATCAACAAGTAATTGCAAAATGATTAAGCCAAAGCAAATTTTGATTTAAACCTGTATTTATTCATATCATTAGAGCGAACCTTCAGTGAAGGATTCTTGACATATTCAATAATCTCTCTAAATGTGTAGCCGAAACTGAACGCTAATATGCAATTCCTCTTCAATAGATTTACATTGGGGCGGTTAAACATCATCCATCACCACATGCAACGGATTTCTATGCAAATACGGGAAAGAGTCGAAAAGTTACGTGGGTTGTATAGCGTCCAATTTCATTACAATTCCTGGTGACAACTGACAAATTCATAACGCGTCATTTCCATATCTGAAGTTTGTCTATCATTGCCTACACCTAATCGCAAATGTAAATCTATCTTTTAACATCATATTGAATCCGATATATCTTATAGTTTTGAGTCAAAAGTAATTTTACATGTATTTGTTAACAAAAAATGTATTCTTAAGGGTGTATTCCAATCCAAACTGCTTATTTTCAGATTAATTATTAAATTCATTTCTGCTCCCAAACGCATCAAACTGAGAAATTCTCTTATTTAGAAACTACATAATGTGCCGTGCTTCTTGATTTTTGATAAATGCAAAAAATATTGTAAAAAATGCTGTCAAATTTGACGTTTTGAACCGAATTTTCCGAAGCAGGAGATCTGGGAATGGAAAAAAAAAATGGTAATACTGAGAAA
Source organism: Maratus speciosus (assembly GCA_963932465.1). Lineage (NCBI taxonomy): Eukaryota > Metazoa > Arthropoda > Arachnida > Araneae > Salticidae > Maratus > Maratus speciosus. Next base: position 17,188,383 of record OZ010793.1, on the reverse strand, counting down.
ATAATTGTTTAAAAATCAAATTCTAATGAATTGAGCTAAAAAAGAAATCAGAAGGTCTTTTAAACATCTCTTCAAAAATCCCCTCTGCAAGTTTTATGTTTTTACTTTTAAAAATGAGTCTTAAAATGTCTCAGAAAATTTCGAGCTGTTGAGGGTGGAACAATATTTTTTCGAATAGTCCCTTAAGGGGACGGTAGACGTCAATTTTTTTTTCATCATAGAAATATAAAATTTTGTGCATATATCATCATAAGTATATAAAACACCTTAAAAGAAATTTCTGATCTTATTATAATTTTAAGATTAAAAAAAAATTAAAATATTAAAATGCTCCGGGCATCATAATTTTTTAGATATGTCCTTGCTTTTGCATTTTAATCACTTGAAACTCTATCACAAACAAATATAAGCATCGAATTTTTAATCTCTTGTATAGTTAATTTTTTAGAATTTTTTTCTGAATTTCGTATCAATTTTCATCAAAATTTTGCCTTTTAATACGTTAAAAATCAAATTTAATTATCTTAATGAAGTCGAATTTCAAACATGCTTAGTTTCTTTGTAAGCAATAGCAGCATTCTTCCTTACCAATTTTATGAATTTTCATCAAAAATTATGACGAATGGAGCATTTCAAAAATCTAAAAACGTTGAAAAAATCAGTTTTGAAAAAAAAAAAAAAAAAAAAAAAACATATTTAAAGTATGTTAAATTGCCGAGAAATTGTTTGAATACAAAATTCGAACGGTTGTAACTTTGTAAAAAATATTTGCATCTGCATGTGCTTTTTCGCAAATGGCTCAGAACAAACTGGAGAATAATACTATGGACAAAAATAATTTTCGATTTCTTGGTCCATTTCTGCTCAAATAAAAGTCCACGGTCCGCTTAAAAAGCGTACGAACCTTGAAAATTCTGATAAAACACTTAAAAAACAACAACAACATAGCATTAAAACGATTAATATATATATATATATATATATATATAGGAAGAATAAAATAAAAGAATGCATAAAACAAATAACATTTTAAAAACACGAGTGAAAATAGTTTAGTGGTGTTACAATATAATAGAGTATTCAAATACATTTAAAAATATATTAAAAAGTAAAAAAAAAAAAAAAAAAAAGAAAAAGAAAAAGGAAAAAAAAAAAAGGAAAAACTTAAAGGAAAAAAATCACGGTAAACTAAAAAATGATGCGACATCATAAACGATAATATTGCACATCGGTGTGATATAAATTTCAAATCTGTATTCTGGTATACTTATTTAACATTTTCCTTTTGCTAAGTTTACATATGTAAGGCAAATCCCTATGTTTGATATGCTGATAGTATTCCTTATCTGCTCTACTAAATACTACATTATAAAGAAAAATTGAAATTTCTCAAAAAATGGTGGTCTATCTTTCCATATTGTACACAAATTGCTAATCACCGAAGTGTGTAATTAAAACGAAGGTCGGATTAGTGTTACTGAAACTAATATGTTGCACGCGCTTTTTATATACATTATGTCCTTGAAGTCATGGTTTGACCGGTCACAGAAAATTAACGAAACAAAATGGAAGAGTTCCCAGTTTCATACCTGTTCAGTGCAGTTCGATGTGGCCTCCATTTGTTGCCCTACACACATCTAAGCGATATTCAATTTCTTCCTACACACGTTTAAGGGTGTTCTCAAATCCAAAAGGGCAACTTTCTGACATAAGTTTCAGTATAATTTAGTTCGAAAATGCATGAAACTAGCTGTTGTTGTTGTTCAGAAACTATGTCGCCGAGCTGTTTTTTCAATTTTGTTTTGCAAACGCAATAGATCTTTCAGAAAAGTGTGTCAAAGTGGACGTTTTGAAACAAATTTCCGCGCGAAAGTAGAATAAGCACTCAAGAGAGAGCGAAAAACGTGTTTGCTACGTGATTAAAATCACTTATAACTCAATAGGCAATTTATGGATCAAAAAATGGAAAACACAGTTCAATTCCAATTCCCTTCCATGGCCAGGCTTTCCAATTTTACATCTTTCCGTTAAAAAATGAATTTGTAAATGTGTCAAAACGTTTTGCGCTTGTTGAGCAGAGCAGTTAAGAACAGCCTTAAGGATGTCTGGTGCAATAGAGTGAATAACGTCAGTGATTTTCTGTTTAAAATGGAGACCACATCGAACTGCACTGAACAGGTATGAAATTTGGAGACTTTTTCTTTTATTTGGTGGAGATTCACCATTTCCATCTAGTTTCGTTGATTTCCTGTGACCGGTCATCGTGACTTTACGGAAGAAAAGTGTATCATGAATTATGTGCATCGTGACTTTACGGACGGAAAGTGCACCAATTCTTTTCGGAAGTACATTATGGCTTTACGGACACACTGTATAATTTTTTAATTGTCACAAGACCCATCATATATAAATTAAAATTTTTATTATTAAACAATTAAAATATATATTAAATTATTAATTTTATCTTTTGATCAACTAATTATTTGTCTGAAAAACCAATCAATCAGATCTGATCATGATTAAAGTCTCCAACCTGTTTTTTTTAAGATATCTCACGAAGAAGGATGATGGCAAATTAATTTTATGCAAATATAAAAATGTTGATAATAAACTTGAAAAGCTCCGTTTGGACTCATATTAAAGTACTCCCTGATAGGATTCTACTGCTGTTTATTTTTTTTTATTTTAATACAATGGTTGTTATTTTGGTAGTCAGTATTTTACGCTCTTTGGTTAAATTTAGGGGACTCTGTATTTTTTCAGGAAATTTGAAGAATTTTTTTTACTGATGTACATTTACTTATAATATACATCGTATTATTATAGGTAACACTTAGAAAAACTGATTTTGACAAAAAAGAAAAAAAATTGTAACATTAAACATGTAAACATTAGAAATTTATTTTTTTTTAAATAAAGAATTTTGGAAATTTGCTATTTTAGGTAGCTTTCATTACAAAAAGCTACCTATTGCAGCCGTTCGGAGGAAAACGATTCGGAAAAATTTTGGTATATTTTCACCGATCATGACCCCTAGACCTCGAAACCACCCTCCGTTCAAAATTGATATATATATATACATATATATATATATCTGATCTTTGTCATACTGTAACTCTCGCATTTATGAACCGATCTGGATAAAATTTCGTGTGTACATAGTACATACCAATGTCTCGACCGAGTTCGTTGGCCAGTTTCATCCGCCATCTTGTTTCAAAATGGCGGCCATTTAAAATTTTTAAAAAAATTTAAAATTTAAAATGAGGACCAAAAAAATTAGACATTGAAAAAGATTTTTTTCTTATGTGTTTGGGCTTGATACAAAGATTCTGGAGCATTTTTAGTTTCGTCTATATCTTAAAAAATGGCTGAGTTATAGCACTTTGAATTTCTAGCATGGCTGACATTTTGAAACGATCTGATTTTTGTCACGCGATAATACACGTATTTATGAACGGATTTGGATGTGACAAGGAATGTGCATAGTATGTATCGACCGAGTTCGTTGGCCAGCTTCATCCGCCATCTTGTTCCGTTAAGCTGTCAGATATTTGACGAGTAGAAAATCGACATAAGAAATTACGCGCAGTATTACAAAATAAAATTTGCAACTAGAATAAAAATTTTGGTGCTAACTTATACTTCAGATTGTAATAATTACCCTGAATCTAAATAAATTTGTGTTTAAAGCATTTTATATTTTTAATACAATGTTGTATTTAGCTAATGCGAAATTTAGAAAATTGCAACAGTATAATCACCTAAAACATATTTTTTTGAACAATAAAAAGGAAATTATAGGTTCTGTTTAGACAGACTAACATGAAACATATATATTTTGAAAGTTTCATGAAAAAATATTCAGAAGTTTTAGAGATATAGTGTGCGTTAGCCCAAAAACGTCATTTGGAGAAAATAGGCTTCAAAGTTTCGGAAACACCGCTTCAGCTATTGAGCGTGTATAATTCTATAACCATAACTTCTGTTCTAATAGGAATTTCAAAGAAACACTTATATCAAAATGTTCAGAAAAGATAGGAGTTTAAAATTAAAAAAAATAATAATAAAATTTCGAAAATTTTAAAGCTTTATAAAAGTTTCGAGACCCCTAAAACACAGTAATGTATAAAAAAACAGCAAACTTTAAAATTCATTAAATTTTTTAAAGAAAAATTTAAATTCTGAATTTTTACACACAAAATGATTTTTTTTAAATGTCTAAATCAGTTTTTCCCAGTATTACCTATAATAATATGCGTATGTAATAAGTAAATGTACATCAGTCAAAAAAAAAATTAAAGTTCTTCAAAGGATATTTTTTAATGAAAAACTTTATACTTCCTTTTTAATGTAAACAATACATAAATCTGATATGATCTACATACATAAATCTGATAATAGTATTCAAAGCTCAAAAATACCTCTATTGTCCTTTTATTATTCTTTTATGTAGTATGGAATATTCTTTTTATATTAGTATCTTTTGCATTGAGAATATCTTCCACCGCCATGATTTTTACTGTCTTTGTATTTCAAGGATGATAGTATGAAAAGCTTTGAGTTTTCTGGAAAAAGCTTTTCATTTTCATTTTATAATACGATTTATTTTCATTGTTGTAGTTTCGTTATGAATGGCAAAACATTATGCATGTATTTTCATTTTTAAAAGAGAATAAGAAGAAGGAAAGAATAATATATCACGTTTTCCATGCTGCATTGCTTAATAACATTTTTTAATACTGTGTCAAAAATTTTGAAACGGAGAAAAATTATTAGAAACTATGCAAAATCTATCTGACTAAATTGGTTGTTATTAAAGTTGAACAATTATGTTTCACTGATTTTATTTGAGTTGCTTGAATTCATATAGAAATGCAATTGTGCTTAATGCAAGCATAAAAGTTTTAATGTAGGGGAAAGTGGGGTGAAATGAGACTGTGAGAGGAATGGACAGTGGGGCTTTCTCTTTGTGTATCACTCTAGACATTTCTCAAATCACACACTAGATAAAGCAGTGGTAGCGTAATCTTCAGTTAAAAATAATTTCTGATCTGAATAAGCTTACAATTGTTACAATTGTATAAAGGAAAAGATTATTTCAAGAATCAAAAATAAATTTACTTAATATAATTTTTATGCTCTCTGTATAGTAATGCTTTTTGTGTGTAGATGTAATAGTTTCCCTATTTCTGGAACATTATACTATGTATTATCTATGATTTAAACAAAGCCTGAAGCAGTATTGTTGTTTATACAAGTAGGGGACATACCAACGAAGGCTTTTTAATAAGAGGAATGTAAACTGTAATAATATGCAAATATTTTAAGGAAGTAACATATTAATTATAAAATTTACCTCAAAATGCAACTAAAATCCAAAAGACTGTACAGAAAATTCTTAAAACTTAAGCTAGAGACATCAAATAAACAAGGGAAAAAACAAACCAAAAAAGAGATATCTTTAACATTCAGAAATTTCCAGTAATGAAAATACTGGAATTTGATGTTGTGACACAGACATTCACCTTTTCTTATTACCACAGACGATGAAAAATTTGTAATGTAGGAACTCAGTTGGTCTAATGATAATGTTGTCCTTTGTGTAAATGATTTTGTTCATGTTAAGTATTATGCCAATAACAGACATAAATTATATAGGAATAGTTGAAGCTGTAGAGGACAATTTTGGTTTTAATGAGCAATTCTTGAGAAGAAAGAATGAAAACCAGATATCCTATTTTCCTCGACAACTTTATAAGTTATGTTTAGAAGACAGATGCTCTGTTAAAATTGCCATCTCCACAAACTATTGGTCACACAAGACAGTCTGGTTACTACTTCCATTTGAAATAGATTTATCATCTACAATCTTTCTTAGACTGCATGTAGAGCCAACACAGACTATTTGTGTCTTTTCATACTTTTTTTTTCAAAGCTATTCTATACCTCCCTGTTAGCAAGGAGATATGGGACGCATTTTGAACCTTACAATTTCTTTAATTTTAAAACTGTTTTTCCATACTATGTTTCTATATTGTTTAGGGATATAAGAAAATCTTTCATCTTGTATTCTAAAGATTGAAATTTTCGTTTTTGTGACAAACAAGATTGATTTTCTTATATTTTTTTAAAGTGTTCCATTCTTCCCCACTCTCCCCTATGCTTCGAAATTTTAAATGCTCAAAATATGTACATAACATGAAAGAATATTTCTCGGCGTTGATAAAAGATTGTTCCGAAGATATGTTAAATAGTGATTTGCTGATTCTTTATTTCTTATTCTTGGATTCCTTTAATTTGCATACCGTAAAAGCAATCGTCGCAAAAACTACTTAATTTTATAGCGAACTACAACGACAGCTTTAACTACAATTACAGTTACTGACTTTAACAAGAAAAAAAACATGCGTCAAGCATAGATTATGAAACACTTTCCAACACATTCCGAATAATAGAACAAAACTGTACCGTTTAATAATTTAAAACATTACATCTTTTTCAACCCTATGGAAACGCATAACATATTTGAAAACCCAATTTCAGCTGTTCCCAAATCAATCAGAAAAGTATCCGAATTTTTTCAGCAGCCCTGTATAGGATATATATATTTGTATCTATTAACTACATTCATGCCAAAATTTAGTTCAGTTAAGAAATACATACCTCAGTTGAAAATTCTCCTTCAGCAATTTTGGTTTATAAGGAGTGAATTCTTTTGTGAGGACTTGTATACGAGGTATGGAATTTATATATAACGAGCAACATGCAAAAAATTAGTTACATTTAAAACCGAACTAAAAAATGCTCTTCCAGCCATTATTGCTGAAAGACAGATATTTTAACCGATTCCTTTTGTGTGTCCCGGTAAGTGAACGACAAATGCTATGAATGCCCTATTCTATCGTATTCATCTTTCAGTGAAATTCAGCGATTTATATCAGTTTCAATACATTTAAAATAGCGTCATGTCATTAAAATACTCTGTAAACTATTTTTCTCCATATACCATAATATAATGTAATTTTTTTAGTGCTCCTGTCAATGAACTATTAATGCTACACACTTCTTATGAAATACCTAAAATGCCATGTTAAGCATCATTAACATATTTAAGCATCATTAACAATTGTATGAAAATACGAGTATATTTACTCGACTAGAGCGTGGACAGACCAGGGTTGCAAAAAAGCCGGCTAAAATTAAAAAAAGCCAGGCCGGTGGCTTTTATTGGTTTTAACCGGCTTTTTTTTGGCCAAAATTGGCTTTTTTTGGCCATAATTGGCTTTTATACAATAAAGCATTGTAATTATAAACTACACATTTTAAAGTGTTTTTAATTAGTTTTAATGACATTTAATTGATTTGCAGTTTAATAAGTAACCCAATTTCTCAATAATGAGGACATTAATACAGGAATAAAACTTAGATGATTTTGCTTGTGATTTGTATTCTGAATTGCACATATGTCAGCTAAATTTTAAAAGGGCCATACCAACTGCCAATTTTTTCATTTTTACTGCTTTATAAAATTAAAGAGGACAATGGTTACTTAGTTATATGTTTTATTACTAAATTTTAAGAGCTATTAATATACAAGTCTTATTTTATTTCTAGCAAACATTTGAAATTATACATAGTCATATTAATAAAAACACCACAATTTCTCACTTTTAAAAAACATTATGAATAGCATATGCATGAATATGCTTACCAACAAGCTTTTCAAAATTTTATTTGGAGAATTTTTTTTTTTCTTGTTTTAAATGCCCTATTTTTTATACACTTATGTACCACTCTCCTCAAACAAAACATCTTTTCTAATTTCTCTTAACATTTAACTTAATCTTTCCATATGGACACATAAGAATGTTTCCATTTTGATGTGCTACATTTTGTCATTAAGGCTTTTAAATCCAAAAGGGCAACTTTCTGACATAAGTTTTAATTTATTTTTGTTCAGAAATGCATGAAACTAGCAGATGTTGTTGTTCAGAAACTATGTAATTGTGCTGTTTTTTTGCAAATGCAATAGATTTTTCAGAAAATAGTGTCAAAGTGAGCGTTTTGAATCGAATTTCCGCACGAAAGAAGAAACCACTCAGAAAAGGGTGAAAAAAACATGTTTGTCACGTGATCAAAATCTCTTATAACTCAATAGGTAATTAATGGATCAAAAAATGGAAAACACAGTTCGATTCCAAATCGCTTCTATGGTCAGACTTTCGAATTTTACATCTTTCCGTTAAAAAATGAATTTTTAAATGTGTCAACATTTTGCACTTGTTGAGCAGAGCAGTTACGAACAGTTTTAATTAAATATAATCTTTAAAATGTGTAGTACATGTGGAGCTATATTAGTGTTGACGCTAGAAAAAAAGGACTGCCGGGCGTGAATTTTTCAAAAAGGGAACACTATTCCAAAAAAAGGGTACATTTTTCAAAAAGGAAATGCTGTTCTAAAAAAGGGTGCATTTTTTTCAAAAAGGGAACACTATTATAAAATAAGGGCACATTTTTTTCGAAAAGGGCACACTTGTACCTTGTTCATAAAACATATTTTGAACTGGTTTGTTTGGAGTCCCTAGAATTTGCAATATTTTTCCGGTATCAATTGAATTACCATGGGGTGCATAGGAAGTGTTAAAAAGGGCACCGGGCACATCAGAAGGTTTTAAAAGAGCCACCGAGTGCAAAAAGGAAATAAAAAGGGCCGCCGGGCGCTGCACTTTGCTAAAGCGGCTTAGAGTCAACACTATATATAATATAGAATTTCAAAACACCAGTTTAAAGCCTAACTTATATCCTTTTCAATGTTTATATATATATATATTTTCTTTTTCAGACATAATGCGTTCACAGTTGCCTTCTAGAAGTTATAAAGACTTATTTATTTGATAAAATTTAATAGAAATCTATAATATTTTTTAATAGAAAATATTTATAAGTGTATTAAAAATTAATTGATCCAAATTTAAAACGAATTTACTGTAAACCAACTTTAAAAAATAAAAACTGGCTTTTTTTAAGTGGTTAAAACCAAAAAAAGCCGGCCGGCTTTTTTTGGCCTGGCTAAAAGCCAGCAACCCTGGGACAGACACAGTGTTAAATCCAGACACTGCTCCCCGGGAGAGATTTCTGTTGCTTCGGGGGAGGGGAAGGGGGGGATTGCACTTTTTGACAATTGAAAGCACAAAATCTGAAATCTTCCGTTGGGCACATCTCATTGCTCCAGAAGGGAATATCCCCCCGGGCCACCCCCCGAATTCAACACTGGACAGACAGACAGACAAACCGAATGCATAAACACTTTTCAACTTTGTTGGAAAGTGTTAAAAAGTAAGCGACAACAAACTACGTTTTAAAAGTAGTCACTACTTCATTATTTTCATATTGGTGCCTGCCTACGTACGGAGCAATTTTTTCCAAAAAAGCTATTTAATTATTTTTTAAACTTATTTTTACTAAGATTAGGACTAGAAAATGTGAAAAAAGTAAAAAAATATTTCATTCATTGATAAAATTTTGGTAAATGGAGGAATTTCTAGTAAAATTTAGTGAAATTTGGCCCGAAACGCAAAACGCTGTAAAGGAAATTCTGCTGTATGTATCTTAATTTCCGTTTTACTCTTCATATTTATGACATTGGTGAAGGCAATGAACTAAAATCTAAGATATTCTTTAAGTATTTCAAAACTTATAGCATATCGCACCTGTTTACATGTTAATTTTCATAAAATTCATCGATGTCATTCCACAAAAACATCCATAAAACAAAAAATATTTATTCTAAATTTAAATCTTTAGTTCATTGCCTTCACAATAGTGTAAATAACATATATTTTAAATTTCATAGTGATATTCGAATAACTTTTTGAGAAATCATGTTTTGCGTATGGAATCTTCACCGAATATTACATTTTCCAATAAATGGATTTAAATTTTAGATTTATGTTTTACTACAAGAATTTACAGTAATATACATCTAAATTTCATGGAGCATATTATTTGCATTTGTTATTATTAAACAAATGCATCCAAAATCGCAAAATTTCTCCAAATATACGACCCATTAAAAGCAATTTAAAAATTTAAAAATTTTAAATTTTAAAGCCCTTTAAACAGCACTTCGGTTTGAGTGACAGCTGTTGAGTAGTTTTAAAACTGCTATAACTCCGGATCTATTTATCGTACAATAAAAACAAATACAGTTTTGGAAAGGTAAAAAGTTGGTCTTTAATAAAATAAAATAAAATAAATTTGACAATTTTGGTCGAAAATTGCATTTTCAACGTAGTCAGATACCTTAGACAAAGGATTCAATCATCGCAGGATTCAATCGGATTAAGTAATATAATTGGCCTCTTGTTATATCGCCTTTTCCAGGATACAATCAAATAAATAAAATAAAATTCAGGGCATTCAACAATTAAACAAGTTGGAAATTGCACGTCAAGCGTGGCAAATGAGGTGCGTTCGTGCTATAGCTAGTTTTATAAATATTTTTTGCACCGCATATTGTACTGAATGTATATTTTAATGCACTTCATAACTGCATATAAATTTCATTCTGTTCGAAAGGCTGAAACATCATTAACATGCACTTGAAATAATTTTTTCCCATGTAACGGAAAACTTTTGACTGTCCCGGTAATTAAACTACGCATCCGATTTTCATAAAATTTGAAATAATTCGACAAAATTTTTCAAAAATTATATATTTAAAATTCCAGACCATTCGGTTGGGTAGTTTTTGCTCTATTATATGCGGACGGATGGACAGAGAGACAGACAGATGGACCGAACGACGATTGTAGGTGCTCCGTATATATACAATTACGAACGCCCCCAAAAAGATAACATACAAAAAAATGTTTTTTGTTATTCGATAAAATGTTAGTTTAAGCGCATATTACTCGTTATGTGCCGATGAAGGCAATTCAGTATCAATTTTTTCTGTTACAATAGCAAAAAGCGATAAATCTGTAAATTAAAAAAGAGTTATAAATAAATAAATGCGGCATTAAAAGAAAAAGATCTAATAACGAGTAAATAGACAAATGTTTCCAGCAAAAAAATTATTTTTTTTTATTTGGAATTTGCCACTTGGACTTACCAACAAGTGTCAATGGAAAGTCTATGACGTCATACAATGCGTTGCTAAACGCTGCAGCGGAGTCGCTGACATTCGAAAATTGTTGCACAGAATACATTTTGCACAAATTACGATCACGTGACTAGAAGAGTTAAGTTAAGTAGAGTTAAAAGTAGCGTCACTGTTTGCTTCAAATTATTGATTTTTTGTATCGCGTTACTCACTACATTACATTTTTTTTAAATGTAGCGCGTTACGCACTACATTACATTTATTTAAATGTAGCGCATTACACTACAATTTGCCGGAAGAAGTAGCAAATGCTGTAGTTTTGCTACTTATAACGCGCTACTGTCGACCACTTCGTAAAAATTAATCTCAGACGACAAATTAATAATGAGCCCTTATATAATTTCTAGTGATCTATGTATTTTACAAAAATACTTAAAAAACATGATAAAGAGTTGAATACCCACACATCCACAAGTATATAGATATGATAATAGCAAAAAAGAAAAATAAATTAGTAAAATAAGGCATATTAGAGGCTTTAAATGTTAAAATAATGGTATGACATGATAAAATTTTGCATTATTACGCCATTATGTAAGCCATTATCACTTAAGTTTAATGTGAATCAAAACCCCCGTGTATTTTTTAGATAGCAAAAGTATAAGACTGTTACAAGAAGAGCAAGAAAAAAAATGTCTTTTATACTAACGAACTTCGTCATATCACACCATCTTTTACACACTTCATCAATTTTCTCTCTTTTATATATATATTTTTTTCTCAACCCTCCTTTTCACAAAGTTCTGAAACATCCACCTCCGCTTCCACCAGCCACTAAAAGCCATTTTGTGCTTTTCTCAAATCATTAACGTTTCTCAGGTTCTCCTTTTTATGTGTTTTTCAAAGTGTGGAAGCAAAAATAATAAGAATAATAAAAAAAGGCTTTTTAAAGAAAGTCAATATGAAAGCAGAAGGGGTGGCAGGAAAAAGAAAAGTAGTCGTATTCTATAGCCGCCGCAAGCATACTTCTTTATCTGTCATCTTAAGAAGTTATTTCAGATTATATTAAGGTGGTATAGTGTGACGTCTTGTCTTTAAAAAGGTCGGCCATTCATAAAACTATTAGAAATTCAATTAAAAAGGACCACAATAGGATGTTTTATAATGCAGTTTACTTTCTATAAATAGTTTTTTAAAATAAAAACTCATAGATGAACATCTAATCTTATATGAGTGGCATTTACCTCGCTTTAAATGTGCTTATGTAGGGTAGGAATGGGCACATAATCTTTGAAGTGAACATTATTTAGAGGTTGGATACTTCGTGCTTATTAAGAATAAAATAAATAAATCCTTATGTGCTATAAACGCGTTAAGTATAGCACTAAGATGCGTTTTTGAAAGCGCGTAATTATTTTTGGCAAGATGAAAATAGGTTGTTACTCGATATAGCACCAGTTTCTCGGCGCATTATGGATCGAATGACCAGTTATAAATATATTTTTTTTTTTATAACGCATATAACTTGTATCTTAGACGCCAATGATGGATTATGAAATTCACGTATATTGATACTTTGATAAATAAAGGCACTGTAGTTTATCCTTATGATACAGCATGATTTTGCTATACTCTGATAAATAAAGGCAATGAACTTTATCCTTATGATATAGCATGAATTTGCTATTGAATTCGATAAAAAAGTACTATAATAACAATAAAGACAATTCAAATTGGGTAGTGTTGTCATGATAAAAGTTATTTCCGATTATATTAAGGTGGTATAGTGCTAAGTCTTGTCTTTAAAAAGGTTGGCCCTTCATAAAACTATTAGAAATTCAATTAAAAAGGACAACAATAGAATGTTCTTTAATGTAGTTTACTTTCTATAAATAGATTTTTAAAATAAAAACTCGTAGATGAACATCTAATCTTATATATGAGTGGCATTTACCCCACTTTAAATGTGCTTATGTCGGGTAGGAATGTGTACATAATCTTTGAAGTGAACATTATTTAAAGGTTGGGTACTTCGTGTTTATTAAGAATAAATAAATAAATCCTTATGTGCTATAAGCGCGATAAGTATAGCACTGAGATATGTTTTACAAAGCGCTTAATTATTTTTTGGAAAGATAAAAATAGGTTGTTACTTGATATAGCAGCAGTTTTTCGGCGCATTATGAATCGAATGACTGTTTATAAATATTTAATATTCTTTTATAATGCATATAACTTGTATCTTACACTGATAAAAATAAATTGTTGATTTTACAGTATTATACTGCAGCTGGTGTGCCAGTATAATACTGTAAGCACGCTACTGATGATGTAGCATGATTTAAGTATTGAATTCGATAAAGAAATAGTATAATAACAAGAAAGATAATTCAAATTGGGAAGTGTTGTCATGATACTGAAATTCAAAAATTCACGATAAAATAAATATAAGTTTAAACGTTTAGCGACTCAAGAATTCTTTTTTTACTAATTTTTTCCTTAAAGTTAAGATAGAACAGGGTCCATCCTGGCTACGCCACTTCACACAGAGACTTACGCTTAGAAATTCTCCAGGTCCATCTATATCTATATACCCCAAAATAATACATATACAGTAGACTCTCGATTTTTCGGGATCGGATTATCCAGGTTGCGGATTAATCGGGACGGTACAAATCTCACAGTTTTGACTGCAATTTGTTATGATGATGATGCATGGAAAATTAGTAAAAAGCATCACAGTTAAGAAATCATGGCGGGCAATTTTATCGGATGGAGAAAATGAAATTCCTACAGAAGAAGACGATACTACTGATATGCAGAGAAAAACCTTAGAAGATTTGAAAACGTTAAACTGTTCTGAAAATGTGCACAAAGAAGCAGTGCAAAAATGGATTAACGAAGATTCGAAATTGGAATGTTACGAAGTTTTAAGTGACGACGATATTGTTTCGCGAGTCACTTGTGGTACAGAAGAAACAAAGAATTTCGAAAAATGTCCTGAATTTGAATTAGACAATCTTTTAACTCATCAAAAATTAATTCAAAGTGACGCATTAGTACACACTGGGGAGTTACTTAATTACTTGGAGCAAGAAGATGAAAGTACACCTCCTCAAAAAATGATGTTGAGAAATATGCGTAGTAAAATTCGTCGAAGAGTAAAGGAAAAACGAAGAGAGACTTCTATTATTTCATTCTTCACAAACCAGTAAGGTAAACTACATTTCTATTTTTTTTCTATACTGTACTAATTGTAAAATTTAATAACAGTAAAATTTATGTTCATTCTCGCTCTTTTGTACTAATTAAATTATTAATGTCCTATTGCATAATAATTTGACATTTTCTATCCCTTTTCCAAAATTTTGCATCCAAATTTGCACAAATTCGATTATCTGGAACATTCGCTTATCCGGAACGATGCATTTCCCGACTATCCCTGTTAATGGAGAGTCTACTGTATGTAACATTTCCACCAGTTATAAGGATCCCCTCAAAATATGGTGTTGCATAGTTATAATAATGTTGGGAAAGGTTTGGATTTGGATTAATAGAAATCGTAAGATTTAGTTCACGACATTCCATGCTATGATGATTATGTTAAGACATCATGGCGATCACAATCAGTATCGAACAGAAAATTACCAAAAATGTAGTCAGTGTAGTCGAGAGATGTCATTAAATGAATTTAAGCCTCCCCAATGATTCTGCGAACAACATAGAATGAGAGAATCAACAGACAATAAGTAGAACGACATATTTTATTGTTGTATTTTGGCTATAAAAGGAAAACGATTTCCAGAAAAAGTTATTCCAACGCTGCATCAGAGATTACAATGGATAGTTCACGACACTTTAAGATATGTTATAATTTGCTTTATTAGGTTTCAATAAAAATTTTAGACGGCAAACTTTCTTGACGTCTATATGCAATTTCTTTAGCTTAAACGGACAGGGAAAAGTTCTGGTCTGGGATGATGCACCATATTTAAAGACAATCGTGCAAGGTCACTATAGCACACTGCAGGTAAATTAGATGCTTCGATTATTGGAACGCGGAGTAATTAGATTAAACTTTTGGTCAGAAGGCGGCATGTGCTTCGAGATTCTAGAAAAGAATATTTAGAGCAAAGCGAAAATTTAAATAGCGCTAGATACTTACAGTAAAAAAAAAATCAGACTTGGAAACATTGCAGTCATGGTTATTGCAAGTGTGTTTTCAGAAAGTGTACGTTCTGCATGAAACCTTAATTCAATAAAAAATAGGAAAAATGCCAAAGCTCGGCAAGCCACCGTTTTGACATGCCTGATATGCAGGGTGGTCATAAAAAAACTTTGCCGGTATATGGAACTGTAGCGGCCGGTCCGTTCAACCGATCGATATGAGGTTTCAGATATAATTATTCACCGGTATGAGCTCGAGATTCTGTGAACGGCAACAAGTTGGCGCTCACGGTTACTGTTATAGGTACAGAAACTCGAAATTTTTGAATGGCAACGCCTATTTTATTTCGTCGCAAAATGCTCAGCGCATGTGAAAACCCTAAAGAGCGTTCGAACGGTACATGTATCTCAATAAACGGACGCGTTTTGCACGCACAAAAAAAAAACAGCTCTGCGAACGGACAAAAAAAAAAAAAAAAAAACACAAAGTGGGCGCATGGAGGAAATTTGCATATGACAGAGGAAAGACACCAATCACATAACGCCATTCACCAAATATTCAGAGTAGAAAATGGATAAAAAGCTGGGTGGTAATGCAAGTTCTTCAGTCGGGAGCTCGTACATGCCGACGGAATGACTCGACCAGCGAAAGTTCGTGGTGAATTAGTAAATCTCTATTTTCAAAATGGGATGAATGCTGCTGAAACCTTGCATGTTTACCGTCAAAACCATTGACAAATACGTGGCCCATGTAGCTCGCAAGCTCTTCGTGATTTAGTAAAGAAATTCGAAAAAATTGGCTGCACCTGTGATGGTACGATACCGCGATCCAGACGACCAACTGTTCCTGAGGATACTGTTATGGAAGTGCATCACATAGTAACTTCAAGACACATGCAAACTGGAAGAGGTGTAGCTCGTGTATTGGATATACCGAAATCAACAGTCCTAAAGGTACTGCACTCTGTAATCCGCATGTTTCCATACTGGTACCAGTGCGTCCAGATGCTGGACGTGGGGGACCATCAACAACGTATAGACTTTGCAAATGAATTTTCGTATCCGATATGTTGGCGATAATGACTGGCCTGTTCGCACATTATGGACGGAAGATGCACATTTCACCTTAGCTGGCAACGTCAACACCAAAAATTGTGTGCACTGGGCAGACATGAATCAGCACGCTGTGGCACCAGTACCTTTATACGACGTCAAAGTTACTGTGTGGTGCGGCATTGCAGGCACAATTGTTCTTGGATCGTACTTCTTTGAGGAAGAGACAAATACGGGATTTGTAACTTGCTCTGTGACAGGCCCCTGCTATGCAGCCATGCTGCAAAATTACATCATACCAGAATTGCTGCAGCGAAATGCACTGAAGAACATCGTTTAGATGTAAGATGGTGCACCTATAGCGGAGTCTGTTCGTAGGGTCCTGGAACAGCATTTTGGCGACCGTGTCATCTCACGCCATATTCCATTTCCGTGGCCTCCGCGATCTCTCGACCTCACTCCTATGGATTTCTGGTTCTGGGGATATCTCAAATCTAGAGTGTGTGTACATATGCAATCCGCAAACTTTCCGGATTTGAAAGACTCTATCAAACGTGAGACTGCAAACATCCCTCATGCTATGTTACGTTCAGCTATATTGTCCACAATTGCCTGTGATGGCACCCATGTGGAAATTATGTAATCCAAATAAAAGCTTTATTTTATCCGATCTGTTTTGTAATCAGCGATCGGTGTATTGACTCTCTGCAATATGTAAATTTTGTCGCGTCGTGTTTATTTTCTTTTTTTTTTTTTTGGTTGTTCGCAGAGTTGTTTTTTTGTGCGTGCATAACGCGTCCATTTCTTGCAATACACGTACTGTTCCAATGCTCTTTAGGGTTTTCGCATGCGCTGAGCATTTTGCGACGAAAAAAAAATAGGCGTTGCCATTGGAAAATTTCGAGTTTCTGTACCTCTAACCGTAACTGTGAGCAACACTTTGTTGCCGTTCACTGAATCCCGAGCCTCTGAATATAGTTATACCTCTGAATAACTATATCTGAAATTTCACCAAGATCGGTTGAACGGACCAGCCGCTAAAGCTCCACCCTGTATATTATAGCAATATTCATAATTATACTTTTATCAAAGCTGCAACCATTATTATGTATTAATATTTAAAAATAGAAGAATCAAGTAAATCAGTAAAAATTGTGAAATATCATATTTGTCACGTTCATTGGACTTATAAATTTAGATTTAGAATTTTTTTCATTTATTTATTTATTTTTGTGCTTCTTATAATTATCTTGATCAAAGCGTTCATCTGTAATGTTTCCGATCTTCTGTATTCATAAATAATTTTTCTAATTATTTCTAATTAAATGTACGCTTATCATATAGTAGCTGATGTCTGAAATGTAATTCTGAGAGATAATGCTGATTTGTACTAATATGTTATTATTCGAAAATCCTTTTGATGTTTACTAAAATAAGGCATTGATCCAATCCGGATTTCATTGATACGAGAATAACAGTTCGAGAATTTCGATATCAATTCGTAAATCACGTTGTGTAGAAGTAATATCCTTCGATTCTGATATAGATACGAATAATACTCCGCAAGATAGTGTTTAATCATTTCTAACTAACAGGTATAGGCTAAATTTAGACTATTCATAATATTATGTTATGGAAACTAAGATTTGGCGGTTCAAAGCACATATTGTAATGAGTAAATTCGGTGATTTAAAAAGCAACGGTACTTTTCGGTTAGCCGGGTGCCAGTGTTATATATATACATATGTATGTATATCTATATATACATATATATGTATATTTATATATATGTATATTTATACATATATAGAAGCTGTATGTATGTATATATATGTGTGTGCGTGCATATACAACATATATAAATGTGGTACTTGTTAATTATCCCGTCGACCAAGTTCGCCAAATTATATAAATCGCCAAACCACTCACCAAATTATACAAATGGACATAATTTTTATTTTAAATAACGAAAGAACGAATAAATTAGTATAACATTAATAAAAATACAAATAAAAAGTCGAAATAAAAATCACTTGATGGCATAAACACGTGTTGTCAAGTGAATGTGACATTTACTATCAACCATTATTGGCATTTAATCTTACAATTTGGCGACAGTAATTTAATCGACGGGATAACTAACAAGTACCGTAAATGTATATGTATATATACATATATATATATAACACTGGCGCCCGGCTAACCGAAAAGTACCAAAGTAACTAATAAATTGTAGTAATGTACTTTTAGTTGTTAGTGGTTTTTAAGTGGGTGGGGGCATTTTTCTCCTGAAGGGGATATTTTGAAGTTCCGCGTGAGGGTAGCGACAATATTACACCATTTAAAACAAATCTTCCGTGGGAGGGGGTAGGACAGTGTATTCACATCTATGAATTCCTCCTTGCATTAACTCTCTAATGCCCACGGTAGCATATATACTACTACTAGTGCTTTTAATTTAATGGAGTTTTTAATTCGAATATACCAAATTCATACCAGAAAATTTAAATAGCAATATTTAGTTTATTTAATAACAGACATTCCGTATTTAAATAAAGCGAAATTTATTATTGAAATTTTCTGATATGGATTCATATTCTCTGAATTACAGAAATCCTAGAATGTATTTTACCATGGGAATGAGAGAGTTAATATAACTTGCTTCAATACAATTTTGTTTTTTTAAATTAGAGAAATATCTGATTAAAAAGATTCTCTTTTTAGGTAGCTTTCATTACAAAAAGCTACCTATTGCAGCCGTTCGGAGGAAAGCGATTTAAAAAAATTTTGGTATATTTTCATCGATCATGACCCCCAGACCCCGAAACCACCCTCCGTTCAAAATTGATATATATATATATATATATATATATATATATATATATATATCTGACCTATGTCACACTGTAACTCTCGTAATTATGAACCGATTTCGATGTAATTCGGTGTGTACATAGTACATACCAATGTCTCAACCGAGTTCGTTGGCCAGCTTCATCCGCCATTTTGTTTCAAAATGGCGGCCATTTAAAATTTAAAAAAAAAATTAAAATTTGAAATGTGGTATCAAAAAATTAAAAATGGAAAAATATTTTTTTCTTATGTATTTGACCTTTATACAAAGACTCCGGAGCAGTTTTTGTTTCGTCTATATCTTAAAAATGGCTGAGTTATAGCATTTTGAATTTCTAGCGTGGCTGACATTTTGAAACGTCCTGAACTTTGTCACGCGATAAAGGGCGTATTTATGAACCGATTTCGATGTAATTCGGTGTGCACATAATACATACCAATGTCTCGACCGAGTTCGTTGGCCAGCTTCATCCGCCATTTTGTTTCAAAATGGCGGCCATTTAAAATTTTTTAAAAAATTTACAATTTGAAATGTGGTACCAAAAAATTGTAAATAGAAAAATATTTTTTTCTTATGTATTTGACCTTTATACAAAGATTTCGGAGCAGTTTTTGTTTCGTCTATATCTTAAAAAATGGCTGAGTTGCAGCATTTTGAATTTCTAGCGTGGCTGACATTTTGAAACGTCCTGAATTTTATCACGCGATAAAAGGCGTATTTATGAACCGATTTGGATGTAACTTCGTTTATACATAGTACATACCAATGTCTCGACCGGGTTCTGGCCAGCTTCATCCGCCATCTTGTTTCAAAATGGTGGCCATTTAAAAAAATTTTAAAAATAAAAAAATTAAAATGAGATACCAAAAAATTGGAAAATGAAAAAGATTTTTTTCGTATGTGTTTGATCTTAATACAAAGATTCCGGAACAGTTTTTGTTTCGTCTATATCTAAAAAAATGGCTGAGTAATAGCATTTTGAATTTCTATTGTGGCTGACATTTTAAAACGACCTGATTTTTGTCACGCTATAACAGGCGTATTTATGAACCGATTTGGATGTAACTTGGTCTGTACATAGTACATACCAATGTATCGACCGAGTTCGTTGGCCAGCTTCATTCGCCATCTTGTTTCAAAAGGGTTGCCATTTAAAAAAAATTAAATTTAAAATTTAAAATGAGGTATTAAAAAATTGGAAAATGAAAAAATTCTTTTATGTGTTTGGCCTTGATACAAAGATTCCGGAGCAGTTTTTGTTTCTGAAAATTTGTTATTTTGTTTATATCTTAAAAAATGGTTGAATTATAGCACTTTGATTTTGTAGCATGGCTAACATTTTGAAACGATCTTGTATTTGTCACGCAATAACACACGTATTCACCTATTTCGATGTATGAAGGCATGTGGATAGTATACATCAATACCTCGACCAAGTTCGCTGGCCAGATTCATCAGCCATCTTGTTTCAAAATGGCGGCCATTAAATTAAAAAATATATATATATATTAAAAGTGAGGTGCAAAAAAATTAGAAATTGAAAAAGGTTTCTTTCTTAAGTATTTGACCTCGATATAAGGATTCAGGAGCATTTTTTGTTTGTCTTTACATTAAAAAATGGCTCAGATATAGCAGTTTCAATTTCTATTGTGGGTGACATTTTGAAAAATCTGATTTTTTGCCTGCGACAGCACTCGTATATATCAACCGATTCCGATGTGAGTGAGCATGTGCACAGCAATTACTAAGGTCTCGACCAAGTTCACTGGTTACCCTCATCCACCATGTTGTCTTAAAATGGCAGGCACTTTATGAAATCGCCAAATTTGGCAGCCAAATATAAGTTACTTTAAAGAAAAACAGCTTGGATAAAGCTGACTAATTTTGCGAAATTCTCATTCATTATATTGATAAAAATTAGTATTGAATCTCCTATATTCACTTTCCACTAAATTGAGCTTCGTGTGTTTGAATGATATAAGTTGGCTTATTTAAAATAAGGAATATGAAAGCTACCTCTTCCTCCCGGCACTGGCCGGAAGGACTTTTTTAAACTTTAGAAATACACTTTATAGGGATAAACATATAGATCTATCGTTCTCGTAGGTTAAATGGTAGAGCACTTGGAGCTCTCTTCCAATGGTTCCGGGTTCGATACCGGACTTGAAGATTTTCACTCTGTTGGTTCTATGCTTAGCTAGCAATGTGATAAATCACGTATTAAGAATTCAATAATTTCGAGCATAATTTCACTGCTGAAAATTAACTGAAAAATTAATTAAAATTATATATATGTTCGATGTATTTTTTCTTTTCAAACAAACTACACCAACAGAACTAATAACATCTGAAACCTTCCCAATGTGCATTACGGAAAACTGTTTTTGTTTCTTTTCCAGCCTATAGAATAACCATATCCCAGAGCCACTCATTTTTTAATTCAATAATATGAAATATAAATATGAAATAAATTACATGATCAGGTAGAAAATTAATTTTGTATAGATTAATTAAAAAAATAGTTTAAATTTCTCTCAGTAGATGGTTCTGTGTTCTCTGAAACTGTAAAAATCCACATAATTAATCACATAGTGCAAACAATATTTCGCATTACAATAGTTAAATAGAAAACAAAGCAAACACTAGATGTTTTTGATGCAGTTTTAAATGTTAGTTTAAACTAGATATAGACCGAAAATTCGCTTTTGGCCCAAATTCTGAGCTGCCGAAGATTTGACCGGACCGGTATTCCAAAAATCTCATTTCTTCCTTCGGAAATTTTTGACCTTACTCATTGATTTAAGCTGTATCGCTGAAATGACACACTCTTAAATTATTGCTTTGAACTTCACTGTTTGTAATGATCAGCCATGACTGACCCAAGACGTAAGTGCAAATTATAAAGCAAACCATACTTATATGACTAAACTTTGAAGACGCTTTTCAAGTTCTCCTTAAAAGCTACAGACTTAACAGTAAAAGAAAATTTTTAGTTTGAAACCGCAGAAGTGTTTCGAATTCTCTTTGGAAAGGTCTAGTATAACAGTTAATCATATTAGGTGTAAAGTTCCATCTGGGCGAAAAATGTCCGGACCAGGATTCGAACCAGGAATCTCCTGGCTGAAGCCGCCAGTGCTCTGCCATCTGAGCTATCCCGGAAGAAACTGGTGGAACTTTCACAATCAGCTAACCTTAAGGATTATAGCATCTGGTCTGAAACCTGGTTCAGCTCAACAGAATAAATCTCAGGTAATGGAACTCCAGAAAATGCTGGATACGAAATTACACAAGATTAATTTTAACACAATTGGTAAATAAATCACATTAGATGTAAATTTCCATGTGGGAGAAAAATGTCCGGACCAGGATTCGAACCAGGGATCTCCTGGCTGAAGCCGCCAGTGCTCTGCCATCTCAGCTATCCCGGAAGAAACTGGTGGAACTTTCACACTCAGCTAACCTTAAGGATTATAGCATCTGGTCTGAAACCTGGTTCAGCTCAACAGAATAAATCTCAGGTAATGGAACTCCAGAAAATGCTGGATACGAAATTACACAAGATTAATTTTAACACAATTGGTAAATAAGTCATATTAGATGTAAATTTCCATGTGGGAGAAAAATGTCCGGACCAGGAATCTCCTGGCTCAAATTGTGTTATGTGCTGAATTAGTGTTAAAATTAATCTAGTATAACAGTTAATCATTTACAAAAATCGTTATAAAAGATAAAGCGAGGTATGTATACCTAAAACATTTTTAAATTAGATGAAATTCGTATAATTAGAAAATCATTTTATGTCGTAGATGAATTAATTACATTTTACATGAAAATAAAAAGGTTTGGTTAGAGGCACAGAGCGCCAACTTGGGCCACACGTATAGTTAATTAATAAATTTGTATATTTATGTATGTATTAATTACTTAACTTTTTTTTGGACATTTTCGTATTCGTTTTCGGCCGAAAATACGAAGATTACGGAAATTTCGGTTTCAGTGTCGGTCTTAAAAACCTGTTTCGATCGACCCTTAGTTTGAACGTACTTACACATTAAGATATCGCATTATTATTGAATTATTGCATTTTAGATTTAGTGGAGCTCTTTAGCAACTATTCTGTGCAAAGTTATTGAACAGAACTGTTTTGTAAACTTTCAATATTAAGGGGTCTCAGGATTCTGAAAGCTTCAAAATTTTCGAAATTTTAATTTTTTTAGGTGTTAAAGTCCTATTGTTTTCTGAACATTTTGATATCATTGTTTCCTTGAAATTCCCATTGCAACAGAAGTTATGGCTTTTAGAATGATACCCGCTCAATAGCTGAAGCGGCATTTCCGAAACTTTGAAGTCATTTTTCTCCAAATGACGTTTTTAGGCACGATATCTCAAAAACTTCTGAATATTTTTTCATGAAATTTTCAAAACATATATTTATGTTAGTCTGTATAAACGGAACCTAAAATTTCCTTTTTATTAAAAAAAAAAAGTTTTTTTAGGTGATTATACTGTTGAAAATTTCAAAATTTTGCATTAGCTAAATAGAACTTTGTATTAAAAATATATGCTTTAAATACAAATTTATTTAGGTTCCGGGTCATTATTATAATCTAAAGTATAAGTGGGCACCATAAATTTCATTCTAGTTGCAAAATTCTGCGGGTAATTCTGCAGGTAAGCTGTTATACCCATTTTCTGTTCGTCAAATGTGTGATAGTTTGGAGACCCCTGTAAATGCTAATTCTGCATCTTGCAATTTTTTAAATACAGTCGTCCCCGTTTAAACGAATATTGGCGGTTCCAGAAATAATATTCCATTAAACGGAGTATTTGATTAAACGGGGAATCATAACGGCGTAATGCGTAATAAAAAGGCAAAATAACCATCTACTTTATATTTCTAAAATAAATACAAATGCTAATATAACGTAAGTACGTATTAATTTAATGTCAGTACATACAAGTATATGGTTTACATCGCTCTTAATGCAGCTCATTTGAATTGGGTCAAAACTTTGCTACTTCTAATTTACGTTACTCATATTGCCTTAAAAAATCGTTTAAAGTGGTTTAAGTGGAATTTTAAACGAGTAAATATCGGGTTATTTTTCGAATGAGTGCTAAATAGCACAACTACCATGTTGAGTCTCGAAGTGACGACGTATTGCCATTAAAACCTGGTTAACAGCAAGGAGTGATGGTGGGGAGATCATTTGACCTGTCCGTTATACACCTGCCGGCCGAAGTCATAGCAGGAAGAACTGAAAATTGGTTTTCGGCGTAAAGGAACCGAAAATGACAAAAGGTGGAAGGAAATTCCAGCTGAAAAGTGCTTTCCGTGCCTATTTTCCGACATCGGTCATGCAGTTGTTATTCGATTAAGCGGGGACAGTTCGTGAAAGGTATTTGTTTAAGCGGGGCAAAATAACATAGAACCAATAGGAATAAATTCGGTTCCGGAGAATTCTGTTCGAATAAGCGGGGTATTCTATTATCCGTGACCCGATTAAGTGGGGAGGACTGTACATGAAATGAAAGAACATACTTATATCTCTCATCCCAATAAAAATTGTGTTTTAAAATTATATACATTTTAAGATATTAAATGTTGAAAATGGTCTTTTTTCCCCCTTCCAATTTTAAATGTCCTGAGACATCTTAATTTACAATGTGTATTCTCTCTTCTATGGCAAACCACTTCAATGGAGTTCGATGTAATACAACCGAAACAATCCTGATGCATTATGGAAAGACTGTTTTTGTTTCCTTCTCCCGAACATCTGTTACGGCACATCGGACGGCAGATTGTCACGATTTTCGAGGTAGCATTTCGATGTTCCTATTATTTAGCCATCACGATTACATGGTCAGAAACATGTAATGAAAGTATTATTGATCTTTCTTTGCTGTCACAAGGCAGATATTTCCCTACTTGGATGGGAGATTTTTGTTTTTTGTTTTTTTTATTCTATTCCGCGGCTAGCCCTTTCTATTGTATCATTCAACCCGCAACCGAACCCGAAATACTTCAAATCGAACGCGACACACTCTCAATAAGTAACCACAATTGAATGTACAGGGTGCCGGTAAAATAATGTCCCAAATATAAATTTGAATGGTATCGACTGTACGCGTTCTAGGGTGTTGGTTTAAGGTCACAAATAAAGAATTATTAAAAAAAATTGTAGATAAGCGCATGCGCGAGCATTGCTTTGTTATGGATTCGCTTGCAGGGTCACACTGTTAAAAAAAAAGGAATAAAAAACGGAAATACTACTGGCAATCTAGACGCCAGTACTATTTCTGTTTTTTTACGGGAATTTTTACCCATAAATTACAGAAAATGTTCCGTTTTTCTGATTAAAAACGGAAATTTTTCTGTAATTTATGGGTAAAAATTCCCGTAAAAAAACGGAAATAGTACTGGCGTCTAGATTGCCAGTAGTATTTCCGTTTTTTAGTCCGCTTTATTTACAGTGCACATACGCAAAAGGGCGACTGCTGAGCGTAAAGCGTTATTGCTGGGCTGAAGATTTAAAAGCCGTTAAGCTGCGAATGGACCATTCTAACTGTTATCAGTGTCGGCGTCGTTTCTTGTGGCAACTCGGTGTTTTTGATTTTTAATGACTTTAAAAGGAAAAAAGACTGATGTCCTGCAAAAGAGGAACCTTTCCTTCAAGTAGGGTTGAGCTCCTTATCTCCTGACCCTTTGTTGATTCCCCTCATTCTTTTGTGAATAAACCGTAGAGGGAGGGGTCCAGGAGAAAATATTTCCATGAAATCAAGAGAAGGATGGCAAAACAAGAGACTATGCAGCCTTAGAGCTATGCGATTTTTTCTTTTGGGGCCTTATAAAAATCGTGTCTATGTTCTATCGCTACCTAATAATTTGATAGAGCTGAAACACAGAACTGGAGAAGTTATTGCTTTTGTGACTCCGGTCTTGATAACCAAAGTGTGATAAGAATTGAACTTTCAGTTGGATGTGTGCCGTATAAATAAAGGTTACCTGTTGAGCATTTGTAAGGAAACTTGCTAATATTAGTAAGTTTTTCTTACTAATATTTTCATTACATTGCATTCAATTTGATGCATGATTTGTTGTAAAGAGTCCAAATTTAACTGTTATAGTATACCCTTGAAATTTGGACATTATTTTACGGACATTGCGTATTTATGGAGAAATGGTCTATAATCATATCTCTAATATCAGTTTTATCTTCTACTAGCTGTTTAACCCGTTCTATGCACGGGAGTTCATGAATTTAATTCTAAAACCAAAATTTAAAATAACTATTCGATTTAATAAAATATTTTTCTACTACTGCACATTTTATTAATGAAATTTAATTTATCATGTTACTATGGCAACAGGCGATAAAACGATATCTTTGGAATAAGGGAATCAATGGAATAAAAAGTTTTGTTGATGTTTGTGATAAAATTTTTCGTTTATTTAAAAAAAATGTAATAATTAAGTGCAATTAAATAATCTCTAATTATGTGCACATGAGGTAAAAGAATTATCGTAATACCCGCTGGAGCTTTTTAGTATTGCAGCGTGGCGTATGTAATATGTATGTCCCTAATTATTTGCATGTGAGGTAAAAGACTTATCGTAATACCAGCTACAGCTTTTTAGTATTGCAGCGTGACGTCCGTAATATGTATATCTCACATTGGTTAAAGAACTCGTGCGAGTACAGGTTGAACGTAAAAAAAAAGGAATTTTATTCTGAATTTTTAATAGTTGGCAGCTGCTGTAAAGAAAAATGTTTAAATTTGAATGGAAATTGCTGTTAAATGGCTGTTTTTCCCATTAATTAAAAGTTAGTTGCTTCGGTCGTATTTTAATACACATGTACATAACATTTCACAATTCTGGCTTTCAAACTGTGGATTTGTATAGCATTACAGACAGACAGACAAATTTTCATTTTTATATATTAGATGGTGAGAAAATGAACAAGTAAAAAGTCATTCTTATTCATGTACATGGTTTTTAATCTAAACAATACCTTGCATTTTCTTTCAACAAATCGGTCCCCCCAGAATCCCTCCGGCAACAACAGCAACAAACACAAAAATAACGCCGATCCGAAAATAAATCAGATCCAAACAGCGGGGCGGGTGCGAGTAAAATTAGGCCATACGACCCGGTACAAGATTTTACCGCGGCCCATAGCCTGCTAGCTATAACTACGATTCTCGGAAAATAAAATTAGACCTTATGTGTATTTTTTGCTCGAAAAGATTCTTTAAAGTGCATGTGTGCAAGGGATGCCTTTTAGTTCAAGCACATCAATTTATAATTATTCCTTTAGAACCATTTATATATTCTCATGCGCAAGAGTCTGCATTTATTGAAACATTCATGCACAAAAAAATTTGCATTTATTCAAATATGGACATGTCATCATCTGGAACATCATCATAAAGTTCGAAATCGATCTCCGGCCAGATTTTCTCGTGCTCCATCGTCGTTTAACCAATGATGGGAACGGCCGGCGGGTAACATATCCCCCGGAGCCCATACTCTCCCCTCGGAAGATTAAAGATTTTGTATTTGGTAATGGTTAAAATGTGTAGTTCCTC
This sequence comes from Maratus speciosus, assembly GCA_963932465.1. Taxonomy (NCBI): domain Eukaryota; kingdom Metazoa; phylum Arthropoda; class Arachnida; order Araneae; family Salticidae; genus Maratus; species Maratus speciosus. The sequence goes on along the minus strand of OZ010793.1, from coordinate 17,160,610 downwards.
TGCAAAATTTTCTCCCGGATAAATGTGTCTGAATTCAACATTGGCTGAAAACTATTTGTCTACAATTACACATGTCTAGAAATACAGCTAGTGTTGCCAGCCCGATGCGAGACTTAATAAAGAACATTCATTTTAAATGCCATTTTTACCAATATCGTTCATTTTGACGCGAAGTAAACGATTACGTATTAAAATTTGTACATGTCCCTGCAATAATAATAATCATAAAAAACTGTACACGATACGGCGACTATTTGAAACTGCGTATCTTAAAAACATACTCGAAATTCATGACGATTGGTTATTTTTTACGAAAGTTAAAAGCCTAACCTGTGTAAAAAGTATCCGGAATTTATCATTTAAAAGACGCCCGTAAAATATACAGGACAATTTTTTTTCTATAATTTGGGATCACTGTGCCGAGTTGTAACACGGAGTTTGGGCACCATCTACGATTTAGTGTAACACAGCAGCTATTTTTCTTCAGTCATACTTTAGATTACTTTGCGTTTTTTAGAATATAAAAATAGTTCGACAAAGAGTTTGCCTAAAAATTTATGTTTCAAACAAAATTTTGTTTGCTGAATAACTGAAAATGTTGCAGAAAACCTACGGTGAGTGCCAAATACACAGGTATATGAATAGTATAAAACAGAGGTTCTCAAATTATGGTACGCGTACCAGTACTGTTACGTGAAGCTCTGTTTACTGGTACGCGAAAGTCCGATACTGGTATGTGAATTGAAATAAAAAATACAGCATGTGAAATGAAAAAATAGCTCAATTCCCTCTCCCCCCACCTCTTTCTTGATTTGACAGATCACCAGCTCAGTGGTGTCAGCTCTCTGTTATTGCTGCTTTGACAGCGTTTTGCATTCTCTTAGTATTTAATGTACTTTCGATTAGTATTTTTACAGAAATAGAAATAATGCTTCGGTAGATGTTGAGTTGACCTTTCATCTCCCTGAAAAAAAAGGAAAAACTTTTCTTTTATTACTCTATTGTATGTGTGTATATTACTTATTTCAATGAGCTATAATCTCACATTAATAAGCAGTTTATTTTCAGAAGGTATGCAGGTTATTCACTTATTAAATTTCCTTAAGTGTATTTTGTTATTGGTATAAACATAGTATTCATATAACAAAAAAATTGACGCCGATACGTCATTAAGTATTGTAGCTATTTTTTCTACCAATAATGTACATATTAATGTACATATATTATCTTGATAATGTACATATTATTAAAATGTAAATGTTATAGTGATGATGATACTACCTTTTACTTGAATGTTAATATAAAGCAGTCAATCAAAGTACTAATTTAATAATGTAATCATGCAATTAAATATAGCAAAAAAAAAAAAAAAAACACAAAAGACTGGAAAATATTTCGTTTTAGACATATTCGGTTTACACAGGTTTTCCTGTATTAGCTTTGAGTTTGTCACCTGGTGGTACGTAGAAGTTTGAACTTCTATTTAGTGGTACGTCGGTTTAAAAGCTTGGGAACCCCTGGTATAAAGCATTCAAATAGGGTCGAGGAGTGGTAGTTGATTTGCGTCGTTCTGTTTGACCTTCAACGTCTACCAATGGCTCAAACATCAATAAAATTATAAAACTGGTACTTGAAAATCATCGTATGAGTCTTAGAGTGCTGATTCAAGATATCTCACATATCTTTAAAGTCCGTTCATAACGATGTGACTAATATGTTGGATATGAAACGCATCGCCACACGACTGGTTTCGAAGGAACTCAATTTTCTCCTATTGTTCTGCAAGAGTTTTGGCCCAAAAACGCAACTAATGTCATCGACCAAGGGCCGAACTCGCCTGGTATGGCATCGTGTGACTTTTAGCTGTTGTTCACAAAGCTAAAATGACCAGTTCGATGAAAATATTTTGAGTTAGTTGAGGCCATAAAAGTAAATTCGCAGGAGCTAAAAGCCATACAAAAATCTACCTACCTAAAAAGTATGGAAGATTGGATCTCGCCCTGGTACAGTTGTATTAAATTCGATGAAGTCTATTTTGAAGGTGGTAACATAAATTGTGATGAAAAAATATTTTTTTGTGTTTTATTTAACAGTTTCCGGTATTTTTTACACAGAATGTATAAAATAAAAAACAAAAAGAGGAGAAAACAGTATACCCTTTTTTTATATTAATGATAGTGAAACGAGCTACCAGCAGAACGAGATCTATTCCTTCCCTCCCTTACAAAAAAAAAAAAAAAAAAAGAGAAAGAAAAAGAAAGAAAAAGGAAAGAAAAAGAAAAATGTATGAAACTCAGAGCATCCAGTCAAGGATTAAGCGTAGACACACACACACACACACACACACACACACATATATATATATATATATATATATATATAATTATATATATATAAACATTACACAAATTTGTATAATCGTCTTTGATGGAAATCAGTTTAAAATAAGGTTAATTTATTTTTAACTGCACTTATTTTTAACTACAACACTGAAGATTTTTTGTTTACTTTTCGTTCTTACTGTAATTTGACAATTAAAAAGCTAACGATGTAGCCAAAATGTCAAGATGCTGTTTCATCCCTTTATTTTTTCTGTCAAGTACGGAAGCATTTTTTTTTTTAAGGCTTCACCGGGAAACGCCCACTACCTTTTTCCTTTTTTTTTGTTGTTGTTACTATTTTCAAATGCCACTGCTATTTTCAAATCGAATTAATGTACGATCGACCATCGACAGAAAAAAATATGCTATTTTTACCCGATTTATTCTTATTTTGTCCGATTAAGAAAATAAAAATGGCACTTTTTCTTGTTTACGCAAAGTTTTGTTACTAAAAACATGTTCATTTTCAAGGAAGAGAAATTAAATTGCTTAACTCAGTAATAAATTCGCTTTTTACTTTCTTTTGTCTGTACAAGAAGAAAATACCGGATTCGTGAAAAATGTCGACTTCTGGTTTGCGACGGATTTATAAGTTTTAAAAAGGTCCTGAACACGATTTGACTGTTTTTCAGAAAATGTCTGTCCGCAAATTGGTCTGTATGTGACACAAATTTTGTGGGCGCTCTAACTCAAAAACTCTTTGTAGAATAGGATGAAATTTCAGGGATCTCCAGGAATGGTTGCTGCAGATCCATAAATTGTTCGATACTTGTATCTCCAGTTTATACAGGGTGTGTCCACAAAGTTTCAAGATTGGTCAGAAAATTCAAAATTTATTAAACATTTTTGTACAGGAACTAAAATACTCCGAAATAGGACCATTGGGCATCAGCACACTACTGACAGCGTTTTTTCCGTTGTTCATAGGCTCCCTGGAAGTCTTCGGGAGCAAGGCTGTTAAGGGACCTCGTTGAAGCTAGAATCGAGTCGTATCGCTTCCCTTTCAGGTCATTCTTGATCCAGGGGAACGAAAAACGTCGCTGGGAGCAAAGTCAGGGCTGTAGAGGGTTTGCGGCAGTATTGTCACGTTAAACTTAGCCAAAACTTCGGCGGCGGCGAGTGGCGTGTGAAAGGGCACTATGTCGCGGTGAACAATCCAATCGTCTCTAATGTCTGAGCGGACGCGCCGGACACGATCCTTCAAATGGTGGTGCATTCCAGCGTAAAATTGACCTGACCGGCGCGTCACCCAGACTTCAGAGACGATTGGATTGTCCACCACGACAATGCGTCCTCTCACACGTCGCCCATAGCCGTCAAAGTTTTGACTAAGTTTAAGGTGGCAATACTGCCACAAGCTCCCCTACAACCCCGACCTCGCTCCCAGCGATCTAAACGCCGATCGCTTTTCCGATAACGCCGATCTAAAACTAAATCCGACCCAAACAGCGGGGCGGGTGCGGGTAAAATTGGGCCATACGACACGGTACAAGATTTTACCGCGGCCCATAGGCTGCTAGCTACAAATTCGATTCCCGGAAAATAAAACTAGACCTTATGTGTATTTTTTGCTCGAAAAGATTCTTTAAAGTGCATGTGTGCAAGGGATGCCTTTTAGTTCAAGCACATCAATTTATAATTATTCCTTTAGAACCATTTATATATTCTCATGCGCAAGAGTCTGCATTTATTGAAACATTCATGCACAAAAAAATATACATTTATTCAAATATAGACATGTCATCATCTGGAACATCATCATAAAGTTCGAAACCGATTTCCGGCCAGATTTTCTCGTGCTTCATCGTCGTTTAACCAATGATGGGAACGGCCGGATCCCCCGGAGCCCATACTCTCCCCTCGGAAGATTAAAGATTTTGTATTTTTTAATGGTTAAAATGTGTAGTTCCTCTGCAAAATTTTCTCCCGGATATATGTGTCTGAATTCAACATTGGCTGAAAACCATTTGTCATAATTACACATGTCTAGAAATACAGCTAGTGTTGCCAGCCGGATGCGTGGCTCAATAAAGCACATTCATTTTAAATGCCATTTTTGTCAATATCGTTCATTTTGACGCGAAGTAAACGATTACGTATTAAAATGTGTACATGTTCCTGCAATAATAATAATCATAAAAAACTGTACACGATACGGCGACTTGAAACTGCGTATCTTAAAAACATACTCGAAATTCGTGACGATTGGTTAATTTTTACGAAAGTTAAAAGCCTAACCTGTGTAAAAAGTATCCGGAATTTATCATTTAAAAGACGCCCGTAAAATATACAGGACAATTTTTTTTCTATAATTTGGGATCACTGTGCCCAGTTGTAACACGGAGTTTGGGCACCATCTACGATTTAGTGTAACACAGCAGCTATTTTTCTTCAGTCATACTTTAGATTACTTTGCGTTTTTTAGAATATAAAAATAGTTCGACAAAGAGTTTGCCTAAAAATTTATGTTTCAAACAAAATTTTGTTTGCTGAATAACTGAAAATGTTGCAGAAAACCTACGGTGAGTGTCAAATAAACAGGTATATGAATAGTATAAAACAGAGGTTCTCAAACTATGGGACGCGTACCAGTACTGGTACGCGAAAGTCCGATACTGGTACGTGAAATGAAATAAAAAATACAGCATGTGAAATGAAAAAATAGCTCAATTCCCTCTCCCCCCCCCCTCGTCTTTCTTGATTTGACAGATCACCAGCTCAGTGGTGTCTTCTCTCTGTTATTGCTGCTTTGACAGCGTTTTGCATTCTCTTAGTATTTAATGTACTTTCGATTAGTATTTTTACAGAAATAGAAATAATGCTTCGGTAGATGTTGCGTTGACCTTTCATCTCCCTGAAAAAAAAAAAGGAAAAACTTTTCTTTTATTACTATATTGTATGTGTGTATATTACTTATTTCAACGAGCTATAATCTCACATTAATAAGCAGTTTATTTTCAGAAGGTATGCAGGTTATTCACTTATTAAATTTCCTTAAGTGTATTTTGCTATTGATATAAACATAGTATTCATATAACAAAAAAATTGACGCCGATACGTCATTAAGTATTGTAGCTATTTTTTCTACCAATAATGTACATATTATTACACATTACCAATAATGTACATATTAATGTACATATATTATCTTGATAATGTACATATTATTAAAATGTAAATATTATAGTGATGATGATACTGCCTTTTATTTGAATGTTAATATAAAGCAGTCAATCAAAGTACTAATTTAATAATGTAATCATGCAATTAAGTACAGCAAAAAAAAAAAAAAAAAAAAAAAAAAAAACAGTATGAACTGCTATTTAGTAGTACGTCGGTTTAAAAGTTTGGGAACCCCTGGTATAAAGCACTCAAATAGGGTCGAGGAGTGGTAGTTGATTTGCGTCGTTCTGTTTGACCTTCAACGTCTACCAATGGCTCAAACATCAATAAAATTATAAAACTGGTGCTTGAAAATCATCGTATGAGTCTTAGTGTGCTGATTCAAGATATCTCACATATCTTTAAAGTCCGTTCATAACGATGTGACTAACATGTTGGATATGAAACGCATCGCCACACGACTGGTTTCGAAGGAACTCAATTTTCTCCTATTGTTCTGCAAGAGTTTTGGCCCAAAAACGCAACTAATGTCATCGACCAAGGGCCGAACTCGCCTGGTATGGCATCGTGTGACTTTTAGCTGTTGTTCACAAAGCTAAAATGACCAGTTCGATGAAAATATTTTGAGTTAGTTGAGGCCATAAAAGTAAATTCGCAGGAGCTAAAAGCCATACAAAAATCTACCTACCTAAAAAGTATGGAAGATTGGATCTCGCCCTGGTACAGTTGTATTAAACTCGATGAAGTCTATTTTGAAGGTGGTAACATAAATTTTGATGAAAAAATATTTTTTTGTGTTTTATTTAACAGTTTCCGGTATTTTTTACACAGAATGTATAAAATAAAAAACAAAAAGAGGAGAAAACAGTATACCCTTTTTTTATATTAATGATAGTGAAACGAGCTACCAGCAGAACGAGATCTATTCCTTCCCTCCCTTACAAAAAAAAAAAAAAAAAAAAAAAAAAAAAAGAGAGAGAAAGAAAAAGAAAGAAAAAGGAAAGAAAAAGAAAAATGTATGAAACTCAGAGCATCCAGTCAAGGATTAAGCGTAGACACACACACACACATATATATATATATATATAAACATTACACAAATTTGTATAATCGTCTTTGATGGAAATCAGTTTAAAATAAAGTTAATTTATTTTTAACTGCACTTATTTTTAACTACAACACTGAAGATTTTTTGTTTACTTTTCGTTCTTACTGTAATTTGACAATTAAAAAGCTAACGATGTAGCCAAAATGTCAAGATGCTGTTTCATCCCTTTATTTTTTCTGTCAAGTACGGAAGCATTTTTTTTTTTTTTAAGGCTTCATCGGGAAACGCCCACTACCTTTTTCCTTTTTTTGTTGTTGTTGTTACTATTTTCAAATGCCACTGCTATTTTCAAATCGAATTAATGTACGATCGACCATCGACAGAAAAAAATAGGCTATTTTTACCCGATTTATTCTTATTTTGTCCGATTAAGAAAAAAAAGCTGGCACTTTTTCTTGTTTACGCAAAGTTTTGTTACTAAAAACAAGTTCATTTTCAAGGAAGAGAAATTAAATTGCTTAACTCTGTAATAAATTCGCTTTTTACTTTCTTTTGTCTATACAAGAAGAAAATACTGGATTCGTGAAAAATGTCGACTTCTGGTTTGCGACGGATTTATAAGTTTTAAAAAGGTCCTGAACACGATTTGACTGTTTTTCAGAAAATGTCTGTCCGCAAATTTGTCTGTATGTGACACAAATTTTGTGGGCGCTCTAACTCAAGAACTCTTTGTAGAATAGGATGAAATTTCAGGGATCTCCAGGAATGATTGCTGCAGATCCATAATTTGTTCGATACTTGTATCTCCAGTTTATACAGGGTGTGTCCACAAAGTTTCAAGACTGGTCTGAAAATTCAAAATTTATTAAACATTTTTGTACAGGAACTAAAATACTCCGAAATAGGACCATTGGGCATCAGCACACTACTGACAGCGTTTTTTCCGTTGTTCATAGGCTCCCTCGAAGTCTTCGCGGGCAAGGCTGTTAAGGGACCTCGTCGAAGCTAGAATCGAGTCGTATCGCTTCCCTTTGAGGCCATTCTTGATCCAGGGGAACGAAAAACGTCGCTGGGAGCAAAGTCAGGGCTGTAGAGGGCTTGCGGCAGTATTGTCATGTTAAACTTAGCCAAAACTTCGGCGGCGGCGAGTGGCTTGTGAAAGGGCACTATGTCGCGTTGAACAGTCTAATCATCTCTGATGTCTGAGCGGACGCGCCGGAAAGATCCTTCAAATGGTGATGCATTCCAGCGTAAAACTGACCTGACCCGGCGCGTCCACCCACACTTCAGAGACGATTGGATTGTTCACCACAACAATGCGCCCTCTCACACGTCGCCCATAGCCGTCAAAGTTTTGACTAAGTTTAAGGTGGCAATACTGCCACAAGCTCCCCTACAACCCCGACCTCGCTCCCGGTGACTTTTTTTTTTTTTTTTTTTTTTTTTTTTTTTTTTTTTTTTTTTGTTCCTCCGGATCAAGAATGAAATTGAAAGGGAAGCGATTCGACACGATTCTAGCTTCGACGATGTTCCTTAAAAGCCTTGCTCACGAAGACTTCCAGGGAGCCTATGAATAACGGAAAAAACGCCGTCAGCGATGTGTTGATGACCAATAGTCATATTTCGAAGTATTTTAGTTCGCTGTACAAAAATGTTTAATAAATTTTGTATTCTCAGACCAGTCTTGAAACTTTGTGAACATACTAGTGTATGCGGAGAATTCAACAGCGAATTTAGAATCCTCATCATAGGAATAGGCCCCACCACTGGCTGAGAGGTTCTGCTCTCAAAGCTGATAGATGCGATGTGTGGGGTTAGAACCCAATCGCGCCCATTGTCTTAAGCGTTCGGAGTTTTCCGTGGTTTTCTTCGAACCTAGCGTAAATAAGAGTTAGGATCCCTTAGAAAGACCCCAACGGTGGGCGTCCCCCCTCGGGAATATATCACTGGTGCAGATAATTGGTCGTCATAAACAACACCAAACTTCATCATAGGAATTTAGCAATATAATGAGAAAAATAAATAACTAAAAATAAAATTGCAACAGAATCCGTGTTCTTTCGCGCATTTTTCTACAGTTTTACTATATTAACTTTAACACAATTATTCGAATTGATAAATTAGAATACCAATTAGAATAATTGTGTTAAAGTTAATATAGTGTAATTATGTCTCCAACGTTCTTGGAGTTCCATTATCTACGATTTATTCTGTTGAGCTGATTCAAATATCAGACCAAATGCCATAATCAATAAGTTTCTGTGGGTGAGATTTGTCCAGGATAGCTCAATTGGTAGAGCATTGACTGCTTACATCAAATGTCCCTGGTTCAAATCCTGGCTTCGGCAATTTTTCAATCAGTTAGAAAATTAAAACTCACATGCGTTTTATTCCCCCCCGCCAAAAAAAAAAAAAAAAATAAATAAAAAATAAGAAATAATTAATTGCAAAAACGATCTTTAAAGTTATAGAGTAAACTCTTATAAGCGTAATGAAAAAAATATCAGTGTTTATTATTGTAAATTGAAGAAGAAGGATAAAATTTGAAATCGTTAATTTTTTTGATTAAATTTTAAATTTTAGCAACAAAAATTGCTTTTGCTAGTTAACCCCTTGAAGGGTAACGATTTATTTTCGGTCCACTTAATTTTAACCCCTAAATGCCACATTGGAGTGAAAATTTTCCTTTTATTAAGTACATAAAAAATGCTTTTAATTATTTAAAAATAAATTTGTTTGGAAATTCTGGTGTCACTCAATCACTTCAGTATTTTACGATTAGAAGTACACTGTCCCTGAAAGGTTTAATATGAGTTTATCTAGGAATGATTTCTAATACTATGCATAAGAGGTAAGAGAAAAAAAAAATTAAAAAAGTACCGAGTTTTTTTAATAGACCAACATTTGAAACACTTTTGCGTTTGGAACTATAATATATCTCCAAATATTTCCTAAAACTAACGGTTTGTGATTTAGCTATTGGTCACAAACAAAAGGGATACTTTGTAAATCTATACATGCATAAATTAGTCCAATTACTGGTTACTAAAATCTTGCGCTAGAACTTTCATCTAGTTCAAATATCTCCTTTAAACATGAGTTGGTCGTACTGGAATAAGTTCGTAAACCAGAAGCGTATCGGCTCTTCCTCATTATGATTGACTTTGGCGACTGCACGAATTTATTCATTATAGTAATTGCTAGGAAAGAAGAAATATCTATAGAACGTGTTATGTGAACCTAGAAAACGAAAACGGTTTCGAGTTGTACCAGATAAACTTCAAACAAATCACGACTGTGTCCGACTGTGTGTGATTTGAAACAAAAATGACATATTTTCTGGAACGACGATAGAGTCCCACCGAAAATGAATGCAATATATTTACACTTAGGTAAAATACAATCTAAAGAAAGTTATAAGGTTTATACTTCTAGCTGTAAAAAAAAAAATAATGTTGTACAGGAATCCACGGCAGAGTCATGCTTCGAGACGCATCCGACCAAAATCCGAAATTTTTGCTTAAAGTCAACCCGTAAATTATTATCTGAATCTGAATACCAATCTGAATCTGAATCAAACCCGAACTATTCTAACCGCGAAACCGAAAAGATAGAAAATTAATGTATATTTAAACACAATTTTCGAAAAGTAGCTTGCAATTATACCTCTAATATAATTTTTTTTCCTTTATTATATAAAAATGTACACATACACTCATAAATATTGAAATAGAGTTTTTTTCATTTGAAAAATATATAGGCCTTTCTATTTTAAAATCGGTTCAACCCGACCCCAAACCGAAAAAGTTAAAGCCCATGCACGAAACTGATCATAGCTCGAAATATTTAACACGTTCACGCCGGCGCGGTGGGTCACACTCGACTGTTTCAGAGTTGTCAAGTCTCCAACTTTTTGCACACCATTGTTATTTTAGAGAAAATGTTGTGCTTTTAAACCGCCCAATTGTTCTAATTAAATTAAACAACATTTTCTGTATTAAAATACTGGTATCCTAAAAGCCGAAGATTTGGCAGCTCTGAGACAGTCGAGTGTGACCCACCGCGCCGGCGTGAACGTGTTAAAGTCAACCTGATCCGAAATGGACCCACAACCAAAAAAAATTAGCATCGGACCAACCCGACCCATAATCCGGGTCAGGGTAAAATTCGGTTACCCGACCCTATGCAGGGATCTAATCCAAGGTCACAATACACTTTTCAATAAAAAACACAGACGGCTCTCATCTCAATCCGATCAAAGACTAAGATATTGCAAAATTTTCTGGAATTGCGTACTACTTATTTCAGTGGCATCCTATGTAATGCCGATTGCCATTTAAAATCTGGAGCATATAATTCATGGCTGTTTGCATGTGACCACACACACCACTTTCAGCACTTCTCGTTGTCATGTCATTATATTTCACATGAAGCAAGATTAGTATTGTGACATCGGGCTTTCGATACGCAAAGATCGGAAGGAAATCAGTAACTATTTCCGGGCAGTGCAATAGCCTTTTGCTGAAAAGAATTCAGGGAGAGGATAACGAAGTTTATCTTTCACCTTGAGAAGTGTTCGAGGGTGTGTGAAAGTGTAAATTTCTACGTCTTGGAGAAATTGCGGTGCTTCGAACAAAACAAGGGTGATGTCAAGACTGACCAATGGGAGAGAAGCTCTTCATGTCCCTGGCTGGGGGCAAGTGAAAATTTAAAAAAAAGGAAGAGTCAGTGAGTTTTAGCGAAGAAAGCTGGAGAATTAGACTCTGATTTTGGATAGTGGTTTGTGTAACGTTTTAGTAGTGGATACGGAATATGATCGTATACACTCATACAGAGTGTTTTTTTTTTTACATAAGAATTTGTTAAGTAAGGTGAGAGTGTCCCCCAATTCATTGTAATTTTATTTTTATTTTATTTTAACTGAATTCTTCTAATAAAGAACATATGAAAGATATCATGTGTTATATTAGATCTAAATTTCCAACTGGGCGATAAATGTCCGGACCAGGATTCGAACCCGGGACCTCCTGGCTGAAGCCGCCAAATTTTTTAGCCCAGTTGGAAATTTACATCTAATATGATTTGTTTACCAATTAGAATAATTGTGTGTGAAAATTAATCTAGTATCATGCGTTATATTTGAACTTTATTTATGTACGAGCTTAGAAGTTTGAAATCATCGGCCACGTCACCACAGTATGTTAAAAAAATATCTTAATTACTTTTAACGTTATCTGCATTCTGATTGGAGTGTTTTTGATTGAATAAGTGGATTGCAATCGTAGCCTCGTTTCGTCGTTCCAACCGGTTTGTCTCACAGAGTAAAGAGATAGATGGAGACGTAAAAACCGGTAAAAACGTTTGCAATATGAAGGCGTTTATCGCTCAAATTTAAATACCCTCATTCATCCCAGACAAGACAAGCACGTAAAACAGGTAACAGATACAGTATCCTATAACTGCATGTACTCCATTTTTAATCGAAATTTCAATCATATCTACGGTCAACACGCAGATAATGAATAATAACTTGCAGTGGTAAAAGCAGAAGTAAAGAAATACAGGTTTGAATTGACAGCCGTGTCAACACACGTGGTTGTGTTTGGGCCTAATGTAACGGATTTTAGAGTTAAATTTTCGGAGTCACGTCCAGCCACCATACTTCCTCTCTATTCTTTCTCTTTACTCTGTGGATTTGTCTTATGGAAATAGGATTAGTTATTTCAAAGTTCTTTGGTTTGTCTAGTGTTTAAGGAGCTGGCTACTAAACAAGAGATTCAGGGTTCGAAATCTAAACAAGCATAGATGTATGTAGTAGATTTGTTCCACTTAAAACGGGTTATCGGCCTGTATAGCCCTTGTGTACAGATGAGGACCGTAGCATCCCCACAACCAACTAATTAACCCTGATTCCGTATACAAAAAGCGCTTACCTTGAGGTGTACTAACTCTCCTCAAAGTTATACAAATAAATAACTCACTTATAAAGTACTCCAGAAAATATACAGCTCTATACACATAAATATTTTTTAGTCAATAATAAGGCTGAGAGATGAAGTATTTACGCTTTATTTGCTTGAATGAACTGGAAATTTGCGTAAATAAATTCATAAGACGAAATGCAATATTCCACCTTGATTCAATCGCAAAATATAGAATATGAACTTTTAAACGCACACCGTGTTACTTAAAAGGCGACGAAGATAATAATAACATAGATGTTACAAGTTAAAAATATGAATTTTATTTAATTAAATTTCCTAGTACTTTCGGGCTGCAATTCTGCGGCCATCGTCAGGGTACTTCTACTTCCAGTTACCCTAATAATTACAGACTCTCCCATTTCAAACGAATGAATGGAACAGCGAATAATAAAAATACTCCCTGACGAAGACTGCGGGATTGCAGGCCGAAAATACTAGGAAATTTAAATAAAATGTATTTTTTTTAAACTTTTAACATCTATATTATTAGTGTCTTTGCTGCCTTTTAAGTAACACGGTAAGCTTTTTAAAGTTCATATTGCGTATTTTGGAAATTTGCGTTTAACATTTTCCAACATAGTTTGTGATCATTCAATTCTGATCATCATTTCAGATACACACTGCGTAGATTTATACATATATCCATTGCGTCTACTTAGTGACTCGCTACTGTAATCTTGGAGCGGAAATTGGTAATTTTGTAATCAGATCTTTCTGCCAGTTCAAATATCTCCGTTAAACATGAGTTGGTCACTCTGAATAAGTTCCGAAACTCGATACGTATCGACTCTTTCCTCCTTCTGATCGTCCTTAGTAAGTGCCGGCATTGATTCATTACGATAATTGCTAGGAAAGCCCAGAGCATGTCATACGGATAAAGGCAAAAAAACGAAAATCCTTTTGAGATATCAGATGAACTTCAAACAAATCATTACTGCGTCGCTACGTGCTCTCTGGAACTGAAATTACATATTTTATTCGACCGACGGCGACGATCCAGTACACATAGTCTGCCTATTACATTCCACTTTTAACGCTTTCCAACATAGTTGAAGCGTGATTACAATGTTGCCAGATTGGGGCTTTTTTAATTCAGATAATTTGACTATCACCACTTTTTAAAAATAGTATAATTCGCCTTATTTTTCAGAATTTTTAATCTATTTTTAAATAGACCGAATATTTCTATTTCAAAAAAACCGGTGACAATCAACAATCTGGGGACAAAAAAGTCCCCAATCGGGCAACACTGCGTGATTATGACTTCGATCTGTCCATCTGCCGTCTGTTCTTACTCTAACTTTCGTAAATATACTCAGATTGCGATGTAATTGTTATATATTATTGACATTTATAATGACATATCCGCTAAAGTTGGGGTATGTATCATCTGTAATTCGTTTACAGGGACACTGAAAATTATCCCTATCCATTATGGTCCATGAAGAAACCCACTTGCGGTGTATTTAAACGATATTATCTTATTTCAATCCTAATAAATAATATTACCTTATTTCAATCCTAATAAGATTGATATGAATTTTAAAGGTGGATTAAAACATGATTTCTGTATAATATGGAATCTAAAGCATTTATTATTCATTTCCAGGGTAACACAAAATAATTCGGTTACATAATGGTCTTCATGTAAAAATTGTTTGCAGCGTATTTTAATGATGTACAACACTATTGCAAACATAATGCATTTATACACGTTATTAAGGTGAACTACAAAATGTTTTCTGTAGAATATGACGTGCATAACAGTTTTACAGGGACAACACAAAACATTTTGGTTAGAGCACTGTCTATGAACCATAAATGCTGGAAGTGTGTTTTTAGTTGTAGTATACGTTTTAAGTTTTTGCATACTACGAAGGTGTATATAAATTTATAGATCTACATTGGCTACAGAAAATAATTCGAAAGTATTACTGTATATGAATTGCTTAGTAGTGTGTTTGGTAATGTACGAAAGTTTCGTTTTTATGCGAAAGCTATGCGTTTTTTCTTGGATTAAATTTTAATTTAATATGAGGCATATATACCAATTTGTAGATAATATTCAGGGTTGTATAAAATTATTCCAGTGTATTTCTGTCTATTAAGCAAAGACAGGACTAGGACGTCACGTCCACTCACATTAATTTTACTGTAACATTTTATACTCATTTATTATATGTAACTAAATTTTATCCACGTGTTTATATATATACTTTAACTCATGTGTTTGATAAAACTTCGCATGAACTTTACCCAAGTTAGAAGTGTCTAAGTTTTTTACTTCTCCGAAAAATTGTACTTCTCTGCTAAAAACCTCATTAACTCCTAAAGTACTCGAGCGATTTCGATAAAAAACATTTTGGTGGTAGAGTATAAATATAAGATCATATGTGGTACAGAGTTTAAAAAAAAATTAATTAGTTTCAGAAAAAAACATTTTTCAAAATAGAAAATTTCTGAAAAATTGCCATTGTTCTAAAATAAAACAGTTTTAGTCGAAAAGAAAAGAAAAAGAAAAAAAAAACTGTCTGCGATAAGTCTTGAGCATAATCTAGAGAGTAGGTATTCAGAATTTTATCAAAATCAGTTTGGTAGTTTCGGAGGGAACGGGTCTTAAAGCTCGTATATTCCCCATAGGATTGCACCCAATCTTGTCTTCCCTTAAAGAAAATTGCTAAAGTTGAATTTTCGACCATTCTATGCGTTTTGTAACTTAGCAAAATTTTAACACACTACGCAGTGTATATACAAATCTATGGAGCATGTTCAGGTGTGCTCAAAAGATTTCAAGTACCTTTCCTCTATGAACAGTAACTGCCGAAATCTCTTTTTTAAATGTGTTTTACGTTTTCTAAGTTGTTTGCGTTTTACTTTTGCCTTTTTAGCCCTCTAAGCGTTTGGGGTGTAATATTCCGTTCACTAAGCTCCAGGTTTCACAGCAATACAAGCAATATTTAAGGTAATATAATTCTATGGATTTAATGAATTTTAAATACATTGAAGAATGATTAATACTCTCAAGGATTACATTCATATTTGTAATTGAGTTTTTTTTTATAATGTTTAAAGAATCATATTTTGTTAGCATTTAAAACAAAATGCAAAGAAAACAACATTACAATTTTACCCTTTTGCAAGACGCTCGGAGGGTTTTAAACGATGAAGTCTTGTTATAGAACTCTGGGAGCGTTGAAAAGAATTTCATAATCTATGCTTGAAGCATGATTTTTTTTCCTTGCTTCATACTATTTTGAATTTATTAATACTATGCATGTCAAAGCACAGCAGCAATTTCTGAGTGAAACTTTTTATTTCAATAGTCTGATTATATGTGTTATAAATTGAAACTTTAAATTCATTTTTATGATAATTATGCTTTAAGTTTATTCCAAACAATCAATTTTAAAAATGGAACAAATCAACACTATCAGAAGCAAAATTATTCTTCAGGAAATTTTACAAAGCCACCTAAGTATTTGCTTATACATACGATTTATTGGTTTATAAGGAGCACTTAGTTGTTATTTTACGTTGAGACAAAATTGCTAGACTGAATTCTCGAATTAGAAAGTATTAAAAATCTGGTTTAGCAGAACAAAATCTAATTCAGTTTTTGAAAGAAAAACTACAATAAAAATATTAAAATGAAGTTTTTATCAAGTTTTGGCACGTGGGGAAGATTTACTTTAAAATACATCTGCAGACAAAATGACAAGAAATACATTCATAAAAGGGTTTTACAATGTGGGTACAGGAAAAACATACGATGGCTCAATTACCATGCTTGAAAACGCACCATAAATAAGATCGAATACAGTGTGCAAACACCATATCCCATTTCATGATAAGTGGCGATAAAAAAAAAAAAAAAATAGAATTTAGACGGTACTGATGAGTTTGCATACTACTGGCATGATCTCCGAAAAGAAACAAGGAATATATTTTTAGACAACATGGTAGTTCTGTAATAGTATTGGGAGGTATTTATTTCAATGATCAAACTACTCCTTTTTTTATAAGTGGTTAAAAATTTGAAAACCTGAATGTCTAGAGACAGTTATAAAGCATTTGCTTGTTATTGGGAAAATTTTCATTGGAGTACATTGGATTTTCCAACATGACAAACGCTTCAATGCATACCTCCACCTCAACTTCACAGTTACTAAGGTCCAACGTCTTATCGGTTTTCAACTGAACAGCTCTTAGTCCTGATGTAAATCGTTTAGAAAATGTATGGAGTATTCCCACACGTGGTGATTTTGAAAACGGTAACGAGTAAAAAAAAAGAAAGATATTTTTTGGCACAATAAAAAAAAAAAGACAAAATACAGCCGGTAAAAATACAGGAGCTGGTTTTATCTATGGAACGCCACGCACTTCTGCTAATGAAATGTAAATGAAGTGTTAACTTCTGCGAAAAAAAGGAATAATTAGTGTGCTTAACTTTTGACACGCTTAATTTTGTTCCTTTGCTAAATTCTAGGGTTTAAAATAAATTTTAAAGTATAATTGTATTTTGTATATTTATAAAACTACAATTTTTAATACACCTGAGTATGAATTTAAAATGGAAAGACTATTTAAAATTTAATGTGAAAATTGCTGTTGTGTTTAAACTGTTTGATTCGCATTGTGAAGTATTTGAATTTGGAAGAACGTGAACTGCTCGGCCGTTTAATGAAAACGGTTGACATGAATACTTTCCAATCAACATGGATATCCCTCTCTTCTTTACTATCTGATTCAGCTTTTACGTTAGCAAATAGTCACATCGCAATGTAAATTATCTCATTAAATTTCTCTCACTAGTACGGCAAAGCTATACACGCAAGGCCTGATAAATTTGCATTTAAAATTTCGGAGGCGATGGCATTTAAGGCACTGTGTTAATTAATAAAAGTTAAAGCAATCCAAAGCTGTTTCTGAGTCTACAGTCATCAATCTATTTCCTATGCTCTCGTTGATATAATAATGGGCCAATTAGCCGGTACAAAACAGACGCACAGGAGAAAACGTTAATATGTATTCCAAACACGAATTTTGAAATGTCAAATTTACTGTTAAGTGATCGAATAGAAGTTGAGAGATTTTTGTATCTGCCAAGAAAATCTAATGTTTTTACAGTAATTCGTACGACAATAATTTTAATGGATGGAGTGTACACTGTAAAAAAGATAGATAATCTTAAGGTAGGAAAATACCCGATGTCCACATGAAGCCTCCCTGTTTTCAAATGTTACTGTAATTGTACGGTAACTATGAGTCGTATATCCCCTTAAAGCTCGCATGTTTTCCATAGGATTGCACCCAGTCTTGTCCCTTAACAAAATTGGTAAAGGTATTTTCGACAATGCTATGCGTTTTGTAACTTAGCAAAATTTTAATACACTACACAGTGTATATAAAGATCTATGCAGCATGTTCAGAGGTGCTCAAAAGAATTCGAGTACCTTTTCTCTATGAACAGTAACTGCGGAAATCTCTTTTTCAATTGTGTTTTACGTTTTCTAAGTTGTTTACTTTTTTTTCTTTCACCTTTTTAAACGATGAAGTTTTGTTATAGAAGTCTGGGAGTGTTAGAAAGTGTTTCATAATCTATGCTTGTCGTATTATTTTTTTCTTGCTTCATGCTATTTTGAATTTATGAATACCATGCGTGTCAAAGTAAGCACAATAACAATTTTTGAATAAAGCTTTAAATATTCACTTTATTTCAATAGTCTGTTGAAATGTGTTACAAACTGAAACTTTAAAATCATTTTAATGGTAATTATGCTTTAAGTTTTATTTCAAACAATCGATTTAAAAAATGGAACAAATGTAACACTGTCAAAAGATAAATTGTTTTTATGAAAATTTTACAAAGTCACGGAAGTATTTGCTGATGCATATGATTTGTTGGCTTATAAAGAGCACTTATTAGTTGTATTTTACGTTGAGACAAAAAAAAATTGCTAGTTAGAAAGAATTCTCGAGATTGAAAGTATTAAAAATCTAGATTAGCAGAATAAAATCTAATTCAGTTTTTGAAAGAAAAACTATAATAAAAATATTAAAATGAAGTTTTTATCCTTTAGGGGAAGAAATGAAGTTTTTAGGGATTAAATTTGAAGAATTTAAAAATTAAACTTTTATACGCGTCGCGTACAAAAATTTTTCCAATGAGCAAAATGTGCTTCATACATTAATAGGGTCACGTACAAAATTTCAGCATTTTATCACAAAAAGTCGCAGAGGTATGCCTGTATAGGAGTTCGCAAAGGGGAAAAATCATATCGGATAATCGCGTTTCTGGGGTCGTACACAAATTACGAAAGAAAACAATGATTGCTCACTAGCTGTAAACGTTTGCATTTTGATTTATGTTTAACCCCCCAAAAGCTTTGGTTAAACATATCTCTGCGACTTTTTATGATAAAATTCTGAAATTATGTACATGACATTATTAGTGTATAGGGCACACTGTGAAATTTTTTGTACGGGGGCCGTATAAATTTTAAATTTTGTAGAACAGATATACTATATTTACGGAAAAAACAATCACAGGCTAATATTAAAGCGTTTATGGGAGAGTTCGTTTGCATTTTATTATTATTATTTTATTTTATTTTTGCGTATTCTAGCTGAAGTTAATCTCAGACGCCTCCACCCCCCTTTTTTTTTACCTTTTCTATTTTATAATTGCAGATTTTTTTATGAGGATACTGTCATTTTCGGAATCGGTTAAATAGAAACCGATCTCATGAAAAAAATCTGCAACCAAAACCGAAAAAAGGAAAACATACCCGATTAGAGGTCCACCTCAGATATCTTATAGAAAAAAAAAAGTTTAAAAATACTGAAATGCAAACGAGATATTTGAAAACAACGCTGCATTGATTTAACATTATATTGCAAGTACAGTCGTGGAAAAAAAAGTAAACACCCCTAGCTAACTCCTCAAAAAATTATCGTAGAAGAAAGTCACTGGTACCGAACGATTGGAAATAAAGTCTACTTTGAAATTATGTATATAAAATTTCCTTAGGGGGCCATCTACATATTAAAACGAACCATAACTTTGTTTTTTTCAATAGCAGTACACAATTCTGACAGCATAAATGAACTCTACACCCTTCAATTAGCCTAAAAACGAATTTTTATGCAATTCGTGTCACAAGTTTCCGAGAAATTAATTATTTTAAAACGAGCGTATTTTAAGGGCTGTATCCAAATTGAAGTTCCGTACTCGATTATTAACCGAGAGAGCCCCTTACTTGATCAAGGCACCTTAAGCGCCACTCACGGAGTCAATGAAGCCTGTTAGATTACAGTACAGCAGAATAAATTTCAAAATATCTACTCACTTCTATCATAGACGACCTCTTAAACCATCATTTCGCCGTTTTTTAAGCATAATTTGAAAACTACTTGGAAGAAAACTGTGAAATTTTGGTTTTCCATAAAAGAGGTCTTAATAAATCTAAATCCATCAAAAAAATTGTAGGTTGCAATTCATGATATTTTCGAATATTAGTTTCATAATTCATAATTCATATCATAAAATTATAAAAATTGCAAATTCAGCGTATTTATGTTTGGGTATATTAGTATTATTGCTACAAAAAAAAGTTTGCACATTAGGAGCATAATTTCAGGAGATATAAATAAAAATATGAAAATGTAATTTAACATTAGAAGCACTCAATTTTGAATGTTTATCATTCAAAAACTTATCATTCAAATGGCTTGAAATTTGGTGTCTCGGCATAATTTGAACCGAAGATTTGAAATATCTCGCTAAAATTGGGTATTGCCATTGAAAAAAATGAAGTTTGGATTTGTTTTAATATGTAGATAACCCCCTAAGTAAATTTTATATACATCATTTAAAAGTAGACTTTATTTCCAATCGTTCGGTACCAGTCACTTTCGTCTACGATAATTTGTTGAGGAGTTAGTAGGGGCTGTTTACATTTTCTTTCCGACGACTGTACCTTCATATGAACAGTGTAGTCTCTTAAGGCTTTGCGTTCACCAGCATTCAAATATGCAAATTACCTCATTAAATTCCTCTCTGTACACCAAAGATATGCACGCAAGACCTGATAAATTTGCATTTAGAATTTCTGCGACGATAGAATTTAAAGCACCATTTTAATTAATAAAGGTTAAATCCAAAGCTATTTCTGAATCTACAGTCATCTATTACCACGCTCTCCTTCAGCTTTCAGCTGATAGAAGGTCCATTAACCGGTGTAAAACAGACGCGTAAGGTAGAACGTTAATATGTATCTTTGAAATGTCGAATTTACTGTTAAGTGACTGAATAGAAGTTGCAAATATTTTTGTATATCTCGGTGGAATCGGATGTTTCGGAAAAGTCATTTGTGCGACAATAATTTTAATGGATGATGATCGTAAATTTTAATGAAGGTGTCTGTAACAGGAAATACAACATGTTTGGAACAAAAGAATAGAAAATCGGTATTTATATTATATTGATTACAAATATCTATCACTTATATTCAGTTGATAACATTATCAGAAAAAGAAAAGGCCTATACCGGATATATCTGACAGAATGGTCAGATAATATATCACAAGACGAACAACTTTTGGTATAGGAAAAAAAGAGTCCTGCGTCGGGTCCGGTATCTCGATTTTACTAAACCCGACCCGAATTTCGGGTCTGGTACATGTAAATTGTTTAAGTTGCAGGTTGGCTTTAAATGTTTCAGTTTTTGGTGGGTTTCGGGTTGGATTCCAATTAACCCGATTTTTCAAAAGAAAGTCCTGAATATTTTTCAAAAGAAAAAAACTATGTATTTGAATATTTAATGAGTGTATATGTGTTATTTTGATATAAAATCGATAAAATTAATATTACAGATACAATTGTAGACTATTTTTCCATAATTGTAGTAAAATGGGGATTCATTTTCTTTCACTTTTCGGGTTGAGATATTTCGGATTCGGGTTGACGTGTATCGGGTTTAGGTCGCATTTCGAGCTGTCGATATTTTTTATTTTCGTCTGATTCGGGTTGATTATATTTTTTTTGGTTTCGGATTGGCTTTAAGCAGAATTTCGGATTCGAGTGGGATATAATAGGCAATTTGCAGGAAACCATGGTCCCGATTGTCATGTTTGAAAATTTTATTGTTGGTTCCCTAGGCGGATCAAAATGTGATATACTATTTTAATTTTGTAAATAGTGTAAAGCATCGTAATTATGTGAAATAATTCAATAATCGGGAACTTTTTTTACATCCTGGAGTGTTTGTTAGAATTATTGAAGCACAAGCAAATCGGTAACCTGGAAGTAATGATATTTTGGAACAAGTACTGAATAATTTATAGTTCTCGCAACTTTATCGAAATATTTGAACCTTTTGGAATAGGTGGATTCTTGAATTAGTGATTTAGTGATAATTTGTGCGTTTGAATAAATACCCTTAGACGCACTTTAAAAATACAGGGTGTCTCGTATACCAATCGGAACATCGTTTTGCGTTCATAATGCCCTCAAAAAAATTCTGCCACAAAACCTGCCACTTCCATCTGGAAAATAAATTGTGGCTCTAAAAAAAAAAGTCCTTCCGGCCAGTGCCGGGAGGAAGAGGTAGCTTTCATAATCCTTATTTAAAAAAAGCCAACTTATATCATGCAAACACACGAAGCTCAATTTAGTGGAAACCGAATATAGGAGATTTAATACTAATTTTTATCAATATAATGAATGAGAATTTCGCGAAATTAGTCAGCTTTATCCAAGCTGCTTTTCTTTAAAGTAACTTATATTTGGCTGCCAAATTCGGCAATTTCTTAAAGTGCCTGTCATTTTAAGACAACATGGTGGATGAGGCTAAGCAGTGAACTTGGTCGAGACCTTAGTAATTGCTGTGCACATGCTCACTCACATCGGAATCGGTTAATATATAGGAGTGCTGTCGCATGCAAAAAATCAGATTTTTCAAAATGTCACCCACAATAGAAATTGAAACTGCTATATCGGAGCCATTTTTTAAGGTAAAGACAAACAAAAAATGCTCCTGAATCCTTATATCAAGATCAAATACTTAAGAAAGAAACCTTTTTTCAATTTCTAACTTTTTGCACCTCACTTTGAATATATATATATTTTTTAATTTAATGGCCGCCATTTTGAAACAAGATGGCTGATGAATCTGGCCAGCGAACTTGGTCGAGGTGTTGATGTATACTATCCACATGCCTTCTTACATCGAAATAGGCGAATACGTGTGTTATCGCGTGACAAATACAAGATCGTTTCAAAATGTTAGCCATGCTAGAAATTTAAAGTGCTATAAATCAACCATTTTTTAAGATATCAACAAAAGAACAAATTTTCAGAAACAAAAACTGCTCCGGAATCTTTGTATCAAGGCCAAACACATAAAAAAAATCTTTTTCATTTTCCAGTTTTTTAATACCTCATTTTGAATTTTAAATTTAATTTTTTTTAAATGGCAACCTTTTGAAACAAGATGGCGAATGAAGCTGGCCAACGAACTCGGTCGAGACATTGGTATGTACTATGTACAGACCAAGTTACATCCAAATAGGTTCATAAATACGCCTGTTATCGCGTGACAAAAATCAGGTCGTTTTAAAATGTCAACCACAAGAGAAATTCAAAATGCTATTATTCAGCCATTTTTTTTTAGATATAGACGAAAGAAAAACTGTTCCGGAATCTTTGTATTAAGGTCAAACACATACAAAAAAAATCTTTTTCATTTTCCAATTTTTTGGTATCTCATTTAAATTTTTTTAAATGGCCGCCATTTTGAAACAAGATGGCGGATGAAGCTGGCCAACGAACTCGGTCGAGATATTTGTATGTACTATGTACACACCAAGGTACATCCAAGTCGGTTCATAAATACGCCTGTTATTACGTGAGAAAAATCAGGACGTTTCAAAATGTCAGCCACGCTAGAAATTCAAAATGCTATAACTCAGCCATTTCTTAAGATATAGACGAAACAAAAACTGCTCCCGAATCTTTTTATCAAGGTCAAACACATAAGAAGAAAATATTTTTTCAATTTTCAATTTTTGGTACCACATTTGAAATTTAAATTTTTCTTAAAAATTTAAATGGCCGCCATTTTTAAACAAGATGGCGGGTGAAGCTGGCCAACGAACCCGGTCGAGACATTGGTATGTACTATGTATAAACGAAGTTACATCCAAATTGGTTCATAAATACGCCTTTTATAGCGTGACAAAATTCAGGACGTTTCAAAATGTCAGCCACGCTAGAAATTCAAAATGCTATAACTCAGCCATTTTTTAAGATATAGACGAAACAAAAACTGCTCCGAAATCTTTGTATAAAGGTCAAATACATAAGAAAAAAGTATTTTCCATTTTCAATTTTTTGGTACCACATTTCAAATTTTAAATTTTTTAAAAGATTTTAAATGGCCGCCATTTTGAAACAAAATGGCGGATGAAGCTGGCCAACGAACTCGGTCGAGAGATTGGTATGTACTATGTACACACCGAATTACATCTAAATCGGTTCATAAATACGCCTTTTATCGCGTGACAAAATTCAGGACGTTTCAAAATGTCAGCCACGCTAGAAATTCAAAAAGCTATAACTCAGCCATTATTTAAGATATAGACGAAACAAAAACTGCTCCGGAATCTTTGTATAAAGGTCAAATACATTAAAAAAAATATTTTTCCATTTTTAATTTTTTGTTACCACATTTCAAGTTTAAAATTTTTTTAAAAATTTTAAATGGCCGCCATTTTGAAACAAAACGGCGGATGAAGCTGGCCAACGAACTCGGTCGAGACATTGGTATGTACTATGTACACACCGAATTACATCGAAATCGGTTCATAATTACGGGAGTTACAGTGTGACATAGGTCAAATATATATATATATATATCAATTTTGAACGGAGGGTGGTTTCGGGGTCTGGGGGTCATGATCGATGAAAATATACCAAAATTTTTTGAAATCGCTTTCCTCCGAACGGCTGCAATAGGTAGCTTTTTTGTAAAGAAAGCTACCTAATAGTTCCAGGTCATCCTTATAAATTCTAGTTCCCTTTGCTAGAGAGTTATTGTTATCCCTACTAAAAATCAAGGGCGTTTTCCTATATGATCGTAGTCAAACTTATTCAAAAATCTCTGCAAGTAAATGCGAACACAAGAAGAGAGATTTAGTAAGTACCATAATTCTAGTGTATAAATTAATTCTAGAAATCAAGGGATAATGTGTAACAGTTCAAACGATTCATAATATAACGCATCGTTTCATCACCCAGAAAACTATAGACTAGAAATTCTGGATCATTTCGTCTATTCAGTTTATTTGTTTACCTTATTCGCATACCTCGGATATCTATATTTCTAGTTTAGGGATTTAGAAAATGACTACCTATTCGTTCTAGATGAAGGCAGTATATTTTTTCTTTCAGTGTGGTAACAATAATGAAGATATTTTAACGAAATCTTCAACAGACTAACTTTGCTTTCTGTAAAATGACATCACACGAAGTTCTGGAAATGGTACGTCTACATAGCTTCGGGTTAAACACTGCAAAATTTTGGAAGGTGCTGTAAACGAAGAAACTGCGACTGATTGAATGACAGTGCAATCCCTTGATGTCGTGATATTTCCACAGAAAGAAATTCTATTGAAGATTTCGCTGAAATATCTCCATTACTTTTACAAATACGAACCAAAATCCGAGTTAAGCTTGTTGTGAGGCACTCTGTATTTTTGATGGATTAAAGTGGATTGCTATCCTGTTTTCTTACGTAAAATGTTTTTGTCTTGAAATGCATTATTATCCCTTACAGTTCTGAATATCATATCACAATATATATTCCAAACAGAAAAGTCAAAACATATATTAAAATGTATTTGCTTAAAAGACGTTACGAAAAACACATTAACCCTTTCCGGCGCGGAGTAATTCTGCTCATAAACTGATGAACCCTCCGAGCGTCTTGCAAAAGGGTAAAATTGTAATGTTGTTTTCTTTGCATTTTGTTTTAAATGCTAAGAAAATATGATTTTTTCAACGTTATAAAAAAAACTCAATTACAAATATGAATGTAATCCTTGAGAGTATTAATCATTCTTCAATGTATTTATAATTCATTAAATCTATAGAATTACATTATCTTAAATATTGCTTGTATTGCTGTGAAACCTGGAGCTTAGTGAACGGAATATTACGCCCCAAACACTTAGAGGGTGAAACAATGGACTGATACCAGAATTTATAAACGAAGTTATTAGAAAATACGAACTTGCTTATTTTCCCGCACATTATAAAAAGAAATTTTTAATTAAATATTCTTGGTGCCGATTGTCAGTTTTGCAATTAAAATTAGGTGTTCTTTTTTAAAGACACCGCCCTCGAAAGGGTTAAAAGTATAAGTATATTACAAATCTATATTGACATGTTTCAACTCCTTCACTGAGTCGTCATCAGTATGTATAACAGAAATTACAAATACAATGCATATTAAAATTGGAAAAAAATCATCGAATACAAATAAGTAAACATCTAACGCCTCCTACATTTTCGATATCGCGCGGGTTCCCTCTATGTCGCGTTTTCGCAAGTTGTCCAACCACTCAATCCATATATTCGGGATGCGAAAAGATAACGTATCGTTACAAACTCCTGAACCTCTTAAATAAATTTTAATGGACTCTCTTATAAATAATTGTAAATAAAAATTAGACCTGTAGATTAATCGACTCTCGTTAAAAAGTATGTTAATGCTCTCTATTTGATTCAGCCGGGATAAAACAGTATTACCTCAGTTATATTTTACGTCAGCCATAGGTTCTTTACATCTAATATTGAATTTTCGTTCGGTGATACCTATATAATGATTTCTTATTCTCCCTTCCGTAATAAATGGAATCATATAAACTCCTGAGAGGTCATTCCTATCAATAGGATCAATTTTAGTGTTTAAAAGCATCTTTAACTTCGGAGGAGGCTTCGCGATCAAACATAAGCCAAACTTTCTTAAAGGATTTTTTATATACTCAAAGAAACCCGGGAAGTAATTTGACACAACCCTTTTCACACTAACTTCATTAACAGTTTTGTTTTTAGAAGTATCCGTGTACATTTTATCAAAGGAGCTCTCAATTAATTTGTTAATTAACTTTACATAATACCCATTATCAATAGCAATACGTTTAATTTTCTCTAATTCATCTCCCAGATTTATATCGGAAGAAATCCTGAAAGCACGATTAATTAGGAACCTGAAGGTGGATAATTTTTAACACCTTCGTATTTTATATCACGTCTTCGAGTGTATCTGAATATCAGTTCAGATATACTCTATGTTTCAGAGAGGTGTCTTCTTTGGAGCACTCGAGTACATTTTCACTGTTTGTTTGTTTGTTTATTCACCCATATTTCGCAAATATCAGAAATCAACTAAATGAAAAAAGTTCAACGTGAATATTTTCGAACTAACTTGTATATCGCTTGTTGACTTTTTGTTTAACCTTACTTACTTTGACCTCTTCAGAGACGATTTTTGCATGAGGAGAAAAAAATGAATTATTTATTTATTTATTTACTTATTTTACGATTTATTCATTTTATATTAATAGGAATTAAAAAAGAAGAAAGAAAATAAAAATAAAAGAGGGAAAAACAATGAAATTTCACAAAAAAATAACTTCCACATATGTGGCCACTGATCGTTCATGGTACAAGTGACATGGTATAAGTGAAATGATTTCTTATAAAATAAAAATCTAACAGTCTATTTCTTTATTACATTTCTGCAAATTATTAAAACTTCATATATTTAATATCGCTGATATTATTTTTATCAAATAACCAAGATTTGTTTAAATAATCCAATAACAACGGATGCCGAAAAATGACTTCACGCCTTTTTTTATATATCTCTAACTGTAGAGTCGCGGAAAAATAAGTAAACACCCCCTATTAACTCCTCAACAAGTTATTGTAGAAGAAAGTTACTGGTACCGAACGATTGGAAATAAAGCCTACTTTTAAATGATGTATATAAAATTTGCTTAGGGGGCCATGTACATATTAAAACGAACCCAAATTTCATTTTTTTTAAATAGCAATACCCAATTTTAACAAGATATTTCACATCTTCGGTTCAAACTATGCCTAGACACCCAATTTTAAGTCATTTGAATGATAAGTTTTAGAATTATAAACATTCAAAATTGAGTGCTTCTAATATAAAATTACATTTTCATATTTTATTTATATCTCCAGAAATTATACTCCTAATGTGCTAATTTTTTGTGTAGCAATAATACTAATATACCTAAACATAAATACTTTGAATTTGAAATTTTTATAATTTTATGATATGATTTATGAATTATGAAATTAATATGCGAAAAAAATTATGAATTGCAACCTACAATTTTTTTGATGGATTATTTATTAAGTCCTACTTTATGGAAATCCAAAATTTCACATTTTTCTTCCAAGTAGTTTTCAAATTATGCTTAAAAAACGGAAAAATTATGGTTTAAGGGGCCAACTATGATAGAAGTGACTAGATATTTTGAAATTTCTTCTGCTATCCTTTAATCTAGCAGTTTTCAATGACTGCTTGAGTAGCGCTTAAGATGCCTTGATCAAGAAGGAGATCAACAATCGAGTACCGAACTTCAATTTGGATACAGCCCCTAAAATACTCTCGTTTTAAAATAATTAATTTCTTGGAAACTTATTGTACGGATTGCATAAAAATTTGTTTTTAGGCTAATGGAAGGGTGTAGATTTCATTTATGTTGTCAGAATTGTGGACTGCTATTGAAAAAAAAAACAAAATTATGCTTCGTTTTAATATGTATAGGGTCCCCTAAGTAAATTTTATATACATCATTGTAAAGTAGACTTTATTTCCAATCGTTCGGTACCAGTAACATTCTTCTACGACAATTTGTTGAGGAATTAGTAGGGGGTGTTTACTTTTTTTCCCTAGGACTGTACGTCGGAAATAACATGATCAGTGCAGCCAAACCATAAAATTTTTACTTGTCTTGGTGAAGGATTCTATAGTGAATAAGTTATTATCAATTTTTCTTCTTTTTATTATTGAGGGTAATTATAATTATAAAAAACTAAACGTCCACATATGTGGTCACTGACGTGAAGATGTTAACCAATATCCCGTATTCAAATCGAAATGTAAATTATCTCATTAAGTTTCTCTCTCCAATATGATATACGCGCAAGGCTTGATAAATTTGCATTTAGAATTTCTGAGGCGATGGCATTTAAAGCGGCGTTTTAATTAATAAAGGTTAAATCCAAAACTGTTTTTGAATCTGGTCATAAATTTCTCCACGTTGTCGTCATTGAGCTAATAGAGAGTCAATTAAACGGTATAAAACAGACTCGCAAGGGAGGCGTTAATATATCCCGAACACGAATTTTGAAATAGTGAATTTGCTTTGAAGTGAAATGAATAGACGTTAGTGAGAGATTTTTGCACTTCTCGGTGGAATCGGATGTTTTGGAAAGTCATTCGCGCGACAATAATTTTAATAGATGGAGTTTGTAAATTTTAATGATGGTCTGAAACAGGAAATGGGATATGGTTGAAAGGAAAAGAAATTATTTGAAAATATAAACTCTGCATTTATATTACAGCAATTATAGATATGTGTCATTTGCATTCAATTCCTGTTTTTATCATAAAAAAACTAATAAGTAAATATTTAATCTTAGCATTATAATTCGCAATATTTCAGGATTTTAACCCTTAACTGGTGTTGGCGGTCTCACAGACCACAGCCTTATTTAATTTTCATAGTTTAAGTACAAATTTTCATTAAAATACATATAAAAAAGCACAAACAATTGTGCAAAAATTACTTTCTATGCAACAATAATAATCGCACGCACCTGAAATTAATTTTTGTACAATTATTTGTGCTTTTTTAAATATGTATTTTAATTATTTAAGGGGTCCCAGGAGTCTTACGTTTTACCTGGCGGTGCAATTTAGCAACATGTCACATTTAATTTTCTCCAAAGTCTCTATAAAACATGAATGCATAAAATTTTTATTATAGACAATCTAATATCTCTTCTATTTAAAATAATTATTTTGATATTCTATATTAAAATTTTATTTTTTTTATGTTTAATTTTGATAAAAAATTTAAAATTATTTTTTGACTTGCACGCATTGCGAGCAACATTTTTCACAAACGAATGAAGCAATTTGCATGAAACTTGGTAAATACCTTCATTTTAATGTAAAGAATAACTTATACTTCAAATTTAGTATTATAATTGCATTGATTATTTAAAATTGGCAATTTTTCAATAAAAGAATGATTTTTTTAAAAGTTTATAAATAAAATTTAAATTTCAAATAAAATAAATAAATATATTGCTTACAAATGAAGTATACGTCAAAGATACTTTAGTTTTACATCATTATCAATATTTTGGGGAGTTCTATAACCAATAGTTTTGCTACAGTCTTGCGCGCAGTGCATGCAAGTCAAAAAACAATTTTAAATTTTTTAGTAAAATTAAACATAAAAAAATAAAATAACATTTCAATATAGAATATTAAAAAAATTATTTTAAATAGAAGAAATATTTGATTGTCTATATTAATCAGACTCCTGAGACCCCTTAACTCAAGGTGAAAATAGCTCTAGAATTTTGACTTTTATGTATTGTAATTTTTAGTTTAATTCTAGATATTAGTGAAATTTTACTTCTTTTGCACCCTAGTACTATTGATACAGACTTCTGAATAGGTAAATTTTAATTATAATAACCCTGTACATAAAAGTTTAACATATAAACAACTAGCTAAAATACCCGGCGTTGTCCGGAATTTTTAGAATGTTTGTTTTGAAAAATCAATTTTAAAATTAATCCTACAGTATAAAACAAACATTAAAAAAGCATTGAAGCCATCTTTATTTCAGTTCTTCACTAAGAATGAGCTCTAGGGACCTAAACGTTTATGGAAATTCTAATATACACGTATACAGACACGTATATATATGGAATAGATTTAAAAATGGCGAAAACAAATTCAGAGAACCACAAAATCTTAAAATAGGCCAACATTTCCTAATCGGGTTTTTATCATGTTTGAATACGCTTTTACAAACTTATATAACGTTATGTATTCACCTGCTGACGTGAAATATATTTCCAATATCACGTAATATTCACCTTTTTTTTAACAAATTCGTATAACCATTTATTTTTCATGTGGTTATCTTGCAATAGAAAAGTAATTGATGCTTTAAGAATTTGAATTTTATTGTGGATTTTTAATTGTTGGCAAATGCTGTAACGGAAAATGTATAAATTTGATAGGAAATTACTGTTAAATGGGTGGTTTTTTATTAATTAAAAATGAACTATGAATTATTTCGCTTCTGGACTACTTTAGTAGGCTCGGCCGTGTTTTAATAGTACACATGTACGTAACATTTCACAATTCTGGCTTCCAAATAGTGGCTTTGTACAGAATTACAGACACACAGACAAATTTTCATTTTTATATCCTATTTAATTATCCTGTGAGTGAATATTCATTATCCCATGAGCGAAGCGATCTTAGAGACCGCTCACAGTAAATATGCGACAATTTTTGTCACACTAGTTAAGGGTTAAAATTATTTTTGAGGAAGGAATCTATTTAGATGTTAGATAACATATTTTGAGTTCTCGGAGCAAAATTTTTAAAATGTTAAGAGAAATAAAATTGTCGAGTTCTGGGAGTTACGAGTTATAAAAACTGAAATATTTCCCCCCTCAAAGAACACTTTCGTTTTCATAACAATCAGCCACGTAATTGATGTAAGCACGTTTATCGCCTATTATTTGAGAAAATAAAATCAATAAAGTATACATTCAAAGCCTTAACAATCATTTAAATGAGAATCGACTGTAATATTTGATAGAATTTCATCCTATGGAAAACTTATAAAAATTGGGTTTACAGATTTTATTCCAATTTGAAAACTAAGATATCGCGATGTCCTGGTGGCTTGACCGTAAAGGAATCAAACAATGCTGAATTAGTGACATGTAAAGTTATACATAAAGAACAACGAAGAATTTGCAGATGGAATGGATGACCAAATAATTAAAACTCCTCATCCATTAATAGACGAGAAGCGATTATTAGGTTTAGAAAATCGAACCTTTACCTGACAAGACAAAAGTAACCTTCTAACCGCTATAAATGAAAGAAAGTGATCCAATCGAAACTGACAATCAGACGAGTTTTCGTAAAACGTTAGACTGCTTATACATAAAACTTTCGATATTGTTTATGAACGATAAGCTGCAAAATGCACCAAAAACATTAGAATATATTTTCTTTTCATGTAAAATTGTGCTAATATTCGCGATGTATATTAAAGTGTGGATTATTAAATCTTTTATAAATATTTTAAGAGTAATCACTCCAACCAATGCTCCTATTATTCTTCTCTAGTACAGTTGATGTCACCTAATTGACATCTGAAAGAATAGTAAGGGCAAGAACACCCTAATATATTATTTTATCCGTTAAAATAAATGTCCTTGCTGAGAGATAATTATACCTGTTTCTAAATCTGGGGATATATAGAATATCAGCCGATCCTTATTAAATCTGTTCCACTGACATTAACTATGCGGCACAGAGAAAACGTTCACGTGACCTACAAGATAAAAATAAAGCGGTACAAAGAAACAGAAGCTTTTTGTCTCACGAGAAAAGAAATCATATTTTATGGTAAAGTACTGATCATTGAGTAGTTGAACAGATACTTGTAACCTGAGAATCACGTCCAGGATTTTCCTAGGATGAGGTTGATATAAATAGAGCAGAGTTATAAAAACGCAGCGTTTAAGACCTTTGGTGTGACCTCAAGTATATAGCACATTGATGAAACAGTTTAATTTGAAATAACAGTTCCATTTATTAATTCATCTTTAATTTAAAATTTAAATGATAAAGACATATAAATTTACCCCCAGCCTTTGCTGGGAACTTGGTTATATTCACATATTACAAGCATAACTGCAACAAGGAGTAAGTTTAAACTCATCAGTTCCATCGTCCTTCCATCACACTCTATAGAGTCGTTTCACACTAGATATACTTTTGTTTTATTGAACACATACATCACACTTGTGTGCTTGACACCAGGGCCCGCTTATAAGTCATCGTTGTTATACAGGGACAAGACAGCACAAGGAAATTTACAACACCAGAGAATTACATCCTGGGGGCTTCACAAAGAGTGTGCAACGGAGCCGGTGGGATTCGAACCCGCCCCCACCTACGGTCTCAAGCGGTTAGCGGCGTGGTGCCTTATCCACTCAGCCACGGTGGGCCTCAGTACATCAAACTGGAATAAAAAATATGCATACAGTGACAGTTTTAGAGAGTGCCTTCATGACCGAAATGGAGAAAGAAAAACCGGTTTGGAACGATATCACTTCTGAACAAACCACACGACAAATTGGGGGGACAAAACTTTGTCCAGATTTCCAACAGAAGTTTTATTTAGGTTCTTTGACTATAACTCTTATATACAATGTTAAAGGAAGCGCTGCATAACTCAAGAAATTTTAAGATATAAATAAGTAGAAAACTCCAAAATGACTTTATACATTTCAGCTAATTAGCTTATTCTGTTTCTACCATTCTTTATATATACAGGGTGTTTCAGCATAGCGGTTACAAAGTTTCAGGAGAGATAGAGTACATCTAGACGATGAGAAATCACATAGAAGTGCATGGTCGGAAACACTTTCCTAGCGCGGTAGTGATGACACGAAACACAAGAAAGGAAGGACACGAACAAAGTGAGAAAGCATATTTATTATCCTTAGTACTTCTGAAATGCCGGGACAATGCAGGAAAGTGCTCAGAAACTTTTTGCATGCATCGTGGCAGCTTCAGGAGAAATCCGGGGTACGCCCGGATTTTCGAGAACATTAGATATTCCATGCGCCGGAGATGCCTTTCCATGCATCATGGCCAAGAGGTCGTAATTTCGAATACCACTTTTGATGACGATCGTTGTCTCTCTTTTTATTCTAGTTTTTTTTTTTTTTTTTTTTTTTTTTTTTTCTGTTCTAAGAATAATAAGCATGTTTTCTCACATTCTTCGCGAACTTCTTTTCTTGTGCTTAGTCTCGTGACTACTGCGCAGGAAAGCGTGTTCGCCCATGACTATCGGATTTCCCATTGGCTAGGTGTACTCTATCTCTCATGAAACTTTGCAACCGCTGTGCTGAAGCACCCTGTATATCTATATCTATTTATATACCTGGTGTCTTAAAATGGACTGACAGATTTCAAATTTCAATAACTTGCATTCGGTGGATAGTTGTTAAAAAATTCTGGCAGAGAGTTATGTAAGATGTCAGAAGTTTTTTTACTGTAATTCTCGATTTTAGTGTAAAATAGCAGCGACAGATGTCGCTGCAAGAAATAGGAGCTCAATCGGGGCCCGAGCTTTGGCCCCTCTCTTCTCTCAGTTATGATGCGAAAGGAGGAGGTTAAATAGTATATGGAGGACAAAACTGCATTGGCAAGAGATCCACTCCATATATTTAACCTCCTTCTTTGCGCGTATTGCTTGCAGCGCCATCTATCGCTTCTATTTTACACTAAAATCGAGAATTGCAGTAAAAAATCTCCTGACATCTTACATAACCCCCCTGTAAGAATTTTTGTAATAGCTGTCACCATTTGCAAGTTATTGAATTTTAAAATCAGTCAGCCCATTTTTGGACACCTGGTATATGTGCGTGTGTATACAAGGTTAGCTAAAAGAAACTGAATGTTTTAAAAATTCAATAACATATCAATGCTTACAGGTGCTGAATTTATTCTGGCTGAAGCTGAATGTGAAGATATGTGAATTTCTTGACTACGCTTTCTTGTTTTAGTTCTAAATATCAGCGTCAGATGACACTGCCTTGTCTCAGGATGTTACTACTCTCAAACTAAAGTGCAAAACCAGGGTCACTTCGCTTTCACCATACATTGAATTTAGCTGCAGGAACACCAAAAAGTGCTTACGCATTGAAATGTCAAGGTTACTTCGATCAGTATTACAGTGTGCGACAGTACAATGCCCTCTATTTTCGATAAATTACTACATGGAAGTGTAGTGAAGACATTCCTGATTCCATACGTGACTTTCCTTCAAGGATAACCTTCACCATTTTCTCGCTACTGAATTTTTAAGGCGTTCAATCACTTTTAGGACATCTCTTTGTACCATTCTTCGTATAAGGGGTGGCCAATTGAAAAGTAGACAGCTGACGCAGCGACGTTATCAAAGTTACCTAACTGTTTTTTAGCAAAGTTGAAAAGTGTTTATGCATTCGGTTTGTCTGTCCGTCTATCCGTCAGTCCGTCTGTCCACGCTCTAACTCCCATAAATATACTCGGATTTTCATGAAATTGATAAAGGTTATTCAGGGTTACCAAAGCATGTTTGGAATTGTATATGAAGTATGAAGGATTAATAGTTCAATTATAGAGGCACTCAAAAGTATTTCATTACATTATGGTATATGGGGAAAAATTGTTTGCAGAGTATTTTAATGACATCCCGTTATTTCAAATGTATTGAAACTGATATAAATCACTGAATTTCACTACGATCACGTTAGAACAGGGCATTCATGGCATATTTTTATTCATTGGCAGGGACACACAAAAGAAATTGGTTACAGTACTGTCTTTGAGTAATAATTAATGGAGTGTACGGTTTAAAATTCAGTAAGCGCTTTTAAATATAATCAATTTTTTGTATGTTACTTGTCATATAGAAATTCTATACCTCGTATACAGGGCTGCTCAAAAGTATTCACATACCATTCTCCTTATTAGAGCAAATGGCTCAAGGGAATTTTTCAATTGAAGTATATGTATCTCTTAAGTAAACTAAATTTTGGCATGCATGTTTTAATAGATACAAATCTATATATCCTATACAGGGCTGCTAGGAAATTCGGTTCATTTTCCGATTGCAGATGGGAACAGCTGATATTGAGTTTTGAAATGAGTTATACGTTTCCATAGGGTTGAATGAGACGTAATATTTTAATTTTAGGTAGTTTCGTAAGAAATACTACCTATTGCAGTCGTTACCACGGTGCGACTTTTGAAAAATTCCTTCATAACTTTTCATTATAGGACCCCAGGAACCCAAAACCATCCCCCACCTAAAAAGTTTATATATATATATATATATATATATATATATATATATATATATGTATGTATGTATGTACTAAATTTTGTCCGCACGATAAAAGTCGCAATTATGCACGGATCGTCTTCAAACTCGCCAACAACTTTGAGATGGCTAATATCTCGGCGGGGATTGAAAATAGGCAAAATCGGACCAAGGGAATGGAAATGGGGAGGGTTCAAAATTTTGAATACAGTCTTAACATGATTCTGATAAAACCAGCTCTTACACAACAATGACAGGAAAAAATAAATATTTTTCGTTATGGCAGTTGCCAACAATTAAAAAAAGCAATAAAATTCTCACCACAACAATTGCTTTTCTATTGCAAGGTTTCACGTGAAAAATTAAATTAAATAAATAGTTTGAATAATTGAAACAAATTGAATATTACGTCATAAGTTTTCTAGAGCAAGATTTCGGCATGAAAACTCAAAATGAAATAAATTGTTTGACAAATTAAAAAAATATATATATTGCATCGAATTGGAAATAAAACGGACCTTAAAAGGTGAATATGTAACGTCATGTGAGTTTGAAGAAACTTATTAAAACATGATGAAAACCCGACAAGGGAAATATTAACTTATTTTAACACTCTGAGGTTCTCTGAATTTGTTTTAGCTATTTTTTTAACCTATTCCATATACATACGTGTATGTATTCGTGTATATTAGAATTTTCACAAAATGTTTAGCTCTCTAGAGCTCATTCTTAGTGAAGATCTTGATTTAAGTTTTGTTGGTAAATTTAGTACTTAACTTCGAAATCTACCTCCGCCTGTAGGCCCGAGCCGGCAGGGATTTTTTTTTAAACGGTATAGTTTTAACACATTATTCTGAATATGTTGGAAAGTGTTTCATAATCTATGCTTGACGCATGATTTTTTTCTCTTTCTTGTTTTATTTGATTTTGCCTTCGCGCAGGGTTATTGGCGCATTAGACAAAGTTGCGTCGTCTAGAAAGAAGTTGTGTGTAACTGACGGCTAAAACATTGGGAGTACAGGATGGGAGCGTCCAGAGTCTTGCACCGATGCGTAGTGCGTTTTTTGGTGGCTGAAGAGGCACCGAACACAGACATTTTTCGCCGAATAAAGCATGTTTATGGTGAACACTATTTAGGCCGTACAGCTGTGAACAATTTGTGCAAGAGTTTCAGACAAGCCAGACAGATAGTCAAGGATGTACCGAGACCAGTCCAAGTGCACGCTGTATCACCGACGCATCTGTCGCCGTTGTCCATCAGATGGTTAGAAATGACAGGCGACTGATGACGAACCGTGAAATTTCGGAACACACATTCGCATTTTAGGGCCACTTAACAAGGCACTCCGATGACAATGGTTTACTTCAGACGACGAAGTTAAGGGTAGTGTGCGAACATTCTTCCGAGATGAGCCCCAAGCGATAAAAACAATGCTCTTAAAGCTATGTTTACACTAAATTTTCTTTTACCTTGAAATTTTGATTTATGAAGAGTTACTAAGGTAATCCAATGAATTCGTTTCTTCTTTCGTGTTACTATACTAACACGTGGATTTGGTACACACCGATTTGGATGGAACTTTTATCGTAGAGTGTACTCCTGATAGGATGAAGAATGATAGCAATTTTATCGACCAGCATCAAAGTTTAGTATTTTAAAAATATTTGTAAATTATCAATCGTGCAGCTAATGAAAATCGCCAAATGCTTTATTCAAAAATATTCCAGTAATTTCAAACAACTTAAGTCTTACAGAAATAATAATTAGTATAGAAATGATTAAAACACAATGAATTTTTACGCCATCCACAAATTATAAAATGAAGCATTCACTTACATTACTTATGAAACACAAATCAACTGGATTATGGAATGTCGTGGGCTTTTCTCCAAGTTATCCACATTTAAAAACCATGCATATTTAAAGCTATCAACAAATCGAGGCAACAAAAACTGATTAAAAAAACGACTGCAGTTTTTGTGTACTTTATCCATCATCTCATTTTATTGATATATGTTCAAATATATGTAGTTAAAGTGCAGCTATCTTGTAGAAAGGCATTTACAGAATCCAGTTGATTTTTGTTTCACAAGTAATGGAGCTGAATGTCACGCATGTGAAAATTTTCATTTATAATTTCTGGATGGTGTAAAAGTTCATTGCGTTTTACTCATTTCTATACTAATCATCATTTCTGTGACTATTACGTTGTTTGAAATTATTAGAACATTTTTGAATAAAACTTTATTGATTTTTATTAGTTGCCCCATAGAAAATTTACAAATATTTTGAAAATTCTATCCTTGATGATTGCCGATAAAATTGATATCATTCTTCATCATATCATGGTACTCTCAGTGATAAAAGTTTAATCAAAATCGATGTGTACCTTTTGGGTAGGGTTGTAAGTGAAAGACTATTTAAGATTTTCAGTCAAAGTAAACTACAATGTAAACGCACTTTTTAAAACTCATATATTAACCTTAAATACTGCTGTTATCAGTCTTATAGATCGCTCCTTTTCCCAATTTTCACAGTTTAATTACAGAAACTAGTGAAATTTTGTTTGGAGCCCTAGTACATCGTTAGAGACTTCTGAATAACTGAATTTTGATTATGAAATCCTATATATAAAGGTTGGCCAGAAACAGTATCCCTTGAGTCAATCGAACCTTTTATTCGTCTTTTGATCAAGCTACCTCAGAAACAGTTCACAGTGGCTGGAGCAACAATTTCCGTTGCAGTAGTTAACCGATTGCCTGTGTCACCCGAACTGGGTTCGGGCAACGCAAATGCGCTAATTTTGGAATACCCGACCTGAGTTCGGGCAAGAGAAAATCGGTGTTTCAATTCCGCGAAGCCAGAACTCAGTTCGTCCAATGCATAATATGTAATTTACTACTCCAACTAGACAATGTTTCCTTTGTTGTCGTAAAACTGATGAAAGGGGAAAGAGGATACGACGCGAGACTCAAGTTTATTGTAAAGACTGTAATATAGGGGAAAGTAGGGGAATGGCGCTCACTTAAGGGAGAACATGAACAGCTAGTCAAATTTAGACAAAAAAATCAATATTTTATTAACGAAGTATAACTCCAAAGCTTAAGGAACAGTTTGCAGTCAACTAATTTGCGTAAAAGTTTAAGGAATTTTTTTTATCGTTTTATTTAAATAACCATCGATTGAGCGGTAATGCCCGACATGGTAGGGTAATTGAGCGGAGAGTTTGAATACAACATTTAAGTAAGACAAAAGTCACATATGTAGTTGTGTGGGTTGTTCACACCACTGCAGACTTTATGCGAACATTTTGCACATATTTTGCACACATATTGTGTTACACATATAGTGGACTACTTTTTTTAAATTTAGGTTTTTTTTTATTTTTATCGCTTTTTTGAAAACGTAAAATTCTCTTTATTTAATGACATATTAATTAAGGCGAAAACAGGGAAATTTTAAACATTTCCAAAAAGTGGTGTTAAACAATAAATTTGAATTAAAAAAAAAAACACTTCTTCAGGAATTCCACGCGAGCGCCATGACCCGTTATCGTCATGTTGGGTTTTAATCAGTGTTGCCAGATTCGGGACTTTATAAATTCTGATTATTTGGCTGCCACCATTTTATTAAATAGTATAATTCGCCTTATTGTTCAGAATTTTTATTCTATTTTTAAATACACTGTAAAAAAAATGGTAACGTTCCATGTAAAATCCAGGAACGTTTCGCCTTTTCTCAGGTTTTCAGAATAATTTAGCTCTTTCCTGTGAAATTCTGGTTTTCTTATCTGAAACGTTCCTGAACCAAAAGTTTGAAACAGCAAAACGCTGCGGCCGCCATTTATTATTTTTTTGCTATAATCCGTTGCTCGCGCGCGAGTGTCGAAAAAGAATTCCTTAAATGAATGTAAAAAAATCAATATGGAATGCAAATAAATCAATAGACGACATAATCCTTTACGTCTCTATTGTCAAGACAATTCAGATGAAAATACAATACCTCCGTGACGTCACTAAGAGATTATATCTCGTACTTGTCTGTGGAATGTTTAAGGAGCAGACCGTGTAAAAAAAATACACCTATTATTTGGATCTCCATTAACCAGGGGACCATCAAACATGATTCTCACCGATTTTGATTAATTTAAAGTATGTTTTAGAGTTCTTATCTCTAATTATTCTTGTGAAAGGATTTCTTCAAATGGGACTTAGATTTTCAGAAATTAAATGCCGAGGTTTAGCATACTTTTCAGATACCCATTAGTTTGCAGCTCTCAACGTGTCTTTCGTGGTGTGGACGCAGAAAGCTCGCACGCCACCCGTACGGCCCGAGTTCGATGCTACCTCTGGACTTTTTTTTTAAATTAATTTTATATTTTAACACTTTATTACAATTTGATTTAAATTTGATATATATTTGACACTTTGAATTGCTGCAAATTTGAATTTTTTTTTATTTTCGGAAAAAATATATAATTACGTTTAGGTTTTTTTTTTTTTTCATGAAAATTTATATGTATTTTATCTAACTTGTAAACTAACATAATTACAAACGAAAATCCAAAATATTTTATGTCTATATTTTTTTTTCTAATTATTATTTACATTTATATATTTTTATATTTTAAGCAAAGTTCAGAAACAATATATCATATATATATTTACTTTATTGAATTTTAACTGAAAATTTATTTTTTCGTGTAAATTATAAAGAATAATTTTAATGTCAATTTCAAAATATTTTTTCATTCTAACAAATAATGATAATAAAGCGAAAATTGTCAACTGGAAATGTAAAAATCGTCTGCGGATCTCGCATGCTGTGAAATGTCAGTAATGTTTTGCTGTCAACAGAGATATTCCTGGTATTTCTCAGGAAACTTACTGGCCTTTCTGTAGAAAGTTTTTAACATATACAGTAAAGTTCCAGTCATTTTCAAGAAATGTTTCTTGGAAATAATGGGCAACTCAGCTGCCCATTTTTTCCCAGGAACGTTGCGGAATTTTTTTTACAGTGTAGGCAGAATATTTCTATTTCAAAAAAGCAGTGACAATAAAAAATCTGGGGACAAAAAAGTCCCCAATTTGGCAACACTGGTTTTAATGCATTATAATTGGCGTAACAACGCACTACAAAAAAAAAAAAAAAAAAAAAAAAAAAAGCAATTTAACAAATTACAACGACCGGAAAATGATTTTTTCAAAGACTAAAATTTAAGACATAAAAAATCGCACGGAGTTGATCGTACATTACGAATGCCATGAATTAAACATTAATAGTGTTATTACAAGTACAAATTGCAAGACTTCCTGAAACTTAAGTATTATGAACCTGAAACTTGCGTATTATCCAAGCATTTCATTGGCTGTTCATTGGCTGTTCAGATTTCCAAGAAATCTGACGACCCATTTTAAATGAAATTTCATTCTTAAACTTCTAAACATCCCACACTATTACTTTTTACACCGTCGTATAGAGAAAAAAATGTACTTTTAAATGCAATTTGTTTGAAAGCTGTATCTCAATTTGTTTCTGAGT
This sequence comes from Maratus speciosus, assembly GCA_963932465.1. NCBI lineage: Eukaryota > Metazoa > Arthropoda > Arachnida > Araneae > Salticidae > Maratus > Maratus speciosus. Next base: position 17,119,279 of record OZ010793.1, on the reverse strand, counting down.
TATTAATTTTTTTGTAGTTTTTATTACTTTTTTGTCCTAGTGGCAACAGAAGTATCCATCTCTGTCGAAAGTAAAGGGAAATACAGATTACTCTATAGACCCATCAGAAAACGAATAAAATGCGGATTAAACCAATAAAAAGCTTCAGATATGCTTTTGATTTCCTACCCTGACGAGGACAATAGCCATTTTTCCAAATGGTTAATAAAAGCATGAAAGTACAGCTAAATGTATATATTTTGTAGACATAATGAGTAAATTCATATTTGAAAATATAAATGTATACTTATCTTCAAATTAGATGTTGTAGAATTTAGTAATAAAACAACTGTTAACAGTGGCGCCAACTTTTGAAGAATATTGGGTGGGCTCAACCATTGTAGCGTAAAATGACATGGGCATTTTGTTTTCTATATGAAGGTAAAGAGATAGATGGGAAAGTTACGATAGTGAAGTTGGAATTTTTTCAAATAGAATATAAAGTTGTGATTTTATTAAATTATGTTCTCATATGAGATCTTCATTTTATGGACTATTTATATACTTATGGAATATTTACTATTATACTACTGAATATGACTACAAACTAAAACTCAAAGGACTAAAAAATGGTGCACGTGAAAAATCAGTTTAAAAGTCTTTGACAACACGTTCTGAAAAATTATTTAATCTTATGAAAATATGGAAACTATTTTATTTCCTGGGTTCTGAACACCTGCGATTTTCGTGCATTTAGGATTAAAATTAAATCCGGAAATGTGTCATAAAATAGCCAATTTCTATTTGAAAAAAGCTTAGCATTACTACTTTTGTATGCATTTATTTGCTAATTTAAACTATAAAATTAGACTGTAACATATGAAAAGAATGAGTCTGAATGTATTCACAGAAAAATTTGTTTGGGGAGTACCTCTGTACATTGTAACCACTCATTACCATCTCTATCATATAGTAGAAACAGTAAATATTTTAACTGGATTATTTGGGTTAGGTTAAATGGGCCGGGTTAAGGTCATGTGTGCCTGTTACTGCTATCCTTTCTGTGTTTTCAAACAAAATGATTTTCAGTGGAAGAATTATTTTTCCAGAGATTAAAAAATAAAAAAGTAACAAAATAGAATAATGGAAATCAGTTGGGCTAAGAGCAAATTATTGGGTGGGCTTGGGCCCCATGGGTCCATATAAGTAGGCGCCACTGACTGTTAACTAATAACGTGAGGATACAAAAATACTTTACTTACGACGGTCACTCTATCCTTACTGGGAACTTACGATGAAGTTCGCTAGCTGCCGGTACCGATCGCACGTTTTCAATTTTATTCAGTTTAGAGATATTGGGTGAGCGGGATTGCCTTCTGAGCGTCATATTACCCTACTTTCCCCTAAGCTTGTGTGCCGTGCCATGTTTTCGTACATACCATACTGTAAAGGATTTGTGAAATTCAAAAATATCTGAGGGACATGGAATTCATGACATTTGATATAAATAACAATATTGCTGTATTAGTTTATTATTTTGCTATAATTTGAGCAGAAATTACTGTAATCCATTAACATTTCCCATATATGTGAAAATGTTAAATATAGTAGTTATTTCGTTTAATTTTTTTTAAATATTCTATTTGTAACATTTTGATGATAATGACGAATAAAATTAAAGATAATTTTTTTTTTCATTTTTGGCCCGTTTTTCTCAAATACATTCCACAGGCAAAGCGTTAAGAGCTAAAGGAAACATTTTTGAATTATCTGTAACTTTTAAGAAATAAAAAGACTTGAAAAATTTTTCGTTTTTGAGCCGATTTAGATAATTCCATTTCAAAAATATTTATAACATTTATAAACGAATTAATAGCAAAAATGGGAAACACAAACATGAGACATAAAGACAAAGTGAAAACTATTTCATTTTTAGTCAAAAACATAACAACCCCGGCATATATTTCATAAAAGGCACTATAAAAGAAACAATTTTAGTTCCAATCTCCTTATCTAAACTTCGCCGTATATGCGCCTTATGGCATCATCACACAATGTTTTAGAGACAATTCTTGCATCTCATCTTAAAATAGGAAATACGTTAATCTCATCAGCAAGAGAAAAAACTGTTTTTTCCTCTTCTAGAATTTTCGTTTAATAATCTTAAACGAAATATAAAAGCTTTCGCCAGATAAAGCCAAAAGTTGAGATACAGCAAACTTTCTGATGAAATTATTTGAAGTTTGAGTGTCAGTGTGTTATAGTTTTGATTATGTTGGACAGACTAAAATCAGTTGTTTAAAATAAAGCACAGATAATTGAATATTCAGCCAAGCATTAAAGAAAAATTAAGTTTTTGGAATACCTCGTTATTAGGGCAAGTCAGGGATTATTGTCCCTCTTAAGCCCCGCCAAATTTTTCTTTTTTATAGTAATGATTTTTGTAGTGCACGTTTAACCTATCTACTCTAAATTTTATGTACAACTTCATAAAAAAATGTTATTGTAATATAAATACCAGATAAAATGGGGTTTTTTTAATCAGAAAAGTTAATCAATGATTTTGGCCATCTATCCCGGAGTGGGGTTAGACGCCACACTTACCGGAAGCCAGTCGCTCTGGAATTAGGGAAAAAATAGAGCTGCAACCTATAAAGTAACACATTATTCGATACCTGATCCAACAACATTCACTAAATATTTCATGAAAAATCTCTAATAAATACTACTATCTCTATCTTATGGGAACATACATAACAAAGCTAAAGTTACCTTTTTTTGATGAATATAACTTTTATTTGAAAAAGTAAATCACTGTAACTCCGTCTACTATGCTTTTCTATAACGATTGAGAGTATAGGTGCAGATTCACGGTCGCCAGTCGCCACTTGGCGACGAAAATTTTTGCTTTGGAGACTAAATTTTGGTGTCTAAGTCGTTATCCTTTGGCGAAGTTTGCGTTTTTTCCCCATGATCTTTTGACGAAAGTCGTGTATTTTTTCGCGATCCTTTGACGAAATTAAGGTTTTTATAGCGATCCTTTTAAGAAATTCGCGGTTTTTTTGCAATGCTTTGACGAAATTCGCGTTTTTTCGCGATCTTTTGATAAATTTCGCATTTTTCTGCAATTTGCTGTATTTCGCATTTTTTCTGGAATCTTTTGGAGAAATTCGCTTTGTTTTTGCGATCCTTTGACAAAAGTAGCGTTCTTCTGTGACCCTATGATAAAAATCGTGTTTTCTTTTTGTAATCTTTTTCGTTTTCTTTTTGTAACGTAATTTACGCTTTTTTTCGGGATTATTTGACGAAGTTAGTTATTTCTCTGCGGAGATTGGATGCATTCACGTTTTTTTTCATGATCCGTTGACGAAAGTAGCGTTTTTTCGCGATTCTTTGACGAAATTTGCATGTTTGTCTTGCAATCCTTTTACAGATGTGATGTTTTTCGCGATTCTTTGACGAAATTTGCGTGTTTGTTTTGCAATCCTTTTACAGATTTGATGTTTTTGCGATCCTTTGATGAAACTCGCGTTTTTTTCCCTCGATCTTTTGACGAATTTCGCCATTTTTTCTGCTGACGATTGACTAAATTGGGGTTTTTCTGCGCCATTTGACGAAATTCTCGATATTGTTCCGTGATATTTTTTTATGTCTGAATTCAGAACAGAATCACTCCTGCAATAGCTTGTAATAAGATTTTTTTTCAAGATAATTTTTCTGGTGTGTTCTTGTAAAAAAAATGTTTGAACTTTTACAGTGCAAAATAATCTCACACATTCAATTTTTGTATATGTACTCTTGTATGACAAAAGGAAAATAATAAACATTGCTTTCCTAATAACCCCCCACTACCACGATTGTTTAAATTATAGATTGTTTAGCTTATAGATTTTTTTTAACGTCTGTCTTTCCCAACTTTATCTTCTGGCTGTACATAGCTTAAAATTTATATTATATTTAATTTATATCCAGATTAAAAGAATTGTGTGATTGAATATACACATTTGATAATTAGGCTTTTTTTTTTTTTTTTTTTTGTACACGTGTAGATTATTTTTCTCTTATGCGTTTTTATGCGTTTTTCCCACAATGTGGCCACTGGATTATTTGGGTATAGGAGCCACTGGTTCCTAAAAAGTTTTCGAAATCTGCACCTATAATTGAGAGTAGAAGAACGTCATTATCTCCGTTGTTAGAGAAAATTGGAACCCTGACGTATCCCTAACAGTTCTTGGCGTGAGTTCACACGCTTCTCAATTAATCATATTCTATAAATGCATACAGCGCTCTGCCTCATCATAGCAAAAAAGGAATAAATAAATCTCTTACCTTTTATATAGATATCCCCATGATTTGAATTATCCATTTACCGGGTAAGTCAGGCATCGTAACGTAAGTGTGAGATTAATCATCTTATAATGGCGAGTGTGTGAGATTGGTGCACATTATGAAACAGCTTCTTTGATAGGAAAGAAAGAGAGAAATTTAATTATGCATATTAAAAAAAGAGCAGTGAAAATATTTTGCGCCTTGCTTGTTCAAGATCGCATTGAGAAGTGAATTAAAAAACATATTATAGTCACTCGTGTTACATCATTAAATTTTACAAGTATATGGATGTATTTTCGGCACTTTGATGCAATCGTCCAATTAAGCATAATTGGGTATTTATATTAAAGTCAAAATGAAATAATGTTCTGTAGAGAGTGTTTAGTTTAAAAACATTCAATTATATTGCTTTTAAGTTCTTTTACGAACCAGAAAAAACCATATGCGTTTTCCACATGGCTAAGATATATTGCATATTTTCACATAAAATAAAAGGAAGGAAGTAGATGCAGTCCTTCTGTTTCTTTTCTTTTTATTTATTGGCCGATAAGAGATCTTCCACTTTGAACTTTTTAATGATGTTATATTTCTGCGGCGATGGAAAGAGGGAGAAAAAAGGTTCTGAATCTTTGATTTGGGGATTATACGAGATATCTTCCATCATCCGTTACACGTCCAATAGCCAAAAAACAGTGACTGGGGCAACTAACCCGATGGAGCATATAACCAGGATTTACCCTATATGGCCGGGGAAATGGGGTGAGATAAATTAACTTCCTTGATAAATTAATTGAGCTGTTGATTTTTAAAGTGGGGCAAGTTCATTTTATGTTATGTTATGTTATATACTAAATGGTTTCTATTTGCGCGGGTTTAAGAATCCTCATAAGCAAAAATAGACTTATTTTATATATTTTATTAATTATTATTATAAAAGTAATTTCTATTTAAGCTAATTGAAGACTGTAGAATTTATTTAGGTCAAATATTAGGTTATTTATGGTGTCAAACTTGGGTATTGCTACTGAAAAAAAAGTTTCGATTCGTTTTGATATGTAGATGCCCTCCTAAGCCAATTTTATATACAACATTTAAAAGTGGACTTTATTTCCAATCGTTTGGTACCAGTAACTTTCTTCTACTATAATTTGTCGCAGAGTTAGTAGGGGGTATTTTTTTTTTTTTTTTCTACGACTATAAATACATTTTAGTATACAGAAACTGTATCATATCAGTTAACGTAACCTCTTATTCCTCTTTGTATAAAGCTGTTTCAGCGATCGCTCACAGTTGCTATGGGCAATTTCTGTCACAGTTGCTATGGGCAATTTCTGTCACAGCAGCTAAGAGCTAAATTAAGGTTCCTGTTTGTAAAATATTAAGAACATCTTGTAAAGCATCAGGAAGACCGCACCGATAGATTTCTGAACATTTTTCGACGAGAGAGATTATTGATCGATATTTAACTTTTCTGTTTAGCAACAGCGTTGTTAGTTTTTATTTCCCCCCCCCCCCCTCCATAACTGCGGTATTAATATTTTGTTTTATTTTTCCGCGTTTAATATTTCACAATGAAAACTTTAATTATGGCTTTGGAAAGGAATTTTGGTCGGGAATTGTGTTATTTTATGGTTTCTGGTTTCATTTGTCTGTTATGGTTACATGTTAAGTTCTTTTTTTATTTTTTAAATTCTCGTTTCTGAAATCACCGAATAACTTCAGTTTTATGTTAGTGGTTACAGATTTTTAAGAATGCAGATTAAAAGATAAAGTTGATTTATGATCATGAAGACATAATTAAATGTAAAATGCTCATATTGAATTTGTAATTACACATGACACTAATTTAGAAACTGATTTGGATTTTTTTTATAAAATACTTTGACACTTAATACGTAAAATATTATTTTTTTCTTTATAAAAGGTAGACTAATATTCAAATACTATATTAGATTTTTTACGTTTAATATATTTTTTAGAATATGCACTAACGATATCAAAAATCATATTTACATGAAAAATAATAATTAGTTTCAATGAAATTTTGAAATTTATCAAAAGCGATCGTTTTGTATTGGTCTCGCTCCTAGTAGTTAACACTCGAAGAAATCGCCAAAGATTACTATTTAAAATCCGTCTTTTATTATTCTGATCCACTCTAAAATTGGGAGGAGTGAAAAGTTCACTTTTTGAAAGAGTGACAGGCATTTTTACTCCTTTTGGAGTGAGTTTTATAAAAATACACTCCTTAAAGAGTGGAGTTTTCCACTCTCTAGAAAGAAGTGAGATGTCTCACTCCTGAAAGAAGAGTGACTTACGTGTGCATTGCTTATTAACCAATCAGAGCAGCAAGGCGACGACACCCTTTAAAGATAAGAAAAATGATCACTTTTTTGATCAAATCCATCAAAAAATGATCACCGCCATTTTAAGATTAACAGATTAGGATATCATTAAAATTATTCTTTGGAATACATAAAATTAAGGTAAGTCTTGTTTAATTTTAAGCATTTATCCGTGTAGATATGTGGAATGTCCAGATTATGAGCTGGATTAGTTGTATGTTTGTATAGCAAAAGATTGATCGTGGAGTATTCATAAGTGATTGTGAGATTTCTTCATGTAGCGATCTGAAATGTAATTGTTTTAAGGGGACCGGGAAAGCCGTATCTCCGCCATGTTAAATTCACCAAATTTATGTACCTTTTTCTCAGAAATGGTGAAAGATAGAGGTCTAGATTTTTTAGAGTAGTTTGAATAATATTCTTTACGTTTTTTAACTGACCATTTTCGTTCTAAAGTGATTGTGAGATTTCTTCATGCAGCGGACTGAAATGTAATTGTTTTAAGGGGACCGGGAAAGCCGTATCTCCGCCATGTTAAATTCACCAACTTTATGTACATTTTTCTCAGAAATGGTGAAATATAGAGGTCTAGATTTTTTAGAGTAGTTTGAATAACATGTTTTACGTATTTTAACAGACCATTTTCGTTCTAAGTAAAATTCAAAATTAATTATTAATTATTTATTGAAAGTCATTTTTAAATTAGCACTTTTTGGTAAGATTTCACTGCCTAAAATAAATAATTCTCAACAAATCATTAAATCCCTGTGTATAAAATATAACATAGTATAAGTATTAAAAAAAAAAAAATCTGAGTTCTTATGTTTAATATATATTGAAACAAGTTGGAAATTGCTCACCAAACGTGGCAAATGAGGTGCGTTCGTACTATAACTAGTTTTAGAAATATTTTTTGCACCGCATATTGTACTGAATGTATATTTTAGTGCAATACATAAGTGCATATCCATTTCATTCTGTTCTGAAAGGTTGTAACATCATTAAAATGCACTTAAAATATTTTTTTTTTCCATTGGACGTCATGTAACGGAAAACTTTTGACTGTCCTTGTAATTAAACTATGCATCCGATTTTCCTGGAATTTGAAATGAGTCTACAAAATTTTGCAACAAATATATATTTAAAATTTTAGATCATTCGGAAGGCTGTAACATCATTAAAATGTACTTGCAATAATTTATTCCCATTGGCCGTAATGTAACGGAAAACTTTTGACTGTCCCTGTAATTAAACTATACATCCAATTTTTATGAAATTTGAAATGACTCGACAAAAGTTTGCAACAATTATATATTTAAAATTTCAGACCATTCGGTTGGGTAGTTTTTGCTCTGTTATATGCGGGTGTTGAATTCAGACCCTTATCTCCGGGAGGGATTTCTGTGGTTCCGGAGGGCGGGGGGCATTATAGAGTTCCGGGGGGGGGAATTGCACATTTTGACCATTGAAAACACAAAATCTCAAATCTTCCGGAGGGGAAATGCCCCCCCCCCCCGGGCCACCCCCTGAAATCAACACTGACAGACAGACTAAACGACGAATATAGGGGCTACGTATTTATATAATTACGAACGTTTTGAGAAAATTTTGAGAAAAAGTCGATTAAAGATTTATTGCCATTAAGCTGTGAAGTACTCTTAGAAAGAATGAATAATTTCAACACTTATTTTATATATATATAAACATGTGTGACACATCGTTGGAAAGACAAAAGTTTAAACTATTTAATGATATAAAAAAAAATAAAAATCGCTTTTTAGGTGCGTTCGTAGTTATATAAATACGTAGCACCTATAGTCGTCGTTCAGTCCGTCTGTTTGTCCGTCTGCCCGCATATAACAGCGCAAAAACTACCCAACCGAATCGTTTGAAATTTAAAATATATAATTTTTGTATAATTCTGTCGCGTCATTTCAAATTTTATGAAAATCGGATGTATAGTTTAATTACAGGGACAGTCAAATTTTTCTGTTACATTACGGCCAATGGGAAAAATTATTGCAAGTGCATTTTAATGTTGTTACAGCCTTCCGAATGGTCTGAAATTTTAAATAGGGCAGATGTGCCAGTAATGGTCACCCTTTGATGTTTTTGGTTCATAAAAAAAAGTAATAAATATTTAACTTTAATTAATTAATTAACTTTAATTAATAATTTTTTAATAATTTCCCCTTGCATGTTTTATAAAACTGGGTTATTGTTGACACTTTTAATCAAACCAATTAGGAAGTAGAAAATAATGTTTCAAAGTTTTGCTGTTTTTCTGTGAAAATCTTAATGAAGAGGCTAAGAGCTGGCTTCGTTTAATTAATTTATATATTATTTATTTTCTTGCAAAATTTGAATGCTTTTGTTTGAGTTGCAATAGAAAACTTAGACTTTTATATACTAACGGTCATTTACGAAATTTCATTTATTTTTAAGGTTTTAAGAGAGGGTGTCTATTACTAGAATGGTTAATTAATTATTTTCCACCAAAACTTTTTAAATAGCTGCTTTTAAGTTAGTTTATGCGATTAATAAAATTTCAATATTTTATTCTTTTTTTATGTATATATACTTTGCTATTTTAAAATCTGGCAATCAAACCAGCTAGGTAGTAGAAAATATTGTTTAAGAGCACAGCCAAAGACGGGCTCATAGGGCTTAATACCTCTCCTTTTAAATAAAAGCAATTAAGTTACAGAAGCTATTAAAAATCTATTTTCTGTGTTAAACGTTTGGTTATTCTTATCTGAAAAAAAAAAGAAGGGAAAAAAAAAAGTAATATTCCTTAATTTATAGGCAATATGAAACTGGTAAATCTGCAGATCAGTGGCCTCAAACATCAGTTCTACAGTTTTATTTTGAAATTATTTTACTTAGCATTTAAAATATTCATCTCACAATATCATTTCTTTTATATTTGCAATATTAATTATTATAAATGATATATCAAGTAGTCTCTGGAAGATTAATTGTTAAAAATAGCGAGACAAAACTAAACATCACTAACATTCCAAAACATTTTTTTATTATTATTACCTTTTAAATCCCCCACTGTTTCAATAATTTAATAGCTGTAATTGCCTGATATTTAGTATTTTAAACTATCCATCTAAAATAATTAAAACATTGATCGTCTGATAATTACAATAATTGATGCAAACAATAAATGATCATCACAAATATTTTATTAATTACTGGTATCCTTATTGTTAAATTTATTTGAAAATAACCATTTTGTTTCATTAGTATGTTTTCATTAAATTCTGGTTCTAAATACAGTCATAAAAACAATTATATTTATTACTTTTTATGGGGTGTCCATTACTGGGCCAGAGGGTGTCCATTACTGGGCTTTTGGGTGTTTTGGTATATTTCTGTTATTTAAAATTAAATTTCGATTCACATTGGGAAATGAGACTATAAGAATAGTTAAATATTGTTGATAGACTAATATAATATTGAAGAAACTGGAATGTAATAATTATAACTATTAATAAAAAAATAATTTTAAAAGAAATTCCTTAAGAGTGTCCATTACTGGCACATCTACCCTATTTAACTGTTGCAAAATTTTATCGAGTCGTTTCAAATTTTATGAAAATCGGATGTACAGTTTAATTACAGGGAGTCAAAAGCTTTCCGTTAACTTTAAGGTCAATGGGAAAAAATTATTTCAAGTGCATTTTAATGATGTTACAGTCTTTTGAATAGAATTAAATTGATATGCACTTATAAAATTCACCAAAATATACATTCAGCACAATATGCGGTGCAAAAAATATTTATAAAATTAGTTATAGTACGAACGCACCTCATTTGCCACGTTTGACGAGCAATTTCCAACTTGTTTTTATTTCCGAGGTCAATCTTTTCCTATAAAACATATAAAATCTATTTTGCTCATATTCACAAAATACAATATCTACGCGAATAAAAAAATTAAATTAAACATGGCTTATCGCGTCATTTCATTAATAAGTATTGTATTAATTTCATTTTTCAGCAATGACGGACGAAAATTAGAAATCATGATTAAATTAAGGAATATGTTTAAAAGAAAAATATATACATATTCCAGAGAACTTAAAAGTTTAACTTTAGACTCCATGTTCATATTAAATAAAACAAAAGCAAATGACAGCGGATGAAATATATATATATAGATTCTTAATATTTAAATCATGCTTAGAACTTATTTAAAAAAGATGTGAGTTTATAAGTACTGTTTTTTAAATGGAAAAATTAAAAATATTTTAGAACAATAGGACTTTGCAAAAATAGCAATAATTTAAAGAAAAAGTACGGTTTTATATTTAAAACAAAAATTAAAATCAAATCAAACATTGTTAAACATATAACATCCGCTGATTAAAAAGTTATTAATAAAACTTTAAAAGTAATATCTTTATAGGGCATGCAATAAAAGCAAACACAAAGGATAAGATTGGAATAAAATATTTTAGTTTATTACTATTAGTAATCTAATTTAAATTCGTATGTAACTTTAACTGAATTTTTCCCTAAAAGTTCAATTAGTGTTACAAACTATGAGTTAAATAAATATTGCTAATAAAGTATTTTATTCCAATCTTTACTACGCTTGCATCTATTTTCATTGCATGCTGTAAAAGATGTGATTCTTTTAAAATGACCATAGAAGCGAAAAAAAAAAACAACAAAAAAAACCGACTACATAAAAAATGAACATTCACTTTTATGAAAGAGTGACTATTCACTCCTACTAGGGGTGAAAAACCGCACTCCTTTAGCAAGAGTGAATAGTCACTCCCCGAAAAAGTGATTATCCACCCCTGTTTAGAGTGAATATTCACTTTCCAGGAGTGACTATTCACTCTTTCAGAGAGTCAAAAATTTCACTTTTGCTCAGAGTGAATAGTCACTCTAAAGAGGTTGGGCATATTTTGACTCTGCGATAGAGTGACTATTCACTCCTCCGGAGTGAATAGTCACTCCTTTTTATTTAGAGTGTCATTTTAGTGGTTTAAATACATAGTTATATCACATGTTCTTAAATTTGTTTTTTTATTTATATTTTATTGTTTTATTTATTGAAGAATGTTTTAATTTCGCTATGTCCTATAAGCTGGAAACAAATGTTGAGTTATATAAATTAATTTAAGTACAAACACATTTATCATACGTAATCGTTTGTAAGCGATATAAATTGATTTTTAAAAAATCATGCCTGAAAATTACTTTAAAATCAATAAAAAAAATAAGTAAACAGCGATACATTTTTCAAACACATTGCGATACAGTTTACAAACAAATTTCATTAGAAAGTACATTTATAGCCCTATTCAAGTAAATTTTTTAAATATATTTAAAAAAAAATTAGTTAGTTGATGGCAAGATTTAATAGTCGAAGAAATCATCATAGATCGCTAGCCTTTTTTATTCTGATCATTTCAGTGGTTTAAGCGCAGTTCGATTACATGTCTTAAATTTGTGATTTATTTATATTTTATTATTTTATTGATGGATTAGCGAAGTTTTAAGTTTTTTTATGGAATATAAGCCGGGAACAAATGCTGAACTACTTTATTTATAGTAATTTAAATGCAAACAGATTTATCTTTTGTAATCATCTGCCTGCACGCGACAAATATAGATTTTAAAAATCACGTTTAAGAATTATTTTAAAAACCATAAAAAATGAGTAAATTGTGATACAGTTTTCAAACAAATTGTACAATTACAGTTTTTAAACAAATTGCATCTGAAAATAATTTTTTCCCCTATTCGATGGTGTAAAAATGGTGTGTTTTTTATTTCCCCCCCTCCATAACTGCGGTATTAATATTTTGTTTTATTTTTCCGCGTTTAATATTTCACAATGAAAACTTTAATTATAGCTTTGGAAAGGAATTTTGGTCGGGGATTGTGTTATTTTATGGTTTCTAGTTTCATTTGTCTGTTATGGTTACATGTTAAGTTCTTTTTTTATTTTTTAAATTCTCGTTTATGAAATCACCGAATAACTTTAGTTTTATGTTAGTGGTTACAGATTTTTAAGAATGCAGATTAAAAGATAAAGTTGATTTATGATCATAAAGACATAATTAAATGTAAAATGCTCATATTGAATTTGTAATTACATATGACACTAATTTAGAAACTGATTTGGATTTTTTTTTATAAAATACTTTGACACTTTGACACTGTAAAATTTTAAATTGCGCGATGTTTAGAAGTTTAAAAAAATTGCAGTAAAAGTTAAATTGAATCGTTTGACCGTCAAAATGACGTCAGCGTTACGCACAGATATGTTTGTCCTTTGTAATATAGATTGATAGTGGCAGAAGGTAGCATTGATCTTTTTACAGTCTGGAAATGTATTTAGTCGATCATGTCGCAGAAATACATCTAATGTTACACAAAAATACTAACTTTTTGTATTTTAATTATATCTTTTTACTTCTCTAATAGATTATTATGAAGATATGTATTCTATTTTTAATTTAAGAACAATAAAAGTATTTAATTCAATACAGATAATTTATACTCTTTTATATTAGTATTCTTTACCTTAGAAACAGCAATTTTTAGCATCGTGTGAGATATGTAACAAATAAAATGAACGATAAATAAAGACGTTTCGTCGAATTATATTTTAACGTTACGTTTATTATATAATAACGTAACGTTACGATTACAAAAGATAAATATTTTTGCACTTAAATTACTATAAATAAAGTAGTTTATCATTTGTTCCCGACTTATATTCCATAAAAAAATTTAAAATTTCACTAAACCATAAAATTATAATCCTTTAAATTTACGACAATTTATCCCTCTCCCAGGAAGCCTTCATCTCTGAGCTTTTAGCTATTTAACCATCATATTTTTCTTGTAGACGGCTGTAGAAACAGCTCGAAACGTAGAATTTAACTTTTAACTTATTAAAGTCCATGTTTTGTGTACCATTAAGCAAGGTTGTATCTTTATTATATTTTACTAGTTATATATATATATATATATACTCCAGGAAAAACACCTCAAGACCGAAAGTGAAGTAGATAATTGAAATAAAAATGACTTGCTTGCAACTATAAAAATATATTGCTCAAGTTGAAAATGAATTACAGTTTTCTAAGTAATGCATTTAATAAATGATGTTGACAAATAAATGGATCTCAAAATTCTCCTGGGGTTGGGATTTTTTTCATGAATGTATTTTAGACCGATAGGCGGCAGCACAGACAATCACTTCATCGAGTTCACGGCTGAAATTGCAGAGTTAGTTAAAACACGAATCGCATATCAAAACGCAATCGGTCTGCCAAGTCATATCTTCGTGGAAAACACTTGAAAATCCGATTTTAGTGGTTGACTCGTAGGATTGCCATTGTGTTTTTCTGTTCCCAGTCCTCCTTGTTTTCATACTTTTGAGTGCAGGAAAACACAATGTTAAACCTACGAGTCAACCGCTCGAATCCGTATTTCAGGTATTTTCTTCCAAGATATGACATTTCAGACCAATTGAGTTTTAATATGCGAATGGAGTTTTAACTAATTCTTTAATTTCAGCTGTGAACTTGACGAGGTAATTGTCTGTGTTGCCGTCTCCTGGTCTATTTGTTATTAATTTACAAATCAGCCATTGAGTAAGGAGACTTCAAATTGAAAGAACAACAATCACTGGAATGATTTTTATTATCCTAGTATGAAATTTTTTATGATTTTAAATTCTTTATGTGAATAACTATTCAGATAACATTTTTTTCACTTCATTTTTTGCTGAAATGTTTCCTTTTTCAATTTCACGATTTTTGTTTTTCACTTTCATACTTTTTTTTATCACTCCATGATCTATTCTTCTGTTGTATTCTGAATTGGGTTCGCAGATTTCACACTACTCAGATTCAGCCAACACTTAAAGTGGAATTCTTTTCTAATCAAACTTCCTCTTTTTTGTTGACTTTTTCTTTACTTTTTACACAAGGCATACAGCAGGTAAAGATGCGACAACAAGCTGTCTTTCCACGTTTCCACCACGAACGCAGCCGTTGGCAGCAGGTTATTTTATTATCCCTATCTTCATCTGTGGCTTTTGAAGATACTTTGGAATCCGGAACCTCCGACGCTTTCCGATCATCTAAAGATGCGTCGTCATCAAAAAGCGTTTGCAATCCAAAAGAAGAGATTTCATCATATTCCACTTCACTTTCACTTGATTCGATCTTATCATCAATTTCCTCGTCCGAAAAGTAGTCAAAACCGACGATTGTATCCCAAGATGGATTCTTTCTTCCGGATGAGCCAAAGAGTAAGTCAAGACCAAAATCTTCTGAATCGTCTATTTTTGATATTTCATTTTCATTTTTGGACACAGGATCAATTACACTTTGTCTTTGTTTTCGATCTTTATCACTCCTCACATCATCGTAAATTAAAGGAGAAGACAGGAGGAGAAAAGAATTTGGACTTTCAGTCCCTTCCGGAGCAGATAGTACTAGATCATTCAATACACCTTCTTTAGGACTCTTTACTTCTAAATCTGAAGTGTTGTTCAGGATTATAGCGTACACTTCACAAAGGCCCAATGCTTCTTTCCATATATCTATTCCGGACTTTTGAATTTCAGTATCTTCGAAACTACCTCCGAACAAGCGATGTGACAGGAGCTGTTCCACTTTAGGTCGTTTTTTAGGATCTACGTGCAGGCAGAGTTTAATAAACCTTAAGATGTCGTCTATTTTTCTTTTAGCTCCAGAACTGCCGTATTCGCGTTTCATCAGTTTAAAAAAGCATTCTTTCATTAACAGTCTCTGGAACACACGGTATACTAAAGTAATCCAGTCAGATAAAGGATGCGGTGGCGTTTTAGTAATTTCTTGAAACAAGGACATGCGTGTAAATATTTCAAATGCCAGCATTCCAATGCGCCACACATCAAAGGCGTATCCATTCACTTTTGAAGGTATTCCAAAACTTCCACATGCTTCCGGAGGGCCATAAAGAAGCGGAGAACCATAATGTTCTACGGGATTATCTCCATGTGTGACATATCCAAAATCACAAAGAATAGCCTTTAGACTGTCACTTATAAGAACATTGTTACTTTTCAAGTCAAGATAAACTAATTTTTGGCTGTGGAGATATGAAAAGGCATCCACAATATTTTCTAACCATCGCAGAGCTATATAAAGCTTAATTCTTTGGGCCTTCTCTAATAGTTTCTCTTTTAATGTGATTGGAAGTACCGGCGTCACGAAAATATAAGAGCCTATGGATGCTATGTAATTTGTCGAAATTAACTTTAAGAGGTTAGGGTGTGCTAAAGTTCTCCAAATGCTGGTTTCTCCTGTTTCATCCGGTTGTTTATTAACAATTTTCACGGCTACTTTAGAATTGTCTTTGTGACTTTCCATTTCTACGACGCATCCAAATGCGCCGTTTCCCAAAATTCTTTTAAAATATAACCCATTTTTTTCCATATTGCCGATATTTTATTTTCGAATCTCCTGTCGAAAATGCATAATCGCCTTCTCTCAGCCATAATAATAAAGTATTTGAAAACTTTTATAAGAAGTCAAAGATAGTTTTAACAACTCATAAAATAAAGCCCAAACTACTCGCTTGACGCTTTTGACAGTAATGCACCGATTGCAGTGGCGATGGCATTCACAATATATATCTTTACATTGTTGTATGCATTGTTAAAAAAATACGGGTTTTATTATTACATCATCAAAATAAGCAGAAATTTTCAGTTTTGTTTTGTGGCTATTTGTTACGACATATTTTTTAACAATTGAAACTAAAATGGTTCATTGTTACGTAAGCATTGTGGGTTACATACTAATTATTTAAAAATCCCCTAATTATTTGTAAGGTAAGCATTAAAATTTTGACCATTATTTATTCAGGCTACAAATCGAATTTCAAGACTCGTTATTCGGTCTGTCTTACCAAAATCTGTGTTTATGGTAAATTACTCTGATCGAGTCTTTTGCCGAGAAATCGTGATCATCCTCGGACTAACCATTTGGAATTTTCCTTGGGGTTTTTTTCGGACTTGCGTGCGCTGCATAGATAGAAGTTACGTTCCCTTAGAAAGATTCCCCTTCGGCCTACATCCCTCCTGTAGATAGGCAATATCTGGATCTACTGAATACATTAAAAAAATTTTTTTTTTCGTTATACTAATAGACACGGACTCTGCTTAAGGCTGTTCTTAACTGCTCTGCTCAAGAAGAGCAAAATGTTTGAGACATTTACAAATTCATTTTTTAACGGAAATCCTGTCCATGAAAGCGATTTGGAATCGAACTGTTTTTTCCATTTTTTGATCCATCCATTACCTGTTGAGTTATAAGCTATTTTGATCACGTGACAAACACGTTTTTCGCCTTTCTGTGCTCTTTCTTCCTCCGCGCGGAAATTCGGCTCAAAACGCCCAATTTGACACTCTTTTCTGAAAGATCTATTGTGTTTGCAAAAAAATGGAAAAAACAACTCGATGACATAATGTCTGAACAACAACATCAGCTAGTTCCATGCATTTTCGAACAAAAATAAATGAAAACTTATGTCAGAAAGTTGTCCTTTTGGATTTGAGAACACCCTTAAAGATTTTTTTTTCTTTAGATTAATAGAGACGGTTTCTGCTTAAATAAAGGCTACTTTTTTAAGGTACCCTTGTTTACAAACACAAAAGCAAATAACTTTTTTAAATTGCCATTTTTTTTTTCTTGTCGGGATTAGAAATTTGATCTTCGACATAATGGTAACTTGTAAAACGTAAATAGTAGCTAACAACGTTTTTTTTTTCTTTTTTAACCATTAGGAAAAATGGTTATCGTCCTCGTCAGGATAGGAAATCAAAAGTATATCTGAAGCTTTTTATAGCTTTAATCCTCATTTTATTCGTTTTCTGATGGGTCTATACAGTAATCTGTATTTCCCTTTACTTTCAACAGAGATGGATACTTCTGTTGCCACTATGACAAAAAAGTAATAAAAACTACAAAAAAAAAAATAATAACTCAGAAACAAATTGAGATACAGCTTTCAAACAAATTGCATTTAAAGTATATTTTTTACTTTATACGACGATATAAAAAGTAATAGTGCGGGATATTTAGAAGTTTAAGAATGAAATTTCATTTAAAATGGGTCGTCAGATTTCTTTGACGATGGAAAAGCCTTTTCCCGAACAGCCAATGAAATGCTTGGATAATGCGTAAGTTTCAGGTGGATAATACGTACGAGTCGCTGGCGATTTTTATCTCTTGCAATTTTTACTTGTAATAACACTATTAACGTTTAATTCATGACGTACGTAATGTATAATCAACTCCGTTCGATTTTTTATGTCTTAAATTTTAGTCTTTGAAAAAATCATTTTCCAAATGGTCGTTGTAATTTATTAAATTGCGTTTTTTTTTAATTTTTTTTCTTTTTAAAATTGAAATTAAAAACAATATAATGAGCGGAAAGCGTTCCAAAATCGCAGTTAATCTGAAAATATCCTACCTATTTCATAAATTCAACTGATTTTAAAAAGAAGGTGGAGGAAGCAAAAAGACTACATTTTATTTTACGAATTGAATATTTCCAACAGAGCAAAAACATGCCCAGTCCGGGAATCAAATACAGATCATTGGCTTACGGAGGGGGGGGGGGGGTGATCTACCGTTTAAGCTAACTGGGCTGACAACCGGCGAGCCTATTTCGCTCAGACAACGCTATCTGTAATAACATTTTGTCTGTTATAGCGACAGCTCAACAGAATAAACCGCAGGTAAAGGAACTCTTTATAAACAACTAGAAAGATATCCCGTCAAAAATGGCGGAAAATCAGATATCAATATATATATAACACATGTGCAAGAATAGGTGCAGTATTTCTCACTTGTTCTGTAGTGATAGATGAAAATAACACATTATAAATACGGAAATATGTTGCCAAATTTTCTTCTTCGCCATGGAAGTTTTCTCTTATTTCGCCAAGGCCACTATACTGGGAAAATACGGAGAATTTAATTTCTGTATCCGACTATGTAAATCACACTAAAATTGGGCAGTTAGGAGTTCAGATAGTACAGCGCCATCTAGTGGCGATTATTTTATTCATAGTATCGAGATCAAGATGTAAAGACGTACATTTTTGTACATTAAATTTTAAATTCTGATCCATAGATTTTGAAAAAAACCCTTAAATGCGCGGAGTTTTAATTGCGGTAACCCTTAAATTGCGGTAAGATCGATTATGAACGGTTAATGTGTTTCAATGGGAATTTCGCCAATTTAGACAGCTAACGCCAAGCTGGCTTTGTATAAGGCAACCTAATTTTGTCGCCAAATTCGGATGTATTTTGCCAAGTGGGTCAGAATTTGGCGCTATTGTGGCAACCCTGCCATTGCTACTTTCCAACAATTACTCATTGTTGAAGCTGATACCGATATCTCCATAGGAAGCCTAACACGTCCGCAATAAATGAGGCGGCCAACCGGAATTGTGAGGGACACACAGAGACTTGGATTTTATATAAATAGATGGTGCAAGTGTCCAGTATGTGTTAATAAAATGAACGAGTTATAAAAATATGCGGGCAAATTTTTTTTTATATCCTCATTTAATTTCAATTTATTTTATAAAAATTTATTTCCCCCTCTTTATTTACACTTATTTTTATTAAATAGTTTATGAAATATGCTGAACATTAGTAATTGAGCAAGTATTATGAGGAATGTAATCATGCTTTGGTACAGCATTATTCATATAATGCTATCAAATTCACCAGGTATGGATTGTCATCACCTAATGAATTAATTAACCACTGGACTAACCACACATAAATCAGACGAGGATCCAATTGATATCCTAGTTTATGCATGTGTTTAAAGATTACATACATATAATCATGTAATTAAAACAGAACATAAGGATACTTGTCTACAGCACTTGGGGAACAGCTAATTTGTACGCTATATGCAACTACAACATTATTGGAACTATTGGAATGCCGCGCTCAGGCAATAACGATATGGCAATTATTGAATTCTCTGCACTGAACTATGTCACGAATGTGCCATACACTTACCTGTCGGGTACAAATCAGGGAAACCCGTTATTATTGTAGGTTAAGTTAGATCTTTTCTAAGGAAATATATTTATTACTTAGATATTGTTCAAGTATTTACATTTATAGGTGGTAGAGGGACACTCTTTGTTTAAGGGGTCAGTTACCCTTTGACCTAACAAAATACATGAAAAAGTGACCTCTAAAAAAACTGCAGTCACTCTATAACTAATTAACTTTTTAAATTTAAGAGACCTATTAAGAAAGATTTATTTTATCAATTAAAGTTCTCAAAAAAATTATACACACGTATAAAGTTTTTTAATTTATTTTTATGCATAATACAATTTTTAAGAAAGAATTATTCTTGCATGCATTGCGCGCATGATTTTTCCCATTTGAATGGATAAAACATACTATTATTATTATTTTTAATAAGTCCAGATATAATGTGTTTTTAAATGACCTACAATGAAAAAAATAAAATTTATTAGATCCCGAGAAATTTGGTTTTTCTTTTAAAGAAAAACGAAATATCGAGGTTTTTTTTTTTTAATACAAAAGTAGTCCTGAATTCTAAACTTCTTACTTGAGAAACATAATAATAGGTCATTTTACGCCTCTGTACGTTTAATACATTCAGAGGGAATTTCGTGAAATTCTGGCCAACCACTTTTAAGAAATCGTGCACGCAATTATCAAAAACAGCATTTTAAGAAAATCGACTTTAATGATTAAATCACGCCCTTGATCACATAGGAAAAGATCAAAGTGTTTTAGATATAGCTTCTCTTGTAATAAGAATTTTTGAATGGGATCTGTTTTTAAATGTTTCGAAAGAATCATATTTAATTATAAGCTATTAAAAAAAAAAAAAAAAAAAAAAAAAAAAAAAAAAAAAATCGAATTTTGGACACTTTAAAAGGTACTAAATTCCTTAATGTTTTTTATGCATTTTATTTTATTTTTCGATTTTTACACAATGAATATTATTGAGTGCTTTATTTCTTATCTTAGTAAGGAAAAAAGTCTCTGAAATAGGAACCATTGAAAAATGTTTAATTAAAATAAATGTACACCCTTTCAACTGCTGCACCAGGTGGAGCAGGTTGGAACACTCTGTTTTCCATATCATTTAAATTGTTGAGATGCATTATTCGGCACAGAAGGATTTGATAGAGTGGTATATCATAATAAAACTTACCTGTGATAAAATAATAAAGCAGAAAATATTAGAGAAGGTATTTTTAAATATTTACGAAGTTATTGGTAATTATCGTAACTGAGTGTTTTTTTATTGATAAATTCTTTCTTTTTACTATATTATTTTTTCATAATTGCATGAAAATAGCTTTTAAGGTATTGAAAAAACAAATCTCTCTATTCTGTTCACCTGACGATGCGTATTACCCGTCCCATTATTAGGTGTCTCAACTTTTCCCGCTACTTGTCTTTTTTTACTTCAAAAACTTCGCACTACAATGTGATTTTTAACATTCATTTGCATGATAAATGTGTGTATGTTAAATATTTGAAATTTCCTTTTGAAAAATTGTACTTCTTATACTAAAACAATTATTTGTAAAGCAATAAAGTTACTGCGATGTGTTAATCAAAGATAACAAAAAATTACATAAATTCTTATTTGTTCATTGGATAAATTTCATACTACACTCAGAAGTGTCGATAAAAGAATTTTCGGTTTCAATGGTATATTATAACAGTTTAATTTAGACTATTTACAAAACATCCTACATAAAATTAAAGGTAAACTAACCAAGTTTTTCTTACAAATGCTCAATAGGTGCATCTTTAGTGATACGGCACATACACTGTAAAAAAACCACTGTAGATTTGCCAGAACAAACTCGATCACAGTGAATGTGCTGTATCTTTCTTTGGTTTCCTGACTATATTAACATGGAAAATACAGTAGTTGCGTAAAATTAACAGCACAATGTGCTGGCAATTTGGACGCATTTTTTTACAGCACAAACTGCTGGCGTCCAAATTGCCAGCACATTGTGCTGTTAATTTTACGCAACTACTGTATTTTACATGTTAATATAGTCAGGAAACCAAAGAAAGATACAGCACATTCACTGTGATCGAGTTTGTGCGTGAGATGAACAGTACTTTGTGCTGTAAAAATGTCGTTTTTTTTTTACAGTTTACCTAAAGTCTAACCTAAAGTCCGATTCTTCCCACACTTCGGTTAACAAGTCTGGAGTCATGGAAGCAATAACTTCTTCCATTCTGTGTCTCAACTCTGGCAAACATTAGGTAGCGGCGGAACGTAGACACGATCTTTTATAAAGCCTCAAAGGAAAAAAGTCCAATGGCTTTTAAATCTCCAGCCCAGCAATAACGCTTTACGCCCAGATACCGCCATTTTGCGTAGGTGGCACTGCAAGCAGTACTCGCGCATGCGCTTATCTAAAACCGTTTGAATGACACTTTATTGGTGACCTTGAATCAACACTTTACAACACTTACAGCTGATACTATTAAATTCATAACTGGGACGTTCTTTTACGGACACATTGTATATTGATGAGTCATCTATCTCTACTTATGAGTGTTGCTGTTTATTTCTAATACAATTCCTGAAGTATGAAGCATCCCAAAGTGGGCCGTGTCCCCCCCCTTCCCCTACTTAATAAAAACGTGTTCTTAAAGGGAAGCTGTAAACTAGGTCACATCTTAATGGACACCTTGTATATTGGTGTCATCTATCTCTACCTATGAGTGTTGCTTTTTATTTCTTCTACAATTCCTGAAACATGAAGCATCCCAAAGTGGGCCGTGTCCCCCTCCCTTCCCCTACTTAATAAAAACGTGTTCTTAAAGGGAAGCTGTAAACTAGGTCACATCTTAATGGACACCCTGTATATTGATGTCATCTATCTCTACCTATGAGTATTGCTGTTTATTTCTACTACAATTGCTGAAACATAAAGCATCCCAAAGTGGGCCGTGTCACATTCTTCCCTTCTTAATAAAAACGTGCTCTTAAAGGGAAGCTGTAAACTAAGTCACATCTTAATGGACACCCTGTATATTCATGTCATCTATCTGTACCTATGAGTATTGCTGTTTATTTCTACTACAATTCCTGAAACATAAAGCATCCCAAAGTGGGCCGTGTCACATTCGCCCCTTCTTAATAAAAACTTGCTCTTAAAAGGAAGCTGTAAACTAGGTCACATCTTAATGGGCACTCTGTATATTGATGTCATCTATCTCTACCTATGAGTATTGCTGTTTATTTCTACTCCAATTCCTGAAACATAAAGCATCCCAAAGTGGGCCGTGTCCCATTCTCCCCTTCTTAATAAAAACGTGCTCTTAAAGGGAAGCTGTAAACTAGGTCGCGTCTTAAACAGTTATACACTTCCGAAACTAAGCATCCTAAAACAAACTGGGTTCGATACATTTCTCTTTTCAAGCTGATAAAAATGAAGCTTTAGAATCAAACAAATCAAGTCTCCCTTCAAACAAATCAGTGCGCTGCATAATTTCCTGCGTCCTTTTGTGTCCACGCATTATCTCTCTGAAGGGGCTTTTAGAGCATGCATTAGATTGGCGTAATTCGAAATGCAAGCAGATCTCGCTCACAAAAGGAGTTTCGGGGCCCGTGCCTTGTTTGTGCAGTCAATTGGTTCTTTCTGTGCAAGCAAGATGGCGTACCTTCTGTTGACACAAAATCTGCACAAAACTCACGCCATTAAATCGAGATACCCAAGGGTAAAATAGCTGTCGATGAAAAGAAGCCGAACGTCAAATATGCGTGGGAAACTGTGCTAAGAATAAAACTCTTTTTAGAATTCTCAAACTCGGAACAAACAATAAAAAATCTTCGCAGTTAAAGATTTTAGAAAGTATGCGGAGATACGATTACCTTTCATTTCTTTTTCCTCTGAGGACTTTTTTTCTATTTTTCTTTTTCTTCGGAGCAGAATAATAAAAATCATCTCATTACAGGGTAACTAATTGAATTAAGCTGTTTGCTTATATTTTTTTCTTCTCTTTAAAAAGAGTTTCATTTCCAAAAAAAAAAAAAAGAACTTTGTTCATCGAAAAGGGAACGATGTCAACTGACTAAAGATGCGTATTTATGTACCGTGATATTGATAAAGTTTCTGCTAATGTTATATAACGTTTCTGTTATTGTGATTAATATTGATAAATCTTGAGAAAAAATCCAAATAAACAAAAAATACATTCGTTTTGATGAAATTTATTTTTCAAGAATAATAAAAATCATTAGAGCGTAACTAATTGAATTAAGCTGTTTGCTTATAGTTTTTTCTTCTCTTTAAAAAGAGTTTCATTTCCAAAAAAAAAAAGAACTTTGTTCGTCGAAAAGGGAGCGATGTCAGCTGACTAAAGATGCGTTATTTATGTATCGTAATATTGATAAAGTTTCTGCTAATGTTATATAACGTTTCTGTTATTGTGATTAGAATAATAAAAATCATCTTATTACAGCGTAACTAATTGAATTAAGCTGTTTGCTTTTATTTTTTTCTTCTCTTTAAAAAGAATTTCATTTCCAGAAAAAAGAACTTTGTTCGTCGAAAAGGGAACAATGTCAGCTGACTAAAGATGCGTTATTTATGTATCGTAATATTGATAAAGTTAGCCGGCTCAAAGTTACACTGATGCTTATAATTTACTGATTATATGTGCTACTGTCGAAAATTTCCCATATTTGCACGTACATTTTATATAAATGCCGAAAGTGTGCATTAGATATAACATGTAAATATTTTCACAAATATGTGAAAATACATAAAATTCATTTAGAGACGTGATTAGGGGCGGAGCTACTCAAATTTGACATTTCATACGTTCGACGTTTTTTTTTTCTTGTTTGAATAATACTAGTACTTGTATGTATTACTATAACTATGGATATATTATTGAGTTAAAACCTTGAAAATTGTTTTTCACTGCATT
This sequence comes from Maratus speciosus, assembly GCA_963932465.1. Taxonomy (NCBI): domain Eukaryota; kingdom Metazoa; phylum Arthropoda; class Arachnida; order Araneae; family Salticidae; genus Maratus; species Maratus speciosus. Next base: position 17,094,603 of record OZ010793.1, on the reverse strand, counting down.
TTTATGTTTTATATGAGCAATAAACAGATTTTTCTTTAATTTCTAAATGTTCATGGTTCTCTTCTTCCACTTTTCTTATGCCTGATATTTGTTGTAATATCATAAATTATACAAATTTTGTGATGTTGGGAAATGTAAATTCGAAGTCTTTACATATCTGAAAACATTTTTGGGGGTTTAAAGTTGTCCTAACTATAATACTTTTTTTTTTATAATGAATTATTTTAAGTAATATTTATCATATGGTGCAAAGTAACCCTAAATGGCTGGGTAACTTTGAACCAAACTAAAAAATCATTTTTTATTGCTTTTATCCTTATTATTCCTTAATTTTTGATAGTCAAACAATAATTTAGGATCATTTCTTCACTTTTATGCCCCTAGTTGCAACAATATTCTTAAAATATGAGTGTGGCACAGGAAAATAGAGAAAATGCGGATCAAAGTTACCCTGAATGACTGTAATTGAATTAAGCTGTTTGCTTATATTTTTTCTTCTCTTTAAAAGGTGTTTCATTTCCAAAAAAAGAACTTTGTTCGTCACAAGTGAACGATATCAGCTGCCTAAAGATGTGTTATTTATGTATCGTAATATTGACAAAGTTTCTGCTAATGTGATATAACGTTTCTGCTATTGTGATTAATATTGACAAATCTTTGAAAAAAAATCCAAAGAAACAAAAATACATTCGTTTTAATGAAATTTATTTATGAAGATTATTTATAAATTCCGTGCTTTCTTTTTCGAATTTACGAAGAAAATCGCAAACAAGCGAAAATCAAAAACTTTCTCAAAGACAATTTCTACCATGTGACATATGACATCACTATGCTATTGGAGCAACAAGTCATAACAAGCATAGAATAAGGATACTACGGGGTAGGTTCAGTGGTGGGATTCAAATAATTTAACAGCCGGTTCGCTGGCCGAAAGATTTTTGGCGCATAAACACGAAACGAAAATGAAGCATCACACATAGATTATGAAACACTTTCCAATATTATAAATGTATTGTTTAAAAACTTTGATCTTTTGGTAAAATGAAAAGATAATTACTTCAAACATGTTTCCCTCTAAAATGATATTATTTATTTACTAAATATTCTTCAATTATGAAACCCTGATCAAAATTTCTATCAGAAAATGCATCAAAACAGTATAATACAATAAGAATAACACAAAATAGCAGAAATTTAAGCTATGTCCATGATATAAAGTTGCAACCATTCAGATATTTAAAACAATAACTGTAGGACGAGCTCGAGGTATCGCCAAGTCTCTAATCTATCGATAATACTAAATCACTGAATATAAAAAATTCCTATTTACATCCTTGCTTGGGTGATAAAATGTTTCAAACTTCTTCAAAGTTAATTTCGGTAAATCCACAGACTTCTCCTATCTTTCCTCTGAGGGTAAATCGGCTCTTGTAAGTGGTATGTGCTTGAATACTGAATTTTTTTAATGCGAGGTTTATGCTAAGTTTTGTCACCAAAGTCGCAAATTTCACCGAGATAGTCTTCAATGTTCGTCTTCTATATTTAGTCACAAATAAACTCTAAAATTATTCTTGTAGTAAGAATAATGCGCACGCGGAGAAGATATATTCTGGACATTTTATATCAATAATAAAATTAGCTTATTTTAAAAACATGCAACATCTTTTCAAAACCTTTCCTACAATAATTGCTCATGGATAATAATTGCCGATGAAATGCATCAACACACGATACATTTTCAGATTGAAACCAGAAAAGATAAATTCGAATTATTTTGGGTATCCTGTACCGAAAATAACTTTATACGTATTTATGATGCTGAAAACAATTAAAAAGGTATTCTAAAAGGTAGTATTATTATTTCATAACAATAAAGGATGTAGAAAAAACTAAATTTTAGTATTTAAATTAATTATAAAATATTAAATGGCTTGTGTTATTTGAGATATTTATATATAGTTTCTTGATAAAAGTCCCCACTTTCAATTGTCTTTGTCTTTACTCGAACATTATCGAATGTATGCTTTCTAAACATACTTTCACTATAAAAGTAAGAAGCCATTCTTTTAGAGGCTGGCCAATAGACTAATCTTCGCTATGTTTGATACATAGAAACAGTTTGCTGGTTTCTCTACTCTGACCATATTATGTTTATCTTTGAAAACCTCTTTTCTATTTCTTATGAACTTGCAGGAATTGTTCTGACAATATTTTTAGTATTTTGGATACTTTAAAAAATATTTAAAATGTAGTAAAAAAAAACTCGATAAACATTAATATTAATCATAAGGGTCATTAAATATAAATAATAGTTCTTCAGCTGCTTTTCATGGAAGTTATTACTTCTCTAATATTCCAAAGATCTGAAGGAAAAACAAAACTATTGTTTTATCCTGTATTGAAATTGACTAGAACTTGGTTTTGAATGTTCGGAATTCAGTAGTCTAAATTCGGCATGTTGTTAAAAAAAAAAATGTTCCCGAGCTCACTAAAGCATTTATCATTTTGTACTAATTTGATATATTTTTTTTAATTTCTAAAGTAATAAAACCCTCGCCGTTTTTCTTTTTGTATGGGTTTTTTCTTCCGAAGCATTTCAAACGTTTTATTCAATTTTATAAGTTTTTATCCTTTTTCACGCTGTTACTTCTTATTCGCAGTGCTTTTGAAAGAGGAACAATTTTATTTAAAATATACAATCATCAAGGAAATATCAGTTTTAAAATACGTAGGGCGTCACTTCTTATTGCTGGCCAAGATCTAATTTCCAAATCGTTAAATTTAAAATACTTCTAATTTCAAAAGTATTTCAATGTTATTTTTCATCATCTTAGAAACCATTTTTACTTTAGAAAATGTTACAAAGTTTAAACTTTTATGGGGTCCTTTAGGTCTTGTAACATATTTAGAAACACATTGTCCATGATATAACAAGTTAAACAAATTTCTGAATGATCAAAACTTCTCGAGTTGTGATGTTTAGAATTTTGGAAATTTGTATCATTTGTTAGTACAAAAAACGAGCCAGACGAATCTGGAAATTCGCAAAATACAACGTATCATGACTCAGCAAGCTTAGATCATACAATGTTTTTTTCTTTCTTTCTTTCTTTTCTTTTCTTTCTTTCTTTTTTTTTTTTTTTTCATTTGTTAGAGATTGGAAAATGCTTTTCTAAATACAGCTTGTAAGACTAAGGGAACTTATAAAAAATTAAAATTTGTTACATTTACGAAAAGAAATACTTTGCTTTAAATAACTTCTAAAACATGAAGAACAATATATTTTTTTTTAAATACAGCTGGAAGTATATCACTAAATCTAACGATTTAGCTATTAGCTATTGATCAGTGACAAAGGACAACATTCCGTATATTTTCATAAGATGTCGCCAAACTAAAGTATCTTTTATTCGAGTGTAACTAGTTATTGTAGTGTTAAATAAGCATGCCATACAATTAGGGTTAGCCTAGGCTTCCAATTTGGATCTTAAAATTCTTCAAATCTTCAAAATTTCATTTTTTTTAAAGTTCAATTTGCTTCTTAACTAACTGATTAAGAAAAAAGCCTGTAATTGCATGTCAACGTGTCAAATAGGGTACGTTTGTACTATAACTAGTTTTATAAATATTGAGATCTTGGTGCAATAGCAGTTGCATTCTTATGCGAAAATGTATGAGTACAAAATTTATTACGATTACATACTATATTCAATTCAGTAATACGGAAATAATAGGACTTCATATTAAATAGGACGTCATCACCATGGCAACCTAGAACCATTTCTACCTGCATGGGATATCATTGAATTATTTACGTATGATAAGATTTCATAGAATGAAGAAAACTTTTATTAATATATTTTAAAGTTTTGATTCGATTTTCATAAAATTTTAAATTATTTCACAGAATTCTGCAACAATTATACATGTTAAATTTCAAACCATTGCGTTGGGTATCGGTTGGATAGTTTTTGCTTTGTTATATGCGGACATACAGACGGACGGACTGAACGACGACTATAGGTGCTACGTATTTATATAATTACGAGCGCACCTAAAAACATATTTTTTGCAAATGAAACAAATGAGAACATGTCACAGTGTAATGTTTAGTAAACGATGCGTAGATAAACATTTAAAGAAAGTAACTAATGTAAATGTGATTTTCGCATTTGAAGCAGGGATGCAAACGCTGCGTCACAAATGCTTGATTTTCACCACTAAATTTTAATAGAATTCTTCGCCTTATTAAGTCTCAGAAATTCTGTCATTAAATAAGTCAAGAAATACTTTTAAAATTTAGTGGTAACAATCGGCCATTTCTGGCGTAGCACTTTCATCCCTGCATTTGAAGTATCATTTTAACAACCGGTTCGCCGAACTCAACACAAATTAACAAGCGGTGCGAACCGGCTGAATCCCATCACTGTGTAGGTTCCTTGATCGATAATAGCAAGCAATCATACCTTAAATAAACGGTCAAGTGCGGGTGTTACTCCCGCTCAGAGGGTTCCATACAATAAATGTATGAATTATCAATAACTGTATTATTAAAAAAATCGTTGATAAAAGAATAATAAGATTTTCTAAAAAAACTATACAACATAGGGTTGAGTATAGCTCTATATACTAGAAAAGTATGAATCGGTATACCATAGAAATTCAAAGAGATATGAAGCATAAATAGCGCTATTCTGTATAACTATTTTTAAAATTTTATCCTAATCTGTTTATGATGAACTTAATTCGGCACTGACAGCAAAAGTAGGGCATATTTAAACTTCATTTGGCATTTCATAAAATTAAATTCAGTAATAGTAGTAATAGTAATAATAATCTTTTCTTTTTACAGTGTAGCTAAAACAAAACCCTTGTTCAAAATTTAAACGTGGCATCGTGCTAAGCGCGCTTCGAAAGCAGGTAGCAAATTTGCAACGCAACCTTCATCCTTGCTGCGTTTTTCCAGATAGGTTTTTAATTGACTTTCAAAGACTTGGGAGACGTATTGAGAGATCCACTCAATGAAAACTAATGGCGAATCCCATACTATTTATGTGATTAATTCTAAATAAATTAGTCTGTTTGTAACAATTTGACGTTCATTGCTTTTATACTGCTACTGGGCATTGTATTACTCAAATACGTCATTAAAAGTTGTTATCTTAGACTTTAAAAGTCGATGGTACATTGAGAACCTCACCCCTGTCATTATGTATGTCCAAATCGTTCGTGTCTTTAAGGGTTAATATCTCGGCTAATTACCGATGATTTTGTTCGAAAGTAACTAGCAACAATGCTATTATACTTCTGCTACGATAGGTACCTCCAGCGCTCCTCAATACCTTTGCTGAAAGCCGCAAATCGAGATTTGCGTTTAACGGGAAAATGCGCTTTTCTCAAAAGCTGTCTGTGACAGACGGACAGATAGACACAGGAGTGATTTTATAATGGTTCCTATTTCACTTTTTAAGTACGGAACCCTAAAAATGGTAAAGTCGATGGTACATTGAGAACCCCACCCCTGTCATTATGTATGTCCAAATCGTTCGTGTCTTTAAGGGTTAATATCTCGGCTAATTACCGATGATTTTGTTCGAAAGTAATTACCAACAATGCTATTATACTTCTGCTACAATAGGTACCTCCAGCGCTCCTCAATACCTTTGCTGAAAGCCCAAATCGAGATTTGCATTTAACGGAAAAATGCGCTTTTCTCAAAAACTGCCTGTGACAGACGGACAGATAGACACAGGAGTGGTTTTATAATGGTTCCTATTTCACTTTTTAAGTACGGAACCCTAAAAATGGTAATGTTACCACCTTTCATATGCCATTTAGTGCGTTTATTATTAACGTCTTGTCTGCCAGAACGTACGCCGCGTACGTTCTCTCATTTCAGTAATCAACAACCATTACGTCGTTCACTACACTGTAATGGTTGCATATTTGAAGCTGATTGGTCTGTGATATGCAACTGATCTAACAGGGGTCGAATGTGTGTAGTAATGACCTTGATTCTACAACAAGGACGCCGCTAGAGGGTCCTTCACCGGCGAAATTAACCCTGGCAGTCAAGGGGTTCATAAATTATCATTGAAATGTTTAAATGAATGTTGATTTAAATCGGCGGTTTCTACTGACAATCATCCAAATACTATTTTTATTAGGTTTGTTCGAAAAATAACTTCCATGACGTTATAATTCCCTCTTTTGGGGGATTTCGCTAATATGTCCGCGCGGTATTGAGTTCTCAAAAACTAAAAAGTGTACATAACAGCACAGTCTGTACGGTGAAAAATAATCATACACGAATGATGTTTAATGCTGCGTCTATATTTTAGCATGAGCGTCTTCCCAGGTCTACGAAGCCTGCAAGGCACAGTTTTCTTAACCAATCAGCGTGTTCATGAGTTGTTTACGTCTTCGCTGATCGGTTGGGTCTTGTGATTTAAAGCCTGGAATGACAACGCCATATTATAAATGGATCTTAAGACAATACAAGCTCCCACCGATTGTGGAATTTGTTCTGTAATTTCTTTTTTGACATCTGTGCAGCTAGAAATCCATAGTCACCCTCTGTAATGTGTATGTTGATACAGTTCTGAGTAATGGAAAGGTCCTAAAATGGGGTTGGTTGTTCAATTCAAGTATAATAAACGTGCACGATGAAACAAGAAGCGACTGACTATCTATGGTGAATGGTGAACTGGTTCGTCTGGTTAGTTGATCAGCATTTAGACTTTCACCTTTTCTGATACTTGAAGAAATTCTTGGGCGAGAAACGTTTTGATAACGACGACCAGGTGAAAGATGTCGTATCCTCATAGCTAATCTCACAGGCGTCTACCTTCTGAATCCCTTCGGGACGAGCGTCTTTTACAGAATTTTTAATCTCTTATCACCGGTTTTTCAAAACAGAAATTTTTGCCTAATTGAAACGGGAAAATGCTCGGATTAAATAAGGCAAAATTTACAATAAAAATTTACTGGTGAGAATAATCACGGAGACTGAGCACTTTACGCTCGTTACCCAACGGTTTAAACTCCGGCGTATAAACACTTAACCCTAGATCTACCGGGAATTTTATTCAAGTTTTAATAAAACGTTCTACACCAGAATTTTTATTTAAAACTATTTAACTTATTTATTTATCTTATTTTTGTCTGGTTCATATACTTAGTTTATTTTAAAGAAATTTCTGGTTTGAATGAATATTTTGTATGTACCTGTCGGGTCCAATGGACCCGTCTGGTAGACGGAGGGTTAATATTTAGGACACTCGAGTGTATGTAACGATAAAGCAGCACGATAAATGTTTTAATATGCTGAATGGCGATGCGAAAAAAATTATGTAATGTATTTCAATAGTTAATAGGTCCTTTCCAGTATAGAGACTTGGTGAGATACTAAAATGAGCTTGGAGAGAAAAGAAAATTTGTCAGCATATTTTATGGCAACCTATTCACTGTTATTTAATATAGTACTACGCATGCAATTCTCTCAGTATTTATACAATATTTTTAATATAAAGAAGTCCTTTATGCATTTTTATATATAAACAGAAGTAATTGCATATAAAAAAACAATAATAATATATATATTAATAAAATGTTAATGTATATATATAAACAGAGTGTTTCCCAAAAGTATATGTCAGAAATGTAAAGACAGATAGAGAGGACCTAAGTAAGCAGATTTCGTATAGGAATGTGAGTGCGGAAATGCAGCGTTGAGTTAGTAGAAGGCGCTGTTAAGTTTGGTGGATAAAAGCACTTCGCTGGCTTGAATTGTCATTCTCCGCACAGATTTCGTGCAACATGCGTCGTTAGACCTATGCGGAGCTTGTCGTATAGGGCTACTCAAGGAAATGGAGCGGCTTTTCAAAGAATGTACATGGAACGATTCCCGGGTAGGAATCTGCCGGGTCACCGAACATTTCAGTGCATTCATCGGGAGTTCGTGAGGGGCTAGTTTTATGCTTTGAGACGTGATACGGGCACTGAAAGATATCGCACAATTCCTGCAGTGAAGAAACAATATTACGCACAGTAGAGGATAATCCTTCGACAAACTCGAGAACTCTTGGACGTGAGTTGGGTGTGAGCCATTTCGTTGCGCAGCCTCATATGTGAAATGCATGTTAACAAGGTAACGATGCATGTTGCTTGAAATCCGTGCGGAGAATGACGATTCAAGTCGGAGAAGCGCTTTCATTCGATGAACGCAACTGTGCCCTCTGCTGCTTCGGCGCTGAACTTTCGCACTCACATTCCTATACGAAATCTGCTTATTTAGGTTCCCTCTACGTGCCTTTTCATTTCTGGGATATAGTTTTCAAACACCCTGTATATATACAGATATATCAACAAACATAAAAGTTCGTTAGGTATATTTTCATAGCTTTTTATATCATTTTGGAACAAATCCTCACTTTAAGAAACCCGAATTGCGTTCAGCTTTTTAAAAACACACGAAGGTCCCTAAACTGGAAAAGTATCTGTTAATAAATATGTATTTCTGCCCACATTTAAACCCTGTTGAGGACAGAAAGTTTCGTCACAGTTAGCTCGCATATAATGTTTCCAAAGGATCCTATTCCCAATGAAAATGCAAGAGTGGGGTACAAACATATTCCATTAAATCGGCAGCATCAAAAATCCCTTTCAGGCAGGGAAAATTTAAGCCGCACAGTCAGACAAAGCTTTTCTTCTGAGGCGAGTCAGCTCTCGTACAATTTTCAACGTTCTTTGTGCGCGCCCATTACCTTTTCCAATGGGACTTTAAGAGCACGATGCATTAGCCCAAATAATTCGAAATGCAAACACAAAAGGGTCTGGGGAGAGGATTTTAAGAATTCGTTGAAGAATACCTTCCGTACTCAATTAGTTTCACTCTTTCATGGACGGAAAATGACGTCTGCTGACGTGATATCGTTCGACAAAGGTTCACCATTAAGAATGGCGGTGGACATTTAAAGTTATTTTTCATTACTTATGTTATTTCAACAAGAAATTCTTCAAAAAAGTGTTATGTATCACGAATTCTATAAATATTTGAACAAATAATTCATTTTACTCGAAATTTAAATTTATTTAAAGGCATTCATTGTTTCGTTGCTTATTTATAAAATTACGGTGGAAAGTTCTACGATCAGGTGAACTCGACTGTTAAAGATTAGCCATTTTTAAAAAGTGATACTGGCGCTTTTTGCCAAATATGGAGGAATATAATATTTTAAGTTTTTTTTCCCCTAACGAAACAAAAATTTGTATTTTTGGTCGATTTTTATTCAGTTGAAAAACCATTGCCCCTATAACTCTTCGTTCTACAGACACGCTGCCAAGGCTTAGTGAAGGCTGCCTCTAAAATTGCTTAGACTTTTTCATCTTTTGAGGTTAATAAATGAGTTTTTATTTAATCAGATTTCGGATATTTTTACTTAGTACTTCAGAATGAAGATCACTAATCACTTTAAAAGCCTTAGAATTGAGTTAATTGAGTTATTACTCGGTCAGTTCAAACCGTACAAAAATGAGAATTTTTTTTTTTTTTTTACTTTTTAGTGTAACAGGATATTTTTACTAAATAGGACTTATAGGACCGGGGAACCGTATAAAAAGTTCAATTTCGAAAAATTTTAAGAAATGTTTTTATTGACCGAAATCGCTTTTAAAACACTTCTTTATCTCATTTAAAACATTTTTGTAATTGAAACTATATGTCTATCCTAACAGTATAAGAATTAGCCATTGGACACCGGTGAGAGTGCACACACTGTATTACAAACTTATTCTCTTGAGGGTCCATAACGATGAAACTTTGAAAAGAAGAATTTTGAAAATCTGAATAGAAACCTTACTATTTCTTTATTTTATTAGATTCATCATCATACGTCATTTACGCTAAAATTACCATAGCTCTATCCTGATAAACAAACAACATATGAGTTAAAATCTATTCGGGGACTGTGTCAATAAGGCACAGGGTTTAGAGAATGTCAGATCCTAAATATATTGCTAGTTATTAATTCCGACTTAGGGTAAAATATCGTCAACCAGCACATTCCTAAGAGGAAAATAGAAGAGCAATGTAAATATAGAACGCCCTTCGATGTTTTAAGCCGTCTTTGAAAACCATTCCCGCGTAAAACTAATTCTAAAGCATCTTAGAAATTTAAGAACAAATATTGGCTGTCAGTTATAAAGTTACTTTGTTTACGATGAAACAAGACAACTCTGCGGAGCTCCGCAAGTTATGTTGCCGAAAGGAATTGCACCTTTCTTCATAAAATGTTAAAAGTTTAAAGAAAAACGAAATATTCCATTAAATAATAATAAACAGAAGTTTTTTAAATCCTCTTTTAGCAAACTAGAAAAAGTTATAGAAAGATTAGAGAAAAATAAAAGATTTCATTAAATATATTTTTTAAATAAGTTTTTAATTCCTATCTTAACAAAGTGCGGGGCTGCCACAGGCGATTTTTTTAAATTCTATTTTGCTCCACTTTTTCAAAACAAAAATGTTTTACATACACTTTGACAACATTTGCAAGAGAAACATACCACAAAATGCATTTTTTAAAAATAGTGGTGCCATCAGAATATAAAAATATTAAAAAGCAGTAAACCAACGTTTAAAATGCAGAAATAATGCGTGAAAAGCAGCAAACAGCTGTTTCGAATATACAGCGAGATTCTTCTTCAGTGCAAGATAGGGAAAAAAGAACAGCGTGCTAGAAAAAGGCAAGGCTGAGCAAAATGATAGACAGAGACGCGCTGCCTTATATACCCTATGCGGGTAGCGAAAGCGCCAGAAACAACCAATGAGAGAGATGCAGTGGAAACAACTGGGCTCTGCTTCTCTCTCATTGGTTGTTTCTGGCGCTTTCGCTACCCGCATTTTTCAGCGCGTCTCTGTCTATCATTTTGCTCAGCCTTGCTTTTTCTAGCACGCTGTTCTTTTTTCCCTATCTTGCACTGAAGAAGAATCTCGCTGTAGATTCGAAACAGTTGTTTGCTGCTTTTCACGCATTATTTGTGCCTTTTAAACGTTGGTTTACTGCTTTTTAATATTCCTGCACAAAGGCTTTAATTGCTATTTTTAATATAAAAATAGTCCCCCGTGGCAGCCCTGAAAGTAATAAAGTTGATATAAATGTTGCAATAATTTCAATAGTTAGGACATGTTTGCAAACGAGTCTGTAAACCGTAAACAAGAAAGAAAAAATGATTCGTGAAGCACAGATTATGAAACACTTTCCAACACATTCAGAATAATGCAACAAAACTTCATCATCTATTAAGGGTTAATTCCATCGTAACTGACGTAACACTTGATCATCGATTTTTTTTCTCCAAACTGTGTAGAAAATTTACTAATAAAGCTAGAAATTTTTTTTACAATTTAAAATATTTCTTACTAAGGACTTAATACCCAAATACCTGCAGATTATTTAAATCTCTGTTTTAGTCCCAAAAATTGCAATTTAAAATTCTGTAACTGATGTAACATAAAATAGACAAACATTTTTCTGCCTTCATTGAAGTGTAAAAATTATCAAACCTATCCCGCTAAAAAAAAGTGATATAATGTTCTCAATAATACTAAGTAATTACAAATTATAACAGTAGCTTGTTTAATTAATTTCAGAACAATAAAAAAGAAAAAATGGCATTTACATGCGTAACTGACGTAACTTTTTTATTGTGTAACTGACGTAACATTTTGATTTTACAAAGACTATAATGGTACTTAACTTTGTAAACTGTAATTTACAATGCCTTTTTACTAGGCTTTGATTATAGAACAGAAAAATATCAAGCTTTCCAAACATACCCTTAAATGAAACATATTATAAATTTTATTCCCTCCTCCCCCCCCCCCCCCCAAAAAAAAAAGAGAATTTTCTGTGGAATTGCCCTAAGTTGAAATAAGATGTCTAATTGTATCATTTAGAAAAGCGTAACACATTTTAAAATCCAATATCAGCAATTCCCATGGACAGTCAGAGAATGATCCGAATTCTTTGACCATCCCTGTATAGGATATATAGATTCGTATTTATGAACTACAAGCATGCAAAAATTGAGTTCAGTTAGGGAATACATATCACAGTTGAAAATTTCCCTTCAGCCATTTTCGCTCATAAAGAGAATAATACAGATTTTTTTTTTTTTTTTTTTTTTTTTTTTTTTTTTTTTCCAGCCTTGTAGACGAAGTACAGAATTTATACCTAACGAGTAACATGCAAAAACTTAGTTCATTTTAAAAGGACATACCGAAACTGAAAACACACTTTCAGCAGTTATGGCTCAAAGACAGTACTGTAACCGATTTCTTTTGTGTGCCCTTGTCAATGAAAAATAAATGCAATGAATGCTCTGTTCTCTAGTCATCATTTTGTTGTGAAATGCAGTGATTTATATCCATTTCAATACATTTGAAAGAGCGTTATGTCATTAAAATACATCGCAAACGACTTTTCCCCATTGAATTTAATGTAACGGAATTTTTAGCCCCCGGTGTGCTATTTCTTTCTCCCAGCTATTAAAGCGTCGTCTCTAAAAAATAACGTTGCGTTGTATAAGCTAGCCGTAAAACAAAGCTGATGTATCATTGTACTGTTAAATACTCTACTGGGATTTTTTAAACTTCTAAGCATCGCATATTTTTAATTTTTTACCTTCGTATTGGGGGGAAAAAAGTACTTCTAAATGCAATCTGTTTGAAAACTGCATCATTTTTTTTTTTTTGAGATATTAATTTTTTTGTAGTTTTTAGCTGCATTTGTTTAATTTTGGCAACGCAAGTACTCCATTTCTGCAGAAAGTAAAGGAAACATAGTCGGAAAATTGTAATTATATCTTTTTGTTGCCATTTTCCAATAACAACAGAGAAAAATGTAATTAAAATACGTGCTATTTAAAAAATATATAAATGAATGATTTCTGATAAAACAGGAAGCTATTATAAACCAAATTTAATTTTAAGTATGTATATTAATATTACAAACAAATGAAGATATATGTCGAGGTTCTTGTAGGACTGCATCTCTTTTATTTATTTATTTATTTATTTTGGATTTGTGTATTATTCAGCGATAGTGACGTCCTATGCGTATTTTACTGTAGATATTGTTTAAGATTGGATCTCGTAAATGAAGCACTGTGGTTAGATTTTCAGTTCAATCCAAAATAAAATTGGGAATGAGACCGGGTCTGGCACATTTTCTAAATTAGATTCTGGCCGAGTTGGGTTAGGGCTGTCATGAGTTTAAAGGTGACCTTGGTTTTTGACCGGACTTGCATTTTCTGCAGACTCGGACACAGCAGGACATAGGCTGCATTCTTTCCAGCAGATGACGGAGCACAGGCAACCTTCAATTTTACCTTTAAAAAGAAAATATTCGTGATATTATTAGTAGAATTTTTAGAAATTTCTTTTGATTTAATAAAATAAAAAAATATTATTAAAAGTCTACTATTTGTCTTTGCAGAGCTTTAAAATTATGATTCCCCTCCCCATCTTTATCCGTGCTGTTCTACGCCAATTTTAACTTTATTCCATCTTTGTAAGAAGAAAGTATTGGATTCGTGAAAAAATTTCGACTTCCGGTTTTCGAAGGCAACCTCATTTTATGGGTCAGAGATCCCGAAAAACATGTTTTTACAAATTGGCTGTCTGTCTGCCTGTCTGTATATATGTGACACAAATTTTTGTGGGCGCTCTATCTCATGACCTAATGCACGGAATTTAATAAAAATTTATATTCAGGTAGTCCTTGATTGCTGTTGATTAGTTTTTGACGTAAATCGCCCAACAGGTGGCGCTGCTGTGCTGCATTTTGTACGATTTCTGCAATAGCTCTATCTCAAGAACTAATGCACGAATTTTCATCAAACTTTATCTTGTTAGACTAGATTAATTTTAACACAATTATTCTAATTGGTAAATAAATCATCATTGACATCTAATATGATTTATTTACCAATTAGAATAATTGTGTAAAAATCAATATAGTGTAATTTCGTATCCAGCGTTTTCTGGAGTTCCATTACCTGAGATTTATTCTGTTGAGCTGAACCAAGTTTCAGACCAGATGCTATAATCATTAAGGTTAGTTGGGTGAGAAAGTTCCACCAGATTCGTCCGGGATAGCTCAGATGGCAGAGCACTAACGGTTTCAGCCAGGAGATCCCTGGTTCGAATCCTGGTCCGGACATTTTTCGCCCAGATGGAAATTGACACCTAATTTATCTTGTTAGACCTTGACATAAGTTTGTGCTTATTAGGTTTTCGTGTAAATAATATAACAGGTGCGCTGCTATGCGCATTTTTTATGATTTTCGAGAGATCTATCTGAAAACTGATGTACGGACTTTAATCGAACTTCATATTATGTTATACTTTCACACAAATATATCTTTATCAGGCTTGGGGGTAATTTTGGAAACGTTTCCAAGTAGTTTTCATAGTGTATTAACCAGTTTTCCCAAACCACTGTAATGTAAATTAAAGTCAAACGAAGAACTATGCTTAAAATTAAATAAAGAGAACTTGCGTTCCTTTCTTTTACATTTTATTTCACGTTAGGACAGCACAGCACACGACACAAAAAAACACTCAGAGCATTAAAACTTCACAGTCCGTCGGAGGCTTGCTCGCCTCCTGCCTTAGCGACGGCCAAAAAACGACCGCCTAGATGGTTCTCAAAAAGGCATCTCCTCTCCGGGGGCCCCACGACTTCTTTTAGTCCGTCTTAAGTGGGTTGACCACGTCAGAGACTTATTCATCGCATCAAAAGTTTTATTTGTTTCTAATCGTGTTAGTCAGCCACTTTTCCCCGAGAATTTGTATCTCATTAAACCCGTTTATGCTCCACATCTGGAGTTTGTGAATGCATTGACAGGCGACGTAGGCAGAGGCATCTGGAGGCCCAATTAAAAGTGTTGACTAAGGATAAATGGCCATCTGGTTTTTGCATGAACTCAAATGGAACGTCACACCGCAATATTGTTTTTTAAGATGCTATTTATTTTCAATTAAAAATTTTCTGAGCTGAATGGATACATGTAAGAGTAACAAAATAATATTAATGTTAAGCTTAATGCTGTTAATTTATCATGTTTGTCTGTAAAACATGTTTGTTAAGCATGAAAATGTTTACACGTAAAGCAATATCATCCGAAACACCTGTATTCCAAGTTGAGGAAATTGATTAACGCACTATAAAAGCTATTCGGAAACGTTTCCGAAAATAATCTATGGCAGCAAAAGAAACTGTTTTTATAAAATGCTTCCTTAAATCTCGAAGATATGCTAGTTTCATATGTTTTTAAGGATAAAGACTGTTTTATGAATCGTGCGTAACTGGGAAGAGGTTTTTCAAAGTTTACCGTTCTAATATCTACTTGAAAAGTAAATATCATCCAAAACACCTGTATTCCGGGATAAGAACACCGATTAATGCACTCAAAAAATCATTCGGAAACGTTTCCAAAAATAGTCTATGGCAGCAAAAGAAACTGTTTTTATAAAATGCTTCTTTAAATCTCGAAGATATATTTGTTTCTGATGTTTTTAAGGATAAAAACTCTTTTACCAATTGTACGCAATTGGGAAGAGATTTTTTCAAATTTCCTGTTCTAATATTTACTTGAAAAGTAAATATCATCCGAAACACCTGTATTCCGGGATAAGAAAACTGATTAATGCACTCAAAAAACTATTCGGAAGCGGTTGCGAAAATAATCTATGGCAGCAAATGAAACTGTTTTTATAAAATGCTTCTTTAAATCTCGAAGATATATTTGTTTCTGATGTTTTTAAGGATAAAAACTCTTTTACCAATTGTACGCAATTGGGAAGAGATTTTTTCAAATTTCCTGTTCTAATATTTACTTGAAAAGTAAATATCATCCGAAACACCTGTATTCCGGGTTAAGAAAACTGATTAATGCACTCAAAAAACTATTCGGAAGCGGTTGCGAAAATAATATATGGCAGCAAAAGAAACTGTTTTTATAAAATGCTTCTTTAAATCTCGAAAATATATTTGTTTCTGATGTTTTTAAGGATAAAAACTCTTTTACCAATTGTACGCAATTGGGAAGAGATTTTTTCAAATTTCCTGTTCTAATATTTACTTGAAAAGTTAATATCATCCGAAACACCTGTATTCCGGGATAAGAAAACTGATTAATGCACTCAAAAAAGTATTCGGAAGCGGTTGCGAAAATAATCTATGGCAGCAAAAGAAACTGTTTTTATAAAATGCTTCTTTAAATCTCGATGATATATTTGTTTCTGATGTTTTTAAGGATAAAAACTCTTTTACCAATTGTACGCAATTGGGAAGATATTTTTTCAAATTTCCTGTTCTAATATTTACTTGAAAAGTAAATATCATCCGAAACACCTGTATTCCGGGATAAGAAAATTGATTAATGCACTCAAAAAACTATTCGGAAGCGGTTGCGAAAATAATCTATGGCAGCAAAAGAAACTGTTTTTATAAAATGCTTCTTTAAATCTCGAAGATATATTTGTTTCTGATGTTTTTAAGGATAAAAACTCTTTTACCAATTGTACGCAATTGGGAAGAGATTTTTTCAAATTTCCTGTTCTAATATTTACTTGAAAAGTAAATATCATCCGAAACACTTTTATTCCGGGATAAGAAAACTGATTAATGCACTCAAAAAACTATTCGGAAGCGGTTGCGAAAATAATCTATGGCAGCAAAAGAAACTGTTTTTATAAAATGCTTCTTTAAATCTCGAAGATATATTTGTTTCTGATGTTTTTAAGGATAAAAACTCTTTTACCAATTGCACGCAATTGGGAAGAGATTTTTTCAAATTTCCTGTTTTAATATTTACTTAAAAAGTAAATATAATCCGAAACACTTGTATTCCGGGATAAGAAAATTGATTAATGCGCTCAAAAAACTATTCGGAAGCGGTTGCGAAAATAATCTATGGCAGCAAAAGAAACTGTTTTTATAAAATGC
Source organism: Maratus speciosus (assembly GCA_963932465.1). Taxonomy (NCBI): domain Eukaryota; kingdom Metazoa; phylum Arthropoda; class Arachnida; order Araneae; family Salticidae; genus Maratus; species Maratus speciosus. The sequence goes on along the minus strand of OZ010793.1, from coordinate 17,077,591 downwards.
TTCTTTAAATCTCGAAAATATATTTGTTTCTGATGTTTTTAAGGATAAAAACTCTTTTACCAATTGTACGCAATTGGGAAGAGATTTTTTCAAATTTCCTGTTCTAATATTTACTTGAAAAGTAAATATCATCCGAAACACCTGTATTCCGGGTTAAGAAAACTGATTAATGCACTCAAAAAACTATTCGGAAGCGGTTGCGAAAATAATCCATGGCAGCAAAAGAAACTGCTTTTATAAAATGCTTCTTTAAATCTCGAAAATATGTTTGTTTCTGATGTTTTTAAGGATAAAAACTCTTTTACCAATTGTACGCAATTAGGAAGAGATTTTTTCAAATTTCCTGTTCTAATATTTACTTGAAAAGTTAATATCATCCGAAACACCTGTATTCCGGGATAAGAAAACTGATTAATGCACTCAAAAAACTATTCGGAAGCGGTTGCGAAAATAATCTATGGCAGCAAAAGAAACTGTTTTTATAAAATGCTTCTTTAAATCTCGATGATATATTTGTTTCTGATGTTTTTAAGGATAAAAACTCTTTTACCAATTGTACGCAATTGGGAAGATATTTTTTCAATTTTCCTGTTCTAATATTTACTTGAAAAGTAAATATCATCCGAAACATCTGTATTCAGGGATAAGAAAATTGATTAATGCGCTCAAAAAACTATTCGGAAGCGGTTGCGAAAATAATCTATGGCAGCAAAAGAAACTGTTTTTATAAAATGCTTCTTTAAATCTCGAAGATATGTTAGTTCCTGATGTTTTTAAGGATAAAAACTCTTTTACCAATTGTGCGTAACTGGGAAGAGGTTTTTCCAAGTTTTCCGTTGTGATCCAGCTACACTTTTTTAGACTAATAAATATTTGTCTGATTTTACAGTGTAGAGTTTTCAATTTAAATGTATCTTTACTAAATTTTAGTTGAATCGTTATTAGTTTTTCACTTTCTTCTGTAATTGGAAGCAGAAAGTATTGGATTTCTGAAAAAATTCTACTTCCTGTTCTCGACTGATTTATGTGTATTAGAAGCTCCTGAACACTATTTGTCTCTTTTAGAAAAAGTCTGTCCGTCACTGTGAATGTCTGTCTGTTCCTTTGTGTGTTTGTATGTGACAGAAAGCTTGTGGGCTCTCTATCTCAAAAACTAATGCACGGAATTCATTCAAACTTCACATTCAATTAGACCATGACATAAATGGAAGCTGTTTAGGGTTTGGTGTTAATCGCCCTACAGGTGGTGCTTCCATGCTGCATGTTTCATTATTTCCAAGATATCTATATCACAAAAAATAATGTGCTGAATTTCATAAACCATCATATTCTGTTAGACCTTAACATAAATAGACTCAGGTCAGATTTTGGCATAAACCTCTGAACAAGTGGTGCTGCTATGTTGCATTTTTTGCCATTTCCTCCATACCTATATCTTCAGACACAGTAACGTTCACTGAGTTATCTTAGATGAGTTTTGAGATGTTCAATTCCCGGAGGGTACGACCTCAAAACTGGCGGTCTAAGGTATCTTAAACATCCTATCTGTACAGGGTATTATTAGGTTTGCGTGTATACCACCAAACAGGTGTCTCTGCTAAGCTCTGTTTTTCACGTTTTACGCAATACCTACATCTGAAGAACGAATAGATTGACATTTAATTTTGGTTGCAGGCGATTTTATTTATAGAGAAGAAAGTTTTGTGAAGGCTACAACGTACTACAATGGAACCCGGTTAAGACGCTCACGGTTAATACGTGATCCCGCTTAATACGCGAATTTTTACCGATCCCTTGAACATTACCCATAAGGCTAATGCAAAAATATCCCGTTTAATACACGAACGGTTAATACGCAATTCTGCTTAATACGCGAGAGATTTTCGGTCCTTTCAGGCAAAAAATCACGTTTAAGACGTGAATTCATTAATCAAGATGCGAATTCCTTGTCTCTTCTCTAGTGTTGCCAATTTACCGGATTTTTTTTTTATATTCAAATAAAAAACACTGTTTTCGAATAGTACTATTGACTTTATTTAGTAATAGATTAATTAAGGTGAACATTACCAATCGGAAATAGTGGCATATATTTTAATTTAAAAAACCGGTAAATTAGCAAGACTTTCTTCTTTGATCCAGCGTCCTAACATTCTTTGTCTCCCGATTCGTGCATGATTTTACTGTAGTAGAGAGAGATAGACGAGTTCGGGTTACTCATTGTCATAAAATTATTATGAGTAACCCGAATTCGTCTATCCCGAATTTACTTATTTTTAGTGAGTATTTAAATGTACATTGTATCCCTAATGTGTTTTATAAAGCATATTAGACGCAATAACATGAAATTTGTAAAGATTAAATAAATACGACTGTCGTTGTTTAATTTCTTTTAATGTTTTCTTTACTTTTTGCTATACTAACAATATTTTTTACCACAGAGATTAATAAGAACAGTTCCCTATAATGCAAAGAAGGACAGATTATAATTATACTCATTATCAAAAATACTAAATAGGATTTTAACACATGGATTGTGTTTCAGAGGTTTAGTTTATATTTTATTTTATCTCTGAAAAAAAAATTAGTCTAATAGGAAATTGTTTTTGTTGTTTTATTGTTGGTTGTAGCGTATTAATCGAGAATAAAGACGTTGAAATTCATTTTTTTTATTTTCAGTTATTATTCCAGTCTTTCTACAAAAAGAATAATGAGTTAAAATTGAATACAATTGAATTTTAATAGAAATGTACATAAAAGATACAATTTTCGACCGTAAACAGATAAATGAAAGCTCTAAAGTTCATTTAGACGATTAGATGTTCAAGTAAGCCCAGTTTTTGTAACATTATAGAAATCACGTTTAATACGTGATCCCGTTTAATACGCGACTTTTGTCCACTCCCTTGAAACGCATCTTAACAGGGTCCTACTGTATCTTTTTTTTTTTTTTTTTTTTTTTTTTTTTTTGTATGTGTGTATTTGTTTCAATATAAAATTGGGTTTTATTTACTATCTTAAGTTGTAAACACGCTTTCAGCAACGCAGAAAAAGCGTGGGCTTTTTTTACTGTCCTCCCTGTTTCATTACACCTAATTAAAGGCGATAATACGCTCTTCCTCAATCATTTCTCTGAAAGTAAAATGCTTTCTTCAACCGTTTCCGTTCTCCTGCCAGAAGATATTTTTCCAGAACAATTCACGGACTTTTTTCTCTCGGAGTATAAACAGAAATTCGTAATATAGGGTGAAAAATGCCCGTGAAACGACGCATAAACAGGATTTGTGGTTGAAGATTATAAATATCCCGAAAGAAGTGTTAACAGGATTTAACTACATCGATTAACTAAGACAAAGTATGACACTATGTGCAGTCGATGAATGGTATGTAAGTTATTTAGTTTTACATCAGTTATAATGGTTTCTACTATGCTAATAAGTAAAAAAAGAAATAAAAGAATAAGTATATATTTGAAACACAATGCTGATTTTTAAGTCATCTGCCATGAGCTTTGTACAGAATTAATTTTGCCAATTATTTTTAAAAACAAAAACTGTATATTTGCAGATGTGCCCGCATTAGCTATTTTTATATTTTAATTTGAAAAATTTTTTTTATGAAATTTCTTCAAAATGGTGGCATCACCGACCCCTACTTACGACAAACTTATGCTTCGTCATACATTGGTTCAGAAACACCGGATCGGAGAATAAGGGTTTTTATTTCTCATACTCCCCACTTAATTTTGCAAATTTAATATGTTTCAATCTAACTGAACATTTATTTTTTTATACATATTTCCTTCAGTAACACCACTGCTATGCATTAGTTCCATAATTATACGAGTTTCGCGGAAGTTAACTTTTGTCATAGTTTAATTCCTTAAAGATTTTTTTTTAGGAAATGAAATTTAAAAAAAAGCAAAACGAAAGCCGTTAATGTTCGAGAAGAAAAGTTTTATTTTTCACAGTCAATGAAATCGTTAATTGAGTCGAATGAAAAATAATTCCGTTTAAACGATTCCTTTAACAAAGGGCGTCCATCAGCGACAGCGGGTGAAGAATTCAGGGAAGGCAGATATTCTAATTAACTGCTTCAATTGGAGTCAGATGTAAAAATTCTTTACTTCATTACCCCCCCCCCCCCCCAGAATCAATACGCTTTTCCAAATATTCGGGAATGCAATATAGGTGATCTTTTTAACAAGGGAAGTTTGAAATGAGGAGAAAAAGAAGAGATTTATTATCGAAATTTACATGCCCCTTTTCTAAAAAGTGATATTTATTTATTTATTTTGCAAGCTTATTAATGTAAGAGGATGATATTTGTTTCAAGTTTCTTTTAGGAGGGTGGGACTTACTGAAAAAGAAACGCCTAAAGGAATGACATTTCTTTTTATAGGATATGTGATATTAACACTAGAGCCGCCGGAAATTTTAGTGAAGTGTTATAAAAATATTTCCTACCGGAATTTTTATTTAAAACTATTTAACTTATTTATTTAATTTATATCTCTGTGGCACATTTTAAACTTATCTTAGAAAGAAATTTCTGGTGATATTCGAAATAATTTTATTTTGTACCGGTCAAAATGATCGCTACGGCGGTTCTAGTGTTAAAGAATCTGTATGCCTTCCGAACATTTTTTTTTAAATAATTGAAAATTTTAAGTTTAAAATTGCTAATTCTTATTAAAAGTATACATACAAATAAGTAATTTTATTATTATTATTATTATTATTATTATTTAAAAAAATAGTACAAAATTAACCAAAAAATTGCCTAAAATACATATAAAAAAGCGCAAATAATTGTACGAAAATTACTTTCAGGTACATTCATATAATATAAAGATATTTAAAATACATTAGAAAAACCCAGAACGTTTTCAGCGCTGGCGTACAACCTTTAAATTACAATGTTTTCTTTTTGACAATTCTCGAATAATTGCAAAGAAAATAATAACAACATTTAAATTCCACTAATGTTCTGGGTTTTTCTAATGTATTTTATGATATTTTTAATGTATTTTAAATACCTTTATGTTATATGAATGCACATGAAGGTAATTTTTGTACAATTATTTGGGCTTTTTTATATGTATGTTAATTATTTAACTCAAGGTGACTATAGTACTAGAATTTTAACTTTCATTTATCAAAAAATTGCTATTTTCTTAAATCTATTTAAATTTTAAATTATTAAATATAAATAAAATTTATGAATTCCATAATAAATATAAGAATTGTATACAGGAACTAGACTATTTTTCAATTCCTACTATTAGTGCACACTCTCCCTATATTTATTTATATATATATTTATATATTTATATATCTTGTTCAAATTTTCAATCGTTAATAAAATACTCATTATTCATCCTATCAAGTTGAAATAATTTTTTTTTAAACTTGTACTAGATGACAATTGATGTTAATACAGTTTCTTCAAATGTTAATGACAATTGATGTTAATACAGTTTCTTCAAATGTTAATTAATTCATTAAATTTTAATTAATTAATTTTAGTTTTGCATGGAAACAAAATGGCGGCCATTGGTTATTGTAGATCAATGAAAGTATTTTCAATAAGGGGTTACCATAGGGGGGACCCTGTTCTGTCGCCAAATACCGCCAAATTTGTCGCCAACTTGGCGATACCTCTAATATTTCGCCAAATTCCCATAGAGTTCCATTGTAAACCTACTTGCTTATAGAAAATAAAAAAATTGAGATATTTTAATGCAACAAAAACTAATATTAGCTTAAGGGATTATATTAAATTTTTCTTTGATGACCTAAGTAGGAACTGACTTTAAAAACAAAATTTTTATATTACTTGTTATGATAATAACATGAATATTTTAAAAGCCATAGGTATAAAAAGACAAATAAATTAGACAGATAAAATCAGATGTAAAATAAACAGATGTAAAAAATTCTTTACTTCATTACACCCCCCCCACCCCCCCTCTGAATCAATACGCTTTTCCAAATATCCGGGAATGCAATACAGGTGCTCTTTTTAACAAGGGAAGTTTGAAATGAGGAGAAAAAGAAGAGATTTGTTATCGAAATTTAAATGCCCCTTTTCTAAAAAGTGATATTTATTTATTTTGCAAGCTTATTAATGTAAGAGGATGATATATGTTTTAAGTTTGATTTAAAGGGGATGATAATTCAGTGAAAATGAAACGCTTAAAGGAATGTTATTTCTAAAAAGAATAATATGATAATATGACATTAAGGAAGCACAGAACCTTTTAAACTATTTTTCAATTTTGAATAATCTAATATATAAAATGAAAATTTGTCAGTTTGTAATTGTATACAAATCCACTGTTTGTTTCTAAAAAGAATAATGTGATAATATGATATTAAGGAACACAGAACCTTTTAAACTATTTTTTCAATTTTGAATAATCTAATATATGAAATGAAATTTTGTCAGTTTGTAATTCTACACAAATTCACTGTTTGTTTCTAAAAAGAATAATGTGATAATACGATATTAAGGAAACACAGAACCTTTTAAACTATTTTTTCAATTTAGAATAATCTAATATATAAAATGAAAATTTGCCAGTCTGTAATTCTATACAAATCCACAGTTTGGAAGCTAGAATTGTGAAATGTTACGTACATATGTATTGAAACACAGCCGAGGCAACTAAAGTAATCCTGAATCGAAATAATTTATAGTTAATTAATAAAAAACTACCAATTTAACAGCAATTTCCTATCAAATTTAAACATTTTTCGTTATAACAGCCTCCCCCCCCCCTCCAAAAAAAAGAAAAAAACACTAAAAAGTTACAGTAAAATTCTTACCACAACAATTACTTTTCTATTGCAAAATTTCCACGTGAAAAATGAAAATGAAATAAATAGTTTGACGAATTTTTTACAAAAAAAATAAATATTACGTCATAAACTTTTCTATTTCAAGATTTCTACGCGAAAAATGAAAATGAAATAATTAGTTTGACGAATTAAAAAAAAGGGGGAATATTACGTCATATTGGAAATATAATGGACGTCAGCAAGTGAATATATAACGTCATATGCGTTACTACATTGAGATTATACAAATTTGTACATTTTTATATAAGAGTTTAATTTGATTCATGTGTATAACGCTTCGACTGTTTTTTTTTTTTTTTTTTTTTTATTGTTTGTTTTATACTGTGTGTTTAATTTTGAAACTGATTTTTCAAAACAGACATTCTTAAACTTGAGGGAAACGCCGGGTGCTTTAGCAATTAGAGTAATATCTATAGCGGCATTATATTTAATACTATAAAGCTAATATAATTTAATAGAAATATCTTGTAGAGAAGCTTATTTAACTAAAATTTAAAAAAAATAACATTTTAAAAATCCCTACTACTTTTTAAAATAGCAGTATTTTTGCTTCTAATTTTTTCCACATTTCTTAGGATATACTACATAAAACTAAATAAAGCAAATCTAATTTTAAAGAAATATCCTCTAGAAAAATTTATTTAACTAAATTTTTTAAAAGTTTAACTTTTTAAAATTCGCTACTACTTTTTAAAATATCAGCATTTTTGCTTCTAATTTTTTTTCACATTTCTTAGAATTTACCACATAAAACTGTGCATGGATTTTTATACCTATGGGGCATTACATTTAATAGGAATTTTTTTCTCTCGTGTATAGCAAAAAATCAAGAAATTCAACAAACTCATAATTCAATTTTTTTAAAAACTACAAACTTGAATGTTGAAGCAATAATATTCATATTAAAAAAAGTAGTAGGGATTTTTAAAAAGTAAAAAGTTAAATAGGCTGGGCTACAAGATTTTTTAAAAAATTACATTTGATTTACAGTATTAAACATAATGCAACCACAGATTTTACAGTATATTTAATATCGTTTTTTAAAAATTATATTTGCTTTACGGTATTAAAAATAATGCAACCATATTTACAGTATATTACAGTATTATTGAAAACTGAAAAAATAGTTTAAAGAGTAGTGTGTCTTCTTCAGGTATCTGCATATCTTAGGAATATTTTTTTTTAATATTCGTAAATTTTAAGTTTAAAAATGTTAATTATTATTAAAAAGAAACATACAAATATATATATTTTTTTATTTTATTTAAAAAGATAGTATAAAATTAACCAAAATATTGCTATTTTCTTAAATCTATTACAATTTAAAATTATAAAACATAAATACATTTTTTGAATTCCATAACAAATATGAGAATTTTATACAGGAACTAGACTATTTTTATGACATTCACATGAATATTTTTAAAATTGTGGGTATAAAAAAACCCAAATAAATTAGATAGACAGATAAAAACACATGTAAACATTCTTTACTTCACCCCCCCCCCCCCCACGCACACACACACCCCGAATCAATAATACGCTTTTCCCAAATATTCGGGAATGCAATATAGGTGCTCTTTTTAACAAGGGAAGTTTGAAATGAGGAGAAAAAGAAGAGATTTATTATCGAAATTTAAATGCTCTTTTCTAAAAAGTGATATTTATTTATTTATTTATTTATTTAGTAATCTTATTAATGTAAGAGGATGATATTTGTTTTAAGTTTCGATTTTAGGGAAATTTATTAAAGAAGGAACTCAAACCATGGATATTTTTTTTTTATAGATGATATGATATTAAGGTATCTTCGGAACAATTTTTTTAAATATTTAGAAATTTTATGTTTAAAATTGCAAATTATTATTAAAAATAAATATACAAATACGTAACATATTTTTTTTTATTATTATTAAAAAAATACTATAAAATTAAATGAAAAACCGCTATCTATCTATATTATAAATGACAAACGTGTGCGTGCGTAACGCTAAAGTCACTTTGACGGTGGAAAAAGCCTATTGATTCAATTTAACATTTACTGAAATTTTTTAAAACTTCTAAACGTCGCACATTTTAAATTTTTACACTTGTCGAATAGAGCAAGAAAGCACAGTTGGGGGAGGGGGGGGGGGGAGGGGGGAAGTAAACACCCCCTACTAACTCTGCAACAGATTATTGTAGAAGAAAGTTACTGGTACCAAACGATTGAAAATAAAGTCTACTTTTAAATGATGCATATAAAATTGGCTTAAGGGGCCATCTACCTATCAAAATGAACTCAAACTTTTTTTCTCAATAGCAATACACAAGTTTGACGCCATAAATAAATTCAACACCTTCAAATTATCCAAAATCCAAATTTTCATGAAATTCGTACGATTAGTTTTCAAGAAATTAAATATTTTACAATGATCCTATTTTAGGGGCTGTATCCAAATTGAAATTCGGTACTCGAAGGTTGAAATGCTACAGAATGACTATGTCACTTCTATTGATGTATTATTTCTTGCCAATATAACCGTTTAACTCGCTGAATATGTTTCGACTATTGTCAACCCAAATGTTTCAACAAAATGGGTAAAATATATATATTTTTTTCATACTATGCTTTTCTGCACATCTTAGACGGCCCCTTAAAACATCATTTTGACGTTTTTTAAGCATAATTAGAAACCTACTTAGAATAAAAATTTGAAATTGAGAATTTGTATAAAGCAGGAGATAACAAACACAAATCTATAAAAAAAAGTGTAGCTTGCAATTCATTTTTTTTATATTAATTTCCTAATTTATAATTCATATTATATATATATTTTTTACAAAGTCAATGTAATTTATGTTTGGAATTTTTAGTATTATAACCACACAAAAAAATATTACATTAGGATTATAATTTCAGGAGATATTGATAAAAATATGAAAATGTAATTTAACATTAGAAGCGCTCAATTTTGAAGATTTATAATTTAAAAGCTTATTATCCGAATGACTTGACATTTCCTTTCTAGGCATAGTTTGAACCGAAAATTTAAAGCGTTTTGACAAAATTGGGTGCTGCCATTGAAAAAATACAAAGTTTGGTCTGGTATATTCGTAGATGGCCGTCTAAGCCTATTTTATATACATAATTTAAAAGTAGACTTTCTTTTCAATCGTTTGGTATCAGTAACTTTCTTCTATTCTATTTAGTTACAGCGTTAGTAGGGGTGATTTTTTTTTTTCACGACTGTACTTTCAAATGAAATTTTTTTGAAAACTATATCGTAATTTGTTTGACAACTGCATCGCAATTTGTTTGAAAAATGTATCGCTATTTCGTCAATTTTTATTGTTTTTAAAATAATCTTCAGGCGTGATTTTTAAAAAATGTATGGCTATGCGCGCAGTCGATTATTTAAGATAAATCCGTTTGTACTTAAATTAATATAAATAGCCCAGCATTTGTTTACAGCTTATATGACATAACGAAATTAAAACATTCTTCAATCAATAAATAAAACAATAAACTCCGATCCCTTGCTCCTTTACTGTGGTGTCAAAGTGATACATAACGGTCTAGCGGTCTTCTGGATAACTAGACTTCTGACACTTTCCCTGTAGCAAGACAGATCCAAGTCAGTGAAACAATACGCAAAACGAACTTTTCGGAGTTTCGTCACTTTTCGCACAGATGAAGGCAATGCCCGTAATGCCAACACATTATACCTAATACAAAGTTAGTCTAGATAATTTCGCCAATTTATCACCATTACAGAGTTGCCAAGTCTCCGGTTTTTTCTACACCGCTATTATCTTAGAGAAAATGTTATTTTAAATCTCTCAAATGTTAAAATTAAATCAATGAACATTTTCTGTATTCAAATGCTGGTATTCAAAAAGCCTGATACTTGGCAGCTCTGCCATTACTATTGTTAGAATTAGGAACGAAATACCGATTTCAGTTAGGACTGAGGCGCCCTATGTGTGTTTGACTCAATTAGCGAATTACGTTTTCGGTTGTATACACAAACATTGTTACTATTCATGGGTACTTGCGCCCATATTAATTTGTTTAAATAGTTCATGATCATCCTGTATATACAGGGCGGTTCTGAACTCGTGAAAAAAACTTTAAGGAGAGATAGAATACACATAGACGAGTTCAAAGCACCATGCAATGCATGATCGTAATAACTCAAGCAGTGGAGCACTACAGGGTCCTTTCTGTTTGTGGGGTGTTGACTTGTTGACTGGACATTATTTCTAGTAAATGGTTGTTGATTTTATTTATGCTGAATATTGTTATTAAGTAGCGTGCTAATATGGATGAAAATTAAAAAAAAAAAATAGAATTTAAGGAATTTTAAAGTAAGTAACATTATTTGACAAAGACCTGAACTTAGTAGAGTGGATCGGGGGTGGGGGATTTTTAATTGGACCAAATTTACTTCGGAGAAATTAGGGTGAATGAGAACTCATGGACAAACTTTAAGGGATAGTGGAGCACATTTAAACCATATTAGACCACCGTCTTATATTTAGGAAAACATACATTTCTAGCTCCATACAACGGGAGACAATCTCGGAAGACAACGTCGTTGTCAACTACATAATTGTGCAAAAAAAGCAAAAAAAAAAAAAAAAAAAAAAAAAAAAAAAAAAAAAAAAAAAAAAAAAACAAGAAACAAAACAAAACAGAACAAAACTATCTGCAAAAAAATATGATGTTGGACTCTGCTTGAACTGTTTCTTCTTCATTTGAAAGGAAAAGTTTGAGTACGAAAAAAAAAAAATAATACTGTCATAGCACTTGATTTGACCATAATACTGCCTGTAAATATGAAGATAATAAAATTTTGGTAAGTTTGCAATTTCAGATCTTTCCCTGAGTCTTTATGAAGCTAAACCATAATTTTCGGACAAAAAAAAATAATTTTTACAACACTTCGTCAAATATGGGTTAAAAAAGCGTAATACAACAATACACAGATATACTGCGAGTAGTGAACTGATTGATGGAATTGTCATAAAACATATAAAGGACTGAGGATTTTTCACGTGCATCGTCATGAAATACATAAATGACTGATTTTTCACATGCATTGTCATAAAACACGTAAAAAGACTGATTTTTCACGTGCATTGTCATGCCTACTGTGGATTAGAGTCCTCTGCATCGGGCCGGGTTATGCGGTTTTACCCGAACAAGAAGAGGGCTCGGTTAACGCTTATGTAGGGTACGGCCGATGGTAATGCTCTGAAAACCCAAATTGTATGGTAACCAGCGTTTGCTTCGCAATCAGAAATTCGCAATCAGAATTGCCCTGTATGCGCTTCAGTGCTGGAGTTATACAATAAAACTTGAAAAAAGATAAAGTACTCAGTTAAGAAATCCACCTCTGATATCCTTCGCAAAGAAAAAAAAAACATTTTAAAATATTGGAAATTTGAAAAAAAACAACACTGCCATCGTTTTAATATTAACTTTCAAGTGTCTTCGCATGACTAGCGTAGGCTCTTAAAGTAAATTTCTGACAAATATCTAACTATACATATTGTCAGTTCCAAGCCCGATACCGACATATTATAAAATCAAAATCGCCTTTTTTTTTTCGTTCCGCCTATGCGTGTATGGGAGCTAAAACGAGAAATGAAAACCGATTTGTTTTGAGACAGCATCGATCCACATTTCCATTTACAGAGGGATATGCGAAACAATCATCATTCCGCGGGAAAAACGCATATAGCCTCATTTTGACTGGATGTGTCGCTCTGCTTTATTGAAATCCAAAGGGATGCGCCCGGCAACTGATTTTTGCTTTTGTGTATCACCAAGCATTAGAGACGCTTATTACTTCGGAGGCATCTAAGACCATTTTCAAATAATTTTTAGGTGCATTATTTATTCAATCGATGCTTCCGGATCCATATTACAAAATGCTTCTTCGTTCGAAATTTTTGTTTTAAATAATGTTTCATAGTTATCATCAACATCATGATATTTTCTGTAACACCGAGTCCATTTCACCAATGCTCTCGAAGCTGGTAGACGGGAAGTGCTGGGTTCGATCCCAGTCGTGCCCGTCGGCCTAATCGTTCGGAGTTTTCGTGGTTTTCTTCGAGCCATGGATTTCCATGCGTAAATACGGGTTAGGTTCCCTTAGAAAGACCCCCACGAAGGGCACTTCTCCATCGGGCCTATATCCCTAGTGTAGATAATCGGCCGTCAAAATCAACCAACCATCAACCATTTCACCAAAGTCAAGTGAACATGTTTCAATTTCAAATAATTAAACATATTAAGCCCGATTCAGAATTTTAAAATTAACCCTTTCAGGGTGTACTTTTATTCGTAAAATGCTGAAATGGTGAAGTGTACAGTTTTTCATGAGAAAGAGTTTTATAATAATAAAAAATTATGTTATCAATTGAAGTTTTGGTATATTTATTAAAAAATAAAATTCATAACATTAAAAATTTTTTAACCACTGCTTAAAACCAATAACGTCTGTCATGAAAAGAAGATTTGTTGACGTTTTCTCTAGTATTGTTATTTTGGTGTATCTTTTATAAATGTCCAGCAGACATCAGATAAAATATTCTTTTCATCGCATTATCTTGTATAATCTTCTATCTGTATTTATTTATAGGTTACTCACATGTTATTATATATATTTTATATTTTACGCAATTTCCATTCACTAAGATTACTTTTACTTATAAGTATTATAAGTTATAAGATTTTTATTATTAAGAGATAATTATTATTAAGATAAGATTATTATTACTTATAAGATTTTTTACTTATAAGTAAAAAAAAGTTTTAATTTTAAAGTAATTATAAATTGTTTTAACCCATTAAGGACTAGCATTACCATATGGTCACAGCATAGCTGTCAATCCTTTTACTGTTTGAATACCAGGAATTTAGAACGAAAATTTTCACTTTTTTTAATGACAGAAAATCTGCTATAAAATAAGATAAATATTGCTTTTCTGAAATAGTGGTACGAAAGGCAATTTTTGTATTTTAAAAGAAAAAATAATTCCGTCTTTAATGGGTTAAACACAAGGCTTTTATCAAATGCCCTGAAAAGGAAAAGCAAATTCTGAAAGACAAGTATGATTGAAATGAATTGATTGATTTTTTTAAAAGAAAAGTTAAATTGAGAGTGATTTTTTTTATCTGTATGTTAAAATATATGGATATACAATTTTAGCTCCTTGCAAAGAAAAAAAGACTAACGTTCTCTTGAGAATCAAACTCACTTTCATTCACACGTTATACGGAAATGGAAGATGACGCATTTATCAGCCATGCTGTGTGTAAGCAGACAGGGAGTGACGCTTCTGTGTGGTGGTCCCTTGGCCCTCATCCTGGAGTTAACCCTTTATGTCCCGACAGTATTTTAAAGTACCATTAAAATAACTTGTTTTAAAATTCATTTAATACATCGATTAGTAGTAATACATTTTAGAATGAATTATAGATTAGATACTATACTTTTTCTCATTCCAAAAGTATTATGGGTTGAACACAACAAAAATATTTTTCAAAGGATGATTTTTTAAAATTTGCATCTTTTCAGCTTTCTTGACGTTAAAAGAATGTGGGTGAAAAGTTTCAGTTCCGAATTATTCCTACATCTCTATTGTAAGAGCATTATATTTGTACATTTCCTAATTCTATAAATACTTTTAAAAAACATTTTAAATTAAAGATATGATTGAAATTATAAATATTGCACAAAATCCCTATAAATACAATTTAATTAATTTTCATTGCCAAAATCCTTCCAAAAGTTATTAAGGGGTCTCAGGACTCTTAAAATTGAATAAATAGAAAAAAAGAGACCATTTCCAACATATAATATCCTAAAATGTAATTGATTTTAAGATAAAATTTTATATTGGAATGAAGATATAAGTATGTTCTTTCATTTAATGCATTTGAAAAATTACAAGATGCAGAATTAGAATTTACAGGGGGCTCCAAAATGTCAGACATTTGACGAGCGGAAAATCGGCATAACAGATTATGCGCAGCATTACAAAATAAATTTTGCGAGTAGAAGGAAAATTTTGGGTCCAGTTTTATACTTCACATTATAATAATTACTCTGAACCTAAATAAATTTGTATTTAAAGCATTTTTCTATTTTTAATACAAAGTTGTATTTAGTTAATGCAAAATTTAGAAATTTTCAACAGTATAATCACCTATAAAGAAAATATTTCTGAACAATAAGAAGGAAATTTTAGGTTCAGTTTATACAGACTAACATGAAACATATGTTTTGAAAATTTCATGAAAAAAAATTTCAGAAGTTTTTGAGATATCGTGCGCGTTATGCCCAAAAACGTCATTTGGAAAAAATTGACTCCAAATATTCTGAAACGCCGCTTGAGCTATTCAGCGTGTATAATTCTAAAAACCATAACTTCTGTTCTAATAGGAATTTCAAGGAAACATTTATACCAAAATGTTCAGAAAAGATAGTAGTTTAATATCTAAAAAAATTAAAATTTCGAAACTTTTAAAGCTTTAAGAGTCCTGAGACCCCTTAAATGATTGTGTAAATCTTCTAATGAAGTTTCAAAAATTCCCGAAACATGCTTTAGAAGTTGAAATTTTCCATGAATTTATAATTTTGGACATAAAGGGTTAAATAATTGTGTTATTCTAACATCCTTATCATTGTTATTCACATACATTTAAGACGAGGAAATAAATTACCGACAAAGATCTAACTTTGTATACACAAAAACGCAGACATCAAAACCGATTTGTTTTGAGTCAGCATCGATCCGAATTTTTCATTCACAAAAGGATATCGTTGCGGAACAATCATTATTCCGCGGGAAAAAAGCATAAAGCTTCATTTTTCTGGATGTGTCTCGCTTTGCTGTGTTTAAAATCGAAAGGCAATTGATTTTTGCCTCTGGGCTATCTATAAGCATTAGCGGACGCATATTACTTCGGAGCAAACACATCTTCAAATAATTTATTACCCGACTGAAAAGAAGGGTTATGTGTTTCACGCGTATCTGTGTATGTGGATTTCTTTATACCCTCGAAACATCCCAACGGCTGGATGGATTTTAATGAATGAAGTCTCTATCGGTTCGACTTAACCGTCCGATAGTTATAGGATAGGTTTTGTTTTTATAAATTCAAAATGGCGGCAGAGACGAAAACACATTTTTACGTACCCTATTGAGTGGCCTATGATTGGATAGGTCTTTCAAAATGAAGACGATGATTCATTGACCATTTTGCAGCCAGAAGCTCCGTTTAAATATTACACAACCTGGAAGTTCTGTACTTTGGATCTCTGCCTTTACTGCAACTATAACCTTCATAATAGACATTTATAGGCCTCATCAAAACAGTGTTTGCAGATAGGAACTAATAATTAAACAAAACTTAAAAGTGGTCAATACAAGTAAATATAAAAAAGGTAAGTAATATAAAAAATAGTTTCATATTGATGAGAAATAATTAATTAGTTCGCTTTTTAAGCAGTGGGGTTTTCTGATTTTTTAAATTTAATATGTTTATAGATGTATTACTTAATCCATCGTGGATTCGAATATTTTCAACTCTGTATTTTGAAACGCATCTTCGGTCGAAACTTTCGTTCTAAAAGTTCATCGTGTTCGTTTTTCGTGTTTATACAATTTTGAAAGTAATTTAAGAATGCTTTTAGGAGTGGTAGTTTACTTTCAGAATTTAAGAGCTAAAAATAACCGCCATCAGAGTGTGTATATATATATGTGTGTGTGTGTGTATGCATGAAGAGCTCAGATGATAAAGGTGGTATGTGACAAAAGAAAACTGAGTTCATGATATGACTGGTGATAACACTAGTCGACAAATTTTAACTTTTTTTTCTTTATCTGGCTTTTAATCCTTTGCACTCGAGAGGTGACTCACACTTTCCATTAGTGTTGCCAGATATCCCGTGTAATCAGAGCAAATGAAATGCTCTGACACCAGTAAATTCTTACACTTTATTTTACCATCTTTAATCACAGATATTTCTGTAATTAGATAAGGCGAAGAAAATTACTTTAAAATGCTGGTGCCCAGAGCTTTTGGTGCCCCACTTTATACGGGACATCTAGCAACACTAGTGGTAAGTGAGAGTCACTTCTCGAGTACAAAGGCTTAAATAGGTGCATTTAACTAATTTCACGGGGCCGAATTCGGTGGAATAATCAGATTATCACAATCGCGTCACATTTATTAGATACAGGGATTTGCATAAAGAAAAAGTGAAATATCTGACAAATAATTACCGTTTGAAATATAATTAAAACATAATATTCAGCAGTCGAAATGTTTTCTTGATTACTTAACACAAAGTATGAACTAATGCGAGCAAGAATCTGTTGCACAAAAGCCCACAATGTTACTATAAACTAGTTGGATGTGCCAGTCCCAAAACTTTCTTCTATCTCATATATTTTAATATTTCAATATGTTGTTACAAATGACAATATTTCATTTTTATTAGTTCAATACTATATCAACTTTGACTTTCATCTTAAATTTCTGCTTCCTTCAATTAATCGGAGAAAAAAAAGAGTTAATCTGGATTATGATATTTATTAAAATCAATAGTTTTTCGTTATTCTGTTGTATATCATCTGCTCGCGAATAGTCAGCTTATAAAGGTGGGAAGTTCCCGTCGATTCACGAGCTGCCGGTGTACAATAGAACTACGAAAAATCAAGAAAATAACACAAAAATCGCTATTATATTGCCCCCTTTCGACGGAATATTTCCAAATTCAGGGAGGACCTTCTTGCCGTGGCCAAAAACATACACAAACAATTTGATTCAATTCTATGCAAAACTTCAAACACTTTTCGATGGTACAATATTGAAAATGGCACAAAAATCACAATTACAACACCCCTTCCGGCGGATTTTTCCCAAATTAAGGGCGAAAATGCTCGCCATAGCCAAAAACTTAAAAAAAAAATTGGTTTAATTCTATGCATAACTTCATACACTTTTCGATGGTACAATATTCAAAATAGCACAAAAATCGCTCTTACAGCGCCCCATTCCGGCAGATTTTTTCCAAATTAAGGGAGGACCTGCTTGCCATAGACAAAAACATTAAGAAAAATTTCGTTCAATTCTATGCATAACTTCATACACTTTTTGATGGTACAATGGCGACAGGCATACGGACACACGGACATGTGGATACACGGACACGCCGACAGACAGAAATTTTCTATAAACATGTTTTTTGAGATCTCTGACCCCCAAAAACGTGTAAATCCGTCGAAAACCGGAAGTCGAAAAAAATTTCTATTACAATACTTTCCTCTATTGAAGATAGAAGAAAGTAATAACGTTATTTTTCAAAATAGGATGATGTCTTTCTTGAGGATAGTGATGAATGTTTTGATAGTTACTTTATTACAGCATTCAGATAAAAGGGTTTAACCCATGCAGTCATTCATTTCCTTATTATTTAACCACAAAATGTAAATTATAATTAACATTTCACCACTTATTTTAGTAAATATGAAAAATTAAATTCTAAAATTTTATAAAACCCTGACGTGATAGAAAATTTCTGATAGCAGATTCGAATTCTACATGAAAAAATACACAAAAGAATGATTATTACAAATCAGATACAAAATGGCAGTTGACTAATTGTTTCAAAACATCCTTATCATTGTTATCCACATAAATTTAAGACTATGAAATAAATTACTGACAAAGATCTAACTTCATATAAGCAGAAACGAAGACATCAAAGCCGATTTGTTTTGAGTCAGCATCGATCCGCATTTTTCATTCACAAAAGGATATCGTTGCGGAACAACCATTATTCCGCGGGAAAAATGCATAAAGCTTCATTTTCCTTGACGTGTCTCGCTTTGCTGTGTTTAAAATCGAAAGGCAATTGATTTTTGCCTTTGGGCTATCCGCAAGCATTAGCGGACGCATATTACTTCGGAGCAAACACATCTTCAAATAATTTATAGATGTATTATTTATTCCATCGTGGATTCGATTATTTTCGAATCCATATTTTGAAACGCATCTTCGTTCGAAATTTTCTTTCTAAATAGTGTTTATACGATTTTGAAAGTAATTTAGGAGCGCTTTTGGGAATGTAGGTTAGTTTCAAAATTTGAGTGCTAAAAATAACCGCCATCAGAATATATATACATATTTCCTCAATAAATAAAAAAAATGCAAATAGAATATAATTTTGGAAATAATGTGTATGTCAACAATATTTATAACATTTAACTATAAAAAATCCCAAAATTGTCAAATTTAAACTACACAGGTAAAAAACACAGGCAAAAGACCGTCTGTGCTTCATCGGTGGGTGGACAGACAAACCTAACTCCACACCCGCTGTTAAAAACTTGCAGGTTTCTAAACACACGTCTATCATGCACTCAAAACAACAACAACAAAAAATACGCTATTGTCACTTTAGATATAAAATTTAAGAATTTAAAAGGTAAATAAACCAAACTTAAACAAAAATGCAGTATAAACAAAGCATAATTATGTTACAAAAACAAAATGTCTTTAAAAAATGTTTTAAAATGTCTTAAAAAATAAATTAACTTTTTAAAAGACATTTTTTTTTTTTAACTTTACTTATTTCGTGATCTTCTTGAAGTGAATACTTTCTGATTCAGTTTTTGCTATTGAGTCTACAAAAGATTTTATTGATAAAGTTAAACAATTTCAAATTAATACAAACACCATTACATAGCTGCCAACTTGTACGGATTTTTACTACCACTAAAATTTAACAGAAATTTCTGCCTTATTTAATTATCAAAATTCACTGTAATTCGGCGATTGAATTAGGGAAAATTTTCTATTAAATTTTAGTGGTAGCAAAAATCCGTACAAGTTGGCAGCTATGCCATTATGGCAAATTTAGACGTAGTATCTCTATACCCTTCCATCAATATGCATGAAGTCATAGAATACATTAATATGATCATAGATAACAATTCAAATTTATCTCAATATATAAAAACCTCAGTAAAATCTGGACTTAACCTCATAGTTTACAGTAACATCTTCATTTTTAATAAGAATATTTATAGACAACTACATGGTGCACCGATGGAATCACCAGTTTCCGGTTTATTTGCAGAGTTTGCATTAAGGCCTCTAGAACATAAGATCTTTGATACGTTCAATTTGAGACCCGAATGTTGGTTAAGATATGTCGATGATGTTTTCATCTTATGGAACTACAGTTTATCTGGTTTAACCGATTTTCTTCAAGATATTAATAAATTAAGTAACTGTATAAAATTCACCCTTGAAATCGAAGAAAATGCTTCACTTCCATTTTTAGATGTTCAAATTAATAGGTGCAGCTCTGGATTAAACTTTTCAGTTTATAGAAAACCTATTAAAGAAAACACCGTTATCCCTTTTCAGCAAACGTACCGTTTAGTATAAAATCTCTGCATTCCAATCATTCATTAAAAGAGCATTTATGGTTTGCTCAGATGTCCAATTAAATGAAGAAATCGAGTTTATACAGAAAATAGCATTTCATCATGGTTTTCCAGCAAAATATATAGGTAAGATAATTCAGAAATACAACGCTCCCCCTCCTTGTGGTCAACGACAGGATAATTATCAACTTATGGCGTACAGAAAATTTCGCTACCTTCCGAAGAGACATTTCGCTACATTTTATATTCGGAAAGATAAAAAGATCATACATAAATATAATATAAAGTTGGTCGCTATTCCACCTCCTTACCTCATTGATATCGTCAGTAACAAAATCGATAGGATCCTAATGGATCAGAAATCTGGTATATATGAAATCCCTATTACTTAATCTAATAATGTTGAAAAAGTCTACATCGGCATGATAAAACGTAAGTTATCAGTAAGGATTGTGGAACATCGCAGAGACATTAAATAGCGTAAACAGAATACAGCTCTTTCTAGGTTCTACTTGGCTAATGAAGTCTGCCATATTAACTTTGATGAAGCAAAAATTATAGTTCCGTGCAATAACCCCTTTGAGAGTAAAATTAGAGAATCAGTTGAAATCATTGCACGTGAAGATAAACCTTGTAACCATAATTTATCCTATAATATCCCAAAAATCTGGCATAATATTATAAAGTCATAGTTCTCCATCCATTTGCAATATTTCAGCTTAAACTTGTATTATGTTGCCGAAACTTGAATGAAAACTCAGTTGAACGTGGTTTTGTCCCTCATGCCTAGATAGCGGCACGCATGGTTTCTTTAATCGACCTTTTGGATTCATTTGCTGTCAGTTCATTAATAATTATTTATTTTCACTAGATGGCAACACTACATTTTTGGTATTCAAATCATTGGTCAAGTTTCGACTAATTATTTCTTGCACAGGAAGCTTTCGTCTCTGAACTTTCAGCCTTTTAACCATCCTATTTTCCTGAAGACGGCTGTAGGAACAGCTCGAAACGTAGAAATCAACTTTTAGCTTATTAAAGTTCGTATTTTGTGTACCATTAAGCAATATTGTGTATTTATTTATTATATTTTATGGTGCAATTGTCCAGTATGTATTATAATAATTTTTGTTCATAAAAGGGTCTTTCAAAAAAAATTTCCAAATGATGATTTTTCACTTACCACCTTTATCATCCTAAAGGATGATAAAGGTGATAAATAATTCACAAAGAGAAAACATTAAACATCTACTCATTTCATGTATACACCACAATAATATCTTTTTAAATAAAAATTTAAAAATATTTATTAATCGTTGTCACTAGGTTAATAAAATCTTCAAACAAGACATATTTTTATTTTACTACTTTCTTAAATAAAATTCGATCAGCACCTGTAACTTCAGATCAAATTAAAAATTGTTGAACTAGAATATCCAGTCAGCTTGATCATTCTTCCGTAGTGCATGCATTACATATTGCACAAAATATATAAATATTGCCTCCATGAAACAGGAAATCTTTTCTTCTTTTTCAAATAATAGCGTATCCAATCAAAAAATCGATTTCAGCGTTTAACATTTCACTTCAAATGCAGCCAAATAACAGCAGAATAAAGATTTATCTCTTACTTTATTTCTGTTAAATACTTTATCCAAAACCAATTTATTGTGCCATTTAAAGTCGATCTGAAAATATCTCCTCCCCCCACACCATTTTCACTTTGTGTCCCGCGATATAAAAAGGAAATGATTATTTCTCTCGCTAATATTATGGATGAAAATATAAAAAAAAAGAGGGGGGGGTGGATCACATTTTTCCAAGTATTGGGATATCGTTTTGCGGTTTAAAATTGAAAAAGATGCAACGACCATTGATTTTCTTATCTCTGGGTTTCAAAATCTGTGTGTTTTACCGTTATTCATTTAAGGAAGTTATTATGTGCGAAACAGATGCTATGAAGTTCGATAAAAGCTTTGAAATTTTAATCCTTGAAATGCACTATGTTTTATTTAATTGAACATGAACAGCTTATCACGGATGCAGTTGTTATTCTGTTTTAGTTAACTCATCCCAGTTTTTGTATGTAAAGTGTTACCTAACATCTATTTTAAACATCTATACAACATCTATTTAAAAAAAATTAACTATATATTCGGAATGTTATATGATGTTGTATTGTTAGGATTGGATAGTAATGTTCAGTTTTGTCCCTCTTTCCCTTCTCTTCCCTCCCCATCACTGTAAATTAGACTGTTTTACTGTCTCCCCTCCCCCTCCACTGTAGTATGGATTAGCCTGATGGTCCTGCCGAGGATGAAAGTACGATTAAGACGTGTCAGTACGCAAAGCTACCCTGAAGATTATCAAGGTTTTGATTGAAAGCACTCGGCGCGAATATTGTGAACGTTTTATAAGTTTTTAAAAAAGTATAATATGTATTAACATCTTTTATATTGTGACATCTTTTATAAAAAATGCACCTTTTAAGTAAATTTTTCTTTGATTTTATTTCGCTATCTTTCAAGGTGAATGTGACATTTCCAACGATATATGTTTATTCATATATATATATTGTATTCTAATTGATAAATAAATAATATGAGATGTAAATTTCCAACTGGGCGAAAAATGTCCGTACCAGGATTCGAACCCTCCTGTCTGAAGCCAATGCTCTACCCTCTGAGCTATCCCGGACGAATCTGGCTGGATCTAATTCACCCAGCTAACCTTATTGATTATAGCATCTGGTGTTATATATGAATCAGCTTAACAGAATAAATTGCAGGAGTCCCGTTACCTGCTATTTATTGATATGATTCAGTTATCCAGATTCTTCCGGGATAGCTCAGATGCTAGAGCATTGGCGGTTCCAGCCAAGAGATCCCTGGTTCGAATCCCGGTCCGGACATTTTTTGCCCAGTTAGAAATTTACACCTGAAACTAATATAGTACTTAAAGGTATTTTTCCGTTAGCCGGTCACAACTGACCCATAGCCCAGATGCTAACTACAGCAACAACGAATTTAATTATGAGCCAAGCCATGCTAGCGAAACTAAATGTGATCGAAGACAACACAACGAATTTCGTTTAATATTCCTCTTAAAACACTTTATTCTTTAATTCATAAATCCAAATCATAAATTTATCATTATTAACTGCTTACATAGAGGGCAGCACCATTAAATTTAATTTTAAAATAATTACAAAAGGAAGTAATTATTTTAAGAGGTCTCATGACTCGTAAGATTGGAAAAAGAAAAAGAAAAAAAAAGACTCTTTTCAACATTTAATATCTTAAAAGGTACATGATTTAAAAACATAATTTAAATTCGGATGAAAGATATAAGTATGTTCTGTGATTTCATCTATTTAAAAAATTGCAAGATGCGGAATTAGTATTTACAGGGGGTTCCAAACTAACAGACAATTTGACAAGCAGAAAATGGGTATAACAGCATACGCGCACGATTACAAAATAAATATTGCAACTAGAATGGAAATTTTGCCGCCTACTTAAACTTCAGATTATAATAATTACCCTGAAGCTAAATAAGTTTGTATTGAAAGCATTTTTTATATTTTCCATACAAAGTTATATATAGCTAATACAAAATTCTGTATGTATATAAATATGTATATATTACACTGGCGCCCGGCTAACCGACGCGGCGAGCAGCCTCTTTTCGTCTGCAGCCCTTTATTATTCTACTTATTCCGACTCTTTTGCGGAAGCAAGGTTCATAGGTCCCCAGCCACGTCCCGAATAAAAGACACTCTATTGAAAGACCGGTTGAAAAGAAAGAAAAAAAATCAAAAATTAAAACCAGGCAAATTTAAAAGGGAAATTGCACAAATTAAAGACACTGAAAAGCAGGAAAGCAGGGCTTGGGGTCTGAAGCTACCGACTGTGAATCCACTGAACGTATATGTGTACCTATACAATATATGTATATATATGTATATGTATATTTACATATATGTATGTATATAAATATGTATATATAACACTGGCGCCCGGCTAACCGAAAGGTACTGAAAACATTATATCAAAATGCTCAAAAAAGATAGGAGTTTAACATAAAAAAAATTAAAATTTCGAAAATTTTGAAGCTTTAAGAGTGCTGAGACCTCTTAATCAAATTAAAAATATTCAAGTCAAATTAGTTAAATAGCACTTTCAGACCGGAAGATTTCTGGTAGAAATGATCACAATACATAATATATATATATATATATATCCGATGTCAGGCTATGCCAATGTCCACGCAATTGTATGGGTTCAGGCTCGACTTTAAATCGTACAAAAATAGTAAAATGTTTTTTATCTTTTTCTTTAGGATCGCCTACACAATTTGCGGATCAGGTCTTAAAGAGATAAAATTCAAAATTCAGAATTTTTGAAAATTCCGACATTTCGAAATTTAGCGGAAGTTTAAACAAAATTTAAACTTTCTCAATGTCTCATAAGAAAAATAATTTTTTAATAAAAATATGATTAATAAAACATTTTCAACAACTTTTGGTCTTAGAATTGCGCAAAAAACTGCAAAAAGTCAATTGAAACTATTAGATGTTAAAATATGTTCCGGGAAAAAAAATCAAACTCCGACGCCTGACTTCGAACCAGCAACCTTTTGAATGCGCTACCACGGAGCCATTTAGCTCACTTGAAAAAGACTGAAATTAAGGTTAGTGGTCATCCATATATGATGTCACACTTTTTTTCCATATTTTTGACCCCCCTTCTCCCCTTTGTCACAAGGTGTCACACTTCACCATACCCCCTCCCCCCCTCTTGTTACATGTCACACTATATTACATAAACATATACTTGCAGTTCAAAATCAAAGTACTATGTTATAGATCATATTTCAAATTTTATTTTGAAACTTTTAACTATGTGTTTTAACGACATTTGTAAGCATAATAATAAAAATGATTCGTGTACTTATTTTGTATGAAATAAGATTAAGATTTACAACAAAAAACATAATTAATATACAATAGTAATAAAATATTAATTGAAAGAACAATTAAAAACAGTAGTATTTTGGAATTTGAAATGGAATATAATATATTTGGCTTTAAATGTTATCTTTACGGTATGAACACAAAATACTTTAATTTCGAAATAACTTTAAAATTTAATCTGCTGAATTTTAATGTTTTATTTTAACCCAAATGTGTGATGTCACACTTCTTCTTTTCCCCTCCCACCCCCTTGTCACAAACTGTCACAATTTCATGAACACCCCTCCCCCCCTCCAAGCGTGACATCATTTGTGGATCGCCCCTTATGATTTAAAATCTAAATGGCAGAAATGCTCGGATGTTATTAAATTAATTCATTTAATTAAAATAATGTAAGACTTTTTCTTTATTTTATGATTTGTCGTGTGATCGGAAGTATTCAGCATGGAAAATTTCAAACAGACAGAGGAGTGAGAAGAATAAAGTTTCATCCAATGAACGAAAGCTGCAACAATGCAATATTTTATTGCAATATTTGCAATATTTAAAAGCAGAAAATTAAATAAAATAATAAAGAGTGCAATAATTAAACAAAAAATCCGCACTTTTATCAGTTAACAGTTTAGTATTAATTAAACTAAGATTATTACGTTGGCAAAATAATTTACAAATCCCGAACAGGTAATTTAAATAATCCTTTTTTTTTCTTTACTGTTGTCATGTCCTAAAAAAGAACAAAATGTATACACATTTTTAATAAGTTCAATACCTAACAAGTGTAAAAAAAAAACGGCGAATTTTCCAAAATAGGATTCGGTGTCCACGCTAAATAAATATATCGTAGCAGTTTTTTTTTTTTTTTTTAACATCCTGAATTGTATTACGTGTATTTACGCGTGTCTTTCAAAATAAAATTGAATGTTTATAAAAAAGTCAGTTTTTTTTTAATAATTTTTACTTTTATGCTTATTATTCTAAAACTCGATCCTATCATTGTTATGTTGCAATCCGTAACCATTCTTTTCTGCTAGGTGGATAGATATAAGTAAACATGTATACGAGATGCATTTATTAAAGGGAAAAACAAACATTTGATCATGCAAAATATTCGGGTCCGTAACTATTAAACTTTACTCATTAAACACAACTATTTGTTGGCACTATTTATTTAAATCACAATACGATGAGCGAACACTCAGGTCGCCATCTTACTTCATAACAACATTATTCTCTATTCCGTTCACTTCACATTTTTCAATCCAGGAGAATTCGCGATGCCCTCTTACGGGACTTATGGTTTCAGTTTTTAACAATGAATATTCTCCCCCGGATTGAAATGTGCAAATTTCAATATCTCAGAATTTTTACAATAATATAAATTTACATAGTACTTTTACGGAAAAATTTACACAGTAAACTAATATACACAGCATAATAATAATTAATTCAAAATATACAATAATTTAATAACTATTTTATTTTTTGTTATTTTAATATATATATTTAGTAATTAATTAATAATAATTAACATAACTCTGAATAACGAGGTTGCTGGTAGACATTTTAACATTTAATAAGTACTTCACAAGCCAACACAACACTTACAGAACATAGATCACATGACTACTCAAAAGTAACATAAGAGAATTCTCTGGAATTGAATTGTGGGTAGAAAAGAAAGTTTTGATGCTGCCATCTAAATTTAATCAACTGAAATACAAACATGACAGCTCTCCCCCACTTAATATTTGAATCTGTCAGGAGGTCTTCTGTATCGACCGGATCGTCTCAGCACCTGTGGAGAAGGAGAAGAAGAATTAGATTTAAGTTCAGCAGCATCAACTATTGAACTAGTGGGCACAGAAGGTTTTGGAGAATCAGGATGAAAGTCAGTTGGTGTAGGACCTGGAGTACATGGCTCATGAGAATCAACTGGTTGTGGAGCTGCGATACTAGGCTGTATTGGTGGAAAATCACCTTGTTTCACAATTGCATTTTCACTTTGAAATTCCCTGTATCACTTTCTTCTGAGTTTGCATCATTAACTAAAGAAATCTCTGAACCTACATTTGTTATTTGATCAACATGCCTTTTCCAGATATTCGAACCAACTTGAACTCTATAATGTAATTTTCCCTCTCTTGCTATTATTCGACCAATTTTCCACTTGGCTTCAGGAGTACAATTTCTTACAGCTACTTTCTGGTTAATTTCAAATTCTTTTATTTTAACTTTGGACTTTTTCGCATCTTGTTTATCATGAACGAAATTTGTAACATTTGGCACTATCATATCTATTTTTGTCCTTATATGACGTTTTAGAAATAGAGATGCAGGACTCTCCCCGTTGTAACATGAGGCATCTTCCTATATTGCAAAAGGAAGCAATTTAATTTCATTTGTAAAGTACCAGGATCGGAAGCTAAGGTTTTTAATCCACGTTTAAGAATTTGCACATATCTCTCCGCCTGTCCCTTTGTAGCTGGATGGTATGGAGCACTGAACTTATGTTTTACACCATGATTTCTTAAAAATGTCTCAAATTCTTCAGATGTAAACTGTTTAGCGTTATCTGATACCAAAGAAATTGGAAAACCGTATCGTGCAAAAAGTGAAGAGAGACAAGTAATGGTATTTTCTGAACTTGTACTAGGAACAATAACAACTTCTGGCCATTTGCTATGGGCATCAACCACTAAAAGAAGCATTTTTCCCATAACAGGACCAAAATAATCAATATGAATTCTTTGCCATGGAGCAGTAGGCCATTCCCAATGATGTGTATCAACTTTGGGAGGATTATTTTTCAAATTTACACAAGTAGTACAATTTCGTGCAAGACCCTCAATATCTTGGTCTTTACCTGGCCACCATACAAAAATACGAGCTAAAGACTTCATTTTAACTATACCAAAATGACCAAAGTGCAATTCTTTTAATATTTGGTTTCTATGAATTTCAGGGATAACTACCCTACATCCTTTTAAAATACAACTGTGTTGAAGAGTGAATTCTTCTTGTTTACCACCAAAAAGTAAATTTTTAGGAATTTCAGAACCAGAAATCAGCTGATGAAAAATTTGACGTAAAAGGGGATCAGATTTTGTAGCTGAAGCAATAGATTTCGAAGTTAATGGTAAGATAGAGAGTTGATTAATTTGAAGCAGTTCAGATTCATCAATTGCATCATTCGAATTTAATTGTTGAGGTAAATCTTCACTACGTAAAGGAAGTCGTGAAAGAGCATCAACATTTCCGTGATCAGTAGTTTTTTTTATAACGGATATCATATTGGAACGTTTGTAAATAAATTGCGCATCGTTGCATTCGAGCAGCCGATAAAACAGGGATACTTTTAGAAGGAGAAAAAATAGACACCAAAGGTTTACTGTCAGTAAATAAGGTAAACCTGTTGCCATACAAATATTGAAAAAATTTCTTCACACCAAATTATAATCGCTAAGGCTTCTTTATCAACCTGACTATACCGTTTTTCTGCAGTAGTCAAAGTTCTCGACACAAACCCAATAGGCTTTTCAGTGTTATCTGGCATCATATGCGAAAGAACTGCAGAGATACCATAAGGAGAAGCATCGGTAGCTAAAACTAAAGGTAACTTAGGATTAAAGTGAGTAAGGACACTGTCAGAAGTCTTTTTTTATACTTTTAAATGCTTGTTCACACTTATAAGGCCAATGAAATTTAACATTCTTCTTAAGCAAATTATTCAAAGGATTTGCAATAGTAGATAAGTTTGGTACAAACTTAGCATAATATGTAACTAAGCCTAGAAAAGCTTTAACTTGAGATACATTTACTGGTCTTGGAGTATTTAAAATTGCTTCAATTTTATCTTGTGTTTTATGAATACCATGTTTATCCACTTTTTAACCACAGTAAGTAATCTCATCTGCCATAAAGAATGATTTTTCTTTATTTATCCTAATGTTATATTCCCTTAATCTTTCTAATACTTGCTTCAATCTTTCTAAATGAATTTCATCTGTTTCACCTGTAACCCCAATATCATCTATAAAAATTGTAACTCCCTCAATTCCTCTTAAAATTTGCTCAATTTTTCTGTGCCATATAGCAGGAGAACTAGCAAGACCCATGGGTAACTTAAGAAATTGGAATAATACTTTTGGTGTATTTATGGTCAATAATTCTTGTGATTGTTCATCTACAGGTAACTGAAGATAAGCTTGATTTAAATCAATTTTTGTAAAATGTACACCACCACCTAATGTAGCTAACATATCTTCTATTTTAGGTAAAGGATATTTTTCAACTTTCAGAAATTTATTTAATGTTACTTTAAAATCGCCACATAAACGAATTTTCCCATTAGGCTTAACCACTGGAACTATAGGAGTTGCCCACTTGCTGTTTGTAACTGGTTTAATAATACCTGCGTCTTGTAATATTTGTAATTCGCCATTGACTGCTGCACGTAGCGCATAAGTGACAGTCCTAGCTTTGCAAAATATGGGTGTAGCATCTTTTTCAAGATAAAGTTCTGCCTGTAAGCCTTTTATCTCCCCAGCCTTATCAGTAAATAAATCAGAAAATTCCTGTAGCAAACCTTGTAATTTATGAGAATAATTTACAACTTCATTCACATATACTGATTTTAAATTATGTGGAAAAATATCAAATTCAGATACCCAATCTCTACCAAATAATAATGGAAAATTATCTTCTTTTATCAAATACAACTTTACCTTTCTAGTTTTATTTTCATAAGTAACATTTACTTCAACATAACCTACAGGTTTGAAAATTTCACCAGTTGCAGTTTTTAACTGAACATCTGGAGGAAAATTTTTATGATCAGGAAAAATTCTGCGAAATCTTTTTAAAGGAACAGCAGAAATTCCGGATCCAGTATCTAATTCCATATCAGCTCTAGCCTTGTTTTCAATGAAAACAGACAACTTAATTGGATTAGAGCCTTTATTATACTTAACAGATAAAACATTTACAGTATTTAAAGAATTAACCTGTTTTTGAGACTTTGTACTTCTGCATACCTTGCTTAAATGGCCTTTTTTTCTACAAAGATTGCAAATAACATTTATAAATCTGCATGAATTTGCTAAATGAGAGGCATTTCACATCGATAGCATTTTAACTTATTTTTATTCCTGTCAGAATGTGTATTATTTACATGATTGTTGACATTCTGTTTTTGAGAACAATTTTGTAATTTCTTTTTGATGCTGCCATCTAGATTTAATCAACTGAAATACAAACATGACAGTTATTAATAGGAAGAACAGCTATTTTTTCAATTGAACGCTTTCATTCGCTTGATTTAGTGCGAACCTTTACTACGCTGACCTTGCCATCCGATCCTGTAAAAATGTCACTAATGCGGCCTAACGCCCATTTAGATACAGGCGAAAAATCTTCTTTTACTAATACCATTAATCCTACTGTTAAATTGTCTTTTTCCACTACCCATTTAGATCTCTGCTGTAACGTATTTAAATAATCTAACCTTCATTTTGTCCAAACTGCTGGACGACCCTCGTAGTCTTCTGCTAACGGCTTGATCGATTGATATTAGTATCAATTAACATTGGTTCAGGTATAGCATTGATGGATCTCCCGATCAAAAAATGACCTGGAGTCAAGACCTCAAAATTATCAAAATTGTTAGATAAAGGTGTAAGAGGTCGAGAATGTAAAATGCCCTCTATCTGAATAACTATAGTTTCAAACTCTTCGTAATTAAACCGCAAATCACCTATCGCTCGTTTAAGGTGATGTTTAACTGATTTCACACCTGCCTCCCAAAGTCCTCCGAAATGGGGAGATTTAGGAGGTATGAATTTCCAGTCAATCTCTTCAGAAATTAGATAACTTTCTAAAATTTCATCTGGAAAATTTATCATTTTGTAAAACTTTTTCAGTTTAGAATTTGCCCCCACGAAATTCCTAGCATTATCCGTAAAAATCTTAGAATATTTTCCACATCTAGCCAAAAAACGCTTAAGAGTGGCAATCAGAGCATCTGAGGTTAAATCTGAGAGAAGCTCAAGATGAATGACTCGAGTTACAAAACATATGCAAACACAAATAAATATTTTGTTGAATGAACCCTTGCGCTGTTTTTTATAGGTTACATAAAATGGACCACATAGATCTAAACCGGTACAATTAAATACTGGTGACTCATTAATTCTTTCATAAGGTAATTCACCCATTATCTGAGAGCATGGAGTTGGTTTTACATTAAAACAAATAACACAAGAATGCACCGTTTTTCTTGCCAAATTTAATCTAGTAACGATTTGTCATTTGTTTACCATTTCCTCAAATTGAAACTAGCTTGATTCATGATTATCTTAGCCTCATATGAAATCTTCAAATCTTCTTCAATATTATCGGTACCACTCACGAGATCATCGACATAAAGACAAGTATCGAGGATTTCAAAAGTTTCTGGATATTGATCTTTAAATTTTCGTATATGCTCTTGTATTGTGGCAGCTAAGAGAAATGAGCTAGCGTTTAATCCAAAAAGTAAACGTTTAAAACGATACACTTGAATTTTCAAATTATCAGACATTTTATTTGACAGATCTTCGCTAACTTCCACAAAGAGAAACCTGACAGCATCTCTGTCCTTTTCTAATAATGAAATTTGGAGAAATGCTTTCTCCACATCCGCTAAAATTCCTATCTTATTCAATCTAAAATTAACGAGCAACTGAAAAATACTAGGATTTAAATTGATACCAGGCCACAGACAATCGTTTAAAGAAAATTAATCTACATCGTGAGAACTAGCATAAAACACAATGCATGTTTTCGTGGTGACACTATCTTTTCTAAAAACTGCTCGATGTGGCGAATAGAACATGTGTCTGTCTGGTCTAGTTGAATCTAAGACTTTTTCAATAATATCACAATCAAGATATTCTTTCAAAATTTCTTTATACTGAGGAAATAAATTATCATCATTTCGCATTTTATTAATTAAATATTTAAATCGTTTCTCAGAGACTTCATAGTTGTCATTCAAATTTATCTAATCCTTTTTCCATGGAAGGACTACTTCGTAACGATTATATTTACAGGAAACTGATTCTGTAAAAATTTCCAATGCCTTATCTTCATCATTACAGTAAGGATCATCCCTAATTCCAATCGATTCTAAATAGAAAAATT
The DNA here is from genome assembly GCA_963932465.1 of Maratus speciosus. NCBI lineage: Eukaryota > Metazoa > Arthropoda > Arachnida > Araneae > Salticidae > Maratus > Maratus speciosus. Next base: position 17,045,119 of record OZ010793.1, on the reverse strand, counting down.
TGCTTAATTCTTCTTCTTCATTGCAAATTAATCCACAATAATTATCATTATTATCAGTATTCGAATCAGAGAAGCAACCTCCCACCACGTACCCAAATACGGTATTCTGCAAAATGACGTTAGAGCTTCTTAAGCGAATTTGACCAGTTCGCAATAATTCGTAGAAACACTCAGTCCCTATCAAAACATTTATTTTATTAGGTTCATTTAATTTTGGATCTGCCAATTTCACATCTTTAGGCAGCTCGGAAAATGAAAATCTAAAATAATGCCCTGGTATAAAGTTTGTTATTTTTGGAGCGATCAAAAAATCTATTGCTCTTTTATAATCAGCCTTATTCGAAACAGTGGTCCTAATTTTCCATTTGACACTTATTTGAGAATCATTCAAATATGAAACAGAAACATTAAATTTCTCCCTTCTAATTCCTAATAATTTAGAAAAGTTATCAGAGATATATGAGTAATTTGAGTCGATATCTATTAATGCACGCGCAAGTATAAATTCACCAGACACATTCTCAATATTAATTAAAGCAGTAGATAAAATAGTGGTTTTTCTCCTTTGAGATGAATTATTTACAGAAGTGCATACGAAATCACTATTCCTATTTTCAAAATACCTAGCTTCGTGATTTAAGCTGTATTTTTCATCCTGGCTGGGAGCAGATGAATTCGCAGTCATATTTGACCCTCCTGACTACTGACTGAACTCCACTGGTGGAGGATTATTTATTTTTCCTCTTTGTATGTGAAGGAGAGATGAATGACGTTTAGAGCAATACCTTCACGAATAATTAGATGTCAGTTTCTCGCAGAGTGGTTTGAGTTTGATAAAAAGTTGAAACATATTTTGTTTCTTTTTACAAATTCAATGCGGTCATTGGCAGACATCTTCTGAAATACATTGCACCTAAATAATGAATGTGAATGATTTTTGCAGCAAATGCACTTAGAATTCTTCGCACTAGTGTAAAACGATGCCGCCTTTTCTTTTGCTTGCCTTTTTTGACTGACGGTGTTAATGTTTGTTTTAGAAGCTTCCAAAGTTCTAGCATAATTTTTTAGAAAGGAAATCAACTCTGAGATTTTCGGCAATTCATCCTTTTTGGAATCTCGTTTCCACCAAAGCTTACAAGAAGAATCTAATTTCTGAATTAACACGTATGCAAATATGGTGTCTGAAAATCCCTCTATTTTTTGCTCGAGAACTTCTAATGACCTAATGCATTCAGTTACATTGTCCACTAATTTTAACCCCTTAACAGCGTGGCCCGAACTGGATTCGGGCTAGAACACTTTGCTTGCTTCGTTATTAAAAACATTTTGATACCACTAGCTTGTAACTGTAAATTTATCTTTATTGATTGTCAGATATTTTTCGATTAAGTAAGGTAAATATTTTAGTATGGAAAAAGTTATGTCCAGCCCCATTTTAAATTTTTTTGTAAGAAAACAAATGTCACTATTAAGGGGTTAAAATAGAAGACGGATTGTCAATTTGAATGGAGGGAAAAGACATAAAACGCTTCAAATGTGCAAATACTTGATCTCGTTTATTGGAAAATCTATTTTAAAAAGATTCCATGCTATCACATAATTAGCATCAGTAATTGGTATCGACTGAATGATCCTTAAAGGCTCAGCATGCAGTGATAATTTCAAATAAGAAAGTTTTTGCGAAGCTGATAAAGCTGAATTATTATGAATACTAGAAATAAAAATGTCTCTAAATGACAACCACTCATGTAATTGTCCACTAAATGTTGGAAGATTTAATTTAGGCAAGCGGATTGTTTCGCTAACACTTCCTTCGCGTTTCGTTAATACTGGAGCTAACTCGCATAATTTTCTTTTTACAATTAAATATATTTTGTCTATATTCTCTTGAATAGATTGTTGTTCAGCAATATATTTATCATCATCCTTATCGTCACAAAGTTGTGAAATTTTCCTAAATAACTCTGCAGATTCTTTTTCGAACGCAGACGATTTTTTCTCGTAAAGTTCCAACTCAAATTAATCCAAACCACTTTTATTCGTGAGCTCATTTGTAGCCTTAGTTCTGTTGGATTTCTATAATTTTTTTTCTTTTAAAATAGCTTCCATATTTAAATAATATATCAGAACAAATACTAATTATAATCAAGCAATAAAGAGGTCAGAACTTATCCCTTTTCATCGTATCCAGGGCCGATATTAACAGCACTTAGTTCCTTTTTAATAATGTTCACAAAACATAGATGCAAAATGTTCGAAGCTAAATTTTTATGAACATGATATATTTGGTGAAATGAACTACTTATCCATAAGGATCCTTCGCGCTCGTACGACCACAAAATGTTAAACTTTACTCATTAAACACAACTATTTGTTGGACTGTATTCGTCGGAACGTTTGATGCGGGGGTTCCTTTTCATGTTTTATGACTTTCATAGGAAGTCTAGAAGTTAGAGATCACAGTGGACGTTGTTAACAAGTTCATCTCCGCCCACTTTCTTTTATTAAGACTACCTTTCTTTTGCTGATAACCACAGAACGCATGGAAAAGAAAGACCAGTTGAAAGTATTTATTACTCTTCGTCGGGTAAGTCTGCGTTTAAACGCTTGTTTTGCGTTACTTTAACACTTACAGTAAACTTATTTTTCTGCACTGGTCTGCTGTTTAGTCACAAAAGGTTGGGGAGTTTCAACAATGGAAAGGAGATAAGAAGATTAGATTGACTTGAAAGAAAGATTTTCCTCCTTCAGAATGTCCGTCTGTTTCATTCGAAAGCGCTAAAAATGGAAAAACACCGCATGACCTCAAAAAAGATGCCTATACGGAAAATAAATGATACGTCTATTCGGAAATTAAGGCTGCGTTCAAACGCTTGGTTTGCCACCATTCAACACTTTTCTAGGAAAAGCATTCTTTTTCACCCTTCTTTGGTTTATTCACAAAAGGACGTGAACATTTAACAATGGGTCAGGGGATAAGATTCGATCAATCTGAAGGGAAGATTTCCCTCTTGCAGGACGCCCGTCAGTTTCCTGAAGGGCCTTCAGGAAACGCGTGAGCTAGATAGCCCCGAGAGCTAGGAGCTAGATGGCTGCTAGAGATTTTTCGCTTGAGCTAGATGGCTCCGTGGTAGCGCATTTGCCTGCTATTCGAAAGGTTGCTGGTTCGGAGTTTGGATTTTTTTTCGCCGGAACATATTTATTATCTAATAGTTTCACTTCTAGAGACTTTTTGTAGTTTTATTTGCAATTTTAAGACCAAAAATTGTTGAAAATGTTTTAACAATTATATTTTGTTAAAAAATTCTTTTTTTATGAGAAATTGCGAAATTTTAAATTTTATTTAAACTTCCGCTAAATTTTTGAAATTCCTGAAGGTTTCCCTTAAGGGGGCTGGTCACTCAGCTTCGGAAGTCTCCTCCGTAATGTTAAGTCTATGGACTTTTATTAAAATATCTAGAAGGGGTGAGTTCGCGATTAGCGTGTAGCTAAAGACCCAGTATAAATATAAAATTGTTATACCAAAAGTTTTTTCATTGATAATGAAAGATAGAAATTTATTTTCTTACCTTTCTGGTAAAGCAGACATACGCTGGTTTACTTCATGTGAAAACGACCTATATATTTTATTTATTGAGTGGATGTGAAAAATAGTGAAAAAATATCTTCTTAGAATGATGGAGATGCACTTGTGGAGAAAAAACTATTTAATGCACGACGAATTCTAGGTTACATTGACGAACACACACACACACTAAAAAAAGAATAAAATAAAAGGGTTAAATGTGGGTACCATAGAAGTAATAACATTAAAATCCAGTAGGAGATGCAAGTCTTCCATTGAACAAAGAGTTAACGCACTAAAAAACAGTGCGTCTTGGCCTCACGAAATCGGGCCTAGAAGTGTAGAAGTAATAGGGGCCCACAAGAGTTAAAACAGAGTAAAAGAAAACTTGAAACAATACAGTCTGCTTAATAAGCAAAAAGGTTCTATTTAAAATCAGTTTATCAGAAAATTTCTGTGGTGCTGCGATCTGTTGACGCCTTTTCGAAACACAAGTCTTTTACACAATCCTTCTTCAGTTTGTGACCTTACGCTACGATGACTCAGGGAAGTGTCGCCATCTTGGAACATATTTCACAACTAAAAGAAGCGCGTTGCATGTATCACGAGGAAATTATCATTTCACAAGCGAAGTGATGTTGGACATAAAATTACCTACACTGTGACGTTTTCCAACACCCCCGCTTTTTATGTCAAACCGACGAGCGTAGAATGTTTAACTTGTTTCTCAAACACTCGAAATGAGGCTTAGGCAACGGCTTGGTGAGCACGTCTGCCAGCATTAACTTCGATGGGCAATAAGTTATTTTGATTATACCATTCTGGCATAGATGTCTGATGTGGTGATACTTTACTTCCACGTGTTTAGTCCTTGTCTGTGCCTTTTCGTTTTCGGTCAATCTTATGGCTGATAAGTTATCTTCGTACAACGTTACGGGTAGTTGTTGACACAGTTCGAGGTCATTTAATAGGTCTAACAACCACGAAATCTCTTGACCTGCATTAGAGGCAGCGATATATTCAGCTTCCGTGGAGGAGAGTGCTGTGCAACTCTGCTTCCTCGATGACCATGCCAATATATTATTTCCTAATTTAAACAAGTTTCCAGTGGTTGATTTCCTGTCTATTCTGTCGTTTCCCCAATCGGCATCGCTATATGCCGTTAGGATTGGAGGTTTTGTTTTATCTATGACGAATTTAAGATCTTTGGTAGTAAGCAGATATCTAATTAATTTCTCGATAGCTTGCCAATCGACTTCCCTTGGGGATTCATTCCTTCTTCCCAGGATGTTAACGACTGATGCTATGTCGGGTCTAGTTAAAGTTGCAATGTATAGAAGCCCTCCTATAGCCTGTCTAAATTTTACGTTATCTCCCATTAGTTTCCCGTTTGGATCTAGATTAAAGTAGTTAGTATTCATGGGTGTATACGTAGGCTTACCATTTAACAAATTGAATTTTTCTGCGATTTGTATTATTTTGTGTTCCTGGTCTAATTCTAGATTACCGTTTGCTTTTTCCTTTATGTTTATGCCTAAATATTGTGTTACTTGACCCAAATTTTTGATTTCGTATTGCTTTGATAATTCAGTGTATATTTCGTGTGTGTCTGTTTTGTTTCCTGCGACTAAGATGTCATCAACATACACTATTATGTATGCGATTTTTCCATCTTGGACTCTTTTGTACAGACATTTGTCTGACGCGCATTCAACGAAATTTAGTTCTTTTAGAGATTTACTTCTTTTTTGGTTCCATGCCCTAGCTGCCTGCTTAAGGCCGTAAATCGCTTTGTTTAAACTACAGACTTTATCTTCTTCCCCTTTTGTTATGTATCCCTCTGGCTGATGCATATAGACCTCCTCTTCTAAATCGCCATGTAAGAAAGCAGTTTTGACATCTAGGTGAGTTATTTTAAGATCTTTGTACACCGCTGCGTTTAAGAATGCTCGTAGGGTGGTATGCGCTACAACGGGTGCGTAGGTCTCGTCGAAATCGCTTCCATATTTTTGAGCATATCCCTTAGCGACCAATCTGGCTTTATATCGCTCTATAGACCCGTTCGCTCCCCTTTTTGCCTTAAACGTCCACCTACAACCTATGACGCGTTTTCCCGGGATAGGTTTTATTAATCTCCAAGTATTACTTTGCTTCAGAGAATCTATTTCCTCACTAGTGGCTTTTAGCCATTTATCTTTAGTTTCTGCGTCATTGATATTTTGTAGGTCTGTCCATGACTTTGGCTCCTGAATGTGACACAGGTTTGCGCTTATTCCATAACGGTTAGGTGGTACACCACGATTTTGTCTCTGCGATCTTCTCGGCTCAAGGGATGTGTCGGTCGGGGTGTTATTCTGATCATCGTCGCGCTCTTCTAGATCAATTTCAATATTATCTGCGGGAGTTTGTTCGATGTTTTGATATTCTTTGGCGGGTATAATTTCCTCATCTTTTATACCTTCTTCGAAGAATTTTACGGTTCTAGATATTATAATTTTATTTTCACCCGTATATATCCTATAGCCCTTGCTTCTGAAATCATATCCCAACATTATTCCCTCGATGGCTTTCTCATCTAATTTATTTCTTTTAGGTTTGTCGACATAGGCAAATGCCTTACATCCGAATGTTTTGATGTTCGAGAGATCGGGTTTTCTTTTATGCCAAAGTTCATAGGGTGTCATGTTATTTTTGTTAGCCTTTGTTGGTAGACGGTTGATGAGGTAGGTGGCGGACATGACAGCTTCCCCCCAGAATTGCTTAGGTAACTTGGCGTCCGACAACATGGTTCTAGCCATTTCCACTATCGTTCTATTCTTTCTTTCTGAAACACCGTTCTGTGGGCTAGAATAGGGAACACTCAATTGACGCTCTATCCCGTTTTCTATCAGGCAGTTTTCAAATTCGTCACTGATATACTCTTTTGCGTTATCGGACCTGATTGCCTTTATCAACTTGCCAAATTTATTTTTTGTTAGCGCTATGTATTCTTTCAGTTTGATAACGGCTTCCGATTTATGCGCGATTAAGTATGTTATTGTGTACCTGCTATAATCATCCGTGAATGTTATAAAGTACCTTTTCCCTCCTATCGTTTCAGTATTCATGGGGCCACATATATCGGAATGTGCGAGGGTACCGATGTCTTTGCTTCTGTTTGTGGCTACTTTAGGGTAGGGCAGAGCGGAAAGTTTCCCTTCAATGCACTTGGTGCATCGCGTGTCATGTTTACATTTGTTAATTGTTATCCCATTGGCTAATTCATGATTAACAAGGTATTTAATATCATCAAAATTTTTGTGTCCGAGTCTTCGGTGCCACAATGAAATACAATTTGTATTGTTACAGAAAGTTTGAGTACTTATAGTATAGCCGTAATCATCTTCAGGGTTTAATACGTAGAGATTATCATTTAATTTAGCTGTCAAGATTATATTATCATCTTTGACAAATAAACATGCATTTTTCTCGAAAATTACCTTTATATTATTTTCAGTGGCTTTCTTAACTGACAATAAATTGCCCTTTAGTTCTGGACAGTATAAGACGTTTCTTAGTGTAATGTAGTGGTTTTTGTCTGTTTTTATTTTTACGTCCCCCATACCTTCCGAATTAAGCCTTTTTCCATTAGCGATTGTTATATTCCCAAAATTCCCGGCTGTGAATGTAGCAAAATTTGTTTTTGCTGATGCAACGTGCCTGGTGCAACCCGAGTCAATGATATATGTGTTTGGATCTGTTGTTTGTGTTTGGTTAATTTTTACTGACTCAATTTCAAAATTGTTTTCCACTGGGAAGAGAGGAATGATCGATTGGTTGACCTCATCCTCTATATTTGATTTGCTGTTAAAGCAAAAATTCGAGGAGTCTGTTTTACTACCATTGTGTTGATTTTTGGGGTTTACCGAATTGGCTTTAAAGTTGGCATGGTTGTTAAATTTATTACTGTTATAATTTTCACTTCTTTGGTAATTGTTTTTCTGTTTGTTTTTCAATTTGTAACACTCTGAACGAGCGTGCCCATCTCGTTGACAGAAGCTGCAATATTTTTTGTTTCCTTTATTTATTATTTTATATGCTGTGTCCCTTGGTCGTGTGCTGGTGTTTTTGTACTCGATTCGATGAGAGTACTCGTCGATGAGTTTGTTTTTCACAAACTCGAGGTCTAGATCCTTTTCGTCTCTAGCCTCCATGCTCGTTATAAGAGGAGCATATGACTGAGGCAAGCTGCAAAGCATAAGAGCCACGATGTGCGAATCATTTATGAGCTCTCCAATGGCAGCGAGTTTGTCGCGGATAGTTAAAATATTGTTGATATGTAGATTTAAGTCTCCGCCCTCATTGAGCCTTTGCGAATATAGTTTCCTCAAAAGGAATAATTTGGATGATAAATTCGCCCTTTGGTGAACACTTTTTAATCTTTCCCAAATTTCTTTGGGAGATGTCAAATGTCTTATGTGCACGATTTGTGTATTTTCAATGCACAAACAAATTATGGCTTTCGCCTTAGCCGCGTTTTTAGTATATGTATCATCGGGTGTGGCAGGTGGAGATTCTGTTATATATTTGAATAAGTCGTCTTTAATTAACAGATTTTCTAATTTGAAACACCAATGATTGTAATTATTATCATTTAGTTTCTCCACTGCCGTAATTTCTTTTGTGGCAGACATAGCGTGTTATTCAAGTTTTATAAATTCTTTGATAACAAATATATTTACTATAAGAAGTTTGTGACTTTCTTAAAATAATTTCTTAGAATATATTCATAAATATAGATAAAATGATCAGTTATTCACAATAATCAATCAATATTTGTTCACAATAATACTCCTTTTGCGATATTATATATATCGTTATTTATTCATGCACATTTATTTTTATTTTCATGTATGTATTTCAATATTTCATATCTCATATGTGCATCTTGTTCATCATTTTATCACAATCAGATAAACAAATTTTTATTACTGGGTTTTTTATTTTTTTTATTTTTTTATTTATTTATTTATTTACTTTCCCCTTCAACTCATCTCTCATAATCTATTAAAATATCTAGAAGGGGTGAGTTCGCGATTAGCGTGTAGCTAAAGACCCAGTATAAATATAAAATTGTTATACCAAAAGTTTTTTCATTGATAATGAAAGATAGAAATTTATTTTCTTACCTTTCTGGTAAAGCAGACATACGCTGGTTTACTTCATGTGAAAACGACCTATATATTTTATTTATTGAGTGGATGTGAAAAATAGTGAAAAAATATCTTCTTAGAATGATGGAGATGCACTTGTGGAGAAAAAACTATTTAATGCACGACGAATTCTAGGTTACATTGACGAACACACACACACACTAAAAAAAGAATAAAATAAAAGGGTTAAATGTGGGTACCATAGAAGTAATAACATTAAAATCCAGTAGGAGATGCAAGTCTTCCATTGAACAAAGAGTTAACGCACTAAAAAACAGTGCGTCTTGGCCTCACGAAATCGGGCCTAGAAGTGTAGAAGTAATAGGGGCCCACAAGAGTTAAAACAGAGTAAAAGAAAACTTGAAACAATACAGTCTGCTTAATAAGCAAAAAGGTTCTATTTAAAATCAGTTTATCAGAAAATTTCTGTGGTGCTGCGATCTGTTGACGCCTTTTCGAAACACAAGTCTTTTACACAATCCTTCTTCAGTTTGTGACCTTACGCTACGATGACTCAGGGAAGTGTCGCCATCTTGGAACATATTTCACAACTAAAAGAAGCGCGTTGCATGTATCACGAGGAAATTATCATTTCACAAGCGAAGTGATGTTGGACATAAAATTACCTACACTGTGACGTTTTCCAACAACTTTTGATTCATTCGTCTATTTAAAATAACTTATCGGGAAATTCATATTTTTAACACCACTTTTCTGTGTACTTTTTTTAAAGGATGTCTCTATTTTTCGTAGTTTTCAAACTAGTTTTAAAATCTAGGCTGAATTTAACATTTTATGTGTCAAAAGCGGGCGAACCATGAGTAAGATTTTAACACTTCCTTTAAAATTAAGTCTATAGGTACTTTAGAAATAGTTTGAGAACTAGGAAAAAAGAGACATCTTTTAGAAAGTGTAAACAAAAAAGAAAGAAGTTAAAAATATTAATTTCCCGAGGAGATATTAGAAATGGACGAATGCATCGAATGCCCATATACTTTACATGAGTGAGGGGAAAACGGAAGCTGAGTGACCAGCCCCCCTAAGGGTTCCCTATTCCTGAAGGGTTTCTTGAAGGTAAAAAACCATAAGGAAGGCCATAAGGAAGGCCATAAGGAAGGCCATAAGGAAGGCCATAAGGAAGACGCCGATATGCTATATAACAAAAATGATACGTCTATTTGAAACTTAAAACAATATAAATGGGCTTTTAAACCTTTTTATAAAATAATTATCGATGAAAACATTCTCTGCGGTCATTCTTTATTCGTTACAAGCAATACTGTCAATGAACAAAGACAAGTCTCGTGTACCCTCTTCAACTCATATCAGGAAGCAAAGCAAATAACAATTCTAAGAATTTCTGCAAACATCTGGAGCTTTTCATTCAGCCGAACGGGGGATGAGTTACTAGGCATTTGGGGTGGAGGCTGAAAGTGGGAGGGGGGAGGAGGGTGGGTCTTTCCTGCTTGCATCCTTCAGAAATTACTTTTCATTTATGAAGCTTATTAAAACGCTTGGCGAGAGAAGATTTGTCTTTTATTCTTTTCACCTCCCGTTTGTTCCGATCTGCGAAGGGTGGGGGGATATGAAAGTAACAATTTCAGGCCCTTCCCCCCACCTTCTTACAAAAAGGCAAAAGCACAGTTTTGTAGCTATTATGCGAACTTAATCGTCCGCTGCAGGAATTTAATTAGAACTTTGTAACCTGGCAACGCGTGGTCCTGTCCGAAACCGGTGGGTTAGAGAGAGGAGGGATCCTCCACGTGGGGGAGGATGAGGGGGAGAGGGTGACTTTTGTCGGGTGAATTTGCTAGAATTTTATTCCGCGGAAGAAAAAAAAATAGCCATGAAATAACTTCTTGGAGTATCCAGTTAAAATATACTTTTGTGACACGTGTTGAAAAAAGGAAAACTCTAATGAGAAAATATCGTAGAAATTAAAGCAAAGCAATCTCAGATAAGCACGTAGGTGTATATAGGCACGTAGGTGTATATATATATATATATATATATATAAGGAATTTTAAAGAGTATATACCTAATCCGGCCTGAAAAATGCTCATTTTCTCCTGTTTTTACTTCCTTCTATGTTCAATAGAAGAAAGTATTGTAATCGAAATTTTTTTCGACTTCCGGTTTTAGAAGGATTGACAGGTTTTATGGGTCAGAGATTCCAAAAAACATGTTTATACAAAATGTCTCTCTATCCGTGTGTCGCCATTGTGCCATCGAAAAGTGTATGAAGTTATGCATAGAACTGAACCAATTTTTTGTGTATTGCTACGGCCAGCAAATCCTCCTTGAATTTCAAAATATTCCGCCTGAAGGGGCACTATAATGGCAAATTTTTGCATACTTTTCTCGTTTTTTTGTAGATCTATTGCACATCGGCGGCTCGGGGGGACGGGAACTTCGCATCCTGCTAAACCGGCTATTCGCAAACAGATGATGTACAACAGAATAACAAAAAAATATTGACTTTAGGTAGATTTCATAAGAAATACTACCTATTACATTCTCCCCTATGTTGGAATTTTTGAAAAATTTTTGAAGATCTACGCCGATCGTGACTCCTAGAACCCAAAACTACCCCAGTTCAAAATTCTATATGCATATATTATTTTTTTATGGACGCGATTACTTCCACAATTCTGCACAAATCTCTTCCAAACTGACACATAAAATCAAGGGGTGAAAAATCTCGGGCAAGTTCGTTAATGGGCAAAATCTGACCAAGGGGATGGAAATAGGGAGGGGTTTTGTGAAAACAGAAAAACCCCTATAACTTCTTAATTATAATATATATCAAATCAGTTTAAAGTTGGTATTACTTCTAGGAAAAGGGCCAAAAATTTATATATCACAGAATTTTTGATAAAATTGAAAATGGGCTCAAGGGGCGAAAGAAATAGGATTTTAAGGAGAAAAAAATTCATAACTTCGTCAATTCATAAGATTTTAAATTCGTTTAAACTCATTATAAATCTTCTCAATATTATCTACGACTTTCATATTGACAAGTTTTTGATAGGACCAACTCTTACAGCAAAAACAAATTAAACCAAAATAGGGATTGACGAAAAAATTATCACATTAAGGATGTACTCAAATCCAAACTGCTTATTTTCTGACTCATTTTTAAATTCATTTTTGCTCTCAAACGCATCCAATTGGCAGGTTATCTTATTCGGAAACTATGCAATGTGCTGTATGGGTCGATTTTTTGAGAAAAGCAGAATACATTTCAAAAAATGCTGTCAAAGTGGGCATTTTGAACCGAATTTCCCAAACCGATAGTGCTGGAAAAAAAATGGTCATACTGAGAAAATAATTGTTTGTAAATCAAGCTGTAATTAATTGAACGAAAAAAAAAAAAACAGGTTGCTTATAAATCTCTTCAAAAAATCACGTCAGCAAGTTTAATGTTTTTATTTTTAAAAATGAGCCTGAAAATGTGTCAGAAAATTTCGAGTTGTTGAGAGTGGAAAAATATTTTTTTGAATATCGCCCTTATATGATTCTGATAAAACCAGCTCTTACAGAAACATGAAATTAAAAATTCGTCAAAAGCGGCCAGATAAAACTGTTAAACTGGTTTTATCTCTAACCTTTATTCATTTTTTGTTGGTGAAATGAGTACTTAACATCGAAATCTACCTCCGCCTGTAGGCCGAGCCGGCAGGGGTTTTTAATAAATATCATGATCGAGATTAACGCGTTTTTAGCCCGATTAATGGACTGAAGCAGAATTTTAAGAGGAAAGACAAAGTTGGTATATTATTGAACAAATAATAATGAAGTATTAACATTTGCAACTACTTTTTTGAAATATTAAGATGTATGAGATAGGAGAAAGTTTTGGGATTGGTACATCCAACTTTTTTTTTTCATTGAAGAAAATTAGCATAATGGGTTATGATTTCACAGACTCCTTCAATTCAATAGCGACCACAAATTTATTAAAAATAACATAGTGCACAACAACCCAATATCTGAGTAATTTTTATAAAATAATTGAAGGAATCTTACATTCTCTACCGAATTATTTTATTGAAAAAGATACGTAAGACTGTATTGAGGGGTCTTGGTCCCCTCTGGCAAGAAACATCTTTATTATTTGATAGAGAAAAATACGTTATGATTTCAAAATTAATATTCTCGTTTCAAGCCATGACGCCTAACCAATCTATAAAATACAGATGGTTATGCATTATTACTTTGCAAAATTTGAAATTTATACATGCCAAAAAGCATACCAAATTTGGCTTGCAATCGTTTTGAAATGCAGTGAAAATATTACGAAAAATCCAAAACTGCCAGACACATGAGCACGAAAAATAGATCTTAATGTAAATTTTAAAAAGGGAAATGTTAAATCAGTTTTAATCTATTTATTATATTTATTAGCAATAAAAAGTACATATATTAAGTGAATCTAATCGACAAAGAATGAATTTTTTAATTTTATTTGTTTATAAAGTTTATCTGTAGTTTACAGAGGATTTAATTTAAGAAATATTTTATTTTAACGAATTGAATTCTGAATAAATATGGCATGATATCACAAATGTATGCCAGTTCGGCGCATTTTGTAGATATTTATCAGTTTCTTTCTCTACTTTATAGAAAACCATCTATTGAGTTTTATGAAAACGTCTGCGAACATTCCCCGTTATCGATCGTTTTAGATTTTGTTATGAGAAAGTTACATTGAAGATTTTTAATAAAAAACCTGCCACACGTAATTAGTATTCAGGATTACAATTAAACTACAGCGTTATCAATTGATTACAATCATTTCATCCGTTCACAAACGTTAATCAAACGATTTGGCCAATCAACTGACAGCATTAGACTACATTTTACCAGCCTCTCCATAAGTCTCTATTAGAATCACCGACAGTTTTGTAATAATCACGCTTTATAAATCCATGGATCTAGTGTTACACTACAAACACTTTATTATTGAACTTTTAATAAGGTCTGCTCTTTTCGATTCATTCATCTAAATATATATTTAATTAGTATGAGGCGTATTTAAATATACTCACTTGCTTATCACTGGGGATGGCACAAACTAAGTATCTAGAAAAATTCACAAGGCTACAGTGTTTCACTAAAATAACGTGTATCACTGAAACACGGCGAGATGAGACTCCAGATCACAACAACTAGATTCCCATTACTTGACGAGGTTTGTTGTGGTAAACCGCCTACATAAATTCACAAAGTGCAAAATGATACTCCAATACCACCGAGAAGTTCCACACTTTTTGAAATATAGACTGAAAGAAGGGGGTTCGCATTCACGCACATGAGTTAGCTTGCAAGGCAACATGAACGCATTCCAAGAGTGACAAGGAGAGGTCCCGAGGATGGGGACACAGAATGCGGTGGCCCTTTGTGCTTTGATAGAATATAGTCAATAGATAAACATATGACAAGTATAAAGTGAAATATGCAGGGGCGGGGGTCTTAAAAAACAAGTATCAAAGTCACCCAGTTTTGACGCTTTATTACATAATCGGATAAATTACACACATCTCTGAGCGGCCGAATTGTGCAGTTGGCGGAGCTCCAGATCTCTAACTTTCTCTCTCTTGGAAATTTGTGGGTTTGATACCTGGACAAGACTTTCTTTTTAGCTATGAAATGAGACCAATGAAATTCATCCTTCCATATTTGTAATTTTAGAAACGTGTTCACTAGACATGTTTTTTCTTTTAATTACGGCACTACACCACAGAACTACGTCTAATATCGGCAAAACTTTAAAACAAAATGCGGTGCTCTCTCGGTCTGCAGTAGATGTCTGTTAAAACTTTAACACAAACAAGAGAAAACATTCTAAACCCACTTTGTTTATTTTCAAAAGTGTACATGTTTTGCTAAAAACCACCTGACACTCTATGTAATTAATAAGTGTTAATGCACATGAAAAGATTTTTTTATTTTCGAAAACAGTTATTCTAATTCCAAACATAAGATCCCGAGATAAAGAAAAAAATATTACTTCAAAATTAAAAAAAAAAAAAAAAAAAAAAAAAAAAAAAAAAAAAAAAAATCGAAAAATTACAAAACTTTTAAATTGTTGGGTATTAAAAGTTGAAAGTAAAATATCATATTTTAATTTTATGTAGAAGATTTTAATTGATTTCGCTGTGAAGAATAGAGGTTTATTCGTATAAAAAACTATAAATAAAAGTGAATAAAATAAAAATTTTGACGCCTGAAAAATTCAAATTATGCAATTTAGCATTAGATCCATAAAACTGCTATAAAACTGCAATTTCTCTGTAAATAAATAAGTATATATGTGTGCGCGCAGAAGCAGGTTTTTATTTATATTTAGCTTAAATTTAAATAATTATATATATATATATATATATCAATTGCGGCTCAAAAATAATTATTCAATATTTTGTCTGTGAAAAAAAAAAAGAAAAAGCCTTGTCGGAGTATCGAACCTACAGAGTTCCGAGAGAAAAATTAGAAGTCTGGCGCTCTGCCAACTGTACCATTCGGCAGCTCAGAACTGTGTGTAATTTATCCGATTATGTACTAAAGCGTCAAAATTGGGTGATTTTGAGGCTTGTTTTTTAAGCCCCTGCCCTGCATATTTACCTTTATCCTTGTCATATGTTTATCTATTGGCTATACTCTATCAATGCATAAACGGTCGCCGCATTTTGTGTCCCCCAACTTCGGGACCTCTCCTTGAGAGTCGCCCACATTCATATAAATAAAGGGTCTAGGCATGAATGCTCTGTCACAAATGTGGTATATTCTTTAATAAACAGAAGACTGACAGTAGCTAAATGTACTGTTTTAAAGCAAATTTCTTACATAATTTATAATTTTTATAGTTAAGAATTTTTACGAAACATCATATCATAAACAAAAACACAAATGCTATTTAAAATTGTAAGAGCAACTTCGAAAACCTTAGCCTCAAAAATAACTTTTAAGTCTAATATTTTAAGTACTCGCTCATGAAACGATGAACAATATTTTAAATTCTTTTCTTTAAAAAAAAAGAATCTTTCAAAACATAAATCTCTTTTTCTTTCAAGTTCCTGAATGCATAAGGAGATCCTCGCATAAATCTAGGAGTTTCCTTTACCATTCAAATCCGTTTGAATCCAGAGTATTTCCATTCTCAGAACTCACGGATTTTACGGTCACTCCATTGCCAAAAAAGAATTTGAAATTTTCCTTAGAAATGCAGATAAATAGCGCCGGGCACACACACACAGTCTCTTTCGTTCGTCGTCCACGATGATTTCTTTGTGACAGCTCGCTTGAGATGGGTGTGACAGCTTGCCTGCCGTCTTTGTTTGACATCCCTCCCGAATCCCTTCCATCTGCCGCTTTCAATGATGTCAAATGCCGCTGGACGAAGACACTAAGTCAAATAACACAGTGAGGAGGGAAATACACCATTAAATTGCTTTCATGACGTAACGGTGCAATGTTTTATTTGGAACGGACAGTAAAAGTCAAATGTTGATGACACGTTAAACAGTATTTCTTCCCCGGGGTGTTTGGAAAGATGACTAGCATTTTATTTTTATCATTGGTTTTAAATAGAACTGTTCAATTATTGATGCATTGTATATATTCTTTTCGTAATAATTTATCTTGCAAAAATTTTGTTCAAGTTTATAAAGGTAGAATTGTTTAGTATTTTGAGGTCATAAGTAGTTTCTTTTTCTTCTCAATCCGAAATGTGTAATAAATTTACAGGTTTCGTGTCAGAGTTTCAAATAAAAACACACTACGAACTTATAAAATGTATGTGGATTTTTCTTTTAAATAACTATTACGAAATTTTGAGTTCAATTTTCCGTTGTAAGCTTCTTTGACCTTTTTGCGTGAATGTTAACACTTTACTAGTGTCATAAAAATTGATCCAAAGCGGCTGTAAACGATCTCAGATTCCGCTTAATTTAAAGATGAATAAAAGGTTCGATTCATTCATAGGATACAGTTTCAGTGCTAATCTTTATGTGCAATATTTTATAATTAAAGCTCCCCTATTCAGATGTCTCTAGAGATATTATTTGGTTTCCAAACAAACCAAAATACCAGGCGTATCTGTAGTGAAACTGAAATTTGCAAGTTAACCTGAGAAGATTGAAAATGTTACTTACAAACTAAAAATTTTACCGAAATGAGGAAAAAACTATTAATGCCATTGATGAGCGATGTCCTTAGCACTTAGGATCTTGTGCAACATAGGTCATTCTTATGATCTTAACGACATTCTACTTCTTGTCTTCATGCTGAGCATTGACGAGTTACACACTCATGTCAAAAAATTAGTCGACCCCCCACTTTTTATCTTCATGCGGAGCATTGACGAATTATACACTCATGTACAAAAATTAAATAACCCTCCACTTTTTTCATCATACTGAGCTTTGACGAGTTATACACTCATGTCCAAAAATTATTCGACCCTCCACTTTTTATCTTCATACTGAGCATTAACGAGCTATACACTTATGTCCAAAAATTAAACGACCCTCCACTTTTTCTTCTTCATACTGAGCTTTGACGACTTACACACTCACGTCCAAAAATTGAACGACCCTCCACTTTTTATCTTCATACTAAGCTCTGATGAGTTACACACACGTCCAAAAATTGAACGAACCTCCACCTTTTATCTTCATGCTGAGCATTGACGAGTTATACACTCATGTTCAAAAATTGAACGACCCTCTGCTTTTTATCTTCATGCTGAGCATTGACGAGTTATAACTCAAGTCCAAAAATTAAGGTTAAGTGACCGTACGCTTTCGATTTTATACGTATTGTCGAATATCTACTAAAATTCTGGACTTCTAGGAAGTGAAGAACATTTTTCACTTTATATTTCTCAGTGAAGATTTAGTCGGGAAAACAATTACGGGGCTATTCATAAATTTAATAATAAAATAATACTTACGACCACCCATATAACAGAAAATGATCAAAATGGTCTGTCACTGTGTTAAATGACTATTTG
The DNA here is from genome assembly GCA_963932465.1 of Maratus speciosus. Classification (NCBI taxonomy): domain Eukaryota; kingdom Metazoa; phylum Arthropoda; class Arachnida; order Araneae; family Salticidae; genus Maratus; species Maratus speciosus. The sequence goes on along the minus strand of OZ010793.1, from coordinate 17,027,349 downwards.
GGTTCTGCTCAAGGTTTGCGGACATTTGTATAAGCGCAGCACTCATATTCGTGAAGATGTTAACGTTTCTGTGAAAATTTCAATTTTTTTTTGTTATTAGCATTCAGAGTTTTCATCCAAATTTAACCCAACTTTCTGAAAACCTCAGAAAAAACAGTAGAAACAGTATACTGCAATTAAAACATGAATATATTGAAGCATTTGAGATAGGAGCATTTGAATGAAATAATTTTTAACTGCGCATGCGTGGAAGATTCCAAATTTTTTATTTCATAATTTGCTAGTCAGATATTTAGGGCAACTGAATATAAAAAGTGCAGTCAAATAATGTGAAAATTCAAAAAGATACAGTGAGCTGATTGACAAATTGTGGAAAATCCCTTATAATACAGCTATTTTTAGAACGCAACTCACTCTATCGCTCCTATCTTTCTGCACCTGTGCGATATTTGACTGGAATTTTTATAGAGGTTGCCCTAAATAGCTGACTACCAAATTATGGAATAAAAATTTTGAAATCTTCCACGCATGCGCAGTTAAAAATGATTTCATACAAATGCCCATATCTCATCAAATATTCAATCTATGCATGTTTTAATTGCAGTATACTGTTACTATGGTTTGTTGTCAGGTTTTCAGAAAGTTGTGTTAAATTTGGTTAAAAACTCTGTATGCTATAAACAAAAAAGTTTTGAATTTTTCACAGACACAATAACATTTTCCCGAATAAGAGTGCTATGCTTACAAAAATGCATACAAACGTTGAACAGGAACCAAATAGTCATTTAAGACAGTGACAAACCATTTTCAGCATTTTCTGTTACATAGGCGATCGCAAATATTATTTTAGTATTAAATTTTATTAAATTATTGCTACATTTTATTTTATTATTAAATCCCATATAATAAAGGTATTTTTAGAAAGCAACTCGCTCTATCGCTCCTATATTTCTGAATTTTCACGATATTTTACTTATAGAAGTTGTCCTAAATAGCTGACTACCAAATTATGAAATAAAAAATTCGGAATCTTCCACACATGCGTAGTTAAACGCTATTTCATATAAATGCCCATACCTCACCCAATATTCAATATATTCGAAAACAGATTCTAAAAATAAGACAAAGTTTAATTATTTCAAAAGACCCGCAAATTAAAGTTACTTCTTTTTTCTAAGAAATTATTAACTTAAACCCCTTAACTGGAAACGTGAAAATCCCGTGCACAAACAGAACACTTAATAATTTACCAAATAGTGAACTTAAACATTTAATCTTTAATAGTAATACATTAACAGAGCCAATTTTTTAATATAACAGCATAAAAATAAATAAGTTTGGAATGTCGGAGAGAGAAAATATTAAGGGCAGATATGAAGACGCAAACATCTCAGAGATGTACGTTTCCGGTTTAGGGTTTTAAAAATTTTTGTTTTTATTTTGCGATGGTGGGAGTTTGTCGGGAAGCTGTAGGTTTAAAATTCTATGTTTATTTTTAAGAGTTGAAAACTCACTTCGCTAATAAAAGAAAATTGGAGCACGGACAGCCAAACCGAATTCATAAACACCTCTCAACTATGTTGGAAAATATTAAAAAAGGATGTTTACCTACTCTAACACTGATTTGAAAACTGAATATAAATAAAATTCTTCAAATTACTTTTTATCATAAAATCAATTTAATCCGTTGCCATCGAACAATTTAAAATCATACAAAAAAAATCACGATGATTACCTTCTAAAGCAAATAATATTCTTCCTTTCAAATAATTCCGTCGCGAATAAAGAAATGGAATGCAGATTCAAGCCCTCCAGTCGAAAGAATTTTGTCGAAGCGGATGTTTCTTCAAATATTTAACTGGGGTACAAATGATTAAAAACGTCTCTTGCATGTTAAAAGGGAAATGTTGCTATTCGGTTCTGATAAATACCGAAATGTAATTAGTTACATTTGTCCGTTCTTCCTGTTGTCTTTAAAGGAAAATTTAATTCAATAACTAGCTTTAGAGATGACTTTTAAGTGCACTGCTGGAAATAGATCCATTTTAGCTACGCTTGGTAAATCAGAAGAATTTTTTGAAAGGTTATCATGTCATTTGATTAATTAAAAATGGAATAACTTTATGTGCTCTAATGTTCTCTTTTCGATGCGTTATTCTAAGTATTTTTTAAACTTATTTAATTAGTCGTAGAATCTATTTCAAGCGTAAAAAGAAAAAAATTAGCAAAATTTCAAATTGATGTGGAAAATAAAACCAAAATCTGAGCACGTTCAAAATGTTCAGTGTACACCCAACTGGAGTGGGTGGCAAGTTTATTTTTGAAAAGGAGCTATTCCAGATTTATAAATAACCCATTCCCTGTCAGTTTATTTTATTTATTTATTTTATTATTTTTTGGAAAAGTAATCTTGTTGATTAAAAAAAAAATGTATTTTTACATGCAGATTTTTCAAATAAAATTTAAAAAAGAATGTTTCTGGTTACAATTGTATTTTAGAATTTTTGTATTAACTGTTTGGATTGATATTTATTGAAAGAGACCCGTATTTCTATTCATTCTGCAATGTGTCACATGTAGAAATTTTTAAACATGAAATTACTGAAGGTCATATCCAAATAGAATTGCCTTGAACACGTTTTATCCCCAAAAAATTTTGAATTATCTAAACGAAGTACTTCCAACTATTTGGACTGCTAAAACTCTAACAACAGTATTGTAATGTTTCTAATCTTGCACGCACTGATGATGGAGTTTTAGAAGTTCCGAAACAGCTGTTGATTTTTTACATCTATGATTTAATTTTTCCTTTTTTCACGATGCCTCTTCGTATTTTTTAATAAGCACACTAATTCATTGTTCTTATGGGCGGATCATGATGACGTACCAGACAGAAAAGCAATTAAAATGGCGAACAATCTTGACCTCCTCTGTCGCCTTTATAAAAATAACACCTGCATAAATATAGTGTCCTAATCTTTTCCAACCATTTGATCCAATAATTCTCGTCAGAGAATAAACTATTCTAATAGTATTCTAACGGGTAGCGGTTGCACAGATCATCAATTCATCGAGTTGACTGCTGAAATTTCAAAATTAGACAGATCTAGATTCGCATATTAAAATGCAACTAATCTGCAAAGTCATACCTTGGTGGAAACAACCTGTAGACCCGAATTTAGTGGTGGATCGATAATTGCATTTTTCTGCACCAAAAGGTATGAAAATATAAAGAACTGGGAGCAGGAAAACACAATGGTAAACATACCAGTCAACTACTAAAATCGGTATGCAGGTGTTTCCCACTAAAATAGGATTTGGCAGACCAGTTGCATTAACATTTGCGAATCGAGGTTTAACTAATCCTGAAATTTCAACCGTCAACTCGATGAGGTGCAGCTGCCCCCGGTCTATATGGCTTCTTGCGACTAGTCGCTTTTCTCTGAAAATAGTTCTACACTTTGTGTAAATGCTTCGACATCCTAAGCTAGGGATTTCCAACCCTTTTACTGGTTTCTATTTCTGAATAATAACATTTGCCTTGTATAGTAGCAGAGTTTACGTTTTTAAACAAGGCGAAATACACCTTTCGGAAATACTGTTATTCTGTGGTTAGACATCCCTGCTCTAAGCGGACATCATACACAACGCGACGGGAACATAGAGCCTAAAAGAAGAATTTCAAGTATACTTCTATCAGAAGCAGGATCCTTGGTTAAGGGGGCTGGTCACTCAGCTTCGGAATTCTCCTCCATAATGTTAAGTCTATAGACTTTTGATGCATTCGTCTATTTAAAATATCTTCTCGGGAAATTCTTTTTTTTTTAACATCTTTTTTCTGTGTACTCTTCTTAAAGGATGTCTGTTTTTTTTTCTTAGTTTTCAAAATATTTCGAAAATCTATTCTGAATTTAATGTTTTATATGTTAAAAGCGGAACTGTGGTTAGATTTTAACACTTCCTATAAAATTAAGTCTGTACTTTATAAATATTTTGAGAACTAAAAAAAAAGAGACCTCTTTTAGGAAGTGTACACAAAAAATAGAAGTTAAAAATATTAATTTCCCGAGAAGATACTTTAAATAGACGAATACATCCAATGCCCATAGACTTTACATTAGTGAGGGGAAATCGGAAGCTGCCAGCCCCCTTAACCCTTAATTACATGAATTATTCTTTTAGAATTGTGTTTTTTATTTTTATTTTAAGGATTAGACACCAGAAATCTTAAGATAGATTTTTAACTTTATTTAGTAGCATATTTTTGTAATTTTTAAAGGATTAATATTTCTATATAAATATAGTGGTTGTAAGAACTTAATTTATGTATTAAAAATTAAATAAAAAGGTGATTGAAATTTACATCACTATGCAATTAAGGGTTAAGGCATGGAAGATGAAGGGTGCTACTTCTAAATGGATCAGGACTTGAAACACATCACGTACTTTGTTCCATTTTCTTGTACTGGAAGAAAAAAGCCTGATGTTTCTGAATCTAGAAAATATAATGCAACCGCGGGCGAAACTGTAACCTCTTCCGAGTTGCCCACGATTTCGAAAGGCCCTGTTTATCTTTAAAAAACTCAGAAATTAATACATTTTCGAGATTGAAAGAAGCATTTATAAAAACAAAGTTTCTTTTGCTGCCACTGATTTTTGGAAACGTGTCCGAGTCTTTTTTTATAGCTTATTAAACAGTTTTCTCAACGCGAAATAGAGGTTTTTTGGATGCTGTCCATTCCCAAGTCGACATTTTTATATTCAGCAAACATGTTTTAGAGACTAATACATGAACAGCATTAACATTAACATTACAATGAATATTATTTTGTGACTCTTGAAGGTATATATTTAACTACACAGCTGAACATGCTGTGTAATTCATTGACACAGCATGTTCAGCTGTGTCAATTATCGAGACATAATTGAGAATTATGAGTCGATAATTGACACAGAATGGATCCCATTCTGTGTCAAAATTGAGAATTAATACCATTCTCAATTTTGAGAATGGTATTTGAGCAAAATTGAGAATTAATACCATTCTAAAAAACGGTATTCCGGTCTGAGAAAATTGATTAATACGTTAAGCTACACGAAAACGTTTTTGAAAATCAGTGGCGGCAAAAGAAACTTTGTTTTTACAAACGATTCTTATTATTTCGAAAATAGATTGGTTTCTGGGATTTCTAATAATGAAAAATGCTTTTCCCAATCATGGATACCTGGAAGAGGTTACTGTATATTTTCGTTCGTGGTTATATTATATTTTCGTATATTAATAAACCTTTATCTTTTCTTTTTTTTTTTACAAAGTGGCCTAAGGTCGTGGATGTGTGCGACAGGCCTTGTATTTCTTGAAAGAACCTTTAAATAGCGAACTTTCATTCACTAGTAAAATACTGATTTAAATAACTTTACAATCCAATCTATTCGTATGTTACCTTTATAGAAATGAGGCGTTCAGAACTTTTTTCTTCATGAAATCGGATGGACATGATTTCTTGCTTTATGATTAGTGTTGCCAGGTTTGTTGCTTAAATCAGGGCTCCAAATGCTCTGGACACTGCTAATTTCTTAAATTTTATTTTGCCATCTTTGATCGCATATCATTCTGCCATTAGATAAGGCGAAAAAAATTACTTTAAAATGCTGGTGTCCAGAACGTTTGGAGATCCAATTTACGCGGAAAACCTGGCAACAATATTTATAACCAATGATGTATCTTAAGTTGGAAATGTGAGCAACAAATGAATGTAGTCTCTTATGATTCTGAATCAAATGCAACGGAGCATGAAGCCCAACTTTTACCCCCAAATATCTCTGAATAATATTTTACGCTTTTTGCTGATTCTGTATGTCTCAATTATAACTTCTAGCTATTCTAGTTCAATTTTTCAACTTCAATATAAAATGCTTACATTTTCCCTTTTCTTTGTTCTTCTAGGTATAACTCAAAATTTCACACATCTCGAATCGACAGAAAATGCCCGTTGTCCACTTGATTGCATGGCTGATCACCTGCTGCTGCGTAACTAGCTTATGGGCCACAACGTCATTCCCACTCCCGCCGGCTCACTCGCTCCTGCTGCCGGTCGCCTTGCCACCCGTCACCCGGCGCCAGATGGAGGTCGCCCCCTCTCCGCAAGCCATCCCGGGAGAGAGGGAACCCTCCTGTTCTGAACTTCGCTCAATGTGGCGGCACATGCGAAGGATGGGGCGACAAATGGAATTCACCAATGAAATTCCCAAAATACAAGATCCCTTCACGGCAACCGCCATGGACAGGTATCCGGGTGGCAGGCGGCGTCCCTCGAAATACCCGGATCCCAACCCATACACTAGTGCCGCAAAGTCTTCCATGAAAGATCACTCAGTCTTCCACAAGATGGACTTAAACCACACACCAAAGGGCAAATTTGGTGAGGTCATCAGAGACTCTGTTCACCAGAATTCTTTCAGTCCTAACAGAATCCTAGGAGGCGCTGGTGACTCGCCAGGATTTCACGAGTTTGACGAATATCCGATCAAAGCGTCCAAACTAGTTGGCTCAGGACTCAGGCGTGTCCCCGGAAGGTTCACGGATTCCTCCTTACCGGAAGAGTCTTTAGGTGTGTACGGTACAGTGGTGCATACTCCAGAAGAAAGAGCGCGATTTAGAGCAAGAACAAGAAGACCGCCGGAATATGGGCTCAGCAGGTGAGTTTGCTTTCATTGTATCAAAAATGATTAAAGTACGGTAGTACAAAAGAGATTTCAAATGTCCAGAGAATTCTGAAATAAGATGGAATGTTAGACTATCAATAATACTAGACATGTTTTGACACGTTCTTCTGGAAATCTCATTCAAATCGGATCAATGTAATTCGACGGCTTGCCGAGTATGGAATTTTTTTTTAAATAAAAATTTTGCGTTGCCGCTGTGGAAGATGATGTAAAATCTTGAGGAGCCATTGTTTTCTTTCCGTGAAAAGAAAGCATAAAGCCAAATTGACAGAATTTGATAGCGATTTCACTCGAAGCCTGTTAAATGACGTGTATAATAAAGTATAATAATTTCTGATGATTTCAGGCCTTCCACAAAGAGATTATACTACATCTTCTGCAGCGCAGAGTAAAGACTTAACTCCTTCGTTTCTTAACCCTTTTCCTATAGCTGACACTTGAGGTGTCTCAACTGTGCCCAACAATGCTCCTTTGCAATGAGCCAAGAGTGCCTTTATCGGACACTGTTCTGTACAATACAAATGGTGACAAAGTCAATGAAAATCATATTTTAACTTCTTCAGTACCGAAGCTAAAATAATAATACAAATGCTTATTCATTGGTTTTTTCCAAACAAAATGACATCGTAAATGACAAAAAAACGTCTTTTCTGAAATGGATCCTTTAGGCGCTTAGTAATTTAGGTTCAAAAATAGGGATCTAAAACTACAAACCCCCTAAAAACACCAATTTAATAACCATTAAACAAAATTAACGCAAACACAAATTTAAGAGCTTAAAACAAGTAAATAAGCTACAAATTCTCAAAAATTTTTATTGAAAAAGATTTAAGTTAAATACTTATAAAAATTTCTCACTTTCTTGGTTATACTGTCTTTGGGGCATTTTTAGGTATTTTGCAAACTCAGATGAAAACAACATTTATTTTATGTGGGGATCAGCTTAGATGCTGCCATTTATTCGTTTGCTTTGAATGCAAAAAACATTCAGCTATTAAGAAGTGATGTGAAAATGTAAAAAAATTGGACATTTTAGTTTTTATAAAGAAAAGCACAGAGGTCCTCGTATGGGGACCCAGGGACCGAAGAGGTTAGGTGAATTTGTTTTACGCATTCACTTAAGAATTAAAAGAACTTGAGAACAGAACGCTTTTATGTTCTCAGAAGCATTAGTCCCAATGGAATATTTAACTTTCGTCGTTCTGGCAACGAAGGGATTAGTAAACACATCCTACACTGCCAAGCATTATAATATCAACCAACTTGGTTCAAAGTACATAATATATATTATAGAGTAGGGATGCACAACCTGTGGCCCGCGAAGCGTTAACGAGTGACCCGCGAACTTCGTCAATTTATAACTGGTAAATTTACAATTTTTGTCTATGGATCTCAGGAAAAAATCATGAATTTCGTCAATTTGCCGCGGAAAAAATTAATACTTCGTGAGTCAGTTAAGAATCGCGAATTTCATAAACCGGGGCGGCAAAATCGCGAATTTCGTTCATCGGATATAGAAAAATACCAAATTTTGTCCATGAGACACGGAAAAATCGCAAATTTTGCCGATCGGGCACTTAAAAATCAAGAGTTTTGTCGATCGGGCTCGGAAAAATCGTGAATTTCGCAGGTCAGGCACGAAAAAATCGTCAATTTTGTTGATAATGTGCGGAAAATTTGCCAATTTTGTAGATCGGTTGCGGAAAAATCGTGAGTTCAGCAGTTTTGAGAAAAAACCGAATTTCGTCAATTTGCCTAGGAAAAAGATTGCAAAATTCGTCAGTCAGTTAAGAATCGCGAATTTCGTCGATCGGGTAAGGAAAATGTTGTCGATTAGGAGCGGAAAAATCTCAAATTTTGATGATAGGATGCAAAAAAATTGCGTGTTTGGTCAGTTTATTGCAAATTTCGTCTATTTGCCGCAGAAAAAACTGCAAATTTCATCAGAGTTAATTAAGAATTGCGAATTTCGTTGATCGGGCGTAGAAAAGTCACAAATTTCGACGAAAGGGCGCGGAAAATCGCGAGTGTTGTCGACCCAGCTCCGAAAAATCGCGAATTTCTTTGGTCGGACTCGAGAAAAAAATAGCTAATTTTGTTGATCAGGCGTGAAAAAATCCATTTTGTTGATCAGGCACGGAAAAATCGCGAATTTTCTCGATGATGCGCGGAAAGATTCAAAATATCGGTGATCGGCTTAAAAAAGATCTGAAGTTTCGTTAGTTTATCCCGAGAAAAAATCTCGAATTTCGTCAATTTACTGAGGCAAAAAAATGCAAATTTCTTCAATCATTAAAGAATCGCGAATTTCGTTCATCGGAGGCAGAAAAATAGCGAATTTCATCGACCAAGGACGGGAAAATTCCAAGTTTTAGCGATCACGTTGCGAAAAATAACGCATTTCCTTGGTCGGGCGCGAAAAGATCGCGAATTTTGTAGATCGGCGCGGAAAAATATCAAATTTTGTCGATCAGGTGCGTAAAGATAGCGGATTTCGCCAATCCCGTGCGGAAAAATCGCCAATTTTGTCGATCAAGGGCGGAAAAATCGCAAATTTCGTTGATCAGGCGAAGAAAATTTGCAAATTTCATTAATCAGGTGCGGATAAATCTCAAGTTTAGTTGATCGGCTCCTCCTCCCACACCACTCCTTCACGCAGTTCACATTTTTTTCGGCACTAGCCACTTTCATGCCTATGTTTGTTTTTTAGCTCTTTTAATTAAACAAAATTTACTCCCGAATAAAGTCAAGGTATATTATCACTCTCCTTCAAAATAATTCTTGCTATATCTCTGTTATTGGAAACTGTTAATATATCATTGCCATCTGAATTGGATATGTTGACTGGGTAGGGGAATCGAGAGGGGTAACCCTCCCCCTTCCCCCATGAAGCCTGAAACCTTATTTTTTTATCTGATTATAGACCCACCTCCCCAAAATAGAATTCTCTGTGGGTTACTGATATTACTGTGTGTTACCTCGACAACTCAGACATTTTTGTAAGTGGCCCTTTTCATAAAAAGGTTGTGCACCCCTATTGTAGAGGTTAAATATAAAAAAATCTAGGGTAATATTTGTATATATTTATCCTCTAATTGATATCAATTACATGTAACAACGTATAATGGAATTCTACTCAATATTGCGTAATTAACTCAATCTTTCAGTCTGCGCGATGGGTAAAGTTCCAATTAGGAAAATAAATATTTTTTTTATATTTCGTTCTTCCAAGTCTCTATTTTATTGTTATTTAGCTATTTAACGTAAAGGAGGCCGGGGCTAGCTGATATAGTTAATAGTTTTTAATTATTCTCTTTTTTTCTTTCCCTAATACTTTCAGCGCAAATGATCTACGCTGCTGATAATACAAATCATTGGCTACTAAATAGTGAAAGATCTTAATCAGTTAAAATTGTACGGTTTACTTGTCAAAAAATTATTTGTTTACATTAATCGCATAATACGGAAATCAATATTTCTCATTAGAAAATGACAACCTATTCTTTCTAGATAAAGGCGGTATATTTTTTCTTTCCGTGTGCAGGAGGAAATTAAACAAAACACACTATGTGTTTCACAAATGCTTGGATTGTGGCCTCAACTTTTTGGTAATAACTGAGTATGAGATCTTCATCACCTGAATCACTAGATTTGGCCCCCATTTGATTTTTCTCTGCACTGAAAATTCTCAAACACAAAAATAAACACATTTTACAACACTTTTTGTCACCAAATTAACAACACATTAATGTGTCTTTAATTAGAAAACTTCATATACAAAACATCTTTTGTGTTGTGATTGTGTTCTTAATATGTTGCAAAAGTGTTCCTATCTAGAAATGTGTTCTTAAAATGTCGCAAAACTGTTTCTATCTAGAAATGTGTTCTTAATATGTTGCAAAAGTGTTGCTATCTAGAAATGTGTTCTTAATATGTTGCAAAAGTGTTGCTATCTAAAAATGTGTTCTAAAAATGTTGTTGTTAATTGTGTTGAAATCGGGTTGTAAATAGTGTTGATGAAAATATTTTCTTACAATAGTGTTGTACTGCACAACACTTTGTCACCATATTAACAGCACATTGTAAACACCACACAATTTAGAACACTATAAAACAACACATGTAAAACACTTTCAAAACACTTTCTACATGGTGCCTTTAAAATAACACACACACACACACAGAAAACATACGGGAACGTCAACGGCAGAAAAAAAAAAATTGCTGAAATTTTTTTTAAAACGGAAATATAAGTGTGATACACCAATTTAAAGCTAAGGAGTTGAAGTATATGAATTTGTAAGTTTTAATTTCAGAAGAGCAAGTGTTTACTGAAAATGAGCTGGATACTAACAGTATAAAACTACATTTACATTTGAGCTCAAAATACAACTTATTGAAATGTATGATTTTTTTACTTTTAAGAATTCAATAAAATTACTATGCGTTCAAATCAACAACCTATTATCATATATTTAAGATCCACACAGATAAAATCTTTTAGATACTGTCTTTAATATATTTTTGGCTGTATTTAAACGTTACTACTTAAATGTCACAAGAGTAACGGAAAACATACAAAAGTTTTAATTAAAAAAAAAAAAACTACTAACATTTTTTACCCAAAACTTCTAATTCTCTGATTTCGAGGTATAAGCCATATTTTACATTAAATATATTGTTTATCCTACGCATGGAATGTGCTCTGGGGAGTTGTCACAAGAGTAACAAACGTCTGTGTCACAAGAGTAATACATAATACTTTTGTCGATAGTTTGATATAAAACTGCGTTATAACCAATACAAATAGAATGTTTAAAGTTTTGTTGTATTTTCTCTGTTATTAGAGAAGTTCTTGAAATAGTTTTAGCTATAACTAAGGTTATTTTGTAAATTTTAAGGAAGATAAATTATCTTTATTAGTGTTTTTTTTAACGGGTGGATTTATTTTTATTCATTTTTGGTATTACATAAGATTATAAAATAATCATGTCAAGTAATTAAAGATATAATAAAACAACTCAACTCGTGTCACTTTTGTGTGCCTTATTTTGGTTTGAAGCACATAGTCTTTGATTAGATATTTTATAGGCTTTGTAAAGCTTCGTTTACTAAATTCTGCTGTATAACCTTCAGAGGTTCTTATAGTAACTCTTATGGAAAGGATTCTGATAGTATATTTTAAAGGAAAGATTTTATTATTGCTTCTTATACATGACACTGTTTTAAAAGGCAGGAAAAATTCTGCTTAGCGCCAGAAATTGTAGAGAAAAAATAAGAATGAAATTGAATATGTTGTGAGAAAGAAACAAAGCAAAATATATTTCGAAAAGGTGAAGAAAAGTCTTAGAACAACAAAAGCTTCAACAAGAAAATGGAAATATTAAGAAAAGGAAAAAGTAGAGGACTAGCTAACCTCAGATATTGTAACGGAAAAAATCTAACTCCACAGCTTTGGAGAGTTTTATGTGGATGAAGATTTAAGAAGATGTCATTCTTCAGCTAAATCTACGTTAATTAAGCGTGAAAAAGGTCACATAATTTCATAAATTCTAGGGGACATTTAATAAGAAAATACATTTTTTGTTTAAAGAAGCTTTCCTAAATTGAAAAATTGGAGATTCCTTTGCAGCTTTAAAGCCTAGTTTCATAAAACAATAGAAAATTACTCACCAGAATATCTCCATTTGTTGCTGTCACGAGAACATTTAAGCAATTCATAATGTAGTAACTGGTGTATTTCCTACATTAAACATTCCTTTGATGGATTTAATGACTTTATCTGCCGAGATACATGATAATTAGAATTTAGGAATTCAGAATGTCTAATTTGAGGAGATAACATCGAAGTATTATTTGAAACGGAAGTCCATAATACAGAACTTCTTATAAGTTATTGCAAATACCAAAACGTTGATAGACGTTTTGCTATTGACAAAACGTTTATCAACATCTTCTCAATACTGCTACTTTTTTCAAAACGTTGATAAACGTTTTGAAAAAGTAACAGTTAAAGAAACCATCTCTGATTGTTTAAAAATTTTCGAAAGCAACTAAATCCATTTCTGTGGCACACATTCATTGAAACTTGTACAAGGGATTATTTTCGTAATGCCAAAAAAATAACCATTTCTCAAAGAATAGTTATGCCAGTGGATTTTCTGGAAACTGTTTTATTTTCCTGCCAAGAAGAAATTTTGCTATGAAATACTACATTACTGGTTAAATCCACAAGCGACTGTGTTTTCAGCTTTTTATTTAGTATGATCCCAATAAAGTAAAATCTTAAGCTATTATTTTAGACAATGTAACTCATAATCAATTTTTTGTAAATGCTTTCCTACGTAAAATTTCAATATTGCATCTTTAAGGGAATTTGTATTTTTCTAAATTGCACCTGTTTTACTTTTTTATATGATGGCTGTGCTTTCCAATTTAAACAAAAATATAACTATGCAAATATGCCTGCAATGAATCACACTCCTTTCTCAATTAACTTAATTGGGCATATTTTTTTTCAAATACTCCTGGTATAGATTCTGTAGATTTATTTTGTGTTGTTGTTTAATGATATATATGGAATGAAGTGCGTGCTAAAAAAGCAATTCTAAGACATACTGCTTATTTTGTCAAAAGAAATAAAACGATAAAGTTTCATTACTTTGCGAGAAAATACCAACAGCGAAGAGCATTCAACAGATACAATTTGTTAAAACCATGAAAAATGACACTAACATGATTCGTACAAAGAATTTGTGCTTCATTAAGTAAATCATGATACAGCAGAAGTTGCAAGTGATATTATTGATAATGAAGAAAATGACTTATTCTGTTTAGTAGCAGAAACTGAGAGGTTGCTATGGGGTTATAGTGTTTGTTAGCTTTAGAATTTTTTATATTATTTTATGTTATTTTAAAACTAAACCATCATCAAAAGTTGTTCTGTATGGAAAATAATTTTAAGACTCATTTTAATTAATTTTGTTTCGTATTTAAGCTGAATTTTTGCTAAAATTACATTATGGACAAAATGTCACAAGAGTAACACTTAGCATTTTGCAAAATCAAATGTAACTAATTCATGTGTAATCAGATGAGTTCAATGATTAATGCTTTTTAAAAAGATATAATTACTCTGTATATTCTGTAAATTTTATTTCTATAGTCTCATATAATTCACAGAATTTCTGCGTCAAACAAAATTTTTGAAAATTGCATTTTTTGTGGTCACAAGAGTAACAAAATTTTGATTTATTATCTAGGCAAGTAAAATGCTTTTTGTTACATATTGTATATGGTTTATGAAAGTAAAGTACATGTATTTTTAAGTAGTTGCATCAATTTTATCTTAAATATATTTTGTAATAAAACAATTGGAAATATATTTCGAAATTTGCTGTGACGGCCACAAGAGTAACAGTGGACATTCCCATACTGTTTATTAAACAGTTATAACGCAATTTTAAAAATGAATGTTTTGAAAACATATTTTCTCCTCTTGTAATTTTTAACAACACTTTTTGCAAAATCTTTTTATTTGGCACAGCACATGCGCCACTCATTCACAATAGAATCGAAAATGATTTTAGTTAGAAGTGTTAATTATTAAGTTCAGTTAGTGTTGCAAAAGTGTTTCACGAATTGGCAGTGTGTGGGTGATTTAAAAGCGAGTGTCTACATGAAAAAAAGCACGCATACTCAATGAATTAGAGGAGAATTGCAGTGCGAGATCTAGATGGTGGCATCAGAGCTTTCGAATGCCATCTTCTGAAACGTGCAACGTCGTGTTCATGCGTGACTGAAGCTCCCATGACAATCGCATGTCTTAATATAAAGGCTAGTTCCATGGGTACTTGTATTGTAAGTCACATAGGTACAATTCGCTACAATTTTTCGCTACCAGTACTTTAGAATGGAAAAATGTGACTTATTTTATCGGAAATATCTCATTAATTGTATAAAGTGAAGAAAACTTTTCAAACATAATTGTGGCCAAAAAGCATAGCAGTTATCAACTATGTGACTTACACTACAAAAGCCAATGGAACTAGCCTAAAGCAATAAGACGTACTTTTTTTTTTCCAAAACCAATTTTTTCCGGGGCTATTTCCTAACTACACCCTCTGTAATTACTTAGTCATACAATAAGTACATATGAGTTATTGCAACTCAAAATTCTTCGAGTAAAACAAACGGTGTGAAAATTCGAAATACGATTTTTAACATTATTTCGTTTAAGGCTTTCAAAGAAAATTAACCGTTCGAATAACCAGTACTTCTAATCAAAGTCACATGGAAACATAAAACACCATATAAACACGGAAACACCCTATAATCAATAATATCTGATTTTCCATTAAAGAGTTCTTGTTTTTAACATCGGATATAAATACCGATGCTTTAATTAAATAAGGTATTTTCGGAAATAGATAACAGGCATTCACCGCTCTGGTAGAAATTTTACGCAGCTTGTTTTCTGGTTGTTCCCAAATACTTCATCGCGTATATAATTTTAGATCGAACGCGAAGATAAAACCGGAAGATGAATGGAGCGGCTAATTATTTTGTTATCGCATCACTTTTTGAAAAGGAGTTTGAAAAGTTCAAAAAGAGAAACTGCCTGTTAAAGATCATTCGTGTTTTCTTGTCGGAAATTAGCTAAAAATAATTTCTTATTTTGCCTGTTTCGTGGGAAAAAAATATAAATTAGAAGTAGGATTTTAGATGGATACCACTTGAAATAATCTCTGACGGATTTTTTTCTTAACAATTTCTTGAAAAAAAATATATAAAAGATTTCCAAAGTCGCTATAGATTTTCTTTTTCTAGTTTATATTTCCTTTGTACATCCAATATTTAAATTAAGCTAAAAAAATTTCATCCTCCTAACTATTATTTTGTTCCTTTTCGAGTCTATTTATATTGTTACGGTTTCGGGTTTGTGTGATTGATGGATAAGAAAACAGCTCTATAGACATTACTTTTCGTTGATTTTCAGAATATCCCAGAAAGTGCAAGTATTATTCTCAACCGCAAAATTACACCACTATGTCCAAACTCACCTCCAATATGACAGAATTTTTAGGAATAAATATTACAACGAGATCTATACGTCTGTAAATGGGCATTTCATAACATAGTAATTATAGAAATATATATGAACTAGCCGCCCTTGGCGACCAGTTTGTTCTCCCTTAAATGTATGCTAAGCATTGTATCATGTTACTTTTATGCATAATTTAATTTACTTGCTCAATCCTCCGCCAAATCAGCAAGAACTCTGCATTTTAGTGTTAGTTGGACGCAGGTGATAAATCGCCAAACCTTGTTCCCGTTGCATTTTTTCGTATTTCATTAATTTCACTTAAAATATAATTCTTTCACGCGTTTATTTAAAATAAAAAGCTTTCATTTAAACTTGAGAATTTAAAATTCATGGCTTTTACTTTTTTTTTTTTTTTTTTTTTTTTTTACAAAAATGAATAATACCATAAACCGTGACATTTAATTTCAATTTCCCAGCATTGTTGTAATTTATCACGCGAAAAGTAAAAAATGCTACTTGGCGAGTTAAAAAATGCTATTGGCGGGATTTACGATCGGCTAACACAAAAGTACCAAGAATTCTTTGCGATCATGGCAACTTTTATATAATTTTAATCGAAAAAATAATTTTGATTAAATCAAAATGGAAGCCTTGCATATGAAAAGCGAAGTGGTCAGTTCTTAATTGTTTATGACAGTCATATAATTTGGACTATTATAATATAAATGTAATGATGGCGATGGAACAATATTTGGTGATTTATCACTAGCGCCTGGCTAACATTAAAGTTAAAAAAATACGGCCGCCCGGTATATAAAAAGCGAAGCGGTCAGCCCGGAACTGTTGATGACAGTCTCATGACTTACGCTTTTATTATATAGATTTTCTAGGAAACTGGGATGCCTGAAATATTTTATGGTAACTGCAACAACAAAAAAAAAAAATCATGTAACAGATTCATGTTTACACTATAACAAAAAAATCTGTAAGGTTACTAAGAATTTTCTAGGAAACTGGGATGCCTAGAACGTTTCATGTAACCGCAACAAAAAAGTTCATGTAAACATACAGATTGCTGTAGCTTTACAAAAAATAGTTTTGTATATTTACATCTTTTTTTTTTGTACAGTGTACAGATAAAATTTTAGTAAGCATACAGATTTCTGTCACTTTACATCAGTATAATTACATATATATATATATATATATATATATATTTTTTTTTTACAGTGTAAAAGTCTTTAAATGAACAAATTCTGTCATACTGACATACGAAATACGAAGTCAGTTGCACTAAATACGACTCAAAATACAGAAATTTCTGGTAATAGCGGAGACTCAAAAATATCTCAAAACAGGGTTAAGTGGGTGCAATCAAATCCAAGACGCTAATCAAAATCGATTGGGTCAGTTCTATTGATCCGGGTCGTGCGGAAAGCCAACTTATTATTAAAAGAATTGAATTTAAAGAAAAACATAGATTTTCAATTATTTCTGAAAAATAGCCGTTACAACTTTTCATAAGCGCGCTAAGAGTGAATCGCTTCAGCAATAAACAAGACCGAAAAATCATGTCCCCAGCATAGATTATCAAACACTTTCCAACACATTCAGATTAATATAAATATGAGGTCTAAGTAAATACTTTTGAAAACGCATAGCGCACTTGGAAACCCCATTTCTGGTATTACCATCCATAGTCGGGAAAATATCAGATTTTTTTGTGCAACCCTGTAGATTTGTATGCATATTAGCTAGTATGCTAAAAGTTAGCTCAGTTACACGAATAGTACAGTTGAAATGGTACTTTTCGGTTAGCCGGGCGCCAGTGTTAAATATATGCATATATATATTTAAGCATTGTGCGGCAGCCCAATACTTATTTATTTCCAGTATCACTTCTCAATCTTAATTTAACATAGAAAAGCCTATGGAGATAATAACTTTTTCATTTTTTCTTCCCACCTTTTTGTCCCTGATGCCACTCATTTTTTATTCTTTACTAATTCTAATGATATTATAAATTTAAAGTGTAAAAACTTTTGCCTGACGTCAGGGTCAAAACGAATGGTAAAATATCTTTGCACATGGATGAATTATAACCCAGAGAGAAACATGGGTCATTTTTTTTTTTTTTTTTTACGTTATCCAAATATTTTTCTTAATTCCAAATTTCGCTTTTTTCATTGAGAATCAACGGACATTTTTCATAGAAAATGTAACATTTTTTCTTCATTCTTGCAAAAATTTCAAAAGCCGTAGTAATAATTTATTTATTTTTAGTTGAAAGATTTTCACGTAAAATATTAAATTGAACTAGTTTCTTTTTTTTTTTTTTTTTCAAGAATAAAAAAAGGTGAATATGGCGTCATAGTGAAAATAAAAATGGTATTTTCAGAATAAGTTTTTCCTTTGGTCAAGTTTATGTTTTTGTAAAAAGTTTCAAATGGATAGCTATTTTTACGCAGGCAGTGGACTTAGGGAGGAATCACATAACTGCATTTAAAATGCATTTTTTTTTTGCAAGATGATAACTATTTATACCCCAAGTGAAACTTAGGTAATAATTTTCTGATGTGTTTACATCACTCCTTGGGAGAGAATAAGGTAACAAAATTACATCTATAATATTGTTAAATATTAGCCGTAAGGATTCAATGCAATTTATTTTTGCATTCATAGCGTTCCTGAGTGGGAAATAGGGTATCTAAATTTAAGTTAAGTTAATTTTTTATGTTTTGATTATAGATTTTTTTACGTTCAGACTGGAAGTTTTTGTCCAAACTACAGCAACCAGTGGGGAAATATTTTGAATTATACATTGGTAAGCTGCATCAAACTGTGATGCAATACCGCATACATCAAAGCCTGATCATGATACCCTCTATTAATTTTGAAATGAGTTCGTCTGAATACAGTAGTTATTAAAAAACTTGACATATTAAACAAAAACATAATTTGAAGAACAAATTAAAAAAAAATATTTCCTACATTGTTTAAGCCCGAGAAGGGACAGATATTAAGATATTTCATTCAAATAGTTTTAAATTTGAATTTAAATTTTTGTAACAAATTAGTTAAGCCAATTGAAGATTAAAAAATAAAAATAAAATTTATACAATATGATACTTAAAACACCATGAAAAATTAGATTCCGTTCAAATGAAATCAAAATAAATCTTAGACTTCTTCCATTTTTAATTGAAAATATTTGTATTGCAGATTGTATTATGTTTATGACAATTGTACATAAAATCATAAAATGCATGCAAAATACAAAACTTAAAAAAAAAAAAAGGTCTAAGATTTATTTCGATTTCTTTTGAACGGAATCTAATTTTTTAGGGTGTTTTAAGTATCATATTGCATGAATTTTATTTTTATTTTTTAATCTTCAATTGGCTTAACTAATTTGTTCCAAAAATGTAACATTAAATGTGAAGCTAATTGAATGAAATATCTTTATATCTGTCCCTTCTCGGGCTTAAACGATGTAGGAAATATTTATTATTATTTTTTTTATTTCTTCTTTAAATTATGTTTTTGTTTAATGTATATATACATATATATGCATGTATATGTACACATATATATATGTAACCACGCATATATACATATATGTATACAAATGTATACATATATGTACATATATGTGTACATATATGTACACTATATGGCCAAAGGTGACCGGCCACTTGCGATTTTAGACGTTTTCTTTAATATCTAGAAAAACACATGAGGAATTATCTTGAAACTCCAGGTGTGTAAACAGAATAGTACAGGTGATATATTTACGTGAAGAGTTTTTTCCTAAGCTCCAAAGCGGACTGTCAACAAATTGAAAAAAACGAACATATTTTGGATAACCATGCAAAAACTAACGTAGCAAAAGCATTCAAACAGTAGATTATGATTAAGTGCCTTACTGCAATAAACTATGTTCATTTTTATTAGAATAGCATGTATATTAGTAGAGAAATTAAAGTTTTTATAAAAAGAGTCCCAAATTCTGCCAAGTTTTTTGCTTATAATTTGTAGAGTTCTTAATATAAAAAAAGTTCTTTACAGAAAATATAAAAAACAACATTGTACACAATAGCCTGCAATGGGAATGAAAAAAATAATAAAAATTGGATGAAAAATGAGCAGGGTTACTAAAACATGTTTCACTACGCATGCGCGAATGCAATCAAAATATAATGTGCATAATGTATTAGCTAAGTGTATAGAGCAACTTTTGTGAAAGTCTCAAAAACATAGCTTGGAAATTCTGAAAATTATCGTTGATAGAATAAGCTCGAAATCCGTTGTTCCCAAAATGAAGCAAAAAGGTGAGGGGTTGTATCCATATATCCATTAATTAGGACCAACATAGTATGCCCAATATTACACGTACTACTGTATTTGGATATTCGACAATTTCCATGAATAAATGGAAATATACTTGAGAACTTTTGTGCAACCCTGTAAGGGATTTATAGAATTTATACGCACCAAATAATATTTAAGGTTGTTCTCAAATCCAAAAGGGCAACTTTATGACATAAGTTTAAATTTATTTTTGGTCGGAAATGCATGAAATGTTGTTGTTGTTCAGAAACTATGTAATCGAGATGTTTTTTCCGGTTTTTTGCAAACGCAATAAATCTTTCAGAAAATAGCGTCAAAGTTGACGTTTTGAAACAAAGTTCCCGAAGAAAGCAGGAAAACCAGACAGCGAAGGTTGTAAAACGTGTTTGTCAAGTGATCAAAATCGCTTATAACTCAATGGGTAATTTATTTATCAAAAAATGGAAAACGCAGTTCTATTCCAAATCTCTTCCATAGTCAGGCCTTCTGATGGCTTCTAATTCTGGTAATAGCGAAGACTCCAAAATATCTCAAAACATGGTTAGGCGGTTGCAATCAAATCAGAAACGTTAATCAAAATCGACTGGGTCAGTTCTATTCATCCGGGTAGTGCGGAAATCCTACTTAAAAAATGAACTTTACACATATACCGGGGTCTCAAAAATGACTATGGATTTTAAAATTCAACAACTTGCGAACGGTGACAGATATTAAAAAAATTCTTGCAGGAGTGTTATGTATGGTGTCAGGAGTATTTTTACTGTGATTCTAGATTTTACTTCGAATTTCAAACAATAGATAGCGCTGCGAGAAAAAAACGTGCTAATTCCGGACCCGATTGTTGGTACTTCAGGATCCATTCAATACATTTTAATCTCCTTTTTTCGCATGGGAGAAGAGAGAGGCCGAAAAATCGAGTGTGGATTGAGCGGTTATTGCTTGCAGCACCATCTAGCGATGCTATTTGTAACTAAAACTGGAAATCGCAGAATAAAACCTCCTGACATCTTACATAACCCTCCTGCAAAAATTTTTTTAAATATCTGTCACCGTTTGCAAGTTACTGAATTTTAAAATCCATTAGTCATTTTTGGGACACCCGGTATATACATATATATGTAATCGAGCTGTTTTTTCCGGTTTTTTGCCAACGCAATAAATCTTTACCTTTAAAAAATGACCCTACCTTTCCGTTAAAAAATGAACTTGTAAATGTGTCAAAATGTTTTGAGCTGAGCCGTTAAGAACAGCCTTAAAAAAATATTTCAATTTAAAAACGCGTACAACAACTGAAAGCGCATTTCCAGCCATTATTGTTCGATAGACCAATTATTGTTCAATTTCTCCTGTAGCCAAATTCCTTTGTGTATTGCTTTAAATGGACGATAAGTTCAATGCACACCTTATTCTACAGGAAGCACCGTGAAGTACACCGCAGTGATATATATATATATATATATATATAAATTTCAATTTAAAAACGCGTACATCAACTGAAGACCCACTTCCAGCCATTATTGTTCAATATCTTCTATAGCCAAATTCATTTGTGTATTGCTTTAAATTAACGATAAGTTCTATGCACACCTTATTCTACAGTAAGCACCGTGAAGTACATCGCAGTGATATATATATATATATATATTTCAATTTAAAAACGCGTACAACAACTGAAGATCCACTTCCAGCCATTATTGTTCGATAGACCAATTATTGTTCAATTTCTTCTGTAGCCAAATTCCTTTGTGTATTGCTTTAAATGAACGATAAATTCTATGCACACCTTATTCTACAGTAAGCACCGTGAAGTACACCGCAGTGATATATCTATATAAATTTCAATTTAAAAACGCGTACAACAACTGAAGATCCACTTCCAGCCATTATTGTTCGATAGACCAATTATTGTTCAATTTCTTCTGTAGCCAAATTCCTTTGTATATTGCTTTAAATGAACGATAAGTTCTATGCACACCTTATTCTACAGTAAGCACCGTGAAGTACACCGCAGTGATATATATATATAAATTTCAGTTTGTTTAAAATAGTGTAATAGTATTATTAAAATACACCGCAAATGATTTTTCTCCGTAGACCGTCCTGTGGCGGAATTCTTTTGAGTGTCCCTGTAAATGAATGTAAGCGCTACACACTTCATTTTCAATACCGAACATAGCCATGTTCGGTACACATACCCCAATAACATATGTGTATTCTATGTCAATCGCACTATAATTAAGCGAGTTAGACCACGGACAGGCAAACCGAAATCAAGCACTTTTCAATCATACTGGAAAGTGTTAAAAATAACTTTTTTTTAAGAATTTATTTTAATTCATAAAACTGAAATAGTTTTATGCGTCAAAACGGCTTCATTTTTATTCCACCAACATCCAAGTAGGAGAATAAATCTTGAAGTAACGATTTTTGATTTTTTGTGAAAACACTTTTCAACTACATTGTAAATATCTTATTTCAAATTTTATATTTAATAAAATAAATACTACAAATATTTTCTAAATATACAATAAATCAGATTTTCTTTTTGTTCTCTCAAATAATCCAATGATTTCATGCAATTCATATGCAGTGCATCAAGTAGACAAGCAGTTACTATATGTTAAAATATATATATAGAGTCCTGGAGGAAAAACACAAATAATGGCACAAAGAATTCAGATATTTTCTCGACTATACAATCTAATTGATGAAATTGGATTTTCAAATTTGTGATGCGTTTTTCAAATATCTTTATTAAACGCTGAAGTTTTGTTTCAGTGGTCCGAATGTGTTGGAAAGCGCTTCATAATCTTTGCTTTATGCATATTTTTTCTTTCTTTGTTATTATTTGCATTGACTCCAGGGCTCGAAATGGAAAAATCCGTGAACGAGAATGCTACTACAAAATTATTATTGACTAGAATTTTTTATGAAAGTACAGACAAATTTACATGTAAGCATGCAAAAACGATTAAAATAAATAAAAAGAAAAGCATCCAGTTAAACTGATGGCATTGAGTTAGGCTATTCACACTAATTGTATATTATACTCTTATTTCAAAGAATAACGCCCCTCGAAAAAAAAAAAAAAAAGAAATCGACAAAAAGCCTATTTAGCTAAATTAAAGGGGGTCGATTAGCTCCCCCATTTCCCTCTTTATACTTAACCAATGAACAACTAAATCTAATCAGGGAAGCGCCTTATCAGAATAAACCGGTATACAAAATTTGAAGCAAATCAGATAATTTTGCATGAAAAACCCATTTATCTAAATTAAAGAGTAATTAGCCCCGTTCCCCCTTTATACTTAACTGATGAATCCCCAAAACTAATCAGGAAAGCGCCTTATCAGAATGAACATATATACAAAATTTGAAGCAAACCGGATATTTTTACCAAAAGTTATCGCGTTACGTACATACATACGTACGGATATACAGAACCTGCGGGAAAATTAAAGCTCTCAGGCTTTAAACCTGAGAGCTAAAAATGTACTCAAGATTTTAAACAATAATGAAAAAAGTTACAGAGAGCAATATAATAATCTATATATATAAAACTGTGATATATTTTTTAATAATTGCACAAACCGGAAGGATATTTACGTTAATTTCACGAATTGGAGCAATATTTGTCATAATTTAACGAAAGGAATATCGTTCCAGTTTGCTACCGTCCATTTTAAGCCCTGATTGACTCATAGACTGCGAAATTCATTGGAAAAAATGAGTTCTCAAACTTCAGTAAAAAGTAATCAATTTTAAGTATGTTACTTAGTCAAAATAGCTTCGATCCAAATGTGCTTAAAATGGAGAAACTCGTGTACTCATTTTGATTCCATGGATATGTTCAAATATGAACATTAAAAGTAAATACTCTCTATGTAAAATTCAACCATTCTTTTCTTATTTTATGTTATCAGCTGTACCTTCTGTAAATATTTAATTACTAGCTAACTTGCCCGGCATTGCCCGGGTACGTCAAAAAACAGCACGAATTGCGAAAAAGCTCTGAAAATCACAATAAAATTTCGCGAAAAATTTTTAAATCGCTGCACAAATTTCGAAAAGAGAAAAAAAAATTATATATTGTGTTCGAAGATTGAAAGTTGATTCCTTTCACTAATGTGAAAAAAATGGTAGGAAATCGCGAAAATATACTAAAAAACACATAAAAAATTCCCAAAAAATTCGAAAAATGCTATGCGAAATCCGAATAAACTTTATTGAAATGAGGGCAGAAATTACTTTAGTATCATAGGCCAAAAATGGAATGTCAAAAAATTGCAACAGATCGCGAAGAAACGTAAAAATCGAATTAAAAATCACAAAAAGTTCAAAAATCACGAAAGTCAAAATTTACTATAATTGGATAAAAGTTTCAAATCTAATTCCTTTGACCTGCGGGCTCTCTTAAAATTTATGTTTGGGAAAGCATGCTAAGCATTGTATCATGTTATTTTTATTCATAATTTAATTTACTGGGATGCCTTAAATATAATTAATATAATCCCTTAAGTTAATATTAGTTTTTGTTTCATTAAAATATCTCAATGTTGATTTTATGTAAAAAAGTAATCCCTGTTGGTTTACAATGGAAGTATATGGGAATTTGGAGATATCGCCAAGCTAGCGACAAATGTGGCGGCATTTGGCGACAGAACTGTGTCCCCCCTACGATAACACCCCCTCTTAGGTATTGAGACGCATTAAATGCTGTTCAATAATCGCATAAAAAATTCGCTAAAAATTCAAAAAGTCCTTCCGGCCAGTGCCGGGAGGAAGAGGTAGCTTTCATATTCCTTATTTTAAAAAAGCCAATTTATATTATTCAAACACACGAAGCTCAATTAAGTGGAAACCGAATGTAGGAGATTCAATACTAATTTTTATCAATACTAAATCATTACGAATGAGAATTTCGCAAAATTAGTCAGCTTTATCCAAGCTGCTTTTATTTAAAGTAACTTATATTTGGCTGCCAAATTCGGGGATTTCTTAAAGTGCCTGCCATTTTAAGATAACATGGTGGATGAGGCTAACCAGTGAACTTGGTCGAGACCTTAGTAATTGCTGTGCACATGCTCACTCACATCGGAGTCGGTTGATATATACGAGTGCTGTCGCAGGCAAAAAATCAGATTTTTCAAAATGTCACCCACGTTACAAATTGAAACTGCTATATCTGAGACATTTTTTAATATAAAGACAAACAAAAAATGCTCCTGAATCCTTATATCAAGGTCAAATACTTAAGAAAGAAACCTTTTTCAATTTCTAATTTTTTTGCACCTCACTTTAAATATATATATTTTTTAATTTAATGGCCGCCATTTTGAAACAAGATGGCTGATGAAGATGGCCAGCGAACTTGGTCGAGATATTGATGTATACTATCCACATGCCTTCTTCCATCGAAATAGGCGAATACGTGTGGTATCGCGAGACAAATACAAGATCGTTTCAAAGTGTTAGCCATGATAAAAATACAAAGTGCTATAATTCAACCACTTTTTAAGATATAAACAAAAGAACAAATTTTCAGAAACAAAAACTGCTCCAGAATCTTTGTATCAAGGCTAAACACATATAAAAAATCTTTTTCATTTTCCAATTTTTTAATACCTCATTTTGAATTTTAAATTACATTTTTTTTTTTTAAATGGAAACCCTTTTGAAACAAGATGGCGAATGAAACTGGCCAACGAACTCGGTCGAGACATTGGTATGTACTATTTACAGGCCAAGTTACATTCAAATCGGTTCATAAATACGCCTGTTATCGCGTGACAAAAATCAGGTCGTTTTAAAATGTCAGCCACAATAGAAATTCAAAATGTTATAACTCAGCCATTTTTTTAGATATAGACGAAACAAAACCTGTTCCGGAATCTTTGTATTAAAGTCAAACACATACGAAAAAACTCTTTTTCATTTTTCAATTTTTTGGTATCTCATTTTAAATTTAATTTTTAAAAAAAATTTTAAATGGCCGCCATTTTGAAACAAGATGGCGGATGAAGATGGCCAACGAACTCGGTTGAGTTATTTGTATGTACTATGTACACACCAAGGTACATCCAAATCGGTTCATAAATACGGCTGTTATCACGTGGCAAAAATCAGGGCGTTTCAAAATGTCAGTCACACTAGAAATTCAAAATGCTATAACTCAGCCATTTTTTAAGGTATAAGACGAAACAAAAACTGCTCCCGAATCCTTTTATTGAAGTCAAGCACATAAGAAAAAAATATTTTTTCAATTTTTAATTTTTTGGTACCACATATCAAATTTAATTTTTTCTTAAAATTTTAAATGGCCGCCATTTTTAAACAAAATGGCGGATGAAGCTGGCCAACGAACTCGGTCGAGACATTGGTCTGTACTATGTATAAACGAAGTTACATCCAAATCGGTTCATAAATACGCCTTTTATCGCGTGACAAATTTCAGGTCGTTTCAAAATGTTAGCTTCGCTAGAAACTCAAAATGCTATAACTCAGCCATTTTTTAAGATATAGACAAAACAAAAACTGCTGAGGAGTCTTTGTATAAAGGTCAAATACATAAGAAAAAAATATTTTTCCATTTTCACTTTTTTGGTACCACATTTCACATTTTAAATTTTTTTTAAATTTTTAAATGGCCGCCATTTTGAAACAAAATGGCGGATGAAGCTGGCCAACGAACTCGGTCGAGACATTGGTATGTACTATTTACACACCGAATTACATCCAAATCGGTTCATAAATACGAGAGTTACAGTGTGACATGGGTCATATATATATATATATATCAATTTTGAACGGAGGGTGGTTTCGGGGTCTGGGGGTCATGATCGATGAAAATATACCAAAATTTTTTGAAATCGCTTTCCTCCGAACGGCTGCAATAGGTAGCTTTTTGTAAAGAAAGCTACCTAAAATCGCTGTACGAATTCCGAATAAACTCTTTTGAAAAGAGAACAAAATTTACTAAATTGGGTTAAAAGAAAGAAACCGTATTCTTTTCACTAATGGGAAAAAATCGACTCGAAACTTAAAAAAGGGCTAAAAATCGCATAAAAAATTAGATTTAATAAATCTAATCAAAAAATCGAAAATCGGGCTTCTAGGTCCAAAACTTTATATATAGACAACACCTTTTCCCCAAATTTTGTAGCTCTACGTGCAGCGGTCTCTTCAGAACATCGTCGACACACTCACACACAAACTTCTTTCCTTGTTATTATAGATGCACAGTATTTTAAAACAATTTAAAAGTGCTTGAAAATAAACGCTCCTCATAAGCATATGAAGTAAAACAAGATGGCGGCGTCCAAGATGGCCGAATGGTAACAGGTGCGAAACCAAAATAAGGTAAAATCATGGGCTTAAAGACATTTAATAAAACACTTTCAAAGCTAAAATAAGTTAAATGGAAAATATATTCTTCTTGTTGAAAGAGCTCTCCCCTTTGAACCCTCTCTTTACTACAGATTAAAGTAAAAGTGTGGTGACATTTATTTTCCTCTCAAAATTATTAACAAGAAGCATTTAATCGATTATTTATTAAGGGGAAAAAGCAAAATTTTTTTCAAGATACCCAAATCAAACATTTTTATGACAAGAATAATGTTTTCAAACATTTTTAAATTATTTTAAAATACTGTGCATAATTTACTTTTAACATTAATTTAATATTCACAGAAGGTACAACAGCTGATTACATGAAATAGGGAAAAATTTATTGAATATAATTAACATAGCACGCACTTACTTTCAAAGTTGTCGGAGAAATCTTCAAAATCTTTTCTTCCAAGTTTTCTCACGAACAAATCACGAACTTTCTCAGCACACAGATCGCATCGACCGCGCATGAATGCACAAAAAACTCATAACAACAACGCAATAAAATTTCACGCATGATAAAAGTACGCAAGATATAGTTTCTTCCGAAGAATAAAAATGTAATACTATTACCTGAATTACAGGGTATATTACATTGGCTCCTCATTAATTAGCTTCTTTTATGCTGCCATGAGTAAAATAAAACAATTTAAAGTAAAAAAAATATATATTGTTTCATTTGGATTTGATAACATGCGATGATAACATGCGATAACATGCGATGTTTCAAATTGAGAAAACATAGGTTTATTTTCAATTCAAACATACTCAGTTTCATATGAGTACATCGATTTACTCATTTTTGAGTACTTCATTTTTTCAGTGATTTTATATTTCATCATTTTACAGAACTTACACTATTAAAAATGACAGTCGAAATTAATTATCATACAAAAATATATTAGTTACAGGATAAGAGCAGTTAGCGGGAATTGTGAAATGATACGCCGATAGACTTAGTCAACAATAAGTGAAAAACTGTCACATATGGATATTATAGCAATGTTACTTCTTTTTAAAGTTATTTTGATTTAAGTAATTTTTCAATTAATTTTCAGCTGGGAAATTACGCACGAAATTACTGAACATTAAATACGTGAAATTTTTCACATTGCTTACTAATGTGTTCACCCATGCTGGACTTTATTTCGTCTCACGTTTGCCGCAGGATTGTATGTTCTTGAAAACTACACTGTAAAAAAACCATTGTAAATTTGCCAGAACAAACTCGATCACAGTGAATGTGCTGTATCTTTCTTTGGTTTCCTGATTATATTAACATGGAAAATACAGTAGTTGCATAAAATTAACAGCACAATGTGCTGGCAATTTGGACGCCTACTGTATTTTCCAAGTTAATATAGTCAGGAAATCAAAGAAAGATACAGCAGATTCACTGTGATCGAGTTTCTGCGCGAGATGAACAGTACTTTGTACTGTAAAAATGTCGTTTTTTTTTTTTTTTTTTTTTTTTTTTTTTTTTTTTTTTTCTTTTTACAGTGTATTCTATGCGTTCACCTATGTGGGCTTTATTTCCTCTCATGTTTGAAGCAGGATTGCATGCAAATCAAGCCAATTCCATTTTGTGCTGTAGTTGCAGCCTTACCGACATTTAAGAGTGAGAGATGCCAAGCTGGGTATTGTTGACGTAGCTGAAGGAGAACTGGAGCGTTATTCCAAGGATCCGGGTTCGGTTCCCGGCTTGGTCATTTTTCATTTTGTTTTTTTACGCTTAGTTAGCAATGTGAAAAATTTCACACGTATTTAATGTTTGATATTTTGATTATTATCTAAAAAGAGTTATTCATAAATAAAGAGTTTGGGTTGGTTTTAAGTTATCAAAAGTGTCTAAAGTTGTTTTTAACCCTTTATCTGCTGACGGTTGTTGTGTTTTGGAGGTAGGAGGTGAAGGAATAATATTGTAAAGATATTTTGGATATTGAAATTCCAATTGAAAAATCTAGAAATCATTTTTTAGGATCGATCGTATAGTGTTATAACATTTTTGTTGCGGCCACAAAAGACCACTTTGACATAACAGTCATTAATTAAAAAAAAATCTGAATTTACTTATCATACATTTGGAAATTGAGAACAAAAAAAAAAAAAAAAAAAAAAAAGGTAAAAGCATTACCTGCATTCACCTGAAAGAACAGAAAATGATGGAGATATTTGCAGAAAGGAAATAAACAGATGACAAATCTTCCTTGAAAATTTTTTATTTATGAAGCAATTTTTCTTTCAGAACATAGCGAATTATCGTAGAGTACATCTCTTATTCTTTTAGATGTACTTTTTTTTATGATGGACACATACAATCTAAGTTCATTCTACGTTCTTACTAAATAAAATAAAATAATTTCTTTCCTTTGGGGAGTATGGAGGCACAGGCATTTAGATGATTTTTTTAGCATCACAATTCTACGACTCGAAATAAAAGCATGATTTTAATAAAAATAATAATAATACCGTCAACAGAATTTTTATCCACATCTTACTGAAGAATCAGAAGTAACTGATCAAAGAATCTCGCCACAAAAAAAAAGACGAAACTCTGCAGCCGATTACACAATTATAAAGAAATATTCTTGCACTTTTAATACTTCTTACTGTAGATACGAAATCCGTTTATTATTTTTTTGTAGAAGGGGAAGAGGCATCCACCCATTCTCTGCGTTCGTTAGAGAACACTCATGCAGGCACGGACATAATTTCTTCGCAGAACGGCAAAAAGGGCAACCATTCTGCATTGAAATCCCAACTCCACTGCATGTGCACGAGCTCTCCGAGAAGAGGAGTAAAGGGGGGATGCTATAATACTTGAAACAAGCCAACTTTGGCGGAACGAACATACAGGCGCCCTGCATTGGCATAAAATGCAATGCTAAAGTATATAAAAAAACTGCTTTAAAAAAGGAAATTTGATAGAATTCACTGAGATAAGATGCCAAACAGTAGTAAAGAGTTACGAATTTTTAAATTACGAATTAAACTGATTTAAATACTATTGGCTAAGGGGCGGAGCTACAAAAGGATAATACTTCACAAATAGAAAGGTGTGGAACTTTCCAGATAATTCTTTTACCTGAAGTACAGATTTCAAAACGACGTTTATGATTTTAAAATGAATGAAATGTTATGCCAGAAAGAAAAACTTACAGGGGAAAGTTGAAAAAAAAGGGAATTAAAATAATTTTGGAATGCGATTATTAAAATTAAATGAATACAAGATTAATAAAAATATTTTCGAAATGAAATTAAATAAAAATATGGCAGTGGTTCTAAGTAACCACAACATATTACTCCGGCCTCCCCAAAAGAAAATATTGGTAAGATGGAGAAATTTAATAATTTTGACATTGAGCCAATATTTTCTAAACTATGTACATATACAATATGCATATAACTTCAAATAATGAGAGACAAATAAAAATAATATTGAGTTACATTCTTATGACAAAGGTACACAAAGTCCTTCAAAAAAAGTTGCTAAAAGTTCATTCACTAATATGTGAAATAGCAAATACAACACTGTAAAGTAAGATCAGTGTATATTAAAAGAGTGGGTAAAAATTGTAATAATGTACACATAGACAAATAATATTACATGATACAAATTGACAATCATATTAATAAGGACTTTGCATCATTCAATATAGTACAATATTAGCAATAAAACATTTCTATTTTGAAAAAAAAAAAAAAAGAAAATAGCAATAATTTAAAGTAGTACCTTTAAATCACAATTCTATTTCAAGTCACAGTCTATGAACTACATTTCATTTTTTTTTTTTTTTTTTTTTATCAATTCTTCAATAAATTACTCATCCGAGAATTTTCCATAACAACAATTCAAAATGTAAGTATATAGTCAAGAGAGAATATTTACACTCTCATTAAAAATATTTATATATAAATATAGCACTTTTTAAGAAATCAATTTTTCTTAGATGAATAACTAATATCGTGTTATTCTACAACCACAATAATAATACTTTCAAAGAAAATAAATGCAAAGAGAGGATTTTTAAGCTCTCATAAATGTAGTACTACATAACTTTAATAACATTTGTCTTATAAAAAAATTATCACACAAAATATTTATACTACATATTCTGAAATGCTTATTGAATTATGTTTAATTCAAGCATCGTAAGACTAAATATGTGATTATTTTTTATGTAAAATACATAAATATTTTTGTGAAAAGACCTAAAATAATCTTTGTAAGTATAAACATGTTACTATTTTTTTTAATGTAAAATACATAAATATTCTTTTTGTAAAGACTTAAAATAATCTTTGGATGTATAAACATGTTACTACTTTTTTTCATGTAAAATACATAAGTATTTTTTCTTGTAAAGACTTCAAATAATCTTTGGATCCAAAGTACAAAATTTTCATGTACACAAATATCTTTTTTCAATTTGTGAATTTTTAAACACTTAAAAAAGCTTAATGTATTTTCAACCACCTTATACACACCAATAACAATAGTAGAAGCATTAGCATGCATAACTTTCACTATTATTATTATTTTAGATGTTAGAAAGAGGTTAGTTGTTAGAACATGCATGAATTATAATTAAGAACAAAGTAACATTTTGAGTTACTCTAAAAGTCACAATAGGGAAAGTGATGATATATGTACTCATATTTTATATCAATAACAATTTACTTTTTTATGATAAATACCATATCAAAATAAAGCAATCAATGACATTTCATTTGCAACTAAAATAATGAATTATAAAAAATTTTATTTGATTTTTCTAAGAATCTGTCTTAATATTTAAATCCAATACTGAAATTAAAAATTCAGAATTATCAGCACATTTTTTTTTTTTTTTTTTTTTTTTTTTTTTTTTTTACAATCCATATAAATTCTAAAAGATGAATAAGGTTTTGAAGAAAATATTTCAGTGAGCAACATAGTAAACAAAAACAAGATTTACATACTTTTGCAGGATGACAATTCCACAGAATCAAGGCGAAGGCGACTTAAAAAAATAAATATAAAAAATACACAAATGCTGCCTGCAGCTTTGGTAGAAGTAAAAAAATAAAATAAACAGTCAGTCTTCGTATTTGACAATCTAATCTAGCTAGCATAGATGAGATTTTTTTACAATGGTAAAGACATCCTAGATAAAATTGAAGATTAATTTATATTTTATAGTGTTTATGACTGCGAGGACGAAGATCATAATGTTTTTTACTTTGAGTAGATTTATTTAGAACTGTAGTGGAAGATTTACTACCAGATGCTTGAGAATGCACTGAACTATGTGAATGCGAAGATGTTTGTTGGCACTTCGAAGTGGTGTGAATTTGAGGAGAATCACAATTAGTAGCATGAGTAGGCATATGTCGTTTCACAGGAGAAGAAGATGCACTATCAACAGTCGTTTGATCATGTGTTGCACTTCTAGATGAATCAGAAGGATGAAGCAATGCTTCATTTCTTTTCTGGAGTTTCAAGATTCTGTTAGTATGAATTAACACAGGTGATGCTTGATTATTATTGCAATCTTGAATTTGAATAAGTACAGGTGAAATTATTTTCTTTACCATATAAGGTGTATATGTATAAGGACCTTATTGTTTAGCAAAACTATCAGAAAGTTTTGAACTTTCACCACTATTCCATTATTCATTACCATTTTTAAAATTGGTACACTTTTTACCAACATAACTAATGTCATTGTCATCTTCAGGTATGACATTTTTTTCATTAGAAGTAATTTTCGTATTACTGGTATCAGAAATATTATTTATAACATTAGAATAATCAAAGTTTGTATGAGTGGGAAAATAATTAGGAAACTGAGTAAACTTGAGCATGACCTTCTAAATTTCTGATATTGAGATTAGCATTCATAAAAGAATTATCATAATTCATAGCAGTATTACCAACACTATTTATAACAAACCATTATTTGGAAAACTGTAATTGCAAGGATAATTTTCATAATTATTTACCAAATGCAAGTAATTATCACCAAAATTACCATTCATATTATGAAAATAAGTACCATTATTTGTGTTAACTGACATAGAATTTTCATAAATAGGCACATTGTTTTCCTCAAAAGAATATGGCACTGTTATATTGTTATTATTATACAAAGAATTCAAATAAAAACTGGTAGGAGACTCTTTTTGAATGTTAAAAGATATATGTTTATCTTTAATTAATATAGATTTAAAAGTTGGAGAGATGGTTATAGAATGCTTGTTTATAAACTCAAAACCAAGTATGGCTTCAAAATTAACATTCTTTATATCAGTAAGGTAAAAGACATGATGAAAAAAGAATTTGTCTATTTTGAATGCAATCTCGATACATTTTTTAAAGAAAACCTTAGAGTTTATAGTTGATACAGAAACATTTCTAGATAAACATTTATAACGGATTTTGGATTTAATGCTGTTAAAGCATTCATGATCCAACAAACTTAATGTTGAGCCTGAATCAACGAGAGTTGATATCTCATTATGTTGAACATTCATAATTATACATGGCAGTGAATAAGTGTTGTCAAAAGAGCTACAAATTACGTGTCGTTGTTGTACAGAATCCTCAATTTGAAAAGAATACTTTGATGACAAAGAATTTTCAGAACAGCAAGGTCTGTTCATTTTTTGCACCATTGGTGATGTCTGTGCAACAGCGCTTGAAAAGGAAGTAGTTGAAGAAGAATTTTTGTCAATCTGACATTCGCTTGAATTGTCACAGGAGTGTACTGACCCTAACGAGTAAGATTGGGAGGTATGGTGGTCAGTTGGACCAATCTCCCTTACTTGTTTAAATGATAATTTTTATCATCATTTTTATTTTTAGAAAAAGAAGTAAAGTTTTTCTTTCTTTGAGAAGAATTCGAAGAAAAATGGGAGTCTTGAGTGTGATTGGCATTTTGCCTAGAAAAGTCAAGTACATTTCTAAACTTGTAGCATGACTCCATAAGATGGTTAAAACGACCACAAAAAGCACATTGGATAACATTTTGTTTGCGAAAATACTCTGAAGAGTTTTTCTTGTGAGAAAACTTGTCAAACTTTGGCCGAAAGAAAGATCGTTTCTGATCTGGCTTATGCTGAATAAAGTTTGTTTTATTTCTAGAAGCCACGTTATGTCTAACTGGTGAGGGAGAGTAAGTTACACGCTTTTTTTTAACAACAGTTCCATGTCTAGGAGAATGTCCATTATGAGATTCAGATGGCGAGAATGCTATTTGCGAATTTCTATAGACTCTGTCCTTTTTATGTCTGATAGGAGCTTGTTCAACAAAACTATCAGAAAATTTTGAACTTTCACCATTATTTTCATTATTCAGAGAATAAACTTGGTCATAATGTTGATTAGATTTTTGAGTAGGTGGTGAATCATATATATCTTGTAAAAATTGTGCTCGTTCAAGAGCTAACTGAAAAGTGGAAATGTTTTCTTCTAGAATTTTCCTTTTAATTTGCTTAGGTAAAGCTTGAATAAAATGAGTAAATTTCAAAGAATCTAGAGCAGCTGGATCTAATTTAGGATACGTAAGTCGAAGCTGTTTAGCCAAACGATATGAAAAAATTTTAACTGCCTCATTAGAATCCAATTTTAAATTTTGAAGAGACTTCAGAGTGTCAGATTTTTTACTTGGCAGAAAATAGTTAATAAATTCTTTGCGAATGGTTTGAAGGTTAGAATTTTTGAATTGAAATTGTGTTTCGAGAAAGAAATGTAATGCAGTACCCTGTAATTTTGACTTGAAAAGAGCAAAAAGTTCTTTTTGAGAGTAATTATATAATTCCTTCAAATCTGATAACTGGTCGAAGAAAAATTCGACCGTCTGAGGATTTCCATCAAATGGTTGAATACAAAGGTTTAAATTTGCTTTTGGAGGCATGGTGATAAATTTCAAAACAATGTTGAACAAATTTCAAAACAAATCCGAATAAATTTTAAAATAATGTGGTGAAGTAAAAAAAAATAATCTCATATGAAGTCACCTTTTAAAAATAATGTCAATTCAACAGAATAATGTAATAATTGTTCTCGAAATATTATCAAAACACAATGGCATCAATAAATCAATCATTTACTTATAAGTAAGAAAATTATTCTTAACTCATCTTTTTTTGTAAACAATATCATAAGCAATCATTTTTCCTTAATAATAAACTGTAAATATTACATGAATTCTTTCTCTCTTTTTTTTTTTTTTTTTTAGAAAGATTGTATAAAAAAATTAAGGAAGCCACTTTTTCTAAATATCAAATATTTCAATAATAATATACTAAAACAAATTTTCATATCAAAATATAACTTAATAACTGTCGTGTCATAAGGTTTCTAAAGGTTCACGGTACCAGGAAAGAAGGATGTTGTGTTTTGGAGGTAGGAAGTGAAGGAATAATATTGTAAAGATATTTTGGATATTGAAATTCCAATTAAAAAATCTAGAAATCATTTTTTTAGGATCGATCGTATAGTGTTATAACATTTTTGTTGCGGCCACAAAAGACCACTTTAACATAACAGTCATTAATTAAAAAAAATCTGAATTTACTTATCATACATTTGGAAATTGAGAACGAAAAAAATAAAAGGTAAAAGCATTACCTGCATTCACCTGAAAGAACAGAAAATGATGGAGACATTTGCAGAAAGGAAATAAACAAATGACAAATCTTCCTTGAAAATTTTTTATTTATGAAGCAATTTTTCTTGCAGAACATAGCGAATTATCGTAGAGTACATCTCTTATTCTTTTAGATGTACTTTTTTTATGATGGACACATACAATCTACGTTCTTACTAAAGAAAATAAAATAATTTCTTTCCTTTGGGGAGTATGGAGGCACAGGCATTTAGATGATTTTTTTAGCATCACAATTCTACGACTCGAAATAAAAGCATGATTTGAATGAAAATAGTAATAATGCCGTCAACAGAATTTTTATCCACATCCTACTGAAGAATCAGAAGTAACTGATCAAAGAATCTCGCCACAAAAAAAAGACGAAACTATGCAGCCGATTACACAATTATAAAGAAATATTCTTGCACTTTTAATACTTCTTACTGTAGATACGAAATCCGTTTATTATTTTTTTTGTAGAAGGGGAAGAGGCATCCACCCATTCTCTGCGTTCGTTACAGAACACTCATGCAGGCGCGGACATAAATTCTTCGCAGAACGGCAAAAAGGACAGCCATTCTGCATTGAAATCCCAACTCCACTGCATGTGCACGAGCTCTCCGAGAAGAGGAGTAAAGGGGGGTTGCTATAATACTTGAAATAAGCCAACTTTGGCGGAACGAACATACAGGCATTGGCATAAAATGCAATGCTAAAGTATATAACAAAACTGCTTTAAAAAGGGAAATTTGATAGAATTCACTGAGATAAGATACTAAACAGTAGTAAAAAGTTACGAATTTTTAAATTACGAATTAAACTGATTTAAATATTATTGGCTAAGGGGCGGAGCTACAAAAGGATATGACTTCACAAATAGAAAGGTATGGAACTTTCCAGATAATTCTTTTACCGGAAGTACAGATTTCAAAACGACGTTTATGATTTAAAGATGAATGAAATGCTATGCCAGGAAGAAAAACTTACAGAGGAAAGTTGAAAAAAGGGAATTAAAATAATTTTGGAATGCGAATATTAAAATTAAATGAATACAAGTTTAATAAAAATATTTTCTAAATGAAATTAAATAAAAATATGGCAGTGGTTCTAAGTAACCACAACAACGGTACTTATAAGTACCATTAAAATAACTTGTTATAAAATTCATTTAATACTTCGATTAGTTATAATACACTTTAGAATGAGTTATAGATACATTGTTTTATCTTGTTCCAAAAGCATGATGGATTACACAAAACAAAACAATTTTTAAAAAGATAATTTCTTTTTCCTTTACATCTTTTCAAATTTCTTGGCGTTGGGGGGGGGGGGGGGGCGAGGGGGATTTTCAATTCGGAAATATTTTCATATTTCTATTGTAAGAACATTATATTTGTACATTTCCTAATTCTACAAAATACTAAGGAGAATAGTTGAAATAAAAGATTAGAGTGGGGTTATAAATAGTGCACAAAATCCCTATAAATTCAAATTTAACGAATCCTTCTAAATCCTTCAATCCTTCTAAAATCCTTCTAAATTTTATTAAATGATTATGTAAATTTTCTAATGTAGTTTAAACAATTCACAAAAAATGCTTTAGAAGATAAAATGTTCACGAATTCATGATTGAGTACATAAAAGGTTAAAGCAAGCTAATACGAATGTTAATTTACCATATGTAAAATTGAAATTAGCCAGGCTTAAGAAACGTAATTTAACATTTTTCCAAATACATTTATCGGAATAGTATAATAAAAATTTATGAGTCTCAATTAAAAATTTATTAAGAATCCACGTCGATTAGATAAAATGAATGCATTTATCTGTATCGCATTTAAAATATTTCGGCCGTTTGCTTACAACATTATAAAACGCTACTAAAAGCGAAAAGGGTTCACAAATAATTTTCTCCATTCCAATAATTTTCTTCTCGGAGATATGACATGACTTTTACCTCCTTATCTTTAATGCTCATAATTAATGCATAACCGATCATTACGAATGTCTTTAGCCTTATATTTTACAGAATGACAAATATTTAAATTTTAACATAAGTAATTGAAATTCTTTGCGTTTGTCACTTAAAAGTAATTGACGCAATTCAAATTACCCATAATTTATTTTAATTTATTTCTGATAAGCTATCTTCGGAGATAACTTCTAAATTTAGAATGATTACTTAAGGGGTCTCATACCTTTTAACCCTTTATCTACTGACGGTACTTATAAGTACCATTAAAATAACTTGTTATAAAATTCACTTAATACATCGATTCGTTGTAATACAGTTTAGAATGAGTTACATATACATTACTTTATCTTGTTCCAAAAGCATTATTGGTTACACAAAACAAAAATATTTTTAAATGGATGATTTCTTTTGCCTTTGTATCTTTTCAGCTTTCTTGGCGTTGGGAGGGCAGATTTTTCAATTCGGAAATATTTTTATAGTTCTATTGTAAGAACATTACATTTGCACATTTCCTAATTCTATAAAATACTAAGAAAAATATTTAAAATAAAATATTTGAGTGGGGTCATAAATAGTGCACAGAATCCCTATAAACATATTTGATTAATCCTTCTAAACAGGGATGTAGTGGAGGGTATAAGCCATGTACATTCTGGATTTTTTTAAGAAGCTCCGTATACCATCTGATTTTCAAATAAAGTATTAGCGTATAACCGAGCTATGAACGTTCATGATGCCAGCGTATACCCTCTGCCTATACGGTATACTCTCTGTTTTTTCTACGACTACAACGTTGCTTCTAAATCCTTCAATCCGTCTAAAATTTATTAAATGATTGTGTAAATCTTCTAATGTAGTTTAAACAATTCACGAAAAATGCTTTAGAAGATAAAATGTTCATGAATTCATAATTCAGTACATAAAGGGTTAAAACAAACTAATACGAATGTTAATTTACCATATGTAAAATTGAAATTAGCCAGAATTAAGAAACGTAATGTAACATTTTTCCAAATACATTTATCGGAATAGTATAATAAAAATTTATGAGTCTCAATTAAAAATTTATTCAGAATACAGATCGATTAGATAAAATGAATGCATTTATCCGTAACGTATTTAAAATACTTCGGCCGTTTATAACATCATAAAACGCTACTAAAAGTGAAAAGGGTTCACAAATAATTTTCTCCATCTCATTAATTTTCTTCTCGGAGATATGACATGACTTTTACCTCCTTATCTTTAATGCTCATTATTAATGCATAATCGCTTATTACGAATGTCTTTAACCTTATATTTTACAGAATGTGAAACATTTAAATTTTAACATAAGTAATTGAAATTCTTTGCGTTTGTCACTTAAAAGTAATTGTCGCTATTCAAATTACCAATAACTTATTTTAATTTATTTCTGATAAATTGTCTTCGGAAATAACTTCTAAATTTAGAATCATTACTAAAGGGATCTCATAACTTTTAAAATTTCTGTCGCCAGTGCTAAAGTGATGTGGTTTCGAGTTTTCATAACTTTTTAGCTAACAGGCTAGGCCATCAAAGCCTGAGAGCTAATGTGTCGGCCGGTTCTGTATGTATGTATGTACGTATGTACGTAACGCGATAACTCTTGATAGAAATATCCAATTTGCTTCAAATTTTTTTCTATGTTCATTGTGATAAGGCGCTTTCCTGATAAGTTTTGGTGGCTCATTGGTTAAGCATAAAGTGGAGAACGGGGAGCTTATCCCCCTTAACTTAGATAAATATGTTTTTCATGCAGAATTATCAGATTTTCTTCAAATTTGGCGTACCGGTTAATTCTGATGAGACTCTTCCCTGATTAGATTTGAAGGTACATTATTTAAGTCTAAAGGGGGGAACGGGGGGCTAATACCCTCAATTTAGATAAATGAGTTTTCTATCCGATTTGTTTCAAATTTTGTATACCGATTTATTCTGAGAAGCTGCTTCCCTGATTAGATTTGGAAATTCATTGGTTAAATATAAAGCAGTGAATGGGGTGCTAATACCCCCTTAATTTAGATAGGTGGTTTTTTTTTTATCCGATTTGCTTCAAATATGGTATACCGATTTATTTCGATAAATCGCTTCCCCGATTACATTTGGAGGCTCATTGGTTAAGTATAAAGCGGGAAAATGGGGGGGGGGGCTTATCCCCACCCTTAATTTATTTTTCGAGGGGGATTATTCCTTGAAATAAAAGTATAATATGTAATTAGTGCGAATAGCCTGTGAGCTCAATGCCATCAGTTTAACAGGGCAGTTTTCTTTTTTTTATTAAATACCTATTGAAATTACATAAAACTTTGTAATATATGTAAGCTATATTTAAGGCTTTATAAAATATAAAAATAAGCACAGATAATATAATGTAATGAAAAAAAATACAGTTCAGTTAATATTGCAAATAGTTTTCACATGGTATGTCACAATCCGCACGATACTTAACTTAGAATAGATATATCAATGTAAAACTTATATTAATATGAACTTTAAACTATATTTTATTGAACGAATTAATGATATACTAACGCTTCGACAAAATCTAACTTACAAATTCAATTGAATTTGAAGAATAAAAAAAAGGAATTAAATTTAAAAAATCAAAAAACTTGACTGCGTAAAAAGCGAACTAATTAATTATTTCTCATCAATGTGAAACTATTTTTTATATTACTTACCTATTTTTTTATTTATTTACTTGTATTTATGACTTTTAAGTTGTGTTTAATTGTTAGTTTCTGTCTATAAACTTTGTTTTGAT
The DNA here is from genome assembly GCA_963932465.1 of Maratus speciosus. Classification (NCBI taxonomy): domain Eukaryota; kingdom Metazoa; phylum Arthropoda; class Arachnida; order Araneae; family Salticidae; genus Maratus; species Maratus speciosus. The sequence continues at coordinate 16,986,445 of OZ010793.1, read as the reverse complement.
GAGGCCTATAGATGTCTATGATGGTTAGAGTTGCAGTAAAGTCAGAGATCCTACCTACACAACTTCCAGGTTGCGTAATATTTAAACGGAGCTTCTCACTGTAAAATAGTTAATGAAACATCGTCTTTATTTTGAAAGACCTATCCAATAATAGGCCACTCAATAGAGTGCGTAAAAACTTTTTTTTTCTACCGCCATTTTGTATTTTACGGCCGCCATTTTCAATTTATAAAAACACAAACTAGCCTATAACCATCGGACGGTTAAGATGAATCAATAGAGACCTCATTCATTAAAATCCATCCAGCCGTTGGGATGCTTCGAGTGTATAAAGAAATCCACATACCCAGATTCACGTGAAACACATAACCCTTCTTGGCAGCCGGGTAAAAAAACAATTAATTAATGATTAAAAAAATAATGAAAATTTTTACTTATCTCAATAATATTAATTCATTCTGTAAAATATAAGTTAAAGCTCATTTTAAGATAACTTTTATGTTTGTCTATCTATTTTAAGTTATTATGCGGATTATGAGATACCATGCGAAAACATTTTGCAATATCAACTAAACTGTATTTTTTTATTATATTATATGTGCTTTTTTTAACATTTTATAAAACTTAAAAAATGACTTAAATATTGGGTCATCTGAAAAGTTCTAGGGTTTTTCTAACGAAGCTCTTTTTCATCTGATTACAAGGAGGCCATAATTAAGCTGAAAGTACTCAGAGTGTTCTGTAGTGCGATCTAATTGAGATAATGACGCCAAATTTTGTAAGAAGATTAAACAAGACGGGGGACGAAGGAAAAAAAAATAGTTCCAAAAGTCACCGCCAGGGGAATATGTGGCGCTGTGTAACGGAAAAGAGAGTATTATTGCCGTATTGAACTTGAATTAAATCGTTAAATGTGCTAAGTAAGAGATAATTTTATTTCAGTATTGATTCTGCAGTTTTTTAAACTCTCTTTTCTGTTACACAGCGCCACATATTTCCCTAGCGGTGACTTTTGGAACTAATTTTTTTCCGCGGAATTCTTCGTCCCCCGTCTTCTTACAAAATTTGGTGTCATTCTCTCAATTAGATCGCGCTACAGAACATTATGTGTACCGTCAGTTTAATTATAGCCACCTTGTATTTTGCTATTACTAATAAGGTGTGACCTTGAATGACGCAGAGATGTACATTCAGTCTTTGCTTCTTGCGCTGCACAATTCTTGCTTATATTGTCACATAATTTTTGTTTCAATGCAGTGCTAAGAATGGAGAACTAAAGAGTTCGTTTACGTCATTTTTTGTTGTTTTATTTCAAAAAATGTAAAAATACTAAGATTCTTCGTAAAATTTGTGCTACATATGAACAAAGTGTTGTTTCAGATAACACAGTTCGAAGGTGGTATGAGACGTTTAAGCGGGGAAATTTAAGTCTTAAACATGACGTACGTTTTGGACGACCGTCATCTGTAAAGGAGGACCTCTTAAAAGAAGCTGAAAATCAACGTTACACAGTTCAAGAGCTATCACACAGATTAAATATTCCAAAAAGTACAATGTATGATCATTCGAAGAAGATTAGGTATGGGAGCCGTGATGGTGTGTGGCTACTCCATACTTTAAAACAGCATGTTCATGTGGTAAATATCATGTGGTAAGGCAAATGAGCCTCCCCAAGTGTTATCGAGAGGAGAGCTGCATCCCAAAAAAGGAATACTTTGTGTACGATAGGACTACAAATGAGCTATTTATTAAGAATAGTTGCTACCAAATCAGACAATAAATTCGTAATAATAATGTTCCTAAATGCAGTTTTGAAAAGAAAATCGACCAAAATCGACCAGTCGTCGGGGTGTCGCGTTCCAACATGACAATGCTCGACCACACATTGCAATTAATGTCAGGCAACGCCGTATTGAATATGGCTGGGATGTTTTGTTTCACCCTTCACGTTCACCTTCATGTTCCCCATCAGATTGGCACCTTTTCAGATCACTTCAATATTCTCTGAACAGCCAGGAGTTCACTTCTTTGGAGATTGTCAAACAGCACCTTGATCATTTCTTTACGAATAAACCTAATGACTTTTTTTTTTAAATGGAATTTTTCAGCTGTCAGAACGATGACAAAAAGTCATAGAACAAAATGGTAGTTATGTGGTTCAATAAAATTTTCTTGTGTTTCTGTACTTATTTGTTAAAATTTATAATAAAAAACCCGCAGAACTTTACGGATGACTCAATATATTACAGTGATTTATGAAATTCCAATAAGTATTTAGAAAGTTATGAATAATTGAAACTGCATCACTTTTTCACTGGCGACTGATATTTTAAAAACGTATGAGACCAGTTAATTTATAAAGAGAAACTTTCAGTATTGCTTGTTGAAATTGGATTCCCTTTGAAATATTAGTTCGTTGTTTCGATTCGTCTTTTTTCTAAAAGGAACATTTTAGTTCTTTGGCCTAAAATAAACGTGATTTTTACAATTTTCTTTCATTTACAAAGAAAAGCAATATCACCTTCGGACTTTTTGCATTATATTTATTGACATTTCACTTACACGTTTAAATTTTTGTGTGGAGGGGAAACGAATAATACGTCTTGTACGACGGGGAGTACCTGCAGATGCGTTCTGTAAACTTCTAATCGGGCGACCATTTTTCTCCAGTCAGAAGCATCTGAAACGAATTGGGTTGCCAAATTATAAAAAGGCACCACATTTTCTGAAGCTTGTGCCAACAGTCTTAAAAGATCATTTTTAACAAAATGGCGGTCATTTGAACAAAATAGGTAATCTTTTTCGCCTTTTTTTTACCTTTTGCAAGCTCGAAAACATCAATAGAAAAAAAAATGTCGTAATCAATTAAAATTACACTTTTTATTGGTATAAGCTCCAACTTACACTTTATTTCGAGATTTTAAACAAAGGATTAAAAATTAAAATCACAAGAAAAATATATACTCGACGTTCCAGTTTATCTTTAAAACCATCCTCGGGAGTTAATTATCTAAAATAGAAATCGGCTAACCATTATTTACATCTTAAATAATCAAAGACGCATTAAAACTATTAAAGTTTATACTATTAATAGTTTGAATATGTCTTTGATTATTTAACATGTGGATAATTGTTAGCCGATTTGTATTTTAGATAATCAACTCCTGAGGATGGTTTTAAAGATAAAACGAAATGTCGAGTATAATTTTTATTTTTATGATTTTATTTTTTATATCCTTGTTTAAAATCTGGAAATAAAGCCTACGTTGAATTACAACTTATTGCTTTTATTCTCACATTTGAGTATACAACTTAAAGTCCTTATTTATTGCATTACGATTATACAAGGAGAAACTAATTTTTTCTACACTCAATGGCTAGCCTAAAAAAACTTACGTTATTGCTGCTGTTTATCTCTGAGATCACATGACGTATTTACATATTTATACACTTTATGCAATTATGTTTCCGGGAAAGGTAATCATTGACAAACAGTGTCTGTTCATTTGCTTATAATCAGAAAAATAAACGAATTACTGTATCAAATTGACAAGTCCATAAATGCCTTTGCAGCACTGTATTTTACGGATACAAGGGTTAGTAAACGAGTATTAAGAAATAATTGCTTAACTGCAACTTTGAACCCTAACAGCATTTAATTGGTATGTTTTATTCAGCCCAAGGATAGTTTTAAAAAACATCGAGTGATCAAAAAGTAAGCGAAAAATAAAAAATAAAAAATTTGAAAATTGCACACAATAGATTCAGTACGATTTTCGTAGAAATCCACAGAAATCATGGGATTATTTTTTCATAATAAAAAGTTCTTTTGGCAGAAAGGTTACATTTCCCACCGACAATTATTACTGTAGACGTTCCCGAGTTCCTGCCTGACGTAGTTACAGCCATTAGCATTTATGAGAGCCGTCATAGAGAATATTTGTAAATCTAGTAGCCTTGCAAAATAGGCCACTGCTATAAACCGCTCATGCCACTAAGGCGCAACTTGTTGCTAATATAAGTAACCATTCTGGTAGTAAAACTTTCGTTATTAAAATCCCTGTATATTTTTGTGCATTTTTGAGAAACATCAACGTCTGCACTTTTCTTTTTTCAAGATTTTTTCGGTTAGTTTGCCAGTATTTCAAAAATTAATCACGCTCTTACTGATTCATAAAATGGTGAAAACATATACTGTGTTCACACTGGATATTTAAGAAAACTCATTCAGAAAGTTCCACAAACAAACCTAGACAATCTATTGCTAGATACAGCTACTGACACTCACTCTGATTGACTGTGGAGTTTCGTTTTAACTGATTGGCTATGGAGGTTCATTTTAACTTATGAGCATGCACACACTTCCGATTTGTCCAGATCTCAGATACAGTGACGTTCAATGAGTTAGGAAAGTTTTGCGGTGTGAACAGGCATTTCTACTTCCGGACGTACCACCTCCAAAATTGGGATCGGAGTTAACTTATATATTTGGTGTGAACATAGTATTAGATGTTTGCCTCATCTTGGTAAGTAATGGTTCTAATGTATTTTTTCTTCTATTTACTTCTGCAGGTACCGTACGCGCTGGGGTGACAGCACGGGTCTCGGTAGAGTGCCTTTCCGTGCTGCCCAGCGGCACCCAGAGTTCCACTACGGCATGGTGACCCACAGTGACACCGACAGACATCCCCTTGGCGGATTCGTGGAAGTAGTCCCCAAGGAAATAGGACAGTACACACCCGGATCGGGGATCCGAGTGGAGAGGATCGACAAGATCGCCCTCCCCTCAAAGCATAAGGTAAGCAGTTAAAAAAATTTATTAAATTACAAGGAATGGTATTACCTGATTGCAAGACAGTAGCCAAGAGAATATTTGTTAGGAGGATTTGGGGTTCACAGTTTCATCCTTGTCTTATTTCAAATTTGTTTTTTACTAAATGAATAGAGTCTTAAGTTTTATTGACAATTGAAATAATTTAATATAAGTGCAAAAGAAAATGTAAGCCCTTTTTTATTGCAAATAACGTTACAATCTGACTTAAATGCTTTTTCGACGACGTATTTTGATGTTAGTGTTGACCAAACTAATATGTGAAAATTTGTACATATACAGGGTGTCTCAAAACGACCGCATAAACTCTGCACAGCTAGATTCCTCGTTGGGAGTACATAAAAACTGCCCAAAGAAGCGTTCCTGTACGATCCATAGTTTACGAGAAAAATACAAAAAATAAAGTATGACGTCACTGCCGGTGCAAGAAAAAAACACTTTATTGGACATATCAACAACAGTATTTGCATATCTTTCCAGACGGTAATGTTTAAAACGTTCGCCGCGCATATCGCGTCATGCATGCGCGCGCGCCATGGAATGACGTTAAGCCGACGTCGAACTCGTATTTTTAAAAGGCTGCATCTTGCAGCTACCGGTAGTCTTCGTATGGTGGCCATGTATTCCGTTCGTGACTACTGCGACATGTACCTAACTTTAAATCGTGCACAATTGTGTGTTTAAACATTATCGTCTGGAAAGATATGCAAATACTGTTGTTTATATGTATAATAAGGTTTTTTTTTTTTTTTTTTTTTTTTTTTTTTTTTTTGCACCGGCAGTGACGTCATACTTTGTTTTTCGTACTTTTCTCATAAACAATGGATCGTACAGGAACGCTTCTTTGGGCAGTTTTTACGTACTCCCAACGAGGAATCTAGCTGTGCAGAGTTTATGCGGTCGTTTTGGGACTCCCTGTATATTGCTGGATTAATTTAGACTCATGGTTGCCGCAGGGTTGTGGTTCATGAAGTTATTTCATCTTGTGCTACGATTGCAGCCTTACCAATTTTAAGAGTGAGGACTACCAGGTTAGGTCTGTTGTTCCAGGTGGTTCAGATGGAAGAGCGTTGGTGCGCTGAACAAAAGACCCAGGTTCGAACCCTAGCCTGGATACTTTTTCATTCTGTGGTTTTACGCCTTGTTAGCAATGTGAATAAAAGTTCACGTAATTAAATTTGTACATATGTTTTCAAATGTTTTATTGCCAAAAGTGTTTTTCCGGTAGCATACGTCGGAGCAGCTAAGTTTGTGGATATTTTAAACGACTTTCATTGCATTCTTTAAGAATTTGGGATACGCAAGTCTGACAATCTGTATCAAACTGTTGCAGGCAGTTTTTTTTTTTTTTTTTTACATTTTATTTTTACAGAGTTCCATTTCAAAAATTTTGAATGAATGTTACAGATTTCTTAGAAAATGTATTTATTTTTTCAGCATACTAACGGAATCATACAATAAAGATGTACTAGCATAGAATTTTCATTTTTGAATGATGGCCACCTTAATGCCATTTTTTATGGTCTTCCTAACAGAAATTTCAGAGTGACATCAAACCTTGGTGGTCCAACCATTGGGTACGGCCTTGCCAGACTGTACGGAACGAAGGGCTAAAACTGACAACTAACACTAACTTATCTTCATAGAATGAAATTAGTTATTTTAATATTAGAAGCATTATCATTTATTTCGACTTATCTTACCTTAGACAAAAAAAGGGCTTTCAAAACATTTAAAAATAGAAAAATTCAATCGGATTTTTTTTTAATTGTTCCTACACACATTATAACATTATTACTTTATGAGAGGATTTTTCTTACAACATTTGCTCAATGAACTAATAGTACGCGGATTAGGCCCTTTTTTTTTTTTTTTTTTTTTTTTTTTTTGCTCGATCGGATTTGAGATAAGTTCTTGCCCTATAGACAATAAATAATTTAATCCTTCTATATATATATAAAAGTAACGATCTGGAAATGGGCCAATGAAAATCTGCGTAGACACCGCGAAACGCATCTGATTGGTGAGAGCTTTCTGTTTTTACTTAGCGGGAATTGTGCTTGGCGAAAACCACGAAAGTAGAGTATTGAGATAGGATGGGCGGGGAAAGAGAAAAATCTTCTGCATTTCGATAGACTTCTGTTATTTTTCTTTTAGGGCTCGATGGTGAAAGTGGTTTTTACAGAAAGAAGATAATTTCCATATTAATATTTGGAAATTTTTCCAGAGAGAGACATTCGCCATGCGTACAATATTTCAAATGAAAATCAAATTTCAACTCAATCATTCAAACAATTCATTTTCACTAGGTTGACCTATACGCCTTTTAAGCAAATAATTTTTGAAATTTGATTTTCATTTGAAATATTGTACGCATGACGAATGTCTCTCTCTGGAAAAATTTCCAAATATTAATATAGATTCAATCGATGCTGGATTTAATTATGAGTCTGTGTTTGCCCATGTCGGTGGCTCACGGAAAAAAAAATCTATCTTGTGCTGCGTTTATAGACTTGCCAACCTGTAATAGTGAGAAGTTCCAGGCTGGGTATCATTCCATGTGGTTTAGTCGGTAGAACGTCAGTGCGCTATACTGGTGGCCCGGGATCGAGTCCCGGCATGGAATCTTTTTCACTAGGTTGGCCTTTGCTCCGTTTAAGGAAATAATTTTTGAAATTTGATTTTCATTTGAAAGATAATTTCCATTAACTAATGAGAAAGGGAAGGGGGATCATCTGCGTTTGGAATCTAAAAATTGAATGCACAAAAAATAAGGGATCGCGAAGCGATCCAGAATGGAAATGCGAAACAATTACGTTTAGGGTTGGCTAGAAAATAGAGATTGCTTCGCGATACCAAACGGAATCGAGAAGTGATTAAACGGAAACGGGGGGTTGGTGAGCGTAGCGAGCAGGGTGGAAGCCCCCCTTCCCCTAATAAAAGGAAACAAAACTTGTATGGAAAACTAAATCACTAAAAAACAAACGTTCTAACACACAATATATACAAATCAAGTACTGTGAAAATGAACAGACATATACGTTTCGTGAGTACTCACATCACCTGAGTTGATGTAACACTGATGAATGTTAATACTGAAAATGTGAATCCCAGTACTTACGAAACGTATACGTCTATTCATTTTCACAGTGCTGGATTTGTATATATTGTGTGTTCAAACATTGGTTTTTTAGTTGATTTAAAAAGTAATTTGCTTGCTGCCGTACAAAAACGAAGTTCTAGGTTAGAAATGCGAACAACAGATACCGCTTAGTCTCGTACTATTCTGAATCAAATGCGGTACACTTTACCTTCCAATATCGCTGAATAATGTTGTATGGACCGGATCCACTTTTATTTTGAAAGCCACCAATGTAGTGTCGTTTGAAGAAATGTCAACTTTTCTTCTTTTTCTTTTCGTAAAAGTGTAATGCATTTTGTCATTGCCTTCGCACAACTCATTATGCACAAATCCCTCTAGATTTTCCTTAATCTGCTGTCATTTAGAACTGAACCTATGTCCCCTAAGACCTTTAGACCGAAATCCCACTGTTCCCTTCAAAAAACCTCAACGCTATTATTTATTGGCAGTACCCTATTGGAACTAAAAGAAAGATACTTCATAAACCTTTAAAAATGTTAGCGACAATCTTTATTATAGAACTAGCTGTTTAACCCGTTCTACGCACGGGAGTTCATGAATTTAATTCTGAAACTAAAATTAAAAGTAAAATTTTGCCAAATTATCCTGTTGCTAATGGCAACATACGATAAAACAATATCTTGGGAATGAGGGAATAAATAGAATAAAAATTTTTGTTGATGTTTGCGATAAAATGTTATTCTTTATTTTTTAAAAAAGGTAATAATTAAGCGCAATTAAATAATCTCTAATTATTTGCAACGAGGTAAAAGAATTATCGTAATACCCGCTACAGCTTCTTAGTATTGCAGCTTTAATACGTAATAGTCATATTAAAGATTGTGCTCAGCTATCCTATGCAAAAAAGAATCGTTTAAAAATATTCAAATTGAAACGAGAAATTCGAAAATAACCTGCCCATAGGATTAACATTAGGAGCGTGTGTTTTCCAGTGAGTGAAGAATCCCCTGAGCCAAAAGTTCGTTAAAACTTTAAAAACTTAGAAAAAAGGAAGAAATTATGATAAAGGAGTGCGGTTTGCAAGAAAAGGGTTTACAAGGTACACAGATTTTTTTTAGCAGCAAAAAATAAAAAAATAATAAAAAAAATTACATGTCGAGGACGCTGACGACCCGAAACACAACGAACAGGTACTACGACACAATCTGGTTGTGTCGTATAATGTTCTGATAGTCATGTTGAACATTTGTTATTGGAAGAATAAATGAAGGAGCGTATTGTTGTCCTATTCATTGTGTTTCGGGTCATCAGCGCCCTCTACATGTAATTTTTTAACTATTTTTTCTGTTATAAAAAAATCTGAGCACCTTTTGAACCCTTTCTTGCAAACCGCATTCCTTTATCATAATTTCTTCCTTTTTTATGAGTTTTTAAAGTTTTAAGGAACTTTTGACTCACGCTGTATATAGATGGCACGGTTCCTCCCGGAATAGTTACCTACACTTTCATACATTTTGATTTTATATAAGCAGATGGATTGTTTAAATTATATATTAAACGTTTCTTGTAACAGTAATAACTATTTATCATTATTAATAAAATTGTGTTATATCTTAACCTTATTGTAACGGTTTTCACTTTTGATTTTGCCCCGTGAATCGGTTTAATTATAAACATTGAATATCTCTGGCACTATCCATAGAAACTCCGTGGAAATTTACATTTAGGTTAATTGGAATGGTTAGATTTATTTTACGACGTCAAAATTAGGTATTATTAATTAACATTCTGGAGATTGTTTCCAGTTGTATAGAAAGACGACGCCCTAAACCTCTTTTATTTATCTAACATTAAAAAAAACATAATTCTCTGACGAATGGTATTTTGGATTTTCTATGCGATAATTTGGCAATTTCGGTATCTGATTTTAGCGTGGGATGTTGGGTTTCTATTTTTGGTGGGCAGTAGATATATCGATTATATATGTGTTTGTGTATGTGAAAATTATACTAACGCACTGATTGAATAAGAAATGACTGAAAATTTCCGAAAAAGGTACAAATGAGATAACTGAGAACTGAACTTAATTCATCCTGCAATTATGTATTTATTAAGATAACATACGACAAAAAATATATTTGTCATTCTCTGTAAATATTTATTACAAAAATACTTTAAAGTGATTGGATCTCACAATGTTGTCTTTTTAAATTATGCGCTAGGTATCTGTTGAACTTGTACTTAACATTTTTTACATGAAATTTTCATAAATTATGTATTATATACCTATATTTTAAAATTGAATTTAAACTTGTTTGCCCACTCTAAAAAATGCATAGGAATATACTAATTAATAAAAAGACTTAATAGCAATACTTTCAACATTATTGTAAAAATAAAAAGTTTGATCCAATACACTGTAAAAAAAGTTGTGAATTTTCCTGCACTTTATGTTCTGATTTTCAAGCACAGCTGCAGTGAAAACTAATTCGAGCACCGATGCTGTGAAAACGAATTCAAGCAACAACTGAAGCAAAAATTGAACTCTTTATGTCACGTGCACCCCGCAGCCAGTAGCAATATAACTTTTCCCGAACTTGAGAAATTTTACAGCACTCTTGATGACAGCCGCCAGTAAGTTTTACAGCAACTGTGTTGGCAGCCTTTCCAGCACCTTTTGTTGTAAAATGCAGGATTTGGTTTTACATTGTATCTATTAATTTAGGATCAGGGTATTGTGCTTCTAGAGTGTTTGAAGAATGTTGGTAAAATACAATTTTTCTTTTTCAGATGAAAATCAAATTTCAAATTAATTGCTTAAAAGGCGCAAAGGCCAACACAGCGAAAAAGGTTCCATGCCGGGACTCGAAAGTGGGCCATCAGTAGTTTTTCACTATGTTGATATTTGCGCCTTTTAAGCAATTAATTTGAAATTTGATTTTCATTTGAAATATTGTAAGGCGAAATTTTCTATCTGGAAAAATTTCAAAGTATTAATATAATTTTTCTGTTAAAATTAAGATCGTTCAAGTAATCATACATTTTTCTAAGTCACTTTAATGAACAAAAACGTCTTACACTGTTAAAAAAATAAATAAATAAATAAATAAAAATATATGTATTTTACAACAAAAGGTGCGACTGCCAACACAGCTGCTGTAAAATTTACAATTTGCTGTCTTCAAGAGTGTTGTAAAATTTCTCAAGTCTGAGTAAAGTCGCGTTGCTATTGGCTGCGTGATGCACGTGATAAGAAAGAATTCGATTTTTACTTCCCTTTTGCTTTAATTCGATTCACAGCATCGGTGCTTGAAAAAATACAACAGAAAGTGCAAGAAAAATCACAACATTTTTTTTTCTTTTTTACAGTGTAATTATTTTTTACTCTCAATACTCGGACATATTTTTTATCTTAAACTTAATAAAAGTACTTTATTTTATTAAAATGTTTTTGAAATACGGCTTTAAAGTATGTGCTTTCGAGAAATGAAATGTCAAATATTATGATTTTTTTTTATTTTTGAAAAGTCGGATTTCTCCTTAAATCTATATATAAAATGTAACGATTTTTGAAAGGCTTTAATTGTTGATTTGTAGAACGCAATTGGTAATGCAAATGTAACATGTCGCTATAACCACCTTAAACACGATGTTTATTGAAGATTATGCGTATAGCACTTTTATTTATTGTAGCGAAAATTACTTGAGTAAAATAGTTCTAAAAATGAAATTGAGGAAAGAACATGTGACGAAAATGAGAAATCTTGAAAAAAAAACTTTTTAAATTAATTTTTCGATGGATTTATCCATATTTTAATTATTTTTCAGGTATTACATCTGATTATAAATAAATTGAGGTTTTGGCTACCGCTATCTGCAAAAGGTTTTGTATGTTTGCAGGCTAAATATGAATATTTTTGCCCTGTATTCTTAAATAAATAACTCTCCACTCCCTAATAATGACGAATATTAACATCTGTGGCAACCAGTACTATAAATAGTTTAAATAATGTTCGCAGTAATATATTATTAGTCCCGACGATTTATACTATAAAATCTGCCATACAATTTTTTCAAGCAGTCAGTTAAATAATATTACTATTTTGACAGTATTTGTCAAAGATTGTACTATCAATAAAATGATGTATTATTTTAAATACTATTACTATTATAAATAGTTTAAATGGTGTTCGCAGCAATATATTATTAGTATCAGCAGAACTAAGCTTACTATCGCTTATTGACGAGTCATATAAAATCTGCGATACAATTTTTCAAAACAGTAAATTAAATAATTTTCCATGTATGACAATATTTATCATATATTATATTATCAACAAAATTATGTATTATTATAAATACTTTTCGTATAAATAGTTTAACCCTTTATGTACTGAATTATGAATTCATGAAAACTTTGTGTTCTAAAGCATTTTTCGTGAATTTTTGAAACTACATTAGAAGATTTACATAATCGTTTAATAAATTTTAGAAGGATTTTAGAAGGATTGAAGGATTTAGAGGGATTAATTAAATCTGAATTTATAGGGATTTTGTATAATATTTATAACCTCACTCAAATCTTTTATTTCAAATATTTTTCTTAGTACTTTGTGGAATTAGGAAACGTACAAATATAATGTTCTTACAATGGAAGTATAGGAATATTTCCGAATTGAAAAATCCCCCCCCCCCAACTCCATGAAATCTGAAAATAAGCAAAGGCAAAAGAAATCATCCTTTTAAAAATAGTTTTATTTTGCGTAACCAATAATGCTTTTGGAACAAGATAAAGTAACGTATCTATAATTCATTCTAAAGTGTATTACAAATTAATGGATGTATTAAATGAATTTTATAACACGAGTTATTTTTTATGTTACTTATAAATACCGTCAGTGGATAAAGGGTTAAGTGGTGTTCGCAGTTAATATATTTTTAATATTAGCAGAAGTTTTCTATAGATTATTGACGATTCGTATAAAACCAGTCATAGTATTTTTTTTAAAGCAATAAATTAAATAATATGCCACATACGGCAATTTTTTATCAAATATTATATTATCAATAAAATGATGTGTAATAAAGCCCCCTAGAGATTATGAAAATTTTAATAAATATTTTGTAATTTCTTCACCTATTAAATGCATTCGAGCATAGAACTTTCGTATCGAGCCAAACTGCTTTCCCATTTAAAAATCCTCCCTAAAACAAGTGTAAAAGAAGTGATGGAGAGTGACAGTGGCGGAATTGATTAAATTTACCCGAGTGTATCTCGCCCCTTGGGGGGAAGATAGATTGGAGCAGATTGAATTGCGAGAAGAATTGGTTCCAAACGAGCCCATTTCGACGCAAAATTATATCACAACCACACCCAAACACCCTGCTCACGCAACAACCCCCCAGCTCAACATTTTGTTGCTCCTGTCGGTGGAGATGATTACATTACCCGGCGGAGAAGTCTTCAAATTAGAACTCATTTTTAGGTAGTATCTATAGGATTACGACTAGACTGTTGCGCGGCTGTTTTAAGAAAAGAAGACGATGTTTTATTGGATTTAAATAGCATTACAGTAATAAGTTTAGAAAGGGAAAAAAAAGTTTTTTTTTTTTTTTTAATAGATGATGATGATAATCAATGAACATATGCTGAAAATATATTGTATAGTCGCGGAAAAATAAAGTAAACACCCCTACTAACTCTGAAACAAATTACAGTAGAAAAATGTCACTAGTACCAAAATATACGAAATAAAGTCTAGTTTTAAATTATGTATAAAAAATTGCTTAGAGGGGCATCTACAAATCAAAACCAGCCCAAACTTTGTTTGTTTCAATGGCAACACCCAATTTTGAATTTTAAAACTTTGGTTTAAAGAATGCCTCGATACGAAATTTCAAGTCATTTGAATGATAAGTTTTTGAATTATAAACATTCAAAATTTAGAGCTTCTAATGTCAAATTACATTTTTACATTTTTACTAATATCTCCTGAATTTATCATTCTAATGTGATCATTTTTTGTGTAGTTATAATACTAAAAAACTCAAACATAAATACATTTAATTTGTATTTTAAAAATTTTATAATGTGAATTATTAAATTAACATTGTAAAAAAAAAATGTAAATTTCAACCTATAATTGGAAATAAAGTCTACTTTTAAATGATGTATAAAAACTTTGCTTAGGAGCGCATCTACAAATTAAAACCAGCCCAAACTTTGTTTTCTTTAATTGTGACACCCAATTTTGACAATATATTTGAAACCTTTTATTCAAACTTCTTTTAGAAACGAAATTTCAAGACATTTGGATTATAGTTTGGAACGTTTTTGAATTATAAAGATTTAAAATTTACAGCTTCTAATGTTAAATTACATTTTTATGTTTTTATTAATATTTCCTGAAATTATAATCCTAATGTGCTAATTTTTTGTATGGTTATAATACTAAAAAAACCCAAACATAAATACATTGAATTTACAATTTTTATAATATGAATTATGAATTCATACATTAACATTAGAAAAAATTATGAATTGCAACCTACAGTTTTTTTGATGGGTTTATATTTATTAGGTCCTGCTTTATGTGGATGAAAAATTTCATTTTTTTAAAGTAGTTTTCAAGTTATGTTTAAAATACATCAGTATAATGGTTTAAGGGGTCGTCCATGATGTTCAGAAAAGCATAATTGGAAAGCGTTCGTTACCCATTTTATTGAAACATTTGGGTTTGAGAACAGTCTAAAGATATTAAATAAGTAAAATGTTCCTATTGGCAAGAAATAATACATTAATAGAAGTGACTTAGTGATTCTGTATCATTTCAACGATCGAGTACCTAAGTTTAATTTGGATATAGTCCCTAAAACACGCTCATTCTAAAATAATTAATTTTCCTGAAACTAATCGTACGAATTTCATGCATATGGGCTAATTTAACCCTTTATCTACTGATGGTACTTATAAGTACCATTAAAATAACTTGTTAGAAAATTCATGCAATACATCGATTAGTTGTAATATAGTTTAGAATGAGTTATAGATGCATTACTTTATCTTGTTCCAATAGCATTATGGGTTACGCAAAACAAAAATATTTTTAAAAAGATGATTTCTTTTGCCTTTGCATCTTTTCAGATTTCTTGGCATTGGGTGGGGTGGGGGCGGGCAATCCGGAAATATTTCTATATTTCTATTGTAAGAACATCATATTTGTACATTTCCTAATTCTGAAAAATACTAAGAAAAATATTTATAATAAAAGATTTCAGTGGCGCACAAATTGCACAATATATAAAATATTGCGCAATATTTATAAATAATGCACAAAATTCCTATAAATTCAAATTTAATGAATCCTTCTAAAATTTATTAAATGATTATGTAAATCTTCTAATGTATTTTAAACAATTCACGAAAAATGCTAAAGAAAATAAAATTTTGATGAATTCATAATGCAGTAGATAAAAAGTTAATTGAAGTTGTAGAATTTATTTCTGGTGTCAAAATATAAACAAAGTTTGTGTTTGTTTTGATTTTTAGATAGACCCCTAAGAAATTTTACTTACAACATTTTAAAGTAGATTTTACTTCCAATCGTTCGGTACCAGGCACTTTCTTCTACGATAATTTCTTGCAGAGTTAGTACAGTAGGGGGTGTTTATTTTTTTTTCCCACGAACGTTTATTGTTACCATCAATCACCTGACTGGATAGTTGTGATGTTAAGTGCGACATACCTTTTCGTATATTTATCTATTATATTAAAATCTGATCGTCTGTTTCTAATTCACAACTACTCTTTCTCAGAAAAGTAGAATTTCTGGAAATTTCAAAGTGGCAAAATTGGAAATTTTTGAAAAATTGATTTCTTAGAAATGTTTCTCTAAAACAAAGTTATATTTTCTTAAAAATATATAAAATAATAAACATTATTTAAATTTATCACACTTAAAAAAAAAAAAAAAAAAAAAAAAAAAAAAAAGATTTACTTTACTACATGAATATATTACAAAAAAGTAAAAATCAGCCATCTTTTAAAAGTTTAGTCTTTTAAGTTGAGAATTTTCACAGTAGTTTTACTTGCTTTATTTAGCACCATTGTTTGTAATATATTAAGTCTCTATTTTAAAGACTTTTCAGTTGCATTTGTTTTTGCCGGTAGATCTAATTTAACAAATAAATACTAAATCTTGTAAGTTTGAACCAATTTATAATATTACATTATTTTTCTTTCTTGTAATTATAATTTTCATTTCCTGCGTATTTAGTTTTGGCATATCTTTCCAGTCTAAAACCAAACAAAAACTAGGTTTTAGTTTCAGATTCTTAATATAAAAGTAATGTATATATATATATATATACATATATTTTAAAGGAAAGTTTTAAAGCAAGTAGATTTTTGCATATTTATATAAAAATATTTTAAAACTAAATTGTTCACAGAAAATTTCGTACATTTCCATCTCAAAGTTTTTTTTTTTTTTTTTTTTTTTTTTTTTTTGTATGCATTTATAATAAAAAAAATTAGATATGTCTAGGAGGTGTCCACTATTCAGAAGTAAAAGCGTACAAATATCTCAGAGTTTGGAATTGAAAAAGTATTCGCTAAATGGAGGTGTCCGCTTTCCGGAAGTGTCCGTTATGAAGACCTCATTACATACAGATTTTTATCCTGGAAAAAATATTTTGAAAATATTTTTGGAAAAAACGTATCAATCCAAACCTAACTCGAAACCGACCCGAACACGAGACAGTGAAAGTCAACCAGACCCGGAACAAAAACAGTAGAAGTCAACCAATCCGCAACGAAAAAGTATAGCAACCCGACCCAATGCAGGACTCTAGCTTCCACCAGCGATTGGCACTTATCGACCTCTTCACCCCGTCCTTCGCCGAATTTTTTCAAACCATTTACACATACACACACAATGAAAAAGGTCAACAATTTTTATTTATTATCAAACTATGTAAGATACTTTCGGTTTAAAGCCTCTCTCAATTTGATGCCCCTTGACAGCGGTGCCCGGAACGGCCACCTCCTTTGCCCCGCCTTCCTCTAGCTACGCTACTGCAATGAACCACTGATTCTGGACACCAACTAGTGTGGAAAGAGAAGAGGAATTCGTTCAAATCCCCAGAATCTTTAGAAATTGGACAGGTGTGGTAGTGAAGTAATTGTGTGGGCGTTTATCGAACATAATATCAGAATTCTGCTAATCTTATTTAAAGGAGGCACAGTGACGTCACAATGGTATCTTACAGATGTTCTCCAGGGTGACATTCTTGTTTGCCGTAGTACAGTTAGTCCAGAATTTCGGTTCATGGATAACAATACCCGTCCACGTAATGCGTCCCTCACAACTAGCGGGGATCCATATTGTGCGTATGATACATTCTGCTTATTCTTTGTATCTAAATCCTATAGAGAACGCCTGGGATCGACTCGGTAGATATATTGATAAAAAAAAAACTGAACTGTGTTCATACCGTATAGGAACTCAAAATAACCTTGAGATACGAATAGGTCAAAATTGTCCTTCTAAAGTTCTAAAAATAAGGTTCTTTCCATCTGTTTAGTGAATGCATGAACAAATGACGCCCAATGGTCATCTATGTCCGGGAGAATATCCTCCCATCTAACGGAATACTATCTGTTCTTATTTTGAGCAGAATGAGCTTTATAACATTTGAAAATTGTTAAAAAAAAGAATATTTTGTTCTTTTACGCATTTTAATTTGCCATGCAGTAATATCTGTATCTTTTGCATTATAAAGATACATCAGAATCTGTATTAATTGCATTCTAAGCTACATTATTTTAAACAACCTCAACAGTTGTGCAACAAGAAAGCGTAGTAAAGAAATACCCAATTTTACTCTTTCAAGAATAGTCCCAATGGTTGTCGTCATAAACTTGTTATGCTGTGTTTACATTATAGCGTAACCTTCTCGCCAAGTCTCAAGATCTGCGAAGCACAGCTTTCGCAGCCAATCAGCGTGTTTATCCATTGTTTTTACGTCGCCGCTGATTGGTTGTATCTTATGATTTAAGGACTGGAACGCCAATGCCTAGGACCGTAACACCATAATGTAAATGAACCTTTACCTAATTTCAAAAACGTCCAGTCCATCTTTGGACATTTTTGTAGGATATCTCCTAGCTATGTTATAATATTTTATGTCTTTTCACTATTTTCCACAGAATAAAAAAAAGCTACTTCACGTTTTCATGTCATACCGCTATATATGTTTGTATTTTTTTTTCCCTTATTCTTCAATGATTTTCGTGTCAAGAATCCTATTGCACTTCAGAATAAAAATTCTGGTTTATAATTCTACGCTTTCTTTGGAGAACCTAAAAACTAAACCATGAAAAGATATTTTGTGAATGGCCGTTTGTTTCAAATGGATTTGAAGCAGGGCATAAAAATTAATGAAAAGGAAGAAGTCGACATTCGAAAGACCGCTCGATTTTATTTTTTGAAATTCGAAGCGAAAAGATTTCTTTTTTTCTCACATGAAATGCCTTTCAGGTTTTAAAGAAAGAAGTCGGTTTGGTTTAAAATCTTTTTCTGTTACTTTCATTTATTGGTAAAACAATGAAATGCTTTAAAACGAGAAACTACGGGAAGATATTTTTTCGTGACATTTTTGAATTGCAAAGAACCCAATTATGGTTGAAAATATTCGTTTTAGTTTCAGTTAAAAAAATAAATTCTTTGTTGACAGAATCTTCAGTGTTTTGAAAGAAGGTAACAATGAAATTTGATTTTGTCACGTATGAACGTTTTGAAATTTCCAAACAGTCATTTGATAAAAATTCTGGAAGTGCGCGAGTCCGAAGTAAATTTCATTTGTAATTATATATCCACATAGAGCATAATATGGAATCATGTGTACTCTTAAAAAATCTAGGCTGACGCTACTTGACTTAAACACTTTATTGAATACCGCACGTTCAAATAATAAGGGTCGATCGTTATTCTTATTATAAGTGTAGTAATATTTACAAAAACTTTTTTAAAAAATTTGTCCTTGTGTCCTGCAAGTAATAGTTAGAAAAACGTAGCCCATAGTTTAACCCATTAATGCCTGTCGTCCCACTTTTGGGACGCTTCGAATTTTCATAAATTTGTTTAATTTCATTTTTCTTTATAACACGAAAATTATATGAAATAATTATTTATAAATGTCTTTATCTGTTACCGAGAGATGACAGCATAAGATGGATATTTATTTGCTTAAATGAAGGCTTTTTTCGAAGTTTACAGATTTTTTATTTTTTAAGATGGCGAAATGTAAAAAGTAAGTTTATTTATGTTTTTTCTATCAAGGATACAAATAAATAAGTCACAATCTTAGGTTGTAGGCTTCTTTGATATACGTATATTTTTAAATTGTGAAATTACATGTTCAAGCCTATTTTTTGTGCATTTTTGTAACGTACAAAATATAGGTCCCGTAAGCCAAGGATTTGGGTTCGATTCCCGGGATAGGCATTTTTTCACTCAGTTGGAAATATTCAATTCGTGTTGGAAAGTGTTACATAATCCATGCTGGACGCATGATTTTTTCGTTCTTTTTATTATTACTCGTTGATACGCTCGGGTATGCACAGACTCATTGAGAAACTGCACGAAATGAAAAAAAAAATCTGAAAATTGAATAGAAAATCGTGAAAAATTCAAAAATCTCTGTTCGAATTCACTTTATAAAAGAAGTGAGCAAATTTTATTATATTTGGCTAGAAGTTTGAAACCGAATTCCTTTTATTAATGTGCAAAAATCGTAGCAAAATACGAAAAAATGCTAAAAATCGCAGAAAAAAAGGTCACTAAATTTTCAAAAATCACAGAGGATAATATTTACTGTAGCGAGTTAAAACATTCTAGTTAGAATTCTTTCACGAATAGGAGAAAATCGCCAACAACCCCGCTGCTAAAAATGCTACAAATCGCATAAAATTCGCTAAAAATTCAAAAATCGTGGAGGAGAAATTTACAATATTAGGCTGAAAGTTTGAAGCCGAATTTCTTTTACGAATATCAAAACATCGCTTCAAAATAGGATAATCTGTAAAAATTTCATAAAAAATCATAGAAAATGAAAAATCACAGTACGAATTCTGTACAACCTTATCGGAAATAAAACAAAAATATCTATATTGGACGTAACTAATGGACCTTTGAGTTTGTCAAAGCCATCGAAAACATCGCGTTTTTTTAAGTACCAAAAACACAAATAATATGCAACTAAGATTTTCTTTCCTTTCTACCTAAAAAATATATTCTTAACTACACAGTCCAGAAAAATAAATGTTGTATATACAAAATTAATATTTAAATTTTAAATTTAAAAATTCATCTCAGTAATGTGGGAATTAAAATCATTAAGTGCTGCGCGCATGATAAAAATCTAAATTGTGCATATAAAAAGCAATTTTTGAAGAAAATAGAACCATAAAACACCTAAATTTAAACAAAAATATACAGAAAAGTTTTGTAATTTTAGCACACAAAAAAATTTTAAAAAATTTCTAATTTTTTTCACATTTTCTAAGTGCAAAAAAATAAACAACCGAAATATGTGACTTTTTTTGTTGTTGTTTTAGCATGAAGGCTATAAAGAAACGCATAATTGGTGACTTTTTTTAAAGCTGTAGCTCATATAGTTTGAAAGTAACAATGCGCACAAACTCCAAATTTACTAACCCATTTATGCCTGAATTTTTGTTTTCTCAAATTTGTTGGTAAAATCACGTTAAAATGTTTCAAAATGAACTGGAAAAATACTAAAAAAAAATTACGCTAAAATATTTTTGTATTTATTTGATAAAATGTAAACGTACTCAATATGAGAATATCCATATATGGAAAAACGCATAATTGTATGTTTTGTCTAAATTTATGTAGATTAACCTTTTAAATTGTATATTATATATAGTGAAACCTCCCTGTGCGACCCCCTCCATTAAGCGACCACCTACCTGAACGACCATTTTTTCATGGAACGAAATTTATTCCCGTAGGTTCAATACTAATTTTACCTCTATTCAGAGACCACCCCAGTTGAACTCCCTCCATGAGCGACCCATTTCTTTGAAGAAAAATGAAGCAAATTCCGTTTCTTCCTGAGCGCTTGAAGAAGTTTTTATTAAAATTATAATTTCGGAGAGCGCATTATTCATCAAATTTCTAAACTAAGTTTAGAATTTTTACTTATTCCGGTAACTTTTAAGTGTTTAAACCGCTTTGTGCCTTTTTAGGTAATGAATTTAACTGCAACGACAAATTAAGGATAACGGTCCATAAACTCCCCTGTCCTATTCTGTCAGGAAACTCTCAAAGAAGTAGATAAATTAATGAAATCGTCATTATTTGTACCGTCCAAAAAAAAAAAAAATTGCATTTATTTACTGAACTTTGAAAGAAAAGTTATAGAAGATAAAATTGTAAAATCAAAGCAAATGTCAATGTATTCATTTTTTAAACTCTGCAGTAATTAACGTATGTAATTAACTTTTGTTTTGATACTTAAATTTTCATATTTTTCCTAATGTGAAAAATAAATTTTAGTAACATTGTTACCTATTTTCAACAATTAAAATCTATATTTAAACATGACCTCCATGAAGAGACCACCTCTCGGAGCGACCCATTTTTAATGGAACGGAACGTGGTCGCTTTAAGGAGATTTTACTGTACTATAATTAGTATTTTTATGATCAATTAAAAATATATATTTATTTCTTTACAGGGGCTAATTACATTATAAGTATTATTAATAATAATTTAAGAATAATCGTATTTGAGGCTAAAAAACAATTCATTTCAAAATCATCTTGAAAAGGACTTTACATAAATAACTGTCCTCAAAATGGCTAATAGAAATATGTACACATTTTCCTCTAGTGTCCTATATTTTGTACGTTACAAACATGCATAAAAAGTAGTCTTGAACCTATAATTTCGCAATTAAAAAAAAATACGTATTTCAAAGAAATCTACAAACTAAAATTATGACTTATTTATTTGGATCCCTGATGCAAAAAATACAAATAAACTTGCTTTTTACATTTCGCTATCTTGAAAAATGCAAAATCGATAAACACCGAAAAAGGCCTTCATTTAAGCAAATAAACATCCATTTTATGCTGCCATCTCTAGGAAATAGATAAAGACATTTATAGACAATTACTTCATACAATTTCCATGTTGTAAAGAAGAAGAAAATTATAAAAAGTTATTAAAATTCGAAACGTCCCAAAAATGGGATGCTAGGCATAAATGGGCTAACCTGAAAACAAAAAGTTAAACATTTCTATATTTACGAGGCTTCGATTGTACTCACCGCTTATAAATGATTATAACTCAAGAAATAATCCAGATTTTTGAATGAGGTTTTTTTTCTTTCATATTGTTGAGAAATTTAAAAAATCCCTAAAAATCAGAATAAAACAAAAACCAAAAATTGACTTATTTACAAGTTTAAAGGTTCTGTGCCCCCTTAAAAATAGAAACCGGATTCTTTTTACTAATATGGAAAAATCGCTACGAAGCGCAAAAAAATGAAAGAAAAGCCGATAAAAAAAAAGTCAAGAACTGGTTTCGAGGGGTATAACTTCAGATATGCAGGCACCGGATTCCCATAAATGAATGATGGATTTTAAAATTCAAGCAAACGGTAACAAATATTTAAAAAATTCTTGGAGGAGGTTTATGTATAATGTCCGGAGTTTTTGTTTACTGTTATTCTTGATTTTAGTTCGAATTTCAAACAATAGATGGCGCTTGAGAAGTAGGTGCTGATTCCAGACTCGCTTTTTGGTACTTCGGGATCCATTCAAAACCTTTTAATCTCCTTTTTAAGCATGGTAGAAGAAAAAGGCCGAAAAATCGAGCCTGGATTTAGCGCTTATTGCTTGCAGCGCCGTCTATTGATGCTATTTATTTATAACTAAAACTGGGAATCGCAGCGTAAAAACTCCTGACATCTTACATAACCCTCCTGCACAAACTTTTTTTAATATCCGTCACCGTTTGTTATTGAATTTTAAAATCCATCATTCATTTTTGGGACACCCGGTACATCCCTGCTAACTAGTGTAGCTCTGAGCTTTCTTTAGCTCTTCAGAACACATGTGTTCTGAATGTGTGCAGCACACAGGTACACTTCACGCGCTATCTTCTATGTTTATTAGTATAGATTTGTTTGAACTCAGTGAATATAGCCCTAGTAATTCAATAAAAACAAATTAGGCTAATGTCTAAATTAGTCGCGATGCATGCAGAAATTGAATAATACTCCAGTTAATTCGTCAATAAATGTCTGTATCATAGCAGTGAAACGAGCTTTCAATTCATTCATTTCATTTGCAAAACAGCTCATTTAAATTCGTCTATACACCCATTAAAGTACCTTAAACAGCCCAAATAATGGCTATTATGCGGGTCATAATGCTTTTCGTACTGATTTCAGTCTGTACTTAAACCGATAATCTCCGTCGTTCCATTTCTCGACTTATGAAACTTATTTTCACACTTACTAAACTAAAATCGACCATCATTTAGCGAAAAAAATCTAATATAATTTTTTATATACAGTAGAACCCCGCTAATCCGAAATAATTGGGACCGGTGCCTGTTCGGATTACAAAAAATTCGGATTAACCGAATTTCCGACAAAAATAGAAAAGAAACAGATGCGTGCTAAAAAAATGTATGTTATTAGTACTCAGTAGTACAGTAAAATCCTATTATCTGGCATACTAAGATCCGGCGTGTTGGATAATTCGTCACGACTTTCGGAAAAAATAGTATTTCTTGTTTAACACTCTTGATGTTTATAATAATCCATTGGAACTTCAGAATGATTAATTACGTAACAACCCATTACAAACACTTCAAAATTGCGAATCTATAAATAACTCAGTCACCACTTCAACGAAGGGGGGGGGGGGGAGGAGAGGAAACATTTCTGTAGATAATTTGCGAAATCTAGTTGTTGAAAGGAAAAATAAATCTTTATCATCTGAATTAAATACTTTTTGCGTTTTAGAAAAGCATTTTATAGTGACTGGCAAACAAACTGATATTCGAGATATTTTAAAGATGTCTTCTACGAGTATGTCTACAGTGCAAGTTTTCATTTTATATTCGAGTACATATGTTGTACGTTTATATTATTGAGAATTTTTTTTTTATTCTATTCAGTTTATTCTATTCATTTAACCTGTTCAAGTATAATTTTCGAAAATAAAATCGGTTCGGATTAACCGGAATTTCGGATTAGCGGCTTTCTACTATATTTTACATTCATTTGAAGATGTTTCGAGTACAGAAATCTTCGTTCTCTTTTGTTTCGTTAAAACTAAACGTTGACGTTAAATTCGGAACTCTATTTGCACATTGACATAACAGAACCGCAGTTGAACTCAGATTTTGACTCACTTTGAAGTTTTTGGTACGTAGGACTATCTAAATACGTGCGTGGTACAGGGTGATCGAAAAGTCGCGCAATCCTTGAAAAAAATTGTTTATTAAAATGCAAACATGACTCAAATTAAAAATATAAACTAAATTAAAAAAAGTAACAATACTGAGACACGACACTGGGGCGAAAATTAACATTGTTGCAGAAGATATTGAAAATGTAACCCTTTTTCTCGGATACAAAAACGCATGCGTTTTTTCAAATTTGAGAACACTTTTCCCCATGTTGGAATACTTATTTTTTTTATCTCATGTTTAGTGTTTGTTATCAAGTCAACGATGGACTGCGGATTGTTCTCAAAAACATGCGCTTTTAGGTGAAAACAAACCTTATCTGAAAAAAAATTGAACGTGAGGTTCAAAAAATGAGTGTTCGAACATTGAGAAGAGTGACCTCAAATTTGAAAAAACGCATACTTCTTTGTATCCAAGGAAAAAGGGTCGCATTTTCAATATCTTCTGTAAAAATGTTAATTTTCGTCCAGTTTTGTGTCTCAGTATTGTTGCTCTTTCAATTTAATTTGTGTTTGTAGTTTGAATCATGTTTGTATTTTAGTAAACAAAATATTTTTCAACGGTTGCGCGACTTTTCGATCTACAGTATGTTGTACTTGTCTGATCCAAGTACCATATGGCATAGGAAGCTTTAAAGAGAGCTTTTTTCGGGTGAAAATATTGATTTTTTCTTTCATTTTTCCATTCCCTATAATCTGTAGATTACCCCTCTAAAACGATTTGAGCAAACTCGAAGTCCTTGTAATTATTTAATCCCTTGAGTACCTAAGATGCTGCTGAGACTCGCCATGCAATTAATTCAAAATTACTGAAACTGGCGACTTTTTTTATATTCTATTCATATCACTAGTTTTAAAATATTTTATTTAGGTAGATTTTTCTTGGAAATTATCCTAGAAATGCATCATAAAATTTCTGGTTTTAAAAACGTGGTATTAGAATTAAAAAAAAAAAAATAATTACCAGCTGCAGTAATTTCTAATCAGAGATAAATTCGTGCCCAAGGGGTTATTACTTGAACGTAAGGGAACTTAGCGGATCTAAAGAGAAACTTATTAGTTACTAGAATATATAAACCATACATTAAAAATAACAAAAAAACCCGGATTTTCATATTAGCACAGTTGTATTTGAGGATACAATAGCGATTTTAAAACAGCAGTAATATGTAGAAACGCTGTCCCACACTAGAATATAAACTGTACATTAAAAATAACAACAACAAAAAAAACCCCCATATTTTCATATTAGCATAGCTGTTTTAATTTGAGGATACAATAGCGATTTTAAAACAGCAGTAATATGTTGAAACGCTGTCCCACACTTGATATGGACCCTTTAGTAAGTTTAAAAATATCCACATTTTAAACATCCTACCTAAGTAAGCTGACTGCTTTTAATAGGTTTAAATATCTCCACATTTTAAATCCTAGACATAAGTAATCTGCCCAGAGCCATTCCGTGAAAAACAGATAAAATGTTCTTAGTGTGACACTTACATAAATACCTATATTTATTAACTCAAAAGTTGTTAAAATATCAACTATTAAGTTAAATAATGCTATAAAAAGTGATAGAATATCTTTATTAAGACTTACGATCGTTTCATCGCACAATCGGCGACATTTTCAAAATCAATCATAATAGAAAATATTTTCACATAATTTAAAAACAATAACAATAACAAACGTAAACAATGTCACGAGACATGAAGCATAATGAAAATATTGCAACCATAAAATAAAATAAAAATTAAATTAGCTATTTGCGAGCGTGGATTAATTTTCACATAATTTAAAAACAACATGGTAAACAATGTCACGAGACATCAAGCATACTGAAAAACATTGCAAAACATAAAATAAAATAAAATTAACTTGGCTATTTGCGAGTGTGGATTAATTTTTACTATTGTTTCTGCAATTACTTAGTATCTCTTTCCAAATTCTAGGTAAATCAAGGGACACAGAATCATTGCAAATATTCTCTTTGCGTAAAAATATTTCAATTGATTCTCGGACTATGGATGGTAAATAAAATCTTGATGGATAAATTAACTTGCTATTTTTAAATTCAATCTGTAAAGGTTCTTCGCTGCATAATCTGGCCAAAGCTGTGGTTCTTCTATTGTATTTGATGTCTGCTATATGTTCTTTGATTCTAGTTTTAAGTTTTCTGCTTGTCATACCTATATAAAACTGCTTTGTTCCATCTTCTTTGGTGAAAGGTATTTCGTATACTCCTGCTAATTGGTTGGACTCAATTTGATCTATTTTCTTGCATACTATATTTTTTATTTTCATGGATGGTTTTGCGACTAGGAAGATATTGAATTTATTGAGTTTATATTTTAAACGTTCGAAGAAACCAGGAAAATATTGTAAAGTGGATAACGTGGAATTTTGAGGCTTGAAATTTCTTTTCTTTTTGTTCTTCAAGCTCTTAATTAATTTTTCTATGGTGCTTTCTTTGTATCCATTGTTTCTTGCAATATCATATATTTTATTTATTTCGTTATTTAAATGTTCAGGGGTACAAACTGTGAAAGCTCTCTGAATAGAATGTCTAAATGCAGAAACTTTGTATGAAAAAGGTGCTTGCGCATTATTAGGGATAATGGATGGACGGGCTATGAGCTTTCTGTACACGGTGCGCCTTATTCCTTGGTGCGTCTTGATTAATAATACATCTAAATACGGTAGCGTACCATTTTCTTCTATTTCTTATATAACTTAATTTGTTTATAAGTGATTATTATACATGTTTTTATATCAACTATACATTAAAAGTAACGAAAACCCCTAGATTTTCATATTAGCCTAGTTCTTTTAATTTGGGGATTTAATAACATTGTCAAAACAGCAATAATATGTAGAAAAGCTGTCCCACACATGACATGGAATACCCCAGAAATTTCATATAGTAAAGGAAGTAAAATACGAACCACAAAGGAATAAGTTACATTTTATTAAATACAATTCTGGCTAAGTTAAATACGAACCACAAAGGAATAAGTTACATTTCATTAAATACAATTCTGGTTAAGTTAAATAATGCTATAAAAAGTTGTAAAATATCTTTATTAAGATTGACGAACTTTTCATCGCACAAACGACGACATTTTCAAAATCATTTATAATAGAAAATATTTTCACTTATATTGTAATTATATCATAAATGATTTTGAAACTGTCACCGTTTGTGCGATGAAACGTTCGTCAATCTTAATAAAGATATTTTATCACTTTTTATAACATTATTTAACTTAATCTGTTTATAAGTGATTATTATACACGTTGTTATAGAATTCTGGTTCCAAGTGGATATTTCGAAAACTATTGAATTGCATCACATACTTTGTATTCCCTTTTATAAAAATATATATTAATGTCAAAATCAAACAATCAAAGTACTACTATAAATATTCCTTACACTTTCCCCACTTCGCTTGATACTTTATATTTCCTTTAATGCATTAGTCATCCGTAAATACACATTACTCTAAAAACAATTTGCCTTCGTCGACACTGTTTGAAAGCGGAGTAACAACTCAGTAAAGATTGCCTCTGTCCAAATAAAACAACTCTATTCTCACGTCTCCCAAGCATTATTAAAACTCTAAAAGGATAAATAAACTGCTTAAAATTCGTTTTCAAACATGGTGTTCCGAGGGATAACCTCGAGATGACGTCGTTTTGACGTCACCCATGGCTGGAGGCCGTAGAAAGATGTGGATCTAGGGATACTTGCGTCAACAGCGACTATTTGTATAGGGCAAACAGAATACGGGAGTAGAATCCCGTGTTTGTAGATCGGACGAACAGAAAAAGAATCTCAACTTGATTGACGTTAGATTTATTTGAATCTGCACTCACACATCTTTCACAAGGTTACATTTTGAAAGTAATCAATTGGCGTACTGTTCGATTTTCTGTCATTAACTTGGACAAAAGTATTTAGTATTTTTTTCCTTATAACGTTTAAACTCTTCGGTCCCTGGGTCCCCATGCGGGGACCTCACTTCTTTGCCTTATGAAAATTAAAATGTGCGATTTTTGTACATTTTCACATGACTTCTTAATAGCTGAATGTTTTCTACGTTCAAAGCAAACGAATAAATGGCAGCATCCAAGCTGATTTCCACATAAAATAAATGTTATTTTCATCTGACTTTGCAAAATGCCTAAAAATGCCCAAAAGACAGTATGACCAAGAAAGTGAGAAATTTTCATAAGTATTTAACTTAAATCTTTTTCGATAAAAAATTTTGAGTATTTGTAGATTATTTACCTGTTTAAAGTTCTTAAATTTGTGATTTCGTTTATTTAGGTTCATGGTTATTAAATTGATGTTTTTAAAGGGTTTGTAGTTTTAGATCCATATTTTTGAACCCAAATTACGAAGCGCCTTAAGGATCCATTTCAGAAAATATATTTTTCTGTCATTTACGATGTTATTTTGTTTGGAAAAAACAATGAATAAGCATTTGTATTATTATTTTAGCTTCGAAACTGAAGAGGATAATCATATAATTATATAATTAAAATGGAATGACGTGTGTGAAAATAAATGGGAAAATAAATGAAAAGACGAAACTACTGGGTATCTGCGCTGGATACTGAAGTTAAGAAAAACGAGTAATTATATAAAGACTAGCTAAGGTACCCGGCGTTGCCCGGAATTTTAAGAATTTTTATTTTATTTTGTAATATTCATTTCAGTTCTTCACTAAGAAAGGGTACCTAAACTTTTGTGGAAATTCTAATATACACGCATACAAATTTTCTACAAATTTAAAATGCTATCTGGGCTAGTTTAGGTCATTTCAGACCAACTAGGATATTTAACTTTTATGTTAGTGGGTGCATTTTTCTGTAGCTTCGAACTGCACTTTTTTTGGCCTATTACGTAGGAAGGTTTCCAAACAGGTTCTCTGATAATAGAATAAATTTTATTGAGCTTTACTTGATACCTTTGTGGGCTTTAATTTACTTTCATAACAAAATCCAGGAGCAACCATGAATCTCAGTCAATTCTTTAAGTTTCTGAACCTATTACGTTTATTTCTTTTCTATTATTTTTGATTGATGAAAAAATCCGCTTTCTTTGAAAAAGTTCATCCAGTAGTACCACAAATTTCCATTTAGCAACAGCTAGGTATTTGTTAAGCAATCTATAAGAAGTTATCAAACATTGAAAATATTTCTAAAGACCCTCAACAGATGTTAGAGAAAATTGACTTGGCTGTGCTAACAAGGAGAGGGCCAACCTTGTTAATCACAGATTTTGATTATTTTAATATATGTTGTAGGGTAGAGGCCCCTTAGTGTCAGGTTCAACGGATTTTATCCAATGCTCCTTAGTTCTTGAGAAACCGGGGGGTCTAATATTAGTACACAACTTAAATACTTACTTTGCAACAACAATGATAGGTTAGTCGTAGCTCAGTTGGTATGGTGTTTACCGGCTGATTCGAGGGCCCGGGTTCGGTACCTGAATGCGCTACATTTGTTTTTCTCATTTTTTTGTTTTATAAATTACTTGTAAGTATAACTTAATAATCTCATTGTCAATTAAAATTTTTAATATTGTACATCAATTATAATTTTAACCTATTTAATTTTTTACTTTTAACTAAATAGTTGTAATAAAACATCATAAAACTGTTATATATTTTAAAAAAATCACTTTTAAAATGTATTTCATATATTCTTTATCGATGCAATGACATTGAGCAATTGTGTCAATTCGTGATTTTAAAGAAACATCATTTACGCATTGCTTTAACAAAAGAAGTCAATGTTATAATACTATTATTCTGTTTTAAAGTAACAAGCATAATTATATTAAAAATTAGCATCAAAATTAATTTACAACCGATTTTTTGCATATTAAAGATTTTTAAATTTGTAATAAGTATGCTTGCGCTTTCAATTATTTAGCTTTTCCCTTTATCTTCTTTCTGCTTTTTTGTTTTACTTGAATATTCCTTATTTTTTTTATCATAACTAGATGGCACCACAACAGAATTTGTCACGATTTTGGAATTTTTATCATTCAATAATAGATCCAATTTCTTTTTAAACCTCTGTAATGGATGAGAAATAATAGTTTACAAATAAGAAATGATAAATTTAAGTTTGCTAACATTATAATTAATGTATGATGTTAAAATTTTTAATTAAAATTATTAAATTATAATTACAACTATATTTATAAAATAAAAAATGAGAAAAACGAATGTAGCGCATTCAGGTACCGATCCCGGTCCCTCGGATCAGCCGGCTAACGCCATGCCAGCTGAGCTACGACTAACCTATAATTTTGGTTGCGAAGTAAGTATTTAAGTTGTGTACTAATATTAGACCCCCCGATTTTTCAAGGACTAAGAGGCATTGGATAAAATCCGTTGAACCTGACACTAAGGGGTGTCTACCCTACAACATATATTAAAATAATCAAAATCTGTGATTAACAAGGTTGGCCCTCTCCTTGTAAGACAAATTCTACTACTAGGGGGATTTGGAGCCAGAGCTCATAAGTCCAAGAATCATCAAGTCTATGCAAAAGAGTCAAATAGACGGAGGAAATAGGATATTTTTGCATAGAAATTAAATGTGAAGGTCATTTCTATAAACTACGGTCAACTTCCTGTGTGAAAAATATTACTACATAGCCCATACGCGAAGATCCATGGACAAAGAAGCATAGAATCATCCCAATTTGACTGTTCAAACTTTAAAGGCAATGAGAAATATACTGTTTAATAGTCGTTCTTAACACGTTCACGCCGGCATGGTGGGTCACACTCGATTGTCTCAGAGTTGTCAAGCCTGCGGCTTTTTGCACACCACTGTTATTTTAGAGAAAATGTTATTCCTTTAAATCGCCCAATTGTTCTAATTAAGTAAAACATTTTCTGTATTAAAATACTGGTATCCAAAGAGCCGGAGACTTAGCTGTTGACTGTGACAGTTGAGTGTGACCCACAGCGCCGGCGTGAACGTCTTACCGCTCGATTCTCCACCAACCTTTAACTCGCGGTTCAACTCTCAGTTGAGAAACCTTCGGTTGACAAATCTAACCGCCGGTTAATATTTCGAATTCATCGATAACTTTCAAGCGCGATTAGTGGACCTTAGTTAGTCAACTCTCGGTTAAAATCTGCGTAGTTGATTGGCCAAAGGAATCACATGACCTGGTAATCCTCTCTGCGAGTTCTGTCCTTCGTTGACACCATCTTAATCTGTTTCTTTTCAATAACGAAACTAAAGGCAGTATTGAAATTGGAAACGCATACTTATCATGTTTAATTTTTAAATAAAAATTTCTTATAAGTAAATGTGCAATTACCATTTTGATTTCATGATTTTGTTCGTTTACAGAACAAAAGTTTCAATAAAATTCTTAACAATAAAATTCTTAAAAAGCAGTTGATTAAAAAAAAACTTCATTAAAAAAATCATTTTCTTTAATGTAAATTTAATAATCAAATTATCTGATCAAACTAGTAGTATTAAGTAGAATAAAAGTAAATAATGCAATAGGTTTATTTATTTATTTTTTACAATGAATATTAGATATGAAGATATTTTCATATAATTATTTCTAATGCATATATATTTTATTTAACAAATGTTATTCATTTCAGATTCAATTAAAATATCTTGGATAAAACAGTATGCCGGTAGCAAAAAGACAAGAGACCTTTTTAAAGAAAATCCTGCGTTGATCATTACACATTTTTTTAGAGATCATGTTTCATAACTTTAGAAGAAGGCCGAGAACATGTATTAATGTTCTTAATGTATTGCGAAATTAAAAAAAAAAATCTTCTGAAAAAATGTTTCTTTAAAACAAAAATCATTATTTCAAACTTACCAAGTATGTAATAAAAAAATAATTATTTATCTATTATGAACAGCAATTTCGCTTTCACAATTTAGCTGTATAAACTTATGATACAGTACTTTTTTTAAACAACATTCTTATTTTTTTTTATATTAATCGCAAGACTTTTTTCAGATACTAGATAAAAAAAAATTATGTTGAAAAAAAGATCTTCGCGGACCTCCTGAAAATGCGTTCAACACCCCTTGTGATCAGCGATCCCTTGTGGTCAGGCATTTAAGAATTGCTGCTCTATCACATATCTTGCTACTATCGATCACTAAAATTCGTTGAAGGAAATTTTTATTAAAATTCATATAAGAAACACAAATGAATGTACAAAAATTACTTTCAGGTACATACATATGATATAAAATTATTTAAAATACATTAGAAACTATTAAAAACCCAAAATGTTTTCAACCATTACACGGCCGTCATCAGTGGGGATTTAAATGTTGTTATTATTTTTCTTTGCGGTTATTCGAGAACTGTTTAGAAGAAATCATTGTAATTCAAAGGTTGTATGTCAGATGAGATGCCAGATAAAGGTATTCAGATTTTCAACAAAACGAGCTTTCATCTACTATGCAGCATAACTTCCCATACTCAACGGATTCAATCATTCGTTACAAACTATATCTTTATTAGCAATTATTTCAATTGATTTTCTCATAATGGCTTCCTGGTAATTATTTATACGAAAGGTAGTTTTCGATTTATTAAAATCTACTTTTATAGGTTTAGTTTGAGCTAATCTTGATAACGCAGTATGGGATCTATTTAATCTGAGATCTGCTTTATGTTCTTTAATTCTATTACGAAATTTTCTCATCGTCATACTCACATATTGATTTTCTTGTAATGGCTTCCTGGTAATTATTTATACGAAAGATAATTTTCGGTTTATTAAAATCTACTTTAATAGGTTTAGTTTGAGCTGATCTTGATATCGCAGTATGGGGTCTATTTAATCTGAGATCTGCTTTATGTTTTTTAATTCTAACACGAAATTTTCTCATCGCCATACTTACATATTGATTTTCTTATAATGGCTTCCTGGTAATTGTTTATACGAAAGATAATTTTCAATTTATTAAAATCCAGTTTTATAGGTTGAGTTTGAGCTAATCTTGATAACGCAGTATGCGGTCTATTTAATCTGAGATCTGCTTTATCTTCTTTAATTCTATCACGAAATTTTCTCATCGTCATATCAAAAGTTTTATTTTTTACAGTAGAACCTCGATTATCCGAAGTAATTGGGACCGATCCCCTTTGGGAAAATCGAAATTTTCGGATAATCGAGAATGCTTCAATTTTAAGATTAAGGGCAAATATGTGAGCTATTTCTTCTTATGGTAACAAGTGCTTAATAAAAATAAATAAATAGCAATAATAGAAACAAGAATAAACTACCTGAATTTTAATTTTGAAATTAAGTTCCTTTTACATATTTCACAAGGGTTTGAAACAAAGTTTTGATAGTTGAAGTTTCGATTGCCTTTGCTTTGCAGATCTATCATGAAGTTTTTTTAAAAATACTATTAGTTCAATAGTATCACAGTCATTCTGCTGCTTTCTGCATATTTTTTTTTTCATTTTTACAGCATCTCTCTTCATAACACTAACCGCTGCAATACCAATGCCGTATTCTTGTGCTTATTTTGTCATACTCTCACCCGATTCAACATGATTTATTATTTTCTTCTATACTTAAAGTAATGCTTTTTTTATACACATGATAAAAATGAAAATTATTACTCTAGTAAAAATCTCATACGGGAGAGTTAAATTCAAAGAAATTCTAAGAAAGGGAATCCAAAATATTTTTCTGTATTCGTGGTTCGGAAAAGACCACTTGCACTCGAGAAATGTGATAGTGAAAAACCTTAAAAATGGATTTCGGTTAACCGAGAGTTTCGGTTAAAAGAGTTTTGGATAAAAGAGGTTCTACTGTATTTATAAATTTTTACGGAATAAGGCAGGTTTTTTTCAATAAAAATGAATATTTTTTGCCCAGGATGGCAAGAGAATGAATCACAAAAAAACAAACGAAATAGTAACAGACGACATGAACCCAAGAGTATTAACTGTCAACCATTTCAATGGATATGTAGCATCTCCTTTTCACTATCAAGTATTTCATTGAGTTTCCCTTTTATAAATAATGGATTGCTTCAAAATGACAGCTTGTTTTCTTCTCATTTTTATTCACAAAGATAAAGATATCAGTTGTGGTTCGAAAATATATTTTGTTTCAATATCGTGTCTCTGTCATTTTCCCGATACATATACATCATTCAGTATAGTGCCTATTCTCGTGGGAACAATTCACTCATACATCTGTCGTCTTTTAAAATCTTTTAGCATTTAACATTTCATTTATCTCTTTTCACCCAACTTAATGTGATTCTATATGAAATTGACGATATACGGGAAATAAAATTTAATGGGCCAAGGAGATTTTAGACAGAAGCAAATCCCAAGCTTTTTGGCGACCTTGCCATTATCGTCAAGCTAATGTTAGTTGACGTCTTACGTGTCTAATCTAACAAGTCCATCGCTAAATTATTGTGTGTAAAAACATGTTCATAGAAAATATCTGTCTGCCTTTTCGTATGTCCATGTGTGTGTATGTCCGCTTTTTATCATCGAAAAGTGTATGAAGTTATGCATAAAACTGAGCCAAATGTTTTGTGTATGCTTTTGGCTATAGCCAGCAGGTCTTCCTCGAATTTGGAAATATTCCGCCGGAAGGGGGCGCTGTAAAAGCGATTTTTGTGCTATTTTCATTATCGTACCATCGAAAAGTGTATGAAGGTATGCATAGAATGTAACCAAATTTCATCTATAGTTTTTTGCCTATGGCTAGTAGGTCCTCTTTGAATTTCTTAATATTCCGCCGGAAGGGAGCACTGTAATTGCGATTTTTCTCAGTTCTGTCATATATCGAAGAGCAATTCGCATCCAGCTAACAAGGCGATTCTCAAGCAGCTGATGTACAACAGAATAACCAAGCAATATTGATTTTAATAAATATTATGATTGAGATTAACTCGTTTTTACTCCGAATAGTAAAATGAAGCAGAGACTTAAGATGAAAATCAAAGTCGGTGTCATATTTAAGTAATAACACGAAAGGATTAACATGTGTAACAACTTTTTGAAGTATTAACATGTATGAGAAAAAGGAAGTTTTGGGATTGGCCCATATCCGACTATTTTATAATGGTTTTGATTTCAGTACTGTGATTTCGATCAAAGAAAACAACACTCGCAGAGGTAAAAATGACTATTTTATGTTAACTTTATGATAGTAAGTTAATTTTAGCATTGGAATAGAGCAATTAATAATAATAATTAGTTTAATCATGTGTGTTTTTAGGAGAAACGGTTCATACGACGACTTTTATCATTTGCTTACTTCTCATATTACCCGAGTTCGACTGTATATGTTTTATGGTTGTGACCATAATGCATTCAAACAAGTAAAATCATTTTATATTACATATATGAATAGATAGATCTCTACCTATGCAGTTGTATGTTACTTTTCAAAAACCTTTTTCCCACTGAATCCGAAGGAAGGAGATTTTTTTTTAAATGTGCTTTAAGATTTGCTTTTTGGGGTTAAAAATATACTTTTAGTATCCATTAAACATAGAAGCTGCATAATGGCCTTGCTTAAAGACATTTCCCGATACAGCATAGGAGACAAAAGCTGATTTAGCAAAGAGATACCTGCGGTTTACTGGTACGGAAGATTAAAAGGGAGAGATCATGGCGGACTTTTTTATTTTTGCGGGAATTTCTCCAAAGTTTTCAGAGCGCATGGAATCGGAAATATAGATCGACGTGAAAAATCGGAAAAAGAGCGGGTTTTTTTCGCCGATTAGAAAGAAAAGCTCTTCAGTCAATCCGAAACTGATAGTATTTGATTTTATGGGACAAAGTTACTTTCGAAAAATCCCTAATGGAAAATTCTTGTAATATGAAATTTATTTGACGACGTCGGAACTTTTAGTCACCGTTAGTTCATCTATGGAAAAAAGGAATGAAATGAAACTTTAGTATAGGCTGCTGCGCGCTTATTCAGATAGCAGTTTCTATTTAGGTTGAATAGTAACTTTTTATATTTCATCCATTTTGCATTGCTTCGGTCTTGAATATCATTAAAAAAGTAAGCCTTTCAGGTGAAAATGGAGCTGCCTCACTATAACATTATGTTTATTTTGTTTAATTTAAAATAAATTTCTTTCTTCAAATAAATTACTATGCTCAACTATGGAAGTGAATGTAAAAGTGATAACCTACTCTAAAAGACTTGACGATTGAACTTCCAGCGAGCATGTAAAAAGTTTGTCGCGAATTTTACGACCACACATGATTTTTTCGAATTTTTGTTCTCACGAATAGCACCGACCGAAACTCGACCCAAATCCGAAGTGAAAGGAAATTAAAACAAGTCCTTCTATATATAAGGAAAAGTAACGATTTGGAAATGGGCCAAAAGATTTGGAAATAGACCAATGGAAATCCGCGTAGATACTGCGAAACGCATCTGATTGGTGAGAGCGTTATGTGTTTTCTTAGCGGGAATTGTGCTTGGCAAAAACCATGAAAATAGAGAATTTAGATAGGATGGGCGGGGAAAGGGAAGAATCTTCTGCATGTCGATAGACTTCTGTTTTATGGGGTTTTTTTAAGGGTCGATGGCAAAAGAGATTTTTACAGAAAGATAATTTCCATTAACTAATGAGATTGCGGGCGGAGTCATCTGCGTTTGGAATCTAAAAATTGAATGCATAGAAAATAAGGTATCGCGAAGCGATTCAGAATGGAAACGAGAAACAATTACGTCTGGGGTTGGCTAGAAAATAATGATTGCTTCGAGATTACGCGGGAGGTTGGTGAGCGTAGCGAGCAAGAGGGCAGAGCCTCTCTAGTTTTATTACAATTATATAAAAATAGTCTACAATTACATCTTTAATATCAATCTTTAATATCAATCTTAATTTTTTTTTTTTTTTGTATGAAAACGAACACATAAAATATTCAAAGATATAGTTTTTTTCATTTAAAAAATATTCAGTGTTTTCTTTTGATAATTTAAATCAACCCGAACTGAAAGAGTCAAACCCCGACCGCAACGCAAAAAATAGCGTCAACCTGACCCGACCCCCATCGCGGGTCGGGTTAAATCGGGTTATGGATCCAGAACTCTACTTTAGATAGATTAAGTATATGTCACGTGTCTCGGGACGCTTGCATATTTAGAGTGCCAACATATTTGCACAGCCATGCTTGCATATTTAGCGTGTCAACCTACCTGAACTTGAAATTTTCATTTCAGATCAACAGGTTACCTAAAGGAACAAAATAATTATCACCTACTAGAAAGCCAGCCAGAACCCAATTTCCTTTAACCAGAAAACGATCCGAACCCTAAAACACTTAGTGTCGAACCCAAGACAAAATCAGAAATGAAGGAAATGAATTTCTTATTTAAGGGGGTCCAAGACACAAAAATCTTCAAATTTTCTAAAAAAAAAAAAATATTACATTAAACATTTCTCTGTTTTTTTTTCTGCTTAAAATGACATTTAAATCATACTTCTATCTTAATTGGAACATGAAATATTAATTTTTTCGTTCTGTTTTTCAAAATCTACCTTTCAAGCAATGTTGTCATAGAAACGATTTTTTGTAAAAATGTGTTTTTCTTCATGCTGGTTTTTTTAACCAATTTCTCGTATTTAAATTGTTATAAGTCAAGAACTTTTAAAGCTAAATGGTTTAGACTTGGAACATATATTTTTCAATTGTTTTACTTTAATTTTGATTCAGCAAATTTGAAAAAAAAAATTACTTTTGAAAATATGATTTTTTTTTTTAAGTTGCATAATTTTTATTTTTATTTTTATCTTAAATATTTTTAATTATTATTTAAATTAATATTTAAAAAAAATGGTGAATCTAAATTAAAACTTACATATTATGTTTATTTAAATGAAAAAAAATTGAAATTCTACAAATAATATTTCGAGTTATAACGATTTTAAATTACCCCACTTTTTTAATAAATTTTAAATTTCAAAAAATGAGAAGTTTTATCATGTGATTTTGTTTATAAATGATGTGGTTAACCATCACAAAAAATTTCAAAATTTTAACTCAATAAATAAAAATTATTTAAAAATGTGTCCCGGACCCCCTTAAATTCAATTGTGGAAAATTAGTCTACAGTCATATCTCCAAAATCAATTTCATCTGTTATAAAGCAAACTCGCTTATCCAAACTAAAATACATATATTTTTTGTGTCTGAATCGGATAAACAAGAATCAAAGCCCAACCAAACCGAAAATAAATAAATCAAAATAAAATACTGTTAGTTCGACACGCAGAAAAGAGCTAATCCAAGTCAATTTGTTTCGTGTTTCGGAGAAAGCCGGATTACCAGAACAAAAGTATTTAATCACAGACTTTTAGCGAAAAAAGCAGAGATAAATTCAGAGGTAGGACATTCATTCCCTCAAAGTATTAAAATCCCACCCACCCTCCAACCGGAAAGTTTCAAATTTTGTTCTTCGCTTTTGAGTTTTTCAGGCTATTTAAGCATAGCTGTGGCATCAGATTGTAAGTCCCTCGGTTAGAGAGGTTCATAAGAAATAAATGAAATAAAATGCCGTCCAAGCTTTCTTTATGGTTCAGTTTTTCTTTATTAGAATCGATTAAATTGCAAAATCCAATTCCCCAAGGAAGTGGAATTAATGTATCTTAAAAAATGCATTAAAGAATTTCGAAAAAGCGTAGAAAATTGTTTTTCCGATAATTAACGCATGAATTGATAATTATATTTCTAATGATAATAATACATTAAAAATTACAGTTCTTTCAAACAGAATCCGTGCATATAATTTCTATCTGTTCAGAAATTTTTCCTTTAACCCGTTTATGCCTAGAGTCCCTTTTTTGGGACGCTTCGAATTTTAATAAATTTGCACAATTTTCTTTTTCTTTATAACAGGAAAATTGTATGGAATAATTATCTATAAATGTCTTTATCTGTTACCTCGAGATGACAGCATAAGATGGATATTTATTTGCTTAAATGAAGGCTTTTTATGGAGTTAATTTTTTTTTCCTTTTTGAAGATGGCTAAATGTAAAAAGTAAGCTTATTTGTGTTTTTCCTATCAAGGATACAAATAAATAAGTCATAGTCTTAGCTTGTAGACTGCTTTGATATGCGCATTTTTTTTTAAATTCGGAAATTACATGTGCCAGCCTATTTTATATGCATTTTTGTAACGGACAAATTATAGGGCGCTAGGCACGAGTGGGCACATATTTTTAGTAGCCATTTAGGGGACAGTTATTTATGTAATACTCTTTTCAAGATGATTCTCAAATAAATTGTTTTTAAGCCTCAAATACTATTATTTTTAGTTTATTATTAATAATATAGTCTCTGTAAAAAATCAGTTGTTCATAAAAATATTAATTATGGTTCATAATATACAATTTAAAAGTTTATTTTATATAAAGTTAGACAAAACGTATAATTATGCATATTATACTATTACAAATAATTATGCATATTCCCATATTTAATATGTTTGCATTTTATCAAAAAAAAAAAAAATTGCGTTTTTTCTTTTTAGTGTTTTCTCAGTTCATTTTGCAACATTTTAAAGTGATTTTATAAACAAATTTCAGAAAACAAAAATTCAGGCACAAATGGGTTAATCAAATTTGTGATTAATTTTAAAATAAACCTTATTTATTTCCGGTTTAAGAGCTGTAAATCCATTTGAATTAAAGAAATTTAAGCGATAAGAAATATTAGTATCCATATTAGTCAGTTTTTCAAAGAAATAAAATGAAAAACAAAAGAACTGAAAGATTTTCTATTAAAGTAATTTTTATGAGAAAGATGTACTCTAAAAATAAATATTTTATTAATTGTAATTTTAAATTGTGTTGTTTAAACACGTATAGCAGCTACTGTATAAACATGGTGTTTCCAAAAATTTGACCCATGCATTTATTCCTTAAATATTGATCATAGACATATATTATAAATTACAAAGTTACGTAAAAAAAGATACATAATTTTATGAAATCAATTAAAATTTTCAGGGGATTTAATTTGAAGAAATACAAAATTTAAATTTTTATACGGACACCGTACAATTAACTTCCCAGTGAGCAAGATCTGCCCTATACACTAATGAAATCTTATACAAAATTCCGGCATTTTTTCATAAAAATTCACGGAGATAGTCTTAAATAAAGTGGGTGACGAGTAAATCATAAATTAAAATGTAAATGTTGACAGCTACAGTAGCAATCATTGTTTTATTTTGTAATTTGTATACGACTCTTGAAACGTGATCATCCCACAAGATTTTTCCTCTTTGCGAACTCATATCCAGGCCTCGAAAAGTAGTTTAGGTCAGCATTTATGTATTTTCATATCTCCCAGACTTTTTATGATAAAATGCTGAAATTTTGTACATGGCCTTATTAGTGTATGGGCACATTTCACTCCTTGGGAATTTTTTTGCACGGGGTCGTATAAAAATTTAAATTTCGTATTTCTTCAACTTTAATCACTTGAAAATTTTAATCCATTTCATAAAATTATGTATCTTTTTATGTAAATTTGTAATTTATAATATATGTCTATGATCAATATTTAAGGAATACAAGCCGAGGTCAATGTTTTGGAGATACCCTGTTCATCTATATGTAGGAATGAATAGCAATGTTCAAACAAAAAAATATCAATTTCATGAAATGCGACAGTCCACGGTCTATGATAAATTCATAAATCTGTACGAGTCACGATCCACGAGTACGGGATTGTACGAGGGCGTATCAATAAATTTTTGCCCTCACGTAGAAATAATTGAGTGAATTTTATAAAATTGCCACATTGTATATGAGTCCTTTTCTATATAGTCAGTGTACACAGTGACACATTTGTGAAACCGGTATTTCAAAGTGAGGGGGGATGTATTACAGGAGACGCGATAGTAGAAACAAATGGGACCATTTTTCTAACTTTTACCGACCCCCACATGTGATATATTGTTGGAAAGGACTGTGGCCACTTATTCATGCTATGCACCTTCAGAGCCCCTCCCCCGAATTTGCCCTCCTGGTGGCACTTTTCTAAATTTTGCGAACATCATTCATGCCCCCGGGGGGCAAATTTGGGGGGAGGGGCTCGGGAGGTGCATAGGCTG
Organism: Maratus speciosus; assembly: GCA_963932465.1. Taxonomy (NCBI): domain Eukaryota; kingdom Metazoa; phylum Arthropoda; class Arachnida; order Araneae; family Salticidae; genus Maratus; species Maratus speciosus. The sequence continues at coordinate 16,944,849 of OZ010793.1, read as the reverse complement.
AATAAGTTTGTCACGTGCCTTTCTAACAATATGTCACATGTGGGGGTCGGCAAAAGCTAGATAAATGCCCCCCTTTGGATCTACTATCGCTCCGCCTGAAATATATCCTTCCCCCTCTCTTTGAAATACCGGTTGCAGAAATGTGTTACTGTGCACGGTGACTATATAAAAAAGGACTCATACAATGTAGCAATTTCATAAATTTCACTCAATTATTTCTATGTGAGGGCAAAAACTTATAGATACACCCTCGAGTTATTAGTAGAAGAAACTCAATGGCGGGCGATAGGTTGGAGAAAAGATGGAAGGCAAGGGCTTAAGAGCTTGCGAAATTGAACTGCAAAAAAGAGTACCATGAGTGCAATCTTTTCTATGTTGCTTATCTAAAAGGCAAAAAGCCATTATCTTTTTTATAATAATCTTCTGTTTTTGAATTAAACTCCTGTTTTCTGTATTTCATGTCCCAATAAACGTTTGTGTTCGTCTTCATATTCAGAGGTGATCTTTGTTGTGGTAAAGTACTGCTCTTATCAATCTTAATACCATATATATATGTTACATTATTAGATCTAATTCCGCGATTTCCTTATCTTATTCTAATTTACCACTTTATATTCACTAAATCCTTATCTTAAATAATTTCTATCGTTAACTCTGTTTAATTCCCTTTAATTTAATGCTTCACTTGTCTAAATCGTTTAAATATTACGCTTTTAGTATTCTTAAATTAAATGTTCCATTTCCGCGCTTTTTTCTTTCGAGAATATTCTTTTAGCTTCCATTTTTACTTTCCCGCGCATTTCTGAGGTTATCCTTTTTCCCTTCAAATTCATCCGCTTGCTCTGTCCGCACTCTTTATATGACGTGACATTCTTAATTATTCATTGGTTGAGAGCGCGATCTACGTCATATTTGTATCCTTACATTGGACGAACAAAAAGTCGATACTCGCTGTGCTTCAGCAGAATTTGTCTTATTTCTACTTTGATAACTTCTCCTGGTCGCCGTCTGATATTTTCTATTACCTATAATTCTTTACCCATGATTAAATACTACGTAGCGATGGCTTGATAAAAATGAATCGGTGGAAACTGCACCGCCGAAAGCTCTTTCAATAAAAGCCTGAGTTTAAATGACGCATTGTCTCCATTATTACGAAGAAACCTACACTGGACAAATGTGTTACCCGGCCTTCCACTCGATGACTGCAACTACCTTCCAATATCCATGTTGATTTACTTCGAAACATTCTTTTTCAGCTTAATCCAATGTACGGCTTCCAGATTGATTATTCATCTACTATGACATCGAAGCTTAACCACACTTTCGAATCACCATCGTTATATTAGTCGACGAGAATTCAACTCTACCTGTTATTCTATTATTTTCAACATTGCACTACTAGTAACATAACAACCAATTATTCCGTTCACGAGAAAAACCTTCCAATGTTAGAATAATCTAACATATGTACACACACATATATACGTATATATATATATATAAGTTGCTCCCATCAACGTATAGATGTAGAATAATCACGAATGCGCAGCTAACACCCCAGAGAGTTTATTATGACAGGCGATATTTACTGACATTGAATGATTTTGCATTTCCAAAACTCATTGTTACTCGTATACCTTTGCTTTCTATAAAATTTTCACATCTCATACAAAGTAAAGTAAGTCTGTTTAAGTTATCTTTAAAATGTACTCGTCACTGTTAAATTACGAGTTAAGAATAAAAATTCAAGTTTGACTTCCTGTTGAAGCACCCTGTATATTTGAATGAATAAGTGGATTCCGACTCGAGGTTCTATATACATTATTGTGTGTAATTCTGCGTAGTATCTCTCCTGTTTTTTTTGTTGCTGAAAAAGTTCGCAAACACCCTCTATGGATGAATATCACAAAATGTGAGATTTTGAAAACAAAAATTTTTAAATTTAAATCGTTTCAAAGCTTCTGATTTTTTTTAAATGTTGGTTGAACAGCTGAATAAAGGAATTTACATGTAAAATTGTTAAAGTTTGAAGAGCTTAAGTTCATTGTTATGTAATTATAATTATATGTCATTTTCTTGGCATATATATGCCAGGGTAATGACAATTTCATTGTAAAACATTTTTCACATTCTTGTATTTTTTTTATTTTTAGATCTAGTATTTTAATTTTGTTTAAAGGAACATGTTTCCTCTATAGTACCTCAAATTCAGTGTAATGTTCAGTTTTATTTGTAATTTATAGAAGCCAGGAAGATGACATAATAAAAGTCTACTCAATTTTTGCAAAGCCTTTAAACACATTATTTTCAAAGAAATATCTAAAAGATCTCTCTGGTAGCAATGACTTTACTACTTCTGACTTAAACTATGTCAAGAACAAGAAGAATTACTCTACAACGCCATCTTTATACCTAAAAAAAAACTAAAATGAGCAGGCCAGGACAATGACATTAATTTTCAGTGACAATAACATTTTAATTATGGAAAATTATTTGTAAAATACAGAACTTGTTACCTTCCACATATATGTCTTATATAAGGTATAATGATTAATTATAAATAATAAAAAAAAGCTGGAAAAAGATATTTTTACATGATAGCAAAAAGTTTCTTACTTTGCACACATCGCAGTGTGACATGCCAGGAAAATGACAACCTGAAATTTTAAGTCTTTTAACTGCTTTATTTTTGTATTATTATGAATATAATATCTCTTGAAAATAAGTATAAGAATATTTTTTATTAGGAATGTAAAAAAGAAAATTGCATTATATAACATTAAAAGAAATTTCATTGTGCAGACTGCAATTTTCGTATTTTGTGATATTGACCTCTATATGCTACTCAATATATTAAAAAAATTGTTTTTGTTTTAATATCCCGTAGCTGACAGTCTTCTGGTATTTTTTTTCCCTTTTTTATTTCTTACTTTTTTTTAGGTCAAAAAACATACGTGGAACCAGAAAATTTATTTCATATGTTTTCCAAGGAAAACGGATTTAGTAAATATTTAAAGCATGACAAAAGATCATTTTGAGGTTTCATTATGTTGTGCTACTCGTGTAATATATACAGTTGGGATATTTTCACTTCAGAACGAAATGAAAAATTGCACTTTACCACCTCGGAAAAGTTTTACTTTTAATTAAAATAATTTATTTTAGCAACGAATAATAGTTTAAATATCATGCCTGTCAACTTTTCGGGTTTTTTTTAAAAAGTCAAATAAACATATTTTGAACAAGATTTTTTAATTAGTAATCAAATAAGCCTAGCATAGAACAAGAGTTATTGTTAAGACATTATTTTTAATAATATGTCTTCCTCTATGTGAGACTTTTTTGATTACAGTAACTAATTAAAATTTCATGTTCGAAGTATGTTTATTTGACTCAAAATGATGATAGACATGGTATTCAAACTAAATTCATTGGTAAAATAAATTATTTTAATTAAAACTAAAACTTTTTCAAAAAAGTGGAAAATTACATTTTTTCACTTCGTTAAGGCTGTTCTCAAATCCAAGAGGGCAACTTTATGACATAAGTTTCAATTTATTTTTGTTCGGAAATGCATGAAACGAGCTGGTGTTGTTGTTCAGAAACTATGTAATCGAGCTGTTTTTTCCATTTATTTATGAACGCACACTATCGTTCAGAAAATTGTGTCAATGTGGGCGTTTTGAACCGAATTTCCGTGCGAAAGAAGAACAACCACTCAAGAAAGGGCGAAAAACGTTTTTGTTACGTGATCAAAATCGCGTATAACTCAATAGGTATAATTTATTGATCCAAAAATGGAAAACACAGTTCGATTCCCAATCGCTGCCATGGTCAAGCTTTCTAGTTTTATATCTTTCTATTAAAAAATGAATTTGTAAATGTGTCAAAACATTTTGCGCTTCTTGAGCAGAGCAGTTGAGCCTTAACCCTTTACTGCGCAGCTTTGAATATATGCAAAGAACAGTGTTTTGAATTTAATAGATTTTTTTTATTCGTATATACCTAATTCACACCAGAAAATTAAAATAGCAATATCTGCTTTAATTAATAACGGCCATTCCGTATTTAAATAAAGCGAAATTAACCATTAAAACTTTCTGGCGTAAAGTCAGATTCTCCGAACTACGTAATTTCTAGAACGCATTCTATCATGGGAATTAAATGTTTAAATGCTAAGTTTTATAAAATAAATAATTATATAAAATAAGGTAGGAGACATACTTATTAAAATATTTACTAATTTGTAATATTTTAGAGTAAAACAGCCTCACGACAGTAGTTTTTACTTGTATTGCACATGTGCAACAGAAGAAAAGATTGACTTATTATATGAAAAATATATCTCTTTTTTCATTATTTTTCCTGTGTAATAAACCTTTTATAGAATGATATATAATTCTTTCGAAACAAAAAAAAAAATCGCGCATTTAAATGTTAAGAAGTGAAAACCTCCCACGTGCATATTTCAAGAACAGTACAACATAATGAGACCTGGGTTTCATAAATCCGTAAACTGATCTTTGATCATCGTCTAAATTTTTATCGAATCCGTTTTCTTTGAGAATCGTTCAAATCTAATTCAGTTAAAGATTTTTAGAAATAACAATAACAATAAAAGCCGAACCTTATCAGGTGAAACACAAAAAATAGTGGGTATTCTTTTGAAAAGACACAGTTGGGCGTAAAATTCTATTGGCACAGTCTTGAACAAAAGAGTTAATTATAACTTCTCTCTTTTTTTTCTTTCTCAGAGTTTTGCAGTTCACTTTTTATTGTTGAAAAGCTCCTTAAACGAAGTTTAAACAAAGCACCGGATTTCGAATTGTTTTTGGGCATTTCGTATTTAAGTGTAAGGTACAATCAAAGACACAAAGAAACTGGAACATAGCTCAATTATAAACAGGAAAAAAAAGAACGAACATTTTTAAAACACGTTTTTATTAGTGTACTAAAATCTAAGAAATATTTTTAAATCAAACATCTGAACATCAAAACAGAATTCGTAAAAGCATGAGACCTGGTAAAAGTACTCTAAGTAAATTAGAATTTTAATCACGTTCATAATGTAATTTGATTTTTAATGAACTTTTCAAATTTTTCTTTTTATGATATTCATTGTAAGATAAAATTCTTTATCGTATTGTTTTCAGCACCTCGCGCTTTTACGATTTTTGTTTTGATTGTCAGATTTTCGATTAAATAAACTATTTCTTACTTTTCAGTAAACAAATAAAAAAGTGTATTTTAAAATATCCGTTTTTCTTTATTTTATCGGTAATTCTTATTGATCTAATAGCAGCAAATGGAATGTAACAGCGAATATTTTATTTTTCTGTTTCTATGTAAATGAACGCCTTAAACATTACAGAGTTTTTCGTTATAAAAATTTCAAACCCGAGACATTTAGGTTGCGAGTCTGACCATTTATAGACTTAATTGGACTCGATGAATTTCCCCATATACATCACATATAATATATTAAGAAAATGTTTAGATATATATATATATACAGGGTGTTTCAAAACCATATGTCAGAAGTGTAAAGGCAGGTAGAAAAGTCCTAAATAAGCAGATTTCGTATAGGAATGTGGGTGCGGAAATGCAGCGTTGAGGCAGTACAGGCTGCTGTTAAGTTTCGCGGATGAAAACGACGTATGATTTTCTTAGTAATCCTTTTTTACACCAGAGTCCCCTCCCACCCTCATTCAAGTTATTCCACCCAAAAATTCTTCAAAAAGTGTTCTGTATCATGTTATCAATAATTTTTGAAAAATAATTCAATTTGCGGGGAAAAAAGCTATAAATTAGTTAAATTATTAGTAAGTATCAATTATATAAAACAGTTTTACTAGAAAATTTGTCCATACATTAAAAAAATAAATAAATAAATCTGATAGACAGTTGTAGACCGATAGGAGACTTCACAGACCATCACCTCATCGAGTGGACGGCTAAATTTCCAGGATTAGTTAAGACTCTATTCGCATATTAAAATGCAACTGGTCTGTCAAGTCATATTTTGTACGAAAACACCTTCAAACGCGATATTAGTGGTTGACTGGTAGGTTTATAATTGTGTTTTCCTGCTTACAGTTCTCCAAGATTTCATATCTTTGGATTCAGGAAAACATGGTGATCAACCACTAAAATCGTGTCTACAAGTGGATTCCACAAAGATATGACTTGACGGTAGTACTTACGTTAATTATCCAGTCGACCAATTTCGCCAAACCACTCGCCAAATTACACAAATTGACATAATTATTATTTTAAATAATTTAAGAACAAATAAATTAGTATAACATTAATAAAAATACAAATAAAACGTCAAAATAAAAATCACTTGATAACGTAAACACATGCAACTTGCTTAAAGTCAAGTGAATGTGACATTTATGATGAACCATTATTGGCATTTAATCTTATAGTTTGGCTATATATTTTTGGTCAACGGGATAACCAAGTAGAAAAAAAACTTGGCAAACCGGTTGCATTTTTAATATGCTAATCGAGTTCTGTCTAATCGTTGAATTTCGGCCGCCAACTCGATGAGGTGATGGTCTGTACAGCCGCCTCGAATTCTATTATTTAAAGAAATAAATAACTGATACCATGAAACAGAATTTTCCCTAAAAATTTACCTGATAATAAACTTTATTACTGATCTGAGGACTTAAGCATTTCAAAAATAAATGCAGAGATTTTGTTAGAGATTTTTAAAAGTAAAAAAAACAAACAAAAAAAAAGTGAAATTTTTCCAAAAAATTTAAAATAAATAAGTGTTGAAATGATCAATCGCCAGTACAAAAACTGTTTGTAATTATACTGTTCTTTTTATGTGTTCCGTTTTCATATGTTTTGTTTTTATATTTTCAAATCCCAATCAGTTAAATAAAATAAACAGTAATTTTTAATTACGGAACAATAACTTTTAATGGAAAAATTTTCAGAAAGATTAAAGAAAAAGAAAGTAAACACATAAGAACAACAGCAAAAAAAAAGTGTTGAAATGATCAATCGCCAGTACAAAAACAGTTTGTAATTAAACTTTTCCTTTTATCTGTTCTGTTTTTACATGTTTGTTTTTATATTTCTAAATTCGTAATTAGTTAAAGAAAATAAACAGTAATTTTTAAGTACAAAACAATAAGTTTTAATTGAAAAATGTTCAGAAGGATTAAAGAAAAAGAAAGTAAACACATAAGAACAACAACAACAACAACAAAAATGTTTTTTCTGTAATTTTCACAGATAACATTTTTCATTCCTAACATTTGAAACTCTACATTCCAAGAATTCAAAAAATGAAGTTATTTCCATTTTTTTTTTCAATGACTCCCTTATTCAAGATCTTTTGCACACGCACTCAAAAAAAAAGTTAAAAGATTTATTTTTTCTAGTAAATAACCTCGTTCAGTATTTTCCTTAAAAATTTACCTGTTAATAAACTTTATTGCTGATCTGAGGACCTAAATATAAATGCAGAGATTTTTAAAAGTAAAAAAAAAGCGAAATTATTCCTAAAAGTTTAAAATAAATAAGTGTTGAAATGATCAATCGCCAGTGCAAAAACTGTTTGTAATTAAATTTTTCTTTTTATCTGTTCGTTTTCACATGTTTTGTTTTTATGTTTCTCAATTCGTAATCAGATAAAGAAAATAAACAGTAATTTTTAATTACAGAACAATAACTTTTAATGGAAAAATTTTCAAAGGATTAAAGAAAAAGAAAGTAAACACATGAGAACAACAACAAAAAAATGTTTATCTGTAATTTTCACAGATAACATTTTTCATTCCTAACATTTGAAACTCTACATTCCAAGGATTCAAAAAATAAAGTTATTTCCATTTTTTTTTCATGACTGCCTTTTTCAAGATCTTTTGCACACACCATAAAAAAAAGTTAAAAAATTAATTTTTTCTATAAAATAACCTCGTTCAGGATTTTCCGTTAAAATTTACCTGTTAATAAACTTTATTACTGATCTGAGGAGCTAAATATAAATGCAGAGATTTTTAAAAGTAAAAAAAAAAAAAAAAATAAAATAAAAAGATGAAATTATTCCTAAAAATTAAAAAAAAAAATAAGTGTTGAAATGATCAATCACCAGCACAAAAACAGTTTTTAATTAAACTTTTCTTTTTACCTGTTCTGTTTTCACATGTTTTGTTTTTATATTACTAAATTCGTAATTAGTTAAAGAAAATAAAGAGTAATTTTTAATTACAAAACAAAGTTTTAATGGAAAAATTTTCAGAAGGATTAGAGAAAAAGAAAGTAAACACATAAGAACAAAAAAAAAGTTTTCCTGTAATTTTCACAGATAACATTTTTCATTCCTAACATTTGAAACTCTGCATTCCAAGAATTCAAAAAATAAAGTTATTTCCATTTTTTTTTCAATGACTCACTTTTTCAAGATCTTTTGCACACGCATTCAAAAAAAAGTTAAAAAAATTATTTTTTCTAGTAAATAACCTCGTTCAGGATTTTCCTGAAAAATTTAACTGTTAATAAACTTTATTACTGATCTGAGGACCTAAATATAAATGCAGAGATTTTTAAAAGTAAAAAAAAAGCGAAATTATTCCTAAAAGTTTAAAATAAATAAGTGTTGAAATGATCAATCGCCAGTACAAAAAACTGTTTGTAATTAAATTTTTCTTTTTATCTGTTCGTTTTCACATGTTTTGTTTTTATGTTTCTCAATTCGTAATCAGTTAAAGAAAATAAACGGTAATTTTTAATTACAGAACAATAACTTTTAATGGAAAAATTTTCAAAGGATTAAAAAAAAAGAAAGTAAACACATGAGAACAACAACAAAAAAATGTTTATCTGTAATTTTCACAGATAACATTTTTCATTCCTAACATTTGAAACTCTACATTCCAAGGATTCAAAAAATAAAGTTATTTCCGTTTTTTTTTTTTTTTTTTTTTCATGACTGCCTTTTTCAAGATCTTTTGCACACCATAAAAAAAAGTTGAAAAAATAATTTATTCTATAAAATAACCTCGTTCAGGATTTTCCGTTAAAATTTACCTGTTAATAAACTTTATTACTGATCTGAGGACCTAAATATAAATGCAGAGATTTTTAAAAGTAAAAAAAAAAAAAAAAAAAAAAAATAAGTGTTGAAATGATCAATCACCAGTACAAAAACAGTTTGTAATTAAACTTTTCTTTTTACCTGTTCTGTTTTCACATGTTTTGTTTTTATATTACTAAATTCGTAATTAGTTAAAGAAAATAAAGAGTAATTTTTAATTACAAAACAAAGTTTTAATGGAAAAATTTTCAGAAGGATTAGAGAAAAAGAAAGTAAACACATAAGAACAAAAAAAAAAAAAAAAATGTTTTTTTTGCAATTTTCACAGATAACATTTTTCATTCCTAACATTTGAAACTCTGCATTCCAAGAATTCAAAAAATAAAGTTATTTCCATTTTTTTTTTTTCAATGACTCCCTTTTTCAAGTTCTTTTGCACACGCATTCAAAAAAAAAAAAAAAAAAAAGAAAAAAGAAAAAAGAAAAAAGAAAAAAGTTAAAAAAAATTATTTTTTCTAGTAAATAACCTCGTTCAGGATTTTCCTTAAAAAATTAACTGTTAATAAACTTTATTACTGATCTGAGGACCTAAATATAAATACAGAGATATTTAAAAGTAAAAAAAAAAAAAAAAAAAATATATATATATATATATATATTCCTAAAAAAAAAAAAATAATAATAAAATAAGTGTTGAAATGATCAATCAATAGTACAAAAACAGTGTGTAATTAAACTTTTCTTTTTATCTGTTCTGTTTTCACATGTTTTGTTTTTATATTTCTAAATTCGCAATTAGTTAAAAAAAAATAAACAGTAATTTTTAATTACAAAACAATAAGTTTTAATGTAAAAATTTTCAGAAGGATTAAAGAAAAAGAAAGTAAACACATAAGAACAAAAAAAAAAGTTTTTCTGTAATTTTCACAGATAACATTTTTCATTCCTAACATTTGAAACTCTACATTCCAAGAATTCAAATAATAAAGTTATTTCCATTTTTTTTTTCAGTGACTCCCTTTTTCATGTTCTTTCAGGATTTTCCTTAAAAAAGTACCTGTTAATAAACTTTATTACTAATCTGAGGACCTAAATATAAATGCAAGGATTTTTAGACGTAAAAAATAAAGTGAAATTAATCCTAAAAATTTTAAATAAGTGTTGAAATGATCAATCGCCAGTACAAAAACTGTTTATAATTAAACTTTTTTTTTTATCTGTTCCGTTTTCACATCTTTTGCTTTTATGTTTCTAAATTCGTAATCAGTTAAAGAAAATAAACAGTAATTTTTAATTACAGAGCAATAACTTTTAATGGAAAAAATTTCAGAAGGATTAAAGGAAAAGAAAGTAAACACATAATAATAATAATAATAAAAATGTCTTTCTGTAAATTTCACAGATAACATTTTTTATTCTTAACATTTTAAACTGTAAATTCCAAGAATTCAAAAAATAAAGTTATTTCCTTTTTTTTTCCATGGCTCTTTTTTTCAAGATAACACACCCTCAAAAAAAAAAAAGTTTAAAAAATTATTTTTTCTAGTAAATAACCTAATTCAGGATTTTCCTTAAAAATTTACCTACTAATAAACTTTATTACTGATCTGAGGACCTAAATATAAATGCAGAGATTTTTATAAGTAAAATAAAAAGGTGATTTATTCCTAAAAATTTAAAATAAATAAGTGTTGAAATGATCAATCACCAGTACAAAAACTGTTTGTAATTAACCTTTTCTTTTTATCTGTTCTGATTTCGCATGTTTTGTTTTTATATTTCCCAATTCGTAATCAGTTAAACAAATAAAAACATGTATAATAATCACTTATAAACAGATTAAGTTAAATAATGCTATAAAAAGTGATAGAATATCTTTATTAAGATTGACGATCGTTTCGTAGCACCAACGGCGACATTTTCAAAATCATTCCCGATAGAAAATATTTTCACATAATTTAAAAACAATAAACATAGTAAACAATGTCACGAGACATGATGCATAATGAAAAATATTTCAAACATAAAATTAAATGAGCTATTTGTCAGCGTGGATTAATTTTCATATAATTTAACAAAACAATAACATAGTAAACAATGTCACGAGACAACATGCATAATGAAAAATATTGCAAAGCATAAAATAAAAATAAAATTATCTTGGTTATTTGCGAGCGTGGATTAATTTTTACTGTTGTTACTAAAATTACATAGCATCTCTTTCCAAATTTTAGGTAAATCAAGGGACACTGAATCATTGCAAATATTCTTGTTGCGTAAAAATATCTCTATTGATTCTCGGATTATGGATGGCAAATAAAATCTTGATGTATAAATTAACTTACTATTTTTAAAATCGATCTGTAAAGGTTCTTCGCTGCATAATCTGGCAAAAGAATCTGGCCAAAGTATAATCTGGCCATTTTCTATCGGGAATGATTTTGAAAATGTCGCTGTTGGTGCGACGAAACGATCGTCAATCTTAATAAAGATATTCTATCACTTTTTATAGCATTATTTAACCTAATCAGTTAAAGAAAATAAACAGTAATTTTTAATTACAGAGCAATAACTTTTAATGGACACATTTTCAGAAAGATTAAAGAAAAAGAAAGTAAAGGTCAATATCACAAAATTCGAAAATTGCAGTCCGCATAATAAAATTTCTATTTAATGTTATATAATGCAATTTTCTTTTTACATTCTAATAAAAAATATTATAAGTATTTTCAAGAGATATTATATTCATAATAACACAAAAATAAAGCAATTAAAAGACTTAAAATTTCAGATTGTCATTTTCCTGGAATGTCACACGGTGATGTGTGCAAAGTAAAAGGCTCTCTGCTATCGTGTACAAATAGCTTTTTCTAGTTTTTTTTCATTTTCTAATTAATCATTATATCTTATATAACACGTATATGTGGAAGTAATAAGTTCTGTATTTTACAAAAAATTTTCCATAATTAAAATAGGATTGTCACGGAAAATAAATGTCATTGTCCTGGCCTGTTCATTTTAGTTCTTTATTAGGTTTAAAGATGGAACTGCAGAGTAATTCTTCATGTTCTTGACATATTTCAAGTCAGAAGTAGTAAAATAATTGCTACCAGCAATGTTTTTTAGGTATTTCTTTGAAAATAATGTGTTTAAAGTCGTTGTAAAAAATGAGTAGACTTTTATTATGTCATTTTCCTGGCCTCTATAAATTACAAATAAAACTGAACGTTACACTGAATTTGAGGTGCTATTGAGGAAACATGTTCCTTTAAACAAAATTAAAATGTTAGATCTAAAAAAAATAAAAATAAAAATAAAAACAAGAATGTGAAAAATGTTTTAGAATGAAATTGTCATTATCCTGACATACATATGCCAAGAAAATGACATATAATTATAATTACATAAAAATGAACTTACGCTCTTCAAACTTTAACAATTTTACATATAAATTCTATTCAGAAGCTTTGAAACGATTTAAATTTTCAAAATTTTTGTTTTCAAAATCTCATATTTTGTTATATTTACCCGTAAACACATATGAACAAACAAAAAAGTTTTTCTGTAATTTTCACAGATAACATTTTTCATTTCTAACATCTGAAACTCTACATTCCAAGAATTCAAAAAATAAAGTTATTTCCATTTTTTTTTTTTTTCATGACTCCCTTTTGCAAGATCTTTTGCACACGCACCCTTAAAAGAAAAAAAAAAAAAAAAAGAAAGAAAAAAAAGAAGTTAAAAAATTTATTTTTTCTAGTAAATAAGCTCGTTCAGGATTTTCTGTGGAAGAAATGGCGAGAAAAAGTTATGCGCTCTCAAAGTAGAACGTATGAGACTATTCAAGGAGTATTTTTCAGTTTGGAATCTAGAATATATAAGGAAAAATAGAAGCAGCTTCACAGTTTATTCTAAATTATATATAAAAGTTAAGTTTAGCTTTTCAAACTAAACATTTGGCAGTTTTGCACAGTCAACGATTGTTAATGCAGTACAGATACATCACCCCTTTATGCACTGAATTATGAATTCATGAAAATTTTATCTTCTAAAGCATTTTTGAAACTACATTAGAAGATTTACATAATCATTTCATTAATTTTAGAAGGATTGAAGGATTCATCAAATTTGAATTTATAGTAATTTTTAATTTAATTTTACTGTAAGAGCTGGTTTTATCCGAATCATATTAATCCTTTGTGTACTGAATTATGAATTCATAAAAAATTTTATCTTCAAAAGCATTTTTCCTGAAATTTTGAAACTACATTATAAGATTTACATAATCATTTAATAAATTTTAGAAGGATTTTAGAAGGATTGAAGGATTTAGAAGGATTGATTCAATTTGAACTTATAGAAATTTTGTGCACTATTTATAACCCCATTCAAATGTTTTATTTTAAATATTTTTCTTAGTATTTTGTATAATTAGGAAATGTACAAATAGAGTGTACTTACAATTGAAATATAGAAATGTTTCCGATATGAACGCCCCCCCCCCCCCTTCCCAGCGACCAAGAAATCTGAAAAGATGCTAAGGCAAAAGAAATCATCCTTTTAAAAATATTTTTGTTTTTCTAACTCATAATGCTTTTGGAACAAGATAAAGTAATGCATCTATAACTGATTCTAAACTGTATTAGAACTAATCGATGTATTAAATGAATTTTATAACAAGTTATTTTAATGGTACTTATAAGTACCGTCAGTAGATAAAGGGTTAAAACACTAAATAATGCAACACTGGTGTACCGTGTATGTTTTATGGTGCATCAGTGCTGCACTATTTAGTGTTTTTATGCGCTAGTATTGCATTAAGAATCGTTGACTGTGCAAAACTGCTAAATGTGTGGAACGAACTTGATTACAGATTAGGCGTTTCTTGCGTGTCAAAAGGTTCACAGATGGAGCATTTGTAACTGAAAAAAAAACTTGGGATGCTCTTCTTTATTTTCATATATCACTTATTATAATATGTGTAGTAGTTTTGAAAATACTTTTTTTTTTCTAAATCCGGCGATTCTTTTAAGCAAACTCTATATTTCAATACATTTTTACTAATTTTAAAACTGAGTGAAAAATATCTTACTGCTTATAAATGTAGGTATAATTTACTAAAAGTGTTTATTTTTTATGGAATTTTCTAAATCCTAAAAATTTAAAAAATAAACATGTCGTAAATTTCGAAGTACAGTGAAACTCGTTTAAGATACGAATCAAGGGACCGAGAGCATTTCGTATCTTAAGCGGGATCGTATCTTATCCGGATTTCATAGATTCTCAAATAATAACGCATATAAAGCCAGTGTACATTGTTATTAACGTATTTTAACAATTTATAACTCTTATTTTAAACATTTCTAACAAGTTTTAGATATTCTAGAAAATTTGAGTTTAAGATTTTGAAATAAAGAATAACTTTATTTTTCTCCAATTTTATTGAGTCCCCGTTTGTACAATAACAAAATTTAAATGCCTTTATGCATTACTCTCTGCCAAATTTAAAAAAGACAATAAAGCGAAATTTATGTTAATCTTTAGAAAACAGGAATTAAAATACACTACTAAAAGAGGAAAAATAATAAATTTTCATAATTATTTTTAGAGACAAACCAAGTGTATGCAAGGAACAATAATTATTTGATACATTATCAAAATTAAAGTCCGTGAAATAGTTTTAGTTTGTTGAAAAAAGTCATTTACTTTGATTTGGTGCAATGTGGTGCAAAGTTTTCTGCCTTGTTTATATGATAGAAAAAATCTTCGATGGAGGGACCAGCATCCATCGAAGAGGCGTACTATTGATGTAAGCCGAACGAGATCATTACAGATGCGAATGATGGTATGGATGGTACATCAGTTTCTTCATCCGCGTCGTCTTTTGATTCTTCTGAAGGCCTATGTTCATCGGATCTTTTGACGTCCGCGATTATATACGCGATAGAACGGACTTCATTTGTTACAACCTGATCGTCAATTTTGACAAATGAGTCCCAATCTTTGCATTCTTCTTGATGCTACTCCTCTTCTGCGATTTCAACGTTTTGCAAATTGCCATCGACGTCAAAGGCAGTTCTCAATTATATTAAGTCTTCTAGAGGTCTGCACGGGCCGACATTTCCAGGGCCGGGCCCAGCCCGACTCATAGAAAAAAAAATCATAACAACTAAGGTATAACAGCTGGAAGTTCGGCCCCGGCCAGGCCCGAAAAAAAGTTAAAATCTCGGCCCGAGTTAATTTCTACAAAAAATTGATTTTTACGTCGATTTGGTTAAAAATTTGTCTCGTACGAGGAGCTCAGGCCAAAAATGTTTATCTTAACCTTTTTTTCATGTTTATAATCTTCATTTTTATAGAAGTCCGCAGGGTGCGATATTTATTTTTCTTTTAATGAATCTCTATTTCTTGTATGTAAATGTTTCAGTTATCATTAATATTGTTAATTCATATTCTATATGTATTGAAGTGTTAAAAATGTGAAAAATTCTATACATTAAAATCTGAAACGGAATTGCATAGAAAAGAAAAAAAATGCGTTATAGACAAGTTCTCATCTTAGCAAGTGTAAATGTATTATATATTCTTTTCTTACGTATTAATGTATTAATTTTGGATGGATCAACATGTTTTTTCAGTTTAAAACGCAATTACGTCATAGGCAGGTTCTTTTTCACACGTTTTACTATATTTTAATAAGCTTAGAAATCTACTATTCTTTAAAAAGAAACAATTGTAATGTTTAATCGTAGAATAATGGACATTTAAAAATGTATGCATTTTTTGAAAATTTTTTTGGCCGAAGCCTAATTTTACTGACCTTTGAACGGACCAGGCCACGCCGAGACAATGATTTTCATACGGGCTGGGTCAAAACTAGGACTGAAAGTTTGAGCCGTGAAGACTAGGAATGAAACCAGTCCCGGCTCTGTACAGGAAAAAAAAGTTCGGCCCGGCCGGCCCGAACCTTTAGGAAAACAGTAAGGCTCGAGCCCGGCCCGAGACCGCGCAGATCTCTAACGTCTTCCCAGGACGCACTCAGGAAATACATGCGTCCAAGAGATGACGTACAACGACACGACTTTTGTATTTCATTTTGAGAACATGAATTATGCCCTGATCCATCAGTTGAACCACGCTAGTCACATTGAGTGGTAAAAAGACTAGTTTCATGTTTTGTAAACTGGGGATATCCTTGGGATGGGCGGAACAGTTTTCGGCATGACACAGGACTTTCCTGGACTCTTTTTTCATTCGTTCATTGGACTTCCGAATCCACTTATCGAATATATCGCTTGTCATCCATGTTTTGGCTCGACTTTTATAATCGCAGAGCAGATTTTTACCATTTTTAAAGCAGCGAGGATTCTGCGACTTGCCAATGAGGAAGAGTTTTAATTCATCCGTTATCATATTTGATCCAACGAGAACAGTGATACGTCCTTTGCTCAGCTTGTCTCCAGAACATTTCTCACCCTTAAAAGCCATTGTTTTATCAGGCATTAATTTTTAAACAAGTTGGAAATTGCTCGTCAAACGTGGCAAATGAGGTGCGTTCGTACTATAACTAGTTTTATAATTATTTTTTGCACCCCATATTGTACTGAATGTATAATTTTTTGCACTTCATAAAGCGCATACTCTGATACATCATTAAAATGCACTTCCAATATTTTTTTCCCATTCCCCGTAATGTAACGGAACACTTTTGACTGTCCCTGTAATTAAACTATACATCCGATTTTCCTAAAATTTGAAATAGCTCAACAAAATTTTGCAACAATTATATCTTTAAAATTTCAGATCATTCGGAAGGCTCTAATATAATTAAAATCCACTTGCAATAATTTTTCCCATTGGCCGTAATGTAAAGAAAAACTTTTGACTGTCCCTGTAATTAAACTATACATCCGATTTTTCTAAAATTTGAAAGGGCTCGACAAAATTTTGCAACAGTTATATCTTTAAAATTTCAGATCATTCGGAAGGCTCTCATATCATTAAAATGCACTTGCAATAATTTTTCCCATTGGCCGTAATGTAAAGAAAAACTTTTGACTGTCCCTGTAATTAAACTATACATCCGATTTTCCTAAAATTTGAAAGGGCTCGACAAAATTTTGCAACAGTTATATCTTTAAAATTTCAGATCATTCGGAAGGCTCTAATATCATTAAAATGCACTTGCAATAATTTTTCCCATTGGCCGTAATGTAAGGAAAAACTTTTGACTGTCCCTGTAATTAAACTATATATCCGATTTTCCTAAAATTTGAAAGGGCTCGACAAAATTTTGCAACAGTTATATCTTTAAAATTTCAGATCATTCGGAAGGCTGTAATATCATTAAAATGCACTTGCAATAATTTTTCCCATTGGCCGTGATGTAAAGAAAAACTTTTGACTGTCCCTGTAATTAAACTATACATCCGATTTTCATAAAATTTGAAATGGCTCGACAAAATTTTGCAACAATCATATATTTGAAATTTCAGACCATTCGGTTGGGTAGTTTTTGCTCTGTTACATGCGGACAGACGGACGGACAGACGGACAGACGGACGACAGACGGACGGACAGACGGACGGACAGACGGACGGACAGACGGACGGACTGAACGACGACTATAGGTGCTACGTATTTATATAATTACGAACGCACCTAAAAAGGTCCATCTTTTCGACATTGTAAATATCGCATCTTGAGTACTTTTTCAATAGCACAATTCAGTTGCTCTTTTTACCCATTCTGCCCTAAAGACACGTGATAAACGGATTACATAATCACCATTTCGTATATTAAGCGAGTTTTTTGTCATCAAGGGACAAATTTTCTTCGTATATTAAGCAGGATCGTATCTTATGCGTACGTATATTAAGCGGGTAATTTTACACAGGTTTAATAGGTATTTTTCAAGGGACCGAAGAGAATTCGTATCTTAAGCGGGATCGTATCTTAAGCGGGCGTATCTTAAACGAGTTTCACTGTAATTTAGATATTTTACACTACGTTGCAATATTTTGGTTTCTTAATCTAACACTTAAAGATAGTTCAAAGAAATACAGTTAAAATTCATATAAAAAAGCACAAATAAATGTACTAAAATTACTTCCAGGTATCATTTTGCGATTGAATAAAGGTCATTCTCCAAAAAGTGTACCATTCCAGTCACAAAAAAGTTTTCAGTATTTGGCATGAACATTTTTGAATTAATTTACATTTTCTATTGAAAGTGAAAGAAGGCTAAATGTGTTGTGTGGATTACATTTTTTATAATTACTTTATAGTTTTTATTTCTTAGTACACAGTATGTGAGATCTCACCTCCGTGTCATGTCACACACCCAATGTTACTAAGGAAAATGATTATTTATTTAATTGAAAAATAATATTTCACAAATATATATTCTAAAAACACACTCAAAATATATATTAAACATTTAATTGCTAAAAAGGACGTCAAATGTTAATAAAATACATTAAAAGATCTTAATAATTTGACATGTTTCGATTGAATTTATTCAATCATCATCAGAAAAACAAATAAACACTAAGATGGAAAATGACAATAAACTATTACAAATGAAACTTAAAAATAAAATTTAATATAATTTTAAAGAAAAATTTATTTTTAAATTTCATTTGTAATAGTTTATTGTCATTTTCCATCTTAGTGTTTATTTGTTTTTCTGATGATGATTGAGTAAATTCAATCGAAACCTGTCAAATTATTAAGATCTTTTAATGTATTTTATTAACATGTGACGTCCTTTTTAGCAATTAAATGTTTAATATATATTTTGAATGTGCTTTTAGAATATATATTTGTGAAATACTTTTAATGGACGTATAAGAGAACTTCTGTTTATAATTTAATATGCAAAATAATAGTTAAATAATTATTATTCTGGCTACTATTATCTCAAGAGCAAAGTAACTTAGCATAGCTTTCTTTGTATTTTTCTCACCTCCATGCACCAGACATTAAGTTGCATTATTTTAAAAAATGTCAAAATTATCATCAGATATTTTTTCCCATTATGCTAAAGCTATCAAGTATGTTTGCTGTTGTTAAATTGTAAGTCAGAAATTTGTTTTTATACTCAGAAATTAGATTTTGTTATAAAAAAGCAACCATGGTTATTGTAGATTCTCACATCTGTGAACCGTAATTCAAGGTGACTAAATCAACACTAAGATTTGCTCATATATTGGTCATGTAATTATATCAACAGATGTTGATTTAAAGAACAAAAAAAATTCTCAAAAAAATAAATATGTAGTTAATATTTAGAGCATGTTCATCACCTCCGTGATATCCCCTACGTGAATCTCTTAATTTTGAAAATGTATATTTCAGGGGAAAATGCTTAACAGGAATTTTCAATGACAGTAAATAAAACAAGTTGGAAATTGCTTGTCAAACGTGGCAAATGAGGTGCGTTCGTACTATAACTAGTTTTATAAATATTTTTTGTACCGCATAGTGTACTGAATGTATATTTAGTGCACTTCATAAATGCATATCTATTTCATTCTGTTCGTAAAGCTGTAACAACATTAAAATACTCTTGAAATATTTTCCCCATTGGCCTTAATGCAACGAAAACTTTTGACTGTCTCTGTAATTAAACTATACATCAGATTTTCATAAAATTTTAAATGACTCTACAAAAGTTTACAAAATTATATATTTAAAATTTCAGACCATTCGGAAGGCTGTAACATCATTAAAATGCACTTGCAATATTTTTTTTCCTTTGGCCGTAATGTAACGAAAAACTTTTCATTGTCTCTGCAATTAAACTATACATTCGTTTTTCATAAAATTTGAAATGACTCGACAAAATTTTGCAACAATTTTATATTTAAAATTTCAGACCATTCGGTTGGGTAGTTTTTGCTCTGTTATATGCGAACGAACGGATAGACGGACAGACAGACGGACGGACTGAACGACGACTATAGGTGCTACGTATTTATGTAATTACGAACGCACCTAAAAAGATTGCATCAAAACTTTAAAAGAGGAGAATTGCATAACATATAAGAGATGAGCGATGAAAAGAGGCTCCAGATGGGAGATGAATTTTTTTGTGTTTTTTATATTCATTCACAATAAATTCGTTATGCATTCTTATATAGAATTGCTCTTAGTTATATAGAATTGCTCTTAATTATATAGGATTTCTGCTAGTTATATATCTAATGGAATAAATAGTTTTTTATGCTTTGTCTCACTACACAAACATAAGTGTAGCATAAAGTTCACCTCCGTGAATGATTTTAATAAAAACAAGTAAGAAAAATCACGCGTTAAGCATAGATTATGAAACACTTTCCAACACTTACTGAATTCTTTAACAAAACTTCGTTATTTAGGGAAATAAGGTATATAACAGATCTGAGTAACCATTTTAAAGAAAACGCATAAAACATTTGAAAAACTGATTTCAACAGTTAGCATCCATAGCAAATATGTATTCAAATTCTTTTGAACAGCTCTGTATTCAATCTGTAGGTTGATATATATGCTATATAATGGGGAAATTTAGTTTAGCAAGAAAACGAATAACAGGTTGAAATTTCTCTTTCAGAAATTTATACTAATTGATGGAAACATACTTGTGTACTTTTGTACAACCCTGTAGTTAACCTAGTACCTTTATTACACGCCACGATTTAGCTAAAGTTTAATTCAAAGTAAAACACTCTTAAAACTACTGGAATCACATTTCCAGAAATTATCATTTATAGACGGCCATGTATCCAATTCTTTGCGTGACCCTGTATATAATTTTATCTATGTTATACAAACATTTCTTAGTAAACAAAATGAAGTTCAGCGTAAAAATGCATAACTCATTTAAAAACCACTTTTAAGCAATTTACAATCATACCCAGTAACCATTACGAATTCTTTAGTGTAGCCCTATGTATGGATTACAGCATTTATAGTGAAACATAAAAGCGCATAACATAATTAAAAATGCATTTCCAGCAATCATCGCTACCGTACAGTACTTCGGATACAATAGTATCTGAAATCTTTTGTGTGTCCCTGTAAATGCTATACACTTCGTATTACACATGAAATGAGTTTTAGTAAACCTCAGCGACGTATATAAATTTCATTATACATAAAATAATTTAACATAATTAAAATACGCCGGAAAAAATTCCCTCCACCCGTATATCATTATGTAACGGAATTCTTTTGTGTGGTCCTGTAAATGAATAATATTTATTCTTTGCACCGCATATACTACGGAATGCATATTTTAGTGCTCTTGATAAATGCATATCAATTTTATTATGTTTGAAAGCATCTAACATCATTAAAAATCATTTGAAACGATTTTTTCCCATGGGCCGTAATGTAACGGAAAACTTTTTTGAAAATTAATTTAAATACGTGCTACTTTGAGAAAAATATAAATGAAGGATTTATGATAAAACAGGGAACTATTATAAACTATATTTAATTTTAGGTTTCTATATTAATGCAAATGACGTCATTTTACATAAAATAAAAGCGTGTGCTTTAAGTCTTAAAACTGAAATATGTTTTGCAGTAGAGTCCCGATTATCCGAGTCACGCTTAACCGAGTTATTTTCTTCTGATGGACTGGCGGCTTCTATTATTATGAAACAGCCATTATAAATGAAGCGTTAGGGGAAGATGGAAGAGCTGCCGTAAAAAGTTAGAAGTCTGATTTTCTGGTCAGAATGGGGGGAAAAAAATGGCCATAATGTTTTTTAACGCTTCATTTGTAATGGCTGTTTCATAATAATAGAAGCCACCAGCCCACCAGAAGAAAATGAAGTAATGGAAATGCCGGGGCGACACTAAATTCTGAAAAAGTAGAATTCCTGTTCTCTAGTTCTATTTTATTTTTTTATTTGCTTTTTTAATTTAATTTTTTTATTTAATTTTAATTAATTTATTTTATTTTATTTTATTATTATTTTCAATCATTTTGGCATCATTTCCTTTTCCTGCACGTGTTTCTCTGTGATTGGTGTTTACCTTTTTAGCTAGCGCTACCTGTCGCATCCTTTGTAAATTTTACTCTCTACCTTTCAGTTCATTTGTAACCTTATCCCCTTTGCGGACGCAAGATTACTTCGGCTGATCACGCGCTGTTAAAATTCCCACCCCAAAACACGCCCTGTGTGTTTTTTCATTTTATGGGGATTTATACAAGGTTTTATTATTTAATTGTGGTTTATTGCCAGTTTTTCGATGATGTTTCAGGCCAGATTTGTCCAGGATAGCTCAGTTGGTAAAGCCTTGGCAGCGTGCCAAAGGTCCTTGATTAAAATCCTGGCTCGAACAGGACATGAAATATTATACGAGTTATAATTTTCACTTCAATCAATTGAAATGAAAATTATAACTCGTATAATATTTTAATATCAAAATAAAATCTTTAAATAGAAAAAACTTTTATAATATTTAATTATCAATATAATAATCAATAAATTAATAATCAAAAATATTTAAATATAAAAAAAACTCGCATAATATTTAAATATGAAACCAAAAACTCTTATAATGTTTAAATATAAAAACAAAATATTTAAATATAAAAACAAAATATTTGAATATAAAAAAACTCGTATAATATTTAAATATAAAAACAAAATATTTCGATACATAAAACACGTATGATACTTAAATATCAGAATGAAATATTTAAATGTAAAAAACTATTATAATATTTGAATATCAAAACAAAATATTTAAACATAAAAAAAACTCTTATAATATTTAAATATAGAAACATAATACTTAAATATAAAAAAAACTCGAATAATATTTAAGTATCAAAACAAAATATTTCGATACATAAAACACGTATGATAGTTAAATATCAGAATGAAATATTTAAATGTAAAAAACTATTATAATATTTGAATATCAAAACAAAATATTTAAACATAAAAAAACTCTTATAATATTTAAATATAGAAACATAATACTTAAATATAAAAAAAACTCGAATAATATTTAAGTATCAAAACAAAATATTTCAATACATAAAACACGTATGATATTTAAATATCAAAATGAAATCTAAAATATAAAAAATTTCGCTAATATTTAAATATCAAAATAAAATATTTAAATTAAAAAAAAAAAATCCGTATAATAGTTAAATAGCAAAACAGAAAAAGTATCGATTGAGCCCCTGCTCAAATTAAACACTGGTTATTTGAGATTTCGAAGGCATTTACTAAAGCTTGCATTACTGGTTTTATTCGGTGTCGGTGAAGCCAAAACTTTTACATGAAGCTCAATAATATTAACTTAAAAAAACAAATAAATAAACGGAGTATGCTGCTGAAGATAAAGGAAGAAAAGAAAGAAAAGAAAAATCAGAAAAGATCTGTATTTGTTCATAAAAAAAAGAAAACTGTTTTCAGAGATAAACCTCGGATTTATTATTTTTGAAACACCGGCATAAAGAAGACCGGTCAACGATTTATATTTCTCGTTCCAGAGCTGAAAGCCGTGAGCGTTGCATTTTTGTGAATAAAAAAGGCCAGATCGCGAAAGAATGTTGCATGCTGATAAGGAAGAAAGGATTTGAATTGCAACTTCGTTTGAATCGACGAAATTCTGTTTTATAGCTAATATGAAAAAAAGGAGAGGTGCCTAGTTTATTACAGCCGAATCTATATAAATGGTTACAGTCTGACAATGATTTACAGTAGGGACTTATTAAATAAAATGTTCTTTTTTTATGTGGATTCATTATAAAACATACAGTATATTGTTATCCATAGAAAGCAAAGGATAATCCAGTTATAAACTACGTTTCAGAGGCTATTTCAGTTACGCGAAAAGACCCGCTCGCTAATGCTAATCCAATGGAATTTAAATAGATACCTCGTTTGAATTTCAATCTTATTAAATGATTTTGTTTTTGTTTTTGCACTAGGGTAGCTGAGATCGATCTGTACAAAGGTCGCTTTTTACTTTTTCGATTTTGTTTATAGGTATGTTCAATGAGGACACTTTCATTTTCGAAACCGGTTTCGAAAGTGAAAACATCCTCATAAAAAAGAAATAAATAAATCTGCTAACAAAATCGAAAAAGTAAAAAAATGGCCTTTGTAGAGATTGCCCTCAGCTATCCAGTGCAAAAGAATCCTTTAAAAACATTAAAATTCAAACGAGATATCTTTAAAAAAAATTCCATAGGATTAGCATTAGCGAGCAGGTCGTTTCGCATGACTGAAGAAGACTCTTAACCCTCCAGTTCCCAAGGCGCCCCTGTTTTTCTCTTCGTAATGGAATAGCTATAATGATCTCTCAACCACCAGGGATCTTTCGGCACATTAAGCTCCGCGGCCCGATCTTGCACGAACAGGTACTGAACAGGTAATCAGCATTGAGGGGTTTCCTAGCTGATGACAGCTTAACACCCAGACTAGGAAATTGAAATGTCTTATGTTTTAATGAGCCATTGGGAGAAAGTTAAACTGTAGCAAAGCTACTAGAAGAGAAAAAGAAGTTAACAAGAGAAAAAAAGAAATTTAAGAAAAAAAGGAATAAAATTAAATTTTAAAGTACTAACTTAAGATGAAAGAAAGTTAACGATAGATCTTAAAAAATACAAGAATCTTAAAATAAGTAAAGTCAAACTGTAGTTGTAAAACTACTATAAGGAATTTAGAAAGTAAAAGTTAGTACTGTTCAGAGAAACACTCACCAAGCATGGGCAAGAAAAGCTAGGGTGGCAAAGACCACAACATCCAACCAAAAAAGGGACTAATCAGGGCCATACATTTTATTTTTAAGTTTTACAATTTTTATGGTCTCTATAGTATATAAAGAGTTTTTTTTTTTTTTTTTTTTTTTTTTAAGAAAGATATATAAAAAGGAAAGAAAAATATAGAAGAGGCAAAATAAAGATCTTGCACGCTGGTCGATGCATTAAACTTATGGAATTTAGCTTTTAAAATTTTCCGGTATTAAATTTCGCTTTTAAATTTCTCCGCTGATATCTTACTTGATCAGATATGAAAAAAATCGCCACACATTTGTTCAGGTGAAAACATTCGCCTCACATTTGTTCAGGTCTATCTATTGGTTTCTTGGGGAACTAAGAAAGTTGTTGACATCCAATTAATACTTGCTGCTTGCTGGTATAGCCAGGCACGTTTTATAATTTTAGGTAGATTTCGTATGAAATACTACCTATTACATTCTCCCCTATGTTGGAATTTCTGAAAAAGTTTTGCAGATCTACGCCGATCATGACCCCTAGAACCCAAACCACCCTCAGTAAAACCCTTTATATATATATATATATGTGTGTATGTATGTATCTACCTATCTATATATATATATATATATATATATATATATAACCATTAATTAAACATAACCTACCACCATCAAAAACCGTAATATTATGAATTAAAGCTGTAAGTATAATTTTTTTTTTTTAATTTATTATAAAAATTATTATGGATATATATATATATATCGCTTTCTTCTGGACACGATAACTTCCACAATTCTGAACAAATCTCTTCCAAATTGATACATAAAATCAAGGGGCATAAAATCTCGGTCAAGTTCGTGAATGGGCAAAATCAGACCAAGGTGAAGAAAATAGGGAGGGGTTTTGTGAAAAACGAAAAAAAAACCCATAACTTCTTAATTTTTGTACATATGAAATCAGTTTAAAGTTTTTATTACTTCTAAAAATAGGGCAAAAAATTTATGTTTCACAAATTTTTGTTAAAATTAAAAATGGTCGCAAAAAATAGGGTTTTTGGGAGAAAAAAATTCATAACTTCGTCAATTCTCAAGATATGAAATCCAATTAATTTTATTATAAATCTCATTAATATTATCTATAACTTTTATATTGCCAAGTTTTTGATAAGAGCCATTCATAAAGCAAAAAAATTAAAAAAAAAAAAAAATTAAAAACGAAAACAAAAAGGTGTGGTTGAAGAAGAAAAAATCCACAACTCCGTCAATTCACAAGATATAAAATCCCTATGAGTTTATCATATATCTTCTTAATATTGTCTAAAACATTTATATGGACAAGTTTTTGATAGGATCAATTCTTACAGCAAAAACAAATTAAAAATACATAGCGGTTGAAGGAAAAAATCATCTTATTAAGGGAGTATTCAACTCCAAACTGCTTATTTTCTGACTCATGTTTAAATTCATTTTTGCTCTCAAACGCATCTAATTGGTAGGTTCTCTTGTTCAGAAACTACATAATGTGCCGTGAAGGTCGATTTTTGATAGGGGCAGAATATATTTCAAAAAATGATGTCAAAGTGGACATTTTGAACAGAATTTCCCGAAGCGATTGTGTTAGAAACGAAAAATATTGTCCTACTGAGAAAATAATTGTTTATAAATCAAGTTTTAATTAATTGAACGAAAAATAAAAACACAGGTCGCTTATAAATCTCTTCAAAAATCACGTCAGCAAGTTTAATATTTTTCTTTTAAAAATGAATCTGAAAATGTGCCATAAAATTTCGAGTTGTTGAGCATGGAAAAATATTTTTTTGAATACCGCCTTAACATGATTCTGACAAAACCTGCTATTATATAAAAATGAAATAAAAACTCGTTAAAAGCAGCCAGATAAAATTGTTAAAGTGGGTTTATCTCTAATCATGATCTAGTTTTTATTGGTGAAATTAGCATAGTTATCTTCAAATCCACCTCCGCCTGTAGGCCGGGCCGGCAGGGATTTTCTAAACTTTGGACACTTTGATATTCATGACTTTTAAAAAGTGATTAGGGGCTGTGCATAAATAACTTTATCATTTTAGGGGGAGGGGGATCTGGCAAATGATATCGAAAGATATCTCTAGGGGCAGGGGAGTTTGTCTCTTGATATCGTTATCATTTTTGATTCAACCAAAATTTTCTCTTTTTGTTTGTAACTTGCTCTTTACATTAAAATAGTCTGTTATATATTTTTTAGTCTGTTTTGTATTTTTATGGAAATACAATGTTATAATTAAAATCATTAAATTATTATAAAATTATTTAATTCCAAAATATGGAATACCAAAATTTTGGCATTCCTATACTTCTCTCATATGTTTATGAATATATAATTTGCTTATAAAAACTTTTCACACGCACGACTTCTAAAACTATGTGAAGACGTGCGTTTCAAAACTCGCTTTATTCAAAATTTAAAAAATCGAGTTTTCTCTACCAATCTGTTGTGTTGGTGAACCTGCACCGAAAAAACATTACAATCTACAAATATATATATATATATATATATAGTTTTTTTTTGTGTTTCTGGCATTGTATAATCTTGGTTGTAAGGGGCTATACATATGCAACGTTATCAACTTTTTGGTAATTTTGGACCTTCCCCCCCACCCTCCCCGTAATGATATCGTTATCAATGTCTAAATATCAAATTTTCATTTTTTGAATTTACTTCCTTTTGTTTCGAGTGATGTACATATATGGTTATACATTTATCATTTGCATGCTTTATTGATTCAAATGGAGAGAATTCAGTAAAATATCACTTTGTATATGAAGTAACTTTACTCCAAATAACACTTAAAAGAAATAGATACTATTTAAAAAAAATTAACAGTAGCTTTTGTTACGCAATGCATTCAACAGTAATAATGTCTTTGCACTTGCCCCCGCACGGGTGGGCGTGATGGGGCAGGCAGAACTTTTTACCAACTGAACAGGTGGACAACATTATTTCTTATTTATTTTCCAGTAAACACAACAAGTATCATTTCAAGTATACTTCACAGTTGATTCCTTGAACAGCAAATTATATATATATATATATATTATATATATAAACAAAAGGACTACGCCTGAATTCATTCATATTTATAAAAACTTTTCAAAATAACAGACATTACATTACATTACAAGATAAAAACACTAAAAACAATATAAAAGGACGTTTCGGATTCATTCTGAATCCCTCATCAGCTAATTCCTAACGTAAAAGTCATACTAGATTTTAAAGTTCAACAAGTAGAAAAACATTATATCAAGTTACCAAAAAATTATAGTTAAAACAGAACTGAATATTCTATTGGTAGAGATGCAGCCTCGTTAATTGCTATGGTACACGAGAACTGCTGATTTAGCAATTAACGAGGCTGTATCTCTACCAGTAGAATATTCAGTTTGTTTTAACTATAATTTTTTGGCAACTTGATGTGATGTTTTTCTACTTGTTGAACTTTAAAATCTAGTATGACTTTTACGTTAGGAATTAGCTGATGAGGGATTCAGAATGAATCCAAAACGTCCTTTTATATTGTTTTTAGTGTTTTTATCTTGTAATGTAATGTAATGTCTGTTATTTTGGAAAGTTTTTATAAATATGAATGAATTCAGGCGTAGTCCTTTTGTTTATGTATAATATATATATATATATATATATATATATAATTTGCTGTTCAAGAAATCAACTGTGAAGTATACTTGAAATGATACTTGTTGTGTTTACTGTTAAATAAATAAGAAATAATGTTGTCCACCTGTTCAGTTGGTAAAAAGTTCTGCCTGCCCCCATCACGCCCACCCGTGCGGGGGCAAGTGCAAAGACATTATTACTGTTGAATGCATTGCGTAACAAAAGCTACTGTTAATTTTTTTTTAAATAGTATCTATTTCTTTTAAGTGTTATTTGGTGTAAAGTTACTTCATATACAAAGTGATATTTTACTGAATTCTCTCCATTTGAATCAATAAAGCATGCAAATGATAAATGTATAACCATATCTGTACATCACTCGAAACAAAAGGAAGTAAATTCAAAAAATGAAAATTTGATTTTTAGACATTGATAACGATATCATTAGGGGGTGGGGGGGGGAGGTCCAAAATTACCAAAAAGTTGATAACGTTGCATATGTATAGCCCCTTACAACCAAGATTTTACAATGCCAGAAACACACACACAAAAAAAAAACTATATATATATATATAGTTATTTATATATATATAATTATATATATATATATATATATATATATATATATATATATATTTGTAGATTGTAATGTTTTTTCGGTTTTTTCGGTGCAGGTTCACCAACACAACAGATTGGTAGAGAAAACTCGATTTTTTAAATTTTGAATAAAGGGAGTTTTGAAACGCACGTCTTCACATAGTTTTAGAAGTCGTGCGTGTGAAAATTGCGCAGAAACTATTGCTTCAGTGCCTTAATTGCACACTTTTATGCAGTAGCGCCAACTTTTCAAAAATATTGGGTAGGCTTGAAATTTTTTGAATAAAATAACACATATAATTTTAGTATGTATGTGTGCGGAGAGAGAGAGAGGGGGGGGGGGAGCAAGCAAATGACTCAAGATAATTAGAAATCAAATTATGATTTTTCTAAGCAAATTTTTAAGTTATTATAATTTTTTTTTAATAACATTTTTATAAGTTCTTTCTTATAAATACATTAATATATATTTTAAATAACATTGGAATCGCTAATTATTGAAAGTGCAAAAAACTCAGTGTCAAGTAAAGCATACATTTAGTCACCTAAGTGCTTTATCAATTCAAGACATCAAAACAGATGGCAAAATAGGCAAGAAATTTGTTTGCGTGAGAAATCTAACTATACACGCGCTGAATGGGTTTTCATTCAGTGCTTCTGTAAGTCTAATTTATGTCCTTACTATATTTCAAACAAAACTATTTTGATAACGTTAATAAAACCGAAATTTATTTTAGCGATTAACCCACTTTCGGCCAAAGGTGCGTAAACGCATCATTTCAATAAATATTTTTTTATTAACACTGTGACGAATATTTTTCACTAATTTTATTTTTCTGCTATTTTTAAGGGTTCTGGAGACATCTGTAAAATATCAGTGATTCAATTGGAGTAAACCCTCTCTGTTGAGAAATTTTCAAAGTACGCTGGTTTTCTTTAAATTGAAACGGTTATTGAGAAATTCGACTTTTTGAAAATGTATAATTATTCCACTTGAGATTAAT
The DNA here is from genome assembly GCA_963932465.1 of Maratus speciosus. Classification (NCBI taxonomy): domain Eukaryota; kingdom Metazoa; phylum Arthropoda; class Arachnida; order Araneae; family Salticidae; genus Maratus; species Maratus speciosus. The sequence continues at coordinate 16,914,776 of OZ010793.1, read as the reverse complement.
CATATGTTTCTATATTGGATTAAAATTGCAAGATCTGTAAATAAAATAATAATAATGTAAATGCCATGAAAAATTTAAAAAATATATTAATTTTAAATTTAATGGTGCATTAGCACACCATTGACCGAATACATGAAAATTTCGAATGTATTTTATTTCTCAAATGAAATATTATTTTTCATGCACGAAACATTTTTTTTGTCTTAATATAATTAATAATTTAAGCATATTTCAATGAAAAAAGTACCACATTTTATAAAATTTCTATGCTTGGCCTAAAATGGGTTAAATAATAAAGAAAAAAGTGTGAATCAAATCAATTGAAATTGGGTGGGCGGAAAGATCAAATTATTGGGTGGGCTCGCGCCCCATGGGGCCATATAGGTTGGCGCCACTGCTTCTTTCTGTGTACGGTACTGTTTGATTGTGGCATACATTTTGTCTTATTTTGAAACTAAATAAATGAAACTATTTGAAAATAATAGCCAATTTCAGAAAAGTCATCTATATATTCATAGAAAAAAACAGAGAGAAAGTCTTTTCGGATATTCTCGGATTATTGTTTTTGAAGCACAGACATAAAAATAAGCGGTCAACAATTTATATTTCTCGTTCAAAATGCTATGAGCCACGAGCTTTGTATTTCTTTGAATAAAAAAGGCCAGGTCAGGAAAGGATGTTGCATGCTGATAAGAACGAAAGTATTTGTTTTTGGAGTTCTACTCGATTTGTTGAATGTGTGCTTTATAGCAAATATAAAAGAAAAGAGATGCTAAGATGATCACAGACAAATTTATGAAAATGACAATCATTTACAGTCGAAATCTATAAAATATAATCTAAACAGTTTTTTTTTTAAATATAGATTTATAATCATAGAGTCGCTATTGTTATTCTTAGACAATACACTCTCAAATATACTTTCTTCAAATCACGGAAATATTCCTGGAAGCAACACTACCGGTATATATGCGAGAATTGAAGAAATTTTCAGTCTTTTTTTTTCTTTTTCTTTTTTTTTTACTTTCTTCTATCTTTACAAGAAGAAAATATTGGATTCGTGAAAATTTTCGAATTCCGGTTTTCGACGAAATTACGTGTTTTAGGGTCAGAGATCCCGAAAAACATGTTTTTACAAAAGATGTGTCAGTGAGTCTGTCTGGCTGTCTGTCTTTGTGTGTATGATGCACATTTTGTGGGTGCTCTATCTCAAGAACTAATGCACGGAATGTAATAAGAATTTGTATCCAGTTAGTCCCTGATATAAATTGGTGCTGATTAGTTTTTGGTGCAAATCGCTCAAAAAGTGGCGCTGTTATGTTGCATTTTTTACGATTTCCGCAATGGCTCTATCGCAAGAACTAATGGACGGATTTTCATGAAACTTCAGATTCTGTTAGTCCTTGATATGAGTTGATGTTTACTATGTTTTGGTGTAAATCGCTCAGCATGTGGCGCTGCTATACATCATTTTTCCCGATTTCCGAAATGGCTATATCTCAAGAACTAATGCGTGGATTTTCATCAAACTTCCGATTCAGTTAGTCCTTGATATGAGTTTGCGCTGACTATGTTTTGGTGTAAATCGCCCAACAGGTGGCGCTGCTATGGCTCATTTTTCCTGATTACCGCAATAGTTTTATCTCAAGAAGGGATGCACGGATTTTAACCAAACTTCAGATTCAGTTACGTGTCTTTCTTAAGTTGTTACTTATTAGGTTTTGGTATATATCACCTAACAGGTGGTGCTGCTATGCAGAATTTTTTACGATTTCCGCCATGGCTCTACTCAAAAACTAATGCATGGATTTACACGAAACTTCAGATTCAGATAGAAGTTCACATAAGTTGTTGCTGATTAGATTTTGGTTTAAAACATCTAACCGGCTGCATTTTTCAGGAAATATTAACATGCATGAGGTAGAAGAAACTTTTGGGATCGCCACATCCGACTAGCTTCTCTTTGCCATTATGGGAGAGAAAATGGAACAGATGTTATATATTCCCGCAGCCACCATCTTGGATTTTTTCTTGGCAAAAAACCCCTTTTGCCCCAAGTAGTAAATGTCGCCAAGCACCGATTTATACCCATATTAGGCTTCACGGTGTTGCCAGAACACATCACTCATCGGGGTTGCCTTTTCGGTAAACGCCAACAAAAAATCGCCAAGAGAAAAAATCCAAGATGGCGGCCGTGGGAATATATAACATCTAAGCCGAAAAAATTTCCGTAATCTGAAAAAAGGGGTTTTTTTAAATATGTCTCTTGTTCTTCCGTGGATCCACTTGGGTTTGAATCTGGGACCGCGCGTTTCGAGTAGAGCCTGTTAACCACTCGGCCAGCACGCGCTTGAGAGAGGGCGAGTTTAAAATGAAGATACGGGTTTTCTTCCAATGGGGGATTACTAAGGCTTGTTAAATTTCTTGTTCAGAAATCCCGGAAAATTAAAATAATTAGGAGCATTTCGTCGTTATGAAATAATATTTGGTGTTTTAACAGCTATAGAATAATAGCGGATAAAAATTATTACATATTAGACATATTTTAATAAGACATAATTTGATTGTTAGATGACATAGTTTAAAAGTGTTTATGACTTCGGTTTGTCTGTTCGTCTATCCGCGCCCAAATAATGGACACCCAATTCATTTCGGATACTTTACTGTATCCGAAGTACCTATATTAACGATGGTTGTTGGAAGTGTATTTTTAGTTATAAAATGCGCAATTAAGTTTAACTGAATTATGTTTAACTAAAATTATAATATGATTATTATAATTTTAGTTAAATTCGAGAAGAAAAATTTGCTTTCATGAATAAAATCGATTTTTTTAAAACTTGACTGAACTACTCTATTTTTTAAATGCGTCCGTTTAGAATATATTTTTAATGCGAATATTTTTTTTTAATACTCGAAAAAATAAATTGCTGATAAGTTTAAATGAATGAGAAACTTGCTCCTTTATTAAATTCAAGAGCATTATTTCTGTTCGTTTGTTTTAAAACAAATTAGAAATTTTAATTTATTGAATTTTCGGATTTTCATTTTAAAAATAAATACGAACTTTAGTATTAATACAGCCAATACACATGCTTGCAAGGAATAAACGGAATTTTCCCCTCTTTTCCAGACTTCCGGAAAGAATTAATGTAAAAAGCATGTTTTCTAGGAGTAAGGAAATTAATTGTTTAAAACTGACGAATAATTTAGCGTATAAAGATGAATTTTTCTAACAATGTATGGAATTACCACATTGGGACCTGTGTTATGACTTCAGTTCCAATGCAACTTCCAGGAAGCCGCCCTTTTTAGCTCCGGAATTCTTGAATAAAAATTCGAAAACAAGCAAGATCAAACCCATCTATTGGCTTCTTGGGGCATTAATGAAAGTATCACTATTATAAAAAGTAACTTTCAATTTTTTCTCGTGGCCTTTTAACTCGCGACACTTAGACATTGCGTTGCGTAAGTGCGTTGTCATTAGGGGCTGTACGTTTATAACGTAATCAAATGTTTGGTAATTTTTTACCCTTTCCCCTCTCTTGCAATCTCATAGATTTCTAAAACCCCGCCCCCTCTTCAGGATATCACTGTAATTGTTTGAAATTATTTTTACATTTTATTTTTACTTTTTAGGTGGTTTCGTAATTATATAAATACGTAGCACCTATAGTCGTTGTCCGTCCGTCCGCAAATAACAGCGCAAAAACTACCCATCCGAGTGGCTTGAAATTTAACCAATGGAATAGTTGCAGAATTTTAACGAGTCCTTTCCAATTTTATGAAAATCGAGTCAAAACTTAAAAGATATTAATTAAAGTTTTCTTCATTCTATTCAATCCTATCCTACGTCATTCCTTCAATAATATCCCGTGATAAGTCAAGGTTCTAGGTTACCATGGTGATCACGTCCTATTGAAGAGGGAGTCCTCTTATTTCCGTATGACTGAATTTAATCTGTAGGATCGTAATAAATGTTATATTCATGCCTTTTTGCCTAAGAGTGCAACATCTATTGCATGTCCCATTGCAACATCTATTGCATGTCCTATTGCAACATCTATTGCATGTCCCATTGCAACATCTATTGCATGTCTTATTGCAACATCTATTGCATGTCCTATTGCAACATCTATTGCATGTCCCATTGCAACATCTATTGCATGTCCCATTGCAACATCCATAGCATGTCCTATTGCAGCAGCTACTGAATACCCTATTCAGGGACGGCGGACTTTTTGACATCCACGTGCCAGTTTATTCCAAAAACATATTTTAAGTTATCATGACGTGTCAACAGTAAAAAAAAGTTTAATGGATCAAATAATAATGAATCAAAATTACTTAAAATTTTGTTTTTAGAATAAAAAAAGGGATAATAATTGATGTTATACTTTAGAAATTTATTTTATAAATATTACTTCTGTTGTCTCATCTTAGACGCCAAATAATTCATATCAGCTTCGTACTTAATTATTTTTTAAATAATGCAAGTTAAATTGGAGTTATCCGACAAGACGTTTTTATTTATTTTATATTATTTATTTCCGAAAAGAATGGATCGCAGAAAAATAAGCCAAAGTTCTTCTATCTCATACATGTTAATACTTCCTCAAAAATGCAACATAACAGTGCCACCGGTTAGCTGATTTACACCAAAATCTAATCAGCAAAAACTTATGTCAACTCCTAGTCGAATTTGAAGTTCGATGAAAATCTGTGCATCAGTTTTTGACCTATTGTGGAAATCGTGAAAAGTTTTGCATAGCAGTGGAACTTGATGGGCAATTTATACCAATTCAGGATCAATTTATATCAGGGACTAACTGAATCTAAAATTTGATGAAAATTCATGCATTAGTTCTTCAAATTCAGCTATTGTGGAAATCGTGAAAAATGCAGCATAGTAGCGCCACCTGCTGGTCGATTTGCACCAAAAAATAATGAGCAGCAATTTATATCAGGGATTCACTGAATTTAAAGTTTATTAAATTCCGTTTATTAGTTCTTGAGATAGAATGCCCACAAAATTTGTGTCACACACAGACACACAGACACACGGACAGACAGACATTTTGTAAAATCATGTTTATCGGGATCTCTGACCCCTAAAACGTGTAAATCTGTCGGAAACCGGAATTCGAAAATTTTCATGAATCCAACACTTTCTTCTTGTAAAGATAGAAGAAAGAAAAAAGGAGGAACATGACGAAGAAATGGTACGAAAAAACAATTCTGCCTTCAGAAAGGTCCTCTATTTGTTATAAAAAAAAACTATTCCTAAAAGAAAAAAGTTTTGTGGATATCCTCGGATTTGTTGTTTTAGAAACACCGGCATAAAGATCAGCGGTCAACGATTTACATTTCTCGTTCAAAAGCTGAAAGCCATGAGCGTTGTATTTCTGTGAATAATAAATATGAGTTGGGGGAAAGGATGTTGCATGCTGATAACAACAAAAGAGTTTCCTTTGCAATTTCACGCGATTCGATGAAAGTCTGTTTTATAGCCAGTTATTATTATTAGCCAGTTTATATATTATCTCAAAAAAGAGACGACTACTTCATCACAGGGGAATCTATAACACTGAATATAGTCTGTCAGAGATCTGCAGCTGAAACTTATCAGAAATAATGTTGTAAAAAGTTTTCTTCGTAGATTTGTACACGCTTAAATATTATTAAATCGGTATTATGAAAAAAGAAAGAAAAATCATGCGTTATGCATAGATTATGAAACACTTTCCAACACGTCCAGACTACTTCACACAAAACTTCATTTAGGGATAAATCAGATTGCAAACATTTTAGAAAACGCATAAAACATTCAAAACTAATTTCGGCAATTACCGTTGATACTATGGGAGCACCAAATATGTATTCCGATTCTTTAACACAGCCTTGTATTTGATTTATAGGTATAGGTATTTGTTGGTATTTATACTATATAATGCAAATATTCAGTTTAGCAAGAAAACGCATAAGTTGAACTTTCACTTTCAGAAATTTATACCAATAGATGGGAACATGCTTGGATACTTTTTTAGAGCCTTGTATGTTACCTACTGCCTTTAGATACACGCCACTACTTACCTAAATTTAATTCAGATTAAAACATTCTTAAAACTACTTAAATCATACTTCCAGAAATTATCCTCCACAGACGACCATGTATCAAATTCTTTGCGTGGACTTGTATATACTTTTACCTATAATCTACCAGGGACCGCGCTAAGAAATTAAGAGTATTAGCCAATACATTAGCTAAATTTGAAAATCATTAGCCAAATTTATCTATTATTAGCCAAAAGTATATTATGCATATATTATATCATGTATACATATATGATTATATATGATATATATATATTACATATAGATATATATCATATATATAATTATTATCATTAGTCCTTTCAAGCCTGAAGTAGGCTATTAAATATATTATGTATAAATTGCTTTTGTAATTTTTTACGCGACTTTTTGACGAAATTTGCGGTGATCTTTTGATGAAGTGTACGGTTTTTCTTGATATTTTGACGAAGTTTGCGATTTATTGCGATCTTTTAACGAAATTTGCTATTTATCGTGATCTTTTGACGAAATTAGCGGGTTTTTTGCGATCTTTTGACGAAACTTGCGATTTTTTTCGTCATCTTTTAACAAAAATTCGTGTTTTTTTCCGCGATTCTTTGACGGAATTTGCGTTTTTTTTTCGCGATCCTTTGTCAAAATTCGCGATTTTCGTGAAAACGATTGATAAAATTAATTTTTATCGGCGACCATTTGTAGAAATCCGCGATATTTTTTATGTCCGAATTTTCGGATTGATCACCGATTTTTTTAAATTTTGGAAATGAATGCCTTAAATTTTCTGAAAATTCGGAACAGAATCACTCCTAATTGGCCGGCCGAGAAGAAGAGGAGGAATATAGACTGGAAATGAGGCCGTACGTGAACTCGGGCTAAAAAAGAAAATTCATTTACGTTGCAAAGCATGATTACAACAACAAAAGTGTCTCAAAAAAATCATTCGCCAGCTTTTTCGCCATAATAATTTTTTTCGCCAATTTCGCGATGTATTCGCATTTGGCGAATAGGCGAATGGTTAGCGCGGCCCCTGTCTACAAACATCTTTTAGTATGCTAAATGTAGTTCAGCATAAAAAATGCATAACACATTTACAAACCACCTTTATACAATTTACGCCCATAATCAGTAACGCTTACGAATTCTTTTGTGTTGGCCTGTATATGATCTATGGCATTTATACACACCATATAGTATGCAAAAATTTAATTAAACTTAAAAACATACATGGTAACTAAAAATGCTCTTCCAACAACATCGCAGCTTCGGATACACTAAAGTATCCGAAATTATTTATGCGCGGACAGACGGACAGACAAACCGAAGTCATAAACATTTTTCAACTATGTTGGAAAGTGTTAATAAGAAAATAAATAGGCTGTACTATCTCGACTTTTGAAACTGATTTGTTCGGGAAAACTAGTCGAAAAACTAATCAAAATTTCCAATAACAAATATTGCAAATGGAGAATAAAAATAGGGTGACCCAATCTCCTAACCCTATTTTACAAGGATCATCTCCTCCTAAATTGCTCCCGTGGAAAAAAATGTGAACACCCCTTACTAATTCTCCAAAACATTATCTTAGAAGAAAGTTACTGGTACCAAACGATTGGTAATAAAGTCTACTTTTAAAGGATGTGTATAAAATTTGCTTAGGGGGCCGTCTACATATTAAAACGAACCATACATTTGTTTTTTTCAAGAGTAGTACACAATTCTGACAGCATAAATGAACTCTACACCTTTCAATTAGCCTAAAAACTAATTTTTATGCAATTCCTACGATAAGTTTCCGAAAAATTAATTACTTTAAAACGAGCATATTTTAGGGGCTGTATCCAAATTGAAATTCGGTACTCGATTGTTGACCGAGAGAGCCCCCTTCTCGATCAAGGTATATTCAGCGCCACTCAAGCAGTCATTGAAGATTGCTAGATTACAGGATAGCCTAAGAAATTTTAAAATATCTAGTCACTATCATAAACGGCTTTTTTAAGGAAAATTTGAAAACCACTTGGAAGAAAATTGTGAAATTTTGGACTTTCATAAAGCAGGACTTAATAAATCTAAATCCATCACAGAAATTGTATGTTGCAATTCATAATTTTTCGAATATTAATTTCATAATTCATAATTTATATCATAAAATTATAAAAATTGCAAATTCAACGTATTTATGTTTGGGTATTTTAGTATTATTGCTACACAAAAAATTAGCACACTAGGAGTATAATTTCAGGAGATATTAATAAAAATATGAAAATGTTATTTAACATTAGATGCACTCAACTTTGAATGTTTATCATTCAAAACTTATCATTCAAATGACTTGAAATTTGGTGTCTAGGCATAGTTTGTATCGAAGATTTGAAATATCTTGTTAAAATTGGGTATTGCTATTGAAAAAAATTAAGTTTTGGTTCGTTTTAATATGTAGATGGCCCCCTAAGCAAATTTTATATACATCATTTAAAAGTAGACTTTATTTCTAATCGTTCGGTACCAGTAACTTTCTTCTAAGATAATATGTTGAGGAGTTAGTAGGGGTGTTTACTTGTTTGTTTTTTCCACGACTGTACATTACATGAGTTCATGACAATTTTATAACATTTTAAGAATTTTTTTTTTTTTTTTTAGAAAAACCGCATACTTGCCTTTATTGGTGAGATTTTGGATGACTTGAGATTCAGAAAGAAAGATAGTTAACTGACATAGTACTTAATTCTTATTTCTCCATTTTTACTTTCTTCTATCACTACAATAAATTATTGGATTCGGGAAATTTTTCGACTTCTGGTTTTCGACTTATTTACACATTTTAGGGGTCAGAGATCCCAAAAAACATGTTTTTACAAAGTATCTGTCTGTGAGTCTGACTCTGTCTGCGTATGTGGCACAAGCTTTGTCGGTGCTCTATCTCAAGAACTAACTCATGGAATTTAATAAAAATTTATATTCAATTAGTCACTGATATCAGTTGGTGCTGATTACGATTTGGTGTAAATCGCCCAACAGGTGGCGCTGCTGTGTTGTATTTTTCACTATTTCCACAATCTATTTCAAGAACTAATTCACGAATTTTCATCAAACTTCAGATTCAGATATACCTCGGTAAATATTAGTGCAGACTATGTCTTGGTGTAAATCGCCTAATAGATGGCGCTGGAATTTTCACGATTTCCGCCATAGCTCTATGGAACTAATGCACGGATTTTCTTCAAACTTCAGATTCAGTTAGACGCTGACATAAGTTGTTGCTCATTAGGTTTTAGTATAAATCACTCAACAGGAGGCGCTGCTAGTCTGTATTTTACAGGATTTATACGATTTTAGCGATAATCCTCTTAAGAACTAATGCACGGAATTTCATATTTTAGAATCTTCATGATGAGCATAGATTATCCATATATTTTTGGCACGGTGCACTGTAAAAAAAAACGACATTTTTACTGCACAAATTACTGTTCATTTCGCGCTCAAACTCGATCACAGTCAAATGTGCTGTAGCTTTCTTTGATTTCTTGACTATATGGAAATATATAAACTGGAAAAATAACAGTAGTTGCGTAAAATTAACAGCACAAACTGCTGACGTCCGAATTGCCAGCACATTGTGCTGGCAAATCTACACTGGTTTTTTTTTACAGTGTGATAGCGAATTTTGAAGTATTAACATGTATGAGATAGAAGAAAGTTTTGAGATTGGCACATCCGACTAGTTATTTGTAGGCTTACTCGCTGTTTATGAGTCTTGAAATATAAGAAATTTGTTAGCACCGGAATCATTGTATCGTATATATGTGAAAATCACGCTCGTAAAAACACACAAGAGAAGAAATAAAAAATAAAAATTCAGTGGATTCAAGAACCCCGCTGTTCAGGAATCTCAAAATGTGAGAATTTCATTAACGCTGTGCGATCACTACAGGTGATATATATTTACTTCGCGCCCGTGAAAATAACAGAAACAAAGCCTCATTTAACCAATTTTTTTTTACTTTCTTCTATCTTTACAAGAAGAAAGTATTGGAGTCATGAAAATTTTCGAATTCCGGTTTTCGACGGATTTGCACGTTTTAGAGATCAGAGATTCCGAAAAACATGTTTTTACAAAATATCTGTCTGTGAGTCTGTCTGGCTGTCTGTATGTGACACAAATTTTGTGGGCGCTCTATCTCAAGAACTAATGCCCGAAATTTAATACAAATTTATATTCAGTTATTCCCTGACACAAATTGGTGCTGATTAGTTTTTGGTGTAAATCGCTCAACAGGTAGCACTGTTATGCAGCCTTTTCCACGATTTCCACAATAGCTCAATCCCCAGAACTAATGCACAGATTTTCATCAAACTTCAGCTTCAATTAGTCCTTGACATGAATTGACGTTTTATGCCTTTTGGTGTAAATTGCTCAACAAATGGCGGTGCTATGCAGCATTTTTCGCTATTTCTGCAATAGCTCAATCTCCAGAACTAATGCACAGATGTTCATCAAAATTCAGATTCAGTTAGTCCTTGACATGAATTGACGTTTTATACATTTTGGTGTAAATCGCTTAAGAGGTGGCGCCGCTCTGCTGCATTTTTTGCAATTTTCGCAATAGTTCTATCTCAAGAACTAATGCTTGGATTTAAATAAATTTCAGAATTAGGTATACCTTGATATGAATTAGTGCTGTTTATGTTTTGGTGCAAATCGTTCAACAGGTGTCACTGCTATGCTGCATTTTTCAGAATTTCCATAGCTCAAGAACTAATGCACGAATTTTCATCAAACTTCAGATTCAGGAATACCTTGATATCAATTATTGATGTTTATGTGATTTAAATAGAAGAAAGTTTTGTGATGGCTACAACATACTAGTTTTTCATAAGACCGATTTTGTGGGAGAGAACCGTATTAAATTTTGCTTATCAAACTTTGCTCTGAGTGTATATTTTGAACATATCTAAATTCCGTAGATGATATACAGATGAAAGAATTCGCACATATTACCTGTTAAGGACAGAAATTATTGAAACTAGATTTTTACTACTTTATGGGTTTTTTAAATGGCTTATGCCGATATCTCCTTTTAATTAACGAAAAAATGAAATTTCTTAATATTATTAATTTAACGTTGGAAAGTGTTTCATTATACAGTAAAACGTCCCTAAAGCGACCACGTTTCTTTCTAGTTAAAATGGGTCACTCCGAGAGGTGGTCATTTAAGGGAGGTGTTGTTTAAATCAAGGTATTAATTGTTGAAAAAAAGGTAACAAATAACGTTACTGAAATTTATTTTTCACATTAGGAAAAAATATGAAAATTTAAGTATTAAAAAAAGTTAATTACATAAGTTAATTACTGAAGAGTTTTAAAAATAAATACATTGACGTTTGCTTTGATATTACAGTTTTATCTTCTATAACTTTTATTTCCAAGTCCTTTTGAAGTTATGTAAATAAATGCAATTTTTTTTGGACGGTAACAAATAATGACGATTTCGTGAATTTATTTATTTCTTTGAGAGTTTCCTGAGAGAATAGGGCAGGGGAGTTTATTGACCGTCATTCTTAATTTGTCATCAGAATTAAATTCATTGCCTAATAAGGTACAAAGGGGTTTAAACACTCAAAAGTTACCGATATATATATATATATATAATTCTAAACCTAGTTTAGAAGTTTGATAAATAATGCTCTCTCCGGAATTATTTTTCTAATAAAACCTTCTTCAAGCGACCAGGTAAAAACGGAATTTGTTTCGTTTTCTTCAAAGAAATGGGTCGCTCATATAGGGGGTTTAACCATGATGGTCTGTGAAAGGAGGTAAAATTAGTATTGGGCCCATGGGAATAAACTTTGATCCATTAAAAAATGTTCGCTCAGGGTGGTGGTCGCTTAATGGAGGTTTCACTGAATATACATGATGCATGATTTTTGTTTCTTATTTCCTCTGTTAAAATTTTTTCTTGTTCGTATCAGATACCAACTTTGAGGAAACCATCCGAATCACTTTATTCCTCCAAAACTTTGATGCTCCCCTTTTATGCTAAATCTAGAGACAGGAAAAGGCGCAGTCCCTTTTTCCCATATTTCTCTCCCAAACATCTCATTGCCTGAAATGAGCGCCTGTAACAGGGCAGGCGCTAAATGAGGCCATTCATAGCTGTTATGAGGGTCATAATATCGCTCAAGCGTCGTAATATTAAGTGGCTTGCGGCCACCAAATAGGCTCGTTGGACAACGAAATAGCTCGCATGATAGAAATATATATAAGAAATAAAAGAACGCCATGAATAGTTTTACATGTTTATATGTTAATGCAATAAAATTTTGGGGGATATGTGTGTATATTAAAATGTTTAAGGGGTCTCAGGATTCTTAAAGCTTTAAGATTTTCGAAATTTAAAATTTTTTTTAGATATTAAACTCGTATCTTTTCTGAACATTTTGATGTAATTGTTTCCTTGAAATTCCCATTAGAACAAAAGTTATGACTTTTGGAATTATAACCGTTCAATTGCTGAAGAGGCGATTCCGCAATTTTAAAGTGATTTTTCTCCAAATGATGGTTTTTTTTTTTTTTTTTTTTTTTTTTTTTTTTGGCATAACGCGCACGATATCTCAAAAACTTCTGAATATTTTTTCCTGCTATTTTCAAAACACATGTTTCATGTTTGTCTGTATAAACTAAACCTAAAAGTTCCTTTTTATTGTTAAAAAAATATGTATCTTTTAGGTGATTATATTGTTGAAATTTTCTAAATTTCGCATTAGCTAAATACAACTTTGTATTACAAATATAAAAATGCTTTAAATACAAATTTATTTAGGTTCAGGGTAATTACTACAGTCTGAAGTATAATTAAGCACGAACAATTTCATTCTAGCTTAACATTTTATTTTGCAATCCTGCGCGTAATCTGTTATGCGAATTTTCTGCTCGTCAAATGTCTGATAGTTTGAAGCCCCCTGTAAATTCTAATTCTAAGTCTTGCAAATTTTTTAATATTTGAAATAACCTATATTTTTCATCCCAATTAAAATTGTGTCTTAAAATCAAATACATTTTAAGATATTAAATGTTGAAAATGGTCTTTTCTATATTTTTTTCCAATTCCCTAAGACCCCTTAAATTTCCATGCGTATGACTTGTCCTACATAAATTTAAAATTTATGCTTCGTTTAGCGTAAGAATCCATCTTAGCGCCGAAAAAGGTAAGATAACATTTGAAATGAAGTTGAGCTATTAACAACAGACTTAAAATACTCCCTTTTTTTAGACCCAAAGAATTTTCAAATGATTTGCATTCGACACTTTTAAATTTGCGAAAATATCATTTAATAGTATCAGATAATAAAAGAAAGTTAAGCGTAATGATTGCCATCGTCACTTTGAATGTGTAGTTAATATAATATAGTTGCTATATTAAAATAGCGTCTAAAAGACATCAATTTGATGTTATGTATTTAATAAATATATACTAATGTTTTAGTATTATTTTAGTTTCAAAAACTTTTTTTATAGGATATTTGATTATAATTACTAATGCAATATTTTTTTAAGAGCAAAGACACCTCTTTGGAATGGTAATATTTTTTAAGTTAACAATCACACATATAACAGAAGAGGGGAGTGGGGGGGGGGGGGAGAAAAGAGAAGAAAGAATACTTCGTATACAATAGTCTATCCGAAATATTTTGTGTGTCCCTGTAAATGAAAGAATGATAAATGTCATATCGTATTCTACACCAAGCATTTTGTAGTAAATCTCAGTAATGTATATCAATTTCATCATGTTTGAAGTACAGTAACATAATTAAAATACACTCTAAACAGATTTTTTCCGCAGACCATTATATAACCTAACTGTTTTGTGTGACCCTGTAAAAGAATGATAAATGCTTTGTACTCGATATTCTACAGAAAGTATGTTTTAGCGTACCTCAGAAATTGATATCAATTTCATTATGTTTGTAGAAGTGTAATATCATTAAAATACACCGCAAACGATATTTCCCCATAGGCCGTAATATAATGAAATTCTTTTAAGGACCCCTGTAAACGGACAGTGAGTGCAACACATAACACATTATGTAATAACCATCTTGTACTACGCCTCAATAATATATATAAATTTCATAATGTTTGAAAAGGCGTTATACCATTAAAATACACCCAAATGGTTTTCCCCCATATATCATAATGTAATGGAATACTTTTGGGGGATCCTTGTAAATGAGTTATAAATGCTACACACTGCATTTTTAATACTGAAAATGCCATAGTAAACCTCAATAATGCATACCAATCAAGCTAATTGCACCTATTGTGTGCCACTCATTTTTAAAGATTAGAAAGAAGACCAAAATGTATTTCTGAAAAACGAATGAAAGTAATATGATTGAGTAACATCCTTAAACTGTTTGGAGTAAATGTTTTTTTTTTCTGCTGGTATATTTGTTTATTTTCTAGAAAGTCTTCAAAAACAGATTTTTTGGCAGATTTTTACAGATTTTATTAAGAGATAAGTTTTATTTAATGCATTTATGCCTGATTTTATTTTCCTCAAATTAGTTGGTAAAATCATTTTAAGATGTAGCAAAATGAACCGGAAAAATACTAAAAATAAATTAAGCTAAAATATTTTTGTATATATTTGATAAAATGTAAATGTACTAAACATGGGAATATCCCTATGTGGAAAAGTGCATAATTATATGTTTTGTCTAAATTTATATAAATTAAACATTAAAATTGTATATTATATACTATAATTAGTAATTTTGTGAACTATTAAAAAAATGGATTTATTTATTTACAGAGACTAATTACATTATAAGTATTATTAATAATAAATTAGGAATAATCATATTTGAGGCTAAAAAGCAATTTATTTCAAAATCATCTTGAAAACGTCTTTACATAAATAACTGCTCACTAAATGTCTAATAGAAATATGTACCCATTTGCGCCTTGCACCCCTCTATTTTGTACGTTACAAACATGCATAAAAAAGAGACTTGATCCTACAATTTCGCAGTAAAAAAATACATATTTCAAAGAAGTCTACAAGCGAAGATACTTATTTATTTGAATACACTATAATACTTTATACTACTTATTTATTTGAATCCTCGATACAAAAAATACAAATAAACTTACTTTTTACATTTCACTATATTGAAAAATGAAAAATCTAAAAACACCGAAAAAAAGCTTTCATTTAAGCAAATAAATATTTATCTTATGCTGTCATCTCTCGGTAATAGATAAAGACATACATAGGCAATTACTGCATATGATTTTTATTTTGCAGAGAAGAAGAAAAATTTAAAAATTAATTAAAATTCTAAACGTCCCAAAAATGGGACGCTAGGCAGAAATGGGTTAAAACAATGTTTCTTTAAAATTATGTTTTATTTTAATTTAAACTACTGTTGATAGATTCTATTACACTGTAAATAATTTGTTGGATAAGTCGAAAACTAAAAGATTCATTCGTCAGAAATGGACTAGGCCCACTGCTAGAGCCTAGAGGAATGTAACATTTTTTTATTTTTTATTTTTTCCGAAGACTATATTTTGAAACTATGAATTCTGATACATTAAGGTTGGCGAACCTTTATATAGTCGCGTGCCAATTCTTTTTCAAAAAATATTTTATTTAACCTTGACGTGCCAACTAAAAAACAAATTTAGTGGATTGAAATACAATGAATAAAAACTACTTGAAAATTACTTATTAGGATATTTTCTAAAGTGAGTAACATACATGTATTAGATGTAAATTTCCAACTGGGCGAAAACATGTAAGTATTACACTTCAATAATTATAGAGACAATTATATTTTAGAAATTAATTAAAAGCATAATGTGATTATTTGTTGTATCTTGGATGAAAAATAATTAATATCATGTTCATGTTCAGTTAATTTCAACAGAATGCAAACTAAATGAATTTATATGGCAACCACTCTCTGTTTGATTTTTTATATTCTAAATTTGCGAAAATGATTAATTTACAAAAATGACAGATATAAATAGTAGAAAAAATTATTAAAATTGAAAAAAGGCAGTTTATTTAAATAGTTCTGAAATTAATTTCCAAGATGACATAATTTACCATCTGTAATAATCTTTCCTTTTTGATAGTTTTCAAATATTTTGTTTGCTTGATAAATTTTCGAAACCATATTGAATAAAATTAAAATTCTTCAATTTGCAATTAATAGAATTTAGAATCTAATCAGATCATCTGAGTTCGTGTATTTTATGTAAAATCGTTGTATCTTCATTTAGACACATAATCAACGCCGCGCCGTGCCAAAATTATTTTTTAGCGTGCCGAAAGTGGCACGCCTGCCATAGGTTCACCGACCCTGTGATACATGAAGGTTAGGACTAGGCTAAATATATATATATACCGGGTGTCCTAAAAAGGACTGACTGATTTTAAAATTCAATAACTTGCAAACGGTGACAGATATTTAAAAAATTCTTACAGGAGGGTTATGCATAAGGTCAAAAAATTTTTTACAGTGATTTTCGATTTTAGTTCGAATTACAAACAATAGATGGCGCTAAATTCAGGCTCGATTTATGGCACTTCGTGGCCCGCTTAATACATTTCCATCTCCTTTTTCCGCATGGAACAAGAGAAAGGACCAAAAATCGAGCCTGTATTTAGTGACTATTGCTTACAGCGCCATCTATTGTTTGTAATTCGAACTAAATTCGAAAATCACTGTAAAAAATCTTTTGACCTCATGCATAACCCTCCTGCAAGAATTTTTTAAATATCTGTCACCGTTTGCAAGTTATTGAATTTTAAAATCAGTCAGTCCTTTTTAGGACACCCGGTATATATCTTTCGGAATTCACTAACACTTTAATAATAATTAGACAAATGTCTTTAAAGGGTCTCAGGACTCTTAAAACTTCAAAATTTTCGAAATTTTATTTTTTTAGATGTTAAACTCCTATCTTTTCTGAACATTTTCTATGTAACTGTTTTCTTGAAATTCCCATTAGACCAGAAGTTATGACTTTTACAGTTATATCCGCTCAATAGCTGAAGCGGCGTTTCGAAACTTTGAAGTCATTTTTCTCCAAATGACGTTTTTGGTCGTAACGCGCATGATATCTCGAAAACTTCTGAACATTTTTTTCATGGAATTTTCAAAAAATATGTTTCATGTTAGTCTGTATAAACTGAACCTAAATTGTCCTTTTTATTGTTCAAAAACATATTTTTTTAGGTGGTTATATTGTTAAAATTTTCAAAATTTTGCATTAGCTAAATACAACTTTGTATTATAAATATAAAAATGCTTTAAATAAAAATTTATTTAGGTTCAGGGTAATTATTGCAATCTTAAGTATAAATAAGTACCAAAATTTTCTTCTAAGTAGCAAAATGTATTCTGTAATCCTGCGCGTAAGCTGCCATACCAATTTTCTACTCGTCAAATGTCTGACAGCTTGGAGCCCCTGTAAATGCTAATTCTGCATCTTGTAATTTTTTAAAACATGAAATGAAAGAACTTACCTGTAACTTTCATTCCCAATAAACATAATATTTTAAAATTATGTGCAATTTGAGATATTAAATTTTGAAAAAGTTCTTTTTTTTTTCTTTTTTTTTCAATTTGAAGTTTTCTGAGACCCCTTAAGTAGCCCACAACTGCACTATTAAAAAAAAAATCTATAATTCTACAGATGTAAAGTTACAGAAAACTGTATGCTTACTGAAATTTTATCTGTACACTGTACAAAAAAAGATGTAAATCTACAAAACTAGTTTTTGTAAAGCTACAAAAATCTGTAGTTTTACAAACATTCTACTAAAATTACAGTAATCTTATACAAAAATTTTATCAGTAATCCGGGTTGCAGTTACATAAAAAGTTCTAGGCATCCCAGTTTCCTAAAAAAATTTTAGTAACCTTATAGATATTTTGATTTACAGTGCAAAAGTGTATTTGTTGCATGAATTCTTGTTGTTGCCGTTACATAAAAATTTCTAGGAATCCCAGTTTCCTAAAAAAATCTTAGTAACCTTACAGATATTTTGATTTACAGTGCAAAAGTGTATCTGTTACATGAATTCTTGTTGTTGCCGTTACATAAAAATTTCTAGGAATCCCACTTTCCTAGAAAAATTTTAGTAGCTTTAAAGATTTTTTTTTACAGTGTGGTGCGTTTACTTTACATGACAAACCAAGGATATTTATTCGGACTTACAGACGGATAGACAAACCGGATTTATAAGCACTTTTCAACTATATTGGAAAATGTTAATAAGAACGCAAAACATGTTTACTACTTCTTCGAAAAAAAAAAAAAAAGTAAGCAAATTTTCTGAAAACAAGGTGAAAGCGAAAACTGACCTCCCATAAAAAGCGTGTAAAAATGGATTGACGTCACCATCTATAATAGCAAAACCCAAAATGCAGATTCTTATACATTTTCGAAAAAAAATGCGAAATATTCCAGCAAAACCTCACTTCCCTCCCGCGACACGACCAGGGGAGAAAAAAAAAGTTATAGGTACGCCAAGAATGCAAATTAGGAAAGAAACAAAAGTTAAAAACCGATTTTGAAAAAAGTCGAGCGTGAAATACGCCCACGTCGTGTCGAAGGAAAACTTATATAATGTGGAATATCGGTTTATGGCTGCACAGTCAGTCACACTTTCTCTGGAATAGAAAATAATTTTTACTTCTTCTGCTTTCTTTTATGGTTTGTAGAGTATTTTGGAAAAGATATTTGATTAAAACTGTAATAATAGTGAGTTTAAATAAAACTTTTTACATTTTCCTGACGTAAACATTAAAAAAGAAAAGTCTTATTTTAACACTTTCCAATACAGTTGAAAAGTGTTTATATATTTGGTTTGTCAGTCCGTCTGTCCACACTCTAACTAACTTGCGTGAATGGACTCTGAAATGTGTTAATGATGTTTACAATTGCCTATTCGGTATTGAATTTAAAGTTTTGTAGCATTAACATCTCATTGACAGGGGCACTCAAAAAATTTCTCTTACATCGGAGTCAATAGGGAAAACTCATTATGACATTACGCTATTTTAAATGTATTGAAATGGATATAAATCACTGAATTTCACAACAAGATGATTGGAACAGGACCATTCATAGCATTTATACACTGGTTATCAAAAATTAAAGAAAAGTCACAAAATGCTAATTTTCAAATACGCGAACACTCAAAAGGAAATAATATAATTCGAGTAATTACACAGCTAGCCCATATAACATCTCATTCATGTCAGACATGGTCACAAGTGTCACAGTCACTACGGTGAAGCAAAAACATAGGAAATTCAATACATCTCATTATGAGTGTCAAATGATCACTATATGTGACTCCACTGAGAAGTCAATGTGACTGCTGCTTTGTGACGAGTCACCAGGTGACTTTACAATGTAGTTAAATTGTGACTTTCATGTGACTGTCATTTTGAGACTCAATTTCATAGTCATTATGAACGTTGCATTATGATAAGTCACCAAATAATATCATATTATAGTCACATGGAGACTTTTCCCAAAAGAGCACAATGGTGACTTCACAGTAGTCTCTCTGTCACCTGAAAGTCATCATGTGACTTTAATGTGACATTATTTGGTAACTTATCACAATGCAGTGTTACGATGACTTTGAATTTGAGTCTACAAATGACAGTCCGATGAGAGTCACACCGTAACTACATTGTAAAGTCACATGGTGACTCGTCACAAAGCAGCAGTCACAGTGACGTCTCAGTCGAGTCACATATAGTGATCATTTGAGACTCATAATGAGATGTATGATATTTCCTGTTTTTATTTGCTTCACCGTAGTGACTGTGACACTTGTGACCATGTGTGACATGAATGAGATGTTATATGGACTAGCTGTGTTGTAGAGATAGTAATTACTCGAATTATATTATTTCCTTTTGAGTCTTCGCGTATTCGAAAATTAGCATTTTGTGACTTTTCCTTAATTTTTGCACACCAGTGTAGTACATTTACTGGGACAATAGTTGAAATCTGTTACAGTACGGTCTTTGAACCAGAATTGCTGGAAGAGAGTTTTCAATTTTCCGTAGGCACATTTAAATTAAACTCATTTTTTGCATATTACTTGTTGTGTATAAATTCTATACCTCGTCTTCAGGGCTGAACAAAATCATTCACATACCATTCTCCTTATAATCGGAAATGACTGCAGGGGAATTTTCAACTGTGGTATGTATTTCCTACCTGAATTGAATTTTTGCATGCATGCAAATCTATATATGAGATACAGGGCTGTTCCAAAAACTCGGACCCTTTTCCGTTTGTGGATGGGAATTAATGAAACTGGGTTTTCAAATGGGTTAATTCGTTTCCAAACGGTTTCCATGAGTCATCCATTTCAACTTATTAAACGGTGGAGTTTTGATTTCAAATGTTTTAAAACGATGCTTGACGCATGATTTTTCATGCTTGTTTTAATTTTAATCTACACTAATATTATAAAGAAGTAAAAATTGTTTGTTTGTTAGAGGTAATCTCTGGATCTACCGAACCGATTTCAAAAGTAATGGTATCAAAATGATTGTGTTAGTCCAACTTAGAACATAGGCTACATTTTATGTCGGTGCCACTACCCCAAAGGGGGCGCAGGAGCTAAAAACGTTTTAAAATTTCAATTTTTGTGTTATGGAAGGGCCTAGAATCATGAAATTTGGAATGGAAGTTACTTATAAAATATAAATGATATCTAAGATCATTTTCTAAACAATTCGAAATTTAAAAGGGGTGAAAATGCACAAAAAGCGTTCTAAAAAACGTTCTAAATGGTGGTTTCTACACAATCTCAGGAAATACCAATACAATTTAAAAAATAATGGTGTCAAAATGATGGTGACAACCCTTGATCTAAGATAGGCTATATTTTATGTCGGTGCCACTACCCCCTAAGGGGGGTGCAGGAGCAAAAAACGTTCTAAATTACGGTTTTTGCGTTATTGAAGGGCGTAGAGATATGAAATTTGAAATATTAGTTACTTATTAGATATAAAGGATTTCTAAGAACAGTTTTTAAAAAATTCGAAATTTAAAAGGGGTGAAAATGCACAAAAAGCGTTCTAAAAACGTTCTAAATGGTAGTTTCTACACAGTCTCAGGAAATACCAAACCGATTTAAAAAATAATGGTTGTAAATTAATGGTGACAGACATTGCTCTAACATGGCTCTGTTTCATGTTTGTATCACAACCACCTTGGGGTTGCAGGAGAAAAAAGCGTTCTAAATTGCCGTTTTGTGTTACGGAAGGGCCTAGAATCATGAAATTTGGAATGGTAGTTACATATAAGATATCAATGATCTCTAAGAACATTTCCCCCCACCCCAAAAAAAATCGAAATTTAAAAAGGGTGAAAATGCGCGAAAAGCGTTGTAAAAAACATTCTAAATAGCGATTTCTATGCAACTTCAGGAAGTACTGAACCGATTTCAAATATAATGGTGTAAAAATGATGGTGACAGCTCTTGCTCCAAGATAGGCTATATTTTATGCCTGTTTGCACTACCCCAGAGGTGATGCAGGAACCAAAAATGTTCTAAAAATGCGATTTTTGAGTTATGGAAAGACCTAGACTCATGAAATTTTGCTTGGTGTATATTTATTAGATATAAATGAGCTCTAAGAGCATTTCTTTAAAAATTTGAAATTTAAAAGGGGTGAAAATGCGCGAAAAGCGTTCTAAAAACGTTCTAAATGCCGATTTGTGAGCAATCTCAGGAAGAATCAAACTGATTTCAAAAGTAATGGTAGAAAAATTGAGGCTGACAGCCTCTGCTTTAACATAGACGCTATTTCATGTCGGTGTTACTATCATTTGGAGGTTGCAAGAGCAAAAAAAAGTTCTAAATTACGATTTTGTGATCGGTAGGGGCTAGCAACTTGCAGTTAGACAAGGTATATATTTATTAGATATAAATGATCTTTAGGAACAGTTTCGAAAAATTTGGAAATTTAAAAGGGGTGAAAATGCGCGAAAAGCGTTCTAAAAACATTGTAAAGACGTTCGAATTTGCGATTTCTACTCAATATCAGGAAATACCAAACCTATTTCAAAAATAATGTTTGCAAATTGATCGCGACAGTCCCTGCTCCAACATAGGCTATATTTTATGTTGCTGTCACTACCATCTGGGGGTGCAAGAGCAAAACATGTTCTAATTTGCGTTTTTTTCACAACTGAGGGGTTTAACATTTTGAAATATGGCATGGTATTTACTTACAAGATGCAACTGCTTTCTAAGAACAGTCGAAAGAAAATTCCAAATTTAAAAGGATGAAGTGAGCGAAAAGTGTTCTATAAACGTTCTAAATTACAATTTTTATGCGATCTTAACAAATACCAAACCGATTTAAAAAATAATGGTGACAAATTGTTGGTGATAGAACTTGCTCAAACATAAGCTACATTTTATGTCTGTGCCACTACCACAGAGTGTTGCAGGAGCAAAAAACTTTCTAAATTGCGATTTCTGTGATATTGAAGAAGCTAGAAACTTTAAATATGGCATGGTAGTTACTTATAAAATATAAATGCCCTCGAAGGAGTGTCGAAAATAAATTCGAATTAAAAAGGTGTGAAGCGAAGGGGAGGTGCGAAAAGCTTTCAAAAAAAGTCCTAAATTACGATTTCTATGCAATTTCAGGGAATATAAACCAATTATAAAAGTAATAATTGCGAATCAATGGTATCAGTCTCTGATACTACACAGGCTATATTTTATGTGGATGATTCTACCACCTGGGGTTCACAGGTACAACAAACGTTCTAAAAAAGGCCTTTAAAAGCTTTCTAAATTACGTTTTTGTGGAATATTAGGAAATAACAAACCGATTTCAAAATTAATGTTGGCAAATTAATGGTCACAGTTCCTTTCAACATAGCCCTTTATTTTGAGAGAGGTGGTAGGACTTGAAATTTGACATGATGGTTAATTTTAAGATGTAAGAAGATGGTTTCTAAAAAATTTAAAACTTCAAATGAATACTGAAATAAGCGTATTAATTGAGCATAAAAGTTTCAAAATATTTTCTAAATTATCATTTATTTTGTTTTATTTCTCTTTATTAATTAAGTCTAATTTCTGCCTAATACAGTGTAATAATGAAGTTTAGTCAAACTATGTTTTAAATAGTAATTATTGAATTATTCCTAAAAGTATAATTTCTTTTAATAAAAATTAGACATGTGTCGTTGTGGGTTAGGATTAACTCGTTCGACACTTAAACAATCACATTTTAATAACAATCACACACAAAATATATACAGATTCGCGAAAAGCGCAAAATAACTTTGGAACATACATATTTCCATAAAAACATCTCTAGGGGAGATACATTTCGAACACGCGCCGAAATTTTACTTAAAACCGAACAAACATGATTACATACATTCACTTCACTTCATCACTTCATGTTTGGCAAAATATCTTTGACATTTGGTGTTGAGATTTCAGGTGTCGTTTTGAGAGGATCATCAACAAAAGGAAATCTATATCTTGGATTGTTCTGGAAATACCAACTTTGGCTTCGCATATCCAACACAATCCCCATTTTATTCAAAAAATCTATGCCTAACAATGTTCTATTTCCGGTGGCTCCGGGTAACGCAAAAATCGTTGTATTAGTTCTACGACCTTCTATTTCAACAGTGATTGTTGCTTGAAGAACGTTAGTTTCTTTTCGTATGCCATCAGCGAGCGTTATGTTTACACTGGTCTCTTCGAACGAAGTTCCTTGGTCACGGAGAAGTTTGAACAACATTTCCCCAGCAATGGAATGTGTAGCTCCGGTATCTGCGCAAGCTACCCCTGTAATTCCATTTACCTTTATATACAACATAGGTGTTGCCTGTGTATTAATATAACAAGATTGGAGATGGAGCGAACTAAAATTTGCTGATTTTACTTGCGTAGATGGGGAACAATTAGGACATTTTGCTTTCACAAAACATTGTTTCCCACAGCCATAACAGCTTATAATTGGACGCTTATCATCATTTACAAAGCGTAAATTCGTATATTTTGATGTAGGAGAAGTATTTTTGAAATTTCCAAAATGTTCGCTAGTTTCATTTTTGGTTACCTGATTTTTCCAGAATTCCTGACCATTTGAATTTTTCAACAAAGCTTGTAGCTTAAGTTTTTCTAGCTCATACGCTCTTTCATCAGCGATACGTTTATCTTTAACTTTTTGTTCTTCTATGCTCTCTTGTTTTTTCCTATTTTGTTCTTCTATGCTCTCTTGTTTTTTCCTATTTTCCACGATAGCAATTAATGCCTCTTTTACAAATTGCTCGTCGTTTTTGAAAAGTACGCACTTCATAATTTTTTCACGCAAGGCTACTAATTTATCATCTGCATCTACCTGAAGCTCTAATTTGGTAGCCAAATTATATAAATCGATTTTTTTCCCTTTAGAAAGAAACGCCATTTTTCCTCAAATCAGTTAAATTTATGCTTAAATTACAAAATTATATGCAATACTTTACCCATTAAATAATCAAATAACAAAATAACTACCTTCCCCTTACAGGTAAATATGCATAAACTTTCATAAACAATTGATGAAACATACAAAAAATAATTTAATACCATACTAAAATCTATCTCTAATTAAACATGAGCTCATGTAAATATTAATGCAAAAATATTGTAATCAGTTAATATGCAACTGTTTTTACCATTATAACTTACCGTATAAAACTGTCATAAATGTCTAAATCATAAAATTTAAAGTATATCAAATACCATGGATAATTTGATGTGAAAACGAAATTTTCATTCACAAATAAAAAGCAACAAAATGAAAGCAAGAAAGTATCAAAATAAAGTACTTACTTACTTCTTTAAAATAAACAACATTCTAAATAATTATTGACGATTACTGAAATCACTTTTCTTTTCTAATATACTACGCTGTGCACAGTTAGAACAAATAATCATAAAATTGACTTACTCAAATAATATTGCATTGAAAAAAGAAAAGAAAAAATATTACCAAAAGAAATTATATAAATCTCTTTTTCAGAAAATTAATCGTTCATAATACTCAAAAGAACAAAAACAAAAAACACATACATAAAACAGCCTTTAAAAATAAATAAACCACCAGCTGGCCAGCAATAAACACAAAAAAAAATTTCAACTTTTTACCGGTAAGAAAACAAAATTTATCTTTAGATAATCATTCTTCGGTGGTCACGTGACAGTTTCAGATTTCTTTTAAACACACAGAATATCGGCGATAGCTGAAGACTGAAAGTTATTCCGAAAACATTTTAGAATTGCGTAACGAATATTCGATGATCACAAACGGCAATTATGTAACAAACTCAAAGATTTTTTTTTCACTTTTAACAGCACACTTTCGCCTTGAGAACTTTGAAGCTTGAAGCATACCCCACAAATAATTATTCCATAAGGATAGCACTAATTACTTGATTTATTATCAAAAAAGAATGCACACATTAGAACCGAAGTGGTTCTTTTTAAAACTATTCTTGAAATGACGATTTCTCACAATTAAGAATCTAGTTTATTCTTTTTATTAACTTGCAGGGCGGCAATACACTGTAGAACAAAAGCACTTTTCTTGAAGTTAGGCTTTCACATTCACAGAATTGAGAATGGTTTCTCAAACTTTAGAATTTGGAGATTCTTTTTAATCACTTACTTTGTCAGGATGACAAATACACAATTATCCACTGTCATTATTGTCCGGCTGACAATTTTGAACCTGGTATAGCGGTTCCTTTTTATTTCGTTTTTGAAGAAGGAGATTTTTTCACGTTGTGCGTCATTTTCTTTATCGTCAGGATGACGATTTCGTTTAAAGAACATTTTTTACGTTGGGCGCCATTTTGTGTCGTTGTGGGTTAGGATTAACTCGTTCGACACTTAAACAATCACATTTTAATAACAATCACACACAAAATATATACAGATTCGCGAAAAGCGCAAAATAACTTTGGAACATACATATTTCCATAAAAACATCTCTAGGGGAGATACATTTCGAACACACGCCGAAACTTTACTTAAAACCGAACAAACATGATTACATACATTCACTTCACTTCATCACTTCATGTTTGGCAAAATATCTCAGGATATTTTGCCGACAGTGGCAACAGCGCCATCTATATGCTATAAAAATAAGGAAAGGCAGTCATTTTGTTAAAGACATATAAATATCACTTGGCATATTTCAAATATTACGCGAGCAAAGCCGCGGGGTTTGCTAGTAATAATAATAATCTATCTATACTAATATTATAAAGAGGTAAAAATTGTTTATTTGTAGGAGGTAAGCTCTGGAACTACCGAACCTATTCCAAAAATAATGGTATCAAAATGATAGCGTCAGTCCAACTTAGAACATAGGCTATATCTTATGTCCGTGCCTCAGGCCAAAATGGGATGCAGGAGCAAAAAATGTTCTAAAAATGCGATTTTTGTGTTACTGAAGGGCCTAGAAACACGAAATTTGGAATAGTAGTTACTTATAAGATACTAATGATATCTAAGGACATTTCTTTAAAAAATCAAAATTAAAAAGGTGTGAAAATGCTCGAAAAGCGTCCTAAAAAACGTTCTAAATGGGAATTTTTACACAATTTCAGGAAGTACCAAAATCATTTAAAAAATAATGGTGTCAAAATGATGGTGAGAACACTTGCTCCAACATAGGCTACATTTTATGTCGGTGCCACTACCCTTAAAGGAGGTGCAAGAGCAAAAAAAAAACGTTCGAAATTGTGATTTTTCGTGTTACTGAAGGGCCCAGATACATGTAATTTGGCATTGTAGTTACTTATTAGATATAAATGATCTCTAAGAACATTTCTTAAAATATTCGAAATTTAAAAGGGGTGAAAAATGCACAAAACGGCGGTCTAAAAAACGTTCTAAATGGCGATTTTTACGCAATCTCAAGAGGTACCAAGCCGATTTAAAAAATAATGGTGTCAAAATGATGGTAATAATCCTTGCTCCAAAACAGACTACATTTTATGGCGGTGCCACTACCTCTGAAGGGGGTGCAGGAGCAAAAAAACGTTCGAAATTGCGATTTTTATGTTACTGAAGGGCCCAGATGCATGGAATTTGGCATGGTAGTTATTAGATATAAATGATTTCTAAGAACATTTCTTAACCCTTTGAGCTCTGCCGGGTGAATTTTCACCCACATAAAATCAAAATCTTTTAATTTCCTTCAAAAAGACTCCATTTTAATTGCAAAAACTGGGTTTTGTAGATTTTACTTGTCTTCTTAAAATCTAGATGGCAGCACTATTCTCTGCAAATATCTAGTAGGTTTTTAATGCGACCTTAAAAACACTCCAATTTTGAAGGTTTAGAAATTTTGTATTTTTCAAGCATTATAAAGAAATATTTTTCAAAGGAGATAACATTTTTTTCTCTTGGACACATCAAACATTTAATAATAATTACATGAAAATCACTAAACTGAAAATTTAAATAATTACAGGGGATAGAAATAAGTAATGGTAGAATTTTCTACCAGCAGAGCTCTACGGACTACAAAAATGTGCTTTGTCACTAGATGGCAGCACTAAAATTACATACCAGACAGTGTTTCAGAACCAAAATTTAGATGCTTATAATTTAATTCCAAGGAATTTAAATTTGTGTTTAATTCAGCAGATTGACGAGTTTATTATGTTTTAAATATTTCTAAACAAAAATTAAATATTTTTAAAATCTGTTTCATCTATAAATTTGATTACTTTGTATTTTTATATTATGATTTAAAAAATTTTAAATTTTGAATTTTCTCATTTAATAAATGTTTAAAATATTTTAATAGTCTTAGAATTTGTTTAAACCATGTAACTGCTTAAAATATGTCGAAATTTCAGCAATTATAGTAATTTTAGAATAACTTTGCGGTGTTATGTCTTGTATTTGCGTGTTGAAATGAATGCTCTAGAGCTCTGATGGTGGAAAAACTTCCCACGTCCCCCAGCCTAAAGGGGGTATTTAAAAAAAATTTTTAATCACATGGTTCAACTTCAGACAGTCCCCTAATCACATTTTAAGTGTTTTTCTAGCATATTTTTTAAATTTTAATAACCCGGAGCTCAAAGGGTTAAGCCATTCGAAATTTAAAAGGGGTGAAAATAGGAAAAAAAGTGTTCTAAAAAACGTTCTAAATGGCGATTTCTACGCTATCTCAGAAAGTTCCCTACCTTGCGGTTGCAGTTTAAAAAACGTTCTAAATTGTGATTTTTCTGATAATGAAGGGGCTAGGAACATGAAATTTGGCATGGTAATTACTTATGAGACGTAAATACTCTCTGAGAAGAGTTCCTTAAAATTTTAAATTTTAAATGGGGTGAAAATAAACGAAAAGCGTTCTAAAAACGTTCTAAATAGCTATTTCTACGCAATCTCAGGAATTATAAACCGATTTCAGAAGTAATGATTTCAAATTGAGGGTGACAGCTCCCCCTCCAACATAGCCTATATTTTACGTTGATGTCACTACCACCTGGGCGTTACAGGAGCAAAAAATGTTCTGAATTGCGCTTTTTGTGTTAAAGAGGGGGGGGGGGTGTAACATCTTAAATTTGGAGTGGTAATTACTTCAAAGATGCAAGCGCTTTCTAAGAATTGTCGAAAGAAAATTCCAAATTTAAAAGGATGAAGTGAGCGAAAAGCGTTCTATAAGCGTTCTAAATTACGATTTTTATGCAATCGTATGAAATACGAAACCGATTTCGAACATAATAGTTGCAAATTGATGGTGATAGAACCTGCTCAAATATAAGCTATATTTTATAATATATTATATAATATTTTATAATATAATATATAGCAACCCCTAGAGGGTTGCAAGAGTAAAAAGCTTTCTAAATTGCGATTTCTGCGGTACTGAAAAGGCTAGAAACTTTAAATATAGCACGGTAGTTACTTATAAATAATAAATGTCTTCTAAGAACAGTCGGAAATATAATAGAAATTAAAAAGAGGAGAAGTGAAGGGAAGGAATGAAAAGCATTCTAAAAGAGTTCCTAAATTACGATTTCTATGGAATCTCAGGAAATAATAAACGGATTTCAGAAGTTATTGGTTACGAGTCAAAAGTGATAGTCCCTGATTATAAAGCGGCTATATTTTATGCCGGTTTCACTACCATCTGGTTGGCAAGAATAACAAGAAAGCCTTTTAAAACATCTAAATTCCGTTTTCTATAGAATATTAGGCAATAACAAACGATTTCAAGGTTAATGTTGGCAAATTAATGGTGACAGTCTCTGTTTCAACATTTTTCGAGACATTCTATTTGAACTTTGTTTCGGCATTTTATGTTGGTGCCACTAACACCAGAGAGCTGGTAGACTGTTAGACAAGAAGCTTGGAATTTGGCATGATGGTTAATTTTAAGATGTAAATGTGTTTAGATGGTTTTTAAAAAATTCAAAACTTCATATGAATACTGAAATGAGCGTATGCAATGAGCATAAAAGTCTCAAAATACTTTATAATTATCATTTATTTGGAATTAGTTTTAGTTCTTCTTATTAATTAAAATCTCATTTCTGTCTATTGCACTTTTATAATGAAGTTTAGTCAAACTGTGGCTTAATTTGTAATTTTTTAATTATTCCAAAAAGTGTTCTTCTAATAAAAAATAGTCATGCAAATATCACTTGGCATATTTCAACTATTAAGTGAGCAAAGCCGCGGGGTTTGCTAGTAATCTATATCTATTCTATACTAATATTATAAAGTGGTAAAAATTGTTTATTTGTAGAAGGTAAGCTCTGGAACTACCGAACCGATTCTAAAAGTAATGGTATCAAAATGATGGTGTTAGTCCAACTTAGAACATAGGCTATATCTTATGTCCGTGCCACAGGCCATAAGGAGGTGCAAAAGCAAAAAACGTTCTAAAAATGCGATTTTTGTGTTACTGAAGGGCCTAGAAACATGAAATTTAGAATGGTAGTTACTTATAAGATACTAATGATCTCTAAGGACATTTCTTAAAAAAATCGAAATTAAAAAAGGGTGAAAATGCACGAAAAGCTATCTAAAAAACGTTCTAAATGGTGATTTTTACGCAATCTCAAGAAGTACCAAACCGATTTAAAAAATAATTATGTCAAAATGATGGTGACAACCCTTGCTCCAACATAGGCTACATTTTATGTCGGTGCCACCACTAAAGAGGGTGCAGGAGCAAAAAAACTTTCGAAATAGCGATTTTTTTTGTTACTAACGGGTCCAGATACATGAAATTTGGCATGGTAGTTACTTATTAGATATAAATGATCTCTAAGAACATTTCTTAAAAAATTAAAATTTAAAAGGGGTGGAAATGCGCGAAAGGAGTTCTAAAAACGTTCTAAATGGCGATTTTTACGCAATCTCAGAAAGAACCCAACCTATTTCAAAAGTAATGATTGGAAATTGATGATGACAGCACTCGCTCCAACATAGGCTATATTTCATCACGGTGTCACTACCACCTAGGGGTTGCAGAAGCAAAAAACGTTCTAAATTGCGTTTTTTGTGTTACTCAAGTGCATACAATTCTGAAATTGGGCAGGGCAGTTATTTACAAGCTACAAATGACCTTTAAGAACATTTCCTAAAAAATCGAAATTTAAAACGGATGAAAATGAGCGAAAAGCGTTCTAAAAAGCTTTCTAAATTGCGATTTCTACGCAATCTCAGGAAGTACCGAACCAATTTAAAAAAAATATTGGTGTGAAAGCGTTTGTGACAGCCCTAGCTCCGACATAGGCTGTATTTCACGTCGGTGTCACTACCCCAAAGGGGGTAAAGGAGCAAAAAACGATCTAAATTGCGTTTTTTGTTATACTGCAGGGGCTAGCAACTTGAAACTAGGCTAGGCATGGTAGTTACTTATATCTTAAATGATCTCTAAGAACATTTCCTAAATAACTCGAAATTTAAAGGGGGTGAAAATGGACAAAAAACGTTCTAAATTGCGATTTCTACGCAATCTCAGAAAGTACCCAACCGATTTCAAAAGTAATGGTTGGTGATGATAACAGACCTTGCTCCAATATAGGATCTATTTCATACCGCTGTCACTACCACCTTGCGGTTGCATATTAAAAAACTTTCTAAATTTTGATTTTTGTGATGCTGAAAGGGCTAGCAACTTGAAATTTGGCATGGTAATTACTCATGAGATGTAAATATTCTCCGAGAAGTGTTTTTAAAAAATTTGAAATTTAAAAGGGGGTGAAAATGAACGAAAAGCGTTCAAAAAACGTACTAAATAGCGATTTCTACGCAATCTCAGGAAATATAAACCGATTTCAGATGTAATGGTTTTAAATTGATGGTGACAGTCCCCGTTCCAACATAGCCTATATTTTACGTTGTTGTCACTACCACCTGGGGGTTACAGTAGCAAAAAATGTTCCAAATTGCGTTTTTTGTGTTTCTGAGGGGGGTCTAACATTTTTAATTTGGAATGGTAATTCCTTCAAAGATGCAAATGCTTTCTAAGAATTTTCGAAAGAAAATTCCAAATTTAAAAGGATGAAATGAGCGAAAAGCGTTCTATAAGTGTTCTAAATTACGATTTCTATGGAATATCGGGAAATAATAAACCGATTACAGAAGTTATTGTTTGCGAATCAAGAGTGATAGTCCCTGATCCTTAACGGGCTATATTTTATGCCGGTGTCACTACCACCTGGTTGGCAGGAACAACAAGAAAGCCTTTAAAAACATATAATAACATATAATAACATATTTTCTATAGAATTATTAGAAAATACCAACGGATTTGAAGGTTAATATTGGCAAATTAATGGCGACAATCTCTGTTTCAACATTTTTCGAGACAATCTATTTCAACTTTGTTTCGGCATTTTATGTTGGTGCCACTAAAATCCAGATAGGTGGTGGACTGTTCGACAAGAAGCTTGGAATTTGACATGATGGTTAATTTTAAGATGTAAATGTGTTAAGATGGTTTCTAAAAAATTCAAAACTTCAAATGAATACTGAATTGAGCGTATGAAATGAGCATAAAAGTCTCAAAATACGTTCTAAATTATCATTTAATTGGAATTAGTTTAGTTCTTCTTATTAATTAAAATCTCATTTCTGTCTATTACACTTTATAGTGAAGTTTTGTCAAACTGTGTCTTAATTTGTAATTTTTGAATTATTTCAAAAACTGTTCTTCTAATAAAAAACAGTCATGCAAATATCACTTGCCATATTTCAACTATTACGCGAGCAAAGCCGCGTGGTTTGCTAGTTCTTAATAATTGTGTTTATTACATGATATAGGTTTGAAAATAAATATTTATTCCGAAATTCGCCACATTTTTTAACACTCTCCAGAATTATTATAGACTAATAATAAGCTAGAAGCAGCAGGAGTCGTTCGGTAGCTTTATTGCCCCAAGCTGTATCTTCCCGCTTTTCGGTGTCTTTAATTTATGCAATTTCCCTTTTAAATTTGTCCGGTTTCAATTTTCGATTTTTTTTTCAACCTGGCTTTCGCTAGAGTGTCTTTCACTCGGGATGTGGCTGGGGACCTATGAACCCTGCTTCCGCAAAAGAGTTGGAATAGAGTAGAAGAATACAGGGCTGCGGACGAAGAGAGGCCACTCGCCGTGGCGGTTATTATTATCCAGCTTATTATTAGCAGAAAAGTGTTTGTCTGTCTGTCTGCCGTCAGTCTGACCGTGCTCTAACTCGCGTAAATAAACTCGAGAGATTACCCTTTAAAACAACTTGGGCACACCGGAAACCGGGCACGAATTTTTGCAATCCTCCAATATTTTCAATAATTTTAAATATTATATTTCAGTAAGCATCGAAAATTTATTAAAACAGTATATTTAATGGCATTACATTGATCTTTAAAGAATTTACAACAACCCGATAAGGACAACAATAGGTAAATTAGATTTAAATAAAAACTAATAACATTTTCATTAAATTTCCGAAAGCTGCATTTCACGCTGTATTACGGCAACACTCTTTAACGGTGGCATTTCAATGCTGTTTTAATTCCGTAACCTATTTACAGGATTTGAGTCAATACTGAGACGTGTACATTCCTTAAAAGAATTCACAGTTTATTTCGCAAGATCCGACATTATCGAGCCAACGTAATCCCGAGTAATGGAATTAGGCAAAAGAGGATTTCTTCCGTAAAAATAATAGCTTCTTAAATATCACTTAATATTAGACGCGCTGCCACGAAACGAAAGATTTTTATTCCGAAATTTGCTTAATTAAATTTCACTTCATGTCCTATGAAATTAACGACCGTCTTTTCAAGTATCTATTTAGAATTTAATGTAAGAAATTTAGAGGAAAGGGAAAAAAAGACAAAACCGTTGTTTAAAGTGTAAAGATATAGGTTTCTCTGTTTACAATTTGTTTGTCTGCATACGTGTTTAGCTGTTGCTTTAAGAGGAACAGTAATTGGAAACTTCTATGGAAAACAGCTGATATTGAATTACCCCTTTTTTCGTAAACTACTGAAGCGATTTCAATATTTTAAAAATAGGTTTTGCTTAAATGAACCTTTAAATCGATAGTTCATCAACAAATGAAACTAAAAAATGCAATAGCTACTAGAAATTAATTTATGTTCTTCATAAAAAAAAGAAAAACACAGTTGAAATATGACTAATCGTAATAAAATAATAATAACTTATCTAATTCCTGAGAAAAAGTTACGTCAACATCTCATGGGATTTCCCAAGTGTTGTGCCCAATAAATAAATAGTACACGTTATAAACATTTGTTGAATTCCTGTTTAAGAGGCTACTTCAGTCAGGCGAAAACACTCGTTCGCTAATCCAATAGGAGAATTTTTTTAAGAGATCTCGGTTGCATTTCAATATTTTTAAATGATTTTTTTTGCATTGGATAGCTGAGATCGATCTTTACATCTACCGTTTTTTACTTTTCTATTTCGTTTTCAGATATTTTTAATTTGTACACTTTCACTTTCGGACCGCTTTCGAAAGTGGAAATCGAAGTGGACAAAGAAGACATCCTCATAAAAAGAAAAATCTGCAAACAAAATCGAAAAAGCAAAAAACGGCCTTTATACAGACCGACCTCAGCTATCCAATGCAAAAGAAATCAATTAAAAATATTGAAATGCAAACAAGATATCTTTAAAAAATTCTTCCATAGGATTAGCATTAGCGAGTGGCTTTTTTCGCGTGAATGAAGTAGTTAGGGGGTGGTTTAAGCATCTCAAGTAATATGCTGATACATTAATTTCAAAATATAGAATGAACTGTAAATAAAAAAGACAGTTGTTTCTTAATCTGGGAAACTAATATAACCATGAACGAAATATATACAGGGTGTCCGAAATGTATACTTACACTTTAAAAAATAATTAATATAAACAAATAATATTATGCACTTACGGTTTTTTACGTTCCATAAAGAAAAAATCAAAGCTTTTTTGCAATGTTTTATTACACAATTTCAATGTGCGCATCATAGTCGCGCGCAACACATAGTCTATACGAGATTTCCAACCACGTTCTATGAAACATTTCAGAATCAACGGTCTGAATAATCGCTGTAATTCAACTTTTCAGTTCATCTATGTCATGAATTGGAGATTTGTAAGCAACTTTTTTCATGTATACCTCTGAAATGAAATCCAAACGTGTTATGTCTGCAGATCTAGGTGGCCACGGTATTGGACCTCCTCGTTGGGCCATCTAGTTTACATTTCATTTAAAAAAAAATCAAATATTTTCTTTATGAAACATAAAAAAAACCCGTAAATGGCCGTATTGGACGGTGAACGATGGACAACAAACATTTCAGCAAACATTTTACGAAACATGTTTGTCGAGCTTGTTGCGTGTTCGGCAAACAGGTTTTTCAAAGTTTTTGTAGTGTTATCTATTATGCGTTGATGTGGAAGGGTTACCTGAAGCGTTTTTACATATATATCTCTTTATTATCCTTTCATATAAACCTTATCTTCCTAGCTTCGTTCCCATTGGCTCACTTCATCCAGCACTGACTGAATATCCGACTTCGACTGTTTTCGCGCGATGCCGGGAAAATTGGGTGAGCAAGAATAGTCAGCAAAATTCTCTCCTTCATGAAGGTCAAGCAATTTTGCTCACTATAATGTTCTGTCCGGTAAAATGTTCAGTGAACGACTCTCGCGTGATACGGCTATAAGTGCATATCATTGTTTGTTTATTTTTATTTTTTTTAAGTGTAAAAATACATTTCGGACACAATGTACAATATCTTCGTCCGAGTTACCCACGGTTCTTTATTTTTAGAAACACTGGAAAATAGTTCCGGATTTTGCGTTAGTTGTCGAGTAAGGCAGATCACACACTGCACAGACAAGCAGAGAAAAGCGTGAAACAGCAGTCAAAATCCCTTCCATAGTCAGGTTTGCTAATTTTATGTCTTTGCAGTTAAAAATTAGTCAAAAAAAATTTCGCGTTGTTTAACAGTGAATTTGAGAATCACCTTAAGGTATATTTTCAAAAATCACGTTAACAGAAGTTCATTATCGCTATTAATATTTTTACAAGACATATTGCCCGCCCTTGATATCCTGGAGAACAATCCAGCTCCGGTCCGGCTCGACAATGTAAAAAAAATAATAATAATAATAAAAATGCAAGCCTGATCTCGACCCGGCACCAGTCTGCTTAAAAAGAAATTAAGCCCGGGTCAGACACCATGTAACAGTTCGATGCCGGACAAGTTACATTTCTGTATTGATCTTGTCAAACCAGCATCGGCTTGACGCACACTTATACTTATTCTCGCGAGAGTCATATTCATTGACATAAGCTCATATTTTATCCGTTTCGACTATATTTTTATATCGGGCCGGTAGGCTCGATAATTTTTTTTATCGGCCCGGCCCGGCTGGCCCGTTCAATTTTTTTGCCAGCTTGCTTTATCCCGTCGAAAAAAAATGTTCTAATTCTGACGACCCGGTTTGGCCCGTTTAAAAATAAAAATTCGCCTTCATTTCGCCGGCCCGGCTCGCATCTAGGCCGGTTACGGCAATCGGGCCAAGCCCGGAACCGCGCAGACCTCTATAATCAAAGTGAAATGGCTCGTGAGTTACGCTTTTTTGTCGCTTGTCTGTTCAGTTTGTAATATGCCTAGCTCTGTAAGTTGACTTTTTCGACCTGTTGCATCCACCTTTAAAAATTTACTGAGTAATGAATGCTACAACTAGAATCGCGTTTTAAAGTCAAAATCATTGAAGTGCCACGAAAGACGTTCCTTATGACCAAAATTTACATAAATCCAAAATAGCCGTAACTAAAATATATATAAAAAAGGAAGTAAACATCTTTTTTTTAAATACCTAAATAAAGAGAGGAAAATGGCCTTTAATTTTTTTAACTATTTGTAAAAGTAGTTTTCTTAGTTATTATCCCAATTTTAGTTAAGAAAATGTCTAAAATTTGTTTTAAAAAAAGTTGTCTGTCTTTTCAGAAGTAGAATGCATTTTTAAACATGGATGCGGCGCACTGCTATGTCAAAGATCTTAGTGCTAGTCTTCTGGAAGTTTTATGTTAAAATAAAGACAGAAGTTCAAATTGGGTTAAATAGGAAATGGAACAGTTTTTAAAAGGGACTTTGTTAAGCGACTCTCGTTATGTTCAATTTGCAGAACAGTTTCCAACGCCTTGGAAACTTTTCTGGATTTTATTCTATAGATCTACAGTTTTTTTTTTTTTTTTTTTTTCGAGACCAAGTTTAAGCCTATTTTATTTCATGGAACTTTTTATTATCCAGAAGCTTTACAATTGTAAGATATTATCTTTTATCTTAATCTTAAATTCATGCACATAAGAAATGTACTTACAGATGAATTGCTTTAAATTTGAAGTAAGGTTTAAAAATAACTTCTTTACACATGGTTTCACATTGAAACCATCATTGCAGATGGTTTCATAACCATTTGTCTTTTGTTTAAAATGTGCTGACTGTGTACATTTTATTTAAATTAAATAACCGATCAAGTGTGAGTATTAACTCGCTCACAGAGGTCTCCGTACAATAAATATATAAATTGGTAACTGGGCATTGCATTATACAAATCTATCATTAAAAGTTGTTATCTAGGCTTTAAAAGTCCATGGCGCATAAAGTACGTCGCCGGTGTCTTTATGTATGTCCAAACCGACCGTGTCTTTAAATGTTAACATCTAGGATAATAAAGCACAATTTTTTTCGAAAATCATTATCAGCAATACTTTTATACTTCTGCGATGATAGATACCACCATCGCTCCTCAACTCCTTTAACGAACGAAATGTGTGTCCAACGGAAAAATGTCTCAAAAACTGTGTGGCTTAGGGTAATCACTACAGTTTTCCTGCACAGTTTAAATTAACTCCTGCTACACCTCATTTTTTCATAATTTTAGTTTCAGTAAATTCGGAAATAGAGTGCTAGAAACATATTTTTGCAGTACATTTTTGACGATTATTCTGAAAATACAATACCTAAGAAATGTAGTTTTTATTTCTGAATTACGGAAGCTTTCGTACGATATCCCACACGATCTACAAATCAAAGATTTTTTTTTCAAGTAACTTAACGAGCCTCTCTACATTTTTCCTAAATATATTTGCGAATGGTTAACAATCTATAAAGAGGTGGGTCAATGACCTTTTACTTCAGCAAATTTGAACTTTCCACGTTCCATAGTTTACGAGTAAAACGGCTGTGATAGACGGACATACAGACACAGGAGTGATCTTATAATGGTTCCATTTTGACCTTTTTAAGTGCGGATCCCTAAATATATTGAATTTTAGAAAAGGGATTTCGTAGTTAGAACAAAACTAATAAGTGAAAATGGCTTCAAAGTACAAAGAAGATTACAAGCATTTAAAATAAATTAACTTTGAATTAAAAGAAGGACTTTTGAACATAGCATAATATATTTGTCCCATTCATTCTCAGCTATTTGCGTATAATGTAACTTATTTAGAACCGATTTTTTTTTTACAATCTTAATCTTCTTGCTCTTCTTTTCTTTTAATAAATTTTTAAGTTGCATACGTAACAGCTTTCGGTGAATTATTGCACTTCTCATTTACTTAAAAATAATGAAAAAGTATTTAGAAAAATGCATTTGTATCTGTTAAAGCAAACTAATAACTGCAAATTGCTTTAAAGTACAGAATGAATTGTAAAGACTTAAAATAAATTCTCTCGAAATAAAAAAAAAGGCTTTCAGGAAGTTATTGTGTTAATTATATTTGTTCAATTTCTTTAAAAGTAGTAAAATTGTATTTAAAAATATCATTATCGTTGTAATTATTGTACCCGAAATAATAACCACAAATAGCTTTACAGTATAGAAATTATTGACAAGATTTAAAATTTATTACCTACGTATTTTGGATTTAAAAAAATCAAAAACGTTTTCAAATTTTCTGTTTTTAATGAAATAGAAGTTAACATATGCGTTCTATTCTTTCTCCGCATGTGCGTAATCGTGTAACTTATTTGAGACATTTCTCTTACCTCTCTCATTAAAAAAAAAAAAACAAAAAAAAAACAAAAAAAAAAACAGTTTTGCTAGAAAAATGGTCATCCATGAAACCGCATTCTGAGAAATATTTTCAACCAATATCGAATCCGAAGGAAATAAAGATGACGGATGTTCTTCAAGGAGAGATACGGCGTGGGTGAAATAGATTGTTCCGACAAAAATCAATTAATTATAAAAATCTTTTTTCCAGGCTATTTTTATCTTGAGAAAGCTCTTTTAAACTAAATTTTCAAGAAAGTTTCTAACCCGAAATTTTCAAAAAATTCATTTTATTTATGGGAATTGTCTAAGAAATTTATGGATAATGAATTCGCATTTAATGTACCTTATTTTTATTATATACTTTCTTCTATTTTTACAAGAAGAAAGTATTGGATTCGTGAAGCATTTCGATTTCCGGTTTTCGACGGATTTACACGTTTTAGGAGTCAGGGATACAGAAAAAAAATGTTTTTGCAAAATGTTTATCTGTTACTCTGTCTGCCATTTCTTATCCAGGTCCTTACACTGTAAAAAAAAATCTGTAAAGTTACTAAAGTGTTTCTAGGAAACTGGGATTCCTAGAACATTTTATGTAACGGCAACAACAAAAATTCATGTAACAGACACAGTTTTGCACCGAAAATCAAAAAATCTGTAAGGTTACTAAGAATTGTTTAGGAAACTGGGATGCCTAGAACTTTTCATGTAACTACAGCCAGGGTTACAGATAAAATTTTAGTAAGATTACGGAAATTTTAGCAGATTCATTTGTAAAGTTACAGATTTCTGTAGTTTTACAAAAACTAGTTTTGTAGATTTGCAGCTTTTTTTGTACAGTTACAGATAAAAGTTTAGTGAGAATATAACTTTACATCTGTAGAACTACAGATTTTTTTTTACAGTGTACATTTTTTAAATCTTGA
Source organism: Maratus speciosus (assembly GCA_963932465.1). Lineage (NCBI taxonomy): Eukaryota > Metazoa > Arthropoda > Arachnida > Araneae > Salticidae > Maratus > Maratus speciosus. The sequence continues at coordinate 16,875,146 of OZ010793.1, read as the reverse complement.
CCGAATTAACATTTTGTATATTAAGAAATATTAAGTCGAAAATTTATTTTGCATACAAATGTAAGTATAAATAAGAGTAATAAGTCTTAATTATATCTACTAATAACCAGAGGCCGATTAACTCTATGTTGGACCTGGGGCACACAGACCATGTCGGGGGCCCCTTTCTCAAAACAATTCATGCATTATAATCTTGACAAACACTTTTACGTGCAGTTTACAATTTAAACCATAGCTTTACGAAAAAACGATATATTATAGGCACATGTAAAAATGCATTAAAATGTATAGGGAAGTAAAATCTTCTGTACTACATGGTCTTTAGAGAGAGTAAAACTCTAAACCTATAAGTTTGAATGAAACATGTCAGATGTAATAACCGTTCTTCTCGTAATTTCGAAGTTTACGTTATAATTCATTGTCGTTAGTGAAAAACTGAGATAGTTTAGTTTACATGAATGGGAAAAATACATTTTTTTATGAACTACAAATGGGAATTTACATTAATTTGTATTTTCAGAGAGTGCACAAAATGCATTTTGGGGCCCACTGAAAATGTGGGTCCGGGGCACGTGCCACGTGTGACCCTGTGGTAATCAGGCTCTGCTAACAACCATATCACAATAATATATATTCCAAACGGAAAAGTCAAAACGCATATTAAAATATTTATTTGCTTAAAAGGCGTTACTAAAAACACATGAAACATATATTAAAATATATAATAATATATCAAATAGAGCATTAACATACTTTTTAACGAGAGTAGATTGATTTACAGGTCTAATTTTCATTTACAGTCATTTATAAGGGAATATATTGAGATTTATTTAAAAGGTTAAGGGGTTTGTAACGATACATTATCTTTTCACATCCCGAATATATGGATTGAGTGATTGGGCAACTTGCGGAATTGAGACATAGAGGAGACACGTGCGATATCGAAAATGTAGGGGGCGTTATATGTTAACTTGTATTCGATGATTTTTTTCCGATTTTCATATGCATTGTGTTTGTAATTTCTGTTATACATTCTGATGACGACTCAATGAAGGAGTTGAAACATGTCAATATCGGGTTTTAATATATTTTTAATGTGTTTCTTGTAACGTCTTTTAAGCAAATAAATATTTTAATATATGTTTTGACTTTTTCGTTTGGAATATATATTATTGTGATATAGTTATTTTTCATATTTTCCTGGGGAAACCGTATTTGCAGCAGCGTTCGGTGAATTAATGGATTGGTTGTGTTCATTGCAATGACGTGGCCGGTGCATTCACCCTTCTCAGCTTGTACATAAATAAAGTTCAAATACGAGTATAAGGCATATCTTTTCTCAGTTCTTTATTAAACTTTTATTTCACTGACGGTACTTATAAGTGCCATTAAAATAACTTGTTATAAAATTCCTTTAATTCATCGATTAGTTGTAATACAGTTTAGAATGAGTTACAGATACATTACTTTATTTTGTTCCAAAAGCATTATGTGTTACACAAAATAAAAATAGTTTTAAAAGGATGATTTCTTTTGCCTTTGCATCTTTTCAGCTTTTTTGGCGTTGAGAGAGGGGGGGGGGGGGGATTTTGCAATTCGGAAATATTTCTATATTTCTATTGTAAGACCATTATATTTGTACATTTCCTAACTCTACAAAATACTAAGAAAAATATTTAAAATAAAAGATTTGAGTGGGGTTATAAATAGTGCACAAAATCACAAAATCCCTATAAATTAAAATTGAAGGAATCCTTCTTAATCCTTTAATCCTTCTAAAATTTATTAAATTATTATATAAATCCTATAATATATTTTGAAGAATTCACGAAAAATGCTTTAGAAGATAAATTTTTTATGAATTCATAATTTAATATATAAAGGGTTAAAAACATTTATATTAAATAAAAATAAAAATAAAATTACATTGAATTGTCAAACACGCTCACACTGTTTAACAAATTCTTATGTAAAAAAAAAAGTCCAGATGAGTGTATACGATCATACACAATATCCACTATTAATATGTTACACTCACCACTCTTCAAAATCCAAGTTTAATTGTCCAGCTTTCCTCGCTAAAGCTCACCGATTCTCTTTTTTTTTCTTATCTCCTGCCCCCAGCCAGGGACCTGAAGAACTTTTTTACTATTCGTCAGTCATGACATCATCCTTGTTTTCATTCAAGCCCCGTAATATCTCCGAGATGTAGAAATTTACACATCCTTGGATATATCTCAAGGTAAAAGGTAAACTTTGTTATTCTCTCCCTGGATTCCTTTCGACAAAAGACTATTGTACTGCTCGGAAATATTTACTGATTGCCTCCCGGTATTTGTGTGTCGAAAGCAAGATGACATATTATTATCTTTAAATTTAGGAGAACTACAAAACTACAAAAAATTTGTAGTTAAAATCAAACTAACGACTAAAAATGTCTTTAAAGTAGAAAGCAAGTTTCTAACACTTAACATAAATCAAGTTTCTTTTAAAAGAAGTCTTTTCTGGTTTTGAACATATATTTGTTCTGTTCATTCTCAGCATTTGCGTAATCATTCAATTTTTTTGTACCTGATTTTTTGGCATCTTCCTACTCTTCTGATTTCAGAATATATTTAATAATTTTGTAGGGAAATCACATAAGCAACAGTGTTCGGGGAATTATTCCACTGAAACAATGCGTTCATTTGCTTAAAATTGATGATATAGTAATTATAAAAATAATGTTAAAAACAAACTAATAAGTGCAAATAGCTTTGAAGTACAATATAAATTATAAAGACTTAAAATAAGTTATCTCTGGATTTTTTTTTAAAGGGCTTTCAGTTAATTATTATACTGATTCGTCGGTTCATTTTCTTTCAAATGGATGGAATTGTATTTAAAAATAGTATTATCGTTATTAAAAGCCAAATTAATAACCGCAAATAGCTTTAAAACATAAAATATATTGTTCGCCATCCTTCTTCTTGGGCATCTTCCTACTCTTCTGATTTCAGAATGTCTTTTAATAATTGTGTAGGGAAATCGCATAAGCAACAGCGTTCGGTGAATTATTCCCCTGAAACAATGTGTTCATTTACTTAAAATTGACGATATAGTATTTATAAAAATATTTAAAACAAACTAATAACTGCAAATAGCTTTGAAGTACGATATAAATTATAAAAACTTAAAATAAATTATTTCTGTATTTTTTAAAAAGAGCTTTCAGTGAATGATTATACTGATTCATCCGTTCATTTTCTTTAAAAGTGATGAAATTGTATTTAAAAATAGTATTATCTTTGTTAACAGCCAAACTAATAACCGCAAATAGCTTTAAAGTATAAAATATATTCTTAAGATTTAAAATGAATTACCTTTTGATTTCGGATTGTAAAAAATCCAAAACGCTGAAGTTAACATTTGCGTTCTATTCATTCTTCGCATGTGCGTAATCGTGTAACTTATTTGTGTCATTTCTCTTACATCTCTTATAATTGACTCTTACTTGAAATAAAACAGTTTTTCTAGAAAAATGGCCATCCATAAAACCGCATTCCGAGAAATATTTTGAACCAATATCAAATACGAAGGAAATAAAGATGAGGGATATTCTTAAAGGAGAGATACGGAGTGGGTGAAATAGATTGTTCCGACAAAGTCTCCAACAAAATCAATTAATTATAAAAATCATTTTTGCTGACTATTTTTATCTTTAGAAAAGGCTCGTTTAAACTAAATTTTCAAGAAAGTTTCTAACCCAAAATTTTCAAACAATTCATTTTATTTATGTGAATTGCCCGAGGAATGTACGGATAATGAATTTGTATTTAATGTGTTTGACTTTTATTATATATAAATATACAAATGTTTATAAAAGTGACTGTGTATGTATATTTATTCTTTTTTAACACCTTCGCACTTGATTGAAAAGTGTTTATGAATTCGGTTTGTCTGTCTACCTGCCCTTGTAAATATACTCCGATTGCCATGAAACTTTTATGTCTCATTGGTGTTTACAATGGAATGTTCCATATTGAAAATATAGTGCCTGGCATTTATAGCTTTATATCATAGCTACAGGGACACACAAAAGAATATCTGTTAATTAACAACATATCTTAAAAGTAGGGATTGACCGAAGCAGCAATTTTGCCGAATACCGAATACCGAAGCTTCGGTCAAAGTGTACACCGAATTTTCGGTATTCGGCAACCGAATACTTAAAAATTTTTAATATGCATTTTTTCATATATTAGCTTTTTTAATAAACTTTAATTAAAATTAAATTCTTAGTAATTTAATTCAGTTACATTTTTATTCTTAAATCTAATTACAGTATGGAACCATTTATCCGGAAACCAGTTAACCGGAAAACCAGTTATCCGGAATGCTATTTCTAATAGACCGATTTCAGAATCTTTGCAGAAAAAAGTGTCATATACTGCCAGTTTGACATATGCATTACTTGAAACAATTGTATAATTTGATGACAACATAGTATTTGAAATGGAAACATATTTAGTTGTATTTTAGATGTTTTAATTTTTATGCAGAAGAAACAGAAAAATTTTTGTTCCCAAGGGATTCCCATAAATTACCTTCTTTCAAACTCTGATTAACTTTTGATCTTTCTTGCATCTGATTTTTAATCCAAGTAATCTAATAATTCAAAATCAGAAATAATGCCACAACCACATATATTCCACAAAATTTATCAAATGGATGCTGCTTTAATGCCTGACCAGTTAACCGGTAAAACCAGTTATCCGGAATGCATCTGACCCCAACCATTCCGGATAAATGGTTCTGTACTGTACACCAAAAAAATTTAATGACTACTTTCCACTCACAATTTCATTAACCCATCACTTATTTTTTATTATTTTATCACTAGCCAATACCCAAAATAACCTATGAAAGTATTAAACTATACAGGCTATTATTAAGGGTAAGAATTGTTAGAAAAACTAAAGTTCATTCAAATAAAAAGAAACGATGTTGTCATTAAGCTGATTTACTGATTGTCTAATTATAAAGGTATTGAATAGGAATGTTCCCAAATACAAAAGGTATATCAATTTATACATTTAACTATTATCTGTCAAATTATTGATACATATTTATATTTTGATTAATAATTTAACATTGTGGTGATGAAGATAACAAATTTGAGCAATTTTAATGGTTATAAAAGCTATAGGATAGGCATAGGGGTATACTTATTTGATGCGTTTTCTTTAAAATTAAATTATAAGAGAAAGATGCCCACCTTCCTTACTTTTTTTTTCTCTCATCGTAGATAGTTATTTTGATTTCATCCCTATGTAGGCTGTTTTAGGAAAGAAAAAAGTTTTTTTTATATTAAAACTGTCCTTTGACTTCTTTTTTGTAGTGCAATTGAACTCTGAACTCATGCACATAATATTGAAACTCATTGTTTAGCCTATTCTACTTCTAATTAAAAAAGAATTCTTCTACTTCTAAGGAAATACTTACCCGCAATTATTCGGCCGAATACTTAAAAGTATTCGGCCGAAGCCGAATATTCGGTTTACATGCCGAATCACCGAATACCGAATCGACTATTCGGTATTCGGTCAATCCCTACTTAAAAGATATGTTTGCGATAAATGTGATTATTTTCCCTAAAAATGGCAGCAGGTGACCAGTTTTTCTTCCAGGTTCTAAGTCGTATTCATGTAATTTATTGGTACTTGATTTTTTGATATCCTTGTTATCTTCTTACTCTTCCGATTTCGGAATGTCTTTTAACCTTTTCGAGAGCGGTGTCCTTAAAAAAGGACATCTAATTTTATTTCTAAAACTGACAAACGGCATCAAGAATATTTAATTAAAATTTTCATTTCATAATGTACGTGGAAATAAGAAAGTTCATATTTTTTAATAAATTCGTTTATAAATTCTGGTTTCAATCCATTATTTCATCAGTTTAGAAACACAATTACTCCGCGCCGGAAAGGGTTAATAAATTTGTAAGAAAATCGCATAAGCACCAGCGTTCGGTGAATTACTTCACTGAAACAATGTGTTAATTTGCTAAAACTGATGACGTACTATTTATAAAAATGTTACAAACAAACTATTAATTGCAAATAACTTTGTAGTGCGATAATAAATTATAAAGTCAAAATAAATTATTTCTGGATTAAGAAAAAAGGGGATTTCAGTAAATTATGATACTAATTCTACATATTCATTTTCTTTAAAAGGGGTGAAATTGTATTTTAAAATAATATTATCGTTGTTAACAACCAAATTAATAACCCCAAATACCTTTAAAGTATAAAATACGTTGTAAAGATTTAAAATAAATTACCTTCGTATTTCGGATTGTTTAAAGTCAAAAACGCAGAAGTTAGCATGTACGTTCTATTCAATCTCCGCATTTGCGTAATCGTGTAACTTGTTTGTGATATTTTTCTTATGACTCTCTTACTTTAAATAAAACAGTTTTTCTAGAAAAATGGAGAAATATTTTGAACCAATATCGAATCTGAAGGAAATAATGCTCCAGCGTGGGTGTGTAGATTGTTTTGACAAAGTTCCGACAAAATCAATCAATTATAAAAATCTTTTTACCGGCTATTTTTATCTTGAGAAAGCGCTTTTAAACTAAATTTTCAAAACAATTTCTAACCCAAAATTTTTAAAGAATTCATTTTATTTATGTGAACTGCTTAAGAAATAAATGGATAATGAATTCGCATTTAATGTGCTTTATTTTTATTACATATATAAATATATATATGTTTATAAAGGTGATTGCGTGTGCATATTTATCCTTTTCAGGTGCGTTCGTAATTATGTAAATAAGTAGCACCTAAAGTCGTCGTTCGGTCCGTCTGTCTGTCTGTCCGTCCTTCCGCATATAACAGAGCAAAAACTACATAACCGTATGGTCTAAAATTTTAAATATATAATTGTTGTGAAATTTTTCCGAGTCATTTTAAATCTTTTTTTGAAAATCAGACATGTAGTTTAATTACAGGGACAGTCAAAAGTTTTCCATTACATGCCGGACAGTGGGAAAAAATGATTTCTAGTGCATTTTAATGATGTTACAGCCTTTCGAACAGAATGAAATTGATATGCATTTATGAAGTGCACTAAAATATACATTCAGTACAATATGCAGTGCAAAAGATATTTATAAAAAAACTAGTTATAGTTCGAACGCTCCACATTTTAAAATCTCGAGGGGGGGGGGGTTTCCAATCCACGGAGGTAAAGTTATTACATTCTAATGGGTAGATGGGTAGTTCCGTAAAAATAATAAGTCATAACTTTGGATATTTATAACCCCGACACCCGGTATTTGTTCGAATTCTACTTGATTACGCATTTACGTAACCATCTAACTTATTTGTACCTGATTTTTTTATATTCGTATTATTCTTAATTTTCTGATTTCAGAATATTTTTTAATAATTTTGTAGGGAAATGGTAAAAGTAACAGCATTCAGGGAATTATTGCACTCATACAGTGTGTTCATTTATTTAAAACCGAGAAAATACAATTTAAAAAAAAATGTTAAAAACAAACTAATAACCGCAAATAACTTTAAAGTACGAAATAAATTATAAAGACTTGAAATAAATTATCTCTGGATTAAAAAAAAAAGACTTTCAGTGAATTATTATACTGATTCTATGAGTTCATTTTCCTTAAAAGCGTTGAAATTGCATTTAAAAATAATATTATCGCTGTTAACAGCCAAACTAATAACCGCAAATACCTTTAAAGTATAAAATACATTGTAAAGATTTAAAATAAATTACCTTCGTATTTCGGATTGTAAAAAATCCAAAATGCAGAAGCTATCATATGCATTCTATTCATTCTCCGCATTTGCGTAATCGTGTAACATTTCTCTTACGTCTATTACTTAAAATAAAACAGTTGTTCTAGAAAAATGACCATCCCAAGAAACTGCATTCTGAGAAATATTTTGAGCCACTTTCGAATTCGAAGGAAATAAAGTAAAGATGACGGATGTCCTTACAGGAGAGATACGGTGTGGGTGAAATAGATTGTACCAACAAAGTCTCCAACAAAATCAATTAATTATAAAAATCTTTTTTCTCGCCATTTTATCTCGAGTAAGCTATTTTAAACTAAATTTGCAAGAAAATTTCTAACCTAAAATTTTTAAATAATTCATTTTATTTATGTGAATTGCCCAAGAAATGTACGGATATTGAAATTGTATTTAATGTGTTTGACTTTTATTATATGTAAATATACATATGTTTATAAAAGTGATTGTGTATGTATACTTATTCTTTTTTTGTTTATGAATTCTGTTTGGCTGTCTATCTGCCCTCATAAATATATTCCGATTGCCATGAATCTTGTATCTATTATTGATGTTTATAATAGAAATTGAAAATGTTGTGCCTAGCATTTATAACTCTTTTACAGGTGCACACAAAAGAATATCTGTCGATTGAAAGATATTATACAATACCTTTAATACTATTATACTTCATGACAGATATTGTACGATACCTTTTACGATTACACTTTATGACAGATATTATACGATACCTTTATACGATTATACTTTATGACAGATATAGGATAACTTTATACGATTATACTTTATGACAGATATTATACTGTACCTTTATACGATTATGCTTTATGACATATATTATACAATACATTTTATACAATTAAACTTTATGACATATACGATACATTTTATACGATTTTACTTTATGACAGATATTATACGATACCTTTTATACAATTATACTTTATATCATATATTATATGATACCTTTTACACGATTATACTTTGTGACAGATATTATACGATACCTTTTATAACATTTTTTTCAACAAAAATGATAGCAAGTGATCAGTTTTTCTTCTAGGTCCTTACATTTATAAAATCGTGACTAATTTAATATTTTGTATTTTAATAAATATTAAGTTGAAAATTTATTTTGCATATTTTTCTGGGGAAATCATATAACCAACAGCGTTTGGTGAATTAATGTATTGACTGGGTTCATTATATTACTAAAAATTTATTTTTTGTAGTTAAAGCCAAAGTAATGATTGTAAGTGGCATAGAAAGCAAATTACGAACACTTAAAATAAATTTCCTTTGTATTAAAAGAAGATCTTTCTGGTTTTGGACATAACTTAAAATATATTTGTTCCATTCATTCTCAGCCTTTGCGTAACCTTCTAGCTTATTTGTACCTGATTCTTTGACATTCTTCTTATTCATACTCTTCTTCTGGTTCCAGAATGTCTTTTAATGTACTTGTAGGAAAACCGCATAAGCAACAACGTTCGGCAAATTATTGCACGAAACAGCGTGTTCTTTTACTTAAAATGGAAGAAATAGTATTAAACAAGTAAAAATTAAATTTAAAAAAAAAAACCGACTGCGTAAAAAGCGAACTAATTAATTATTTCTCATCAGTGAAACTATTTTTTATATTACTTACCTATTTATTTATTTATGTATTGATGACTTTTAAGTTGTATTTAATTGTTAGTTCCTATCTATAAATTCTGTTTTGATGAAGCCTATAGATGTCTATGAAGGTTAGAGTTTCAGTAAAGCTAGAGATCCTACCTACACAACTTCCAGCTTGTGTAATGCTTAAACGGAGTTTCTGACTGTATAATAATCAATGAAACATCGTCTTCATTTTGAAAGACCAATCCAATGATATGCCACTCAATAGGGTGCGTAAAAAATTTTTTTCGTCTCTACTGCCATTATGTATTTTATAGCCGCCATTTTTAATTTATAAAAACAAATTCTAGCCTATAACCATTAGACGGTTAAGACGAATCGATAGAGATCTCATTCATTAAGATCCATCCAGCCGTTTGGATGTTTCGAGGGTATAAAGAAATCCACATACCCAGATACGCGTGAAACACATAACCCTTCTTGGCAGCCGGGTAAAAAATTAATTACCTCTGGATCTAAAAAAAAATGGCTTTCAATGAATTATCGTACTGATGCTATGTGTTCATTTTTCTTTAAAAGAGTGAAATTGTATTTTAAAATAATATAATCTCAATTAAAAGCCAAACAAATAACAGCAAATAGCTTTAACCCTTTATGCCCTGCAGGAATTTTAAGTCCCATTAAAGGAAATGCAATATAAAATTTATTTAATTCGCCTACTCATAAAAGTATAGGGTACTTTTCATACAAAATACTTTGCTGGGAACACATACAGTAAGCACAGCGAAACAGTCGAAGCTCACTATTTTTTAACGTGGTTATTTTCTCAACCATTTATATGAAAACATGTATAATAATGACTTATAAACAGATTAAGTAAAATAATGCTATAAAAAGGGATAAAATATCTTCATTAAGATTGACGATCGTTTCGTCGCACAAACGGCGACATTTTCAAAATCCTTCACGATAGAAAATATTTTCACATAATTTAAAAACAATAAACATAGTAAACAATCTCACGAGACATGATGCATAATGAAAAACATTGCAAACATAAAATTAAATTAAAATTAAGTTAGTAAAATAGGCTAATAAAATATGAAAAATAATTTTAATTTAATTTTGTGCTATGTTTTTCATTATGCATCATGTCTCGTGACATTGTTTACTATGTTTGTTGTTTTTAAATTATGCGAAAATATTTTCTATCGTGAATGATTTTGAAAATGTCGCCGTTTGTGCGACGAAACGATCGTCAACCTTAATAAAGATATTTTATCCCTTTTTATAGCATTATATAACTTAATCCATTTATAAGGATTTAACTTTTCTCCTATTGAAAAAATCTTTTACGAAAAATTTGCAACTACAAAACACTTCTCTGTTACAGATAGGTTCACACTACATTTATTGACATTGTTCTTGTAAGAATGGTGAGGTTTCCATAACAGTATTTTTTGTTAATTAATCTAATTATTCTTGTAAATGTTTAAAAAAAAAACACTCTAACTCCCGATTTATGAAATGAGTTTTATTTAAAAATCTATCTAAAAATCAAGTTGTTATTATAAGTTCAAAGTTTAAGTTGTTGTGGATATCTTCAGACATTAACGAAGGTAATTATTGAAGAGGCGCAAATTTCTGATTTACAATTCGGCGCATAAAGGGTTAAAGTATGAAATATATTGTACAGGTTTTAAATGAATTACTCCCGTATTCCGGATTTAAATAATTATAATTAAATTTAAAAAATCAAAAAACCCGACTGCGAACAAATTCATTATTTCTCATCGATGTGAAACTATTTTTTATATTACTTACCTATTTTTTTTTATTTACCTGTATTGATGACTTTTAAGTTGTGTTTAATTGTTAGCTCCTATCTATAAACACTGTTTTGGTGAGGCCTATAGATGTCTATGAAAGTTAGAGTTGCAGTAAAGCTAGAGATCCTACCTGCACAACTTCCAGCTTGTGTAATATTTAAACGGAACTTCTGACTGTAAAATAGTCAATGAAACATCGTCTTCATTTTGAAAGACCTGTCCAATAATATGCCACTCAATAGGGTGCGTAAAAATTTTTTTTCGTCTCTACCGCCATTTTTAATTTATAGAAACAAAACCTAGCCTATAACCATTGGACGGTTAAGAAGAATCAATCGAGACCTCATTCATTAAAATCCATCCAACCGTTGGGGTGTTTCGAGGGTATAAAGAAATCCACATACCCAGATACGCGTGAAACACATAATCCTTCTTGGCAGTCGGGTAAAAAAATAAAAAATGTTTTCAAATTCTCTGTTTATAATGAAATAGAAGTTAGCATATGCGTTCTATTCATTTTCCGCATTTGCGTAATCGTGTAACTTATTTGTGACATTTCTCTTAACTCCCTTACTTTAACCCCTTAATTCTCGCTCCCGTCATATTCACGGGCTGTGTCTTTTACTCAAATTGTTTGATTTCCACCAGTTTTATAAAATAGTGAAATTGGCTATATTTTAGTATCGTTTTCCTGTCATTAAATAAGGTGAATATTTGTTTTTCATAAGAGTGGTGCCAATAAGCAATTTGAATTTTTCAACCGTAATTTAATTCGAGCGTTAAGGGGTTAAATAAAACAGATTTTCTAGAAAAATGGCCGTCCATGAAACCGCATTCTGAGAAATATTTCGAACCAATATCGAATCCGAAGGAAATAAAGATGACGGATGTTCTTAAAGGAGAGATACGGCGTGGGTGAAATACATTGTTCCGACAAAGCCCCCAACAAAATCAATTAATTATAAAAAATCTTTTTTCCAGGCTATTTTTAGTTTCCATTTTTATCTTCAGAAAGCTCTTTTAAACTAAATTTTCGAGTAAGTTTCTAACCCAAAATTTTCAAATAATTCATTTTATTTATGTGAATTGTTTGAGATATGTACGGATAATGAATTTACATTGAACGTGTTTTACTTTTATTATATAGGGTGTGCATTCTCAACGGGTCCAATGGCTAATTTCTAAACATTTAGTCGGACATATAGTTCCAATAACGAAAATGTTGTAAATGAGGTATAAAAAATTATTTTAAAATCGTTCTGATCCATAAAAACATTTCTTAAAAAGTCACAAAATTTAAATTATTATGCGGTCCCTCGCTCCTATAAATGATTTTTATTCAAAATATCCTACTGTACTAACAGTAAGACAAAAAAAAGTCCCATTGAGCTAACCCTAAAACTAACCGAGTTATGAAACTTTGAATTGCATGATTTATGGCAATTTTCTGCATTTGTGCACAAATGAATAGGGCCACGCTTCGAAGGCCTGTATGCAAAATGCTTAACCCTTTATGTACTGAATTATGAATTCATGAAAATTTTAAGCATTTCTAAAGCGTTTTTCGTGACTTTTTATAATTACATTCGAATACATAATCATTGAATCAATTTTAGAAGGATTTTAGAAGAATTGAAGGATTTAGAAGGATTCAATCAATTTGAATTGATAGGGATTTAGTGGAATATTTATAACCCCACTCCAATCTTTTATTTTAAATATTTTTCTTAGTATTTTGTAGAATCAGGAAATGTACAGTCGTGGGAAAAAAAAAAAGTAAACATCCCCTACTAACTCCCCAACAAATTATCGTAGAAGAAAGTTACTGGTACCGAATGATTGGAAATAAAATCTACTTTTAAATGATATAGGTAAAATTTACTTAGGGGGTCATCTACATATTAAAACGAACCATAACTTTGTTTTTTCAATAGCAGTACACAATTCTGACAGCATAAATGAACTCTACACCCTTCAATTAGCTTAAAAACAAATTTTTATGTAATTCGCATCATAAGTTTCTGAGAAATTAATTATTTTAAAACGAGCGTATTTTAAGGGCTTTATCCAAATTGAAGCTCGGAACTTGATTGTTAACCAAGAGAGCCCCCATCTTGATCAAGGCACCTTAAGAAGTCAATGAAGCCTGCTAGATTACAGGACAGCAGAAGAAATTTCAAAATATCTAGTCACTTCTATTATAGACGGCCTCTTAAACCATCATTTTGCCGTTTTTTAAGCATAATTTGAAAACTATTTGGAAGAAAAATGCGAAATTTTTGATTTCCATAAAGCAGGACTTAATAAATCTAAATCCATGAAAAAAATTGTAGGTTGCAATTCATAATTTTTTCGAATATTAATTTCATAATTCATAATTCATATCATAAAATTATAAAAATTGCAACTTCAGTGTATTTATGTTTGGGTATATTAGTATTAATGCTATACAAAAAATTAGCACATTAGGAGCATAATTTCTGGAGATATAAATAAAAATATGAAAATGTAATTTAACATTAGAAGCACTAAATTTTGAAAGTTTACAATTCAAAATCTTATCATTCAAATGACTTGAAATTCGGTGTCTAGGCATAGTTTGAACCGAAGATTTGAAATATCTCGTTAAAATTGGGTATTGTCATTGAAAAAAATGAAGTTTGGATTCGTTTTAATATGTAGATGGCCCCCTAAGTAAATTTTATATACATCACTTAAAAGTAGACTTTATTTCCAATCGTTCGGTACCAGTAACTTTCTTCTACGATAATTTGTTGAGGAGTTAGTAGGGGGTGTTTATTTTTTTTTCCACGACTGTACAACTATAATGTTCTTATAATAGGAATATAGAAATATTTCTGAATTGAAAAATTCCCCCTCTCCTTCCCAAAGCCAAGAAATCTGAAAAGATGCAAAGGCAAAAGAAATCATCCTTTTAAAAATATTTTTGTTTTGTGATAAAATAATGCATCTATAACTCATTCTAAACTGCATTACTACTAATCCATGTACTAAATTAATTTTATAACAAGTTATTTTACTGGTAGTTATAAGTACCGTCAATAGATAAGGGTTAAAGTATTAGAAGGCTTTTTTCGAGTGAACTTTCTGAAATCCAGCCGAAGGAAACCACTTCGAGCAAGTTTTAAGATAACTTTAATTTTTGTGAACTATAACTATTTTTTTTTTAGATTAGATAATCTTATAGCATTTTAAAATATGTATCACTTGGTAAAGAATTGAGACTGTTGCTTTTCACCATTTCTTTTAACAAAGATTCTGTTATTTTTAAGCTTATATTTATTACAAGTTATATATTTTTATTTAATATGTCAGAATGAAAATTTTAAATTTATATTGTCATGTTAATTTTACTCTCAACTATTATGTTTTTAATCTCTGACGATTATTTATATTTCTTAGTGAATTTGACAATGACCCCTATTTCACAGCAAAAAAAATGCTTCAAATTTAACCCTTTATCTACTGACGATACTTATAAGTACCATTAAAATAACGTGTTATAAAATTCATTTAATACATCGATTAGTTGTAATACAGTTTAGAATGAGTTATAGATAGATTACTTTATCTTGTTCCGAAAGCTTTATGGGTGACACAAAACAAAAATATTTTTTAAAGGGATGATTTCTTTTGCCTTTGCCTCTTTTCAGCTTTCTTGGCGTTGGGGGATTTTTTCAATTCGGAAATATTTCTATATTTCTGTTGTAAGAACATTATATTTGTACATTTCCTAACTCTACAAAATACTAAAGAAAATATTTAAAATAAAAGATTTGAGTGTGGTTATAAATAGTGCACAAAATCCCTATAAATTAAAATTGAATGAATCCTTCTTAATCCTTCTAAAATTTATTAAATTATTATATAAATCTTCAAATATATTTTGAAGAATTCACGAAAAATGCTTTAGAAGATAAAATTTTTATGAATTCATAATTTATCCGTATCTCCGTCGAAATCCGTATTTTTACGGAAATTTTCCCCCATAAATTACAGAAAATTTTCCGTTTTTCTGGCATTTATGGGGGAAAATTTCCGTTAAAATACGGAAATAGTACTGGCGTCTCGATTACCAGTAGAATCTCTGTTTTTTTACAGTGTATAATCCTTCTAAATCCTTCTAAAATCCTTCTAAAATGTATTAAATGATTACGTAAATCTTCTAATGTAGTCTAAACAATTTACGAAAAGTTCTTTAGAAGATAAAATTTTCATGAATTCATAATTCCGTACATAAAGGGTTAAACAACTAGTACTCGGTCCGTTTTAATCGTAGAAGAACGGGACTTTTTTTGCCTCACTTGTCAGTGTAACAGGATATTTTTACTAAATATCCCTTACAGAACCGAAAGACCGTCTAAAAATTTTAATTTCGTAATTTTTACTTTCTTCTATTTTAACAAGAAGAAAGTATTGGATTCATGAAAAATTTCGACTTCCGGTTTTCGACGGATTTAGACGTTTTAGGGGTGAGAGATTCCGAAAAACATGCTTTTACAAAATGTCTGTCTGTGAGTCTGTCTGTGTGTGACACAAATTTTGTGGGCGCTCTAGCTCAAGAACGAATGAACGGAATTTAATAAAAATTTATATTCCAGTAGTCCCTAATATCAATTGGTGCTGATTAGTTTTTGGTGTAAATTCCTACACAGGTGGCGCTGCTATGCAACATTTCTCGCGATTTCTGCAATAGCTCTATCTCAAGAAATAATGCACGGATTTTCATCAAATATCAGATTCAGTTATTCCTTGATATGAATTGGGGTTGGTAACATTTTGGTGTAAATCGCCCAACAGATGGCGCTACTATGCATAATTTTTCTTGATTTCTACAATAGCTCAATCTCCAGAACTAATTCACGGATTTTCATCAAACTTCAGATTCAGTTAGTCCTTGACATGAATTGACATTTTATACATTTTGGTGTAAATCGCTCAACAGGTGGCGCTGCTGTGCGGCATTATTTGCGATTTTCGCAATAACCCTATCTCAAGAACTAATGCTTGTATTTTCAACAAACTTCAGATTCAGGTATACCTTGATATCAATTAATGCTGTTTATGTTTTGGTGTAAATCGCTGAATAGCTGGCGCTGCTATGCTACATTTTTCAGAATTTCCGCTATAGCTCTATCTCAAGAACTAATGCACGAATTTTCATCAAATTTGAAATTCAGATATACTTTGATATGAATTGGTGTAATTTCTTGGTATTATTTAAATGATTTAATTGACGTGATTTATATAGAAGGAAGTTTTGTGATGGCCACAACATACTAGTTTAAGAAATGTTTTTATTGGCCCGAATCGCTTTTAAAATACATCTTTACCTCATTTAAAACATTTTTGTTGTTGAAAATCTATGTCTATGCCTAAGTGTTTAGGAATTAGACATTGGACACCTTTGAGAGTTTTTATATTATATTTTGCAACATTTTAAAGTGATTTTGCTAACAAACTGGAAAAATACTAAAGCAAATTACGCTAAAATAGTTTTGTATTTATTTGATAAAATGTAAACGTACTAAATATAGTAGGGTTTGAAATGTCGTAAAATGTGGCTCCAGCTCGATTGACGTGCCAAGTTTGATATTTTTGTTGTATTATGTAGGTTTTGATATGTGGATTCCAAATACCTTAGGTGCCATTTTTTATACACATTTATGGGTGTGACTTTCAAGATAGCGTCCAAGATGGCTGCCATTTACTGTCTTCTTTAATATTTGAGGCATATTATTGACCAGTATGTCAAATTATATGTTTTCAGAGTGAAGAAATACAAATATATAATAAAATTAGGAGTAAATTGAGTTTTTCAAGTGTTTTAAGCGATAAGATGAAAATAAAGCACAAAAATATGCACAATAAAAACAGCATTTATATGTATATACAGTACTGGGATGTTATGTGTCCTTTTGTGAATAACTGCTATCGCTCTGATGATATTGATAGTCCTTTCTATTGTTGCAGTCACTGCATTTGCAAAGGGCAGTACAAACCAGAGGATTCTTTAAGCAAGAACATTTCCCAAATCTACATGTTCTCTTACACTCACATTTCACAAGTTCAATAACTCCTTTGGGTGCAGGTAACTTCAGGCATTTGACTGGAGAAATTACTCCTTCGCCATTTTTCTCCCAACAATTGCCAATAAGTCGAGGTAGGTCGAGGATTTCTGTAGCCCTTTCCAATGGTGCAAATTAAGTTGGATCTTAGAATATGTGGCTTCAGTGCTCCAAGGGTTGGTGGTAATTTCTCCCCCTCGAAACTTTTAGTTCTGAAACGGTGCCATCTTAACTCTGAAATCCTAATCCCCCTCCTCTGAAAATAGTAATTTTTAAATTACTATTTTCCAAATAAGCCAAGTTGGTGAATTTTTCAAACAACGACAGTTTGGATAATGGATCAACATTAGGTTCTTCAAGTTCTTGAAAAGCTGTTATAATATCATCATCACACTGAAGATTGATATACACTTTTATCTACTTCTGCTTTGAAATGCCTACAAATTTTCCTTCCCAGCCTTCACCAGTATATGAATGTAAACCTAGTAAACCTTTGCTTTTATGAGCACCTATCACTCGACATCTTTCATTAATATTAATTTTTCGGTGTTTGTTGCCTCTACCAGTAACAAAATTGATTTAACTGTTTACTAGATGACTTGAAACCAAATCAATCAGCAATATGAAAATGTCAGTATCTGGCGAAAATACATCGATCTCATAATTATCATGATGGTTCACGGTATCAAGAACATGAAGATGTATAATGTTGCCTGCTTCTTTATGTGTATGATCACATAATTCTTAATCGAAAACATTCGCGTGGTGCCTTATTGCCAAAAAACGACAACAATTTTCTTCTCACTAACAGCAAAAACCTGTATTAATTTATTCCCGAAATATGCAATCTGCTGTGATTTTGTTTCATTATGTGAAAGAAACGTCTTTAATGAAACAAACGTTATATTGGTACTATTTGTAATAGCAAATCTAATAGGTTCTGTCGCCCCCAATCTTTTCTTACAAGTTTGCTCCTTCCATGAATGCTCAGGGTATTGGTCAAATATTATTCTCCCTTCAGTATATCCGCTTGTCATTTTCATAATAATCTCGGTCAAAGCATTTGCGAGGTCTTCACAAGTTTTCATGGCAGGTGTCTTTTTTACTGATTGTACGATTGCCATTCCATCTATACTACAAACTTTTTCTATCGGAGAAGTAATCAAGGATTCTAATGATTCAAGTATCGGTGATCGATTATATTGCTCTATTTCTGCAATAAATAAACTTTTGTCAGATGGAATATGAAGATATCCATCAGAAGAAAATAATGATTTGGTATTACAGAAAACTCGTAGTTTCCAACTGTATCTTTTAGGTTTGTAGACACTTGAGGTCTTGATTCCATAACAGCAAGAAGTTGCCTATCTTCTCGAATTAATCTATCTCTTACGATTTCTTCGAATTCCAACTGGCCTTTTTGGTCACAATTCAGAATATCATCCTTCGCAGATTCTGGAACTTTCATAGAGGATGCAATTTTCATTAGTGTGGTATTATCTTGGAAAGAGTTTCCTCCACAATGATCTCGAATAATCTCCTTTGCGATGGCTGCATTGTGAAAAATTCTTAGTGACATGGAAGTCTAAAGTTGATAGTGTTTCCTGGGCTGCATAGAGACTTTATTTGGACAGTACTTTTCAAAGAAACTTGAATCAATGCGTAATACTTCTGGTGCACACAAGAAATACCTTTCAAGGGCGTTTTCATTCTGAGTTAAACGAATAACTCCACCAATGTTCTTCAGTTCTTTGATTTTCTGTTCCAAGTTCTGGTCTGAAAATAGCTTCATAAACGGCACATTGGATTTGGATACTGCAAAACAACCATTCAGAGCATCCCATACTACTGGATATGTTGTTTTAAGGTCCTTTTATCTGTGCTATGTATACTGGAATGAGTCTGGCATAATGAAATAAGTCATGGGCAAAATTAATACTTGATTTGTTCCTCTAATGACGCGAGATGCAATGCCCAATCTCCTTAACGTGTGGCACGGATGAAACGTAGCAAAGATCTAAATTGATAAGAACTTTGCCATATCACCTCTGCATTGTGTAATATGTGGAAGACAATTTTTTTCAACTACTACTTTGAGCTCTTCAAACAAAGTTGTAGCTTCAACTTCACAATTGTACAATTTCTTACGTAGTGAGTTGCATTTTTCTTACAGGGAAATAATCTCTGTAGAATGTGACAGTGTTTCAAAGAGAAGGTCGAGCATGCCAAAACGATAGTCATGTGAAAATCTATGCCTTTAGTATATTAGTAATTTTGTAGTAAATTTATAAATATACATTAAATAACACAATTTATGCCTATTTTGATTGTAGATTTGCATTTTCTGACCCCAAAAACATATAATTTGATATACTGGCCAATAATATCCCACAAATATTTAAAAAGTCAGTAAATGGCAGCCATCTTGGACGCCATCTTGAAGATCATCTCAAAAATGTGTAAGAAAAAAATAGCACTTAAGATATTTGGAATCTACATGTCAAAAGCTACAAAATAAAATAAATATATCAAACTTGGCACAAAAATCGAGCTGGAAAACATTTCAGAGCCTACTAATAGAGGAATAATCATCTGTGGAAAAATGCATAATTATATGTTTTGCATAAATTTATATAAATTAAGCTTTTAAATTGTATATTATATATTATAATTAGTATTTTTATCAACTATTAAAAAATATATGTATTTCTTCACAGAGACTAATAACATTATAAGAATAATTAAGAATAAATTCAGAATAATCGTATTGGAGGCTAAAAAACAATATATTTCAATATCATCTTGAAAAGAACTTTACATAAATAACTGTCCCCTAAATGGCTAACAGAAATAGGCACCCATTTGCGCCTAGCGCCGTATATTTTGTACATTATACACATGCATAAAAAATAAGCTTGAACATATAATTTCACAATTTAAAAAAATACGTACTTCAAAGAAGTCTAGAGGCTAAGATTGTGATTTATTTATTTTGATCCTTGATACAAAAAATACAAATAAACTTACTTTTTACATTTCGCTATCTTGAAAAATGAAAAATCTATAAACACCGAAAAAAAACCTTCCTTTACGCAAATAAAAATCAATCTTATACTTTCATCTCTCGATAATAGATAAAGACATTTATAGACATTATTTCATGAAATTTTCATGTTGTAAAGAAAAAGAAAATTATAAAAATTTATTAGAATTCGAAACGTCCCAAAAATGTGACGCCAATCATAAATGGGTTCAGAAGTGACTAGTCTTAAGAAAATAACCACTCATAACACTCGAGAAGAAAAAACTGTAAATTTTATTTTAACTTTATGAAATGAAATAAATTTTAGAATTTCTATAATTAAAGCAATTAATAGTAGCAGTTTGTTTAATTATATGTGTGTTTTGTAAAGATTTTTATTATCTTCTAGGGTATTACGAGTAACACCCTACGAGGTCTGTTATGATTCTCTTGCTTTTCGTAATAATAAAGTTCGGCTGCATTCTTCATCTTTACATAATTATAGACACATTTATGCGACACAATCTTCTAATAATAATAATAGGCTGACTCAATTCAATTTCCCTCATACTACCGGAGACGAAACTTTAAGGAGATGGCAGAAGTTTTGAAGATTAATTTGATTAATTTGGATTAAGATATAGTATAGAAATTTTAAGCTTCAACTTTAATCTTATGAAGGATCGACGTTATAGGAGCTTTTCATATAGAATGTGAAAATTGGAGGTGTTAAGAAACTCCCAAAGGCAAAAGAAGTTATAAGTCCTGTTTCAGATAGGCCTCCATTGACCAGTTAATAACAGAGTATAGCCGAGATTTTGACAGCGACTGATTAGAAACTTAGAAAAATATTTATTACTATAATAATTTCAAGGGTGACCCCTTAAGTTTTAATGAATTCTAGGTTTGTTCAACGAAGCAGCGAATTGAGAGGTTATAACTAAGGATAGACCGAAAAAGGATTTTAAAACCGAAACCAAATCCGTAACCGAACTTCGGTAATCTTCCTATTTTCGGCAGTAAACGAAAACGAAAATGTCCAAAAATACTTTTTACCTCACATGCTATCAAAAGCCTGAGAGCGAATGTGCCCGCCGGTTCTGTATGTATGTATGTACGTATGTATGTACATAACGCGATAACTCTTGATAGAAATATCTGATTTGCTTCAATTTTTTTTCTAGGTTCATTCTGATAAAGCGCTCCCCTGATTAGTTTTGGGGGTTCATCGGTTAAGTATAAAGGGGGGAACGAGGTCTAATACTTCCTTTAATTTAGATAAATGGATTTTCAGGCAGAATTATTCGATTTGCTTCAAATTTTATGTACCGGTTTATTATGATAAGAAGCTTCCCTGATTACATTTGGAGGTTCATTGGTTAAGTATAAAAGGGGAAAAGGGGGCAAGTCCACATCCCTTAATTTAGATAAATGGGTTTTTCATGGAAAATTGTTCGATTTGCTTCAAATTTGATATATACTAGTTTATTCCGATATGGCACTTCCTTGATTAGATTTGGAGGTTCATTGGTTAAGTATAAAGGGGGGGAAGGGGGCAAGTCCACACCCCTTAAT
Organism: Maratus speciosus; assembly: GCA_963932465.1. Classification (NCBI taxonomy): domain Eukaryota; kingdom Metazoa; phylum Arthropoda; class Arachnida; order Araneae; family Salticidae; genus Maratus; species Maratus speciosus. Next base: position 16,853,182 of record OZ010793.1, on the reverse strand, counting down.
TTTGATAAATGGACTTTCATGCAGAATTATCCAATTTTCTGAATTTTTTTTTTTCAAATTATGATAAGGAGCTTTTCTATATTAGATTTGGACGTTCATTGGTTAAGTATAAAGGGGGTAATGGAAGAGCTAATAACCCCCTTAATTTAGCGAAATGGTTTTTTTTATGCGGAGTTATCTGATTTGCTTCAAATTTGGCATACAGCTTTATTCTAATAAGGCGCCTCCCTGATTAGAATTGGAAGTTCATTGGTTAAGTATAAAGAGGGGAAATATGTGGGGGGAGATAATCCCCCTTAATTTATTTTTTGAGGGGCAAATAAACATTGGGAAAATAAAAATATAGATATAGAGGGAAGTGGAATATTACGTGTTTTATGATTCTTTAAGCAAACTGAGCCAAATTCTGGGTATGTTTTAGGATAAAACGTCATTACAAACAGTATTTTCTTTAGTAATAATTTCTATTGATTCACTGATAATTAAATCACGATAATCCTTTAAGGGGCCTATAATTTTTGTATCTTCGAAATTGACTTGTATATTCTGCTTCTGGTTAAGTCTTGACAAGGGTTGTTGACCGGTTGTACTCCAAATCTCGCAAATGTTCCTTAATATGATCTTTAAGTCTACGGGAACTATTTCTACGTATTCGAGATAAAAAAAATTCTGTTTCCAGTGGAATTACATATATTCCAAAAACTTCATCTTTCGGGATCGGGTCTATTTTGGAATTAACTAGATCTTTCAATTTTATTGAAGGAGTGGCGATTAAGTTTACGCCAAAGTATAGTTGAAAGAACTAAGGATATTAAAATAATTTAACACCTTTTTAAATAGTGTATCATCTGTTAAGTAATTTGCAAATAGTGTAATTTTAAGTTTAACTTTTTAAAGATGAATTTAGCATTCTACTTATTTATTTGCTGATGTTTCGAATACTTTTCGAGAAAGTTTTAGGATAACGGATGCTTATTTACAAAAACCATTCTAAAAGATACATCGAGGTATGTATACCTAAAACATTTTTAATGACATGAAATTTGTATCATTAGAAAATCACTCGGTGTCGTGGATGAATAAATGACATTTATTATTATCGTGGATGAATGAATTACAAAATATTGGGTCAGAAGCAGCGAAAACGCACTTGGGCACAGGTATAATTAATTATTAAAGTATGTATATTTATATACTTTATAACATACTTATAACTACTTAAAAAGTGACTCGAACATATAAAAATATTATTTAATGCAACCCTGAGATCTTTCGAACACACATGCGTTCATTTTCAAAGGCAAAAAGATGACTGACTGAATAGAAATACATTTTAAAAACAAAAACAGTACGCATGCGCAAGCGGAGTTCAGTCCATTTCTCTGCAGAGGGGTGAAAAGATCAGTTCGTATTATCAGGAGGTCTTGAAATATTTAGGCTATTGCACCAAATTGCGGGGATATTATAGGAAAGGCCATCGTTACAAATAGTGTAACTTCTAAGTAAAATTTCAATGGATTCACGGATTATTGAAGAGTAATGGTTAGACGTTGAAATGATCATTTTAGCTTTTTCGAAGTTTATCTTAATATTTTCTTTTTGATGCAATCTGGATAAAGCTGTACTTGGTTTGTTAAACTTGATATTTAATACAATAAGTGATATTTTTATATGTTTGAGTCACCTTTTAAGTAGTTATAAGTATGTTATAAAGTATATTAATAACAAGGTGAAAATTTCCTTCACGACACTAGTGTTTAATACAGTGTTTTAACGCTATGTATATTTATGTGATCATTACTTAAATAAAACGAGAATGGCCCAGTTAAACTGATGGCATTGAGCTTACAGGCTATTCCCAATAATTGTACATTATGCTCTTACTTCAAAGAATAATGCCCCTCAAAAAATAAATTAAGGGGGATTATCTCCCCCCACATATTTCCCCTCTTTATACTTAACCAATGAACTTCCAATTCTAATCAGGGAGGCGCCTTATTAGAATAAAGCTGTATGCCAAATTTGAAGCAAATCAGATAACTCCGCATAAAAAAAACCATTTCGCTAAATTAAGGGGGTTATTAGCTCTTCCATTACCCCCTTTATACTTAACCAATGAACGTCCAAATCTAATATAGAAAAGCTCCTTATCATAATTTGAAAAAAAAAAATTCAGAAAATTGGATAATTCTGCATGAAAGTCCATTCCAGGTATAAAAATTGACTTTCACTTTCACTCCTTTCGACACCAACTACGTGAAATTTGAAAATAAGAAGCTTGTATTTTTGTATTCTCTGAAGAAGGCTATGTATATAGTTGAAAGTACTAACGGTATTAAAGTAATTTAACACCTTTTTAAATATTTTGTCATCTTTTAAGTAATTTGCACATAGTGTAATTTTAGGTATTAGAAACCCTTCTTCGGTTTTAAACTAAACATTTTCTATGACTGTTAACTCTGCGGCCTTAAATAAGCATGTAAAATGCGTCTTCAAAGTTGAGTCCTATAGTCATCACTTGCTTTATAATTGGCATTCACGTCTTGAGTCAGTCATGACAGTTATAAATAGTGAAATTCATAGCAATCAATAAAGAATGTCTCAATGTGAGTCGATACAGTTGAAAATTTCCGAAAGAAGATAGGATATTCAAGACTGGAGTTGACGTTTATTCCTACAGAGCGAAAAATGTCCAGACGAGGAATCGAACCTGGATACTTGGCGTGCCGTGCCAATGCTTTACCTGTTAAGCTATCCGGACGATACCTGGCTGACATAATTCACTCTTATTTGTTGGACATAGCTGCGAACTGCAGCACTAGTTTCATTCATCCGAGCTATAACTATAGCATTTACATGATGAAAGTGCGTTTTAACATGGAAACTCCTGTATACCCTGTAATTAGGTCATGATGAAGAGAACGAATATTTTTTCCAACTGGATTAAAGCATATTCAAGACTGGAGTAGCACAGTTGAAGTTTATTCCAACAGAGCGAAGTATGCAGGTTCGATTCCTCGTCTGGATATTTGTCGCTCTGTTGGAATAAAATTTCAGCTGTGCCACTCCAGTATGGAATATGATTTAATCCAGTTGGGAAAAATATTCGTTCTCTTCATTATGAAGATATGATATTTTTGGAAAACAGACAGTTTCGGTCAGGCCGAAAGCCGATAACGAAAACGAATTTTCATTCGATCTCTAGTAACCCTCTATTCGACCCCTCCTACACTGTAAAAGAAAAAAAAAGAAAATGAAGAAAGAAAGAAAACAAAAGTGCACTGGCAAATTTATGATGGAATAATCTAGTTCAAAATCTTTGAAGTTGAAAATGAGAGGGGAAAAAAGTCTGCAACTAAATGTTATTTAAAGCCCGGGATACAAAACTATGGGAAATATCATATTTTTACTTGTTTGGTATTAAAATATTTGTAGAGTACTTAGAATTAAAAAAAAAAAAATGCGAACTGCGTAAATACAATAATTAGGTCAAAAGAAATATTCCTTTTTATGTTGCATTTTTTGCAGAAGTGTACTTAAAACTTTAAATCTACTGATGTCAGAATATTTTTTTTTCAAACTTCGCCCAATTCGGATTGAATTCGCCCAATGACTGCGAAAGATAAAGCATTAAAAAATATATATTAGAGAACTTTCGTGTCAAAACATTCGTTTTTAAAGTTAAAACTTTAAGATAGATAGAGAAACGGAAAAATAAAGTCTTCAATTTTTAAATTTCCAGTCGCTTGCAGTTTTTTTGCGGATAACATTTTCTGTTTTTGACATTTGAAACCTTACGCTTCCCAGAGACCTAGAAATAAAGTACTTCATTTTTCCCGAACTTCCTTTTCCAGGATTATTTTTCACACCGGAAAAGTATTGAAAGTATTTTTTTTTTCCTTTTTTCCAAGTAATAACTCTGTTCAGATATTTACTATCGTGGAATTTGTTTTAAAAATATCTATCCATTCTATGTATTTAGAAGGTGTAATTTACGAATATTTTTTTCGATTTGATGTCAAAAATATTTAATTACAGATAAATGGGGAATTTTAATTCTTTCTAATATGTTATTAATTTTTATTACAGTAAAAGTATGCACAGGACTGCCAAAAATGTACATTTAGAGTAAAAAAATAAATACGGGATGATGAAGAGTTGTCTGACAAAGGATTTGTTAATTAGGTACAGGCTATGAGTACCGCAAACCAGGACAACTTTGCCACTTTTTCTTTCTCCTACCCAAATTGTGCTTACTCATAATACTTAATAATGCTTCAGAATAGTCTTTATCCATTAGAATTGAATATTTCTAACTGAGCCAAAATAAAATGCCCAGGCCGAGAATCGAACCCAGATCCTTGGCTTATAGGGCCAATGCTCTAGCTGGGCCGACAACTGGTGAGCTTATTTCAGCCTATTTGGTATTAACATTTGGTCTGTCATGTAGACAGCCCAACATAATAAACCGCAATTAAGCTCACCGGTTGTCGGCCCAGTTAGCTTAAACGATAGAGCATTGGCCCTGTAAGCCAAGGATCTGGGTTCGATTCCCGATTTAGCATTTTTTTGCTCACTTTGAAATATTCAATTCGTATGATAACTTTACCAATCAGTTTGATTGTGTTTAAATAATAGTTTAAACCATTAGCCATGAACTCTAGTTTAAAAATATTGGTAATTTGATAATTTGAGTAAGCATTTCATTTTTTGCTCGTAAAACCGTGTTGGTAAAGTAAACTGGGAAACGGGGCAACTTTGCCAACTGTCTAAAAATCAGTGAAAATAAGAAACACAGGGAAATTGAATTTTATAATTCAAATAATATATTTTTTAAATGACATATATTTTACCTTAAAAAAGAAAAGAAATAGAATATCAGTTTAAAAAAAAATCAAACATTCTTATCACAAAACGAGATTTTCCCTCTATTTTCTACTTAATAAAGGTTCGACAATGTACAGTCGTGGGAAAAAAAACCCCTACTAACTCCTCAACAAGTTATCGTAAACGAAAGTTACTGGTACCGAACGATTAGAAATAAAGTCTACTTTTAAATGACGTATATAAAATTTGCTTAGGAGACCATCTACATATTAAAACGAATCCAAACTTCATTTTTATCAATGGCAATACCCAATTTTAACATTTCAAATCTTCGGTTCAAACTATGCCTAGACACCAAATTTCAAGTCATTTGAATGGTAAGTTTTTGAATTATAAACATTCACAATTGAGTGCTTCTAATGTTAAATTACATTTTCATATTTTTATTTGTATCTCCTGAAATTATGCTCCTAATGTGGTATTTTTTTGCGTAACAATAATTCTAATATACTCAAACATAAATACACTGAATTTGCAATTTTTATAATTTTATGATATGAATTATGAAATTAATATTCGAAAACATTATGATTTGCAACCTACAACTTTTTTGATGGATTTAGATTTATTAAGTCCTGCTTAATGGAAATCCAAAATTTCACATTTTTCTTCCAAGTGGTTTTCAAATGATGCTTAAAAAACAACAAAATGATGGTTTAAGGGACCGTCTATGACAGAAGTGAGTAGATATTTGGAAATTTCTTCTGCTGTCCTGTAATCTAACCGGCTTCATTGACTGCTTGAGTGGTGCTTAAGGTACCTTGATCAAGAAGGGGCTCTCTCGGTTAACAATCGAGTACCGAACTTCAATTTCGATACAACCCTTAAAATACGCTCATTTTTAAATAATTATTTTCTCTGAAACTTATGGTACGAATTGCATAAAAATTTGTTTTTAGTCTAATTGAAGGGTGTAGAGTTCGTTTATGCTGTCAGAAGTGTGTACTGCTACTGAAAAAAAAACAAAGTTATGGTTTGTTTTAATATGTAAATGGCCCCCTAAGCAAATTTTATATACATCCTTTAAAAGTAGACTTTATTTCCAATCGTTCGGTACCAGTAACTTTCTTCTACGGTACTTTGTTGAGGAGTTAGTAGGGGGTGTTTACTTTTTTTTTCCACGACTGTACATAACATTTGCTAGATTGACGCCTCATCCGATGCACTAGGAAAACGAAAAATTCACCCATTGTCTTTTGTTCTAAGGTATGACGCCTCAAACTCTCCAGGTCCATAATATTGAGTGATTTTTGCAACATAATGTTTCACACTTTTTTTCGCCAAGAACTTAACGATCACAAACATCCCAATATTTAATTGTTTAAAGTTCTTATCATCTTGGGGTAACTTGATGTCTTCAGCCATTGACGATCGATCATCATCTTGAGGAACAGTGTCCTACCCTAACTCTTCACTGGGTTCCTCAGGTTGTTCGTGTTCTGCATCTTGTTCGGGTTCTGCTTCTTCCTCTGGTACTACATCTTGCTCAGTTTCTGACTAAGATGTGTCATAATAATTGAAAAACCTCCGATTGGAAAAAAAGTGTGAATTAATCTAGGGAAATAGCAAAATTCTAGGTTGGCAAAGTTGTCCCGCTCTTCCCAAGATTCCTGGTTCAACTGTGCCGACTAATACAATCAACCATAAAAATAACATTAAATGAAGTTCCAAAAGATATTCTGAAAGCTTATTATACAGTGCTAAAGTCCGTTGTCATCCCAATAATTTCTGAACGGCAAGAGCTATAGTCATAAAAGTGGAGTCTAAGTATAGTAAAGTAGCCATGCGCTACTGGATGAAACCGCCTACGGCGCCATCTGGTCGAAAGCTGCGGAGTTAGCATGCCTACCTCGAAAACGGAAAGAGCTAGGGGGAAAAGGTGATTTACAAAGTTGTAGAGTATCATCGATGTAGTACGAAAAGACATCTTGTGGACATTAATTCGAAGAGAAGAACAGTTAACGCGCATATGTTTTTTTTTGTGATTTTTTACACTGTGACGTGACGAAACGATCTTAGAGAGAAAAAAAAAACATTAGTTATAACACGATATCTTTATTTGAGATGTTCAAACTTCTCACCGTCAGGCTGCAATGCACATTTGTCCGAAAGATAATCATTTCTTCTTCAGCTCAAGTTTCGTGACGTCACAGTGTAGGGAATCGCGAAAAAACAAATGCGAGTCTTAACCGTTCCATTCTTCACATTAATGTCCACAATGTATCTTTTCGCACTAAATCAATGATTCTCTACAACTTTGTAAATCACTTTTTTCCCTATCTCTTTTTGTTTTCAAGATAGGAATGCTAACTCCGCAGTCTTCCACCAGGTGGCGCCGTAGATGATTTCATTCAGTAGCGCATGGCAACTTTAATATACCTAGACCCCACTTTTATGACTATAGCTCTTGGCGTTCAGAAATTATTGGGGTGACAAAGGACTTTAGCGGGCACACTGTATATTCTATCAGACAAAATGGGCAGTTTTTATGTACGTTCGGATTAAAAAGGTGAAATGGAACAATTTTCAGACGTCCAAAATTGCCTGTTTCGCATTAGCAAACGATTAATTATAAATTACAATAGAAAAAAACACATTTGAAGTAACAAAATCTCAGAAATGTTGCTTATTTTTCATTTTCGAAACTTAAAGTTTTCTGACATTTGAAGCTTCAGCATTTTGAAATCCTCAAGGACGAAAATCTTATTCTCTAACTTCGTCCAAAAGTTCTTACTTTAGGGGATTATTTTTCACGGGGAAACAGTTTAAAAAATCGTTTTACTGGCCACTACTTAATAAGTTAGTTGTTTTTTCTTTACGTTTCGTACAAAAGATTACACTTTGAACAGAAGGTAGCTCGAGAAATTCTTTTTCAATTTAGGATTTACGAAACATATAGGATGAAAGAACTGAGTTTTAAACAGTTGTATTAGAAAATCTAAAAAAAAGTTATACATGTTGCGTTGTATCTTCAAATTTACTCCTTTAAAGCGGCTGAATTTCTTATTGTATGATGCTTTGTTGCATAATACTCCGTGTAAGAAATGTCAATTATGGAATGTCAGCGTTTTAGAAAAAAAAAGAAAAGAAACCTTTTTTTTCAGCTTTCAAAAAATCGATTTTTTGTTTCTGACAGAAATTATATCCTTATAGTGTGTGAAATTATGGGCAAAAAGATTTAAAATGATATCTCAATTATTAACCCCTTAACTTACGATTTACGTCACATCAGCCTGGACCCAAAACCAGTGTTGCCAGATTGGGTACTTTTTTGTCCTTAGATTGTTGATTGTCACCGCTTTTTTGAAGTACAAATAAATATTCGGCCTATTTAGAAATAGATTAAAAATTCTGAAAAATAAGGCGAACTATGCTATTTTTAAAAAGTGGTGACAGTCAAATAATCTAAATTAAAAAAAGTCCCTAATCTGGCAACACTGCCAAAACGTAAACAGGATCGCGTAGCCAACGAGCCATTCCACGGTTCGGCAAATCCATAACTACCACTAAAATTTAATACAGATTTTCATTTTGTTTATTCATGAAATTTCGACGATTAAATAATAAGACGTATTTACTATAAAATTTTAGTGGTGAGAAGAATTTACATTAGGCTCGATCATTGACTGCGGGCCAGCCAGTGATAATCAGTTTTGGCCCGAATACGAGTCTCACACGTCTTTCACGTTAAGAGAGACATGAGCATAAATGTGAGCGCGCGCACTATCAAAATATATTGAATCCTAAAACTTTAAACGCGATTTTCTGGAAACTACATTTTTCAACATAGGCAGCATGATAACTTGAACAATTTTTAACATTTTTCGATAAAATTTGCGCTCATCTACTCATAATTAAATTGTCTAACGACGATCGCGCCATTTTTTGAAAATTTTAATTATTTATATTTTTTCAATATGTTTAAAAGGTCAAAATTTTAAACGAAAAATGAAAATTTTGCTTTAGATTTCGCAGTTTTCTTATTTTTCAAAAATTTCAGCAGATGTCAATTAGCTACAATCTTATTATAGAAGAAGAAACTGAGATTTTAATATTTTTTTTATTTCTACAGGAAGTTAAGATATTGCCCATCAAGCCCGGATATTTTGGTAGAGGTCAACATGGTTGCAGGTTTTAGACGTAATATGTGACCAAATTTAGCAAAATAAAAAATATTTTTTTAAATACTTCAAGCAATAAAAAACAAAGTGGAACGATTAATTTTTCAAATAATTGTATTCCCTTCATAATTTTTTTCCCCAAAGTATGTTGATTTTTCGATGCCGAGAACGTATGTAACCCCTTAATAAGCTCGTTTTTTTTTCCCTTTACGTTTCGTACAAAATATTACACTTCTAACAGAAGGTAGCTCGAGAAATTCTTTTTCAATTTGGGATTTACGAAACTTATAGGATGAAAGAACTGAGTTTTAAACAGTTGTATTAGAAAAAGCTAAACAAAAATCATACATGTTGCATTGTGTCTTGAAATTCACTCACATAACGCGGTTTTACTTCTTATCGTATGATGTTTTGTTGCATAATGCTCTCTGTAAGAAATGTTAATTAGGAAAATTCTTGTAATATCCGCATTTTAGAAAAAAAAATAAAATTGGGATCGATGTTTTCTTTTTCTAATTTCTGTATATCATAATACGAGCAAATCGTGTGTGTGCCTATGTGTGTGTATATAAATTTGATCTAAAAGACAGCTCTAACGATTTTGACTAAATTTTGTATCCTACTGTTTTGGTGTACGACGAGAAGACCATTGGGCTGGGTCACATGTTCGAGAAAATTCGATTAGTGGACCATTTTAGGGTTCACTGCAGGTCAACGCGTGCCAATGGGAATGGAAGTTGTTGAACAGCTAGTTGGCAGTAAATGAAGTCGCAAAGTTAGCAACATTTTGCCAAATCTGGCGATAGCTCGCGAAATATTCGCGACATAGGTGAAATTTGTGCGGGAAAATAGACTTTCAAGATTACCAATACCAAAACACGTGCTTGACACCAAAGGAAATAATCTCGCCAAATTTGGCAACATTTGTCGAAAAAATTGGCTTTCAGAATCTGAAGGAATTTTCTAGAAATTCCCAATAGGAGCCGAAATACATGATTCAACCAGAGTCCAGAGAATGTTTTCGAAAACAGAAATCAACCAATCAGGGTACGTAGAGCTTTCTCGCAATTAATTCCACCCTATATAATTAAGTTCTTAGGTTGAAGCCTAAAGTCTATGAAGTTAAACAGTGAACATTCCGATTATGTTTGAATATATACAGATTGATTATGATATAAAATTTACAAATATGTACAGTATTAATATTAATAGTTTCTGCAAATAATAACGTTATAAAACAAAATTCTTTATAGCAATAATACAGCGAGAATTTATTGTCATTGTTGCGTTTTATCGCTGCTTCCATGGTCTTTTTTCTCCCGCGTCCATTTTCTTTGGTCGAGATGTATCCCTTCTTATAACGCAACTCATAACCTATTTTTTGCAGTTCAGAATATTGTTTTAAGTGAAAATAATTATGTATTTCAAGTAGCATTTTAGCAGCAAAGTAAATTATTTTATTTTATTTTATAAAAAAACTAATGCATCACATGTTTACAATATTAAAACTACTTAATGGACTTGACCCATGTCAAGTCAGCTGTGGGTATGTAGTTGAAAAAAACCAATAGGCACAAAGAACATTTTAACACAGCTTCCACAACACAGATTAATCATATTTAACACAGATTAATCATATGTTTTTTATAATGGATTAAAGTTGTCTGTAAATAAAATAAAAATAAAACAAATGTCATAAAAAACTTAAGTTTTTTATTTAAATGTAATGGTGCGTTAACGCACCATTAGCCGAATGCATGAAAAATAGACAAAAATCGAAAACCCACTTTTTATGCAGGATTTCGGGGTTTTATTGCAGATTTAGTGTGATTTATTTGCGCCTCAAATGCCAAGTCCATTTGCATCCAAAATGTTTCGAAAATTTCCATAAAAAATGTAAAAGTTCGACTATAATACAATTGTTCAACTGAATGATTTGTTCATTGATTTGGCTAATGCATCATTTATATTTATTATTATTATCATTATCATTATTATTATTATTATTATTATTATTATTATTATTATTATCTATATGCATCATTTTATTTCTTAAATAAAATATTATTTTTCATGCACAAAACTTTTTTTGTGTCTTAATGAATGCAATGTAAGCATATTTCAATGAAAATTATACCACATTTCATAAAATTTCTATGCTTGGCCTAAAATGGGTTAAAGAAAATTTTAGGCGTTTTCGTTTTCGGCCGAAAATAGGATGATTACCGAAATCTGGTTTCGATCTTAAAAATACGTAATGACTTTTACGTATACCCTTATTGAACAAATGTTTTTGCCACCTGCAGCGTGGCAAAGGCAAATTTCACTTTTTTTTTTTTTTTGAGAATATTATAGCGTCAACGGAAATACGTCACATTACCAAAAATTAGCTCAATTGTAGTACAGGAAGTGCGTTAAAATTGGATTGCAAGATTTGAACCGAATGGGACTGACAAGCCAAAATTAACTAAAAACTTATAAAAAATCAAAATCATCACACAAAAGTGTAACTTCTCCGTCTGTAATTAAATAATCGAAATGAAAAATACATTGATACGTTCTGTTTTAGGACGCTCGATTTAATGGAGTTTTACTTAATTAGAAAATGTATCGGTGGGACATTCAAATGTTGCATAACAATTTAGCTATTCAAAGAGAATAGTTTCAATTGATTCAATTTTCTATAACAGCACTCAAGTAAGGAAATTCCAATTTTTATTTTTAGAGCCAAACATTTCAAAACTTCTGACATGTTTTTAAAATTTCCATTTATTATATTTTAAAAGAAGGACTGCAATTATATAATAAGAATGAGTAAAAGGGAACTCTTTTCAAATCATTTTTAATTTTTAATTTAGAGGCTTATGTATAGATCTTCATTTTTACTTTATGTTATTGTAGAAAGTAGAATAATGGTATATAATTTCTTCTTTGAACAATAGCGTATGGATGGTAAATTAACTTTACGTTTAGATTTTACAAAATACACTTTGAATTCACATTTCATTTAGAATAAAAATATTTATAAAATAGCTTTAAAGTGATTTTAAATATCCTTAAATTTTAATTTAAAAAATATTCTCACCGAAAAATGAAAATGTCTGAAAGCTTAAAACCGTGTATGTTAGTTATTACATTATGTACGTGCTTATTTCGTTTAGATAAATAATTTTAAAGATATCTTGCACTAAAGTTATTTGAGTTCATAGGATAAAAATTTATTTAAAAATTTTACACAAAATTTTCTATAATATGTCGAGAAAAAATAAGGTACATTCTTTAAAGAACTCTAGAAAATGTAGTGTCAAATATATATCTGCAGTCTAAAATCTTATTTGACATTTGGACTCCAACCGAAATTCCACGATTTCCGAAGAAATCTTTAAACTTCAAGAAATGTTCCGAAAAAGTTTCTGAGTTTTTTAGGTTCTGTACACTTTTTTCGTTTCACGGAAAAAAAATATTTTTCACTTTGAAAAATTTTTTAAATACAAATATTGAATTTAAGAACTAATTTCAGTTGGAAAGGTCAGTTAGAAAAAAAAAATCAGTTGGAAAAGGAAAATTTATCTTGTTTAAACTTATTTTTTAAGGCGGTGCTTATATCCAAACTGGGTACTTTCTGGCACATTTTTAGGTGCGTTCGTACTTATATAAACACGTAGCACCTATAGTCGTCGTGTGGACTGTCTGTCTGTGTGTCCGTCTACCCGCATAAAGCAGCGAAAAAACTACCCAATCGAATAATATATAGAATCGTTTCAGAATTGTATCGAGTCCTGTCAAATTTTATGAAAATCGAATCAAAAGTTAAAAAGATATTCATAAAAGTTTTCTTCTTCCTATTCAATCCTAACCTACGTCATGGATTCAGTGATATCCCATGATATGTCATGATACTAGGTTACCATGGTGATGACGTCCAATTGAAGAGGGAGTCCAACGATTTCTGTATAATTGAATTGAATCTGTGGAATTCCAATAAATTTTGTATTTAGGGTAAAGTGCTCATATTTCGTCCCCCTTAACTTCTCCGCTTCTATGAAAGTAGCGCCTCTTATGACGCAAGGCACAGGGGACGGAAGGTAAAAGGGATCAGTGTTGAAAGTTTCGTTTGCCAAGACGCATACATAAATTAAAGACGGCGAATTTCCTATTTTTAGAAGGCCTGAGCTCTTATTACGTCGTTTGTAGAACGTTATTTACTGTACTGTAAGTATTTATTTCTTATTCATTGCATATATTTTACATTGGTAAGATGCTGACAGCAGCATACAGTGAGTTTTAAGACGCTCAGCTCATTTTACGGGAACTGAAGCTCCGTCCTTTTGGGAAGTAGCGTGGTCCCAATTTCGTCACCCTTGCAGATCTTGTTTTCGTCCCGGGGGCAAAATTAGGAATGCTTTTTCATGACATTTTTTTCATTTTTTTTCTACATGTTTCGATGGCTAATGTTTCTTTATGTTATTCTTCCACTGATAATTAGTACATTTATTTGTGCCTTACTTTAATGTAAATAAAATTACTTACTCATTTAGAAATAAATTTTGATTTAGTTATAAGTTAAGCCTCGGTGTATTGGATTTTTTTTTTTTTGGGGGGGGGGGGGGGGAGACCATTTTTTTCTTCTGCATTTTTTAGATATTTTTGAAAAAACCCTTTTTCATATTGTTAAAATTTTTTGTACGATATTTGCTTATGTTTCTATGTGCGTGAGTAGTTAGTCTATGTAAAATCCAAATTTGGTAGACTTTCACTGAAAATTACAACTTCAAACGGCCTAATAAATAAGGGATAATAAATAAGGGGATAATAAATAAGGATAATAGGGCACCTTACCCTATATATTTTTTCATAAGAGTGCAACAGCTATGGCACCCAGATCTGACTATTTATAAAACTAGTTTTAGTGCAAAGGCAACCTGATTTGCCACGTTTGACGTACAATTTCCGTCTTGTTGTAATTCAATTTCGTCGGTAATCGCATGAAATTGGCAGGTGTTCTTATTAAGAAAGTGTGCAATATAACAATTTTTTTCCTTTTTTCGGAAAAGGAGAAAATCTTTCAGGAAATGCTATCAAAGTTGGCGTTTTGAGTCGAATTTCTGAGCGCGACAGCTTCGGAAATCAAAGCAAATCCTGTTATGAGACAACAACGCTTCTATGCCAAGAAGTTATAAATTTAACATAAATTGAAAGAAAATGTTCGATTAAAAATCACTTCAATAATTATACCAGCTAATTGCCTGGCATTTACGTTTAAAATTGATGAAGAACGTTTCACGTTTTCCTACGGGGATTTTGTTTTCGAGAATCGGCTTAATACAAACTGTTATATAGAAACTTTTAAATGGTAAAATACAGAATCAAAATCAAAGCTAAGTAATTTTGGACATTCAGCGTGTTTCAAAACGCATGCATACTCAAACTTTTAAGAATGACAGAATTAGAAAAAAAGAAAAAAAGAAAAACTTACATTATATGGTGCAAATTAAAGTGGTGCTTTCTGATTGAGCTTTGCGTGTCTGTGAGCGATGGACAGGAAATTTATCGCACATAGAGATGTGTAAACTTGCTTTCGGATGGACGAAGAAAGGTTCCAATGCACCTGAGCTTAAGATTTTTGTTTTTTGATTTGTTTATTTTATTTTTATTTTATATTGAATGAGAGTTTTCGCATTTTTCCGATTTTCCACGTTTGCTAGCAATATTTTGGCATTCGTAAAAGCAATCAATTTCAGTCTAATCTGAACATAGTAAATTAGGTCCTCTTTTCAATAACGAAAACTCAGAATTCGTACAGAGATTTTTCAATTTTTCTCAATATCTTTTAGAAAATCTCTTTTTTAAAATGACAAAACAAACAAATTTTGAAAACAAATGAGTTCTTTATTTATTTTTTTTTTACTAAACGATTTCAATGTCAAATCCTTACCATCCAGATTAAAATTTTATATCCCTGTATGCACAAAACTTCCAACTTAAAGAAAATTTAAAAACTACTTAAAATTAAAAAAAAACATGAATTACAAATTTTGTATGATATTTTAAAAAGTTTTAAGGGGAATACGTTTTTTTTTTTTTTTTTTTTTTTTTTTTTTTTTTTTTTTTTTTTTTTTTTTTAATTTTCGAAAAAATAACCACTCTCTGTAATTACACTTTGCTACTTGAAAAGAAAAAAGAGTGAATTGCAAGGGTGAAAAAGAAGCTTTTATTAGAGTTTCTGCTTAACGAAGAGAAGAACAATCCTTTTTTAATATTTTACCCAATCTTTTCTTATATTTACTTATTTATTTTACTATTTTCATTCATTAGTTTTTATTTTATTTTGGAACATATTAATTAAATTTTTCACACTGAAAAACTGAAAAGTTTCAAGGTAATATCTGGCAACGCTAGGTGGGTTTGCTAATATTGTATGACGCAGTAGTAATCAGTCTAACACACTTCTCATATGTGACGCGTCATTAAATTCTGTTATATATCAATGATATAAATCATTTATATCCAATGATATAGTTGCACATTAATTAAAATATGTTCGTGTAATGCTTTATTTTTAACTTTTTTCTTGACGTTGCAATCCGTAACAGTGCAATAAATCGTCGAAAATTAAAAGTCATTTACATCAAACTCTGTCATTTAGGGATTTAAAGTTTTGCTTTTCTTTTTAATTCCAAGTTAAAGTAAATTCATAAAAGACAAAGTGGATAAGTTAAACAGAAAAGTGTTCTCAGGTCTCGCATCAGTATTGATTTTCTTTTTTAATAATGACCAATAACGAATATAAAGTTTACGGTTCACGAATTTTCATTAAAATATTTAATTAAACAAAAACTGAAGTATGGACGAGATAACTTTATTAAAAATGTTAAAAGAAGACTTTAATAAATAACTCATAAGAATAATTAAAACCGCTGAGTAATAATAAGAACGAAAATTGTCAAACTGTTTTTGATGAAATTTTGCATCGTAATAGACATGCTGGACAACAATCGATGTTTTTAAAGGAATAAAACTCTCAATATGGAAGGATCCAGTGTAATGATCATACGGTTTTTTTTTTTTTTTTGGTATGTACAGTCGTGGGAAAAAAAAAAGTAAACACCCCCTACTAACTCATCAACAACTTATCGTAGAAGAAAGTTACTGGTACCGAACGATTGTGAATAAAGTCTACTTTTAAACGATGTATATAAAAAATTTTTAGGGGGCATCTACATATTAAAACGAACCCAAAATTCATGTTTTTTTCAATGGCAATACCCAACTTTAACAACATATTTCAAATCTTCAGTTCAAACTATTTCTAGACACAAAAATTTCAAATCATTCGCATAAGTTTTTGAATTATAAACATTCAAAATTTAGTGCTTCTAATGTTAAATTACATTTTCATATTTTTATTAATATCTCCTGAAATTATACTCCTAATGTGCTAATTTTTTGTGTAGCAAATAATACTAAAATACCCAAACACAAATACGTTGAATTTGCAATTTTTATAATTTTATGATATGAATTATGAATTATAAAATTAATATCCGAAAAATTATGATTTGCAACCTACAATTTTTTTGATGGATTTAGATTTATTAAGTCCTGTTTTATGAAAATCCAAAATTTCACATTTTTCATCCAAGTAGTTTTCAAATTATGTTCAAAAATCGGCAAAATGTTAGTTTAAGGGGCCGTCTATGATAGAAGTGACTAGATATTTTGAAATTTCTTATGCTCTCCTGTAATCTAGCAGTCTTCAATGACTGCTTGAGTGGCGCATAAGTGCCTTGATCAAGATGGGTGCTCTCTCGGTCAACAATCAAGTACCGAACTTCAATTTGGATACAACCCCTAAAATACGCTCGTTTTAAAAATAATTAATCTCTTGCAAACTTATCGTACGAATTGCATAAAAATTTGTTTTTAGTATAATGAAGAGTGTATAATTCATTTATGCTGTCAGAATTGTGGACTGCTATTGAAAAAAAAAACAACGGTAGGGTTCGTTTTAATATGTAGATGGGCCCTTAAGCAAATTTAATATACATCATTTAAAAGTAGTTTTTATTACGAATCTTGTGGTACTAGTCACTTTCTTCTACGGTAATTTTTTGCAGAGTTAGTAAGAGGTGTTTACTTTTTTTTCCACGTCTGTATGAGTGACTGTGTGTTTATAAGGGTACATTAAAATTGCTTCATTAGGAGATATGACCAACATACGGTTACAGGGTTTCAATCTCTATCTGCCTGTAATTCATGATTCCTCCTGAAATTTTCTAGAACGACATATTTTTTGCGTGTAAATACACATAAATATGTGGAAATTAAAGGGGCTGTTTTCAAATATAAAGCGGCTATTTTCTCATAAATTCACAAATCCATTTTTATTGCAAGGAATTGAAATTCTTAATTTCTATTCTTAAATGCGCAGGTTTACTTTTTCAGAAACAATGAAATTCAATTTTCGTATCTTAAGCCAATTTCTGGAAAGCGATTAGTGAACACAAGATATATTTATCCAAACGTGAAATCCGCTATTTGGTTCCAAATCATTTAAATAGTAATGCCTGCAAATTGCATGCTTATTTGAGAGAAGAAAAATATATCAGTGCGATATGATGAAAGATTGGTAATTGGTGATGTGTTCTGCGATTTACGGTTTGTGACATGATTTGAGGTTTACGATTTACGACTTGCAAATTTGCATTCTCGTTCTATAACGTTAAATGTTTACTCTATTTGTACTTTTCCCATTCATTTTCAGTATTGCTTGTCAATGGCATTTTGCAATGTGATGTAAAATTTTTTATTAGCAATTGACAACTTGGAACTTGCGATGCGATTTGATAGTTGAAGTTGGTGACTTGTAACGTTTGAAGCCATTTGATAGTTGAAATGGTGACTTGTAACTTGCGATGCGATTTGATAGTTGAAATTGGTGACTTGTAACGTGCGAAGCGATTTGATAGTTGAAATTGGTGATTTGTAACTTGCGATGCGATATGCCAGGTGGGCCAAAAGTTCGTTAAAACTTTAAAAACTCATAAAAAAGGAAGAAATTATGATAAAGGAGTGCGGTTTGCAAGAAAGGGCTCACAAGGTAGTCGGATTTGTAGGTAGTCAAGGTAGTCAGTAAAGAAAAAAAAAGTTAAAAAATCACATGTAGAGGGCGCTGACGACCCGAAACACAATGGACAGGTACTGCAACACAACCTGGTTGTGTCGTAGAATGTTCTGGAGGTCATGTTGAACATTTGTTATTGGAAGAACAAATGAATGGAGCTAATTGTTGTCCTGTTCATTGTGTTTCGGGTCGTCAGCGCCCTCTACATGTGATTTTTTAACTAACTTTTTTTTTCTGCTGCTAAAATAAATCCGACTACCTTGTGAGCACTTTCTTGCAAACCTCACTCTTTTATCATAATTTCTTCCCTTTTTATGAGTTTTTAAAGTTTTAACGAACTTTTGGCTCACACGATACTACTTACGATATGATGACGATTTATGATTCGTAATGTGACTTTCGATTTACAGTTTGTTTGTACAGCGATGTGACTGACGGTTTGAGACTTGCGATATACGTTACATTACTTTCCAAAAGCATACACAATAATTGCAATTATACAATTAATGTACTATGCAAACCCCGATTAGAAAAAGCGCCATTATTATATTGTAATAAAAGCATGAACTCGGAAAATCTTTTTCTTACATAATACAACATGCAAGAGTAACCACCCATAGTTGATGCTTCATGTTTAAAAAACGGAAACTAGTTTAGAATTTTTCAAACGATATGTAGTACAGTGATTGCATTAATACTAATTTCGTGTATATTTTTAAGAAAATATGTAACATATAAATGCAAAAGAAACGGGGACATACAGATGTCTAACTCACTTGAATTCATGACACCGATGAATTTAAAGAAAGCGCAACCTTGTGCAATAAAGTCACTAGTTAATAAAAGTTATTATTAGAATCATTTTGTACGGTAGGATTTAATTTTTTTTTCTAAAACCCTGCCTTAAATGAAATCAGCTTTTTCTCTTTAAAAAGGAAAATTATTTTCCAAAATTACTTTTACAGGCTTTATTTAATGAAAGTCTATTTTATGCCAAAGTTTATTTTCATTAAATATATTCTGTTAAGTTTCGCCTGTTTTAATGCTGCTCTCAAATTTAAACCGGCTGCTTTCTGACACATTCCTGAATTCATTAATTATTATTCGTAAACGCGTAAAATGGACAGCTGTTCTTATTCAGAAAATATCGAATAGAATAGTGTTTTCCAATGTTTGATAAAAGCAAAATATGTCTCAAAAAATGCAGTGGCGTAATACAGCCTGTATTAAATTATGTAAAAAAAGAATTGTTTCATAACAATTACCCATTATTCTACGTTTAAGTAATGCTTATATAAAAATAAAAAAAATAATAAATCGGGGACAACAAAAATAGAAACATCTTTCCCTTTTTTTTTCCTTTTAAAAACTTTCATCAAAGCTTTGTTTCTTGTCTCCCCTTACAATATAAAAATGAAAGAAAGGAAAAAAAATCCCTAAGCCTGTCTTAAGGGATTATATTTTCTCCAACAGGTCGCCTCCATATTTTAAGGAAATCTCCCAGTTTGTAACCATGACAACGGGACTCGAAATAGAGGAACATAAATCCAATTAAACGAAGAGACCCTTCTCCTCTAAATCTGCGGACTTTCTCTGAATGTCCGAACTTTATATTATGTGGCCTTTTGAAAGTTTAGACTGTTGGCGACGTTCGCCGCCTTCCGAAAACAAAGGAAAGATGGAAATGCTCCAATAAGTAGGGTCGAAAATTGTTACAGAGGTCTGCGAATTATGTTACTTTAGTTGTTGGTGAAGTGTAATATAAAAGTGCGATGATATTTTGTTGAAATGTTGTGTTCAAGGGAAATAAAATAACAAGAGTTCGGTAGAAAATGTTCAGCACTGTAAAAATACTGTTGATTTAACAGAAATCAACTGTCAGCTGGGACGCGAGTACAAAAACTGTTTATTTTACGGACATCATCAGTATTTTTTTTTCGTGTAAACCAACATTGTGATGGTGTGGGTCGTGTCAAAGACTTGACACAAATCTTTAAAAGACTTTAAATTTTGTCAATTCTACTCCCCCTTCCCTTTTCAACGTAGTAAACCAAACTCTTTTATCAGTATCCCTTATTATAAGAACATTTCTGATAAAATTTCTGGCATTCTAAAATAATTCAATATTGGGGTTTCTTTTAAACCAATTAATAAAGTGAGTTCCTTTTTCAATAAGCATGAATTTCAATATGATAAGTCTAAAAATTAACCGGTGCCGTTTATGTTATTCCCTGTAAAGATTGCAATAGTGTTTACATTGGTGAAACAGGTAGATCGTTAAAAATTCGTCTAAAGGAACATACTGGTGCTTTAAAAAATGGTAATTTGAATTCAAAAATTGTCCCGCATTCACTTCAAACAAATCACATCCCGCTAATTGCGAACGGAAATATTTTGAAATGGGGTTGCAACAGCTATCACGGTAGATTACTCCTTGAGGGTTGGTTCACTCAATTGCGATCGCAGACTTTGAATGAAGCTCGTTCTGTCCCTAGTGAATATTGTCTGTTTTTAAAATAACTAACTTTAACTGTTCTTGTTTTGTTCCGTCGTTTGCTATGCAATGGATATTTTGTACTAATGATGGCATGCGTGTAGCTTGGCGAAACGTTTACTAATTGTATTTTTAATTGTTTTAAGTACACTTTTTATAAATTTTATTTTTTTTAACTGTGCTCAAGTCTGTCTTAATTTATTTTATTTGGTGTTTTAACGGTTGATAATTCAGAAGTTAAATGTATATACCTATACTGCAAACAAATTAGAGAGTCAAGTTTTTAATATAGACAACACATTACATTCAACTTCGCTAAAGCGCGTAAAATAAATTCAACATACAACATACACGTCTCTAGACGAGATACATTCCGAATATCTACAATCCTGCGCAATACTCATTTGCTCAATTCATTTCACTTCATATTTGGCAAAATATCTAAGGATGTTTTGCCAAAAATGGCAACAGTGACGTATTGAGTGACGTATTAAGTGGCAACAGTATACGTTGTTGAAACTAAGGAAAGCAGTCATTTTATCACAACATTTTTTTTCTCAGTAATGCAAGCTTTGTACCAAGAGAGTAAATTACATACTGTCATTTCTCTGTGTGTGTGTGTGTGCGTGTGTGTACTTGTATGTGTACTTGCCAAATATTGAATACAGTTACTAAATTCTACAAATTTGATTAAGTTCTCTCTTTAGCCAGCTAGCTATCTTCAGGGTCTAAAAATACCCTAATCTCAGCAAAGTGAAATTCGCAAGTTGATGAAAAGTGCTTTACGACGTCTGAACGTCTGAAAGAAAATAAGTTGGAAATTGCACGGCAAGCGTGGCAAATAAGGTGCGTTCGTACTATAATTAGTTTTAGAAATATTTTTTGCACCGCATAGTGTACTGAACGTATATTTTAGCGCACTTCATCAGTGCATATCCATTTCATTCTGTTCGAAAGACTGTAACATCATTAAAATGCACTTGCAATAATTTTTTGTTATTGGACATAATGTAACGTAAAATTTTTGATTGCCCCTGTAATTAAACTATACATCCGATTTTCATAAAATTTGAAATGACTCGACAAAATTGTGCAACAATTACATATTTAAAATTTCAAACCATTCGGTTGGGTAGATTTTGCTCTGTTATATGCGGACAGACGGACAGACAGACGGACGGAACGACGACTATAGGTGCTACGTATTTATATAATTACGAACGCACCTAACAAGCATTTTCACTCGTAGAGTTTAAATCCGTGTAAAAAATTTTTCGATTACAATACTTTCTTCTATTGAAGATAGAAGAAAGTAATAAACTGTTACTATATCCGTGCCAACTGAATTGGATATGTTGACTGCGTAGGGGAACCTAGAGGGGTAAAACTGTCCCTCCCCCTCATAAACCATATTTTTTACCTGAATGTAGGGCATGGATAACTTTTAACCTCACAATAACTTTTTGAAAAATTTGATAGAAATTTAATATTAATTACACTATGTAATTTATAAAGCAATACATCTCTATAGTAATAGTCTAAGTCATATGACTGTCATCAACATTTCCGGGTTGACCGCTTCATTTTTTATATGCCAGGCGGCCAATTTGGTAATTCAATGTTAGCCGGTCGCAGGTGATAAATTGCCAAATATTGTTTCATCGCCATCATGTCATCAGTATTATGATAGTCCATTTCATGCGACTGTCATAAGCAATTTTTCGCGTGGTAAATTAAAACAAAGCTTTGATGTTGAAATTAAATGTCATGGTTTATGATATTATTTATTACTTTTTCTTTTTTCTTTTCTTTTCTTTCTTTTTAAAGAAATAATTGAGAGTCATAAATATTAAATATTTCAGTTTTAAATTAAAGTTATGTATTTTAAATAAAATGAGTGAAAGTATTATATTTTAAATGAAATTAATGAAGTATGAATAAGTACGGCGGGAACAATGTTTGACGATTTATCACCTGCACCCAGCTAACATAATAATACCGAGTTGATGATTTCTGTATCAGAATCTTCCGATTTGGCGAAGCATTGAGTATGTAAATTAAATTATAAATAAAAGTAACATGGTACAATGTATATTTAAGGGAGACCAAATTGGTCGCTAAGGGCGACTAGTATAATAAATATGTATTATAATAAAGCAATGCGTGTATTGTGGTTCTTTCAAACTAAAGCCGTCGCCACTGCACAGCGCCCTTTTTTTTAAATAACTTTTTGATAAATTTGATTAAACTATAATGTTAACTGCAATATGTAATTAATAAAGCAATATATATTATAAAAAAATATGTATTATAATAAAGCAATATGCGCTTGGTGTTTCTTTGAAACAAAATCCGTCGCCACTGCACCTTATTCATTTAATAACATAGTCCTTATTCATTTAATAACATTTTGCTAAGTTTGATAAAAATTTAATATTAATTATTAGTTGATTATTATCGTTATGTGATTAATAATGTTTTGAGTTTTAACTTTAAGGATATACAACTTTGTTTGTATTATAAAAAATCTTTGTGAGTTGCACTGTAGAATATGTAATATTCTTGATATTCTTGATATTCTTCATATGTAATATTATTAGTATTTATTCTTCGTCAATGAGGTAAGATAACCCGACAATAATTTATGGATACTTTGTATAAAAATTTTTAATTTTTTTCTTGTGATAGATATTAATTTCAAGAAATTTCGATACATCGGGGTCAAAATATCGGTAAATCAACAATAAAATATATATTAAATTGTATATATTTGGAATATTAAATGTATATTCCAAATTTAATAAGTCATTTTTATTTCTCAACTGCGTAAAATTTCTTTTTATTTACTTATAAAGTAATAAAATCAACACGATATTAAATTTATGGAAATTTTTCCACGTAAAGCTTACACAGTCGGTTTTCGTAAAAGTAGAAGTAGAAGTGTTTTTATTTTACGATCGATCATCATCGGAATGGTGATCGAAAGCGTCTCTTCAATCCCTAGAAAATGTCAGAAAATGTTCTCCTGCCTTGACAGCGCTCTCAGCTTTACAGGTTTTCTGACTCAGTAAAAAGGAGATGGGGGAGGGGGGGGAGTGATCTATAGCTGCAAATTACACCCCAGGATGGACATGAAAATATCTATAGTGTATAAAATCTTCGAAATGTATTTCATCCCCGTGAAACTTGATAGAAAGTATTAAAAAATAATTATATAGCTATATTATTAGGTTCTCGGACGCATTTGCTTTTAACACTTTCCAACATAGTTGAAAAGTGTTCATGAATTCGGTTTGTCTGTCCGTCTGTGCTCTGACTAAATACACTGGTTATCAAAAATTAAGGAAAAGTCACAAAATGCTAATTTTCAAATACGCGAACACTCAAAAGAAAATAATATAATCCAAGTAAATACTATCTCTACAACACAGCTAGTCCATATAACATCTGATTCATGTCACAGATGGTCACAAGTGTCACAGTCACTACAGTGAATCAAAAAAATAGGAAATTCCATACATCTCATTATGAGTCTCAAATGATCACTATATGTGACTCCACTGAGACGTTACTGAGACTGCTGCATTGTGACGAGTCACCATGTGACTTTACTATGTAGTTACATTGTGACTCTCATGTGACTGTCATTTGTAGACTCAATTTCAAAGTCATCGTGAACGCTCCATTGTGATAAGTTACCAGATAATGTCACATTAAAGTCACATGATGACTTTCAGGTGACAGAGAGACTACTGTGAAGTCACCATTGTGCTCTTTTGAGAAAAGTCTCCATGTGACTATAATATGATATTATTTGGTGACTTATCATAATGCAACGTTCATGATGACTATGAAATTGAGTCTAAAAATGACAGTCACACGAGAGTCACAATGTAACTTCATTGTAAAGTCACCTGGTGACTCGTCACAAAGCAGCAGTCACATTGACTTCTCAGTGGAGTCACATATAGTGATCATTTGAAACTCATAATGAGATGTATGGAATTTCCTATTTTTTTGCTTCACCGTAGTGACTGTGACACTTGTGACCATGTGTGACATGAATGAGATGTTATATGGACTAGCTGTGTTGTAGAGATAGTAATTACTCGAATTATATTATTTCCTTTTGAGTGTTCGCGTATTTGAAAATTAGCATTTTGTGATTTTTCCTTAATTTTTGGATAACCAGTGTAGAATGCGATTGCTATGAAATCGATATATGTTGTTGGGTATCACTACGGCATGCTCGGTATTGAAAATGAAGTGTGTAACATTTACTGTTCATTTGCAGGGACACGCAAAAGAACTCCTTTACATGACGGTCTATGGGGGAAAATCGTTTGCGGTGTATTTTAATGATATTATACTATTTTAAACACATTGAAATGGATATACATCACTGAAAAACTGCTACAAGGTTCTTCCTGTAGAACGGGGTGAATGTAGAATTTGTCGTTTATTGACAGGGGCAGGCAAAAGAATTTGGCTACAGAAGAGACGGAACAATAATTGAAGTATTCAAGCCTACGAACAATAATTGCTGGCAGTGCATTTTTAGTTGTTGTGTGCGTTTTTTAATTTAATTATTTTTGGCTCACAGGCTATCACAGCCTGAGAGCTAATGTGCCCGCAAGTTCTGTATGTACAGTCGTGGAAAAAAAAAAAAAAAGTAAACACCCCCTACTAACTCCTCAGCAAATTATCGCAGAAAAAAGTTACTGGCACAGAACGATTGGAAATAAAGTCTACTTTTAAATGATATAGATAAAATTTGCTTAGGAGGCCATCTACATATTAAAACGAACAATAACTTTGTTTTTTTCAATAGCAGTACACAATTCTGACAGAATAAATGAACTCTACACCCTTCAATTAGCCTAAAAACAAATTTTTATGCAATTCGTACCATAAGTTTCTGAGAAATTAATTATTTTAAAACGAGCGTATTTTAAGGGCTGTATCCAAATTGAAGTTCGGAAGTCGTTTGTTAACCGAGAGAGCCCTCATCTTGATCAAGGCACCTTAAGAAGTCAATGAAGCCTGCTAGATTACACGACAGCAGAAGAAATTTCAAAATATCTATCAAAACATCAGACGGCCCCTTAAACCATCATTTTGCCGTTTTTTAAGCATAATTTCAAAACTACTTGGAAGAAAAATGTGAAATTGTGGATTTCCATAAAGCAGGACTTAATAAATCTAATTCTATAAAAAAAATTAGAGGTTGCAATTCAAAACTTTTTCGAGTATTAATTTCATAAATCATAATTCAAATCATAAATTTATAAAAATTCCAAATTCAGCGTATTTATGTTTGGGTATATTAGTATTATTGCTGCACAAAAAATTAGCACATTAGGAGCATAATTTCTGGAGATATAAATAAGAATATGAAAATGTAATTTAAAATTGGAAGCACTAAATTTTGAATGTTTATAATTCAAAAACTTATCATTCAAATGACTTGAAATTCGGTGTCTAGGCATAGTTTGAATCAAAAATTTGAAATATCTCGTTAAAATTGGGTATTTTTATTGAAAAAAATGAAGTTTGGATTCGTTTTAATATGTAGATGCCCCCCTAAGCAAATATTCTATACATCATTTAAAAGTAGACTTTATTTCCAATCGTTCGGTGCCAGTAAATTTCTTCTACGATAATTTGTTGAGGAGTTAGTAGGAGGTGTTTACTTTTTTTTCCACGACTGTGCGTACGTATGCGTATGCATGTACGTAACGCGATAACTCTTGATTGAAATATCCGATTTGCTTCAATTTTTTTTCTAGGTGCATTCTAATAAGGCGCTTCCCTTATTAGTTTGGGGGGTTCATTGGTTAAGTTCAGAGGGTGGAACGGAGAGGGGGGCTCTCCCCCCCGCGCTAACTTAGATAAATGGGTTTTTCATTAAGAATTATCAGGTTTACATCAAATTCGGTATGTCCGTTAATTCTAATAAGTTGCTTCCCTGATTAGATTTGGTGGTTCATTGTTTAAGTATAAAGGTGGGAACGGGGAGCAATACCCCCTTAATGTGTTTTTCTAACCGATTTGCTCCAAATTTGGAATACCGGTTTATTCTGATAAGGCGCTTCCCTGATGAGATTTGGCGGCTCATTGGTTACGTATAAAAAATGAAAGCGCGCGGGGGGGGGGGGGGGTAATCCCCCACTTAATATATTTTTTGAGGGGCATTATTCTGTGAAATAAGAGTATGATATACAATTAGTGTGAATAGCCAGTGAGCTCATTGACATCAGTTTCACTGGACACTTTCCTTTTTATTTAAATATTACTTGGTGTGTATAAAATCTGTAGTCCTCTACAGGGCTGTACAAAAGTTTTCAACAACAACCGTTTATTGGCGGAAATTGGTGGATTGACATTTTTAACAGTATGCATTTAATTAAACTAATTTTTGCATATTATGTAGCATATATACACATCAATAGATCGTATACAGGATTGCACAAAAAAATCGTATATTTTCCTGTCTATTCATGTTATGGGACCTGGACACCAAGCTTCCGATTACCCCTCCAATATGTAAAGTCTATGGGCCCATTGTATTGTTGTATTTAAAATATCTCCTCGGGAAATTAATATTTTTAACTTCTATTCTTTGTGTACACTTCCTAAAAGAGGTCACTTTCTTTCTTAGTTCTCAAAATATTTCTAAAGTATGGACTTCATTTTATAGGAAGTGTTAAAATCTTACTCACAGTTCGCCCGCTTTTGACACGTAAAATATTAAATTCAGCGTAGATTGTAGAAATAATTTGAAAACTAAGAAATAAAGAGATATCCTTTAAGAAAAGTACACAGAAAAAAAACGTTAAAAATAGGAATTTCCCGAAAAGATATTTTAAATATACGAATGCATCAAAAGTCCGTAGACTTAACATTACGGAGGAGTATTCCGAAGCTGAGTGACCAGCCGCCTTAACAGCACAAATTGGGTTTTCAAATGTATTATGCGTTTTCAAAATTGTCCATTTGGACATCATTCGCACCCTTGCTACAAAAGTGTCACAACTCAAAAATTGGCTTTTTTGAGTTATGGCTGCCATTCGGCTTGGTTTTTGCTCCTCTACCAACTACCTAAGGTGCCAGACAGTGCACTGAAAATCTAACCGCCAGATAACAGTTGTGTCGTTTTTTAAGTTTGTAAGATGGTCACTGACCCTTCTAGTGCCACATCTTCAGTTGTGATCTAAGCTTTATACGTGAACGTGAGTTCGAAAATGCATTATTTTGAGTTATGACATTTTTAATGATTCAAAAGAGGATGATCTTCCAAATGATTTCGAATTGTGGCAGTCTAGATGATTCATGATCTGTCTGTCGCATGTCCAGAAAACAAATAACAAAAGTGTCACAACTCAAAATCATGCCATACTCATTAGTTTATGTTGGGCGGCAAAAGATGCACAACTCAAAAATTGGTATTTTTAGTTGAAAATTTAAAAAAATCTGCAAGAATGACAATCTATAATATTATTATATGCACAGTTCTTCTTAGTGACATCACTAAATCAACTAAAATTTACTTACACAGCCCGGAAACAGTTTTTTGCATTTTCTGAAAAACGGAGTTTTTTAAGTTATGCCACTTTTGTAGCAAGGGTTGATATGTTTCACCTTAGTAATCGGTGAAGTTTTGCTATAGTATTCAGATTGTGTTGCAAAATATAAGCTGTACGCATGATTTTTCGTTCTTGTTACTTTCTCCTCTCCGATGCATTTGCTTTTTAGCTCACAGGCTATCAAAGCCTGAGAGCTAATGAGCCCGCAGATTCTGTATGTACCTACTGCGTACGTATACATGTACGTACGTACGTACGTACGTAACGCGATAACTCTTGATAGAAATATCCGATTTGCTTCAATTTTTTTTTCTAGGTTCATTCTCATAAGGCGCTTCCCTGATTAGTTTTGGGGGTTCATTGAATAGGTATAAAAGGGGGTACGGGGGGCTAATCGCCCCCTTAACTTAGATAAATGGGTTTTTCATGGAGAATTATCAGATTTGCTTCAAATTTGGTATACCGGTTTATTCTGATAAGGCGCTTCCCTCATGAGATTTGGAGGCTGATTGGTTAAGTATAAAGAGGTGAAACAGGGCGGGTGGTGGGGTTAATACCTCCTTAAT
This sequence comes from Maratus speciosus, assembly GCA_963932465.1. Lineage (NCBI taxonomy): Eukaryota > Metazoa > Arthropoda > Arachnida > Araneae > Salticidae > Maratus > Maratus speciosus. Next base: position 16,824,404 of record OZ010793.1, on the reverse strand, counting down.
TTATTTTTTAAAGGTCACTATTCTTTGAAGTAAGAGTATAATATAAAATTTGTGTGAATAGACTGTGAGCTCAGTGCCATCAGTTTAACTGGGAACTTTTGTTTTTTTATTACTTTCTTTTATCCTTTACAAGAAGCAAATATTGGATGAGTGGAAATTTTCGACTCCCGGTTGTGGATTGATTTATAACGTTTTAGAATGTCATGAATACGATTTGACTGTTTTTAGAAAATGTCTGTCCGTGTGTGTGTGTCTGTATATGGCACAAATTTTGTGGGCGCTCAATCTCAAGATCAGAAATAATATATATGATGTTTTTCGCCTATATTCGGTATCCCGTGAAGTTCGGGTTTATCCCTTTGTGTTCAGAAACGAGTGTTTTTAAAAAACATTTTGTACTTTTATACTTAATTGCATATGAATAAATATATGTGAATGCATTGAAAAATCCTTTTTATCTTACAAGGATAATGTCAAAAATCTATTTTTCTTTAGAGAAGGAAAAAGAAAGCACCGTTTCAGCTGTCACAGTATTTACATTTCAACGACATTTTAAGGGGGTCTCAGGACTCTTAAAGCTATAAAATTTTCGAAATTTTAATTTTTTTAGATGTTAAACTCCTATTTTTTCTGAACATTTTCGTATAATTGTTTCCTTGAAATTCTCATTAGGACAGAAGCTATGGCTTTTATCATTATACCCAGCCAATATCTGAAACTTTGCCGTCATTTTTCTGCAAATGACGTTTTTGGGCATAACGTGCAGGGTACCTCAAAAACTTCTGAATATTTTTTCATGAAATTATCAAAACATATGTTCCATGTTAGTCCGTATAAATTGAACCTAAAATTTTCTTCTTATTGTTTATTTTATTTTATTTCTGTGATTATACTGTTGTTGTTTTTTTTTTTTTTTTTTTTTTTTTGCATTTTTGCAATACAACTTTGTATTAAAAATATAAAAATGCTTTAAATGCTGATTTATTTAGGTTCAGGGTCATTATTACAGTCTGAAATGTAAGTAGGCACTAAAATTTTTATTCTAGTTGCAAAATTTATTTTGTAATCCTGCGCGTAATCTATTATGCCGATTTTCTGCTCGTCAAATGTCTGATAGTTTGGATCCCCCTGTAAATACTAATTCTGCATCTTGCAATTTTTTAAATACATGAAATAAAAGAACATACTTATATCTTTCATCTCAATTAAAATTGTGTCTTAAAATCAAATATATTTTAAGATATTAAATGTTGAAAACTGTCTTCTTTTTTACTTTTTCCAATTTTAAGAGCCCTGAGACCGCTTAAATATGACAAAAGTAATTCCATCACTACATAAACATCACTTTTTTACATATACGTTTTTTAGCACTTAAAAGGACAATTTACCTCAAAATTGATAAAAATAAATTAAAAAAATGTATTAATTGTGAATATTTTGACACCACACTTTTACCCATACGGCCATTATATCGCGAGATATTGTAAATTTCGTTAATACACCCGGCGCAGTGGCTCACACAAAGTAAAACTTTAAGGCTTTTTCTTCATGTTCACATTTTCTTCACTTTCATGTTTTAAAAATGATAAGATTTTTTTTGTATTTGAGACAGAAATTTATACTTTTTTATACATGTTCTTTATTATATATGTGATAAATCTGCGCATGGAATAATCCTTCAGGTTTTTTTTATTATTATTTTTTTTTTTATAAAAGTATATGAAGATGTATTAGATTCCATCGTTTTACCCTATATATATCAGTAAAAAAAAATTATATTAAAAGTAATTGTAGATGTATCTAAAAATCCATGCGCAATCTTGTGTAATACATATTTGAAAATCTAAAAAAATTGGGCAAAAATATGATTATTTCAAAAAGTATTAGGGAATTTTTAAAAAAAATCTGTTTTTTTTCTTTCTTTTTTTTTTTCTTTTTTTAAATTAAATGTGCAGTTAATTTTTTTTTCAAAATGTCCTTTTAGTTGAACATTGAAATGCAGTGAGTTCACCATCTGAACCATATTTTATAAAATAAACAAAATTATTGAAAAGGTAAACTGTCCCTTTAAATCGATTTTTGAAACCCTACGTAAATATTTCACAACTTTAGAGCAAAAACAGCTCTTTCATCCCAATAGAAATGACACGCACAGGACATTAATTCCGTCCTGGTAATTCCCCAGGCTCTTGTCTAGTACGACCAAAGCGGCTATCCATCTTCCCAGATGAGACATCAAGATAGAGAGTATTTTAAGCGAGTACAGTTCTCTCGCAGTTATGTGTTTACGCCTAATGTCGTTGTTTGATTAGGACAGTGGCTCCGGTGTGCGATAAGTCCCTTATGACAATGTTTTACGGGACTGGAGCATAAACGTCATAAAACAGGTGCGAATAGAGATTATGTTTTAAGTAGATTATTCTACTAACTTGATACCGGGTATTATGTTTGTGGGGTACCTTAAAAAATAATTGCCTCGCGAGGAAATAAATTTCCTTTTTCTTCCTTACTGCGGCGAAATGAGCTTGGTTTTTTAACTAAAGTTTCTCTTAACAAGAGGTTGTTGTTAGTGTCTTAAAAAGATGTACCGTAAAATACCGAAAGTAAGCCTCCCTCCGAATATAAGCGCCCCCCCCCCATATGTGAATTTTTCCTTTTTTCAAAAAGGGCCATTTATAAACCCTCCCTTCAAGTTTTATTTTCTGATTTTTCAGGAAATTCCTTAAGGTTTTTGTTTCCATATCTCCTAAATGAGTATATCTTATACAATTTATTTTTATCTAATCTCTTTACATACCATTGTAATCAGAATGGCATATTTTTTTTTCTATATTACACTAATGATGTTTTCCTTGATTTTTATGCCCTAATATTCAATAGATATTTATATTGAGTTTGAGTTTTATAATTTTTATTCATATTTCCTTCATATCTAAATGTACTTTTAGTTGAACATTGAAATGCAGTGAGTTCACCATCTGAACCATATATTTAAAAATAAACAAAATTGTTGAAAAGGTAAACTGTCCCTTTAAATCGATTTTAGAAACCCTACGTAATTATTTCACAATTTTAGAGCAAAAACAGCTCTTTCATCCCAATAGAAATGACACGCACAGGACATTAATTCCGTCTTGGTAATTCCCCAGGCTCTTGTCTAGTGCGACCAAAGCGGCTATCCATCTTCCCAGATGAGACATTCAGATAGAGAGTATTTTAAGCGAGTGCAGTTCTCTCGCAGTTACGTGTTTACGCCTAATGTCCGTGTTTGATCAGGACAGTGGCTCCGGTGTGCGATAAATCCCTTATGACAATGTTTTACGGGACTGGAGCATAAACGTCATAAAAGAGGTGCGAAAAGAGATTATGTTTTAAGTAGATTATTCCACTAACTTGATACCGGGTATTATGTTTGTGGGGTACCTTAAAAAATAATTGCTTCTCGAGGAAATAAATTTCACTTCTTTACAGCTTGGTTTTTTTTACTAAAGTTTAGTTTAACAAGAGGCTGTTGTTACTGTCTTAAAAAGACGTAGTGTATTTAAGGGGGGAAATATAGCTAAAAGTATTTTTGAAAGTTTAAATGGAATTAAAAGCATTTTTCAGCTTTAAATTATCTAGAAAAATCTCTGAATGTAAGTCATAACTTTAGTTCTAAAATTCACTAGATAAAGAAGAGTGCACTTTTACTGTTTCATTTTTTTTTTCTTTTGAGAGACTGTATACATATTTATTATTATGAAAACTTTAAAAACCTCAATTTTAACCCCTATATTGTGTCTTTACATTCGATTTCTCATCTCGCCAAATACAAAATGTTTTTTCTAGCTCTTAAGCCCTTAAGAGGTTTAATTTTTTCTTAAGACAATAAGCTAAAAATAGGGACCACACATTACTTTTATCGTAGTAAAATGTTTGCCTTATATTATCAAAATATGTGTATCATTAAATAAAGTGAATATTGCCGTTTAAAATTAGTGGTGTCGAAAAGCTGTTAGTTACGAAACATGCAAACTTTTTTTGAACGTACGGTGTAAGAACAAACCTGTTAAGTGGTTAACCTCTTAACAGCTTCATTTTTTGACACAATAAATTAAAATTAGGGAGAAGATAATATTTTTTCTATACTAAAATATCTGCCTTGTATAATAAAAAAAAAATACCCTGCTAATTAATACAGCAAAAGTTATAGTTAAAAATTAGTGGTTTTCAAAAGCTTTTAGTAACGACTAAAGCAAACACTTTTTGCTCGAGCGGTGCTCTTCAAAAACTGTTAAGGAGTTAAAAACCCCACTAATTGTGATTAAAATAATAAAACTTTGTAAAAAATCACCATAAAATAAAACAATACACAGGACGCGTTTCGAGCTAAAAACATAACAGAGTTTGTTGTAGCTGATGACGATCTGTTATGTTTTTAGCTCGAAACGCGTCCTGTGTATTGTTTTATTTTATGGTGATTTTTTACAAAGTTTTATCATTTTAATTACTTCAAATCGCCAGTTTTCGGTGCTGATTTGCCACACTAATTGTGAATTAACCCTTTGATACTCTTGTGCTGCCGTAAGAGCTGCCAGATGGTTGTAGAAAATTCGGATTACTAGATTGAGACAACATTTTTCAAACAATAATATACGCTTTATTTAATGTGTCATTAAATTGCGCGATTACTATTCAGGACTGCCTTTTGAAAGAGCAGTTCAACCCGAGGTCGAAAGTGTCAAAGCCTAATCCGAAACCGCTTGAAACAGAAATATTTAAATTCAACCCGACCCGCAACGAAAAAAATTTGGTTACCTGACCCGATGCAGAATTCTAGTTCAGGTAAACGAAAAAGTTAGCTAACCTACCTTTCAAGGAGAAACTGAAAGAAGGTTTGATTTAAGAAATAACTGCATTTTTGAGATGAATTGTTTAGTAATAATACAGTATAATAGGCGCATTCATTCACATTCAAACTGCGCCATTATGACTGCGTAAGGCGGAAATTTCTTCTCTCGTCTCCATCTGATCCCACGCAGTGTATTATTTAAAGGCAGTAGCAAAATGTTTCTCGAATTCGGGATTAATCTTAATTACATTATCCCATCCCATGAAATGCCGATAACAAGCTTAACAGTTCGTTTGCTTTGAAAATGCTTTGAAAGCTGTTTCGGGGGCAATTGATTGAAAAATTCAGTTTCACTTCCAAGAATGCTGTACGATGCGATAAGGGAGCAGCGCGGCATTGTTTTGGACCGCTTCCGCGATAAATTTAATTTGCCCGCATGCAACGCCCACGCTAAAAGATTCCTCCTTTTCTCAGTCAAGATACACTTTTGTTGATAATTAGCGAGATAGAAGACAGAAACTCCGGCGATAAAACCATGTTACTGTCTCACGCAGGAATGAAATTCGAGAATTTCTTCGTGAAATGATAAGAATGAATATAAAATTATTGAAGGAAAGGACAAACCTTGTGATAGGATAATGATTATAGGTACATCCTTTTGTGATGTCAAAATTATATTTTGTCTCATATAAACTGGTGCGTTCATAAACGTGCTGAAACGAGTTTAGAGATACCAGCTGATGCTTTAGAAAAATATGTTTCTGACTTATCCTGTCAAAACAGATATTTAGGCTGGTGCTTAAGTACGTCTCGTTTCCTTTGGCGAGCCACGCCGAAATCAATACCAATAATTTCATAAAAAGTAAAAGCACAGTTAAAAGCAATTCAAGAAAACTAAAAAAAATACAGGATATGAACTTAAAAAAGTTCACTGGTTTATTTAAAAGGCGACTAAAAAAATAGAACAGATGTAACAAGTTAAAAATACAATTTATGTAATGGGACCGGGTAAGGTCTATCTCGGCCATGTTAAAATACACCAACTTTATGTACCTTTTTCTCAGAAATGGTGAAATATAAAGGTCTAGATTTTTTAGAGTAGTTTGAATAACGTGCTTTACGTATTTTAACAGACCATTTTATTTCTAAGTGAGACTGAAAATTAATTATTAATTTTTTACTGAAAGACATTTTTAAATTAACATTTTTGGTAAGATTTCACTGCCTAAAATAAATAATTCCCAACAAATCATTAAATCCCTGTGTTAAAGTATGCACTATAACATAAGTATTTAGAAAAATCTGGGTTCTTAAATTTAATAGATATTGAAAGAAAGGAACACAAACCTGAAAAATCGAAGTTTTGAGAAAAAATCAATTAAAGCTGTGAATTAGTGTTGCCAGTGGACTACTTTTTTTAAATTCTGATTTTTTGATTGGCACCACTTTTTTGAAATAGTAAAAATCGCCTCATTTAATAACATATTAATTAAAGCGAAAACCATGGGAATTTTACCACTTCAGAAAAGTGGTGCCAATCAAGAAATCTGAATTTTAAAAAAGTAGCCCACTGCTGTGAAGTGCTCTTAGAAAGAATGAAAAAACCCAACACTTTTTTTTATATATATAAACCCGTGTTTTACATATAAACACGTGTATAAATACATCGTTCAAAAGATAAAAGTTTAAACTATTTAATGATATAAAAAAGTAAAAATCGATTTTTTGATTGAATTTCGCTTACCGGGTCCCCTTAAAACTTCTCAGTACTTTCGGGCTTTCACAAGCGCTTCATCAGATAATATTTTAATAACTAATTGCCTTTTATTTATACAAATATGTCACTTCGTCTTGAACCGAGGCTAATAAAAAAAGACAGGCTACCGCAGTATATCCCAAGTGTATTTTTTTACAGACCGTTAGAGTCACGTGATGCTCATTTCGTACACCTGCAGTGGTGGATTCGAGCATCAAGTGATTCAAGCTGTCTGTATAAAAAGATAAGAGTAATGCACCGCGGTAGCCTGTCTTTTTCCTGAGCCTCGGTTTTGAAATGAGAGAGCCAATAATTATTAGAATTGAAAGTAGAAGTAGGAGTCCCTTGGGTTGAATTTAAGTCGAGAAAATATAAATTAACTGCAGTTCCATTTATTTTATTACATCACTTTCATTTTAAAAACGAATTTAATTTAAAGTGAAAGGGACGTATAAGAACAAAGTGATGTAATCAAACAAACGGAACTGCCGTTAATATATATTTTCTCTACATAAATTCAACCCAAGGGACTGCTACTTTTACTTTCAACTCTAATAATTATTGGCTCTCTCATTTCAAAACGAAGTGACGCATTTGTATAAATAAACGGCAATTATTTATTAAAATATTCTCTGATAAAGGGCTTGGGAGAGCCCGAAAGTACTAAGAAGTTTTAAGTAAAATGTATTTTTAACTTGTAACATCTCTTCTATTATTTTAGTCGCATTTTAAACCAGTGAACTTTTTTATTTTGTTTGAATCAAGATGAAATATTGCGTTTCGTCTTATGACTTTGTTTTCAATAAAACAATTTATGGTTTTTCTTTGTACGATATTCCCAGCGTTATTTTCGCTGTGCCACTCCAAAGAAAACATACACATGAGGATAAACACTTTTTCCTATCTCCCCGTTGTATATGTCGTAGGCTAATTGAGAAATCCGGCTCTTTGCAAACAGCCTTACAAAGTGAGGTACACTGTATATTTTGAAGTGAATAACTGAATTGTGATCCTATAACAAATATTGCTTGGCTCGCTGCATTTTATCACCCCTCATTTTTTTGGCTGCGAGAGTTTGAATATGGCTCGTGCATCAAAATATTGCACCGAGTATATTTCTGTAATTAAGTATATCTCTCAAAAATAGACACGGAATATCTCGTATATCAAAATATTGCACGGAGTATATTTAGTCCAGGCAATAGAGACCGTATAGGGACTCTACCTAGCAAAATTAATGGTAGTACTGGAAATCGGCTTTCTAGATGTTTTTTGGGTCGCTGAATCCGAATTTGTAACTTCCCACCAAAATTTCCCCCGGTAACCCCCCCCCCCAAATTTTGGTAAAAAGCCCCCCAAAAAGGTTTTTATTAAAAAATTCCATTTTTTTATTGTTTTAGGGGAAAATAGCTAGAAATTTAGAAAGTAGGCAAAATTTGCAACAAATTAGATATATGACATTATGACTTAGAATGAAGGGGAAGGGGGAATCTGCCTCGGAACATGGGCCGCAGTGCTGCGTGGACTAAGTTGCGCAATTCCACTTAACCACTCACACGTTTACATTAGCCCTCCCATCTTCCCTCCGAACTTTCTCTATAAGGTTTACTTTAAGTTTTTTGGGTCGCTGAATCCGAATTTTTAACTTACCCGCAAAATTCCCCCCCCCCCCGAACCCCCCCAAAATAGTTGTTTTTAACTTAAATTTCTTATTGTTTTAGGGGAAAAGCATTACGAAATTCAGAAACTAGACAAAATTTGCAACAAATAGGATATATGACATTATGTCGTAGGATAAACGGGGAGAGAAGGGGCTGCCTAGGAACATTCCCCGCTGGCTTTTCACAAAAACCAAATTTTTTCAAAAAATCAAGTTTTTGGGGGTTTGCCTAGTGAAATTTTGGTGGGAAGTTACAAATTCGGATTCAGTGACCCCAAAAACATAAAGTGAGTCGAAATCCAGAACTAGTATTAATTTTGCCAGATAAAATCCCCTATTGCCTGGACTTCATAATTTAGTGCACGTAGCGCCGCAGTGCATGTTCAGAAGCAGCCCTCACCCTCCCCGTTCATCCTAATTCATAATGTCATATATCCTATTTGTTGCAAATTTTGTCTGGTTTCTGAATTTCGTAATGCTTTTCCCCTAAAACAATAAGAAATTTAAGTTAAAAACAACTATTTGGGGGGGGGGGAATTTGGGGGGGAAAGTTAAAAATTCGGATTCAGCGACCCAAAACTCTTAAAGTAAACCTTATAGAGAAAGTTCGGAGGGGAGATGGGAGGGCGAATCTAAACATTTGAGTGGTTAAGTGGAATTGCGCAACATAGCTTACGCAGCACCGCGCGCATGTTCCGAGGTGGATCCCCCCTTCCCCTTCATTCTAAGTCATAATGTCATATATCTAATTTGTTGGAAATTTTATCTACGTTCTGAATTTCTAGATACTTTTTCTCTAAAACAATAAAAAAATGATTTTTGTAATAAAAACCTTTTTTGGGTGGCTTTTTACCTAAATTTGGGGAGGTTACCGGGGGAAATTTTGGTGGGAAGTTACAAATTCGGATTCAGCGATCCAAAAAACAACTAGAAAGCCGATTTCCAGTGCTACCATTAATTTTGCTAGATAAAATTCCCTATTGCCTGGCCTAATTTCTGTCACAAAGACTGTCTCTCAAAAACAGACACGAAATATCTCGTGTATCAAAATATTGCACCGAGTAAATTTCTCTAATAAAATTTGTTTCTCAAAAACAGACACGAAATACTTTTCACAGCAGATATACAGCTTATAGGACTTTTATAGTTAATCTCCTAAATTCTTTTATTCGTATCATTAATTGAAAGTACTTAATTGTTACCTTTAACATCATTTCAAATCATAAAAATACTTGAAAACTTTCCTAGATAACACCCATGACGAATGAACGTAATTCCTGCAAATAAAACAAAATTTTCATTTTAATAACACGAAACCCTTTTTTTCTAGAACAAATAAAGTTACGATACAATGAATTCTTCCTTTATTCAAGGCATTCAGAACCAAACTGAATCAAGTCCACTTTTTAGTCAAATGATAATTTTAGATTAATTCTTCCTTTTTCCATAATACTTTATTGAGTGCCGTAATAAACCAAGTCCTAGACACGAAAAACGAGCAAAAAATGACACTAGTCCCTTATGATTCCTATGAGAGCCCATTAACTTTTATCTCTGAATAATGTCTTATGGACTTGGTTCACTTTGATTGCGAATGCCTCAATTATTTTTTCTTTTCGTCCACTTAACTGTATCCGACACCCTCGACTTGTCGTTGTCACCTCGACTCACAACTCTCAATCTCTCCCCCGCATAATAAATGATTCACGTTAGCTCTGTCATTAAGTTCTCTTACGATGATAAATTTCCTCATCTCTCGCGATAATTACCATGTTACAACTCCGTGATAGCCCCTACCAAAAACCTTATCTCAGGAAATTTCCAACAGCATCGTGTCTTCATTAATCTTTTACTGCCTGCTTAAGAACGAGGGTTCTTTTTTCCTTTGCCTAATCTCTTTTAAGATTGCTTGTCACTCACCTTTTTTATCAAGGTAAAATAAAAAGCAGAAGACGATTCTCGTAAAGCGTTTGATTATGTCGGGAAATTGCTATCAGAAAGCTATTGTGTCTTAAATCAGAGCTGGTGATTAAAAACTATTATCCGTCTCATAATATTGAGTGCATACAGATAATTCCAGTAAAGAAAACACTCTTGTTTTTTGTTCTAAAAAAAGAGAGATTAGTAAAAGAGAGAAGCAAAATGTATTCTGTCAGAAGTCATACCATTCGTCCAAATGTTAGTTTACATGCAATGGAAGAAATGGGATTCTTAAATCCAGGGTAGGACTGAACCAGGGAAAAGGGGGCAGAAATTTTAACGAACTCACATCAATTTTAAATCCATTTATTGTGTCTGGGTTCACAAGGTTTGATTCACATAACACAAAGCGGGAATAACTATTCATAATCAGCCATGCATCCAGTTCTTTGCATAACCTGTATATAATTTTAATTATGTTACAAACACCTCTTGGTATACCAAATATAGTTAATCTTGAAAATGCATAACACAAATTAAATAAAAAACGCTTTTAATCAATACACGCCCATTCCCAGTAATGCTTACGAATTCTTTTGTGTAACCCTGTGCCGGGTAAGCCAAAAGTTCATTAAAACTTTAAAAACTCATAAAAAAGGAAGAAATTATGATAAAGGAGTGTGGTTTGGAAGAAAGGGCTCACTAGGTAGTTGGATTTTTTTAGCAGCAAGAAAAAAAAAATTAGTTAAAAAATCACATGTAGAGGGCGCTGACGACCCAAAACACAATGAACAGGAAAGCAATACGCTCCATTCATTTGTTCTTCCACTAAGAAATGTTCAATATAACCTCCAAAACATTCTACGACACAACTGTTGTTCTGTTCATTGTATTTCGGGTCGTCAGCGCCCTCTACAAGTGATTTTTTATTTATTTATTTTTTGCTGCTAAAAAAATTCAGACTATCTTGTGAGCCCTTTCTTGCAAACTGTACTCCTTTATCATAACTCCTTCTTTTTTTATGAAGTTTTAAAGTTTTAACGAACTTTTGGCTCACCTGGTATATGGCCGATAGAATTTATGCACATCCCGTTGTATAAGAAATTTTAGTTAAACTTAAAATGGCATACCATAATTGAAAATGTACTTTCAGCAGTTATCTCTAATAGGCAACATTTCGCATTTAAATCATCAAATGAATTTTCGACTTTTGCAAAAGAACTGAAATACTATCGAGAACTGGTGCACTACATGGAGAAAACTAGTCGGATGTACCAATCCCAAAACTTTCTTCTATCTCATACATGTTAATACTTTAAAATTCGCTATCACACTGCCAAAATTAAATGGCAATCTATGCATCTCATGAGGATTCTAAAGATATGAAATTCCGTGCATTAGTTCTTGAGATATGACTATCGCTGAAATTGTCTAAATCCAGCAAATGCTGCCTAGCAGCGGTACCTATTGGGTGATTTATACAAATCCTAATTAGCAACAATTTATGTCAACATATAACTAAATCTGAAGTTAGATGAAAAATCGTCCATTAGTTCTATAGATAGAGCTATTGAGGCAATCGTGAAAAAGGCAGCACAGAAGCGCCACCTGTTGGGCGATTTACACCAACACAAATCAGTAGCAACTCATATCAAGGACTAACTGAATCTGAAGTTGATGAAAATCCGTGCGTTAGTTCTTAAAATAGAGCTATCGGGGAAATCGTGTAAATCCTGCAAAATTCATCATAACAGCGCCACCTGTTGGGCGATTTACACCAAAACGTAATCAGCATCAATTCATATCAAGGACTAACTAAATCTGAAGTTTGATCAAAATCCGTGCATTAGTTCTTGAGATAGAGCTATTGCGAAAATCGTGAAAAATGCAGCATAGCAGCGCTACCTGTTGAGCGATTGACACCAAAACCTAATCAGTATCAATTTGTATTAGGGACTAACTTAATATAAATTTTTATTAAATTCCGTGCATTAGTTCTTGAGATAGTGTCACATACACAGACAGACATTTTGTAAAAACATGTTTTTTGAAATCCCTGACCCCTAAAACGTGTAAATCCGTCGAAAACCGGAATTCGAAAATTTTCATGAATCCAATACTTTCTTCTTGTAAAGATAGAAGAAAGTAAAAATAGTAATCTGAAGCAGTACCTTCTGGTGGATAGAAAAAGTGGACCAATATACCCAAAAGAAGTGCTTCAAGAGTTTCCTTAATCCGTCTGGTGAACAGTGTCATGTTAGAAAACAACTTAGTATTATCTATCGACCTATTCCAGACGTTTTGGGTTTAATGTTTCATTTACATTTATTAATACACTGCAAATTCTCAAACACAAAAACAAAAACACATTTTACAACACTTTTTGTCACCAAATTAACAACACATTCATGTGTTGTAAATTAGGAAACTTCATATACAAAAAATTCTTGTGTTGTGATTGTGTTCTTAATATGTTGCAAACAGAGTCAGATAATATTGACGAACACGCGAACGCCGTTCGCAGAAAATTTTCAAAGTTTGCAGACAGTTTTGGTGTTTTTTTTAAATAAATTTCTTTATAAAAAAGAATTATTAAGACCCCGTGCGGAGAATTGGTGCGATGCACGTCGCAGACTCTTGAGAAGGTCTGCAGACTATTTTTCAACTGGAGAAAAAAAAAGTTTTTAATTTTTAAGAAAGAGAGTCACAATATTAAGAAATGGTTTGTCTCAAAAACAATAGATAAATTGATGAGTAAGAGTTCATGTCTTCCATACATGGACTAATAACTTTTTTATTTTAACATTCATTTATTCGTATTTCAGTTATTTTATAGATTAATAAAATAACAGTTTTGTTGAGCAATCATAAATTGGTATCTTTATGCAAGTTAAGATTAAAATATTTCACATTTTAATAAACATATATTTTAAAAAATTTTCATTAGATTTTCTTTCATGCATTACTTGTCTGTATTAAGCATACCATTCAATACTACATTTCTTGACTGAGTTTTAATAATGCTTGTAAATTAATTATTAGAGTAGTAATTATTAGAGAATACTTGTAATTATTAGAGTTCGCAGACAGTTTTACATTTTATCTAAGTCTGGTTGCAAAAGTGCTGCTATCGAGAAATGTGTTCTTAATATGCTGCAATCTAAAAATGTGTTATAAAAACAGTGTTGTTAATTGTATTGAAATAGTGTTGTAAATAGTGTTAATGAAAATATTTTCTTACAACAGTGTTGTGCTGCACAACACTTTGTCACCAAATTAACAACACATTGTAAACACCACACAATTTAGAACACTATAAAACAGCACATGTAAAACACTTTCAAAATGCTTTCTACATGGTGCCTTTATAATAACACACACACACACTTAAAACATACTAGTTATTAAACATTTATAACACAATTTTAACTAGTCGGATGTAACAATCCCAAAACTTTCTTCTATCTCATACATGTTAATACTGGAAAATTCGCTCTCACACTGCCAAAATTAAACGGAAATCTATGCCAATCATGAGGATTCTAAAAATATGAAATTCCGTGCATTAGGTCTTGAGATATGGCTATCTCTGAAATTGTGTAAATTCAGCAAAATTCAGCATAGCAGCGCCACCTATTGGGTGCTTTACACCAAAAATCACCAAGCAACCACTTATGTCAAAGTCTAACTGAATCTGGAGTCTGGGGAAAATCCGAATGAGAGTTTTGGAGATAGAGTTATTGCGAAAATTATGAAAATTCCAGCATACAGCGCCACCTATTGGACGATTAACACTGAAACCTAATCAGCAACAACTTGCGTTAACATCTAACTAAATCTGAAGTTAGATGAAAATTCGTGCATTAGTTTTTGAGATAGAGCTATTGTGGGAATCGTTCAAAATGCAGCACAGCAACGCCACCTATTGAGCGATTTACATCAACACGTAATCAGCATCAAGTCATATCAAGGACTAACTGAATCTGAAGTTTCATGAAAATCCGTGTATTAGTTCTTGAGATAGAGTCATTGCGGAAATCGTAAAAAAGGCAGCATTGCAGCGCCACCTGTTGAGCAATTTACACCAACACGTAATCAGCATCAAGTCATATCAGGGACTAACTGAATCTGAAGTTTCCTGAAAATCCGTGCATTAGTTCTTGAGATAGAGCCATTGCGTAAATCGTAAAAAATGCAGCACAGCAGCGCCATCTGTTGAGTGATTTGCACCAAAAACTAATCAGCATGAATTTGTATCAGGGACTAACTGGTTATGAATTTTTATTAAATTCCGTGCATTAGTTCTTGAAATAGTTCGCCCACAAAATTTGTGTCACACACAGACACACAGACAGACGGACAGACAGACAGAAAGACAGACTCAAAGACAGACATTTTGTAAAAACATGTTTTTCGGGTTCTCTGACCCTAAAACGTGTAAATCCGTCGAAAACCGGAATTCGAAAATTTTCATGAATCCAATATTTTCTTCTTGTAAAGATAGAAGAATGTAAAAAGGAATGTTTTGAAAGCACATTTTCTCCTCTTGTAATTTTTAACAACACTTTTTACACAATCTTTTTATTTGGCACAACTTCGCAACACATTCACAACACAATCGAAAATGATTTTAATTAGAAGTGTTAATTATTATGTTCACTTAGTGTTACAAAAGTGTTTCACGAATTTGCAGTGTAGTTGTTTGTCGTTAAGTTCTCTGAGGATGATAAATTTTCGCCTCTCTCTCGCATTAATTACCATGCTACAATTCCATGATAGTCTCTACTAAAAACTTTATCTCAGTAAATTTCTAACAGCGCGTCTTCATTCATCTGTCTTAAGGACGTGGGTTCTTCTTTTCTTCTCATAATCTCTTTTGAGATTGTTTGTCACTCACATTTTTAGTACGTTGAAATAAAAAGACGATCCTCATTAAGTTTTTTTGAGCATTTGATTATTTCGGGAAGTGACTATCATACAGCTATTGTGTCTAAACTGATAGCCAGATGCTTAGAATTTCTTTGCCACGTAATATATTAACTATCATTTTTTATATTCTAAATATAGAAATCAAATAGTTATACTAAGCAAAAACAATATCGTTAGGGAATCATTAATCTTATTCATTATCAGCGACGAATGGGGGTAAAAAATAATGAGGTTGCTTAAAACTAAATTATATTTTTGAAAATATTATGGAACACACCAAATTCCAAAAGACGAAATGCATATGTTGATAAAAAAAGAGCATTCCCGACTTTGTAAATATAGATCCAATTCAACTACACTATAAAATAACTCAGAGAAGGAAAGTTTTTCAACTGGATAAATCATATTCATAGTTCGAGCAGCACAGCTCAGGTTTATTCCAATTGAGTAAAAAATGTCCAGACCGGGACTGGAATCTGGATGTCTTGGCGTGCTGTGTCGATTCTCTACCACTTAAGCTATCGGAAGGTACCTGGCTGACATAATTCACTCTTATTTGCTAGACATTACTGTGAACTGCAGCTCTAGTTTCATTCATACGAGCTATAACTATAGTGTTTACACCAGCAATACTCAACCTGCGACCCGCGGGCCGCATGTGGCCCAGCGACCTTTTATCTGCGGCCCGAGACACATAATCATTAATCCATATTTATAAAATAGCAATTAATGTGCATAAAAGGTAGTTAAGATCTGCAGTTTTGCATTGTTTTATACTTGTATATTTTCATGCTAAGAGAGAATGTGTCCTGTTATTTGTAATTAATTTAAAATTGTTAAAACATCTTAAATGCGTTTGCTTAGTCAAGCGTTCATTCTACATATTAGTCCTATTTGTAATACAGCGGTGTTATACATATTTTAATCTTCCAATTTAACGTTATTTTAAATTAATCAAATTTTCACTATATATTTCTACATTAAAAAAAAATAATAAAGATTTGCATTGAGCAAAAGAATGGTTTATTAAAGAAAATTTGATTTCTTTTGTTTAGAACTTGGAAATTCTGCATTTTTATATTATTACGTTATATATTCATTATATTGCTAAAACTGTTTACTTACTGGAAGGGTTTAATACTAGTTTCTTACTCTAAGGGTTGAAAGATGGTACCAAAAATGTTTTATACCACTATTTCGAAACAACAATATTCGCGGAATATTTCTACAACATTTTCAATAGTCTTTAATAGTTTCCAACAGTCAACTATCCTAAGAATATTGTTTGAGAATAGTGGTGTTAAATTTTTTGCAACATTTCTTCATCGACAAACTTTCAACCCTACTAATAATATTAACTTTATATGAGGACATCAGAAGCCAAGGGGTACAAGTGACAAAATTTCGATTTGGAGTAAATTGAGTTCAAAGATAATTGACGTTAAAGTTGAACATCAATAATAATTGACTGAATTGAAATAGGAAACTGCTGCTTGCTTCACAGTGGTCTTTGAACTCTTATTTCAAAAAACGTGAAAAACGTAGAGTGCAATTTTCTTTAAATTGATAATTCACCAATATTGATCATCATTCGGCAAAAATGGTTGATCTCTAAAACGCAACACATAATTAAAAAATCACATCTATTTCTTTACCAGAAAAGAACAAATATTTCCAGGTGGTCTGTGCACTTAGTTCAATTTTTTCAATTTTGTCCCTTAGCTTTTGGGGTCCTCATATACAATTCTTTTTTATGTTATTATTTTAAGTACATTTTTTTTTTGCATCATTATATAAGAGTATTGCGGCCCGCGAGAAAAAAAGATTGAGCATGGCTGTTTACACGATGAAAGTCTTTTGATAACACGGAAACGCCTGTACACCAGGGAATAAGATCATAATAATTAAAAGCAGGAAAGTTTTTTAACTGTATAAATCCTATTCATAGTTGTAATAGCACAGTTGAGGTGTATTCCAACTGAGTGAAAAATGTCCACATCAGGACTAGAACTTGGATATCTTGGATACCTGGTATAGTATAGTTCTATACTTTAAAATATTTGAAGATCTATACCAGAGATGGCGAACCTTTTCTCATCCACGTGCCAAATATTTTCAAAAATTATTTTATGTAACCATAACGTGCCAAGAAGTACCCCCTCCGTTCTCAAAATATATACAATAGACAAATGACTCAAAAAATGTCAAAGTTATTTAGAATTTTGTTATTAAAATTAAAATACAGGAGTTATATTTTAAAAATGCAATTTCTATAGTTTCAAACAATTAATATCAGGTTCATGTTCATTCTTTAGTTACTTTTAACAGATAGCAACTTGAAGTGGAATCACTTGTCAAACGATTTCTACCTGAGTTTTAATAATTTATTGTTTTAATAATTATTCTCAGGGATAGGTAGAAGAAAAAATAGTCAAAATGGCTAACATCAGTGCCATTAAAAATCTATACATGGTTAGAATTAAATTCTGAGTTAGCTTAGTTTTATCATCAGCATTTTTGTTTATGATGCCTTATAATCTTTCTTTTTCGATAGTTTTCAAATTTTCTTTTGATTTAATAAATATTTCATCCCATATTGAACTAGATTGGAATTAAATATATTGCATTTCCATTTCTTCAATTTCTAGTCAAAAGATATGACAATGTTCAGCAAATATAAATTCGTGAATTTTGTCTAATTTGACTGTTTTATGATTTAGAACATCAATCAATGCGTGCCGAAAATATTATGTTGCGTGCCACTCTTGGCACGCGTGCCATAGGTTCGCCGACCCTGATCTATACTGATATCCAGATTCGATTTATACTTAACGCATTCGCTGCAAATTTTAAAAGGCAGTAGGCTGTGATAATTATAGACATAAATGCTTTTAAATTGCTTTTTACGAAATCTGTTTATTTGGAGTAAATATATAAAATCAAAGCATTTCATACAGAAATGGATAGAGTATGGTGCCATAGAGCATTTTTAAGAAACGTTTTTCACATCACTGAGCTCCTGCAGCGAGAGCCAGCGATTGAATTAATCATTCTGTAGTACACACATCGGCATCGCACAATTGGCGAAAAGAGCACATGAAAAATGATGATATCACATGAGCAAAAGTTATCTGTTACGCTTTGGACAATTAGAAGAATTTTTGAATTATATAGCAGGGCCACCAACATAGCAGTCCTAAAAGTAAGCCAGAAAGGATTCGAATGCCAATTTGTACGTTAGGAGCAAAGTTTTGGGAGCATAGCGCGAAAGACAAAACAGACCGCGTGTACTGGAAATATTTATGACTTAACGAGGAAGTTAATCTCCAAAATTAATCAGAGCAAAGAGTTATTTCTACTGACCGAAAGCAAATTCTATCTTTATTCTTTTTTTCTATCTAGTGAGAGTGAATAATAATCCAAATGAACTCTATTTCTGTGAGAGCCGTTTTAGTAATAAAGGCATTAGTTAAATATCTTTTTTCTTTTCTTTTGGAGGGAAAATATAATGGGAACTGAAATAAAAGTTAGAATAAAATTAATAAGTAATTAAATATTAGTTTTAACAACATATGTGATTCCATATCGACCTAGATATCTTGGTGCCAAGATATCCAGGTTCGCGTTCTGGTCTGGACATTTTCACTCAGTCCGAATAAACTTCAACTGTGCTGTTTCAAGTATGAATGAATACACAGTAAAATGTCTAATTTCCAGTCTTTTTTTTTTCTTTTTAATGTACATTAAAACTATAATCTTATTAATTTCCCTTAATTTCAACTTTTTAGCAGCTGCACTACGACCTTCAGACTTTTTTTGGAATTCCACTTCTTTTATGTCTCTTATATACTCGTTAAATAGTTACTTTTCTATTTTCTCTCATTTTTAACATTGTTAATGGTCGTTGTTTTATTTTTTCTAGCAATGTTCTCCCATAATTTGCAGGGGCGGCGCCAGAACTTGCCCGACGGGGGGGCACAGTATCCCCGACAGGGGGGCCGAATTCATAATATATATTGGAGGTCTCCACGAGCCCGGGCCAGTCCCGAAGACCGATCGTGGTAAAAGTTTCTTTCATTAAACTCGGACCGGGCTTAATTTTATCTGAAAACTCGGTACGGGCTTGGGCTAAATTTTAGCTTTTGAAAAGTTGGTCCCGACCTGAACTTCATTCTCCCCGGGACACGTCCGGGTCTTGTATTTTTTCTGTAGGTTCAGGCCGGACCGGAACTGTATTTATACTTCAGAATTTTCTTCTTCCGCACGGTAATGTCGTGGTAATTTTTCTCCTTTATTAGTAGAGTAAATGAAAAAATAACATGTCTTAGTTTTTTTTTTCCCTTTTTTTAAATAACAGGTGGAATTTGTTGATTAATCACGAGAAAAACATAAATTTTTCGCGTCCGGATTTGGGATATCCAGAAATGCGCAAATCTGTAACACTCACACTGCTATTTAAATAAGAGGTGAATTGCAGAGGGCGAAACGATTTTTATTCGAAACATAAATTTCTAAGCTTGGCTAAGAATGTTGTAGATCAATAAAGAAAAAAAAGCTCTTAAGGGTGTATTCGAAAAAATATTTTTCCACCCTCAACAGCTCGAAATTTTCTGAGACATTTTCAGACTCATTTTTAAAAGTAAAAACACGAAACTTGCTGAGGTGATTTTTGAAAGGATGTATAAGAGGCCGTGTGATTTCATTTTTCGCTCAATTCATTAGAATTTGATTTTTAAACAATTATTTTCTCAGTATGACAATTTTTTCCATTCCCAGATCTCCCGTTTCGAAAATTCTGTTCAAAACGGCCACTTTGAGAGCATCTTTTTTCAATATTTTCTGCATTTATCAAAAAATCGACAAGCACGGCACATTATGTAGTTTCTAAATAAGAGAATTTGCCAGTTGGATGCGTTTGAGAGCAAAAATGAATTAAAAAATGAATCAGAAAATAAGCAGTTTTGATCAGAATACACCCTTAAGGGTATTTTTGAAACACCTCACTAGTCACCTAATCTCTATAGACGGACGAATTCACAACAGAAAAACTTCCCAGTCTTTTGAGCATTACCAGAAAGAAAAAACTCTGCTTCGTACTCTTCTTCCACCCAGCAACTTCCCAATAAGAGGTCATTCAATATTACAGATTTTGCGTGCACATATATTTCACATACACAGCAGTGTGTGAGCGACAAAGTATGGAACAGTTCTCCGGTTATGATACGACCCACTGCGGACCACTCCGTCCTTAAGAAAATGCAAAGGCCTAGAAACAAGAGTCCCGCATCAATTAACGTGGGTAACCAATTTTTTTCGAAATTCGGTTCGTGTTCAGGCCGGGTTGGTCATGTATTTTAATGTCGGAGGTAAATGAAAAAAATCAGTTGATAAATCCTATCGAAAACGTATGAAGTGACCAAAATTTATTTTAATTTAAAATTATTTAAATTTGTTAGTGAATGTGTCATCGCAAAAACTAGCAGTTAAACGTTACACCTAACTAGGGCGCTTCCCGGGTAATAAATAAAATTTGCAGCCCTGCAAATTTTATTTAAAACTAACCCAATTCTGTTTTTGCAACCCGAACCGAACCCAACCAAAAATATTCCGTCTACCCGCAACCCGATCGAGCCCGAAATACTTAATTCAAATCCCAACCTGGAACCCGGAATCAGAGAAAATTGATCTAAAATATAATGTAATTATAGAAAAATAGTCTGTAATCATACCTCCAATATTAATGTTATCTTTTATGTAGAAAAATAAACATGTAACGAGTCATTCATATTTAAATACGCAATTTTTCATCAAAAATAGATTCCTGCGCGGGTTGGGTTATACCGTACCCAAACGTCCAACTAAAAGTCAATTCGAAATCTACAAAAAATTTTCGTTGACCCAAAGCCCGACAAAAAAATTTCTATTGACCCTAAACCGAAACACTTAAACCCGAACCCGACTCGACACAAATAAGATCTATAATACAGTTATGAAAAAACAGTCTGCAATCATATCTCAATTCTATCTTTTATGTAGAAAATAAACATGTAAAGCTATTCATTCAAATTTAAATATATAATTCTTCATCTAAAATAATACCCTAGACCTGACTCGGCGAACCTTTTCACGTACACGTGCCAAAAATTCACTAACAATATCTATCAACAATGCAACGTGCCAAACTTATGCAAAAATAATTTTGAAGAGTACGATGTTTTTACGAATTATTGGTTATAAAATCAGTTGCTTTCATGTATTAATAATTAAAAAAATATTAAAAATCGAAATGCGATTTATTTTTCTGTATCAGCCATTAAATGAGTCATTTTTTAATTCGTAAATAGGATTTATTTATGCGGTATGTATTGTAATAAGGGGAAGGGGGGGGGGGGAATGCCAGATTTTATTTCATTAATTTTTAACTTATTATTAATGCAACATCTCGGTTATAACTTTCCAAGTTGCATTAAACAATGTGCTAATAATGTATTAGTGAGATTTTTGCTGTTGTACGTTCGATGGAAAATGCTCTATATCTGGTTCATATTTTGTTATTTTTACAAATATACATAGCTAAATTGAATTCATTTGCCATTTTATTGCAGTCACTGTCAAACGAAATTAATTTGAAAGCTACAGCTTTTTAAATTCGTACAGAAAGGCAAAATATATGGCGAAAATGCTGCATAGCATGGCAGGAAAAGAAAATTATTCTGATGTGTTAATTCATGCAAGAAATAATTACATTATTTGTGTACTGTCCGTATGTAAAAAAATTTTATTGGTTATAACAGAAATAAAAAATGGATTTTATCTGTATAACAATTACGAAATTAAATTTTTTCGCGTGCTAGAAAAATTAGCTTACGTGCCAACTCTGGCACGCGTGCCATAGGTTCGCCAACCCTGCCCTAGACTTTCTTTTTGTAAAATTGAGCTAATTCGAATTTGGCTCATAAGTAGTGTTGTCAGGTCTAGTATCGCAAAAAGCGCGACAGAGAGAGAAAAAAAGCGGGGCAGGCGCTTGAAAATCGGGGCATCCTTAAGCAGTATGATAAAACCTGTTAAAACGGAACCAGTGTAACGGAATAATGATTTAAACTGAAAAGTTTTGCAATATCGGCTAAAACAGGCTAAGATTAAAACCTATCTAAATTGGAAAGTTCTTCCGATTTTTTGTCGTGCCATCTCAATAGGTTGCTATATTAACCTTTAACTGATGTTACCGGTCTCTTAGACCGCGTTTTTTTTTTTTTCAATTTTTATAGTTTAACTTGCAATTTTCAGTTTAATTAGTACAAACAAACCGAAATTTTGCTCCATTTGGAAGTTTAGTACTATCACCAGAGACTTTTGAATAAGTGAATTTTAATTATAACAGTCCTGTACAAAAAGTTTAGTGCAAAAACACCATCCCATGAGTTAATCGCGTCTTTTATTCATCTTTCGATGGGGTGATCTCACAGACCGCCTCACACTAGTTATGTGACAATTTCTGTGACATCAATTAAAGGTTAAATAGTTTCCTTTCTTCGTATTGAATGTACGTGAATTATACTTTATCCATAAAAGAATGGAGTGAAATTAATTAGTCGAACTAGAGTTTTTTAAATAATTAATAGTAATTTTATGACAATAATGCTCACTTTATAAATACCGCATTTTATTTTTTTCATTATTTTGCATTTCAGCGATTTTTGAAAAAGCACAATTATTATTACTTACACTCTCAAGAAAACATTTCGTCAAACGTAAAAAGTACAGGCAACAAGTTGTCGGAACGCACATTTTTCCGTTATTTGAAGAAATTTCCGTCTTTTGACGGGAGAATTTTTAAAAAAATTGAGCTTCGATTCGCGAACTTTTCTTGTTTTGAACGAAAAGTACGTTAAAAATCGGTCTCCGATACAAAAAAGTAACGTGCAGCACAGTTACAGGAACAAACATCCTTGTGATTTGACGAAAATGCAACTTCAGATAATTATTACGTTTTAGATTAATAATTTTCTGTATTTTGGGAAGAAATGGGCAAATCAAAACAGAAATTTTCGTGTTTTAATAATAATAAAAGCAATTGAAGAAACACCTTCAACTCACATATTTTTTTAGAGTGTATATCGAAACTAGACAGCATGATCCTCTAACTTCTAGTAATATACACGATATAGAATTTAAATCTGAGACTAAAACTGAAATACAAAATTCGGAAGAAAAATGTAAGTTAAAGGAAAACTTATAAAATAGCTTAGAAAGAAAGAGTTCATTATTTTAATATTAATCCAATCATAAAACAAATAAGTCATGTTAATGTTTAAAAAAAAAAAATCATGCTTACTTTTGAAACAGCCAAAGTTTAAAGGTTTGCACGGGCCGGGCTCGGGGACATTTACATACAACTGAAACATTTACATACAAATAGAGATTCATTAAAAAAATGTATATCGCAACCTAGGGCACTTCTTTAAAAATGAAGATTATAAACATGAAAAAAAAGTTAAAATACCATTTTTGGTCAAAACTTCCTCCTTTTAACAAAATCGACGTAAAAATACATGTTTTGTAGAAATTTCCTTCGGGCTGGATCGGACTCGGGTCGAGATTTTAACTTTTTTCCTGGCCGGCCCGGAAAAAGTTTAACTTTTATACCGGGCTGGGCCCGGACCAGGAAATTTAGGCCCGTACAGACCTCTACAAAGTATAACTAAGCTATTTATTAAAATTGTTCAATCTAATAATACAATCAAGTTTTAATTATCAAGTAAGTCGGTGTTCTGTTTTACACGATTTTTTACATTTCTAAATGCGAACCTAAACACGAATTGTTAATTACAACCCTGCACGGTTCGAGTTATGCCCGACCCGAAATTGACGAAATATTCTTTTTTTTTTTTGAACCTGCAACTTGACCCTAAGCATGAAATTAAAACAAAAATCAATCCTAAATGTAAAACAATTCAGGAAAATAGTCTGCAATCATATCTCTAAAACCTATTTTATATTTCGAAAAATGAATGCATACTCATTCATATAAAAGTATTTTTTTTTTTTTTATCATTTGAAACAATAATCTGGACTTTTCTTTGGAAAAATTTGGCGTATTCGAATCGACTCCCGAAAACGGAAACATAAATGAAGCCGATCCGCAGCAAAATTTTAGAGCCGCCAACACGTTCTCGTACAATTGGGTTAACTGACCCGATGCAAGATTGTAGTTGTTTCTGTATATACATATTCCCGCAATTTACAATGAAGTTATGTATGTATATAATTATTTTCTTATTTATACCACCCATTTCTCTTCTATATATTAAATAGAGATTCATATCCATATTATTATAAAATGAGACTACTGTATATAGAAATTAATGAACAAAGAAGAAATTTTTAGTTTGATACTAAGTTTGCTTGAATAATTATACAAAACTCTCTTTTTATTTACTCATTCATTTATAAAAAATACTTACCCAACGCTATTTAAAGAGAAGAACGAAAGCAGATGAATTTCCACGTCCTGTCTCTTCTTCAAACCGTATTTGTTATAGGCGCCTAAGTTTGTGGTCTAATCGAATAAACATTGAACAGGAGTGCACATGAATGAGTTCTAGACAAAATGTATAAGGTTTTCGGTAACATCCGGCCTTGTGACGACAGACTTTAACCGACATGTGGTTAAATTCTTAAATTTTTTAGGAATAAAATTTTAATTTAGATTAAACTCGTAAAATTTTGACGTAATTTGGGATCGGGAATTTTGGGAAAAATCGGGACGTGCCACGTAAATCGAGACACATGGCAATACTACTCGTAAGTATTAAAACTCAATCCCAAATCCATCCGGACCCGAAACCGAACCCAAAAACAACGAAAAAAGTTATCCTCAGCCGTGGGTCCGGACGCGTATAGGTAAAATTGGGCAACTTAAATCGATACAGGACTCTAATTTGAGATATAATTCTCGGCACTTTTTTGAAAAATTAGCTAACAAAACCGACTCGTAAGAATCAAAACTGATCCCGAAACCTAAAAAATTATAGCCAAACCAATCCGACTTCCAAAGAACAAAAAATAGCGGCAAGCTTATCCGTGGGTTTTCTATAGACTAACGTTTACTATAGACGTAGTTTTCTATAAACTAACACAGGATTTTTTTTTAATTAACCTCCCCCCGACTCGACACGACTCGGGTCGTGTACAGGAAAAATCGGGTTACCCGACCCGATGCAGGACTCTACACTCAAGTCAAAAAAATTTCCCCGACGACGATTAAATTTGACCCAGGTTGATTGGGGCCAGGTATGCCCGACGGGGGGGCATATGCCCCCCCCGGTCCCACCTCTGGCGCCGCCCTTGATAATTTGATAACACGTTTTGGATATGCTGATATTTTAAAATAAAAAGTAAATACAAGAAAAATCTTGTATTACGAATAACAAATAGTTGAACTTCCTATAAAACAGAGTAATATGTATTTTATACAATTAAATGGGTAATAGCAAAATTATAACGTTAGTAATCCTATTTCTTGTTGAAACATTAGGGTAAAGTGCCCATATTTCGTCCCGTTTCATCCTCGTTCAATCCTAACCTACGTGATGGATTCAGTGATATCCCATGATATGTCATGATACTAGTTTACCATGGTGATGACGTCCTATTGAAGACGGAGTCCAACGATTTCTGTATAATTGAATTGAATCTGTGGAATTCCAATAAATTTTGTATTTAGGGTACAGTGTCCATGTTTCGTCCCCTCTCCTAATTTCGTCCCCCTTAACTTCTCCGCTTCTGCGAAAGTATGATGGCCACTTATGACGCAAGGCACAGGGGACGGAAAATAAAAGGGATCAGTGTTGAAAGTTCCGTTTGCCAAGACGCATACATAAATTAAAGACGGCGAATTTCATATTTTTAGAAGACCTGAGTTCTTATTACGTCGTTTGTAGAACGTTATTTACTGTACTGTAAGTATTTATTTCTTATTCATTGCATATATTTTACGTTGGTAAGATGCTGACAGTAGCATACAGTGAGTTTTAGGACGTTCAGTTCATCTTACGGGAACTGAAGCTCCGTCCTATTGGGAAGTAGCGTGGTCCCAATTTCGTCCCCCTTGCAGATCTTATTTTCGTCCCGGGGACAAAATTAGGAATGCTTTTTCATGATATTTTTTTCAATTTTTTTCCACATGTTTGGATGGCTAATGTTTCGTTATGTTATTCTTCCACTGATAATTAGTACATTTCTTTGTGCCTTACTTTAATATAAATTAAATTACTTACTCATTTAGAAACAAATTTTGATTTAGTTATAAGTTAAGCCTCGGTGTATTGGATTTTTGGGGGGGGAAAGCAATTTTTCATATTGTTAAAATTTTTTGTACGATATTTGCTTATGTTTCTATGTACGTGAGTGGTTAGTCTATGTAAAATCCAAATTTGGTGGACTTTCACAGAAAATTACAACTTCCAAGAGCCTAAAAGTGACTGGGGGACAATAATAGGGCACCTTACCCTATATTTATCTTATCGCTAAAAGTTACATTTTCTCCAAAATTCTGTTAAGTCTGAAAGTTGTCAAATATTTTGTTCCACAATTAAAACTTTTAATATAGCGAATGTCAACATCTCTAAAAACACCATCATACAGCAGAAGAAAAAAAAAGCAGAATCAAATACCGAGTTTATTCAAAATTGTGGATGAAGATATTAAAAAAAGGTATAAAAAAACAGATATACCTTTCAATAGTTCCTAAAATCAGAAACATGAAGTCAATTCAATCAGATATCAATCGTATATCATCACGCCAAAAAATGTCTTATTCCTTATTGCCCAAAACAAACGCAACATTTTTTGCTTGTTTGTTTAAGTCAAAAACTTTTCCGATGTTTCATATTTTTCCTCTTTTTCTCCCAAAAGAGCAATTTCTTTTTCGAAACATTATGATGTAACTGAAGTTGAAGTAATCTGTTTCGACAGTTGTTTTTTGTCGAGGTGTCAGGACTATTTTTTATTGGCCACTCATAAGAGAACAAAAGAATAAAAAAAAATGAATCAACCATTTTGAGATGATATTGTTAGAGAGGCACTCAATGAGAGCTAAAAAGAAACAGAAAGGAAAGGGATAGTGATTTTCTTAATAAATTTTATAAGTTATTAAAGATATAAAGGTAAAAGTATACCCGGCATCACTCTAGCTGTGACTGCTTCATATACACCACAGTGTAATGTTTTGGTGGAGTGACTTCATCAATCTTGAAACAAGCTATAATGTACCGGGTGAGCAAAAGTTAAAACTTTAAAAACTCATAAAAAAGTCAGAAATTATGATAAAGGAGTGTGGTTTGCAAGGAAAGACTCACAAGGTAGTCGGACTTTTTTAGAAGGGAAAAAAATTGTTAAAAAATCACATATAGAGGACGCTTACGACCCGAAACACAATGAACAGGACAACAGTTGTGTCGTAGAATGTTCTGGAGTTCATGTTGAACATTTGTTATTGGAAGAATAAATGAATGGAGCATATTGTTGTCCTGTTCCTTGTATTTCGGGTCGTCAGCGTCTTCTATATGTGATTTTTTAACCTTTTTTTTTTCTTTTTTGCTGCTAAAAAAAATTCGACTACCTTGTGAGAACTTTCTTGCAAACCGCACTCCTTTATCATAATTTCTTCCCCTTTTTATGAGTTTTTAAAGTTTTAACGAACTTTTGGCTCACCCGGTACTATTAAGTTAATTGGTTCGAATCTCTTTCTTTGGTTTTGCTTGGTCTCCGAACTACAGTACGGGAAGATCTTGGTACTTCTGCCGCTGAATTAATATAAGGAAAGGGCAGCTGACGTCACTGTTGGTGGAATTACTGTTGGTCAGCAAGAAAAACATGTTCATTCATTATTACTCCTACTATACACATGAACTCTGGGAATTTGATTGGTCTTTAACAGATTGATTTAACAGATCTATGATATGATTGGCCTACGTCGCCAAATGTGATTCCAGCAATGATCGCTAAGATAAAAATGTAGTAGTAGATTGGTTGAGGGAAGTGTTTGTTTGTAAACATGCCCTTTCTTTATATGGAACCACCTTACGGCTTCCTGGCCCGTTGCATGAAGATACAACCTTGTTAGAACCACCAAATTACATAGGCAAGTTACGGAAAATCGTGTATGCTTTAAGACCCGTTCGACCTTTAAGGCATGGGCAGCAAATGATCTATATTCCAAAAGAACTCAATAATTGCAGCCACGTTTTTGTCCGTAGGGACCCTTTTAAGAGGGCTCTACAACGAACTTAGGAGCTGCTAATATTACTACCAACTTACTAATATTATAAAGAAGTAACCTTCATCTGTAAGAGTAATCTCAAGAACTACCAAGCCGATTAAAACAAAATAATGGTGGCAAAATGCTGGTAAGCCACTCTGCTGAAACGTAAACCATATTTTGTGACGGTACCAGAACCTCGAAGCGGGTGCAGGAGCAAAAACTTTCTAAAATTGATATTTCTGTGATATTGTTGGAGCTAGAAACTTGAAATTGAGTGTGGTTGTTATCTTTAAGATGTAAATACTCGCTATGAACGGTTTCTAAAAATTCGAAATTTAAAAGGGAAAAACTTGAGAAAAAGCAATCTATACATGTTCTAAATTACTATTTATTTGGAATTGTTAATGCTAGAAATTTGAAATGATTGTTGCATGAAATATAAAAATGCTCGTAATTTCTTTAAAAAATTCAAAACTTAAATGGGTGTTGGCGGAAAAAATGTTCTAAAATTGCGATTTCTGTGATACTGTTCAGGATAGAGACCTGAATTAAAAAATTTTTTAAAGGAGGAAGTATTAAATTAGCAGTATTAAATTAAAAAGGCGGAACTTGAGCGGAAACGTTCTAAAAGCGTTCTAAATTACTATTTATTTAGAACTGTTAGGGCTATAAACTTGAAATTTGACATGGCTGTTACTTTTAAAATGTAAAAACTCGCAACAGAACAATTCCTAAAGAAATTCTAAATGCAGAATAGAGCAGGAACGAAAAACCCTCTAAAATGGCGAGTTCTGTGATACTGTAGGGGCTAAAAACTTGAAATTTGGCAGTTACTTTTAGAATGTAAATGTTCCCAAAGTAGGGTTTCTAAAAAAATTAAAAAGTTAAAATGAGCGGTAGCTTTAACTTTTCAACCCTTAACTTTTGAAAGCTGACATATTCATAAATATGATGCCTAGGCATAGTATAGCTATGAACTATTCGGCAAGACTACTTACAGAGCTCAGGGGTTCAGGGTTCTCGCTGCCGCTCGCCGTTGCGCCAAATCGCGACAAAAGGCTTCATTTGGCGAGTAAGCGGAAGATTGGATTCGGCAAATTTCGAGCGCTCAATTTTTGCTCAACTATTTTTGTCTGTGTCAGGACAGGCGACATGCTCATTTGCGTTATTGATTTTTCTTTTGAAAAATGTGAAACTGACATTAAAATTAAATGTTTAGAGGATCTCCTGGTTATGGGAAAAAATTAAAAAAAGCTTATGGATAATGTGCCTGAAGAAATACAAAATTTTGTCTATGAAAATTACTCAGTACGTGAGAGTTAAAAAGAACGTGGTGTTTTAGAAAATTTAAAACAAGATTAAATAAGGTATCTCCTTCAAAATTTAAATGAACGCTTTGTTGATTCAGAGAAACCAGAGATAGTTAGTGTTTTTTGCCCACAAAATCTTCCGTCAGTAACGGATAAGAACAATTTTTAAAACTATGATATAAAAGAAAAATTAATCAGTTTATAACCTTAGACATCTGGATGATACAGACATTTCCTTATCTGAGGTTCTGTCTGAATGCCAATTATTTAAAACTTTCTTGAGTTCGTGCTGCAGAACCTTGAATTTAGGAGATTTCATTTAGAAATTTTATCCTATAACACGGAACATGCTACAGTTTGCTAAAATATTGCTTCTTACATTCAGTAAACTATGAGAGAGACTTCAGTGTGATGAACACAACAAAAACTAAATTGAGAAATCGGATGTATAATAAGAAATGTCAAAAATCTCATTTTAGGATGTATTAATAGATCCAATAGGTAACAGTGCAATTTTGAAACTGTCTTTAATGTATAGACTTCAATGAAAAGCCGAAGAATTCTCGAAAAATAAAGTTTTTGACACATATACTTTGCTGTCTATGTTTTGAAGTTTGTTGGAAGTTTGTTGAAGTATATTGGAAGTTTTATTTCATAGCAATTTATTGAGTTAAATCGGGTTTGGAATTTTTTTCTTGATTGTGCAAATATTTTAGAATACATTTTATTCGGAACATATTTAGAAAAGTTTCAAAATAGATTTAGAATACAATACATCTAAAATATAGTTTTTTTTTTATAGTTTCTCCCGATAATTAAATTTAGATGAATAACTGATCTATAGGCAGTCACAAAAACTCAAGTTATTTTAGAACATATTGGAAAAAAATGGGGCCGGTGCAGTAAGGGATTGAAGATCGAATTTTCAATGTTTCACTGAACTTATTTTGCTAACATTTTATCCATTGGGCGAATGTTTTTTGGTGCGTTCGTAATTGTATAAATACGTAACACCTATAGTCGTCGTTCAGTCCGTCTGTCCGCATATAACAGAGCAAAAATTACCCAACCGAATGGTCTGAAACTTTAAATATATAATTGTTGCAAACTTTTGTCGAGTCGTTTCAAATTTTATGAAAATCGGATGTAGAGTTTAATGAAAGGGATAGAGGTCTGCACGGCCGGAATTTCCAGGCCCGGGCCCGGCCCGCCCGAAGGAAAGCTATTTTGGATCAGCCCGGCCCGGTGTAAAAATTGAAAGTTCGGCCCGAGCCCGGCCCGGCCCGTTTACATTTTTACCGTTCTCGGCCCGGCCCGTACAAAAATCAGTGAAAACAGGCCCGGCCCGACTAAATTTCTACAAAAAATTCCGTTTTTTCTCGACATACAGTTAAGATTCTTTTAATGAATACTACATGCATATTTATGGGAACATTTTACAGTATATTTTAAATTACTATGTGTTCGCAAAATAGAAAACACACAATAGTAAACGTTAACGATTACTTACAGTGTTTTAGTCAACGTCTCTACAAACGTTTCAAAATTTAAATAAGGGTTCATTAAAAGATTATTGTAGTTTAGAATAAAGGGTTAAAAAACACGATAGCTTTTGAAGCTTATAATAAAAGGTAGATTTGTGAAAATATTTCTGTCATTTTTAAGGCATTCCTCAAATCCAAAGGAGCTACATTTTGATACATTTATGAATTCATTTCTTTTCGGAAACGCATGAGATTGGCAGGTATTCTTATTCAGAAACCATGTAAATGCCGTTTCTTTCTTAGATAAAAGTAATATATCTTTCAGAAAATACTGCCAAAGTTAGCGTTTTGAATCGAATTTCCGGAAGCGATAGCACAGGAAAGGAGAAAACGTACAGTCACGTGACAAGAGTCTCTGTTATCGCTGTACGTAATTTATGAAAAATGGAAACGCTATGCGATCCCAAATGCCTTCAATACTCAGGCCTGTCAATTTTATGCCTTTATAGTTAAAAATGAGACAGAAAATGTGTCTGAGAGTTTCGCATTGTTGAGCAGTAAATATGAGAACCACCTTAAGGTACATTTCCAAAGATACTGTTAACAGAAGTTCATTATCGCTATTAATACTTTTACAAAAAATAATGCCTGTCCTACACATTCTGAGAACGATTAAGACCAGTTCCGTCCAGGCACAAGTCTGCCGAAAAAATTAAACCCGGGATCAGGCATCATGTAACTGTACGATGCCGATCTCTACGATGGACATGTTACATTTCTGTACTGATGTTGTTAAACTCGCATCGGCTCGTAACGCACATTTATACTTCTCGAAAAAGTCATATTCATTGGAAATGACCTCGTATTTTATCTGCTCCACTCAAATTCTTATATCGGGCCGCTAGGCCCAATTAATTTTTTCTTATCGCCCGGCCCGGCCTTGCAGGCCCGTTCAATTTTTTCGCCAGCCCGGCCCGTTTATTTTGTCTGTCGGCCCGGCCCGTTGAAAAAATTGTCCTAATTCTGCCGGCCCGGCCCGTTTGAAAATTCTCCTCCATTCCGCCGGCCCGGCCCGCGGGCCGGGCCGGGTACGGGCCTCGGGCCAAGCCCGGGCCCGTGCAGACCTCTAGAAAGGGACAGTCAAAAGTTTTCCGTTACATTACGGCAAATGGGAATAACTTATTGCAAGTGCATTTTAATGATGTTACAGCCTTCCGAATGGTGTGAAATTTTAAATATATAATTGCTGCAATTTTTTTAATGAAAATTGGATGTATAGTTTAATGACAGGGTCAGTCAAAAGTTTTCCGTTACATGATGGCCAATGGGTAAAAAATTATTTCAAGTGCATTTTAATGATGTGACAGCCTTTAAAACAGAATGAAATGGATAGGCACTCATTGAAGTGACTAAAATATAAATTCAGTACACTATGCGGTGCAAAAAATATTTATAAATCTAGTTATAGTACGAACGCACCTCATTTGCCACGTTTGACGAGCAATTTCCAACTTGTTTATTTCTTATTAGCCAAATTGCTATCATTGGTGAAAAGTCAGCGAGAACCCTGTTTCTAGTACAGAGTCATGAATTAGCATTCCCACCTCGAAAATTATGCGAGACACGGGCAAATAATCAATTACAAAGTTATAGAGCTGCATTGCTTTAATAAAAAAAATCCTTGCGCATATGGATGCTAAGAATTGTATCATAAAATGAGATAAGAATGGGCCATCGTGGTTTACACTAGATATAAGACAGACTCAGTCCGAGTTCGTGAGCCCAAGTCCGAGAAGAGGTCGATATTTAAACCTGTCTCCTGGCTCAGGCTTGGTGAAAATTTTATTGACTCATCGATTTAACGAAAATTTTGAACCGCCCAAGTTCAAAGTAAAGAAAGTCGAGTGAATTTTTTACTCAAGTCCCCAATTAAAAATAATGAACATTAAGGAGGCTTTTTTTCGGTTGGAAAAGAAACCTATTTTTTTTTTAATTTTTCTATTCTTTATAGTCTGTAGATTAACCCTGTAAAACGATTTGGTCGAATGCGAAATACTTTAGTAGTTACTGGGTGCTTTAGCGCAATGAGCCCGTAGACTTAAACCGTTTAGGAGCACTAAAAATCATTTTTCGCAAATTTTTCGCAAAATGACTTTTTTCAAACTGGGCCGGATCAGAGCGCAAAAACAATTAAACCGATCTTGATAAGTTTTTTTTTTTTTTTTAATTAAAGGCAATATAATTAATAATTTATTGTATATTCAGAACTTTCGACCATTTATATAAGAATAAACATATTCAGAAGCATACCAAAGTGCAACAAGTGGGAAATTGTATGCCAGACGTGGCAAATGAGGTGCGTTCGTACTATAACTCATTTTAAGATATCCAGATACTGGTGCAATAGCTGTTGCACCCTTATGCAAAAATGCACGAATACAAAATTGACTACGGTTCTATAGATTTAATTCAGTCATACGGAAATAACAGGACTTCCCCTGAAATAGGACGTTATCGCCATGGCAACCTAGAATCATGACCTACCATGGGATATCATTGAATTCATTAAGTAGGATAGGATTTAATAGAATGAAGAAAACTTTTATTACTATCATTATAAGTTTTGATTCGATTTTCATAAAATTTGAAATGACTCGACAAAATTCTGCAACGATTCTTTATATTAAATTTCAAATGATTCGGATGGGTCATTTTTGCGCTGTTATATGCGGTGAGACAGACAGACAGACGGACGGACGGACCAGACGATGACTATAGGCGCTACGTATTTATATAATTATACACGCACCTTTAAAAAAAGGTCCAGAAATAAACCATTTTATCATTTGGCTGCCACTTTGATGTTTTCAACTTTTTGACCTCAAAATGCTTGAAGCTCCAGAGTTATCTACTTTCATAATCCTTAATGAAAATTGATTGCGGACGACTCTGGTGGGTTTTCGGATCCCGACCGATTGGAAAAGCACGGCGCACATGTGTTACTTTTTATCTTCTTCAAATGATAATAAATAACACGCAAAAAAAAAAAAAATCATTTCTATTTCAGTATAAAAAACTAAAAAATACCCTTATTTCGGCATTCTATACGCAAATCTTTCCTTAAAAAAAACAAAATAAGAAAGTATTTTGTTGTAGCGATTCTATAAATGTTTAAAAACCTCTTTTAAAAACTGATGAAACATTTCATTTAAAATCACCTAAAATATTTTTTCAGCAATAATTCTAAATCCCCACCCATTCATCTAAACGCAAAAATTCTTTTCAACTTTAATTCTAATATTTTAGGAGGAAATAGCTGGTGGAATAATAAAAAAAAACAGAGTTAAATTCTGAAAAGATAACTTTAAAAAGAAAGAAAAGAGATAATAATAATAATAAAAAGGTCTCAGCTAACTTTTTAAATACCTTTGAAACAGAAATTTTAATTTGTAAAAATGCAGACTTGAAATCTGTTGAACGTATAAAACAGGAGAAAAAATGGCTCGTTTTAAGTTTTTGCAAGTTTTATTTCATTTTATTTTTATTTTATTTTTATTTTTTATGTAACTAAAAGAATTTTCTTTCGTTTGCTGAAGTTTGTTATGCGCCCGTCCCTATTCCTACAAAGCTATCTAAACGAAACAGACGGCGAAGATTTTGAAAATGGATAAAAAACGCAATTTTCCTCCTACTTTTTGTAATAAGGAAAATAAATTGTTTTTAAATGAATTCTTTATTTTATATTTGAAAACGTCTGAATGATGTTGCGTTATTTTAAAGCGAAATCTTGGGTTGAAAGATATTTAATGGAAATGCGAATAAGAGTAATGGTTTTTTTTATCAACATTCTTAAACAAGATGGATGAGTTTTGTCATTGTATTTTAATAACGTCCAGCTTCCAAAAGTGGTTGAAAATTTGAATTATGTTTAACACGTTTGCTATCGGCACCCAATTGAGGTAACACTTCGATTCTCTTATGTGAAGGCGACGATGTCACAGCTGGTATTTATTACTTACACTCTAATAATAAATGGCTGCACCAAACCATTCCAAAAACAAATTATTTGGGATATAAAACAATAAAACTGATGTAGGATGTTCTTTATGTGAAAACAATTTCATTTATCAGGTAAAAATGGAACCATTATAAGATCACTCCTGTGTCTGTCTGTCCGTCTGTCACAGCCATTTTACTCGTCAACTATGGAACGAGGAAAGTTCAAATTGGCTGAAGTAATAAAGACTATCTACCCACATATTTACACATAATTATTAACCATTCACCAATATAGTTAGCAAAAATGTAGAGGGACTTATTGAGTTACTTGGAAATAAAAAAATCCTAAAACATATAATGTGAACATTAAAAATGTCCACAATCTTACTTAAAAGACGACTAATGTAATGAAAAAAATGTTACAAGTTTAAAATATACATTTTATTTATATTTTAATATAAATAAAATAATAATTAGAGAAGTTTTAAATAAAATGTATATTTTAAACTTGTAACATCGTATTCATTACATTAGTCGCTTTTTAAGTAAAATTGTGGACCTTTTTAATGTTCACATTATATATTTTATGTTGAATCAAGGTAAAAATTGCGTTTCGTCTTGTGATATTATTTTTAAAAAATCTTTTTGTGTATCATGTGGGGTATCGTATGAAGGCTTTCTTAAAGCCGAACTAAAAATTACATTTTTTTTAATTTTAGGTATTATATTTTCAGAGACATCTTCGACAATGTAATGCAAAAATATGTTTCCACCTACTCCCTAATTTTATTTCATTTATTATTATTTTTTTTTAACTGAAAGAATCTTCTTTCGTTTGCTGAAGTTTGTTGCGCCTGTCCCTATTCCTACAAAGCTATCGTGACGAAACATCCGAGAAACATCTTGAAAATGAAAAAAAAAAAAAAAAAACAGCAATTTTCCTCCTACTTTTTGCAATAAGGAAAATAAATTGTTTTTAAATGAATTCTTGTTTTATATTTCAAAACGTCTGAATGATTTTACCTTATTTAAAAGCAAAATCTTGGGTTGAAAGATATTTAATGGAAATGGAAATATAAGTAATGACTTTTTTATCAACATTCTTAACTCATTTATGGCTAGCGTCCCATTTCTGGGACGCTTCGAATTTTAATAAATTTGTATACTTTTCTTCTTCTTTATAACATGAAAATTGTAAGAAATAACTATCTATAAATGTCTTTATCTGTTACCGAAAGATGACAGCATCAGATGGATATTTATTTGGTTTAACCCCTTGAAGGGCACCGGTATATTATATATACCACTTAATTTTAATTCCCAAATGACACATTGGCACCAGAATACAGGAATTAAAATTTTCTTTGTATAATGAACGCGAAGAAAAGCTCTTACTTACTTTCATATAAATTTGTTCATAAATACCGGTGTCAATCAATTATTTCAACATATTAGTAGCTGTAGCTAATTAGTAGCTGTAGCTAATGTAGTAACATATTAGTAGCAGTACTTTGCCCCTGAAAGGGTTAAATGAAGGCTTTTTTCGGAGTTTATAGATTTCTCATTTTTCAAAAGGGCGAAAAGTAAAAAGTAATTTTATTTGTGTTTTTTCTACAAAGGATCCAAATAAATAAGTCATAAACTTATCTTCTTTGAAATACGAATTTTTTTAAATTGTGAAATTGTATATTCAAGCCCATTTTTTATGCATTTTTGTAACGTACGAAATATAAGGCACTAGGTACGAATGGGTATATATTTTTGTTAGCCATTTAGGAGACAGTTATTTATGTAAAGTCCTTTTCAAGATGATTATGAAACAAATTGTTTTTAAGCCTCAAATACGATTTTCCTTAGTTCATTATAATAATACTTATAATGTATACTCTCTGTAAAGAAATAAATATATTTTTTTAGTAATTCATAAAAATACTAATTATAGTATATAAAATAAAATTTAAAAGCTTATTTTATATAAATTTAGAGAAAACATGTAATTATGCACATTATATTATTAAACATATCATGCATATTCCCATATTTAGTACTTTTACATTTTATCAAATAAATACTAAAAGTATTTTAAAGTAATTTTTTTAGTAGTTTTCCAGTTCATTTTGCAACATTTTAAAGCAATTTTACCAACAAATTTGAGAAAGCAAAAATTCAGGCACAATTGGTTAAATAAGATTGATGAGTTTTGTAGACACGTATTGTATTTTGATAACGTCCAGCTTCTGAAAACGTGTTAAAAATTTTAATTACGTTTAACAAGTTTGCTGGCACCCAACTGAGGTGACACTTCGATTCTCTTATCTGAAGGCGACGATGTCACAGTTGTTCTTTATTACTAACTCTAATAGTAATTGGTTGCACCAAACCATTCTGAAAACAAATTATTTGGGATATAAAACAATAAAACTGATGTAGGATGTTCTTTATGTGAAAACAATTTAATCTATTTTTATTAAACTCTTTTATTTATCTCAAAAGGGATATAAATGTTTAAAAACCTCTTTTAAAAACTGATGAAACATTTCATTTAAAATTATCTAAAATATTTTTTCAGCAAATAATTCTAAATCCCCACCCATTCATCTAAACGCAAAAATTCTTTTCAACTTTAATTCTAATATTTTAGAAGGAAATGGCTGGAGGAATAATAAAAAAAAAACAGAGTTAAATTCTGAAAAGACAGCTTTAAAAAGAAAGAAAAGAAATAATAATAATAATAAAAAAGTCTGAGCTAACTTTTTAAATACCTTTGAAACAGAAATTTTAATTTGTAAAAATGCAGACTTGAAATCTGTTGAACGTATAAAACAGGAGAAAAAATGGTTCGTTTTAAGTTTTTGCAAGTTTTATTTCATTTATTTATTTATTTATTTGTAACTGAAAGAATTTTCTTTCGTTTGCTGAAGTTTGTCATGCGCCCGTCCCTATTCCTACAAAGCTATCTAATCGAAACAGACGGCGAAGATTTTGAAAATGGATAAAAAACGCAATTTTCCTCCTACTTTTTGTAATAAGGAAAACAAAATTGTTTTTAAATGAATTCTTTATTTTATATTTGAAAACGTCTGAATGGTGTTGCGTTATTTCAAAGCCAAAACTTGGGTTGAAAGATATTTAATGGAAATGCAAATAAGAGTAATGGTTTTTTTATCAACATTCTTAAACAAGATGGATGAGTTTTGTCATTGTATTTTAATAACGTCTAGCTTCCAAAAGTGGTTGAAAATTTGAATTATGTTTAACACATTTGCTATCGGCACCCAATTGAGGTAACACTTCGATTCTCTTATGTGAAGGCGACGATGTCACAGCTGGTATTTATTACTTACACTCTAATAATAAATGGCTGCACCAAACCATTCCAAAAACAAATTATTTGGGATATAAAACAATCAAACTGATGTAGGATGTTCTTTATGTGAAAACAATTTCATTTATCAGGTAAAAATGGAACCATTAAAAGATCACTCCTGTGTCTATCTGTCCGTCTGTCACAGCCATTTTACTCGTCAACTATGGAACGAGGAAAGTTCAAATTGGCTGAAGTAATAAAGACTATTGACCCACATATTTACTGATTATTAACCATTCTCCAATATAGTTAGTAAAAATGTAGAGGGACTTATTAAGTTACTTGGAAATAAAAAAATCCTAAAACATATAATGTGAACATTAAAAATGTCCACAATCTTACTTAAAAGACGACTAATGTAATGAAAAAAATGTTACAAGTTTAAAATATACATTTTATTTATATTTTAATATAAATAAAATAATAATTAGAGAAGTTTTAAATAAAATTTAAACTTGTAACATCTTATTCATTACATTAGTCGCTTTTTAAGTAAGATTGTGGACCTTTTTAATGTTCACATTATATATTTTATGTTGAATCAAGGTAAAAATTGCGTTTCTTCTTGTGATATTATTTTTAAAAAATCTTTTTGTGTATCATGTGGGGTATCGTATGAAGGCTTTCTTAAAGCCGAACTAAAAATTACATTTTTTAAAATTTCAGGTATTATATTTTCAGAGACATCTTCGACAATGTAATGCAAAAATATGTTTCCACCTACTCCCTAATTTTATTTCATTTATTTTTATTTTTTTTTAACTGAAAGAATCTTCTTTCGTTTGCTGAAGTTTGTTGCGCCTGTCCCTATTCCTACAAAGCTATCGTGACGAAACATCCGACGAAGATCTTGAAAATGAAAAAAAAAAAAAAAAAAAAAAAAAAACAGCAATTTTCCTCCTACTTTTTGCAATAAGGAAAATAAATTGTTTTTAAATGAATTATTGTTTTATATTTCAAAACGTCTGAATGATTTTACCTTATTTAAAAGCAAAATCTTGGGTTGAAAGATATTTAATGGAAATGGGAATATAAGTAATGACTTTTTTATCAACATTCTTAACTCATTTATGGCTAGCGTCCCATTTCTGGGACGCTTCGAATTTTAATAAATTTGTATAATTTTCTTCTTTTTTATAACATGCAAATTGTAAGAAATAACTATCTATAAATGTCCTTTTCTGTTACCGAAAGATGACAGCATCAGATGGATATATATTTGGTTTAAATGAAGACTTTTTTCAGAGTTTATAGATTTTTGAAGTGAAAACTTCTTTAGGCGCGTTGAACTTTTTTTTAGATGGAGAAAAACCACTGCTTTGGAGACACTGTTATGCAACCGACATGCTAGCATTTTGGCACATAGACACTAGCGCGCCAAGCGGTGAATGACAGGAACTTTTCCCTCTTCAGCTCAATCCGCAAAAGAAGAAGGAAGCTAAAACTCACTTTTTCTCCCGGTGTTACAGGAACACACACAAAATTTACATTTTCGTTGCAGTACGCTGTTGTGTGTATTGTTAAAGACAAATACTTGATACTTTCATTATTGAAGTGAAAGCTTCTTTGGGTGCGTTTGGCATTTTTTGAGATGGGAAAAACCATTGAACTCGTGATACTGTTATTGTAACCGACACCTCTGGATATAAGTATGTACATGTATTGTGCATAGTTCGGTATGAGGAGGGCGGGCAATTAATTGTTATTGATTGCTTAATCAATAACAACAATTTACAGGCAAGCGCACCGCATGCTTGCCTGTTCGCTATTGGTTCCCGAAATACACGTACAAGAGTTAGAAAAAGGAAATCTC
The DNA here is from genome assembly GCA_963932465.1 of Maratus speciosus. Taxonomy (NCBI): domain Eukaryota; kingdom Metazoa; phylum Arthropoda; class Arachnida; order Araneae; family Salticidae; genus Maratus; species Maratus speciosus. The sequence continues at coordinate 16,784,071 of OZ010793.1, read as the reverse complement.
ATCAAAAACATCTCATGTAAAAATTAGCCAAGTCTCGAGACTCTTGCTAAAAATAAAACTACCTTGCTCTAGCAAAATAAAATTATCTTTATTCAACAGTTGTTATTTATGTCAATAGATGGCGGCAAAAGTGAACTATTCGATCAAATATCGGGTAAGTTTAGCAGAAAACTCTCTTGTTTTTAAAATTCGTGTTATTTTTGCATTATGGTGTATGTCTATGGTATATGTTATTGTATAATAATGAATAAAAAAACACTACATTTAAAAGTATTTCCTGCACAATAAAACATTTCCTGACGATTAAAAAAACACACACGTAATTGTTGAAGTTTTCACTTCTATTGGCACTCCCGGAGTGCCACTGTTTGTTCATTTTTCTAAAGGGCGAAAAGTAAAAAGTAAGTTTATTTGTGTTTTTTCTACAAAGAATCCAAATAAATAAGTCATAAACTTATCTTCTTTGAAATACGATTTTTTTAAATTGTGAAATTATATATTCAAGCCCATTTTTTTATGCAATTTTGTAACGTACGAAATATAGGGCACTAGGTACGAATGGGTATATATTTTTGTTAGCCATTTAGGGGACAGTTATTTATGTAAAGTCCTTTTCAAGATGATTATCAAACAAATTGTTTTTAAGCCTCAAATACGATTTTTCATAGTTCATTATAATAATACTTATAATGTATACTCTCTGTAAAGAAATAAATATTTTTTTTAGTAATTCATAAAAATACTAATTATAGTACTCGTATATAAAATAAAATTTAAAAGCTTATTTTATATAAATTTAGACAGCACATGCAATTATGCACATTTATTACACATATCATGCATATTCCCATATTTAGTACGTTTACATTTTATCAAATAAATACTAAAAGTATTTTAACGTAATTTTTTTAGTAGTTTTCCAGTTCATTATGCAACATTTTAAAGCAATTTTACCAACAAATTTGAGAAAGCAAAAATTCAGGCACAAATGGGTTAAATAAGATTGATAAGTTTTGTAGACACGTATTGTATTTTGATAACGCCCAGCTTCTGAAAACGTGTTAAAAATTTGAATTACATTTAACAAGTTTGCTGGCACCCAATTCAGGTGACACTTCGATTCTCTTATCTGAAGGCGACGATGTCACAGTTGTTCTTTATTACTAACTCTAATAGTAACTGGTTGCACCAAACCATTCCGAAAACAAATTATTTGGGATATAAAACAATAAAACTGATGTAGGATGCTCTTTATGTGAAAACAATTTAATCTATTTTTATTAAACTCTTTTATTTATCTCTAAAGGGGTATAAATGTTTAAAAATCTCTTTTAAAAACTGATGAAATCTTTCATTTAAAATTGCCTAAAATATTTTTTCAGCAAATAATTCTAAATCCCCACCCTTTTCATATAAACGCATATATTCTTTTCAACTTTAATTCTAATATTTTTCGAGGAAATAGCTAGGGAGATTTAAAAAAAAAAAAAAAGACAGAGTTAAATTCTGAAAAGATAGCTTTAAAAAAGGGAAAAGAAATAATAATAATATAAAAAAAAAGGTCTGATCTAACTTTTTAAATACCTTTGAAACAGAAATTTTAATTTGTAAAAATGTACACTTGAAATCTGTTGAACGTATAAAAAGAGGAAAAAAATGGATGGTTGTCAGTTTTTGAAATTCTTATTTCACTTGTTTATTTCTTTTTTTTTGTAACTGAAAGAATTTTCTTTCGTTTGCTGAAGTTTGTTGAGCCTGTCCCTATTCCTCAAAGTTATCTAAACGAAACAGCCGACGAGGATTTTGAAAATGGATAAAAAACGCAATTTTCCTCCTACTTTTTGTAATAAGGAAAATAAATTGTTTTTAAATGAATTCTTTATTTTATATTTGAAGACGTCTGAATGATGTTGCGTTATTTAAAAGCGAAATCTTGGGTTAAAAGATATTTAATGAAAATGCGAATAAAAACGTCCAGCTTCTAAAAACGTGTTGAAAATTTGAATAACGTTTAACATGTTTGCTATCGGTAACCAATTTAGGTGACACTTCGATTGTATTATCTGAATGCTACGATGTCACAGTTGTTCTCTATTACTTACTGTAATAGTAACTGGTTGGACCAAACCTTTCTGAAAATAAATTATTTCGGATATAAAACAATAAAACTGATGTAGGATGTTCTTTATGTGAAAACAATTTAATCTTTTTTTATTAAACTCTTTTATTTATCACGAAAGGGATATAAATGTTTAAAAACCTCTTATAAAAACTGATGAAACATTTCATTTAAAATTATCTAAAATATTTTTTCAGCAAATAATTCTAAATCCCCACCCATTCATCTACACGCATAAATTCTTTTCAACTTTAATTCTAATATTTTTCGAGAAAATAGCTAGAGGAATTTTAAAAAAAAAAAAAAAAAAAAAAAAAAAAAGACAGAGTTAAGTTCTGAAAAGACAGCTTAAAAAAAAAAAGAAATAATAATAATATAAAAAAAGTCTGAGCTAACTTTTTAATTGCCTTTGAAACAGAAATTGTTATTTGTAAAACTGTAGACTTTAAATCTGTTGAACGTATAAAAGAGAAAAATGGCTCGTTTTAAGTTTTTGTAAGATTTATTTCATTTATTATTATTATTATTATTTTTTTTTTTTTTTTTTTTTTTTTTTTTTAACTGAAAGAATTTTCTTTCGTTTGCTGAAGTTTGTTGTGCTCCGTCCCTATTCCTACAAAGCTATCTAAACGAAACAGACGGCGAAGATTTTAATAATTGAAAAAAAGCGCAAAATCCTCCTACTTTTTTTAGTAAGGAAAATAAATTGTTTTTAAATGAATTCTTGTTTTAACGTTTCAATGATGTTGCGTTATTTCAAAGCGAAATCTTGGGTTGAAGGATATTTAATGGAAATGTGGATAAAATGTAATGACTTTTTTATCAACGTTCTTAAACAAGATGGATGAGTTTTGTGAACACATACTGTATTTTAATAACGTCCAGCTTCTGAAAACGTGTTGAAAATTTGAATTATGTTTAACACGTTTCCTATCGGCAGGTGACACTAGTGGGTGACACTTCGATTCTCTTATCTCAAGGCGACGATGTGACAGGTGTTCTTTATAACTTACTCTAATAACAATTTGTTGCACCAAATCGTTCCAAAAACAATTTGTTTGGGATATAAAACTATAAAACTGATGTGGGATGTTCTTTATGTGAAAACACTTTTAATTTATTTTTAATAAACCGTAATTTATCTCAAAATGTGTTTAGTATATGCAAAAAGGTATTTTGTAATCTATTTTTAACCCATTTCCTGAAATGCTAGAATTATAAAAAGTAGGAAATTATACGTCAAATGCGACAAATGAGGTGCGTTCGTACTAAAACTAGTTTCATAAATATTCAGATTTTGGTGCAATAGTTGTTGCGCTCTTATGCAAAAATGCATGAATGCAAAATTTATTACGATTCTATATGTTAATTTCACTAATACGAAAATAATAGGACTCCCTCTTAACCCTTAAATGCCGGGTGTTGCTTTTCGGCAACATACCCAATTTAGGCTCTAGAATACTATTAGAATAATATTGAAGCTATAATGCCTAATGTTGCCCATAAAATACATTCTGAAGATGTTATTAAATCGATTTTCAACATGTAGATGGCAACACTTGTGCTGTTTAAGAATAAAGATAGATTTATTTTTTCAATTGTTGCTACTTGTCCCTTTTGTTTTGTTTGGAAGCTTGCGAAATACCCTATTTTGTTCTGCAGTGAGCAAGTGAAATTTATTTCTTATTATAGTTCCTAAAATTCTTGTGTGTTTAATGTTATAGAATTTTATCAAGGAAAATTATTTTTTTCAATTAAAGACCAATATTGCCGATTAATAACAAACTGTTTTTTAGCCGTAAACCATACTTAAAACAAAATACGATTTTTTTAAGTATTTTTCCCAAGATTTATTTAAAAAATGAAAGCCGAAAAACATTATTACAATGATTTTTAAAAAATCAGGCATTTAATGGTTAAATAGGACGTCATCACTATAGCAACCTAGAATCATGACCTATCGTGGGATATCGTTGGATCCATGACCTAGGATAGGATTTAACAGAATGAAGAAAACTTTTATTAATATCTTTTGGAGTTTGGATTCGATTTTTATAAAATTTGAAAGGACTCTGCATAATTCTGCAACGATTCTATATATTAAATTTCAAACAATTCGGTTGGATCGTTTGTGCGCTGTTATATGCGGTCAGACAGACAGACGGACGGACGGACCAGATGACGACTACAGGTGCTACGTATTCATATAATTATTTACGCATAAAAAAACAAAACTCCAGAAATAGACCGTTTTTCCAATGGTTCCCACTTTGTTGTCTTCAATTTTTTGAACACAAAATGCTTGAAGCTCCAGACAATATTATCTACTTTCTTAACCCTTTAAGACCCAACCCGCACGATAGTGCCGGTTAGACATTCATTTAAATTGTTGCTTCTGAGTCGTATGTAATAAAAACTCGAATAGAACAATAGTTCTGGTTTGCTTATAGAGAGAAGTATAATTTTTTATCAACAGGTAGCGGTTGCCATCCATGTTTTACTTTCTACAGGAACGACTAGCTTTGTTTAAAAATACATCGGGTCTTAAAGGGTTAATCCTTAACGGAAATTGATTGCTGACGACTCTGGCGGTTTATCGGACCCCATCCGATTGGAAGTGCACGGCGCCCATGCTAGGACTTCCACTCACGCAACTCGAGCAAAATTATCAATTTTAAGCACAAAAACTAGCTATTTACAATATTCGTAACACTACATATATAATTTTATATTTAATAATTCTTATAATTATGAAACTTTATAAGCTCTAATGATTATGTGCTTGGAGATAAGAAAATAAAATTGTCAGGAGTTGGGGGAAAGGGCATTTTTACCTAGCAGAATCTAAAAATTGAATGCATAGAAAATAAGGGATCGCGAAGCAATCCAGAATGGAAACGCGAAACAATTACGTCTGGGGCTGTCTAGAAAATAGGGATTGCTGCGCGATACCGAATGGAATCGCGAAACGCGTACGCGGCGGGTTGGTATGCGTAGCAAAACTAAGGGCGCGAAGCCTCCCCTAGTTTTTTTAAAAAAATTTTAAATGTTGTTTAAATGATAATAAATAACATGCAAAAAACTAGAACTAAAATCTTCATTCTTATGACAGAAAAAAGCTAAAAATTACGCTCTTTTCGCCCTTCTATACACAAATCTCCTCTTAAAAAACAAAATAAGAAAGTATTTTGTTTTAGCGACTCTATAAATGTTTAAAAACATATTTTAAAAACTGATGAAACATTTCATTTAAAATTACCTAAAATATTTTTTCAGGAAATAATTCTAAATCCCCACCCATTAACCTAAACGCATAAATTCTTTCCAACTTCAATTCTAATATTTTTCAAGGAAATAGCTGGAGGTTAAAAAAAAAAAAAAAACAGAGTTAAATTCTGAAAAGTTAGCTTAAAAAAAAAAGAAAAGATATAATAATAATAATAATAAATGTCTGAGCTAACTTTTTAAATACCTCTCAAACAGGAATTTTAATTTGTAAAAATATAAACTTGAAATCTGTTCAACGTATAAAAGAGAAAAAGTGGCTCGTTTTAAGTTTTATTTCATTTATTATTATTATTATTATTTTTTTTTTTTTTTTTTTGTAAGTGAAAGAATATTTTTTTTTTTCGTTTGCTAATGCTTGTTGCGCTCCGTCCCTATTCCTACAAAGCTATCTAAACGAAACAGACGACGAAGATTTTGAAAATGAAAAAAAAAAGGCAATTTTCCTCCTACTTTTTGTAATAAGGAAAATAAATTGTTTTTAAATGAATTCTTGTTTTATATTTGAAAACGTGTGAATGATGTTGCGTTATTCAAAAGTTCGAAATCTTGGATTGGAAGATATTTAATGGAAATGTGGATAAATGTAATGGCTTTTTTATCAACATTCTTAAACAAGATTGATGAATTTTGCCCACACGTATTGCATTTTGATAACGTCCAGCTTCTAAAAACATGTTGGAAATTTGAATTACATTTAACACGTTCGCTATCGGCACCCAATTGAGGTGACACTTCGATTGTATTATCTGAAGGCGACGATGTCACAGGTGTTTTTTATTACTTACTGATTGTACCAAGCCATTTCAAAAATAAATTATTTGGGATATAAAACAATAAAACTGATGTAGTATGTTCTTTACGTGAAAACAATTTCATTATAAAAACATGTATAATAATGATTTATAAACAGATTATGTTAAATAATTCTATAAAAAGTGATAAAATATCTTAATTCAGATTGACGATCGTTTCGTCGCACAAGCAGCGACATTTTCAATATCATTCCCGATAGGAAATATTTTCACATAATTTAAAAAACAATAAACATAGTAAACAATGAGACATGATGCATAATGAAAAATATAACATAAAATTAAATTTAAATTAAATTAGCTAATTAATGAAATTAGCAAATATAACAGAGGAACCACAGCTTTGGCAGATTATGCAGCGATGAACCTTTAGAGATTAATTTTAAAATTAGCAAGTTAATTTATACATCAAGATTTTATTTACCATCCATAATCTGAGAATCAATAGAGATATATTTACGCAACAAGAATATTTGCAATGATTCAGTGTCCCTTGATTTACCTAAAATTTGGAAAGAAATGCTATGCAATTTTAGTAACAATAGTAAAAATTAATCCACGCTCGCATATAGCCAAGATAATTTTTTTTAAATGTTTTTAATGTTTTTCATTATGCATGTTGTCTCGTGACATTGTTTACCATGCTATTGTTTTTTTAATTATATGAAAATTAATCCACGCTCGCAAATAGCACCACGCTGAAAATATTTTCTATCGTGAAGGATTTTGAAAAGGCCATCGTTTGTGCGGCGAAACGATCATCAATCTTAATAAAGATATTTATCACTTTTTATAGCATTATTTAACTTAAACAATTTCATTAATTTTTATTAAGCTATTTTATTTAACCCAACCTAGATTTATTATTTAAAGAGAGAATTTTCTAATCGATTTATAACCCACTCTCTGAAATGCTAGAAATAAAAAAATTGAACCACGGGTATGTTTACGATGACAATAGAAGAATCTAATATTTTTATAACTTAATTATAAATTAATACATTAATTGTAAGGTATTTTTCCGTTAGCCCGCTACAGGCGATCCTTTGTCAAATTTTCCTTGTAACTCGTACAATCATATACTAGTTGAAACAACGATGTATTAAATTATGCGCCAATAAACGTCCCCCAAAATAGGCCAAATGGCTATTAAACTGCAACCTTGAAACATTTTACAAGCTAAAAAGTAGAAAATAAACTATAAATAAAAAGTTTGTAATATATATATATATATATAACGATATTACGTTATATGGTCCTTCGAATGTATGGTTAGCTTCGATGTCATAGTAGATGAATAATCAATCTGGAAGCCGTACATTAGATTAAGCTGAAGTAGAATGTTTCGTAGTAAATCAACATGGATATTGGAATGTAGTTGCAGTCATCGAGTGGTAGGCCAGGTAACACATTTATCCAGTGTAGGTTTCTCCGGAATAATTGAGACAATGCGTCATTTAACTCAGGGTTTTATTTAAAGAGCTTTCGGCGGTGCAGTTTCCATCAACTCAATTTAAATCAAGCCACCGCTACGTAGTATTTAATCATGTGTAAGCAATTATAGATAATAGAAGATATCAGACGGCGACCAGGGGAAGTTATTAAAGTAGAAATACGACAAATTCTCCTGAAACACATCGAGTATCGACTTTTTGTTCCTCCAATGTAAGGATACAAATATGACGTAGATCGCGCTCTCAACCAATGAATAATTAAGAATGGCACGTCATATAAAGAGTGCGGACAGAGCAAGTGGATGAATTTGAAGGGAAAAAGGATAACCTCAGAAATGCGCGGGAAAGTAAAAATGGAAGCTAAAAGAATATTCTCGAAAGAAAAAAGCGCGGAAATGGAACATTTAACTTAAGAATACTAAAAGCGTAATATTTAAGCGATTTAGACAAGTGAGACATTAAATTAAAGGGAATTAAACAGAGTTAACGATAGAGATTATTTAAGGATAAGGATTTAGTGAATATAAAGTAGTAATTTAGAATAAGATAAGGAAATAGCGGAATTAGATCTAATAATTCAACATATATATATATATATATATACTTTTATCAATTAAAAGTTTCATATTAATTAATTTACGATTATACTCTGAGAATAGAAATCCGAAAAAGATAGTTTAAATAATGTTTCATTTTCTTCTTTCTCGTTGCCCTATCTTAAAAAAGAAACAGAGCAAATATTATACATTTTTTAAAATTAAATTAACTTTTAACTTTATTTTTTTATTAAATAATCGCAATCAATTTTGTTATTCGTTCCTTTTTGCATCAGAGTGCAACAGCTATTGCACTGAGATCTGAATATCTGTAAATCGAGTTGTAGTACACACTTGCCACGTTTGACGTACAATTTCCGAGATGTTAATAGACTAAATTAAACTGTAGGAGATTTTTAAATATATTTATGCATTTCTGATTTTTCTTGCTTGAAATAATCCTATTGCACAGAGAAAATATATATAGTATTTTTTGTTGAGTGATGAGAGGGTCTTGATTTTTCTTCATTTGTTTTTCCAGTATTCGTGCCTGCGAGTCCAAAACCGAACCTGCAAAACAGACGTCGACTGTTACTGCAACGGCGGTTCTGTTCTTTTCTGCGGAGGAAGCCGGTGTCGGCTCCTACACAAGGCCGCGAAAAGTAAGTCCTGTTTCACCATCTTTTGTCTTAAATTGTATCTTTCTGTTTTTAGATCTTTGGTATTTTGAGAATAATATAGATGAAGAAAAATTGCTTTAATTTTCATTGATCTATATAATGTCTGTTTTAGACAAGATGTAGGGGTACCACAACACACAGGTGAGCTTCTTGCCATGAAATCCTTGGTTGGGAAGACACCTTCGTAAGGGCAGATATTGTCGTCCCAATTGTAACGTCTGAAATGGGTTGAAGCACAGTAATGTTCCTAATCTTCTAGGCAAACGACCTAGAAAAGATCTTCCACGGGGACTGTAATTCGTGTCTGACCCGTAATAAATCTTCTTGCTACTGAATTTTTGAATTCAAACTGATCCCAGAGTCTTTGGGCTACAATTTGCTCGAGGCATTACGTTTTTTAACTGCATCACTTTGTAATAACTTTGTTTGTTCCCTCCGCACTCTTAGCGAATCAAATAAACGATATCCCGTAGACATCTTTAAACCAAAAATTGAAGATCTAACAAATGTTAGTAAAAATTATGCACAAATTACGAAAAGGGGATATTTCCATTTAAAACAGTCGATTTTTTAATATATATATATTTTTAAATTGGGAAGTATTATTTTTTGAAATAATTTAATTAATGTTACCTTTCATGTAAGTCCTTTTAGTTGTGTTTATGTTCTTTCAATGGTAAGAGTTAAGGCAGAATGTATCTTAAGGCCAGTGTATATACATAAAATGGCGGTTAAATAGGAAAAACAAGACATCAAGTTAGAAAACATTATAAAAAAATTAAGTTTTAGTAACTTTCAAGTGAAATGAAATAATTAGATAGTTCTTAAACATTACAAGACGGCATAATTCTAGCTTACTCAGTTGTACTGCATGTATTTTTATCTTCTGAAGACAAAACATTCGTTTCTTGAAAGTATTAGGCTGTTACACGTGAAATGTCGAATTTCGGAATAAGGTAATTTTCAAATTTATGAACATCGCCAGATGGCACAAGTGGTTTTGATCGTGACGGTTAACTGTCCCTACATGTGAGAAAGGAATCACTAGAGTTGCGAACTGGTAGTATTAGTGTACAAACACAACATGGGCGTAAGCCACATACGGATACTTTTTCTTAATGAATTCAAACTGAAACGCAACGTAGAAGAAGGAATATCAACAAAGCATTCGGAGATAACACAGTAAGAAAACGAACCGTACAGTGATGATTTCAATAATTCCAATCCGGCGTTATAAATCTGGAAGATGAACCACGTAATCAAAAGTCATCAGGCAAAAAAAAGACAGTGAACTGCTAACACCAGTCGAGTCAGGCACTCATCAGACTGTAAGGGACATGGTAGAGGAATTAACTGCACGTCCGTCAATGTCCCGAACTTGGTAAATTAAAAAAGCTGAATTCCAACTGAAAGTTTGCACATCTCTGCTGAGAAACGCTCCATGTTTGAAGGGCATGCGATGAAAAGAGGATTTTTTACAATAATCATTTTCAATCTTCGCAATGGCTGGATACCAATGAGCCCCGAAACACATCCCGAAAATAATTCTTCTCCCGAAAAAAATAATGTTAACGGCTGTTTGTGTATCTACACATCGTTTTAGAAAAGTTGTGAAACTATTAATGCAGAGAAATACTGTACCCAGCTGGATACAATGCATCAAAAACAACTATCCAAAAATGACACTGATTGCACTTCAAGACTCTTCCCTCTCCCGCCGTACTACCCAAACTTTACACGAATCGACTATCAAGTTTTTCGGAATTTGGAGCATTTTTTGACATTGAAATAATTCACCAATTAAAAAGGCCACCAAAAACCCCTTTTAGGAGTTTTGCCGATTCAGAGCAGCGGACTTCTATGTAACTGGAATAAATAATTTGATATCACGATGGGAGAGATGTATTACATCTAAAGATACTTATTTTCATTAGTAAAAGAATTTTTAAATTATTATTGTTTGAAGTTTATCTATTAAGTCCAACATTACATCTGTAACAACCTAATATACATTTAATTTTTTTCTGTCCCTTTATGGTGATTTTTAAAATATTTGCATTTTAAAACTTCGTGTATCACACCGGTATACTTTACTATACGGGGTTTTTTTCCTTTTTTTTGTACGATACTGGCACAAGAGAAATAAAAGATATTGATAAAAGAAGATTTAATTATATAATGTACCTGGCCCCATTATGGCCCACCTAAGATTTGATAGATTTTTTTCACCATACTAATATTATTTTTTCCGGAAACTATTTATGCTGTTGCTTAGAGGGATTAATGTGGTAAATAAAATAAAAGATTTTACACTTGTAATTATACTATTAAAAATAATATAAGCGCTGAAATGTAAAAAGTGTCATATGGGATACATTGTGAACAGCCCGTTCTCAATATGGCCCACTTTGTAAATTTTTAGAAAATTGCAAAATGAAATTAAAAAATTGCAAAAAATTTCAAATTATTGTATGTTGTATAATATAAGGTGTGTCCCACCGAAATAAAGGCAACGTGATTGTATGCTGTAATTGGACACGAAAAAATCCCAATAAGAACGAAACAAATATATTAAGAAAGTATATATACAAATACATATTTACAAGGAGTAACTCACTCCCTGCCTTACCTGGGCAGGAAAAAAACGAATTTGTAAAAAAAAGACGGGGGGGGGGGAAGTGTCCCGCCGAAATAAAGCCACTACTGTTACTAGACAATATATCCGGCATGGTTATATATGATGTGGAATATACGATATGGTATACCATTTACCAATCCTTGGAAGGCAGTAGCATCAATATTCTCCCACACTTAAATGATGACGACCTTCAATTTTGCCACAGACTGAAACTGTCCGCTATTGGTATATACAGCCCTACTGAGGATACCTCACACATTTTTTTGGGGATTGAGATCAGGGGAAAAGGACAGGCCATTCTATGACATGCACCCGATTATCCAAAAACCATTCCCAGGAGGATTTTTGCACAAGAATGGATGTCTTGTCCTGCTGGAAAATCCAACTTAGCTCACAAATTCTCTTTGCAAATGGCAGTAAATGGCTTTCTAGCATTTCTTGGTAATTGGTAGCCTTCATGCGGCCTGAGAGAAAAGATAGGTTATGTTTACCTCCATAGCCAAAGCCTCCCCACACCATTAATAAGCCTCCACCTTGCTGTCGTTTGGAGAAAATTTCCTGTTCTTTCCTGATGTCATACGAATAGAAAGAAAGGCCCTCTGACCCATACAAATTAATTTTTTTCTCATCTGAGACTATAACACGATGCCATTGATCCTTCCAGGTTCGATGATATTTGGCCTAATCGACTCTCCGGTGCATGTGGATAACTTTCAACATGGGCGGCAGTTTCCTTTTCTTGTGTCGCAAGATGCCGATACATTTTTCAATTCGTTTCAGGGTTGATTTTGTCACAGGGATGTTATCCTCTTTTGCCAACTGTTTTAGGGAAATACCACCTCATGAAAGACGACGCAAAACTTCTCTTTCCTGCCTGGAAGTCCTTTTTCTGCATGTATACCTCCTTTTTTATACCCATACGTATTGCCCTTATTTACAAAATTGTTTGTTACGGTTTTAGATCCTCTAATTTGCTTAGATATTGGTCTATGTGAAATACCTTTTTCCTTAAAAGCTGTTATTTGTCCTTTCTCGAACTTTGATAAGTGGGTTTTCTTTCCCATTGTAATACTGCAGGAGAAATAGAAAATACAGCCTTCTAAAGTCTGCACAAAGTTCGACTGGTTCAGAACAAGTATGTGACAACTTCCTGACATCATAAACATGTTGAACTGCAGCAGCTCGAATGTCGGTAGTTATCAATAAATACTAATATTGGCAGTGGCTTTATTTCGGCAGGACACTTTTTCCCCTCTTTTTTTACACATTCATCTTTTTCTCTGCGCAGTTGGAGCAGGGAATGAGTTACTCCTTGTAAATATGTATTTATATATGGACTTTCTTAATATATTTGTTTCGTTCTTATTTGTTTGTTTCGTGTCCAGTTACGGCACAGAATTAGGGTGGATTTATTTCGTTGGGACACACCTTATATATATATATATATATATATATATATATATATATTTACATGTACATATTATATATATATAATATCTGCAATTTTTTAAAGCCAGGAAAATCACAAAAAATCACACACACGCACAAAAAAAATAAATAATAAATAAAAAGAATATTTATTTTTACTAAGAAATGTATAAATTGAAGAACAGAAGTGAAACAAAATTATATTCGTATATATATATAAGTATACGCTTGAAGTCACTACAAACATATGCACACCCTGTCCATAATGGGAATCCTCGCCATTTTTTTATTTTGTTCCCAAAAAACGGATATACTAAACAGTAATGATAAAACTATTGATAGTATCTTAAAGTAGACTAACGGTGTTATTGTATTCATTTTTACTATGTATTAAATGCTAACAAATATTAATAATACAAAATATTCCTTACGTTTAAGAAATAATAACACGATTTCTTTTGGCCCAAAATTTCACTTCCCCTGACAGTAGTGTCACCCACGTGATACGACTTCGCCTCAATTGTTTTTTGTTGTTGTTGTTGTTGTTGTTGTTGTTTTTCACTTTTTATCGTTCTGAGGATCGAATGTATACTGTCATCTATTGAATTAAAAAGAAAGTAAATAAAATATACGATGCGGGCCATATTGGGCCCAGGTACCTTACTTCAAGTCTTTAGCCCTAACAATTCCAGATTAATCGTAATTTGGAAAATTTTTAAAACATTTTCCGCGCATTTCGATTTTTAATTTCTATTCTTTTTTTTTATAGAAACCATTCTTTGGAAACATTTGCATCTTAATAGTAGCTACCATGCAAATTTTCAATTTTTTATCCCAACAGTGTCACAGAATTCGCAATTTTAGAAGTTTTTTGTTCCTGCCCCTTTTTACGTTTCGATTTTTTTAGAAACTTCTATTACGAGTATTTGCGCCTTACAAGTAACAGCCATGTGAAATTTCAAGCTTCTAGCACCAACAGTTGTAAATAAATCGTAACTGAGAAGATTTTTAGAACGTTATCCACTTATTTCGCCCTTTTGCATTTCGAACTTTTTAGAAATCGTTCAAAGCGAGTATCATATCTTGAAAGTAACCACCAACTTTCAAATTGCTAGTTCCGACGCTATTACGGAAACCGCAATTCTAAGACGTTTTTTGTTTCTGCACTCTTTTATGTTTCGGATTTTTTAGAAACTTCTGTTACGAGTATTTACGTCTTAAAAGTAAGAGTTATGTCACATTTCAAACTTCTATCCCTAACAGTTCTAAATAAATCGTAATTTAGAACCTCTTTTAGGATGTTATCCATTCATTTTACCCTTTTACATTTCAAAATTTTTAGAAATCGTTCATACAGTGTAAAAAATTTATGTCACGTTACGAGTAATTTAACTTTTAAAATGGTGTAATTTAAATTGATATAACTGGTGTAATATTACACAGTAGTATACGCAATACCAGTTACATTGGTTATAGCTGGTGTTATGTTACACTAATGTGTAATATTACACCAGTTATATCTGTTTAAATCACGCTGCTGTTAAATTACTCCATGAAATTGGAGGCAGCATGATGCTTCCAATTTTTTGGAGTAACGTTACATGATTTTTTTCAGTTTAACAAGCATTATTGTCCTAAAAGTAACCACCATGCCAACTTTCAAATTTCTAATTTGTACACTATCACAGAAATCGGAGTTTTAAAACATTTTTGGCTCTAGCATTCTCTTGGGGGTTGTTTACCAACATAAAATACAACCTATTTGTTGAAGTAGAGAAGTTCACCAACATTTTGCCACCATTATTTTTGAAATCGGCTCGGTAGTTCCAGAGATTACTCCCTACAAAACACACAAACTTCACTTCTTTATAATATTAGTATAGATATAGATGTAAAAAAAAAAAAAAAAAAAAAAAAAAAAAAAAGTTGCAGTGAACGTAAATATTATATAACACGAAATAAATATAATAAATAAAGTAAAGAAACGTATAATATTTTTCTTTTTATGCGAATTTTTTGTATTCACCATTGAAAGGGTTCCCTTTGATATTTTTATCGATACTGAGCCTTTGATGCTTAATTTAATAAAAATTTATCTTTTTTATAAGTCAGCGACCTGATTTAAGTTTTTTAAAGCAATTAAGTAGGTGGCACAAAAATCAAGCATTTTTTTTTTTTCAATACTGTCTCGTCATCTGGCGCTTTTCTTTTATACGTCAGTATGATTATATAAGGAGAAGAAACCCCTTGAGTGTGATGATGCCGCTGATTCAAGTCTGTGTCAAGGAATACTCATCAATGCTGAACTTTATAGAGATACGCTATTGATGAAAGGTTTCAGCACGCTATATTTTCAGACAACTTTCGAGTATTTATGACCCGAGAATTTGTAACAGGATCTTGTTCAAATAACTATTGAATTATATTGGGTTTGCAAAAGTACGTGCCCCTATTTCATAGATGGCAGAAACTTGCAATTTTGAATGGGATGACGTTTCCTTTATAACCCTACTATCTAAATTATCCGGCGTTGCCCAGAATTTTAAGAATGCTTTGAAAAAACAATTTAATTTTAAAGTTTAACATACAACATAAAAAAAAAACAGTCGAAGTGTTGTACACATGAATTCCTATGACTACCAGAAACCTTGGTATGAAATTTTACAACAGTGGGAATGGCAAAATATATTACAAATATATTTATGGCTTGCCAAATTTTAAATAAAAGTTTAAAATATAAAATCAATATCTTCATATCTTTATATCTTATTAGATATTATAAATATAGATATTATAGATATTATAAATAAAGATAATATAGATATTATAAATAAAATATCTTTAAAATAAATAGACGAATTCTAAATAAACTATTTTTTTTTTCAAACTGTTTTTATTGTATACGTGTAATGCATTGTTAAACGTTTTCCAGTAAATAAAAAGTGAAAATAGGATTTTATTTAGTTCCTTAAAGTATTTTTTCAGTCGATGTATTTGACAGGTTTTTAGATAAAAGATTATGTAAAAGAATATCCAGTTATTAATATTATATTAACAATAGTTCATCACTGGAGTCTGGGTTTGAAATCTGTTTATATATTGATATTTATCTACACTTACCTTGAAATTGATCAAAAGATCGATTCTACTTTTTTAATATTGAAAGAAAGCCTGTTTAATTGTGAATGTTTTGACACCTTATTTTTACCCATACGGTAATTATACCGGGATATATTGTAAAAAGTTTTAATGCACTCACCGCAATTACCCACACAAATTAAAACTTTAAATGGCCTTTTCTTCATGTTCATATATTCTTCACTTACCTGTTTTAAAAATGCTAAGGCTTTTTATATATTTGAGATAGAAATTTAAAATTTTTTGTACATGTTCTTTATTATATATGTGATAAATCTGTGCATGTAATGAGCCTTCAGGTTTTTTGTTATTTAAAAAAAATATATATAAACATGTGTTAGACTTCATCGTTTTATACTATATATATATCAGTAAAAGCATTATATTAAATGCAATATTATATGTACCTAAAAATCCATGCACAGTCTTGTGTAATACACAGTTGAAAATCTTTAAAAAAAAAATTGGGCAAAAATATCAATTTTTAAAAAAGTAGTAACAATTTTTAAAAATTCAATTTTTTTTAATTTTTTTAATTTTAATTAAATATGCAGTTAAATTTTTTTTTTCAAAATGCACTTTTAGTTGAAGATTGGAATGCAGCGAGTTCGCTATTTGAACCATATTTTATCAAGTATACAAAACTATTGAAAAGGTAAACTGTGCCCTTAACATTTCTAAAGCTTCCAAGAATTAACAAACTTAAGTTGAATTTATATATGTTGCATTCATAACTTTAGTTGTGAAAATAAATAAAATACATATTGAAATATAAACATTCGAAAGCTATGCATTTTTTAATTTCACTGTCAACATTCGATATTTAATAGGCGAATAAAAAGAATTAAATACTAAAGGAATAAAAATAAAAGG
Organism: Maratus speciosus; assembly: GCA_963932465.1. Lineage (NCBI taxonomy): Eukaryota > Metazoa > Arthropoda > Arachnida > Araneae > Salticidae > Maratus > Maratus speciosus. The sequence continues at coordinate 16,767,105 of OZ010793.1, read as the reverse complement.
TCGTATACTTTACGTTTTTACTAAAAAATACCTTATGTATTATTGTATGCCTCGTCTTTATCGAACACGTGCATTATTATCTAATTTAAAAAAAAAAAATAAATAAATAATAATAATAATGATGATGATTAAGCTAAATGATGCTATAGCTATAAAAAGTGATAAAATATCTTTATTTAGATTGACGAATGTTTCACCGCACAAACGGCGACATTTGAAAAAATATATATTATAATATCCTTCTATATATAGTATATAAAAAAGTTTTGATTTGGAAATGGACCAATGAAAATCTGCGTAGATATTCCGGGTAGATCCACATCCAATTTGAATGCTTAAGCATGGCCTTTCATCGTTAATATTAAAAAAACTGTTGCATACAAAAATATGAAAATCGGTGGTATTATAAAGAAATGTTTGATAAACACGCTGATGCAGACAGTTTTCAAATCGAAGAATTATTTTAAGAGCTATTTAAAGCTAAAGTTGGACAAAATCGTTCCATTAAAAAAGTTTTATTTGAGCAAAAACTATACATGAGAATTTAATTATTTTTAGATCATTTTATACGTTATAAGTTCCCGGTGTGCAGATTGTATTTATTTTTCGACTCAATTTTTGAGGTTTTATTTCAATTTTAAATCCAAATTTTCAGCATTTCGAGAGATGTTTTTTACAAATTTTAGAAAATGTTATTAATTTAAACTGTTGCCAGTTGTATAAACAGCGCAAACAATAATGTTTACTTCAAATTAAAAATTTATTTTACACGTGACTATTATAAACAGAAAATATAAAAAGCAGGAACTCATTGAAAATTACGTCATAAAAATTATAATTACACGTGAATTTTAAAAGAGACAGAATATTGTAAAATAATAAATTCATAAACATGCGTTAGAAGTCTTAAATAGGAGAACTTACTTCACATTTACGTCACATTACACTTATTATATAAAATGAACAAAAAATAATATTGCAAATCAGCTTAAATTTAAAAATTGCTCGAGACATTTATTTGATATTTTAAAATGATCATAATATTTCATTTCTGACAAAAGTATTTTTACGTGAATATTAAAAAGAAAAAGAAAAGTTTGGTGAAAATTACGTCAGATTATAATTCTCAGATTCAAATTATAATTCAATCTTCCGAAATCTTTTTAAAGCCGATTAAATTATCGTGCTGTTAGAGTCTGCGGTGTCTGAACGGGGGTTGACGAGCGTAGCTCGTAGGGGGCAGAGCCCCCTAGTATTAATATATAAATATAAAAAAAAAAATTCTATCATGAATGATTTTGAAACTGTCGCCGTTTGTGCGATGAAACGTTAGTCAATCTAAATAAAGATATTTTATCACTTTTTATAGCATTATTTAGCTTAATCTGTTTATAAGTGATTATTATACATGTTGTTAATAATGATGATGATAATAATGCGGAAAAATATAAGAGGAAAACATTTCCAATAGATTTCAATGCAAGAAAAATCTAACATTTGGTCCTAAAAGTGCACAGTATTAATAATGTATTCCTTCATAAATTCGTAAATTTAATTATAAATTTGTGAGATAACGATTTAATGTAATCATTGGTCGTTAGTTAAATAAAAAACTCATGTGTAACTTGGTACACATTGTGTAAAAAATTTCTAGGGAAAAAAACGCCCGTCACACATGTCAAAAATACGGGAAACGGAATTATGAAAGAAGTGAGTTTGAGAAATTAAGTAAATTAAGTAAGCTAATTCTAAAGTTTAATTGTTTCCCTGGTCTATAAACAAAAAGTTTAACTATTTTCCTGGTCTGTACGAAAAGTTAAGATATGCTCTACTGAAACACAACATAAATTTAATACCCTGTCCACTAAGAAAATTAAAAGAGTTAATTTGTACGAAAATAGATCCAATACCGAAAGACGAATTAGTTGGTGTATGTACCATTCCTCTTAGAGCTGACAGCAATAGACTAATGGAGTACATCGGAATGACCAAAAGAAAACTCAAAGAAAGAATAAAAGAACATAAAGCAGATATAAAATTTTGTCGTCAATCCACAGCTCTCTCTCGTTTAAGTTTCAATCAGAATACCGTAATAGATTTTGATCATGCAAAAATCATATTACCAACATCCCAATTACTATCCAATTACATCCAATTACAATTTTATCCAATTACATCCACTATAAGAGAATCCATAGAAATCCTGTGTAAAAACAATCAAGTATGTAACGACGCCCTATCGTACAATATCCCCAGTTTATGGCTCAATATCCTGAAAATAAATTCTGAAAACCTGAGCAAAGTGGCGTATTAAAATTTAAAGTACGGAAGTTAAATATTTTCTTCTACCCATGGAAAGTGACGTATGAGAAACAGAGTGATGTCATAAAATAAATGGAGCTGCAATTAATAATAATAATATATATTTCCTCTAATTAAATTCAATCCAAGAAACTGCTATTGTTACTTCTACTTTCAACTCTAGTAATTATTGGCTCTCTCATTTTCAAAACAAAGTGACGTATTTGTATAAATAAACAACATTTAGTTATTAAGTTATTCTCTGATGATGAGCTTGGAAGGTTTGAAAGTACTAAGAAGTTTTAAATAAAATGTATATTTTAAACTTGTAACATCCTTTTCATTACTTTAGTCGCCTTTTAAGTAAGATTGTGGACTTTTTAATGTTCACATTACATATATTAAAATTAATATTATTATTGTTACACTTTCATGTATAAATAAATTCCATGACGCAGCGTAAAATGCTTGATTGAGAATGAATAAGTATCCTAAAAGCGCATATTTTAGGATGAGAAAACTGATTACTACACTATAAAAAAGCCCTCTAAAACATTTCCGAAAATCAGTAGCAGCAAAAGAAACTTTGTCTTCATGAATGCTTCTTTAAAATCACAAACATATATTGGTTTCTGAGATTCCTTAAGATGATGAACGCTTTTTGGAAACATGAGTAACTCGGAAAAGATTATTGTACATTATAGTTCTTCGTGGCTGTATCATATTTTTAGTTCACAGGCTATCAAAGCCTGAGAGCTAATGCGCCGCAGGTTCTACATGCAGGTAGGTATGTACGTACATAACGCGATAACGCTTGATAGAAATATCCGATTTCCTTCAAATTTTGTAAATAGGTTCATTCTGGTAAGGCGCTTCCCTGATTAGTTTTGAGAATTGATTGGTTAAGTATAAAGAAAGGGAACGGGGGGCTTAACCAACCCCCCCCCCCCCGCCTTAATTTAGATAAATATGTTTTTCATGCAGAATTATCTGATTAACTTTAAATTTTGTAAATAAGTTAATTCTGATAAGGCGCTTCCATGATTAGATTTTGAGGTTCATTGTTTAAGTATAAAGGGGGAGGGGCGGTGAGCTCAATGTCACCAGTTTAATCATTTCAGGGGCAAAGCATTTCTATTGTTAAAATGTTGAAATGAATTAATGACACCGAAATTTAAGAACAAATTTATTTGGAAATATGAAAATGTTAAATTTCACATAGGGAAGATATAATACACTTTTTTTTTTTTTTTTTTTACTAATTTTTTATAACCCTTAGAAAGCTATTTTTAAGTAAATTTTTCGGGTTTTCTTATAAAGTGACCTTTTATTTATTTATTAAAAATATAGTAAATTTTAAAAGTAATCATTCAAAAAATATATCCCAATTATTATGAATGGTTACTATTGTATGAAATCTCCCCATTACTGGGGAGAATTTATATACTTGCAAGGGAGATTTGATACATTTGTTACGTAAATTGAAAAACAAGAAATGCAGACGATTGAAGTTTTGTGTCATACACTTTTTTATGATAAATCTTGAAATATTTTAGTAAAATTTAACGAGTTGGAAATTGCTCGCCAAACGTAGCAAATGAGATGCGTTCGTACTATAACTAGTTTTATAAATATTTTTTGCACCGCATATTGTACTGAATGCATATTTTAGTGCACCTCATAAGTGCATATCAATTTCATTCTGTTCGAAAGGCTGTAACATGATTAAAATGCATTTGAAATAATTTTTTGCGTTTGGCCTTAATGTAACGGAAAACTTTTGACTGTCCCTGTAATTAAACTATACATCCGATTTTCATAAAATTTGAAATGACTCGACAAAATTTTGCAATCATTATACACTGGTTATCAAAAATTAAGGAAAATTCACAAAATGCTAATTTTCAAATACGTGAACACTCAAAAGGAAATAATATAATGCGAGTAATTACTATCTCTACAACACAGCTAGCCCATATAACATCTCATTCATGTCACACATGGTCACAAGTGTCACAGTCACTACGGTGAAGGAAAAAAATAGGACATTCCATACATCTCATTATGAGTCTCAAATGATCACTATATGTGAATCCACTGAGACGTCACTGTGACTGATGCTTTGTGACGAGTCACCATGTGACTTTAGAATGTAGTTACATTGTGACCCTCATGTGACTGTCATTTGTAGACTCAATTTCAAAGTCATCGTGAACGCTGCATTGTGATAAGTTACCAAATAATGTCACATTAAAGTCACATGATGACTTTCAGGTGACAGAGAGACTACTGTGAAGTCATCATTGTGCTCTTTTGGGAAAAGTCTCCATGTGACTATAACATGATATTATTTGGTGACTTATCATAATGCAACGTTCATGATGACTATGAAATTGAGTCTAAAAATGACAGTCACATGAGAGTCACAATTTAACTAAATTGTAAAGTCACCTGGTGACTCGTCACAAAGCAGCAGTCACATTGACTTCTCAGTGGAGCCACATATAGTGATCATTTGAGACTCATAATGAGATGTATGGAATTTCCTATTTTTTTGCTTCACCGTCGTGACTGTGACACTTGTGACCATGTGTGACATGAATGAGATGTTATATGGGCTAGCTGTGTTGTAGAGATAGTAATTAGTCAAATTATATTATTTCCTTTTGAGTGTTCGCGTATTTGAAAATTAGCATTTTGTGACTTTTCCTTAATTTTTGATAACCAGTGTATATTTAAAATTTCAGACCATTCGGTTGGTTAGTTTTGGCTCTGTTCTATGCGGACGGACAGACAGACGGACGGACTGAACGACGACTACAGGTGCTACGTATTTATATAATTACGAACGCACCTAAAAAGAAGTGACACTGACATATTTTTGTTTCATAAATGTTTATTCCAAAAGTAAATAAATAAATAAATAAATAAATAAACAATCCTATTAACACACTTTTTCGAAAATAAATCTTTAACTTTAAATTATTCATTAAGCTTATTTTTTTTTACTGTCATATCAATCAATATTAAAGATTTTACTTTAATTTACTTTTTCCACTCTTTGTGGTTGAAGCTGTTTTCTTGGAATAAGGTCTAATATCCTTGGGACCTTGGGAGAATTATAAATTTGGTACGCGACGGTCCTGTATTTTCATCTAAAGATTTTTTAGGTGTCGTTTCAGTATATAACTGATTCATATTTAACTCAGTGGTTTTGTGACGTTGATCACAAGAAGATGTTCAAGGTAAGAAAAATAGGTATTGTCGAAACAATTAAGATCAAAAGGATAAATTTCAGTCTTTTTAAATCCAGATAAAATAAAATATTTGTTAGAATAAATGATTTCGGAAAAGCTTTACCAATTAATCCTCCTTACCAATTTCAGTAGCTCTTCTTGTAAAACAATAATGAATATTACAGTTCTATATTAGTTTGCAACTTAAGAAAAAACTATTAAATTTCAAATATACAAGTGTATAATTTCTCCCCATGCAATACTAATGTATGATTTCACCCTATTATGCCTTACTGGACTTTCAATCACTTTGTATAAATGCAGTTGCAAAATGGTAATCTACTTTCTAGTAAAACTAATCCTAACAATGTGCTTCATAAATAAAAAGAATTACAAGATATTATCTTCACAATAATAAGAGTTATGAAAGAAAATCAGCAATTGAAAAAGTTTACATTGACATTCCGAAAACCTTCAAAATTAAAAGGAAAGAAAAGTTGTCACGTTCTTCACTGATTAGTCCTGGTAATGATGGCTTCTGCAAATAAAAGAAACCTTTACATTTGTTAGAATGGCTGTTAAAGCCATTTGTCCAGAAAAATTGTCAATTTAGCAAACCTTCCCTACCTCCCCTATATAGTAAACGGATAATTTTTATATCAAAATTCCGATGTCATTGACGCATTTGGATATTAAAATTAAACGGTTTCATAAACATAACACCGCTCTTGAAAGGGACTGTGCCCTTTTTGTTTTATAGTATATATTTTACCGTTCATACACCCAAAGCAGAAATACAGAGAAGACTATACAAAACTCAAATCACAAGAAGTGGTCATATGCTTCTAAAAATGAACATATTTTCCATTTCAAACTGCACTTGAGTAGCTCGGTTTAAAAAATATTTCAAAGATATGACTATAGAAAAATACACTTTACGAAATTCGATAAAGTATAAAAAAAAAAGCAATCCGATTCATACGAAAGACGCCATTGTCAACGTTTACTACATTTTTTCTTTGCCTATTAGACGAAAGAAGGTTTTTTTTTTTTTTTTTTTTTTTTTTTTTTTTGCATCCCCAAACAATAAAAAGTATAAAGATTTTTAGTTCTGAAATAAAAATTGTTCTTTATATATAGGGCATTCTCACAATCTTTTGACTTTTATGACCCTGAATAATAATTTTTATTTTAGTACATGCTCTTGTGTTTTTTTTTTTCATATATGGGAGGTGGGGGCACATGTGAACATCGCAATTTTTTTATAGTTATTATAAGTTTTTTTATTTGAAAAAAATTACTAAAGATGATAGCACCTGTAGACATATGTTAAAATATTTTTGAAGCTCTATGACATTTTGTTTGTCCTCTGTAGCCAAAACACTGTTTTTAGATCTCAAAAGTAAAATCTTTGTTCCAAGTTAATAAGCGAATAACTTTATTTTTTTATTCTTTTATTTGAATTTGAGTGCTTTAACATATACTATGAATACTAATAAACATTTTTGATACAGTTCTTTTTCTTCTAAAATTGAGAAATGTTAATGATTTATCAATTTAACAAAAGCAGCAATGTGGGGCACTTGTGAACAGACCAGTTGGGGCAGATACGAACAGTTCATAAGTGCCCCAATAATCATTCTGTGATTTTGTTTCTTTCAGTTAACTTAATGAGAAATAATGTAAGTTCCATTATCTACAATTTTCCTGAAATAGAAGATATTTTCCTCACACAAAATTTATTTTGTATTGAAATTTCCACAAACATATCTTTCAGCAAATACATAAAAAGCAACAAGCTCGTTTACGTTCAATTGTACTTTAAATAAATTTAATGTTTTCTAAAATGCAATAAGTGTTATACAGGGTGTCCGGTCTCAACGGCGTACAATGGCTAATTCCTAAACCGTTAGTCATAGACATATAGTTCCAATTACAAAAATGTTTTAAATCAGGTAAAGAAATATTTTAAAAGCGATTTGGGTCAAGAAAAACATTTCTTAAAATATTACGAAATTTAAATTTTTATACGGTCCCCCGGTCCTACAAGTTATATTTAGTAAAATTTTCCTTTTACACTAACAAGTAATACAAAAAAAGTCCCGGTGTTCTACGATTAAAATTGACCGAGTAATGCCTGTTTAAAGTTGGAGCATATTTTTTGCTGCAAATTGGGGGTCATTCACAAATTTAGTCGAAATATAATTTAGTCAGATATATTAAAAAATGGTTGAGAGTAAAATTAACATTGCAGCATAAATTTGAAATCTTTAGTCATTCTGACATATTAATGCAAAATAAACATTTGTAATAAACATTTAAGAAGAAAGAAAAAAACAGAATTTTTGTTAAATAAAATGATGCTAAATTAACAGCCTCATTTCTTTACAAAATGATACGTATTTAAAAATATTATTAGATTACACTAGCCTGCAAAAGTTGGGTTATTTCATGTTTTTTAGCTTTTGATAATTGATTCTTATGTATTCTGTACCGCTGAATCCGGAATTGACCTTCATTTTTAGCCATCACATCAGGATTTCTCGCAAATTGTAAATTTCAAAGTTAAAAAGTTCAAAGTTAAAATTTAATCTCCACCCTCATTTCATCACACCAACCAGCTGTAAGAATCCCAAGATAAGCAAAAATATCGAGTAAATTATTGAATAAAATAAAATAAAATAAGTTTCACATATGTTTTATAGTATGAGATTTTAGCTATATTTTAACTTATACATTTGCAAAAAAAATTCTAACGTGATGGTTAAAAATGAAAGTCATTTTCAGATTTAGTGCTAAAAAGTACGTAAAAATCAATTATCAAAAGTTTAAAAATACAACCATCTCCTCTACTTTATAGTATCCGATTTTTGTTATTCTTTAAATTCGACAATTTATGATTTGCGAAATATCCTGACATGATGGTTAAAAATAGAGGCAATTTTCGGATTCAGTGCTAAAAAATACATAAAAGTTAAAAAACCCAACAATCTCCGTCATGTACTATCTAATCTAAAACTTTTTCATAAACTTCTTGGCGGTAATCTATCCGAAATTTTTTGTGTTATCCTATAAAATAAGTATAAATGGTAACCACCGAAAATCATAATAATATTAGATTGTTATCGGATTTGCGCCAGTATTTAAAATGTATTCTCGTTCGGATATTTGAAAGTGGGTTAAAGTTCGAATACGAATTTTGAACTTAAAAAACATACATAACATCGCTGAAGTAACATAAAAACTTATAAAAATAACATAATTTTATTAAAAGAAATCATAAAAGAAACAATCTCAAATCCTGATAAAATAAAACATATGTTATTTCAACCAATCTGAAACTTAATAAATGTTAACTTAATCGTAATACATGTACAATTTTATTCAAAGCGCAGATACACATGAAATGAGATCTTCTCAAAGCTAAGCCGAACTCATTTGTTTTCAGAGCAGAAAAGTGGCATAAGTCATGCATTTTTAAAGTTACATAACTCGCACAATTGTAGTGTTATATGAATTGGACTTTTTTTGTCTTACTTGTCAGTGTAATAGAAAAATTTTACTAAATATAACTTATAGGACCGGAGGACCGTATAAAAATTTAAATTTCGTAATTTTTTAAGAAATGCTTTTACTGACCCAAATCGCTTTTAAAATATTTATCTGATTTAAAGCATTTTTCTAATTGGAACTATATGTCTATGACTATCTGTTTAGGAATTAGCCATTGGACACCGTTGAGAGCGGACACCCTGTATATTATTTTACTAAGCGGTTTACAACAATATTTTTTATGCATTGTTAATACAAAAGTATTACCTTGAACAACTTTGCAAATTTTTCTGTTACATTTGTTCTAACCTTGCAATGATGGTTTACTTCCATCTCTAAAACAGTTATGCATATGATGCTTTGAATTGAGCTATCCATTCAAAATACCATATCCATAAATACCAGTAATATTTTATGGAAGTAAAATTTTTAAACTGATAACTGCCGTAAAATCCCGATTGTACCCCCTCTCCTCTTTCATAAGCAAAAGAAGTTGGGGGAGGGGGGGGGGTTATAGTCGAGATTTTTTTTAATCATTAAAAAACCCTTATTTATCCATAATGTACAAGTAAATAAGGCAAATACAGGAGTGAGAATCTTTCGTATTTCGGCAGATTTCCGATAAATAGTATGTAAATACCCCTCCCTAAAATTTCCCCCAAACAAAAACCCTTAATCAAAATTTAAAAGTTTTAATTTCTTTTTTTAAATTGCTTCTTTATTTTTTTATTTTATTGCAACATTGTTTAATGAATCATCTACGCCTCTCCCCTCCAAATCTATTTATTTTAATTTTATAATCTTTTGCTTAAACATATCACCCAGAAATTAGAGAAATATATATATATTTTTTTCTTTATGTTGAATTTAAAAGGTAATATAACTAATGATTACGATGACAAATGAATAACAGAATAAAAAGCATGTTAAAGGATATTTTTTCCTTGTGTTCACATGTGCCCCACGTGTGTTCACAACTACCACGCTGATGGGGCACATGTGAACAATTTTTTGAATTTATAAACCTATTAAAAATGTAAGAAAAACTATACAGGTGATTTAAAAAAAATTACCATGTGTAAAAGAAAGTTCTGTTTACTATATTAAGTAGTTTTGTTTATAGAAATTAATCCAGTTGTGAGGAAAAGCTATATTTATGCGAACTGTTCGCATGTGCCCCCATCTTCCCTGTACTGGGGAACATCCCATTGCATGATTGCATAACCATATTAACGAAATAAATAAGTTTTGGACGATACTGGGAGTCCAAATACACTATGACGCAAAAGTTTAGACAATGACGTCATTCAGCTTTAAAATGTAGAATTATGACGTCAGAATTACAAAAACCTGTAAATATATTCAAAAACTGATTTAAAATGCTATGTACAAAAGACAGTCGTTTTATTTGCTATAATACTAATTTTTTTCATAAAAATTCAAATGTGCTTGTCGCAAAAGTTTAGACACTATTCTAAATTTCTTTGAATATTCGCTGGCATATGCAAATTTAGAATCGATGATGTCACAAATTTGGAGTACTTAAGTTCTGCAAACGATTGCGCTTCATAGTCGACATGCCGAGAGCTAAAGAAATTCAAGTGAATGAGGTTTCAAGGATTTGGCAGTTGAAAGGTGAAGGGAAGAGCGTTTCTGAAATTTCTGCTATTATTAATAGGTCAAAAAAATCTATTTATCGAGTTTTATCGAGTGGTTCCGAATATAAAGCAAAATGTCGGTCTGGGAGGCCACGTGTGACAAATGTACGAGAGGATCGCCTGATACAAAGACTAGCGAGTACTGAACAAATGAGCGTACGTGGAGTTCAAAGCTCATCGGGACTCTCTGTATCAAAGGATACGATTCGTAGACGAATTTTGGAAAAAGGAACAATCGTTTATAGCAAAATGCAGAAGAAACCAGCTCTGAAACCATATCATAAGTTACAAAGACTTATGTGGGCTCGAAAGCATATGTCATATGGAGAGAAATGGCAGTCAGTCATATTTAGCGATGAAAAAAGGTGGAATCTGGATGGTCCAGATGGTTGTTTATCGTATTGGCATGACTTGCGGAAGGAACCTCGACGTTTTTTTAGTCGCAGACAAGGAGGGGGCTCGGTGATGGTTTGGGCAGCCTTTTGCTATAATGGACAAGTATCTCTGACCTTCACCAGTGGTCGTCAAACTTCACAGCATTATACACAGACATTAGAAGAAAACCTACTGCCATTTGCTGAGCTTCTAGGGGGTCCTCAGTGGGAATTTCAGCAAGACAATGCTTCAATTCACACTGCAAAACATTCAAATTCTTGGTTTAATTCCCATAATATAAGAGTTCTCGACTGGCCAGCATGTAGCCCAGATCTTAACCCTATAGAAAACCTTTGGAGCATCATGTGTCGCAAAGTTTATAGCAACGCTAGACAATACTCTTCTGAAAAGGAACTTAAGACATCTATTGAGAATGCATGGTACGATATCGATCCACAAACTATGCAAGATTTAGTTTCTTCCATGCAATCTCGTGTATATGACGTAATACATAAGCATGGATGCGCAACCAGGTTTTAAAAATTGTTTATTTCGATTTTATTTAATTTGTGTCTAAACTTTTGAGACAGCAGTTTATTTTTGTTACCATTTAATTTATTGCAATATGCACAATTCCACTTTTCTTTGTTATAAATATTGTTTATATGTACAGCACATTAATTTCAAGCAGTGATTTGAAAATTGAATAAATATTTTTCAAAGTATGTAAGAATTTCTTCATTGTCTAAACTTTTGCGTCATAGTGTACCAGGAAAACTCCTATACCGTCCCGTGTCCCTGATGCTGATTTTTAAGTTTGCAGCTGTCTGTATAAAATTGTTTCAATAAAAATAATTCGATGTATTTTTTTTCCGAAACTGAAACTATTGTTTTACATAAATATGTAGCAAAACATTAACCTGCACACATTTTTAGGGTTGTTATTAATTTTTAAACTCTGTCCCCAGGTTTTAGATTCCTTACCGTCCCTCTTCTAAAATTATACAGAAAATCACTTCAGATGCAGCCACAGAATTTTTTTCAAGTTTTTTCTCATAAGTATGCTAGAGAAAGAATGTCTAAAATTCTTTGACAGGAAATTTACTGCAGAATTTAAATATCAATTTCAAGCATCGTGGCTTTATTGATAGTCTTACCGTCCACTAGGTTTATTCCTGCACTTTTCGAGGTAAATTATTATTATTTTTAAATTTAATCCAATGTAAATAACTGTTTCTAAAAATCAATGAACATTGTGGCTACCACTTAGTCTTAACATGATTTGCCTAAAATAGGTGGTAATTTCCCTTAACGTTCCATCCTTACCGTCCCCCTTTTTTTTCCCATTTTCTTAGTATAGAGGGAATTATGCTTAGCGAATTTTACAGAAAGAAGATAATTTCCATTAACGAATGTGAAGGAGGGGGCTCAGCCGCGTTTGGAATCTAAAAATTGAATGCATCAGTAAGGGATCGCGAAGCAGTCCTGAATGGAAACGCGAAACAATTACGCCTGGGGTTGACTGAAAAATAGGGATTGCTTCGTAAAACCGAACGGGATCGCGAAGCGATTACGCTTGGGGTTGGTGACCGTAGCGAGTAGGGGGGGGGGGAGGGGTAGAGCCCTAGTTTTTTAAATTAAAGTTACCATTTTTTTTTTTTTTATACTCGAGTACCTATAAAATAATTACATTATCCCATAGAGCATAGATTCTGGTTCGGAAAATTGTGAGTCATAGGGAACGCATTCTGACACAATTTCACTGAAATATTTTACAACATTTTGTGTAAAGGAGTTTATCGAACATAAAGATGAGAGAAAAAATGATTTTCTAGAAATAGCATTTAAAGATTTCTTTTATATCTTTCAGATACATACAAAATTAATCTAGCGATATCCATTAAGGTTTATGAGTGTTTTTATGTAATAAACGAATAAAAAAGATGATTCCAGATCAGAAGGTTGTGTGTTCATATCACGACCGTGTCTCCAGTTTTGAAGCAAAAGTAAATGCTGGGACTTGATTAGAAAAGTATATCAAACTTTAATTAAAAGCTTTAACCCTTAAATGCCGGGTGTTGCTTTTCGGCAACATACCCAAATTAGGGTCTAAAATACTATTAGAATAATATTAAAGCTATAATACCTAATGTTGCCAATAAAATACATTCTGAAAATATTATTAAATCGATTTTCAAAATGTAGATGGCAACACTTGTGCTGATTAAGAATAAAGATATATTGCTTTTTTCAATTGTTTCTACATGTTCTTTTTGTTTTGTTTGGAAGCTTGCGAAATACCCTATTTTGTTCTGCAGTGAGCAAGTAAAATTTATTTCTTATTATAGTTCCTAAAATTCTTGTGTGTCTAACATTATAGAATTTTATCAAGGAAAATTATTTTTTCAATTAAAGACCAGTATTGCCGATTAGTAACAAACAGTTTTTTAGCCGTAAACCATACTTAAAGCAAAATATGATTTTTTAAAGTATTTTTCCCATGATTTATTTAAAATATGAAAGCCAAAAAACATTATTACAATGATTTTTGAAAAATCAGGCATTTAAGGGTTTAAAATAAATTATTTACAAAGCAGAAAACACAGAACATTAAATCTTCCTGGCGCCGACAACATTAGACGACTCTAGCGTCGACAAAAACATCGGAGAAGAGTTGTTTTCAATTCTTCTGAATTATCGTCTGCGGAGGAAAACGATTGAATAATAAAACATTATGTCTTTTGCTTCGTCACACATAGAAACATTGTTTACATTTCTCCTGGACTTCCTACGCCCACTTCCGGTAGTTGACTTATGACTTCCTGTTTATTAAATTGGTCAGAATTCTTTTTCTAATAATCATAGAAATAAAATGAAAACAAATTTGAAATCGTAAACGATTGCTCTTTCAAGTAAAACAACAAAACAATTTTTAAAAATTTCACGTAAACGGCCATTTTAATGCATGCAGATACCTTCAATAAACACGACAATCCTCGTCCCGATTCCCCACCATTCTAAGAGCTTTTATACCCAATAAAAAAGATCAAAGAATTCTTAGAATTACTTAATCGGATAAAATCATTTCGCCCTTTGTAGATGCATTTCTAAATTTCATTCTTTGAATTTTTAATTCCTGTCCCCCAATACCCTTTCTGTTAGCAGAGATTAGAAGGAATTAAGCATTTAGAATTTCGTTAAAGTAGTTTAGAAGCATTGAAAGTTGTTTAGTTTTAATAAAACAAACAATGCATTTGTATAACTTCTAAGAAATTCATTTACGGTATTTTAAGATGCTTGTGTTTTGAAATAATTAAGGCACCCCTTTCAGCTATTATATTCGTATTTTTATCTGTTAATTAGAAAATTTTAATAACAGTACGATATTTTAAAACATAGGCGGTATGCTTATCAGTATTAAGTATTCAATTAAAGACATTGTTCACGAGAAATATTTTTTTCAAACTATCTCACATGTTGTAAACAACTACTTTGTGAAAATAAATTGTTAACGCAATTTTAAAATGAATGTTTTATAAATCTGAGGGTGACACTATTTGCAGTTTTTGAATACAGGGTGGCACAAAGAAGATTGAGGAAGGAATCTTTAAGAAGAGGTACTGCACACTACTGCAAACAATTTATGTATATGAAACTGAGGTCATAATCAATTAATTCAGCTTCGAGTTCGGCACGGGTCGGGTTTTACCAACGCCTCCTAGATTGGAGAAAACCTTGACACGCTTTGTTGTGATGTCACGAAACGTCACACGAAGTAGGCAAAACAAAAAAAAAAACTAGTATGTTGTGGCCACCACAAAATGTTCTTCTATATAAATCACGTTAATTAAATTATTTAAATAATACAATAAATTACATCAATTTAGCACCAATTCATACCAAAGTATATCTGAATTTGAAGTTGGATGAAAATTCGTGCATTAGTTCTTGAGATACAGTTATAGCGGAAATTCTAAAAAATGCAGCATAGCAACGCCACCTTTTGAGAGAATTGCACCAAAACATAAACAGCAGTAGTTCATATCAAGGTATACCGGTATCTGAAGTTTGTTGAAAATCAAAGCATTAGTTCTTGAGATAGGGCTATTGCAGAAATCATAAAAAATGCAGCATACCAGCGCCACCTGCTGAGCGATTTACATCAAAATGTATAAAACGTCAATTCCTATCAAGGACTAACTGAATCTGCAGTTTGATGAAAATCCGTGCATTAGTTCTGTGGATAGAGCTCTTGTGGAAATCGTGAAAAATGCTGCATAGCACCGCCACCCGTTGAGAAATTTACACCAAAAAGTAATCAGCACTAATTTATTTCGGGGACTAACTAAATATAATTTTTTATTAAATTCCGTTCAGCTGTTCTTCAGATAGAGCGCCCACAAAATTTCTGTCACATACAGATAGACTCAAAGACAGGGTTCTCTGACCCCTAAAACGTGTCAATCCGTCGAAAACCGGAATTCGAAAATTTTCATGAATCCAATACTTTCTTCTTGTAAAGAAAGAAGAAAGTAAAAATTTTAACATCTTGCTTCATTCGAATTCGTTTGCTCATGGAATTATCAATTATTATTTACTACTAATAATTAATAATTCCATGAGTCAACGAAATCAAAACATGCAAGTTGATAGAATTTTTTTTTCTAATCTGTCTTAAAGCGTTAACAAGATAGCATTGCATTTCACACAAATCAAGATAGATCTGTTGAAAACAGTCTCCAACTATAATAATTTCAGTTATGAAGTTATGATCGATAACTGCGTTCGAATTGAATGAAACTCCCTGTATTTTTTTGAGTGGAAAAATGCATGCTGATCCTGGTTTCCTATACAAAAATTGTTTTGGAGATAATTTGTTAGAGTTTATAATTATCTGTTTTAAATTTCACGTACATAAGGTTGTGGATTTGGTTGCTTCTTCTAATGACTTCTTAAGATTTGGCTAAATGAGTCATAGAAACCTTGTTTAAAATAGAGCTTAAGGCATATTTAAGTTACATGGTTCTAAACAGTGGCCGAGAGGTTCTGCTCTCGAAGCTGGTAGACGGGAGGTGCTGGGTTCGATCCCAATCGCGCCCGTCGGCCTAATCGTTCGGAGTTTTCGTGGTTTTCTTCGAGCCGTGGATCTTCCATGCGTTAATACGGATTATGTTCCCTTAGAAAGACCCCCACGATGGGCACTCCCCCCGGGCCTATATCCCTCGTGTAGATAATTGGCCGTCAAAAATCAACCCAACCCAACCCATGGTTCTAAAATCGAGCCTAAATCTTATGGGCCATTCTCACGGAAAGGTACAAAATACGAAGAAAAAAAAAACATTTTAGTATGTAAAAAATCTTTAAAATTGCATGGATGTTCTCATTTATATGCTTTATAAACAATCTTATATTACTGGTCAAGTTTTATATTTTATTTTTCACATTTTTTAAATTTTTTTTAAAGATTCTGACATAGTCGCAGTGGCCACGGGAATTGACATTTAGCTTTCAATAAATTAAATGAAGGCTTAACTGAATGATTGTTAGGCGTAGCTGGTACACAGTTATATTTTGTAATTAAACTGTTAAGGGTCATTTACACGGAAAAGACAAAATTGGCTTTGAAAAATAGGTTTTAAATTTTCGAACTTACAGAATTTAATTTTCTAAAAATCAATGCGCATTGGGATTCTATTATGTTTTAGATTTTTCTTGGTATTTTAGACCTCCTTATACTGCAGACTGTAATTGATAAAGGACCGATTAACCGGAAGATATTTTGAGAGATACACAACGTATCTTCTGAGATTTCAAATTCGAAAAAATTCGCTGTATGTAGATACTAACAGTTTATGATTAAAGGAAGACATTTTGCTTGCCCCGTACTCCCAGTGTCCTCACAGTTAACCAGCAATGCCAACACGAACTTATAGCATGTGACACTTAAAATATTTCCGGCAATCTATTAAACGCATGTTCATAAAATCATCTTTGATTATAAACAACATCCCTCAATTAACTATCGGGTGAAAACTTTTCAGTCTTGTGATGGGGATCGGTAACACTGTTTACAAGATTTTTGTGTCACGTAGCTTGATCGAAGCCGTGCTCCGGGAGCTGTTCGACTCCTCTAATTGAAAAGTTCTGGTCATAAGTTTCGGAGAGCTGGCTCATTCTCCCCAATGCAAAACTAGTGTGGCATTTTTATCAGCTCTGTTGCCTTTCATTAGAAGAAAATTAAATATATTGGGGTTATAAAATTGAGAAGTTAAAAGAAAAATATATATTAAAAAAACAATTTAGCTTAACTTTATATTAATTTTATGTTTAATATAAAATGTTATTTTTTTTTCGCTGATAGATATTTGTTAGCGCCAAAGAAAAACATCTTGAGGTTAACCTGCTGAGTTTAACAAAAGCTTTATATAAAGAAATAAATAGTACTTTGACTCTAATAATGTAGAATTACGTCGGTGAAAGTAAAGCTCCAGTCTAAAAGATTAACAAGTATGATGTTTTCGAAAAAAATGTGTAAATAGCTGAAAAGACCTGTAGGGTCATTCCATGTCACGTGTGGCACAGATTGTTCATTTATACGTCTTTGATTTTGTTTATATTTTTTTTTCAATTTTGGATGATTAGAACACTAAACGTATCTTCTGGAAATTCAAATTAGAAAAAATTCCCTGTATGTGGATACTAACAGTTTATGATTAAAGGCAAAAATTTTGTAGAGTGAAAGATGATTAAGAATGTATGATTAGGATAAATGTATGAAATGAATAAATGAATGATTCTGAAAATGTATGATTAAGAATGTATCATTAAAGGAAGATATTTTGAGAGATACACTTAACGTATCTTCTGCGATTTAAAATTAGAAGAAATTCGCTGTATGTTGATACTAACAGTTTAGGATTAAAGAAAGACCTTTTGTAGAATGAAAGATGATTAAGAATGTATGATTAGGATAAATATACGACATGAATGAATGAATGATTATGAAAATTTATCATTAAGAATGTATAATTAAAGGAAGATATTTTGAGAGATACACTTAACGTATCTTCTGCGATTTCAAATTAGAAGAAATTCGCTGTATGTGGACACTAACCATTTACGATTAAAGAAAGAAATTTTGTAGAGTGAAAGATGATTAAGAATGTATGATTAGGATAAATGTATGAAATGCATGAATGAATAAATGATTATGAAAATGTATGATTAAGAATGTATGATTAAATGAAGATATTTTGGGAGATACACTTAACGTATCTTCTGCGATTTCAAATTAGAAGGAATTCGCTGTATGTGGATACTAATAGTTATGATTAAAGAAAGAAATTTTGTAGAGTGAAAGATGATTAAGAATGTATGATTAGAATAAATGTATGAAATGCATGAATGAATAAATGATTATGAAAATGTATGATTAAGAATGTATGATTAAAGGAAGATATTTTGGGAGATGCACTTAACGTATCTTCTGCGATTTCAAATTAGAAGGAATTCGCTGTATGTGGATACTAATAGTTATGATTAAAGAAAGAAATTTTGTAGAGTGAAAGATGATTAAGAATGTATGATTAGAATAAATGTATGAAATGCATGAATGAATAAATGATTATGAAAATGTATGATTAAGAATGTATGATTAAAGGAAGATATTTTGGGAGATACACTTAACGTATCTTCTGCGATTTCAAATTAGAAGGAATTCGCTGTATGTGGATACTAATAGTTATGATTAAAGAAAGAAATTTTGTAGAGTGAAAGATGATTAAGAATGTATGATTACGATAAATGTATGAAATGAATGAATGAATGATTATGAAAATGTACGATTAAGAATGTTTGATTAAAGGAAGATATTTTGAGAGTTACACTTAACGTAGCTTCTGGGATTTCAAATTAGAAGAAATTCGATGTATGCGAATACTAACAATTTATGATTAAAAGAAGACATTTTGCTTGCCCTGTACTCCCAGAGTTCTCACAGTTAACCAGCAATGGCAACACGAACTTATAGCATGTGACAAAATATTTCCGACAATCTATTAAACGCATGTTCATAAAATCATCTTTGATTATAAACGACATCACTCACTTAACTGTCGGATGAAATCTTTTCTGTCTAGGGATGGGGATCGGCAACACTGTTTACAAGATTTTTGTGTCAGACAGCTTTGGTCGAATCTTTCCTCCGGGAGCTGTTGGACTGCTCTAATTCAAAAGTTTTGGTAATAAGTTTCGAAGAGCGGGCTCAACCTTCCCCAATGCAAGACTAGTGTGTCATTTTTATCAGCTCTGTCGTCTAAACATATTGGTGGTTGTAAAATTGAGAAGTTAAAAGAAAAATATATATTAAAAAAACAATCTAGCTTAACTTTATAGTAATTTTAAGTTTAATATAAAATGATAAACTCTTTCGCTGATAGATGTTTGTTAGCTAGCGCCAAAGAAAAGCATCTTACTGTTAACCTGCTTTTTTTAACATTGATTATGAATGATTATGAAAATATATGATTAAGAATGTGTGATTAAGGGAAGTTATTTTGAGATATACATTTAATGTATCTTCTGAGATTTCAAATTAGAAGTAATTGGCTGTACGTGATACTTACAGTTTATGATTATAGTTAAAGAAAGACATTTTGCTTGCCCCGTAATCCCAGAGTTCTCACAGTTAACCAGCAATGGCAACACGAACTTATAGCATGTGACACTTAAAATATTTTTGGTATTCTATTAAAATCGTGTTCATAGAATCATCCTTGATTATAAACAGCATCCCTCACTTAACTGTCGGATGAAATCTTTTTTGTCTTGTGATGGGGGTTGGCAACACTGTTTACAAGATTCTTGCGCCACATAGCTTGGTCGAATCCTTCCTCCGGGAGCTGTTCGACTCCTCTAATTGAAAAGTTCTGGTAATAAGTTTGGAAGAGCCGGCTCAACCCTCTCCAGTGCAAGACTAGTGTGTCATTTTTATCAGCTCTGTCGTCTTTCATTAGAAGTGAAATATATTGGGGGATGTAAAGCTGAGAATTTAAAAGAAAAAAATTATATAAAAAAACCTATTAAACTTAACTTGATATTAATTTTATGTTCAATATAAAATGAAAGTTTCTCTTTTCGCTGACAGATGTTACTTTAGCGTCAGAGAAAAGCATTTCATGGCTAACCTGCTTTTAGACCGGGAGGAGACTACACAAACCATCATCCTTAAAACCTCGATTACTTAAAACCTCGAGACTTAAACCACGATTCGCATATTAAAATGCAACGGGTCTGCCAAGCCATATCTGGCTGGAAAACACCTGCAAATCCGATTTTAAAGGTTGACTCGTTAGTTTACCATTGTGTTTTCCTTTCCCCAGTCCTCTATGTTTTCATACACTGTTAAAAGTATGCAACTTTTGCTACATAATCACCCCACCGCTTTTATGGAATATCTCTATTCTGGCCAATGAGAATGCTCCATAATATCGTCAAGTAATTATTTTCTATGAAAGCGATGGAGTGACTATGCAGCAAAAGCTAGAAATTTTTAACAGTGACCTTTGGGTGCAGGAAAACACAATGATAAACCTACGGATCCACCACTATAATCGTGCCTGCAGGTGGTTTCCACCAAGATAGGACTTGGCAGACCCGTTGCATTTTAATATGCTAATCGAGCTCTGTCTAATAGTGGAATTTCAACCGTCAACTCAATGAGGTGATGGTATGTGCAGTTGCCTCTTGAGCTATTTGTCTAACGAAAACTTTAGTTTAGTTGCTTTAGTTGTTTATGTAACGAAATAAATAGCATTTTGACTCTAAGGCAGATCACACACTGAGCAGAGAAGCAGACAAAAACTAAGACACGCGACAAGCTGTAGCGTTCAAACCGGTTTCTTCTTTGTTATCAGGGGGAAACGTCTCTTGACATACGCTTTTCTGTCGCTTGTCTGTTCAGTGCCTAAGGCGCATCCCACACTGAGACGACAAGCGACATGTAGCGCAAAAACCGGTCGAAACAAAGAACGAAGTTGTTTCAAACCTGTTTTAAATTAGTTTTTCCAGCGAATTCAAGCGACATGTCTTATGTGTCGTCTTAGCGTGGGATGCGCCTAATACTGCAGATTTATGGCGGTGAAGTTAAAGCAGCAGTCTAAGAAAGTAACAAGAGAGATGTCTTGGAAGAAAATGTGTAAATAACTGAAAAGTCCCGCAGAATCTTTTTAATAAATTTCAAACTGAACAAGTGCTAATTTAAAAGTATTAATTGTTTTAAAAAAGCAATAAAAAAAACACAGAGTTTTTGGGGAAAACTTTAAAAACAACTCATATTTCCTATTAAATAAAACAACTACAGTGTTTTCTTTATTCAAGGATGTTCCATTTATTCATATTGAAATGAATTCTTATGAAAAATGTAAAAAGAACTAAAAAGCGATTTCCACAAGGGAATCAGTAGTCTGAAAATGTTTACTTATTTTGGCAAATAAACAAGTCGAAAATTGTACGTCCAACGTGGCAAATGAGGTGCGTTCATACTATAACTAATTTTATAAATATTCAGATCTGGGTGCCATAGCTGTTGCACTCTGACGCAAAAATGCATGAACACAAAATTCATTACGATTCTGTGCATTAATTTCAGTCATACGGAAATAATGGAACTTCATCTTAACACCTTGAGGGGCAAGCAAAAATGTCTCTAAATATTGAATTCTTAACGGAATAATCGAAAAATTTTACTTTTAAATAAGGAAAAGCAATTTTTCATTGATTTTCCTCCAAAGTTAAAAATATAAAATTTAGTTAAAATTTTCTGGTGAGAATCTTGTTTAAATTAGGTGGGATATATTTTTCTCACCGCCCCTCAAGGTGTTAAATAGGGCTTCATCACCGTGACAACCAAGAATCATGACCTATCATGGGGTAGCATTGAATTGGTGACGTATTATAAGATTGAATAGAATGAAGAAAACTTTTATGAATATCTTTTTAAGTTTTGATTCGATTTTCATAAAATTTGAAAGGATTCGACACCATTTTGCAACGATTTTATATATTAAATTTCAAACCATCCGGTTGAGTAGTTTGTGAGCTGCTCTATGCGAATAGACGGACGGACCAGGCGACGACTAGATGTGCTAGATATTTATATAATTGCCAGCGAACCTAATAAACAGGTAAATGGTACTCTGTGGCTGAATGGTCAAAGCACCAGTTAGCTAATCGCTTGTGTGTAAGAGTTTGTGGGTTCGATTCCCACTAGTTCCATTGCACACACACTTTGTGTGGAACTCCCAGGGTGTATTTCTCTTGTGTTGTAATATTTTCTTATGCTATCTTGTCTCCGACTTATATGCGGGCTCTCATGTCAAGCACACAAGTCGTATGTTTGTTATTCAATAAATAAATAAATAAACAGGTAAATACAATATAAACTTCTATCCTAATTATTTAAAACTGTTCATTCCATAACAATGGTTTCCTATCGTAATTCAAGCGAACCGTCACAAATAATATAAAACATTTACTAATATCTGGCAAAACCGTTTCTTTTTAAATTTATTATTGTTCATAAGAAATACATTTGAGGGAGGGTAAACATTAAAATCAACCCACGTTATCTCTGCAATCAACTGTAAAAACAATCCTTCTTTCAGCGTTACTATTTTTTATACCAATCGCAATGGCTGCCTACGCATCCGAAAATATTTACTTATTTCGGTACAATTAGAAATCTCGTTTTATTTTTCAATAACTCGCATTCCCACGAAACAAAATTCATAAAATTTCCAAAAAAGTTGACTCGTGTCTTTGAAGCCATATTGCTTAGCCTTTTTCGTCCACAAATGCCGCGAAATCGTACATTTAAATAAACCCCACTTCCTCCCCTAAGATATTCCAGAAATTTTTATGTTTTTCCATTTCTCTGTTCTAAAATATTGCTCTCTTGTGACTTCGAGATATTTCTGCGCTGAAAAACTATACGAACAAACACGAAATTCTTTTCATTGTCGCACACTATTCGACGAAGGAACATAAAAAAAAAAATAGAATCAGAGGGAGAGAAGGCGGTGGAGAACAAAACATTAAAAATCGGATCGCTGAACGGGGGCGGTACTGTCTTTTAATATACGTTTGGCCGTAGCGGGGGTGATTTGGAATCGGATATATTAAAAATGAAACAAAAATATGAATTCAATGTTCTTTATTTGTTTATGTGAGCTGAAGTGCTTGAGAAAATGGTGTCGATTGCAAAAATCATTGTTTGAAGCCATAGCAGTCTTGAACTTTAACTTTTATTATTTATGTTAAAAATCGTCTGCAAAATCCTTAGAATATTTTTTTTTCTTTTTTTCGGCTATAATAGAGGTTTTAAACCTGTAGCCCGCAATTTATCCAGCTCCCATTATTTTATAATAGAAAAAGTTACTTTATTAAATGTCTGAAACTTTGCGATTACCTGTAAAAATACAATTCCTAATGCGAAGATTACGTTTCGGAATTTGTGGTATCAAACAGCATTCGGAAAGATGTTTGAATTAGTCATGAATCAGTTTTTTTTTATATTCTAATCAATGATTCGGGCATGCGCAAAAGCATAACTTTCATATTCTTTTTAATCAATTAAACCCAGAAATTTTCAAATAAACAAAATAAACAATGGTAACATATGGCAATTTATTTCTTTAAATCTACAAAGTTTGTGGTTGTAATTGATTAATAAGAATACGAAGGTTTGCAGCTATGCTTTTGCCCGATTGATTCATTTGAATATCAATATAACTCGTCGTTATGCCCAACATTAGGATAAATACCCTTGCCTATAACAGACCACGACTACGAAAAATGGTCGGGAAGTCACTCCAACTATGGTAAAATCAACCGGAAATTTTTAAAAGAAATGTTCGTCAAAAAGACATCAAAGAATGGATTTGGGAAGGCTGAGATGTTTATTATCTTGACAAAAAAAAACTACTTTGAGCACATTTATTGCTTTCTTCCAGATGCTACAGCTAAAGATACCTATATACACTCTAACACGATTTTATTGCATACGTACAGCTTATTACTCTTCTGTTACACCGAGACTACTAAAGACTACCGGAACGGTTTATTGTCGCACAATATTCGAAGAAAGAACATAAAATGGAGAACAAAACATTAAAAATCTGATCGCTGAACGTGAGCGGTACTAGTTTTTAATATAGGTTGGATGTAGCGGGGGTGATTTTGAATCGGATATATTAAAAAGAAACAAAGATACGAATTCGATTTTCTTTACTTATTTATGAGAGTTTTTATTTACAATGATATCAGATGAAAGTGGTGTCGATTGCCAAAATGGTTGTTTGAAACCATAACAGTCTTGATCTTCTATTATTTATGATACCAACGGCTCTGTGAAATTTTTAGAATTCTTTATTTCTGCAATGATTGCTGGAGAAAATGGTGTCGATTGCCAAAATGATTATTTGAAATCATAACAGACTTGACCTTCTATTATTTATAACACGAAATGCTCTGTAAAATTTTTACTTTTTTTTTTTTTTTTTTTTTTTTTAGTAATAGAGATCTTGAACCTTTGGACCACAGATAACTAAGCTACTACTATTTTATAATACGAAAATTTGCTTTATTTGATGACAGAAACTTTGCGAATAAATAAGCCAATAATTAACCTATCATAATGTGTGGTGTCAAACAACTTTCAGAAAAGAAAGTTGAATGTGTGATGGACATAATAAGTTATTTTAAAATTCGAATAAACGATTCGGGCATGCGCATAAGCGTAGCTGCCAACCTTAATGTTCTTTTTAATTAATTAAAACCAGAAAGTTTGAAGAAAAAATAATAAAAAGAAGTAAATAAACATGTGGCTATTAATTTGTTTATTTTTATACTACGAAAATTCTGGTTGTAATTGATTAACCCTTTATCTACTGACGGTACTTATAAGTACCATTAAAATAACTCGTTGTAAAATTCATTTAATACATCGATTAGCAATAATACAGTTTTTGAAAGGAGTTATAGATGCATTACTTTATCTTGTTCCAAAAGCATTATGGGGGACACAAAACAAAACTATTTTTAAAAGGGTGATTTTTTTTGCCTTGGAATATTTTCACCTTTTTTGGCGTTGGATTGGGGGAGGGGGGGGATTTTTGAGTTCGGAAATATTTCTATATTTCTGTTGTAAGAACATTATAATTGTACCTTTTCAAATTTTACAAAATACTAAGAAAAGTATTTAAAATAAAAGATTTGAGTGGGGGTTATAAATAGTCAATATAATCCCTATCAATTCAAATTTAATTAATTCTTCTAAATCCTTCAATCCTTCTAAAATCCTTTTAAAATTTATTAAATGATTGTGTAGATCTTCAAATGTAGTTTCAAAAATTCACGAAAACTGCTTTAGAAGACAAAATTTTCATGTTTTCATAATTTAGTACATAAAGGGTTAAAAGAAATGCCCGTCCAGTAAAAGACATAAAAGAGCGGATTTGGGAAGGATGAGGATATTACATCGACAAAAGAGGCAATTTTGAGCATACTCATTGCTTTCTTCTACCTGCTATAGCTAAAGGTACTTACAAAGGAAGATCTCCATAGGGGCATACTCCAAAAAATCGGAAAAAAAATTATAGAATGTTCTTCTCATCAGGATAGATATGTTTATAAAAAAAAAAAAAAAAAAAAAAAAAAAAAAAAAAAAAAAAATCGGTGAACACTCTATAGAGTGTCCGTAAAACAATAATGAAAATTTCGTTATTTGGCGATTTATCACCGGTTGGCGATGGAAAAAAAAAAAAAAACTTTTTTATGTCAAATACCCTTTAAGGTAAAAATATTTCATGTTGAACTACTTTAAATACATTTAATTTTAAATAACTTTAGTTTTGTCAGTTTTAGTTTGTTTGAACTATAGTTTTGTCACATATATTTATATATATTATTTATAATGAAAATTAACTATGAAATTTTATGGATTAAAACAAAATTTTAATTAATTAAAGTTGTTTCAATTTTAAAATTAAGTAAAATTGAACACTGCTGGCTCAATTTTGTTGCTATGGAAACAAAAACTTCTCCGATATTGAAATGTATAACTGCAGCATTTTTTATCTGGCCTTTATTTTGGAATACGCTTAAATATAGTGATAAAATTAAATAAATGCAGCAACAAGCAACATGCATATGTAATACAAAAAATATATAATACTTTCATTGATTAAGTTTAAATTCATTAAATACCGCGCGTTCTAAAAAACAATTAACAAGCAATTTTTCGATGCATTAAAATCGTTTCCTTTTGGCAATGAAAAATCCTGCTCGCCAATTCTCGTGTCGCTTTCTTATTTTCGCGCCAAATATTCGAAAATATTTTATTTTTTTACAGACTTTCTTCCGGAATTCGGCCGTTAAATTTAATTGATCCTTTATTGCATACATAAGTAGCTTCACTAGCATTTTTTTTCAACATATGCTGAGTATTCCATATAAGGAGATCTTCCTTGTTAGGTGCACTCTAACACAATTTAATCGGATGCATGCAACTTATTCCACTCCTGTTGCATCGAGACATTTCTGCACTAAACATCTCCCGAACGTGTACGGAACGCCTTGTATTGCCGCACAATATTCGAAAGAAGAACATAAAATTGGGAACAAAATATTAAAAATGTGATCGCAGAACGGGGGCGGAGCAGTCCTGACTTTTAATATACGTTTGTCGTAGCAGAGTGGTTTTAGTAGGATATATTAAAAAGAAAGAAACATATAAATTGAATTTTTGTTTATTATTTTTGCAAAGATTTTTTTTTTTTTTTTTACTTTCTTCTATCTTTAAAATAAGAAAGTATTGGAATCGTGAAAATATTTGACTTCCGGTTTTTGACGGATTTACACGTTTTAGGGATCAGAGATCCTGAAAAACATCTTTTTATAAAATGTCTGTCTGTAACTCCGTCTGTCTGTCTGTACGTGACACAAATTTTGTGAGCGCTCTATCTCAAGAAATAATGGAAGGAATTTAAAAAAATTTATAATCAGTTAGCCACTGATATAAATGAGTGCTGATTAGTTTTTGATGTAAATCGCCTTACAGGTGGTGCTGATATGCTGCATTTTTCACGATTTTCGCAATATCTCTATCTCAAAAACTAATGCACGGATTTTCATCAAACTTCAGTTTAGATTCAGTTAGATGCTGGCATAAGTTGTTGCTGATTAAATTTTGGTGTAAATCACTCAACAGATGGCGCTGCTATTCTGAATTTTGTTTAAAGAATCTGCATTTTGTTTCATTGAACTTGTTTAAATCCCTTTTTTTTCTTCCTTATTTTTATTTTTGGACTTTTACAAAACTTCGTCACAATGCAGGGCTATTACAAATGATAGACCCGAATTAAAAAAGTGATATTTTCGAAACTACTGCACATATTACAATAAGTGACGCATGAATTTAAAGAGGAATATACCAAGTTTTTTTTTTCAGTTACAGATGTTCAAGGTGTGACCCTCTTGTTACATGGCATACGGCCAATCTGTAATCCAGTTC
The DNA here is from genome assembly GCA_963932465.1 of Maratus speciosus. Taxonomy (NCBI): domain Eukaryota; kingdom Metazoa; phylum Arthropoda; class Arachnida; order Araneae; family Salticidae; genus Maratus; species Maratus speciosus. The sequence continues at coordinate 16,739,413 of OZ010793.1, read as the reverse complement.
GTCCCAAACATTTTGTAGCATCACTCTGTCAATGGTTCTGAATTCTGCACAAATGCGTTCTTTAAGTTCTGACTGTGTCAAAAACATTGTTTATGTGCCACCAATGCCTAAAACAAAATGTTCAGAACTTAAAGAACTCTTTAAATTCATGTATTATTGTAATATGTGCAGTAGTTTCGAAAATATTTTTTTAAATCGAGTCCATCATTTGTAATAGCCCTGTATACTGCAGATGTCTAAATTCATTTTAATAAGAAAACTAGAAAATTGATTTATACATAATGTCTGTCGATTTCCCTTAAAAACATCGTGAAACATACCATGGAATCGAAAATATTGACAAAATAGAATTTTTTATATAGTTAGAAAAAATGCGAAACATTTATTGAAATTTCTTAGCTTATATGAAAAATATTTCTGTGCCTGAAGAACATAGAATGTGTGCTAAAAAAATTGAAAGGCGCTTTAATTTTTTATCTGTTTAACCCTTTATGTACTGAATTATGAATTCATGAAAATTTTATCTTCTAAAACATGTTTCGTAAATTTTTGAAACTACATTAGAAGATTTACATAATCATTTAATAAATTTTAGAAGGATTAAAGGATTTAGAAGGTTTAATTATATTTGAATTTATAGGGATTTCCTGCACTATTTAGAAACCCCACTCAAAGCTTTTATTTTAAATATTTTTCTTGGTATTTTGTAGAACTAGGAAATGTACAAATATAATGTTCTTACAATAGAAATATAGAAATATTTCCGAATTGAAAAATCCCCCCTTCCCCTTTAACGCCAAGAAAGCTAAAAAGATGCAAAGGCAAAAGAAACCATCCTTTTAAAAATAGTTTTGTGTATCCCACAATGCTTTTGGAACAAGATAAGGTAATGCATATATAACTCATTCTAAACTGTATTACCACTAGTCAATGTATTAAATGAATTTTATAACAAGTTATTTTAATAGTTCTTATAAGACCCGTCAGTAGATAAAGGCTTTTAATCTGTCTGTAGATATGCATGTAAGTTGAAAAATACCTTCAGAATGAGGTAAGAATTAAGATTGTGTTCATGAAATAGTCCTGCGATTTTTTTAAAAAAATACATTTTTTAAATTTTTATGCGGTCCCTGTATCCTGTACGTGATATTTAAAAATTTTACTCTGTGCAATCGAAATATATATAATAATAAAAGCAAAAATACAAAGTAAATGTAAATGCAATCGAGATTAAAATTAATAATACATCCACAGATAAAAATAAATACCAGATATTAATAAAATAATAATAATAATAGCCTGTAAATAAAAGAATTCTGAATTGTTGATTTTCATTGAATTAATCTACAGAAAATTATGATATAGGAATTAAAGGTAAAAATACTTTGAAATTTCAGTATCGTAAAACTAATGATACTCCTTAATTCTATCTTAATAAATACATCAATAAAGTGTTTTTTAATTTTTCTTCTTTAAAATAATTAATATTAACTTTTTGCTGGAAGAGATCCAATTCAGCGACTTGCTGAGCGAACGACTTCCACTGCATTTAGAATATCACTGCTGTGAAAAGGGTTTTACAGGTGAGGAAGAACCGTCAGTTATCCTTTCCCAGCCTTTATTTCGATCTGATTCAATTGATATTTAAAAACGAGATTGCTCATTACCTAATACGTTTTACAACTAGCTGGATGTGCCAATCCCAAAACTTTCTTCTATCTCATGTCAATATTTCATTTTAATTAGTTTTATTAGTATTTTTATTAGAATTATGCATAACTTCATGCACTTTTCGATGGTACAATATTGAAAATGGCACAAAAATCGCTATTACAGCGCCCCCTTCCGGTGGAATTTTTCCAAATTCAGGGAGGACCTGCTTGCCATGGCCCAAAACATACACAAAAAAATTGGTTCAATTCTATGCATAACTTCATACACTTTTCGATGGTGAAATATTCAAAATGCACAAAAATCGCTATTACAGCTCTCCCTACCGGCGGAATTTTTCCAAATTCAGGGAGGACCTGCTTGCATTACCCAAAAATTTTGGTTCGATTCTATGCATAACTTCATACAATTTTTGATGGTACAATGGCGACACACGGACATACGGACACACGGACACACCGACATTTTCTATAAACATGTTTTTTGTGATCTCTGACCCCTAAAACGTGTCAATCCGCCGAAAACCGGAAGTCGAAAAAAAATTTCGATTACAATACTTTCTTCTATTGGAGATAGAAGAAAGTAAAAATCTATTGTTTCGAAAGTGTTTATATTATAAAGGATAAATATATCCGTGAGCAACGATGACATCATTTTGCCGGTGGCAACAGCAGACGATTAAATTTAACTTTTATTAACTTTTATTGCAATTTTTTAAACTTCTAAATACCACACATTTTCAATTTTTCACCGTCGAATAGGGAAAAAAATGTACTTTCAAGTGAAATTTGTTGTTGAAAACTATATCGCAATTTCTTTGAAAACTGATCGCAATTGGCGCAATTTTTATTGTTTAAAAAATAATTTTCAAGGGTGATTTATTTTTTCAAATCTATCTCTATCGCCTGCAGACTATTACAATAAATGAATCCGTTTGCACTTAAATCCATATAAATAGCTCCTCATTTGATTCTAGCTTATATTCCATAACCAGATTAAAATATTCTTCCATCCATAAATAAAACAAATAGAAAACAGGAATTCTGTTTTTTGAGAATTTAGTGTCGCCCCCGATGAAGAAAAAATATATGTATATATATATATATATATAGATAGTACAAAACATATTTCAGTTTTAAGACACGCGTTTTTACTTTATATAAAGTGACGTCATCCGCATCCGCTGAAGAATTCCTCATTTGCGATCCAATATTAAACAACATCTACAGTAAAGTACACATATGACGTCACTATAGCTGAATGTCAAGAAACTCGACAAAAATATCGGCTATCTAATGATTCATATGCCTTCATTTGCTTGTAACATTAATATAGATACTTAAAATTAAATTTAGTTTCTACTAGCTCCATGTTTTATCAGAAATCATTCATTTGTATTTTTTTTTCAAAATAGCACGCATTTTAAGTACATTTTTTTCAGTTTTTATGGGAAAATGGCAACAGAAAGCTATAATTGCAATTTTCCAACTATTTTTCGTTTACTTTCTGCAGAAATGGAGTATTTGAGTTACCAAAATTAAACAAATGTCGCTAAAATCTACAAAAAATTAATCTCAAAAATAAATGGAGATCCAGTTTTCAAACAAATTGCATTTAAAAGTACTTTTTTTCCCAATACGACGGTATAAAAATTGAAAATGTGCGATGCTTAGAAGTTAAAAAAATTGCAGTAGAGTTTTTAAGAGAATTTCTTTGTTTCACGGCTGGCTTCTGTAAGGTAACGTTATTTTTGGGAGATTGCACAAAATAAGCTGGGAGAAAGAAATAGCATACTAGGAACCAGGGGCTAATAAAATATAAATAAAACTCAAATTTTGGACATGTAATCACTTAAACCACTGAATTGAACAGAAGAAATAAACAATTAAATTTAAAAAATCAAAAAACCCGACTGCGTAAAAAGCGAACTAATTAATTATTTCTCATCAATGTGAAACGATTTTTTTTTCATTCCTATTATTAGCTCACACTCTCGCTATATATATATATATCTTGTTCAAATTTTCAATCGTTAATAAAATACTTATTATTCATCCAATCAAGCTCAAATAATTTTTTTAACTTGTAGTGTATGACACTTGATGTCAATCCAGTGTTTTTCAAATATTAATTCATTAATTAAATTAAATTAATTAATTTTCAATAATCGAGAGAGCCCTGTTCTTGATTAAAGTATTTTAAGACCAAGAGAGCCCTCTTCTTGATCAAGGCATTTTAAGCGCCACTCAAGCGGAAAGAAGAATGGGAGAAAAAAAAATTCCCTTATTGACCTACGTAGGAATTGACTTACACTCAGAAAAAAATATAGTTCTGGCATCTAGAATCTAAATTGTGGCTCTAGAAAAAATAGTTCCATGTCATCCTTATAAATTCTAGGTCCCTTTGATAGAGAGTTCTAGAGTCTCCTACTAGAATTCAAGAGCGTTTTTCTGTATTCTCGTGGTCAAACTTACTTAAAAATACTTGCAAATAGATGCGAACACAAGAAGTTACACTGTTAAAATTTTGCAGCATTCTGGCAGGCCATTTGACCGTTTTTTCCGAAAACGGTTACACAACCTGTAATTTAACACTATTCTGACCATATTATGGTCAGAATATAGTTAAATTATGGTTATGAAACCGTTTTTTCAAAAAACGGTCGAATGACCTGCCAGAATGCTGCAAAAGTTTTAACAGTGTAGTTTTAGTAACCATAATTCTTGTTTATGAAACCATTCCAGAAATTAAGCGATAATTTCTCGCTACTGAAATAATTCTTTATCGTTTCGTCACCTAGAAAACACGAGACTAGAAATTCTAGATTCATCTATATTCATTTCATCTATTCAGCTTAGTTGTTTACACTATTCGCATAGCTCGGAAATCTATATTTCTAGTTAAGGGATTCAGAAAATGACTACCTATTCATTCTAGGCGAAGACAGTATTTGTTTTTTCTCAGTGTAAAATATTTTTTCTTATATTACTTGTTTATATTACTTGTTTATATTACTTACCTATTTTTTTTATTTACTTGTATTGATGACTTTTAAGTTGTGTTTAATTGTTAGTTCCTATCTATAAACACTGTTTTTGCGAAGTCTATCGATATCTATGATGGTTAGAGTTGCAGTAAAGCTAGCGATCCTACCTACACAACTTCCAGGTTGTATAATATTTTAACGGATCTTCTGACTGTAAAATAGTCAATGAAACATCGCCTTCATTTTGAAAGACCTATCCAATGATATGCCACTCAATAGGGTGCGTAATTTTTTTTTTGTCTCTACCGCCATTTTGTATTTTACGGCCGCCATTTTGAATTTATAAAAACAAAACCTAGCCTATAACCATCGGGCCGTTAATACGAATGGATAGAGACCTCATTCATTAAAATCCATTCAGCCGTTGGAATGTTTCGAGGGTATAAAGAAATCCACATACACAGATGCGCGTGAAACACATAACACTTCTTTTCAGTCGGGTAAAAAGGCTGATTTTAAATAGCGGTCTTTGACATTTTCTAATTTCTTCAGCTGTTGACTCCTGACACGAGACCAATATAAAGATATACCCATTAATACGTTTCATAACTTTGTTTGAACGCATTATTGCTATTTTTCATATATATGATTTTTAGCACTGTTAGTCGGCATTCTAAAAAATATATGGTACTGTTCGGTTAGCCGGGCGCCACAGTGTTATATATGCATATGTATGTATATATACATTTATGTATATAGACATATATATGTGTGTATATATGTATTTATATATATGTATATTTACATTATGTATATACCGGGTGTCCCAAAAAGGACTGACTGATTTTAAAATTCAATAACTTGCAAACGGTGACAGATATTAAAAAAATTCTTGCAGGAGGGTTATGCATAAGGTCAAAAGTTTTTTTACAGTGATTTTCAATTTTAGTTCGAATTACAAACAATAGATGGCGCTGCGATCAATAGACGCTGAATTCAGGCTCAATTTTTGGTACTTCGTGGCCCGGATAATACATTTCCATCTCCTTTTTGAGCATGGAACAAGAGAAAGGACCAGAAATCGAGCCTGTATTTAGCGACTATTGCTTACAGCGCCATCTATTGTTTGTAATTCGAACTAAAATCGAAAATCACTGTAATAAAACTTTTGACCTTATGCATAACCCTCCTGCAAGAATTTTTTAAATATCTGTCACCGTTTGCACGTTATTGAATTTTAAAATCAGTCAGTCCTTTTTGGGACACCCGGTATATAAATATGTATATATAACACTGGCGCCCAACTAACCGAAAAGTACCAAATATGTTAAATGTAAAAAATCTATTAGAGTTATCAATAAATAAAAAAAAAGTAGACTCCGAACGAGGCTTTCTCGCCGGACAATCTTTGATATTTGCTGATACTTTATTCATTAAATTTTAATTAATTACAATTTTTTTTAAAACCAAACTACGTGTTTTAATGAAATTTAAGCATGCTACGTCAAAAACCGCTTACAGAACCTTTCTAAAAATACCTTATTCATCGCTGTGTCTCTAGCATGAACAGAGAAAAGTGGATGTTAACATTAGAAATAATATATATGATATTTTTTACCTATATTCTGAAACCCGGGCAGCCCGGGTTTATCGCTTTGTGTTTTTAAAAATCGTTTTAAATTTCTATTATTTCTTTAAAGAAAATAAATCAAATTTTGAAATGTAATTTAATATTTATAAGGTGATCTGACACACTGAAATCGCAGGAAAATACAAGTTTTACTCTTTATTATTATTATTAGGATGAGCGAACCGAACCCTCTACTAGGCTACACAAATTACATTTTGTCGTACACTTTACAAAAAAAAAAAAAAAAAAAAAAAAAAAAAACTATTCCGTATTTTAACTTGAAATTAAACATAAAACTAAACTATGATCTGTAGATTTGCACAATATTATTTTTTATACAGAATAACCTTAAAAAATTTATTAGTTTAATTAATTTATTTTACATGTTTTTTCCATTACGGACGCATCTTTGAAAATAAAAAATGAAACACGTATATTTTCAGAAGAAAAAATAAATCATGGAGTTACGATTTATTTTATGAAACTTTTAAAATACCTTTTCTTTGAAAATTATAGCATATTTTAATAAATTAAAATTTGTGAAAATTCAATTATTTACATTCAATCATAAAAGTATTTTTCAGCGATAAGAATTCAAATACACAATTTATTCTTATTATGGTAAATCATTTACGTAGACGATACTTACGCATTTTAAAAGAATTATATTATGATTCTTTTCTTTTTCTAAAGGGGCAACAAAAGAATTTTAAACAGATAAAATTAATTGTTAAATTCGTTATATAAATATTTTGTAAAATTTTGTTTCGAAAATATTTTTATTTATACCAGTCTTATATCATAAATAAAAAATTCCGAAGAAATTCTTGGTTATTTGGCTGAATTTGCATTTCTAAAATTAAAATGCGCCAAAACATAAAATAACGTTTTTGCTTAATAAAGATGCAAGAATAATATTAAAAAAAATATTGTTACTTTCAAATATTTATCTTATTAAATAATGCTTTGCGAATCCAAACAAAGCATGGCTTTTGCTAGTTATTATTATTATTATTATTGTTATTACTAGTGTAAATGCCCGTCCTAGGACGGTAGGTAAAAATTGTGTTTTTCACTTAAAATTTGAAAAACTGATAGAAAATAATTGACAATATTGAAGCGTTTAGATGAGCAAAGTTTGGCTAGTTCATGTTCTAATAAGCACACTATTAGCATTTATAATACTTCTGGGTAAACCAGGCTTTCCGGCTAATATACCATAACAAAATTAAGATTTCTTAATAAAACAAAAATCTAACAAATGTGCAATAAAACTGCCTAATTAAAAAAAGTCTGCTGCAACTATTGAAATAATACTATTTTTTTTTAATAACACTTTGAAATTGTATTTTTATCGTTTACCCCCTACCCTCTTGTAAGCAAAAGACGAAAGCTATTTTCATTCAAGTATAAGAATAGTGTTTCTTAATTTTTGGTCGATAGATGGTGCTATAAGTCTTGTTAACTCCATTTTTCACAAAATCATGAGTTGATATAAAAAAGTGAAAACGCATTTCAAAATATTTAAAAGCATTAATATGCTTTTATAAATATTTTAAGAGCAAAATCAGTTATTATTATTATTATTTTTATTATTATTATTATTATTATTATTATTATTATTATTATTATTTGTGAAACGCTGTAAGAGTCGTTCATTTATTTCTAGATTTTGAATTTGCAGTTCTAAATGGCAACAGTCTCATTTGTTTACATTTGGAATCCGTTGTATAATAGCTGGCTATCCATTATTTTTAATATAGAATTTAAAACATTAAAATTGGATAGTTTTGAAGGTTTTAGAAAAAGTAAAGAAGAATAGATGGGATACAAAGCAAGTTATGTGTATATTTCCATAAGCTGAACAATCGACAAATTTACGGTATCTTGAATACTTAGCCTAACATGGCCGAGATATTTTGCTTTTCTCAAGGATGGGTATGAGCCGGAATCGTTACACTGTGTTTTATTATATAGATATTATTAATCTAGTGTTTTCATAATAAAATGACAAATGCACAATAATCAGAAAATGACATACTTCCCATAAATCTTGTCGACTTTATAACACAATTTTTAAAGTATTTAATTTAGCTTTGTAAAGAATCTATTTTTGAACGTCTCAGCCCTTGTAATTTGACACAATTTACAAAGTTCAATTTAGCAATACAATAACGATGCGAAATTTCTTACATGATAAATGAAACTTTAGCATGAAAAATTAACTCATTATTCTATGAACAATTTATATTAACAGCTGTGTTGTAAGGAATGATATTGCATGGGTAAATACCCAGTGAGTAGGTATTTATTTTTTGGGTATACTACTTGGGTTAAAACTGGGTATTTTCATATTTCATTATAAAAAATCATAATTCTGAAACTAATTTTTAATCACAGGGGAACATGTGGCACAGCTCTTCAAACAGTATTTATTTCACATGTTTTAATTTCATATTTGTACTCATCGATAGCAGTATAGGGTAATTCCACAGAAAATCATCATTTTTTTTGGGGGGGGGGGATCAAATTTATAATATGTTTAATTTAAGGGTATGATTGGAAAACTTGATATTTTTATATTCTATAGAAAGATCTAATAAAAAAGCAATGTAAATTACTGTTTACAAACTAAGTTAATTACCATTATTGTCTTTGTAAAGTCATAATGTTACGTCAGTGACACAATAAAAGTTACGTCAGTTACACGTGTAAATGGCATTTTTTTTTTTTTTTTTTTATTATTCAGAAATTAATTAAACAAGTTACTGTTATAAATTGACATTACTTAGTGTTGTTGAGAACATTAAATCACTTTTTTTTAACTGGATAGTTTTGATAATTTTTACACTTCAATGAAGGCAGAAAACATGTTTGTATATTTTATGTTACGTCAATTACAGAATTTTTAATTGCAATTTTTGGGAGTCAAAGAGAGATTGAAATAATCTGCAGGTACTATTTGAGTATTAAGACCTTAGTAACAAATATTTTAAATTGTAAAAATTTGTTCTAGCTTTATTAGTAAATTTTCTACGTAGATTTGAAAACAAAATTCGATGATGAAATGCTACGTCAGTTACGATGGAATTTCACTATAGTAAAAAATATTTTCAGCGATAAAACATGTGGTCAAATCAAAACTTATTCATCATGTAGTTTTGAGCTACCAAAAGTAAAAATTTTCGTTTTGAATTTTTAGATATTTTGTTAATAAATGTAAGCAGTTGGAAAAAGTAGTTGAAATGTACAGATAAACACTCATTTAATGTTAATTTTATTCAAAATATGCGTTTTTATATAAAGTAAAATGTTACAGAATATTTTCCTATTCCATGTGACATATGAGAACAAAGTGATGTAATAAAATAATTAGAACTGCAGTTAGCGATTAATATATAAGGTGCAGTTTAAAAATATTGCTTTTATAATATATAATATTAAATAATATATATTTTCTCTAATTAAGTTTAATCCAAGAAGCTGCTTCTTCTACTTTTAACTCTAATAATTATTGGCTCTCTCATTTTCAAAACGAAGTGACGTATTTGTATAAATAAACAACGTTTAGTTATTAAACTATTCTCTGATGAAGAGCTTGGAAAAGCTTGAAAGTTTTAAATAAAATGTATATTTTTAACTTGTAACATCCCTTTCATTATTTTAATCGCCTTTTAAGCAAAACAGTGAATTGTTTAAAGATCATATTATATATTTTATGTTTGAATGAAGGTGAAAGATCGCATATCCGACTTCACTGCGAAGTACCGTGATCGATTTTAAATCACGCATCACAAAGGCGGCTACAAAACAACTCTGTTTGCAAATCGCTACAAAATGGGACATGTCGACCTCTAAAGGGGTCAATGGGCCTTAAAACTTACTTTTTAACTTTTTTTAAAAATTGCACCTTAAATACTATTCAAAGCCACACTATATGGATTATGGCATATATTTATCACACAAGAAATAGGAAAAAAAATTGGGAGAAAAGTAAGGAATTTTCCTGACTATTTTAAGCGTTATCAGGAACTTTCAAAATGTCCCAGCTTCACTCCATATTAATTAAAATTCCCCAATATTTTTTATGCTAGTTTGGTTTACACATACAAATAAAATTGTGCATCGAATTTTATATATTTGAATGTAAAGGTAAAAAATATATAATTTTTTCTAAATTTTATGAAATTTTCAGCATTTTAAGCATTCTATTTCTGCACTTAACTAAATTTTAACTTTTCCGATTATATTTAGTTTCGAAAAACTATGCACGGTTTTATTTGTATACATGTAAACCGAATTGGCATAAAAAATATTGGGGATTTTAATTGATATGGAATGAGGGTGGGACATTTTGAAAGTTCTTGATAATGCTTAAAATAGTCAGGAAAATTCCTTTTTTTCTCCAAAAATAATTTTTTTTATTTCTAGTGTGATAAATATACACCATAATTCATATAGTGTGCCTTTGAACAGTATTTAAGGTGCAATAATAATAATAATAATAATAATAAGTTTGAAGTTCCCTTGTCGATGTCTCCTTAATGCCATCACATTTACCCATTTTCCACATCAGCGTGGCCACTAAGGTAGTATTTGGTTAGGGAACAGACCGTTATTTTATACAAATCTTACAAAATTAGTTTAATAGATATTTGCTGCAGTCTTAATACAAAGGAAATTTTCTTTTCACTATTCACGGATATTTGAGTTTCCCTTACGTCATTTACTTTATTTTCGAAACCAGACGAAATAGGAATGTTTCTTTTCGAGCTGGATATCTTCCGATGCCAAAATAGAAACGTACCCATTCGGTTATAAAAATTGATTTATTAAATCTTTTATGGCGGAAGTTTTCAATATCAGCTCAAAGAAATATTGCTTCGATTCTCTGCCGAATTTGTTGCCACTGAATCAAAGAAATTACCTTTTGAAAATATCGTGTGACATTTTAGAGATCGCTAATCCATAATAGGAAAAAAAAAAAAAAAGCCGATATAAGGTTTCAATACTAAGCTACTACCAATAAATAATATTTTATTTTCAAATAGCTCATACGAAAGTGAAAGCAAAAAAAAAAAAAAAATCATGCATCTAGCTTAGATTATGAAACACTTTCCAACACATTCACAACAAGAAAGAAAAAAAATCATGCGTCAAGCGTAAATTATGGGACGCTTTCCAACGCAAAACTTTACCGTATAATAAGTTGAAATGGGATATCTAATGGAACAACTTGAAAACATATAGCACATTTGAAATCCCATCAGCTTAAAATATCAGAATTTATTTCGCGCGTATCTTCAATTTAACTGAAAGTAGTAACATCGTACAAGTATTAGTGTTAATTCCTATTAATTGCGTTTCAGATCGAGTAAAATAATAGTATTTTGACACATGTTTTATTTAGTTAGCAACTGATGCTGTTTCTTTTCATGATTTCATTTAACAAATATTCTGTTGTTTTTTTCATTTATATTTTTAGTACAAGTTGCATATTTTGCTTTAATATTTCAAAATGAAAATAAGATTTCAAATTTATATTATGATGTTTATTTTACTCTCAATTATTATTTTTTTTTATATCTGACGATTGTTTATATTTCTAGTAAATTTGTGAATGACCCCTACTTCACAGCAAAAAAGATGCTTCAACTTTAAACTTGGACCGTTTTAACCCCTTGAGGGGCAAGCAATTACGTTTGTGAAATGCTGAATTACCACCGGAATCTTTGAAAAATTCTATTTCAGAATACGTAAAAGCAATTTTACGGCTTTTTTCCACCAAATTTAGAAAAGTAAAATTTAATAAAATTTTTCTGGTGTAAAACTTCATTAATCGTAGGTGGTATATAATATATACCGGTGCCCCTCAAGGGGTTAATCGCAGAAGAATGGAACTTTTTTTTGTCTTACTTCTTAGTGTAATATTATATTTTTACTAAATATCACTTATAGGACCGGGAAAGCGTATAAAAAATTAAATTTCGTAAATTTTTAAGGAATATTTTTATTGACCCAAATCACTTTTCAAATATTTCTTTGTAATTCCAACTATATGTCTAGGACTAACTGTTTAGGAATTAGCCAATGGACATCGTTGAGAGTGGAAACCCTGCATACCAATTACATGGTAGTCTGCGTATATTTAGGCAATGTAGCGCACGGACATACAGACAAACCGTATTAATAAACACTTTTCCTTAGAAATAGGAAAGTGTAAAAAAAAACCTTCACTAAAGGTATTATAATAGCAACGATACATTACAATGTAAACTTATTCTACTTAAACATTCAACTCTGATTATCTCAGTTTACAAAAGTGATATTCAAGTATACATGAAGCGGAACTATAACTTGCGATTGTACGATAAAGGATTTAAATTCTTTCAGGAGATCATTTTCAATAACTAGGAGCTCCGACGGCTTCTTGGGTTAGAGAATATAAGTGAAACCCATATACAGTGTACTCTCGATTATCCGTGCGCGGATTATCCGGTTTGCGGATTTTACGTGCTCATTCCTGTTGACCAATTAAAACATTGGCCAAACAGAGTTGCTGTGGTTAATGTGGAAGACTTATGACACCAGTTCTAAAACAAATTCATTTTATTTGAAACAAGATGAAATGATGGTGATGTACATTATAACAGCTTTACTTCGCCGTCAAATCAAAATATAAAAACAAAATAATATCCCATGCATCTACATTGCGACAGATGATACAAACGTACAATAATTCTCGAAGCTACTAATCCACAACCAGTCCAGACCTTTATACACCCGGTAACAGCAATTGTTTTGCATAAAAACTGTTGCCAATCAGTAAATACAAACTTACACAAAATACATCCGAAACACCGAGATCTAATCCCTTCTAAACTAAAAACTACTAAACTCTGTGGCAATACAATCCATGAAGGATCTGGGCCGACAGTGCCCATCTCTGTTTTCTTGGCCCTGGGCCCCGAGGTGCTATACAGCATGCGTCCCGGCCAGGGTTGGCAAGGTTTTGGACACAACGGTAAAAACCACAGTAAAATCCAGCGAAACACCGAGCATACGAACGCAGCTGAAACGCCATTGGCTGCAAACTATGACGTCACAAGTCAACCATTCACGGTGAAATAAGTGATCCCAAAATCACTGTTACTGACAGTTACTCAGTAACGGCACTTGCCTCAGGAGCTAATACGCATGAATGAAATTGCCGGTCGTTTCGGATGTAAACAAGAACAAGAGAGAGTGAAAAATAAACGTGCATCAATAGGAAGTAAAAACTTTAAAGCTTTATCATTCAAGTTAAACTTTACTGAATGTTTAAATAAGCAATTGATGCATAACAATTCCGGACTCACAAAAAAATTTAAAGACAAACATTTCCACTCTTATCATGCATGTAAAATCGATGTTGATGTGAATTAGAATCTTTTCCGGTTTAACTGATAATATTGTGAAGTGCTTAGAGGTAAAATCGAACTCTCCGAAACCTGTTTGACGGGTAGGGTTAAAGGGGATGGGAAAGATCGGATTGTTGATTTTACAATAGGTAAAGTTTTCTTTCGGTCAATGGCGTGCGGCGCATTCCTCCTCTCCGCTTTGCTGCGGAGAGGTTTTAATAACTTGCTATCTCAGAAACTTTGCAGTGTGTTCATAAGTTATTCTTGCAGTGACGTTCACGACATATTTGGCTGTGCTATGTTTTGTTAAAATGTATTTTTTATAATTAAACTTCTGATTAATCGAGTCACCAAGATACATATTATCATTATCTCCTGAATATCTTCTAAAAGCTTTTCAGCTGTCCTCTCACTTTCATACGTGTTCCTTTAGTTTTGCGTCTTGTTTATCGTCAGTTAGTAGCGTGAAATTTTTATTGGTGAAAATGATTGGGGTGAAACGAAAACGAAACGTTTTAAACGTTAAGCAAAAATTAGAAATCCTTCAGAAACTTGATAACGGAGAACCAGCTAGCAAATTAGCAAAGGATTATCAAATTGGAGTACAAACTGTACGTGATATTAAAAATAATTAACTCATTACCTTCACGAGAGATTATGAGGAAAAATCTGCGCTTTCGAAACGGAAAAGTCTGAAAACGTCAACATACAAAGATATACAGTGTGTCTACGTATAACCTGGCCGATCTTTATTTTCGCAACCGTTGGTCCTAGATGCATACTTCCAATTACAAGAGTGGTCAGAATTAGGTTCAGAGTTAAGATAAAAAAAAGTTTGAAGCGAAAAAACAATTTAGCGAAGAATTGCAGAATCTAAATTTTTATACGGTCCCCCGGTCCTATAAGTTATATTTAGTAAAATTTTCCTGTTACACTGGCAAGTAAGGCAAAAAAAGTCCGTTATTCTACGATTAAAATTGACCGAATAATAGCTGTTTAAAGTTGGAGCATATTTTTTGCTGCAAATTAGGGGTCATTCACAAATTTAGTAGAAATATAATTCTGTCAGATATATTAAAGAAATGGTTGAGAGTAAAATTAGCATTGCAATGTAAATTTGAAATCTTTAATCATTCTGACATATTACTGCAAAATATACAATTTCTACTGAACATATAAGAGGATAAAAATAACAGAGTTTTTGTTAAATAAAAGGATGAAAAACAACAGCCTCGATTAATTACAAAAATGATACATAATTTAAAATGCTGTTAGATTACACCGTCTTTCAAATTTTGGGTTGTGCCACGTTTTTTAGCTTTTGAAAATTGATTCACATGTATTTTTTAGCGCTGAATCCGAAAATGACCTTCATTTTAAATCATCACGTCAGGATTTTTCTCAAATCGCAAATTTCAAAGTTAAAATTGATCCCCCCCCCCCTCCCAACCTCGTCGGAGCCTGAGCTGTTTAGCTGTAAGAAACCCAGTATAAGCCACAAAATTTAATAAATTATAGAATTAAATAAAATTAAACCGAATAAAAAAGTCTTGCATCTGTTTTTTAGTATAAGATTTTTCGCTATTTTTTAACCTTGAAATTTACGATTTGTGAAAAATCCTAACATGATGTAGTTACAAATGAAGGAAATTTTTTTTTTATTTAGCGTTAAAAAAATACATAAAACGTAATTATAAAAGTTAAAAAACACAACCACCGCAGGTTTATGTTATCTAATCTAAAACCATTTCTCTTGTTGACGGTAATCTAACCTATTTTTTTTTTGTGTTATCCTTTAATATAAGTATGTATAAGATGATAAGCGTCGATAATCATAATAATATTACACTGTAATCGGATTTAAGTCAGTATGTAAAATTTTAACTTCGATCGGACATTTGAAAGTCAGTTAAGTTCGCGTACAAATTTTAAACTGTAAAAACGATCGTTGCAAATTAAATAAAACCTTATGAAAATAACATAATTTTTGTTAAAAGAAATCATAACCTCAAATCCTTAGAAAATACAACATATGTTAAAATACAATTATTTTAATTAATCTGAAACTTAACTAATAAAGTTAACTCAATCGTAATAGTTGTACGATTTCTTTCAAACCGTAGATACCTTGAAATAAATTTAAGTACTTTATATACGACCCCTGAAAGCATGGTCGAAATCATCTGTTTTGATACATAAAAAAGTGGTATAAGTCATGCATTTCAAAGTTTCATAACTTGGTCAATTTTAATGGTAGATGAATGGGACTTTTTCCGTCTTACTTGTTAGTGTCACAATAAATTTTTACTAAATATCACTTATAGGACCGGGGGACCGTATAAAAATTTAAATTTCGTAATTTTTTAATAAAGGTTTTTCTTGACCCAAATCGCTTTAAAAATAATTCTTTACCTTATTTAAACCATTTTTGTAATTGGAAGAATGCATCTAGGACCAACGGTTACGAAAATAAAGGTCGGTCAGGTTATGCGTGGACACACTGTAGATTCTGCTCTACTACAGTGGTTTAATCAAAAAAGAGCAGAAGGTATAGCTGTTCCGGGTGCCATGCGTTCCGAAAAAGCGGGATTTATTTCATAAAGCACTAGAATTAGTAGATTTTAATGCTTCATCTGGTTGGCTCACTCGATTCAAGCAACAGTATGGAATTCGGCAGTTAAATGTTCAAGGAGAACGTCTAATTGCGCATGTGACTGCTGCAGAATCGTTTTGTGTGAAATATCAAGACTTTATTGATGAAGGAAATTTGATTCCCGATCAAATATATAATGCCGATGAGACAGGATTGTATTGGAAATGTCTCCCAACAAAAACACTTGCTGCACGGGAAGAAAAGTCAGCTCCAGGCCACAAAGAAATGTGCGGATTACCATCATGTGCTGTGCAAATGCTTCAGGTGACCATAAAATGAAACACGTAATGATCGGAAAGGCTATGAAAACCCGCTCGTTTAAAAATACAGAACCAAAAAAATTTACCGTTTGTTTATTTCAATCGAAAGGGCGTATGGATGACACGCGAGGTTTTTCTCCAATGGTTCCAAGAACAGTTTGTTCCTGCTGTCATGAAAAATTTACAAGCCAAAAAAAGGCTTACCCCCAAAAGTAGTATTGCTTTTAGACAATTTCCCTTCACATCCAAATGAAAGTTTCTTAGCTTCCTAAATTAAGATAAATCGGTCTTCCAGTGTGCATATCCAGCGTTAGAAAACATGTGATATGAATAAAATAATATATAAAATCATTTAATCCTTTATCTACTGACGGTACTTATAAGTACCATTAAAATAACTTGTTAAAAAATTCATTTAATACACCAATACAGTTTAGAATGAGTTATAGATACATTACTTTATCTTGCTCCAAAAGCATTATGGGTTATACACAACAAAAATATTTTTAAAAGGATGATTTTTTTCTTTTGCTATTGCATCGTTTCATCTTTCTTGACGTTGGACGGGGGGGGGGGGGGGGGATTTTTCAATTCGGAAATATTTCTATTTTAAGAACATTATATTTGAGCATTTCCTAATTCTACAAAATACTAAGAAAAATGTTTTAAAAAAAAGATTTGAGTAGGGTTATAAATAGTGCATAAAATCCCTATAAGTTCAAATTTAATTAATCCTAAATTCTTCAATCTCTTAATCCTTCTAAAAGTTATTAAATGATTATGTAAATCTTCTAATGTAGTTTCAAAAATTCGGGAAAAATGGTTCAGAAGATAAAATTTTCATGAATTCATAATTCAGTACATAAAGGGTTAAAATCATCTACCTAAGTTAATGCTGGCAAAAAGTAATAAAAATACACTTACAAAGCAAATAAGTACCTTTATTCAGATCGATATGTTTTAAACCTTCCGTAAAATTAAAAAAACACTGTCTGTAAGAAAATATATCTAATAGAACCAAATCAATTATCAGGGGTTTATGAAACACCTTTCATCAAACAGTACGGAACAGTGCAGTTTTACGTAGGAATGACAAACAGAAAGCTTAAAACTAGGATCAAAGAACATATAGCTGACATCAAATACAACAATAAAACTACAGGGTTGACCAGACTCTATAACAAAGAACCGTTACAGATTGATTTAAAAAAAAAAAATAGTAGAATACTTTATCCATCAAGATTTTATTTGCCATCCATTACCCGAGAATCGATAGAGATCTTTTTACGCAGTGATAATACTTGCAGTGATTCAGCTTCCATGTTGCTACTTAAAATTTGGAAAGAGATCTCTTCAGAATACGAAATAATAGTGAAAAATAATTCACGTTCACAAATATCTATTTTTAGCTCACAAGCTATCAAAGCCTCAGAGCTAATGTGCCCGCCGGTTCTGTATGTATGTACGTATGCACATACGTACGTAACGCGATAACTCTTAATATAAATATCGGATGTGCTTCAATTTTTTTTTCTAGGTTCATTCTGATAAGGCGCTTCCCTGATTAGTTTGGAGTGTTCATTGGTTAAGTATAAATGCGAAAACGGGGCTAATCCCTTCTTAACTTAGATAAATGGGTTTTTCATGCAGAATTATCAGATTTTTTTCAAATTTGGTTTACTGGTTAATTCTGATAAGGCGCTCCCCTGATTACATTTGAAGGTTCATTCTTTAAGCCTAAAAGAGGGAACGGAGGCTGATACCCACCTTAATTTAGATAAGTGGGTTTTTCTATCCGATTTGCTTCGAATTTGGTATACCGGTTTTTTTTCTGATAAGGCGCTTCACTGATTAGATTTGGAAGTTCTTTGGTTAAATATAAAGAGGGGAGACGGGTGGGATAACCCCTTAATTTATTTTTCGAGGGGCATTATTCTTTGAAATAAGAGTATAATATACAGTTAGTGTGAATAGCATGTGAGCTCAATGCCATCAGTTTAACAGGGCACTTTTCTTTTTTATTATTATTGCACTCGATTTCATTATAAATGAGATCGCGTGGTTTTTGTTAACCAGTTTTCAATTTAAAAATTTTTGGCGAAAATATTTGTATCATTATAGATATTGAGAATGTCGCCGTCTAAGCGAAGAAATATGGTGATCTGAATACAGATATTTATTTCCCTTGTAAGTGTATTTTTATCCTCTTTAGCAAGTACTAACTTAGTTTGATACAATATGTATTCAATATATTCGGCATGCAATAAATGACAAAAATGCAAATACCACCGCATTTACGTCGTCTGGCTCGGAAAAAAATATCTTAATTCAGAACCACTTTAAACTTTTTTGAAGACTTTTGGTTCTATGAAGAGAAAATTCTCTGCGACAGTCACGTGATAGTGACAAACAAATAAAAAATGTCACTAGAAAAAGTTAGAAAAGCCACTCTGCTGCTACAAAGTGCTTCTAAGGAAAAAAAAAATTAGAAAAATTTGTCGGTTCAAACTTCATTGCAAGATCATTTCATATCCACAAAGACTCGAACGGGGAAGTTAGAGGAACAAGAAATTATAAGTTAACAACTTATTGATTTATTCCAAATTCTTGTATTGAAAATGCACTTGTTTGCTAATGTTAAATGTATGTAACGTAATAGAATATGTTCATTTGGTTCTGGAGAATTTTTATTATTTATCCATTTTTGCTTATCTAAGTGTATACCACGATTTACGTCGTTTTCGACTTACGTCATTAGTGTGGAGACGAATTGCTAGCGTAAAAGTTGATGTATTACTGTAAAGCTGCAAGTTTTGATGACTTTCACCTATTTCATTTATTTCAGCTGAATTTTGTTCACGAGATATCTGAATTAACTATGAACCCTATAACAGTATGTCATTTTTAAATAACTAGACAAGGAAATTCAATCTATAAAATATGTAACATGCGTTCTAGAAAACGCCTTTTACTATTCAGAAACGAGACACGACTCCAGAAGCAAAATATTTTCGAATTCCGAACACTGAATACTGAATTATTAAATCTTATTTTGCGAAGCCT
Organism: Maratus speciosus; assembly: GCA_963932465.1. Taxonomy (NCBI): domain Eukaryota; kingdom Metazoa; phylum Arthropoda; class Arachnida; order Araneae; family Salticidae; genus Maratus; species Maratus speciosus. The sequence goes on along the minus strand of OZ010793.1, from coordinate 16,719,750 downwards.
CCCCGTTGTCAAAACGGCGCTATTCATTGTTCTTTTTCCTCCACATCTGTTGTTCCCTCCAAAATTGCCTTTTGAATGTTGTATGACAAAACAGATTTGCGAAAATCTCTAAACGAAAATTTACCGAATCTTCGAGCTGAAGGCTTCCGTTTATGTCGAACAACCGTACTACTTATGTCAGATCTGAGTTTGCAAAAATTGTCGGTCAAGCCGTACAGTTTCTTTTCTTTTTTCTTTTCTTTTTTTTTTCTTTCTTTTTTTTTTTTTTATTGAGACAATTTCTGTTTGATTTATTTTCCGTGGCTGGTCATTCAGACACATTATTTGAAATACATATTCTGTGTTTTCCCATTTCCCGACAGTACATATATAACGTTATCAAGTTTTTGGAAATTTTGAACACCCTTCCACCCCTTACGATATCATACGTTATCATTCTTATCATTCCTCCTATTCCCTCCACCCCCCTTAATGATATCGTTATCAATATCTAAAAATTCTTCTTATTTTTACATTTTTTCCCCTTTTTATACGTTTGCAGTGATATACAGATATTAATTTATATTTGTTATTTCCACACTTCCCTAATTCAAAAGAAGAGAATAAGTTAATAAAATATCGCTATTATAAATGAGATGTCTTTCAACAGCGGATTACAATAGGATTGCCGAAAGTTGGGGTATTCCATATTTAGGTATGAGATGATTTTATAATCAATTATTGACTTTACTAACAGCTTTGTATTTCATAAAAATAGATAAACTAAAAAAAAAGATAGATTATTTTAATGTAAGAAAAATGTATAAAAAGAAGAAAATAAATGTTGGATTGGATCAAAAATGATAACGATATCAAAAGGCAAACGCCCCACCCCCCCTAAAGGTATCTTGAGATATCAAGTGCGAGAACCCCCCCCCCCCACCCCCCCTAAAGTGATAACATTATATGTGCATTGCCTCTTACAATGTAAACCCTTTATCTACTGACGATACTTATATGTACCATTAAAATAACTTGTTATAAAATTCATTTAATACACCGATTTGTAGTAATACAGTTTAGAATGAGTTATGCATTAATTTATCCTGTTCCAAAAGTATTATGGGTTACACGAAACAAAAATATTTTTAAAAGGATGACTTATTTTGCCTTTGCATTTTTTCAGCTTTCTTGCCGTTGGGGGTGGGGGGTGGAATTTTTTAATTCGGAAATATTTCTATATCTCTATTGTAAGAACATTATATTCGTACATTTCCTGATTCTAGAAAATACTAAAAAAATAAAACATTTGAGTGGGGTTATTAATATTGCACAAAATCCCTACAAATTCAAATTTAATGAATCCTTCTAAATCCTTCAATCCTTCCAAAATCCTTCTTAAATTTATTAAATGATTATGTAAATCTTCTAATGTAGTTTCAAAAATTCACGAAAAATGCTTTAGTGGATAAAATTTTCATGAATTCATAATTCAATACATAAAGGGTTAAAAATAAAATGAAATTACCAAAATTACCATTAGAGGTTAATCCGTTTTTTTTTCCTTTCTTTTTATGTTTTGTATTGCGAAATGTAATAATATCACCAATTAAAACTTAAAACTTCACCTTCCTTAAAATGTACTTGATAACCCACGAATCGAACCTCAAAGTGTCTCATTTCAAACTAAATAGGAAATAAGATAGTGGAAAGTGGGCTTCATCCCCCATAAGTCTTGCGTCGTCGGTGACGCTAGGTGTGTTACAGGAGAACTCGAAATGAGAGGCGGGCGGGATTGATTTATGCCGGGGCTGCACGCTCGGGCCCCGCTCTAGATGACAGCCCCAAATTGCTGCTTCGAGTAGCATAACGGCTGCCAAGAGGGTTTGCAGAATGCCAGGCTAACGAGTTCTTCATCGCCGCTTATGGGCTTTAAAAATCGATTCCCATTTCCCACCTCCCCTTCTTTTAGCTTTTGAAAAGAAAACTGTCCCGACTGGCTCATTTTAAGGCGCTCTCTCTCAATGAAATTTACGAAGCTCCTCAAATGCGCGCGCCGATTTCCAAACATTAAATTACCCGCTTGTGACTTTTGCTACACATTCTTTTTAAGGGTGTGTTTCGAAAAAATATTTTTCCACCCTCAACAGCTCGAAATTTTCTGAGACATTTTCAGACTCATTTTTAAAAGTAAAAACATGAAACTTTCTGAGAGGATTTTTGAAGAGATGTATAAGAGGCCGTGTGATTTCATTTTTCGCTCAATTCATTAGAATTTGATTTTTAAACAATTATTTTCAAAGTATGACAATTTTTTCCATTTCCAGATCTCCCGTTTCGGAAAGCCCCACCAGTGGCCGAGAGGTTCTGCTCTCGAAGCTGGTAGACGGGAGGTGCTGGCTTCGATCCCAATCGCGCCCGTCGGCCTAATCGTTCGGAGTTTTCGTGGTTTTCTTCGAGCCGTGGATCTTCCATGCGTTAATACGGATTAGGTTCCCTTAGAAAGACCCCCACGGAGGGCACTTCCCCCGGGCCTATATCCCTCGTGTAGATAATTGGCCGTCAAAAATCAACTCAACTCAACTCAACTCAACCCGTTTCGGAAAATTCGGTTCAAAACGCCCACTTTGACAGCATTTTTTACAATATTTTCTGCATTTATCAAAAAATCGAGAAGCGCGGCACATTATGTAGTTTCTAAATAAGAGAATTTCCCAGTTGGATGCGTTTGAGAGCAAAAATGAATTTAAAAATGAATCAGAAAATAAGCAGTTTGGATTGGAATACACCCTTAATACTTGGAAAATTTTCCAGGGAAAAATATTCGCTCTTGTGCTGCGTTTGCAGCCTTTCCAACATGTAATAGTGAGAAGTTCCAGGCTGGGTATCGTTTCATGTGGGTTAGTCGGTAGAATGTCAGTGCGCTATGCTAATGGCCCTGGTTCGAGCCCCGGCGTGGAATCTTTTTCACTAGGTTGGCCTTTGCGCCTTTTAAGCAATTAATTTGAAATTTAATTTTCATTTGAAACATTCTTTTTAGCTCACAGGCTATCAAAGCCTGAGAGCTAATGTGACCGCAGGTTCTGTATGTACGTATGTATGCATATATGTATGTACGTAACGCGATAATACTGGATAGAAATATCCGATTTGCTTCAATTTTTTTTCTTGCTTCATTCTAAGACGCTTCCCTGATTAGTTTTGGGGGTTCATTGGTTAAGTATAAAGGGGGGGGGGGACAGAGAGCTAATCTCCCCTTAATTTCGATAAATGGATTTTTCATGCAGAATTATACGATTTGCTTCAAATTTGGTAGGCCGGTTTATTCTGATAAGGCGCTTCCCTGATTAGTTTTGGGGGTTCATTGGTTAAGTATAAAAAAGTAATTGGGGGAGCTAATCCACCCCCTTAATTTAGCTAAATTGGTTTTTCATGTAGTATTATCCGATTTGCTTCAAATTTAGTATAAAGGCTTATTCTGATAAGGCGCTTCCCTGATTAGATTTGGAGGTTCATTGGTTAAGTATAAAGGGGGGGAAACGGCGGTCTAATCCCCTTAATTTATTTTTCAAGGGTCATTATTCTTTGAAATAAGAGTATAATATACAATTAGAGTGAATAGCCTGTGAACTCAATCCCATCAGTTTAACTGGTCACTTTTATTTTTTGTCTCGTGATCTAGCGATGCCTTAGCAGAAAAACAAATAAAGCAAGAAACGCTAAGATGGAATAAATTACTGAAATGTATTTGGAAATGAGGGCATTGCTTGGAAGAGAGTTAAAAAATTCAATAAGTTTAAAATATTATTATTTCTATTACACAAAAATAAACTTGGTTCGAAATTAAATTTTCTCTAATAGAAGTTAGAGTTCTACACGGCTCCGGTTGTACTTGACTCGAATCTAGAAATGCAGCTTAAAGTTGACCCGAACCCGTCTAAAAAGATTCGTCAACCCAAAACCCAACACACATGAGCCCGAACCCGAAAGGGAGATCACACACTGAACAAACAAGCAGACAAAAACGTTAGGCGTGCGACAAATTGTAGCGTTCAAACCGGTTTCTTCTTTGTTATCAGGGTGAGATGTCTCTTGACTTACGCTTTTTCTGTCGTTTGCCTGTTCAGTGTGTGATATGCCTTATACTTACAAGGGAACCACTTTTAGTGTTGCTCGCACCAAGCACCGAGACCTGGTGCGTTTTGTAGCCCTATACATAAAAATTAGAGAACCGAAAAAATTTCTCTGTTAAAAAAATATTTTATATACTGTTTTATACTTTTAATTTTTTATTATTACATATTTATTTGTTTATTTCACGCTAAAAGTGAGTTAAGTCGCCAAATAGGGCGCTACAATTTTTCCGCCCGCTTTATCCAAAGAGAAAATGTACAGAACATATTACTAGAATTATATCACACTGCGATTTTTTTTTAATAATTGATAGCATAAGAAACAAATATTAGGTTTTTATTTTTTTTTTCTATGCAGACGAAAAATATATAAGTAATAAATGTAATTCTATAAAAGCTTCGAAGATCATTGAAAGTTATTTTTTAGTGAAATACAAAATAAGCAAACTATTTTCTTTTGAAATCGAATGAAATAAAGTTTCAAATGTTTAAAATGAAATGTTGCTGTATTAAATGGCCCTTCGGTAAAAGTAATCATAAAGTAAATTAATATTTTTACACAATTTAGAAAAATTACTGTGGCAAAATAGGTCGGACATTGCAATTTCTAGTCATTACCAATTCAGCTATGACATTTGGCTAGGGTTGCCGGAAAGCTCTACTTTTGAAAATAAACACCAACTGTTTCCCCGTCAAAAATATGAATATAAAGTTGCAATTTTTCAAAATCAAATTCGTGGGTTTTTGAAGGAATTTTCAAACTGTTTTCTATATTTTATATTTATTATTAACAAATTTTTATTTTTAAATGCTTTTCTTAAAAAAAAAACCTCAATGTTAATAGTTCGATAAATGGTCTCGAAAATTGCATTTTCAGAAAGTTATGCTGCTGTATAATCAATAAATATTATTTTAACTGAAAAATTTTATCGATTCTCAAACTTGATAATATAGGGCTTTAAAATGCACCAGGTCTCAATGCTAGGTGCGAGCAACACCAAAAGTGGTTCCCTTATTAATATTGACCCGAACCTGACAAGAAAAAATCGTCAACCCGACACAGGTCAGCCCGAAACCGACCCAAACCGACCATACTTAAATCCAAAACCGAAGCTGAAGGAAATGAATCCATATTTTAATACAATTATGAAAAAGTACTCTACTATCATCTGCTACCTCTACTCTTACTATCTCTAATATCAGTTTTATCTTTTTCGTATAAAAATGAGTATATAGTTTTTTCATTAAAGAATATTCACGAGTCAACCCAAATCCAACCCAAAAGAATAAAAACTCAACCTGAAACAGTGAACTCGACATGAACCACAGGTCGAGTCGAATTCCGGTAAAAGTCGGACAACCTGGCCTGATGCAAGGCTCAAGTAAAAATCGCTATTACAGCGCCCCCTTCCGGCGGAATATTTCCAAATTCACTTGGGACCTGCTTTTCATAGCCGAAAACATATATATGAAATTTAGTTCAATTTTATTTCATAATTTCATACACTTTTAGATGGTGCAATAATGAAAATGGCACGAAAATCACTACTACAGCGCCCTCCTTCCGACGGTATATTTCAAAATTCAAGGAGGAACTGCTAGCCATAGCCAAAAACATATAAATGGAATTTAGTTCAATTCTAAGCATAACTTCATACACTTTTCGAAGATAAAAAGCGGGCATACATACATACGGACACACGGACAGACAGGCCTTTTGTATAAACATGGTTTTCTGGATCTCTGACCCCTAAAAGGTGAAAATCCGTCGGAAACCGGGATTTAAAAAGAATCTCTATTAAGAGCTTACTTCAGTCACGGGAAGAAAGGTAAACGCTAATGCTAAGTCTGTGGGAACGTTATTTTCAAATATCTCGATCAAATTTTAATATTTTTGAATTTTTTTTTTTTTTTTTTTTTTTTTTTTTTTGCATAGGATAGCTGAGGACGATCTACAAACGGGCTAGTTTTAACTTTTTCGATTTCAGTTTCAGGTTCTTTTTAAAAAATTACTACTACTTTGGAAACCGGTTCCAACCGGTTCCGAAATTGAAACTATCCTATTATTTAAAAAAACACAACCAAAATCGAAAAAGTAAAAACTAACCCAGTTGTAAATCATCCTCAGCTATCCTATGCAAAAAAATCATTCAAAAATATTAAAATTTGAGCAAGAAATTTGAAAATAACGCTCCCATAGACTTAGAATTAGCGGTCGACTTTTTCCGAGTGACTAGTGTGGGCTCTTAATGTACTTTTTTCTTTAGAAAGAAGAAAGTAAAAATCGACAGCAATACTGTTAACGATAGAACATTTGGGTTCTTCAATTCCAAAGAACTTTTTTTTTAATATATTTTCACTACTAATACGCCAGGATTCCGCCGCAGATGTATTCCCAGCCATTCGCTGAATGTGTGCCTATCTTAGAAATGAATGTGGAAGGAGAATACTTCCCATTTGCCTTTTGGAAAAAGTCGATGTAAGCTGAATCCGTAAATCCTGCAGATCAATGAATGGCAGAAATAAGTGAATGGGAAACGACTTCTGTAAGAAGAGGTGTGCGACATATTGCTGACTTATATTCAATGTTAAAACGTCACTCTTAGTTCTTTATGATGAAGCGAAGAAACTTCTTCGGTTTGGAGCAAAATATGTTCAAATATAGACGTTCCAAAAATTTAATGACACATAAAGGAAAGGACTGTGTAGTTGAAGGAAAACTTATGGAATTCTGTATGGTTATTAATTAGAATTCGAAATAAAAGGCATATTGATTAGAAAAAAATCATCTTAATTAGATGATTTTATTTGAGATTCAGAATAGTTGAGAATAATAAATATTTTAAGGTATTTGTACACCTTAATTTAATACTTTTGATCTAATATAATTTTAATAGGTTGACCCTATTCCCCCCATCTTTATTTGCGTATTTCCATCTTACGTAGGTATATTTTACCTATTTGTATACATCGTACAATACATATATAGTCATCACACTGTAAAAAAACCACTGTAGATTTGCCAGAACAAACTCGATCACAGTGAATGTGCTGTAGCTTTCTTTGGTTTCCTGACTATATTAACATGTAAAATACAGTAGTTGCGTAAAATTAACAGCACAATATGCTGGCAATTTGGACGAATTTTTTTTACAGCACAAACTGCTGGCGTCCAAATTGCCAGCACATTGTGCTGTTAATTTTACGCAACTACAGTATTTTAGATGTTAATATAGTCAGGAAACCAAAGAAAGATACAGCACATTCACTGTGATCGAGTTTGTGCGCGAGATAAACAATACTTTGTACTGTAAAAAATGTCGTTTTTTTTACAGTGCATATACGTATCATATCCTATAGTCATCCTCTTGTAGTGAAATTCCGTGATTTGCAGCAATTTCAATACATTTGAAATAGCGTCATATTATTAAAATACACTGCAAATGATTTTTTCGCATTGACCTTAACACGTTCACGCCGGCGCCGATATTTATGTTTTTCGCTGTGAGACGGCGCTCGAATTCATATTTCACTTCATCTGGCGGCGCGGTGCCGTCGCTTATTCGGACACTATGTAATGATCCGCCTCTCTCATATTTATTGAATTGAACTCAAATGTAACAAGCAGAGTTGATTGTGAATGTCTGGAAGTTCGTAAAGGAGTAAGCAAATTACTTAGAGACATGATTTTATTGACTACATCTGTACGAATTTAATATGAAATGTCTTACAATCTAAAGAAATATGGACAACATGATATAAAATGCATTTCGGTAAGGTAGAAGTTACGCGCTTAGTCAATGATACTTTTTGAATGAAAACGAGAATTTTCGTTTCCCGTCGTGAATGTATTAAGGATGTATCCCGATCAAAACTGATTATTTTCTGATTTATTTTTTAATTCATTTTTGCTTTCAAACGCATCCAACTGGCAAATTCTCTTATTTAGAAACTACATAATGTGCCGTGCTTGTCGATTTATTGATAAATGCAGAAAATAGTGAAAAAGATTCTGTCAAAGTGGGCGTTTTGAACCGAATTTTCCGAAACGGGAGATCTGGAAATGGAAAAAATTGTCATACTGAGAAAATAATTGTTCAAAAATCAAATTCTAATGAATTGAGCGAAAAATGAAATCACACGGCCTCTTATACATCCTTTCAAAAATCACCTCAGCAAGTTTCGTGTTTTTACTTTTAAAAATGAGTCTGAAAATGTCTCAGAAAATTTCGAGCTGTTGAGGGTGGAAAAATATTTTTTCGAATACACTCTTAAGTTTATAATAATGGATTGTTTTTACTACTGAATTTTCAAATATTCAAGCGTGACCCACCCGTAGTGCACGCCATCTATAGCATAGTAGAGTGTGACCCCCTGTAGTACACGCCTTCTATGGAACATTCGAGTGTGACCCACCGGTGATGCATACCGCCTGATGGGACAGTCAAGCGTGACCCACCTATGGTACACGCCGCCTGATGGGACAGTCGAGCGTGACCCATCGGTGATGCACGCCGGCGTGAACGTGTAATTAACGCGTACCTTAATGTAACGGAATTTTTTTAGTGCCCTTGTGAATGAACTATTAATGCTACACACTTCCTAACTGAATACTGAACATGCCATGGTAAACATCACTAACATATATCAATTGCATGAATATCCAAAAATATTTAAGCGAGTCAGAGCGTTGACAGACAGACATACGGCCAGACAAACAGAATTAATAAACACTTTTCAACTATGTTGGAAAGTGTTAAAAAATCCACAGCAATACTGCCAACGATAGAACTTTTGGATTCTTCAGTTCGAAGAGCTTTTTTTTTTTTTTTTTTTTTTTTTTTTTTAATATACTTTCACTACTCAATGTGCCAGGTGTCCGTCACAGATGTATTCCCAGCCATTCACTGAATGTGCGCCATTCTTACAAATGAATGTGAAGAGAGAATTCTTCCCATTTTTAGGTGCATTCATAATTATATAAATACGTAGCACCTATAGTCGCCATTCGGTCCGTCCGCATATATCAGAACAAAAACTACCCAACCGAATGGTCCGAAATTTTAAATGTATAATGGTTGCACAATTTTGTCGAATCATTTCAAATTTTATGAAAATCGGATGTATAGTTTCATGACAGAGACAGTCAAAAATTTTTCGTTACAGGACGGCCAATGGGAAAAAATTATTTCAAGTGCATTTTATTGATGTCACAGCCTTTCCAACAGAATGAAATAGATAGGCACTTATGAAGTGCACTAAAATATACATTCAGTACAATATGCAGTGCAAAAAAAAAAAAATCAGTTATGGTACGAACGCACCTCATTTGCCACGTTTGACGTGCAGTTTCCAACTTGTCCTTTTTGGAAAGAGTCGATGTAAGCTGAATCCGTAAATCCTGCTGATCAGTGAATGGGAAACGACTGATGTAAGGAGAGGTGTGCTACATATTGCTGACTTGTATTTAATGTTAAAACGTCACTGTTAGGCATATCACACTCTGAACAGACAAGGGATAGAAAAACGTAAGTCAAGAGACATTTCACCCTGATAATAAAGAGGAGAAAGCGGTTTGAACGCTACAATTTGTTGCGTGTCTGACGTTTTTGTCTGCTTGTCTGTTCTGTCTGTGATCTGCCTCAGTTTTTTATGATGTAGCAAAGAATCTTCTTCAGTTTTGGGCCATGATCTTCAAATATAGATGTTCCAAGAATTAAATGCCATATAAAGGAAAACACTATGTAGTTCAATGAAAATTTATAAAATTCTGTAAGATTATTCATTACCTTCGATTACTAGGATCCAAAAATGACACACTAATTGATTTTTCTCGAATATGTGACTTAGCCCAAAGGTCTTTCTCATAATCCAAAACTGTAGGATACAAAATTTAGCCAAAATAGTTTGAGTCGTTTTTTAGATCAAACTAGCTTGACCCGTAGTGATGCAAAAATTACACACTAATCGAAATTTCTCGAACATGTGACCGAGCTCATTAGTCTTCGTGTAACTAAAAATAATATGATACAAAATGTAATCAGAATCGCTTAAGTCTATGTCGATTTTAAATTAAGATTAGCTTGACCCTGACCAGTAAGGACAAAAAATGACCCACTAATCAAATTTTCTCGACCATGTGAAGTAGTCCAATGGTCTTCTCGTTCCCGAAAACGTTTGTATACAAAATTTAGTAAACAAGAAAATACAAAATTTAGAGCCCTTTTTTTAGATAAAATTTACATACTCACGCACGCACAATTTTTGCTTCTATTATAATATAAGATTTATGCTGTCAACTTCCCCTTTTTCTCAACTAATACGTAGCATACAATGATGAATGAGCTGTTATTGCATGGGATTTTTTTGTCCACCACATTGTGTACTAAATGTTAGTTCTACTTTTAGATTAGACACTGTAAAAAAAAAGTAATTCTACAGATGTAAAGTGACAAAAATCTGTATACTTACTAAAATTTTATCTCTACACTGTACAAAAAAAGATGGAACTCTACAAAACTAGTTTTTGTAAATGCTAGGGCCGAAACTAGCCTTTTTTGCACCCGGGGCAAGCATGAATTTTGGCTCCCCCCTCCTCCGCAAAATATTTTTCCAAACAGAATTTTATTAATTTTCTAATTGCCGACTTATTTTAAAATTTAAAATATATAATCATAAAATATGTAATACTGAACTACGTAATCTGCTTTGTCAAATACTGATTCATTAAAATCTTGAAAACAGAATCGCAAAGAATCGAAAAAAATTTCGATTTATACAGGATCCTTGTGCCATATCATGCTTTGGCAACCCCCAGACAGGGTGATTTTAACAATACCGTGGTAAACATAGATGAGAAAAAAATCGACAAACAAATTCTTCATTTGGCGCCCGGGGAACATGCCCATTGCCTCCCTTAGTTTCGTCCCTGTGTAAATCTACAGAAATCTGTAGTGGACACCTGTAGTCTGTAGACCCTGTCTCTGTAGAATCTCCGTAGTTTCTCTGTAGTTTTACAGAAAATCTGAAGTCTCTGTAAGTATCTGATCTTCTCTGTTCTGTAGTTTTACAAGAGAATCTACTAAAATTACAGTAATCTTACTAAACTTTTTATCTCTAACCCAGGTTGCAGTTACATAAAAAGTTCTAGGAATCCCAGTTTCCTAGAAAAGTCTTAGTAACTTAACAGATTTTTTCTTCTACAGTGTATCATCACATATAGATTTTTCTGAAGTCAATATCTCATTTTCCATGCACATACAAAACGCACGACGATGAATGAGGTATTATACGGAAGGTTTTGAATAGACTTTTGACATAGTACAATCTTATTTCGTAAAAAAAAGTTATTTGATTCACAGAAAATGCAGATAGTGATTAATTTATGAAAAATGTATCAGAAAATAAAATCAAAGATTACAGTTCGAAAGCCTGGCACGGCCCTACTGGTAAAGATTAATTAAACCCCTGTATCATAAATGCGGCGACACTGTCGCAGAAAACGGTGCTGCCTCTTGCAGAAGAGCGATTTCATCGTCGAGCCAATAAACGTAGCTGATAGAAATATTATTTTTTAGAATTGTTATTTTCATTTAAAGTAAAAAGTACATTAAAGTTAGTAAAGTTAAGTTTCATTTCAGTTTTCTAGAAGACTAAATTTTTCTATGCAACTAAATAACTCTTTATTTAGTTATAGAACTATGTTTTTGAAAAACTGGCTTTCAATTGACTCAATGAAAACAGATAAATTTAGTATTTTCATTTATATCAAGAATAACAATCACCTTATCCTCGACGTCTAGCAAGGAGAAAAATTAGACATGTATGTATATATATTAATTTACAATTTAATTGTTTGAAATAATTAAGCATATGAGTACAATGCCTCTCTCCCACCGCCCCCAATAAATTGATATAATTTTAGTTTTCAAACATGTGGCGCATTGCTACAAATTGCAACAACTTAACCTCTTACTCAGTCGACAAATCTTAAGAAAAGTAATGGGAAAATTTATTTATTAAAAAATTTCTGTAAATAATCTAAATAATTCCTCTAATGCTGATGTATTAAATTGGGGAATTTTTTTTACCTGAAGTTTAAAAACAAATAAGACCATAACATATAAAAAACCATATAAATGCCTGGTTTATAATATACCATTTCTTCAGTGTCTTTTTTCTATTTGTGTTGCGTATAAATTTGTAATTCATTTCTACTGTTAAAAAATATCGCGTTGCAGAAAACATGCTGTTAATGAGGATTGTTGCAGAAAGTAAAAAAAAAAAAAAATTCTATCACAAGGAATTAAACAACCTATAATTTTCATGACCATTCAGGTTTATTTAATATGTCGTTCTAACACTAGAAAGGAAGCCTGTTTGAGCAGTGCCGTGTTCCATTCATAACAGGTAATTGCATCCTAAATATGTCTGGCTATCATTTCGATGTTTGAAGCCCTCTTTTCAAATTCAGGCTTCTAACTCCGGAGAGACAACATTCCAAGCAAAATTAGTCACGGCCATCCTTTACAGGTGATGATGAACCACCTCCACCCAATAAAGGGGCTAATTGGAGTAATCGAGTGAAAATCCATTGCCTCCAGAACAATATTCATACTTTTTGCGACGGATATAAATGCATCGAGAACCCTGAAGTAATTAATTTAAAAGAATTAAAAAACCCGACTGCATAAAAAGCGAGCTAATTAATTATTTATCATCAATGTGAAACTATTTTTTATATTACTTACCTATTTTTTATTTTTATTTACTTGTATTGATGACTTTTAAGTTGTGTTTCATTGTTAGTTCCTATCTATAAATACTGTTTTGATGAGGCCTATAGATGTCTATGAAGGTTAGAGTTGCAGTAAAGCTAGAGACCCTACCTAAACAACTTCCAGGTTGTATAATATTTAAACGGAGCTTCTGACTGTAAAATAATCAATGAAACATCGTCTTCATCTTGAAAGGCCTGTCTAATGATATACCACTCAATAGGGTGCGTAAAATTATTTTTTGTCTCTACCGCCATTTTGAATTTATAAAAACAAAACTAGCCTATACCATCGGACGGTTAAGACGAATCGATAGAGACCTCATTCATTAAAATCCATCCAGCCGTTGGGATGTTTCGAGGATATAAAGAAACCCACATACCCAGATACGCGGGAAACACATAACCCTACTTGGCAGTCGGGTAAAAATGAACACTATTAAAGGATCTCGGGACTCTTAAATTTGGAAAAAAATAAAAAAAGACCATTTTCAACATGTAATACCTTAAAATATATAGAATATTAAATCGCAATTTTCATTTAGCTGAAACATAATCTATGTTCTTTCATTTCATATATTTAAAAAAATTGCAAGGGGCAGAATTAGTATTGACAGGGAGCTCCAAACTGTCAAACATTTGACGAGCAGAAAATTGACATAACAGCTTACGCGCAGGATTACAAAATAAATTTTTAAACTAGAATTAAAATTTTGGTGCCTACTTATACTTCAGATTGTAATTATTACCCTGAATTCGTATTTAAAGCATCTTTATATTTTCAATACCATGTTGTATTTAGCTAATGCAAAATTTCGAAAATTTCAACAGTATAATCACCTAGAAAAATATTTTTTTTGAACAATAAAAGGAAATTTTAGGTTCAGTTTATACAGACTAACATGAAAGATAAGTTTTGAAAATTTCCTGAAAAAATCTTCAGAAGTTTGTGAGATTTGTGCGCGTTGTGCCCAAAAACATCATTTGGAGAAAAAGGACATCAAATTTTCGAAAACGCCGCTTCAGCTATTGAGCGGGTATAATTCTAAAAGCCATAACTTCTATTCTAATGGAAATTTTAAGGAAACAATTATATCAAAATGTTCAGAAAAGTTTAACAACTAAATGAGTTTAACAAATAAAAAAATATAAAATTTCGAAAATTTTGAAGCTTTAAGAATCTTGAGACCCCTTAATCATTCCCCTAAGGAATTAAGTAGCGGTTATGGATTCTTTTGTGAAAAGTTAAGTTTAAATATATACCAAATGAACACCTTGTAATAATGCACTAATTTTAATTGCTAAAAGATGTAAATTAAAACTCTAAAAACAGTAAAAACAGGTTTATTCGATTGTTTACATGTTTTGACTCTTCCCGAGTTATTTTCAAAACAAATAAATAAAAAAACAGTAGAACAACTTTTACTCAAAACTCTTTTAATCGAAACTCTTAACCGAAATCTATTGTGAAAGCTTTTTTTTTTTTTTTTTTACTATCATTTCGTTGTGTGCAAATTCCATTTTGAAAGCTTTTTTTTCTTTTAACTATCAAATTCCCCCTGTGCAAGTGATCCTTTCCAAACTACGAGTACATATAAATATTTTCGATCCCCTTTCTTAGAGTTCTTTTGAATTTAACTTGAGCTCCCGTAAGTTGCGGAGTGGAACGAAGAAAACGAATAAATTAGAAATTCTGAAGCTTTTGAATGTTTTGCAAAAGGTTTGGCATGGCTGGAGCAGTAGAAAGACTGAAATAGTGGTGAACTAATAATATTAAAAAACTCCGTGATACAGCTTCAAAGTAAAGGCAATCGAAACTGCTACAAACAAAACATTTTTCAAACCCTTGTGATATATGTAAAAAGTACTTAATTTCAAAATTAAAATTCAGGTAATTTATTCTTGTTTCTATTTTGCTATTGCTTTATTTTTATTAAGCACTTGTTACCATAACAAGAAATATTGCATTTATTTCTCTTTAATCTTAAAATTGAAGCATTCTCGATTATCCAAAAATTTCGATTTTCCGAAAGAGGGTAGGTCCCAATTACTTCGGATAATCGAGGTTCTACTGTATATATATATATATATATAAAATATGTCACATTAAAATAATAATAAAAAAATTGGACATAGTTTTTTTTTTTTACAGATCAGACAAATCTACAGTAGAACCTCGATTATCCGAAGTAATTGGAACCGACCCTCTTTCGGAAAATCGAAAATTTCGGATGATCGAGAATGCTTCAATTTTAAGATTAAAGAGAAATAAATGCAATATTTCTTATTATGGTAACAAGAGCTTAATAAAAATAAAGCAATAGCAAAATAGAAACAAGAATAAATTGCCTGGATTTTAATATTGAAATTAAGTACCTTTTACATATGTCACAAGGGTTTTAAAAAAATGTTTTGCTTATCGCAGTTTCGATTGCCTTTGCTTTGAAGCTCTATCACAGAGTTTTTTAATATTATTAGTTCACCAGTATCACAGTCTTTCTGCTGCTCCAGCCCTGCCAAACCTTTTACAAAGCATTCAAAAGCTTCAGAATTGCTAATTTGTTCGTTTTCATCGTTCCGCTACACAGCTTAAGGGAGCTCAAGTTAAATTCAAAGGAGCTCTAAGGAAGGGGATCGAAAATATTGATATATACTCGTAGTTCGGAAAGGACCACTTGCACACAAGGAATATGGTAGTTGAAAAGAAAAAAGAAGAAGAAGCTTTCGAAATGGATTTTGCACACAAGGAATGTGATAGCAAAAAAAAAAAAAAAAAAAAAAAAGCTTTAAAAATGGATTTCGGTTAATCGAGAGTTCGGTTAAAAGAGCTTAAGATGAAAGAGGTTTTACTATATTTGCTTTATTAAATCTCAGAAATTCTGTCATTAAGTACGGCGAAAAATATTATTAAAATTTTTTGGTAGCAATCGGTCATTTTGGGAATTCTCATCCTTGCATTATGCACGTTATTTTTTAGTCATAATTTTGGTAAATAAAATGATCCCGCATCGTTATTGAATTTTTGTGTGTTACAATGGTTACTAAAATGAAAATAAACATTCATGTAAAATAAAAAAAAATAATGTGCATAAATCTATACTTCCAAAAAAAATTATTTTTGAGAATAGGGGCAATCGTGGCACATTTTGTATAAATGTTAAAATCAGGTCGCTAAAACGCGAAAAACTAAAAAATATTTATAACGCATGGAATTAATAAAAGATTAAATAAAAAATCATCAGTGAAAATGTCTTGAACAAAATATTTAGTCAGAAATCAGCAACAGTTGTCTTATTGGGTCATTTCTCCCGAAAGTGTACATTTTCGATACAAATTTTTCCCGTAAAAAGTTACTGTTTTTCAAGAAAATTGTTATCATTTTTAGAAACTTATCACTTACTACAAGTAAAAATCAACAATGGCCCAGCTACATTATATATTTTTTTTTTTCAGAAACACAAATTTTTATATTAACATAATTCACGGAGGTGAAATTTATGCTACAGTTATGTTTGCATAGTGCGACAAAGCATAAAATACTATTTACTCTATTAGATATATAACTAAGGAGCAATTCTGTGTAAGAATCCATAATGAATTTATTTGGAATGAATATATAAAAACACAAAAAATTGATCTGCTATCTGGAGCTTCTTTTCTTCACCCATCTTTTATATGTTATTCAATTCTTCTCTTTTAAAGTTTTAAAACAATCTTTTATGATTTACAATCATTGTAAATCCTTGTTAAGCATTTTTTTTCCCAAATATACATTTTCAAAATTAAGAAATTCACGGAGGTGAGGAACCTACTCTAAATATTAACCTACATATATATATATTTTTTTAGAATCATTTTTGTTGTTTTTTAAACCAACATTTGTTAATTTAATTACATAAGCAATACATAGACAAATATCTTAGTGTTGATTTAATCACCTTGAATTACAGTTCACGGAGGTGAGAATCTCCAATAACCGTCGTTGCTTTTTTATAACAAATTCTAATATCTGAGTATAAAAACAAATTTCTGACTTATAAGTTAACAACAGCAAACATACTGGCTAACTTTAGCATCATGGGAAACAACGTCTGATGATAATTTTGCCATTTTTTAACATAAAAATGTAACTTAATGTTTGGTTCATGGAGGTGGGAATTTATTGTGTGACACTCCTTTTCGTACTCAGAAAACAAACAAAAATACAAACAAAGTAATTAACTACGCTAAGTTACTTTAGCTCTTGAGATAGAATAATGATTATTTAACTAGTTTATTTTGAATTAAATTAATAATCAATCATTTTCCTTAGTAACATTGGGCGTGCGACATGACACGGAGGTGATATCTCACATACTGTGTACTAAGAAATAAAAAATAAAGAGTAATTATAAAACATGTATACACACAACACATTTAATTTTCTTTCACTTTCAATAGAAAACATAAATTAATTCAAAAATATTCATGTCAAATACTGAAAAAGGCTTTGTGACTGGAATAGTACACTTTTTGGAGAATGACCGAAATTTATTATAAAAAAGGTTAATTAAACAATCCATAATTTTAATGACCGTTCAGGTTTATTTATAATAGGACCGTTCTAATACTGGAAACAATGCTTGTTTGGGCAGTGCCGTGTTCGTTTAATAACGTCTAATTACATCCTAAATAGGTATGGCCGTCCTTTCGATGTTTGAAGCATTCATTTCAGTTCCAGGCCTCTCATCAGAATTAATCACGGCCACACTTCCAAATGATGATGAACGCGCTGCAAAACCATCTCCACCCAATAACGGGGCTAATTGGAGGAATCGAGTGATAGCTCTTGCCCCCAGAATAATATTCCTGGGTTTTGCGAAGGCTATAAACGCATCGAGAGCCTTGAGGTAAAAATGAACTCGATTAATTTTTCCCTCAAATGAACGGAAGAGCGATTACGGATTCGTTCGTGGACGTTTATATTTAGTTCCCCTTTAATTGTTGTTGGTCTATTTCCATTTTCGTGTCAATTTTAGAATAATCGACGTTCGACTGAGTCCATTTATCATTTATTCACAGTTTGTGCTGATAAATATTGTTCTTGGTGCACTGCAAAAAAAGTTGAACGTTTCTTAAGACTACAGTGTAAAAAACAAAAGATGTAAATCTACAAAACTAGTTTTTGTAAAAGCTACAGAAATATGTTACTAAACTATAAGCATACTAAAATTTTATCTGTGCACTGTAAAGAAAAAAGATGTAAATCTACAAAAATAGTTTTTACAAAGCTACAGAAATCTGTATGCTTACTATAATTTTATCGATAACCTGGGAAAGTTACATGATTTTTTATTTTGCTGCAATCTATGCATCTCAGTTTCATAGAAAATTCTTAGTAACATTACAGTGTTTTGTTTTTGTTTTTTTTACAGTGTAAACGTGAATCTGTTACTTGATTTTTCTTTTGTTGAGGTTACATAAAAAGTTCTTGGCAAAAGTTCTAGTTTCCTAGAAAATTCTTAGTAACCTCATAGGTTTTTTTTTTTTTTTTAAGTGTAGTAATCAATCAAATTTCGAATTCTCCTCGCTAATGCTAAGTCTATGGGTGTAGAATGCAGTTGTATATTTAAAATATCTCCTCAGGAAATCAATATTTTTAACTTATTTTTTCTGTGTACACTTCTTAAAGAATGTCTCTTTTTCCCTTAGTTGTAAAAATATTTTTTAAAATATAGACTTAATTTTATATGGGGTGTCAAAATCTTACTCAGAGTTAGTCAACTTTAAAATAATAAATTAAGCCAACATTTTAGAAATATTTTGAGAATTAAGGAAAATGTAAGGGTGCTACCGCATGTATCGAAACGAGCATGTGTATTTAGTTACGATCGTTTGTAAATTGAGAAACATTAGCTTGACTAAATATATTATCTTGAATTTTGAAATCAAACTTACGTGACATCAACACAAAAAATAAACATGCTTTAAGAAGAGTACGATGGAAAAACGGGTGCAAAATATTAATTTACCGACGACATATTTTAAATATACGACTGCATTCTACTACACCCATCGACTTAACATTAGAGAGGGGAATCCGGAACTTGACTGACTAGGACCAAGAGCATTAAGGGAACTTATCTGGAGGAAAATCAAAAGAGAGGAATGACATGTTATCCTATGGGAAAAAATACTTATGCTTGTTGTTCTTTCAAATTTGGAATTTTCAACAATAGTTTTTTCAGCACGTATATTGGAAGGTTCTTTATCCCTCTGCGAGCTGCAAATTTTTATATCTTTCTCCAGTCCAAAGTTACAAACGAGTAACGGGTACTTTTTATAATTTTCGGAATGTTTTGAAGCTTTAAAACAAATTTTAAAATATCCATTACATTGCTATACCTATTATTCATAATTAATAATCGATGCATAATTACTTATATTTAAAAATAAAATTATGTGTTGAAAATACATTTTCTGGAAAGCGTTGCGGTTGCACATAAAATAAATACATAAATAAATACAATAGAGAGAGATAATTACAAAGTAGCGGCTGTTTCTATTACTATTTCTCTTCCGCATTTCGATAACACCATCTCGTTTTTAATCATCCATCGATAATATATCTATATTTGTGGAAGAAAGACGTGTAATTCATCTTTTGGACTTGTCATATCACAACATCTATATCCCGTCTTGAAGCAATAAAGCCAATTCATTTGATGAATCGTTCGCAACGTATTTTATCAGAGAAAAATGTCAGAGCTTTTTTTTTCTTGTTGATCTATTCTTTATTATTTCTTTTAATATATTAAGGATACATTTTTTACCAATAAAACCCAGCACACAAAAACTTTCAGCAGATGGCAGCGTAGGGAAATTAAATTTACACGTATAGTATTTCCTTATTATTTTTTTCCCCTAAAGAATAGAAACTTTACACTAAACGTACCGGAAATTTTACTTTTTAACGTAAGTTTTATAAAAAATATTTCGCATCATAATTTTTAGTTAAACTATTGAACCTTTATATTTAACTTATTTCTGTGCGATTTATATTTTAAGAAGAAATTTATGGTTCCTGTATTACGTATGGTTCATGTATTATGGTGTACATATATATATATACTATATAAATAAATAGAATAATAAATAAACAAATATTTCAAATCCAAGTACAGTAAACATCCTCTAATCCGACACAACTGTCGGAAAAAAAAATAGTTTAATCGCTCCTTGTCGTACTTTGTTTAATCGCTCCTGATCTTTATATGTAATAACCCAATGGAACTTCAGAATAAGGAATTAACAACCCATTAAAAATGGAAAAATCATTTCTGTAGATAATTTGCGAAATCAAACAGTTGAAGAAAAAATAAATTTTTATCATCTGAATTAAATACTTTTTGCATCTTAGGAAAGAATTTTATGGTGATTGGTAAACAGATATTCGAGATTTTTTTAAGACGACTTCTACGAGTAGGTCTACAGTGCACGTTTTCATTTTATATTCGTGTACATATGTTGTACTTTTACATTATTGGGTATTTTCTCTATTCTATTAGAGCCATTTAAAGAATAAAAAAACATGCTTTACTGCCATTTTTTGTTTAAATCTAACTTCTACACTTTTTTTTTCGACATTCATCCTGTAATCCGGAAATTTTCGTAATCCGGCATGCTTCAAGTCCAGATCGTGCCGAATTAGAGGATGTTTACTATATTTTAATTTGGGTTCCGATCAAATGACCGGTTGCTACTATATTTAGTGTTAAAGAAATTCGCAGTTAATCGCGGGTAATGGATTTATTCTGTTGAGCTGATTCCGATGTCAGACAAGAAGCCATAATAAATAAGGTTTCTGGGTGGATTATGTGTCCACCAAATGTGTCCAAGATAGTACAGTTGGAAGCTTAAGCCAAAAGGCCCGTTGTCCGAATCCTGGTCTAGACACTTTTCACTCTTTTTAAAAATTACAACTCTTGTAACTTTCAATCTGTTCGTCAAATATCAGAAAACTATATTTTTAATTTAGCGATTATCAACGAACTTTTCACATTCAAGACGGCTTAACTTTGTTCTTTAGGGGTTCTCAGAACTCTTAAAATTGGAAAAAATGAAAAAGGTGACCATTTTCAACATTAAGATTTGAAAACACAATTTTTATTGAGATGAAAGACATAAGTACTTTGTTTCATTTTATGTATTTAAAAAGTCGCCAGATTCAGAATTAGCATTTACAGGGTGTTCAAAACTGTCAGATATTTGACGAGCACATAATGGGTATAACAGCTTACGCGCACGATTAAAAAATAAATATTGCAACTAATATGGAAATTTTGATGCCTACTTATACTTCAGATTGTAATAATTCTCCTGAACCTAAATAAATTTGCATTTAAAGCATTTTTATATTTTTAATACAAAGTTGTATTTAGCTAATACAAAATTTTCAAAATTTCAACAACATAATCGCCTAAAAAATATATTTTTTTGAAAAATAAAAAGGAAATTTTAGGTTCAGTTTATACAGATTAAAGTGAAACGTATGTTTTGAAAATTATATGAAAAAATATATAGAAGTTTTTGTGACGTGGTGCGCGTTATGCCCAAAAACGTCATTTGGAGAAAAATGACTTCAAAATTTCGGAAATGCCTCTTCAGCTACTGAGTGGGTATAATTCTAAAAGCCATAACTTCTGTTCTAATGAGAATTTCAAAGAAACAATTATATTAAAATATTCAGAAAAGATAGAAGTTTAATATCTAAAAAAATAAAATTTTTAAGCCTTAAGAGGCCTGAGACCCCTTAAGGTTGCTGGTCACTCAGCTTCGGAATTCTCCTCCGCAATGTTAAGTCTATGGACTTTTGATGCATTCATATATTTAAAATATCTTTTCTGGAAATTCATATTTTAACACCTTTTTTTCTGTATACTCTTCTTAAAGGATGTCTCTTTTTTTTCTTCTCAGTTTTCAAAATATTTCTAAAATCTAGGCTGAATTTAATATTTCATGTGTTAAAAGCGGGCGAACTGTGAGTAAGATTTTAACACTTCCTATAAAATTAAGTCTATACTTTAGAAATGGTTTGAGAACTAAGAAAAAAAGAGACTTCTTTTAGGAAGTGGACACAAAAAATAGAAGTTCAAAATATTAATTTCCCGAGAAGATATTTTAAATAGACGAATGCATTCAATGCCCATAGACTTTACATGAGTGAGGGGAAATCAGAAGCTGAGCGACTAGCGCCCTTAAAAGCAATGTAACAACTCTTTCCTGAAGATGGTCATAGATGATGACCGAAACGTCGATTGTTATAATTTTACTTTTAATTTTGTTTAGTTTTAAACTTTACAACATTTTGTATGCACCATTTAGTAAAGTTGTGATTTTTTTTTATTTCCACGTTATTATTGAACTTTTTCATTGTGCAAATGTGAAGTTTGTTATTTTTATTTCATTATTTTATTGTTATGTTCAGCTATTTTGTTATTTTTATTATATTTTTGCTTTTAAGATATCTATTTTTAACTATTCAAAAAGAATAATGGAGAAAAGATAATCTTTTGGTCCAGACAATGTTTCTCTAACGATACTCTTTTTCAACCTTCTTATTATTTTATATAAATATATATGTGACGATATTGGGTGACAGGTCACGAAACGATGTAAAATGAAGTAATAACAGCTCAGTAACATTCTAAGAATTTAGGAAGCCGTTATTTAAATACCAGCCAAGACCACATATTAGATATTTCATCGGCACTCTAATAACTTAGGCTTTGGTCGATAAACATTTGCAGTTTCCCGAATAATGACAACGCTTCTTCACCAAAGAAGAAATTTCATCACGTCCTCTTATCATAATACAGCGGTCAAACATCTACCACAAATTTCATAAACACGAAGCATCTTTTCCCACCCATCGCTGTTCACACTCCATTTTATACGACGTTACACTTAATTAGATTATTGTGACTTCTTCTGGAGAGCAACGTAGTTTTTTTTTTATATCAACAAATGCCACGAAAATCCCTCTCACCCCGCTCATGTTTTAGGTTAAATAGTCCGAGGCGGATGATCTTTTACGCTAATGCAGATATGAGGAAGAACGCAAGGGCGCGCGGCAAGGTTTAGAGAACTCTTTATTGTAAGCGGCACAATATTAAGGAAAAATTACCGAGTCAGAATTACGTGGAAAATCGAGTTATGGAATTAAAAAGTGAAAGAAAAGAAATGGTATAAATCAGATATTTAATAAATATCAGCGATTTAAGATTGAAAAATCAAAAGGTCTTGAAGAAAAATTATTAAGAGGAAGCGTTTTTTAGAAGAGTTTGAAGGAAATTAAATAAGAATTTGAAATGGAATGACTTTAAATGGACGGAATGAATGGAATATTATTTAAGATAGGGAATAATTTAATAAACTAGGATTGTAGAGTAATTTAGAAAAGAAATTTCTATGGATTAATTTTAGTAAGGCGCGGAAATTTAATTTTCTAATATACATATATATAAATAACTCCTGTATTTCCTTGTTTTCACACAGTCTTCAAAATCCCTTTTTCAACATACTTGCTTTATTTAGAAAAAATAATTGACACGTCAAGTTGAAGAATGGTTCCTTTTATTTTAAATCCACACGCTTTGAATGAGAATCCCGCCCACGATTTTTTTTTTCTCGCGAATCTTTACAATGTGTGTGTTTATGATAAATTAAAAGCGATTGATGATGTATCGCTTTATTGAAGTTGATATAACGCTCTTCCTTAGTCTTTACTTAAGCTTTTTTTCCTGCTGGAGAAAATTTATGACTTCTTAATTTAAGCTCTTTTTAAACACAGCTTCATATTAAAAGACTCGGAACAAATGATGGACGTTGTAACTCTTCCAATGACGGTGGGATATTTTCATCCCACCTAATTTTACTAAAGATTTATTCGTAAAAGAATTTTTGAACAAAAAATTTTACTTTTATAACTTTCATGAAAGAAAACTGTAAAATTGCATGTTTCTTACTTTCAAATAACATTTTTTTTTTTTTTTTTTTTAATCTTGTCTGAATTCAACAGAAAAATTCGTGACTTGAAGAGATAAAAGAGGGGGTGTCAGCGGGGGAGGTGATGGTGTGTGTGTGTAGTGATTTTGGGTATTGGACTAAAATGCTTCTCAGGATGAAAAATTTTCTTCAAGCGAATAAAAATAATTAGTTCCAATTCTCGACCATAGATCCACTTGTCCGAATGTTTGAATTCAAACATGCGTTTTTTTTTCTGATTTTCTGATAAATTTTAACGCTGTGACACAGAAAATACGACTCCCAGTACTGGGAATCACTGTGTCACAGCCTCAAAATTAATATGAAAACTTATGTTTGAATGCAAACATAAGTACAAGTGGCGCCATCTATGATCAAAATTTGGCAGTAAGTATTTTCATTCGTTTGAGGAAAACTTTTCATTCTGAGAAGCATTTTAGTCCAAACCGCCTGTACCTTATTATTACCTGTACGACAATTACTTGATTTTATATCGAATTTTAAAATGTGTCCAGGAATTTTTCGAACACCTAAATTTTATTATAACCCTTACCTGTTTGTATAATATTTTTAAAACTTCATAGCTTAATTCTAAAGCATCTTTCCGTTAGTTATCCATCGCCTAATACTCTTTAGGTTTACAATTGCATACGAGTTACAACAACAATGGAATAAATGATACGCCAAAATAGGCCAACTGGCTGTGAAGCTGCAACAAGGAAATATTTTTAACGCTATAAAATAGAAAATATAAGTAAAAAGTAAAGAGTGTAATACATATCTATCTTTTTAAAATATACTCTAATTGGTTTCCTAGTAATACAATTATGATTATACGTTGAGAAATCAGTTTAGAAATCTAAAAAAAAACAAAAAAAAAACAGTTTAAATGATGTTGTTTATTTTCTTTTTCGTTGCCCTATCTTAAAAAAAAAAGTAAATTCACTAGCTGGCGCTTTCTACCAAAAGTAAATTTTCCATAAGTGGTCCTGTGCCAAATTAATGGGGAAAAAAATCCTGAATTGCAGTTGTGAAATAAGACGTGATTTTCGAGATGGAAATTGAGAGCTTATAAATAATGATATTAAAAAAAACACCATTTTTACTGTTATACCTCAACAGTATATAGAAAATCGTAATAGTGCTTACAAAATCCTATTAGTAAACTGAATAATCGCATCCGTAAGAAATCCATTTACTGATGAAAAAGGAAGAAATAAATGAGAGAAAGTTTTAAATTGCGTGACGAAGATCACAATTAAGCTCATTTGTGTTAATAGCGCCTTTATTTCTACGAACGTTTTACAAATTATTTCTTCCTCAGCAGTTGAACGCGGTATAACGTTAATGAAGCTACGTCATATATATATATTTTCTTTTTTACAAAATATCATCCAAAAATGACACATTAATAAAATTCCAGTTACATTTTTTTTCTCTTTCAAAATCTCCAACAATGATATTAATGAACTTCGGATGATTTTCCTCTCGGCACCCCCCCCCCCCCCCCCGGTAGTTTTGCGCGTTTCTATTATTCATGGAAAATAAAAGCTCTCGCGGTACCCCCTTCTGGGTGTGGGGGAGTGTTGGATAATTAAGGTGGGAAGATCTAATTTGGGTGGCGATTCCATTTTAAAAGGGCCGCCGTTAAATGGGCAAACCAGGTGATCAATATGGAAAGTGTCAGATGCAGGTTCTTGTTCGGCAGGAGTCAGAGAGGAAATTAGATGAATCGGAAAAGTTAAAAAGTTATTTTCGATTTTCGTTCGCCCGATATGTTCAAAGCGTTGTTGATATGAAAGCGGTGGTGTATGTGGAATTTTAAACACTGCCGGAGTTGTAAAATTCTAAAAACATTACCATTTATTACCATTTTTTTTTTTTCGAAACAATATAGTCTGGAAACTATGAACTTCCGTATTTGTTTGTGGCGAAACGAAAGACATATTTTTTTACTTTTCGATCTTTTCATCAGCAGACGATAATTCAGAAGAATTGAAACAACTCTTCTCCAATGTTTTTATCGAGGCTAGAATCTGTGTACATTGTCTGTGTCGAATAGAATAATGTTGTTGGCGCCATGAAGATTTAATATTCTATGTTTTCTGCTTTGTAAATAATTTATTTTAAAATTTTTAATTAAAAGAATATTATAGTTTTCTAATCGAATCCCAGCGTTTCCTTCTGCTTCATGTTAATGAAAATCTATCGATATTGTAGTCTTAAGGGGGTCCGGGACACATTTTTAAAATAAATTTAAAATAATTTTTATTTATTGAGTTAAATTTTTGAATATTTTTGTGATGGTTAACCATATCATTTAATAAACAAAATCACATGATAAAACTTCTCATAATTTTTTTAATAAAAAATTTAAAAAATATTAAAAAAGTGGAGTAATTTAAAATCGTTATAACTCGAAATATTATTTGTAGAATTTAATTTTTTTTTCATTTAAATAAACAAAAATATATAAGTTTTCATTTTGATTCAGTATTTAAAAATATATTAATTAAAAAGAACTAAAAATGTTAAAAAAAAAAAAAAAAAAAAAAAAAAAAAGATGTAACTTCTTTTAACAAAATCATATTTTCAAAACTAAATACTTTTTCAAATTTCCTAAACCAAAATTAAAATAAAACAATTGAAAAAGACGTGATGTTCCAAGTTTCAACCATTCATCCTTAACGGTTCTTGACTTATAACAATTTAAATATGAGAAATGGTGAAAAAAAAATCCATCATGAAGAAAAAGGCATTTTCACAAGAAGTCGTTTCCAATACAGCCATCGCTTGAAAGCTAGATTTTGAAAACAAACCATTACGAAAAAAATAATATTTCCTGTTCTAATTAAGAACTAAACATGATTTAAACGTCATTTTAAGCGAAAAAAAAAAACAGAAATTTTTAAAGCGATAAAATTTTTTTAGAAAATTTGAAGATTTTTGTGTCCCGGACCCCCTTATAATGACCATTTCTGCTGTGTTAGCCAGTAACAGAGATACTGCGGTCTCCGAGAGTGCACTGTGTCGACTGAGAGTTTTTGATAAAGAAAGCACCATCATTTAAAAATGTCTTTAGGGCGATAATTTTTTAAAAAACTGATTTCCTTTTCCTTTTTTGCTTTGTTTGCTCTCCAAAGTTGCTTGTTCTGAAGTACAATAGTACAATTGAGAACGTGAGTTTCAAAACTCGTCTTATCCAAAACCTGCAGATATAAAACACAAAAATCTGCTTTACAATGAAAACCAATGGACGCCATCAGATGTTTTTCGCGCTTTCCTAAAATTTTGTGGGTAAGACGAGTTTTGAAACTGAAGTCCTCAATTATTTAAATCGTACTAATATAAAAAAATAAAGCAGTTTTAATCTATCCATAACTAAATAAGGTCACTGGGCACGTACGTGTTATGTTTTACTTGTCCGTCTGATTTAAATGAACCGGAAATTTTTATGGTTTGTCGAGAAGAAAGAGGTGATGTGTGTTAAGTTTTGCACGGGTCGGGTTGCACGTAATCCTAACTCGAAATTTCTGCTTGAAGCCAACCCAAAATCAGACCTGAAACAGACAAAAAAAAAATCGTCAATTTGAAACCCGAACAGAAAGAAAAAGAATCCACATTTTAATACAATTAATAGTCTACAATTTTATCTCTAATATCAATTTTATCTTTTCTGTGTAAAAATGAACACATATACAGTAGTACCCCGAGTTACATCACCCCGCATTTACGCCGTCTGGCCTGGAAAAAAATCCCTTATTACCCGACTGCCAAGAAGAATTATGTGTTTCGCGCGTATTTGGGTATGTGGATTTCTTTATACCCTCGAAACATCCCAGCAGCTGGATGGATTTTAAGGAATGAGGTCTCGATCGACTTGTCTGAACCGTCCGATGGTTATAGGATAGGTTTCGTTTTTATAATTTCAAAATGGCGGCCGTAAAATATAAAATGGCGGTAGAGACGAAAAAAATTTGACGCACCCTATTGAGTGGCATATCATTGGATAGGACTTTCAAAATAAAGACGATGTTTCATTGATTGTTTTACAGTCAGAAGCTCCGTTTAAATACGACACAACCTGGAAGTTGTGTAGGTAGGATCTCTAGTTTTACTGCAACTCTAACCTTCATAGATATCTATAGGCCCCATCAAAACAATGTTTATAGATAGTAACTAACAATTAAACGCAACTTAAAAGTCATCAATACAAGTAAATAAAAAAAAATAGGTAAGTAATATAAAAAATAGTTTCACATTGATGAGAAATAATTAATTAGTTCGCTTTTTACGCAGTCGAGTTTTTTGATTTTTTAAATTTAATTTTTATTTAAGACGCACTTTGAACTTTTTTGAAGATTTTTGGAAGAAATTTGATAACTCCGATACAATCATAGGGGTTTCATGGGATGAAGTTCAGCAAAGAAAGATAAGAGATGCTTGGAAAAGACTGCCTCAGAGACTAAAAAAAAATCTGAAAATTCTGATTCTGTATGGAAACTTAGAGATGGATGCTGAAGATGTTGTTGAGCCCATAAATTCTTCCTCTGATCTGGAATTAACAATCAACGAACTTATCGAATTAAAGAAACAAAGTACTGTCGAAGAAATAGGTGAAGATTTTCAGTCAATGTGAAAGATTATGACAGTTGCAAAATTAAGCGAAGGACTAAACTTTACTGAATCTGGAATGACTGTTCTTGAAACCATTAATTCAGAACAGCACAGTGTAGCAACTACTAGAAAAATCTCAGAAAACTCACTCTGCTGTTACAAAGAGCTTCTAAGCAAAAAAAAAAAAAAAAAAAAAAAAAGTGTCGGTTCAAACTTCATTGCATGATATTTTCACTTGCTCAAAGACTCGAACGGGGAAGATAGAAGAACAATAAATTGTAAGTTAATAACTTACTGATTTATTCCAAATTCTTGTATTGCAAACGCATTTTTTTTTTCTAAATTTAAATGCATGTAACATAATACCTAAATACAATAGAATATGTTTCTTAGATTTTGGTGAATTTTTATTACTTATCCTTTTTTGCTCATCTAAATGTACCTCGACTTACGTCATTTTCGACTTATGTCGCTAGTCTTTGAACGAATTGCTGAAGTAAGTTGGGGTATTACTGTACACTCATTAATGGTATACATTTACATTTATACCGATTTTTATGAGGCATTACTTGTGCCAAAAAATTGAGTTTCATACATGTCTGTGCTATACACGCATGCTCCCCAATTTTTGGCACAAGTAATGTCTGATAAAAATCGGTATAAATGTAAACGTATAATATAATACAGGCATCAAACTACACAACTTTTAAATTATACAATATGAACTTTAAAAAGCTTACTCGTTTACTTAAAAGGTGTCTAAAATAATAGGCTGAATCCATATCAACTCAGGCAGGGGGGTTACCTTCATAGTCTCAGAAGTTTTTGAATTGAACATATGTTAAAATTTAAGAAAAAGTAAGATACTTGTATATTTTCATTTTGCCCAAAAAAATTCCTGGCCCGAGATACAGGCCGCCAAAGATGACATCCCCGGCATCCTTTCTCATTTGCGATTTTCGATAAAAATTTTAAAGTGCTCTATCTCTAGAACGGTGCAAGATATTTTGTTGCGGTTTATTTTATTTTAAAGATAATATTCTTCTGTTTAAAATGATATACCCAATTTGGAAAAATGTATTCAACTTTTCTTGTGGCAACCTTTTGAGAAAAAAAAATTTTTTTTTCTAAAAAAATCTTTTTTTTGGAAATGCCAATCCTAAAAATTTTGATTTTTTTGCTGTTGATCAATAGCATTGGGAACTACCTTCACTGTAAAGGAGAACTTCCACTTTTGAGTTTAACAAATTTTAGAAACATTTAAAAAATTCAGAGAAGTTTACAGGAACTGTATATATACAGTTCCTGTAAAAGTCACTGAATTTTTGCTTATTTGTATCATATTTGTAAGGATAAGCCTACTATATATCCTAAACAAGTTAGAAATTGCAATATCAAATGTGGGAAATGAGGTGCGTGTGTGCTATAACTAGTTTTACAAATATCCAGATCTTGGTGCAATAAGTTACACTCTTGGGCAAAAAGGGCATGAATACAAAATTTATTATGATTCTATATATTAAATTCAGTAATACAGAAGTAAAATGAATTCATCTTAAAAGGATTTAATCGCCATGGCAACCTAGAATCATTACCTATTATGGTATATCATTGAATCAATAATGCATTATAGGATTTTTAAATAGAATGATGAAAACTTTTATTAATGTCTTTTATGTTTTAATTTGATTTTCATAGCATTTGAAGTGATACATACTTTATTTTCAATACCGAACGTAGTAAAACAATCTCAATAACATATATCAATTACACAATAATACAAATTATATTAATACAAGTTAGAGTTCAGACAGATGGGCAGACAAATCGAATCCATAAAGACTTTCAACTATGTTGGAAATTGTTAAAAACACATAAATAGGTCGGAATTTGACTTTTAGAAATTTATGTCAATAGACTGAAGCATACTTGAATACTTTCATACAACCCTGTATTTTACCTTCTATCTTTAGATACATGCCACTATTTAGCTAATATTTAATTAAGATTAAAACATCCATAAAACCAGTGAAATCACACTTCCAGAGATTATCATCCATAGATGGCCAGGTATCTAATTCTTTGCGTGGACCTGTATATCATTTTATCTATATTCTCCAAACATATCTTAATATACTAAATGTAGTTCAGTGTAAAAATGCATAACTCATTTAAAAATCACCTTTAAGCTACTTTCATTCATACTCAGTAAATCCTTAAGATTTCTTTTGTGTAGCCCCTGTATATGATCTACAGCCTTTATACACACAACGTAATATGGAAATATTTAATTAAACTTAAAAACTCATATCGCAACTAAAAATGCACCTCTAGCAATCATCGCTAATGTACAGTATTTCCAATAAGGTAAAGCATCCGAAATCTTTTGTGTGTCCCTGTAAACACTATGCACTTTCTATGACACAGGAAGTAATTTTTTGTAAACCTCTGCAATAAAGTATGTATCACTTCAAATGCTATGAAAATCAAATTAAAACATAAAAGACATTAATAAAAGTTTTCTTCATTCTATTTAAAAATCCTATAATACATAATTGATTCAATGATATACCATGATAGGCAATGATTCTAGGTTGCCATGGCGATTAAGTCCTTTTAAGATGGAAATATAGTAAATTTTGTATTCATGCCTTTTTGCCCAAGAGTGTAACACTTATTGCACCAAGATCTGAATATTTATAAAACTAGTTAATACTACTATGCACGCACCTCATTTGCCACATTTGATATTGCAATTTCTAACTTGTTTAAGATATATAGTAGGCTTATCCTTACAAATATGATACAAATAAGCAAAAATTCAGTGACTTTTACTGGAACTGTATATATAAAGTTCCTGTAAAATTCTCTGAATTTTTTAAATGTTTCTAAAATTTGTTAAACTCAAAAGTGGAAGTTCTCCTTTACAGAGAAGATAGTTCCCAATGGTATTGATCAACAGCAAAAAAATCAAAATTTTTAGGATTGGCATTTTCAAAAAAAAAATTTTTTTTGAAAAAAAATTTTTGTTTTTCAAAAGGTTGCCACAAGAAAAGTTGAATACATTTTTCAAAATATGGTATATCATTTTAAACAGAAGAATATTATCTTTAAAATAAAAAAAACCGCAACAAAATATCTTGCACCGTTCTAGAGATAGAGCACTTTAAAATTTTGATCGAAAATGGCGAATTGGAAATGGTGCCCGGGATGCCATCTTTGGCGGTCTGTATCTCGGGCCAGGAATTTTTTGGGGCAAAACCAAAATATACAAGTATCTTATATTTTATTGAATTTTAACATATGTTGAATTCAAAAACTTCTGAGACTATGAAGGTAAGATTTTTTCTTTGGCTGCCTGAATTGACATGGATCATACCAATAGAAGAGATGTTACAAGTTAAAAATACATTTTATTTAAAACTTCTTAGTACTTTCGGGTTTTCCCAAACCCTTCATAATAGAATATTATAATAACTAATTGATGTTTAGTTATACAAATACGTCACTTCGTTTTTGAAATGAGAGAGCCGCAATAATTATTAGACTTGAAAGTAGAAACAGCAGTCCCTTGGATTGAATTTAAGTAGATTAAATATATGTTACCTGCAGTTCTATTTATTTTATTACATCACTCTGTTCTCATACTTTGGACTCATTAATATATATTTTGTCTAGTTAAATTCAATACAAGCACTGTACTAAATTCATTCCTGAACCTACTTGGAACTAGACGGGAAAAGATAAGCATTATGTTAAAATAATTTCATTCAAATATAAATAAGTGCGAGTAGTAAGTCAAAATTACGTCCACTATTAATCATGTCACAATATTAAAATATTTATTTGCTTAAAAGACGTTATAAAAACACATTAAAAGTAAATTAAAAGCTCTTTATTTACATGTTTCAACTCATTTTTTGAGTCGTCATCAGAATGTATAACAGAAAATTACAAATGCACATGAAAAATGGAAAAAATCATCGAATATAAACAAGTAATCATATAACGCCCCCTACATTTTCGCTATCGCACTTTTCCCTCTATGTCGCGACGCCGTAAGTTGTCAAACCATTCAACCCATAAATTAGGGATACGAAAAAATAATGTATCGTTACAAACTCCTGAACCTCTTAAATAAATTTCAGTGGACTCTCTTATGAATAATTATAAATAAAAATTAGACCTATAGATTATTTTACTCTCGTTAAAAATTATGTTAATGTTCTCTATTATTTAGCCGGGATAAATCAGTATTACATCTATTATATTTTATGTCCGCTATATGTTCTTTACATCTGATATTGAATTTTCGTTGGGTTATACCTATATAATGATTTTTGATTCCTTCCTCCTTAATAAATGCAATCATATAAACTCCTGAGAGGTCATCTCTATTAATAGGATCAATTTTAGTATTCAAAAGCCTCTTTAATTTCGGAGACGTCTTCGCGATGAAACGTATACCAAAATTTCTTAAATGATTTTATTTATGTTCAAAGAAACCCGGGAAATAATTTGCTACAACCCTTTTCATATTAACTTCATTAATAGTTTTATTTTTATTTTTAGAAATATCAAAGGAGCTCTGAATCAATTTGTTAATTAATTTTACCTGATATCCATTATCACTAGCAATACGCTTAATTTTCTCTAATTCGTCCCCCAGATTTATATCGGAAGAAATCCCGAAAGCACAATTAATGAGGAACCTGAAGGGGGTTAATTTATAAGGCATTGGGGTGCATGCATCGAAAGGTATAACGTTTAAATCCGCGACAGGTTTTCGGTAAACTGAACGAATTAATTCATTCCCCTTTCTCTGTAACTCAACATCTAAAAAAGGTAATTTTCCCTCTGTTTCTACTTCAAAAGTAAATTTAATATTATTGTCAAGTTCATTTAACTGTTGTATGAAAATCATTAACTCATTTATATTACCTCGCCAAACAATAAAAATGTCGCCTACATAACGTAACCATACTAAAGAAACTACCTAAAAAGTGTTGAAAATTTTAGATTCGAGCGGGCGTAATTTAAATTCCGCCAGAAGGCAAGATATTGGGGATCCCATCGGAGCACCACATGATTGTTCATAAATAGCATTATCAAAAATCAAATAGAGAACATTCACATACTTTTTAACGAGAGTAAAATAATCTATACGTCTAATTTTTTTTTTACAATTATTCATAAGAGAGTCCATTGAAATTTATTTACGAGGCTCAGGTGTTTTTAACGATACATTATCTTTTCGTATCCCGAGTTTATGGGTTGAATGGTTGGACAACTTACGGCGTCGCGACATAGAAGGAACACGAGCAATCGCGAAAATGTAGGGCGCGTTATATGATTACTTTTTTATATTCGATGATTTTTTTTTTCCATTTTTCATATGCATTTGTAATTTTATGTTTTACATTCTGATGACGACTCAGAAAATGAGTTGAAACATGTAAATATAGATTTTAATTTACTTTTAATGTGTTTTTATAACGTCTTTTAAGCAAAAAAAATATTTTAATATTGTGATATAATTTCACTCAATTTTTAATACACTCAAGCAAAATGAATTTAATTAAATAAATTAAAACAAGTTTAAATGTAAAAACAGTTTTTGAAAAAATACTCTTTTATAAGCCATTTAACGTTCATCTTGAAAAGAACACATAATTTCTTGGCGGGATTACAGGTTTTTTTTCCCCTAAAAATTTCCGTTACAATACAATTATTTGGCCCATTCGCACCAAACTCAAACATATAAAATGTACTGATTTTTTTTATGATGGGTGCACAATGAAAAAATTGATACCAAACTGACTCGATGGAGGACTTTAGTGTGCGTTCAATTTCAAACACAGCTGGACCAATTTTTAAACTATTTTTTGTTCTTTTTTTTTAGAATCATCAACTTCCGTATTTGTGTTCGCGCAGAAGTATTTTTGTTGTGTTAAACTGTAACGACACTACGTCGACTAAGCATTACTGTGATTTTTAGATGAAGAAAGTACTATAACATTAAAATAAATAAACATTGTTTAACGTCAGATATA
This sequence comes from Maratus speciosus, assembly GCA_963932465.1. Lineage (NCBI taxonomy): Eukaryota > Metazoa > Arthropoda > Arachnida > Araneae > Salticidae > Maratus > Maratus speciosus. Next base: position 16,685,167 of record OZ010793.1, on the reverse strand, counting down.
CGATTTAAAATTAAAAAATATATTACAATTAATCAGACATACAAGTAAAAATTACATAAATACATTTAATACAATTAAAAAAAAAGCGTTTCGAGCTAAATTTTAGCCCTTCATCAGTGCAATATCGTTCAAATGACCAGAAAACTATATATCATGTTTACGGTTAATAATTCTTAACAGTTAAAGTTAAGTTAACAGTTAAAGTCTTCGTATACCGACCATATTCCAGATTTCACAAATTTGACAGTTCGAGTTGCAATAATGTTAAAAATAGGGTTTTAGAGAGAAAAAGATTCATAACTTCGTTAATTCATAAGATATCAAATTCACTTAAATTTATTATAAATCTTCTTAATACTATCCACAACTATTATATTGACAAGTTTTTGATAGGACCAACTCTTACCGCAACAAAATCTTAAAAACGGAAAAAAAGGAGTTTAAGAAGAAAAAAATTCATAACTTCGTCAATTCACAAGATATCCAACCGCTTAAATTTATTATACATATTCTTAATATTATCTACAACTTTTATACGGATAAGATTTTGATAGGACTAACTCCTAAAGGAAAAATAAATTAAACAAAGATGTTGTTTAATTTATTTGTTGAAGAAAAAATTATCGTATTACGGTTGTACTCAAATCCAAAAGGCTTATTTTCTGACTCATTTTTAAATTCATTTTTGCTCTCAAACACATTCGATTAGCAGGTTCTCTTATTCAGAAACTATATAATGTGCTGTGTGTTGATTTTTTTGATAAAGGTAGAATATATTTCATAAAATGCAGCCAAAGTGGGCATTTTGAACTGAATTTCCGAAGCGATAGTGCTGGAAACGAAAAAAAAAAAAAAAAAAAAAAAAAAAGTCGTCCTGAGAAAATAATTGTTTGTAAATCAAGCTGTTGAACGAATTATAAAAACTATAAAACATAAAATATAAATTGAATGAAAAATAAAAACACAGGCCGCTTATAAATTTCTTCGAAAATCACGTCAGCAAGTTTCATGTTTTTACTTTTAAAAATGTATTTGACAATGTGTCGGAAAATTTCGTGTTTTGAGCGTGGAATTTTTTTTTTTAATACCGCCTTAATATGATTCTGATAAAACCAGCTTTTACAGAAAAATAAAATTAAAAACTCGTCAAAAGCGGCCAGATAAAATTGTTAAATTGGGTTTATCTCTAATCTTGATTTAATTTTTGTTGGTGAAATTAATACTTTACTTCGAAATCTACCTTCGCCTTTAGGCCGAGCCGGCAGGGATTTTTTTTAATTTAAGTAAAGTTTCAAACAAACAAAAATTTTCAACAAAAATTCAGTGTGTAATGTCAGATGAGGGCAAAATATCCTATCCAATAATATTTTATTCTTTGTTTACGCTACATTTTATTTGATTAAAAGGAGTGCCGACAACAGAAATAATATATATGAAGAATGAATTCATAAATAAATGGGGTCTCTGACACTGCACGTCCTCTAGTATGTTTTACTTTCCCCATCCATTATTGCGATAAAGAAAAAAAAAAGACTATCTGTAAAATGCTCTCTAAAATCAATCGATTCCAACTTATTGAGATGAATCGGAAAAGTTAAAAAGTTATTTTTAACTTTCATTCCTCCGATATGTTTCTTCCCACGAATGGTTGTCGATAAGAAAGTGGTGTTGTACATTACATTTTGAACAACGCCGAAGTTGTTAAAACATTTTTTGAAAACAATAGACTGAAAACTATCTTCAGAACAACTTTCGCATTCATCAAGGGAAATGGATTGATTTTGTGTTCCCTTGGGATTATTTGTGTTGCTTTAATATTGGGCTCCCGATTTCGATTGTTTTGAAAAGATTCCTTTCTTCTGAACAATTTCTCAATTCATTGTCTTTATTTGAACTGAATTGGACGGAGCTCTATTTTGAAAACAAATTGTTAAAAACAACAGTATAAACTTAAAATATACAATATGAACTTTAAAAAGCTCACTGTTTTACTTAAACGGAGACTAAAATAATAAAATAGATGTTAGAAGTTAAAAATATACATTTTATTTAAAAATTTCTTAGTACTTTCGGGCTGTATTTCCCAAGCCCATCATCAGAGAATATTTTAATAACTCATGGCTATTTATTTCTACAAAATACGTCACTTTGTTTTGAAAATGAGAGAGCCAATAATTTTTAAAGTTAAAAGTAGAAGTAGCAGTCCCCTGGATTGAACTTAAGTAGAGAAAATAAATATTAATTGTAGTTCCATTTATTTTATTACATTATTTATTTATTTATCTACTTAAGTTATAGACTATGTATAAGTAAGTACTTATAAAACAAAATTTTCGGTATGTAATTATACTCGAGAGTCTTGTGCCTACACCGAAACTGAAAAGTTGTTTATTTACAGATTTTATGTTTTAAATCAAAACTCTATCTCACTTATATCAAAATTTCAAAATTTTATCAAAATAACCCCAAGAAAACAAAATCGACAAAAAGAGATGAAAATTAAGATTTACTTTCTAGAGCTTACCATACATTCTATATTCTTAAAATTTCATGAAAACTATTGAAAATTTTCAAACTACATTGAGCGCAATTCCAAAATTACATTTTGAAAAAAAAAGTAAAGAAACTCTTTGAAAGTAATCCTTGTGTAAATATAGATTTTTTTTTTCATTTTAGGTTTGTTTTAACCCTTAGACTCCCAGTGGGACACTATGTCCCAGTGCAACTTCAAAAATTACCACTGGACTCAGCAGTCCTTGAAAGGCTTGGAAAACCATGTTTGCTTGTCCAATACTTGTCTCTGACGTTCATTTGGGATCGTAGTTGACCGTTTCTGTGGCTTTTAGACCTTATTAACCCTTTCGGGACAGGAGCCTTTACGAAATTTTTAATCTTTTGTCACCATTTTTTAAAAACAGAAATTTGTGTCTTGTTGAATCGAGAAAATGCGCTGATATAAGGCAAGTTTTACAGTAAAAATTTACTGGTCAGGAAAAACAAGGATTCTGAGCGCTTTATTTTACATAAATTGCTCTAAAAATAATAAATTTATTTTACATAAAATCTTGTGGCACGTATACGTGTCGCTCGTCCCCAAGGTGTTAAAAGATTGTGCTAAATTTGATTTAAAATATCCCCCCCCCACACCCCCACACCAAAAAAAAAATTGGTAGTCAGGGGGTTAAAGGATTCAGAAATCTTTAATGTATATTTAGTTTAAAAAATTGAATTTTTTGAAGGTTTAAGAATCCTAAATTTTCTAAAACCTTTATGTCCCAAATTATGAATTTACGGAAACTTTACCTTACAAAGTATTTTTCGTGGATTTTTGAAACTACATTAGAAGATTTACATAATCATTTAATAAATTTTAAAAGGATTTTATCAATTAAATTAATGAACTAAAGTCTTAATGTACAAGGATTTTGTGTAATATTTATAACTCCACACAAATCTTTTATTTAAAATATTTTCTAAAGTATATTATAGAATTGGGAAATGTACAAATATAAATACTCTGGCAATAGAAATATAGAAATATTTTCGAACTGAAACTTTTCACCCGCAACCTTCCAACGTGAAAAAAGCTGCATAGATACAAATGAAGAGAAAAAACCCTTTTAACCCATTTGTGTTTGAATTTTTATTTTCTCAAATTTGTTGGTAAAATTCCTTTAAAATGTTGCAAAATTAACTGGAAAAATACTAAAAAAAATGACGCTAAAATATTTTTGTACTTATTTGATAAAATATAAACTTACTAAATATGGGAATACGCGTAATATTTGTAATAATATAACATGCATAATTATATGTTTTGTCTAAATTTATGTAAAATAATCTTTTAAATTGTATATTATATACTATAATTGGTATTTTTATGAACTACTAAAAAATATATTTCTTTACAGAGACTAATAACATTATAAGTATGAGTAATAGTAAGCTAAGAATAATCGTATTTGAGGCTTAAAAATAATTTGTTTAGCATCTTGAAAATAACTTTACACAAATAACTGTACCTTAAATGACTAATAAAAATATGTACCCATTCGTGCGTAGCGCCCTATATTTTGTACGCTACCAAAAAGCATAAAAAAAGGCTTGAACATATAATTTCACAATTTAAAAAATACATATTTCGAGGAAGTCTACAAGCTAAGATTATACCTTATTATTTTTTTTTTATCCTTGGTAGAAAAAACACAAATAAACTTACTTTTTACATTCCACAGTCTTGAAAAAATTAAAAATCTATAAACTCCGAAAAGCCCTTCATTTAAGCAAATAAATATCCATCTTATGCAGTGTTATAAAAAAGAAGAAAATTATACAAATTTATTAAAATTCAAAGCAACCTAAAAATAGGACGCCATGCATGGGTTAATTTTGTTTTGTCCAACCAATAATGATTTTCGAAAAAGACAAAATAAAGTATCTATGACTCATTCTAAACTTTAATTATTACTAATTGATGTATTAAATGAATTTCACAACAAGTTTTTTTAATGGTAATTTAAAGTACCGTCAGGATATAAAGGGTTAATGTGAACTTTCTTCGAGGTAAAAACATTTAAAATCCTCGATTTTTAGAGGAATTTATCCTGGGTAGTTACACATTTCGAAAATGCATATTTCACTCTTTTGTCGAGACATACATAATGATGTACATCAAAGTGCAATTATGCCTGATAGCCATTAATCACTACAAGGCTTTTAAGTGGCTGAATCCAAACTAATCACCTCGGCTGGCTTCTCAGTTTAAATGCAGCTATTAAACATTTGATTTATGTCGTTCGGAAATTAAAATCACCCGCAGATAATGACAGGTTTGGGAAGAATATTATTGTTCTATTTGTAATTAGTACTGATTTTCATTGGGGCCTTACCGTAACTCGGTCCTAAGAAAATGCAATTTCTTTACAAATAGTATAAAAAATCCGGAAAGTGAAACGGCAATCCGTGAAAAAACATGCTAAACTTATATGGCTTATTAACGTAGCTATATGTTATACATTTTGTTATTACATTATTATACAAATAAACCCGCGCGAGGTTAATATATTATACATCCATTATAAGAGAAACAAAATATATAGAGATATTCTAACACATAAAAATAACATATGTAACGATACTGCATCATTCAACTTGTACTCAAGGGTTTAGAAAATAGAAATAAACATCCAAGTAAAATAAAATAAATAAATAACGTGCGTTACATGAAAAACTGAATGATGGTGAGACTCTTAAAAATTTAGAATTTTCGAAATTTTAATTTTTTTAGATGTTAAACTCCTATCTGAACATTTTATATAACTGTTTCTTTGAAATTCACGTTAGAACAGAAGTTATTGCATTTCGAAATATACACGCTCAGTAGCTGAAGCGGCGTTTTGAAACTTTGAAGTCATTTTTCTACAAATGACGTTTTTGGGCAGAACGCGTCCGATATCTCAAAAACGTCTGAATATTTTTTCATGAAATTTTCAAAACACATGTCTCATGTTAATCTGTATAAACTGAACCTAAAATTTCCTTTTTATAGTTTAAAAAAATGTTTTTTAGGTGATGATACTGTTGTAAATTTCAAAATTTTGTATTAGCTAAATACAACTTTGTATTAAAAATATAAAAATGCTTTCAATACAAATTTACTTAGGTTCAGTATAATTATTATAATCTGATGTATAAGTAGGCACCAAAATTTTCATTCTAGTTGCAAAATTTATTTTGTAATCCTGCGCGTAATCTGTTATGCCGATTTTCTGCTCGTCAAATATCTGCTTGGAGCCCCCTGTAAAGGCTAATTCTGCATCTTGCCATTTTTTAAATATTTGAAATGAAACAATATTTTAAAACAATTTATTATTTAACAATCAAAAGAGCTTTCACTATTTGTACCTCGGAGTAGTGAGACAACGAAATAAATAAAATATATGACATCGCAAGAAAAAATGGCTATAAAGAAAGCAAAATAAACAAATTAATTGGGAGCTAGAGGAATAAAAAGAAAAGTAATTTCAAAGTACAAAATTCCAAGTTATCCTCTTTGCAATATTTTCCTTGTTTTATTCGAAAGATTGAAACATAAACTCAATAAATACAATAGCTCCATTGTTGCAAAATAATCCGCAAAATTTAAAAAAAAAAAAAAAAAACGTAATATGTAAGAAAATAGACCCAATAGAACCAAATCAATTACCAGGGTATATGAAATACCTTTCAAAGACGATCGATCAGTGCAATTATATAGGAATGACAAAGAGAAAGCTCAAAACTAGGTATCAAAGAACATATAGCAGACATCAAATACAACAAGAAAACTGCAGCTCTGGCCAGACTATATAACAGAGAACCTTTACAAATAGATTTTAAAAATAGTAGAATAATTTATCCATCAAGATCTTATTGGCCATTCATCCTCAGAGGATCAATAGAGATCTTCTTAAGCAATGATTTAGTATCCATGGAGCTCCCTAAAATTTCGAAAGTAATGCTACACAGAATCATAAAACAATAATGTAGAATAATTCACGTTCACAAATGTCCATTTTTAATATTGCAGCTAATTCCATTATCCTTGTGTTCGCGTGATTTTTGTTTTTGTTTACGAGTTTTTTAATTTGAATTTTTGCGAAAATATTTTTATCATTTTATTTTCTTGAGAATGTTGCCGTCTGCTGCAATGAAACATGTCGAAATGTAAATAAATAAAGGTATTCAATTTTAATTAATTCTTCAACTACTTTTCAGCGGTGAAATTATGCTTGAAATTATTGAATATTAAAGACGTGAATCAAAGAACATTGCTAACTAAGTGTAAGCCAACAGAGTGAAAAATGTCCAAACCGGGAATCGAACCCGGACCCCTGGAATAACGCTCCAGTGCTCTACCATTAAGCCACGAGGACGATCCCCAGCTTAGCATCTCTCACTCACACAAGTCGGCAAGTCTGCTACCGCAGCTATTAGATGGAATAGTCTTCATGAGCACACAATCTTGGGTCGTAACATCTTGCAGGGTTCATTTGCGTCTCATGTTACACCGCAAGATTGTGTGCTCATGAAGACTATTCCATCTAATAGCTGCGGTAGCAGACTTACCGACTTATGTGACTGAGAGATGCTAAGCTGGGGATCTTCCTCGTGGCTTAATGGTAGAGCACTGGAGCGTTATTCCAGGGGTCCTGGTTCGATTCCCGGCTTGGTCATTTTTCACTCTGTTGGTTTACGCTTTGTTAGCAATGTGATAATTCCCGTCTTTAATATTAAATAAAGGTATTTTGCGTTTTTTAAAATATATGTTTTATAGCAATTATTGGGTATTTTGATATTCTGGAAGTGCTGTATAATATATGCTTACACATGATTTTTCTTCTTGTTGACTAAATGATTAAAATTTTATTGAAAAAATGAAAACTGCTTTGGTAGATTCTATGTGGGAAATGAGAACGGTTAAAAGGCCAGTAAAAGGGTTCTTAAATATAACAGTTACAGCATTGCAATGCCTATTACTTTTAAATGCTGTAAAATAAAGCTCGATAGTTTGAACATTTTCAGCTATTAACTGTCATGCGCAAGTCATGAATGTTTTGAAATAGATTCACCTTAGACTTGTCTTGAAGAGAAAAATATTTTTTCTGGAAGTAAGGTCTTAAAAGAAATTACCCTTGCAATAACCGTTAGTTCCTTCCAAACATGCAGTATGTAATATAGATGCATACGATTTTATTTACCGATGCTATTTTATTCGCTTTCGGCGAAAATTTATTGCTGTTACTTCCGAAAATTACTCGTTTTTCTCTTTTTACAGACAAGTCATGATTTTATATCGCAATTACTTTTGATTTCGAGCCATCCATATAAGGAGGGAGAATCACTGACATCTTCAAATCGAAAGAGTCTCGAGTTGTGAAAGAAGTTTTGGATTTCACTAAAATATATTAAATCGTCGAGAGAGTATAATGTTTCCTGCGAACTGCGTTTCTTGGAAGAATGTGCATTCGATGTCAATATTCATTTCACTTTCTAAAGGAATTAAGAGAAAAGTTGAAGAGTAGATTTTTAATAAGCTGTACTGTATACAATAAATTAAATTTTTACTTGCTGACGATAGCAAAAACGATGAAATTCGCTAAATGAAAATAAAAGCATTTTTAGGCATTTTAGAGAGAATGGACAAAGTTAGTAAGCAAAACAATAATAATATAATAATGAAGATAACATATGTACAGACGTCATTTTAGAGCTATTAAGGGGTCTCAGGACTCTTAAAATTGGAAAAAATGAAAAAAAAAGAACCATTTTCAACATTTAATATCTTTGTAATTAGACTGCGTGTATTTATGTCGAAATATGAAGTAAATTAACAGGAGATGAAAATTAAATTATATATTAAATATACATCTTCCTGCTTGTGCACAGGAATGCGTGATTGTTAAATTGAACTTAACAGGAGCCGGGGTTTGGATACTCGGGTGCGAATTTAGAATCACAGGACAGACGTTGAATTGCATTTGCACATTCTAGTGTAGCCGCACTGGATATCAGTCAGAACCAGGAAGTGGCCTTGAAGAAATACTCTTGATCTTGATAGATATAAACAAATCACAATAGTTATTATAAGCAAATGAAAGATAATGTCTTTAAGTAGAAAACTATTTCAAATGATTTATGGTTTTCCAAAATTGCAGTAATTGCTAAAAGAAATGTATTTTTTAACACAAGCAGTTATCTCACAAAATAATGATGAAGTTATTTAAATGTTTATGTTTTTAAGTAGCTATTTGTATCAACACAGGAAATGAGCTGTGAGTTATGACTGATAAATGCTTTAAGATTATATCTGTGGATGAAGAATTATGGGTTAAATGTTTATTATATAAGCATAATAAACAATCTTAAAATGTATATGATTTAAAAACACAATATTAATTGGGATGAAAGATATAAGTATGTTCTTTTATTTCAAGTATTTAAAAAAATTCCAAGATACAGAATTACTATTTATTTGGGGCTGCAAACTTTCAGACATTTATCGAGAAGAGAATCGGTATGACAGCTTACGCTCAGGATTACAAAATAAATTTTGCAACTAGAATGAAATTTTTCGTGCCTAAATTATACTTCAGATTGTAATAATTACCCTGAACCTAAATAAATTTGTATTTAATGCATTTTTATATTTTTAATACAAAGTTGTATTTAGCTAACACAGAATGGTGAACATTTCTACAGTATAATCATCTAAAAAAATATTTTTTTGAACAATAAAAATTAAATTTTAGATCCAGGTTATACAGACTTACATGAAACATATGTTTTGAAAATTGCTTGAAAAAATATTCAGAAGTTTTTGAGATATCCTGCGCGTTATACCCGAAAACGTCATTTGGAAAAAAAATGAATTCAAAGTTTCGGAAATGCCGCTTCAGCTATTGCGCAGGTATAATTCTAAAAGCCATAACTTTTGTTCTAATGGGATTTTCAAAGAAATAATTATATCAAATTGTTCGGAAAAGATAGTAGTTTTGAAACCCCTTAAACATGTAAAGAGGTTTTTCCATGTCACGTTTGGGACAGATTTTCTACGTATTACTTCTTTTTTAACAATGCTATTGTCCGACTACTCGTGAGGTTCTTACTTTAGTATTTTTTTACTTTAATTCCCAGGTTCGTGAGTCGGATGTATGAAATAAATAGGTTCTGAAAACATTGGGGATGAAACAGTAGTTTATTAATTATTCAAAATGATAAAGCATTAACATCATGCCTGGAGCAAATTTTTCCTAGGTATGTAAATATTAATAATAAACAATACATAGAACATTTGTATAAATTATAGCTTGAACTTTCATTGGGACTCTAAGGATGCCTGACTCATGTTTGTTTACAAAATACAACTTCACTATAAGTTATTGATTGCCCGAAAGAACGATAGATTAATCCCACTCACCTCTTAATTCCTGAGAAGCATCGCTTATTCCTTTCATTATATCCATATTTTGAATCATCACATCAATAAAACTATTTATTTACACCATGCGGCCGCTTATGAGCAAACCTGAATTGTTTTACATGAGCCGGGAGAATACAAAGATTTCTCCCTTCTTAAAAGGCACAAGTTAGTTTCTCTCAGATCTAAAACTTCATCTCCCGGAAAGGGATGTTTCTTCTCCAAAATCTAAACTCCTTCTCTTCTCTCACTTCTCAATTCCTATCTTCCTTATTTTTTTTTGTATGCTTAAACCCCTCCTAAAAATCACCTCATCCTATCAAAATTTCTAAGGGGCGAGATTTTTCTTAACCAAACCACTGACGCTTGTATAACATTATAATATTATAGTAACGCTACAGTAGTGTGTGGTGTGGTCTAAAAACTAAGCCCTTAATACCTTAATCCCTTCTTATGGCGTAATCTTGACTCGTGTTCCTAACATGGGACATTTTTAGAGCTGCTCACTAAAATTTACTGTTGACAGACTCACCGGAAGTTCAAAAGTTCAATCCCTTTTATTGCCTAACCGAGTATTTTCCACTGAATTCTCTGGTCCTGTAAAAACACCCGCTCATTCTAGAAATTCCATCGCACTAGCGACCTCCCACGATATGCTTGCATCTCAAAGAAGGTGGTCCAATTCCTATATTGTTTTTGTGTCTCTTTCCTTCTTTTTAAGCACACTTGTGATATGGCGGTGTTATCCCGACAATGATACGACTTTCTCGAAAAAAGAAAAAAAAAGAGAAAAAAAAAAGAAAAAAGACTAAAGTCCCAGTAAAGCAAATAAAGGCATCCTCAGCTCGTCCCCTAGTTGTAAATTCAAAATTAAACAAGATAAATAATATGCATTGATAGATAACAATAAACACAAAATAAAAAAATAATAATAAAATAGAATAAAATTGCTCTGATCCATCAGACAATAACCAAGTACGAAACCTGAATAGTTTCACTTATTAAATGATGATATTAAAGACAATATATATACATACAATATAATATAAAAAAACAGTGTAATAACAACTTATCAGTAATAACAAGGATTTTTTTAAGTCAATATTATTATTATTACCAAAATGGAATCATTAGATTTTTTTGTAGAATGAACGATAAATACAGCAGGTGCTGTGATGCTAGACATATGTACGACATGATTTTATAGTCTATATCGTGGGATGAATAAGAGTTCACGAAAATGCATCATAAGAAAGTTTTAAAATTATTATTAATATTCACTATGTGGAGAAATCGCTGTTCATATAATGTCTTTGAGTCTTTTGTGAATATATATATATCTCCATAAATGTTGGTTGAAATCGAATGTTTATAAAATAATTTGTCTTCTTTGCATCCAATGTCTTTAAAAAAATTTAATGTCATTTTTCTGTACTTTGGAAAATGCACAAAGTTTGTGAATTTTAGTTATTCGTTGAATTCCTGGTTCAGGTTTGACCCAGTGACATATGATGTCCGTCTACGCACTTGATGAGTTTAGATTACGCCATAAGAAGGGATTAAGGTATTAAGGGCTTAGTTTTTAGACCACACCACACACTACTGTAGCGTTACTATAATATTATAATGTTATACAAGCGTCAGTGGTTTGGTTAAGAAAAATCTCGCCCCTTAGAAATTTTGATAGGATGAGGTGATTTTTAGGAGGGGTTTAAGCATACAAAAAAAATAAGGAAGATAGGAATTGAGAAGTGAGAGAAGAGAAGGAGTTTAGATTTTGGAGAAGAAACATCCCTTTCCGGGAGATGAAGTTTTAGATCTGAGAGAAACTAACTTGTGCCTTTTAAGAAAGGAGAAATCTTTGTATTCTCCCGGCTCATGTAAAACAATGCGGGTTTGCTCATAAGCGGCCGCATGGTGTAAATAAATAGTTTTATTGATGTGATGGTGCAAAATATGGATATAATGAAAGGAATAAGCGATGCTTCTCAGGAATTAAGAGGTGAGTGGGATTAATCTATCGTTCTTTCGGGCAATCAATAACTTATAGTGAAGTTGTATTTTGTAAACAAACATGAGTCAGGCATCCTTAGAGTCCCTATGAAAGTTCAAGCTATAATTTATACAAATGTTCTATGTATTGTTTATTATTAATATTTACATACCTAGGAAAAATTTGCTCCAGGCATGATGTTAATGCTTTATCATTTTGAATAATTAATAAACTACTGTTTCATCCCCAATGTTTTCAGAACCTATTTATTTCATACATCCGACTCACGAACCTGGGAATTAAAGTAAAAAAATACTAAAGTAAGAACCTCACGAGTAGTGGGACACTATTATATCCTCAAATTAACGAAACTGTACTAATATGAAAATCTAAGGGTTTTTTTTAATGTATAGTTTATATTTTAACAACTTATTAGTTAATAGATATAGGTATTAATGTAATTGCCGCGAGGAGATATTTCTTCATTTTTTCATTGAATGGCCGTGAAAACGTGCAGATTACTTATAGACCTGGAGCTGGCAGAACAGACAATCACCTCATCGAGTTCACGGCTGAAATTCCAGAATTGGTTAAAACTCGATGCGCATATTAAAACGCAATCGTTCTGCCAAGTCCTATCTTGGTGGAAAACACCTGAAAACCCGATTTTAGCGGTTGACTCGTACGTTTACTATTGCGTTTTCCTGCTCGCAGTCCTCCATGTTTTCATACTTTTGGGTGCAGGAAAGCACAATGGTAAACCTACGAGTCGACCGCTAAAATCAGGTTTTCCGGTGTTTTTCACCAAGATAGGACTTAGCAGACCGATTCCGTTTTAATATGCGTATCGAGTTTTAACTAATTCAGGAATTTCAGCCGTGAACTCGATGAGGTGGTGGCCTGTGCTGCCAACTCCCGGTCTATTAGGTCCAGATTTTAAAATGTGGAGATTTTTAACCCTTAAATGCCGGCTGTTGCTTTTCGGCAACATACCCCATTTAGGCTTCTAAAATACTATTAGAATAGTATTGAAGCCATAATGCCTAATGTTGCCAATAAAACACATTCTGAAAATATTATTAAATCGATTTTCAACATGTAGATGGCAACACTTGTGCTATTTAAGAATAAAGATAGATTTATTTTTTCAATTATTGCTACTTGTTTGTTTTGTTTTGTTTGGAAGCTTGCGAAATATGCTATTTTGTTTTACAGTGAGCAAGTAAAATTTATTTCTTATTATAGTTCCTAAAATTCTTGTGTGTTTAATTTTATAGAATTTTATCAAGGAAAATTATTTTTTTCAATTAAAGACCAGTATTGCCGATTAGTAACAAACTGTTTTTTAGCCGTAAACCATACTTAAAACAAAATATGATTTTTTTTAAGTATTTTTTCCATGATTTATTTAAAAAATGAAAGCCGAAAAACATTATTACAATGATTTTTGAAAAATCAGGCATTTAAGGGTTAAACCTATTAAAAAAGGACAGATTACTTAGATCTAGTGTAACAATGTGGAGATTGTTAAACTTAATAAAGGGCCATTCCATATCAAGTGTGGGACAGCTTTTGTACCTATTACTGTGGTTTTAACAATGCTATTGTATCCTCAAATTAAAACAATTACACTAATATGAAAATCTAGTATTATAATGTACAGTTTATATTTTAACAACTTGTAAGTTAATAGATATAGGTATTTATGTAAGTGTCACATGCACGACATTCTGTCTGTTTTTTGTGGAATTGCCCTAATTCATTGATTATCTATTTATATAAAAACCGTGTGTCCCTCACAATTCTAGTTGAACAACCACATTAATCGCGGCCATGTTAGACTTCTTAGACCATTGTCAGACGGGCGTCTTTTTTGCTGCTTTTTTGCTTAAGTATTATCCATTCACAATGCTACAATAGAGCTAAATTTTGACCAACTTGGTAAAACATCGCTAAGTTTGGCGACAAAAATAAGTTACCATACAGTAAATTCTGTCTAAGGCGGACTCTGTATAAGCTGGAAATCTGTCTACCGCGGAAAATTTTCCAAGTCCCGGCGAACCCATAGAAAATTACATTAATTCATGTTGCATAAGGCGGAATCTGTCTAACGCGGAAACGGAAAGGATTTTAAGGTCCCACCGAAACCAAAATTTTGCATAAGGCGGAAAAAAGAATATTTTTAAAATGAAAGGCATTCTGTTTATTAAACTTTAAAACTGATAAGTCAAATACTCAATGACGAGCATGTTAAATTCCGTAACACTTTGAAAAAGTTAATTCAAAAGAAAAAGAGTTTAAATTTTAAGGAATTTATGCTTATGCCTTTTTTTTCATATGCAAAATTGCATTTAAAAGTAAATATTTCTTGTCGAATGAACATTTGTCAAAATATATGTTTTCGAAAGTACAATATATTATACTTTAAGGTTGTACTCAAATTCAAAGTTATAGCGTTTTGTCTCATTATCAAAGTTTATTGGGGTTTTTTGTGTGTGTGTAAATTTCCAATTCGCATGTATTACAGCAGTACTAAGACACTTGAATAGTGTTCTCATTTATCTATAAAGACAAAAGATCTTTCCGAATTTCAGTTTTCAACCGATTTTCGAGTCAGGAAAATCAATGAAAGATCTTCATTTTCGAGGGATTTCGAGGGAACGAGGGATTTTTTTTTTTTTGGTGTTGGGGGTGGCTTTTTTGTATAAGCCGGAATATTGTCTAACACGGAAAGTTTTCTCAGTCCCGATGGATTCCGCCTTAGACAGAGTTTACTTATATGAAGCCAACTTGGTGATAGCTGGCTAATTTGGCGAAATTTTTATTGAAACCCTTTAATCTTTATAATCAAGCTCACCACAATTTAATTTAAACTGAGCGCATGTAAAGTTTATCATGGACAGTTATAAGTATTTCAAGATGCAAAGAGGAAGGGAAGTTGAAAATTTTTTTGAAGGTACCCAAGAGCAAGGTCAGCATTTAGATAAGGAAAGAGCGTTTACAAGAAAAAAAAAAGCACATCACATATCCTGAAGTTTTGTGGTCAAATTTTAATTTATCCTTAAATTGCATTTTTAATGTATTCATTACATACACAGTTTTTCATAAATATGTTTCGTTTTAAAATGCGTTATTTTCATTTATCACTGCGAAAAAGGGAGAAAAACTCATTACTGATTATGTGTTAGATATATATTTCATTTTCCGTCATTATTGACGGGCTATCGTTCTAGTAATAAATATTAAAATGAAGTGAGTCAAAATTAACAATAAATCAACTTTTAATTCACAAATCATTTGAACATTTTCTAAAATTTCTTAGGCATTGTTAATGGAATAGTTAATTATAGATTCAGCATAAAAAATTATAGCATTTTGGGGTAAGATAATACAAATGGATAAGAAGATAAAAAAGGAGAGTTCTGCGCCAGCGGAATATATTGCCTAACAGGTGTCGCTTTTAGGCTCTTTGGGTTGGGAATTTTGGTTTATAATATCCAAAGAGGGAGGGTGCCGAAATTCAATGATTTGTTTAAAAAATGCAATGCTTATCACCTTTTTAAATAAACACAATTCAAAGAGCCTATGTCTTTATAATCCTCATGATGGGCACACTTTAGCAGTTGATTTTGGCACTGGTTGTCGTTGGTTTAACGTCATAATTGTTTAGATGATATTGATGAGATGATATTGTTGTCGAGATGATATTTAGCATAGTGAATAATGAAATAGAAATATTATTTCTTCACAGAAAAAAAGATATACTTGCTCTGCAGTTTGTAGCCATGTCCAACAAATAAGACTGAATTGTGTCCGCTACGTATCGCCCGGATAGCTTAAGAGGTAAAGTATTAGCAGGGCACGCCAAATATCCACGTTTGATTCCTGGTCGCGACATTTTTCGCTCTGTTGGAATAAACTTCAACTGTGCTACTCCAGCCTTGAATATAATTTAATCCAGCAAAACAGCACCGGAAACTAACGATATGAAACAATTAAAATAATAAAACTTTGTAAAAAATCATCAAAAAATAAAGCAATACATAGGACGCGTTTCGAGCTAAAAATATTAACAGCTCGTCATCAGCTAAAGTAAGCACAAGTGCGTAAGGGGACAAGGTCAAAAATGAACTGAAAGGTAGAGAGTAGAGCTTCCAATGAACGCGACAGATGGCGCTAGCTGAAAGGAGGCCATGCAGAAGACGAAAGTGTTGCCAAAATGATAGGGAAAATGGAAATAAAAGATATAAACAAAATTAAAAGAAAAGAAAAGAAATATTTAATAATTTAATCCAGTTAGAAAAAAAATATATTCGTTCTCTTCATTATGAAAAATAAAATACTTTTATATTTGCTGTTTATCACATGTCTACGAAGAATTTTAATTATAAAATAACCTAAAAACACACCTTATTATTTTGACGTATATTCGCATTTACTTGAAATACTTGATAAAAGGCTTTCAAGATTAGAAAGAGCTGATATTATTTGCGAGTTTATAGTCATAAATTTATGAATATCACTTGACGTTGAAGGTACGCGATATGTAAAAGAATCTTTCGGAAACAAAAATGCCTGCATTAAACGTACTAATTAACTGTTAAGCTTTTGAACGCGAGACAGTATAATTTTCTTCTCACTCTTCCAAATAGAATTTCCCAAGCTGATGATGATTACAGTAGAAAATAAGATAAACAAATCACGGATATTAAATAACTAGCACCCACACGCATGATGTTTTAACAAAAGGAATATGACATTAAATTCAGTTCTCAAGAAGTATTCTATTTGATCTTATTTTGTGGAAAAAAGAGGACAGGATTGCTCTGTTATAATTACGTTTTTATAAGAGACACATGAAAAACAAATGTTACGCTAATTTTAGAAGGTAGATCTGAAAACGCTTAAGAAATTTATAATGATGTAACGGTTTAATGTTTCTTATTGTTTTTTATGATCTTTTAATTAAAAATAATTTAATCTACCTCTATCCTCTTGGCTACCTGGGCCCACATATGTGGACCTCTATTCTTTTCCCCATAAAAACTAAACTGTTTGACCTTTTTTTACATTTTGACTTCATTTCGTAATAGCTGAATGTTTTTTGCTTTAAAAGCAAACCAATAAATGGCAAAATCTATGCTGATTTCCTCATAAAATAGATGTTATTTTCATCTGAGTTAGCAAAACGCCTTCAAGAGGGTGTGGCGAAGAAATTGAGAAATTTTCATACTTATTTAACTTAAATCCTTTACGATAAAATGTTTTGGGGATTTGTATATCATTCACTTGATTAAAGGCCTTAAATTTGTGATTGTGTGAATTTTGGTTAGAGATAATTAAATTGATATTTTAACGGAATTTGTAAATTTAGATCCCTATTTGTAAATCTAAATTACTAGTCCCCTAAAGTATCAATTTCCGAAAAGTTCTTTTTTCTGTCACCTATGATGTCATTTTGTTCGTTTAAAACCAATGAATGAGTATTTGTAGTATTATTTTAGCTTTGGGAACGAAGTGGTTACAAGCTGTGAATTTCATTACGTCAGCAGTTTACTAAAAAATTGTCTAAAAACAGAATTTAACACACAATCCGAAATCCGTTTTTCACAAAGATAATAAAAGATTCTGAACAACAGAAGTTGGGGGCTTAAATATTTAATTTTGTCATAATTTTTTTTTCAATTTTTTTTTCTTTTTTTTTTAACAGAAAGAAGGCTACGTGAAATTACGAAACAGTGAAATAAAAGTGAAGACAATGAAATTATACTATTATGTATCAATTTTAAAAAGAAATTTTTTATTCCGCTGTTTATTTTTTTAGTTCGTTAATTATACAGGGTGATGTTGTTCACTCTCAACGATGTCCAATGGCTAGTTCCGAAGCAGTTAGTCATAGGCATAAAGTTCCAATTACAAAAATGTTTTAAATGAGGTAAAGGAGTATTTTTAAAGCGATTTGGGTCCATAAAAACATTTTTTCTTTAAATATTACAAAATTTTAATTTTTATACTGTGCCCGGTTCTATAAGTGATATTTAGTAAAAAATTCTTATTGCACTAACAAGCAAGACAAAAAAAAGTCCCATTCACTAGCACTAAAATGGACCGAGTTATGAAACTTTCAATTTCATGACTATGTGCCTATCCTCAAATCGCTGTTTTTGCGAAATTTTTCGATTTCGTTTTTTATTATGGTAAATTAAAGTTGCAACATTTAGGATTCCAAAAATGCTTTACTTTTGGTTCAGCAATAATAAGAAGCAAAGTTATAGCCCGAAATATAAACGGAAATTAACTTTCTGAAACCGGAAGTGACCGTTTAAAGAGCCACAGAAAGGTAAAGAATACATTTTAATACACAAATATATGTGTCGTCTAGTTGCAAAACCGGCCATCTCCAAAAAATAAAGTTTCGAGAAAAAGCTGATTTTTTACCACACTTAGTCAAATAAAGTTTGGAACCAAAACTCTTCAGTTTTATAGTCATTAGGGCAGTATATTTGAAAATACGAAATAAGGTGGCAGGGGCACATGAAGGGAAGGGGTTATTTAGGTCTTTGTTTTGGATTTGGCCGCCTTTGCAACTTACTTTGGAGTTGGCCGGTTTTGCAACAAACCAGAAATTAATTTTTGCTAAATTTAATCTGACATTGGGTTTTTAGGGGTTGCAAATACAAAAAAAAATGGTTTGTTCAGCTTAATGTTATTTAACAAAAAAGAACTTTAGGAAAGTTATTAACATAAAACGACTTTTACACAGTTACTGATTGTTAAAACTGACTAACAGTTAAAACTGACTAGCTGTTAAAACTGATTTGAATGTCACTAAACAAATTATTTAAATGACATGATATTATTTTAAATAAAATTATTAAATTTTAAAAACTTAAACAAAAATCATACTATGTACATGTGCATACAATTTCAAACTTTAGTGGTCTCATCGTTTTCGATAGGCTCACAAATTTCGTCATCATGGTCCATCCATGCGTCTTTTTCTTCATCATCTTTGCTTTCTGCTTTTTAAGCAGCTGATGCCAATATATTTTTGTAAAAAAAAAAATAACCGCTTGCCAGCATCCCAATTTGGTCCGAAATGTTTCGTCAGTAAGTTATGGACAACCCGAAATTTTATAGGCTTCACCATGATATCCGGAGCCACGTCCTCGAGCTTGCTGTTCATAATACTTCTCTTACTCTTGACAACAAACTTTCTGACTTCTACCTCAGATTTGTAGAAGACCTCCCATTGCACCAACAGATTATTTTTATATTCTATTATGAAATTATTTTGCGTAGGAGCAAATTTGAAATGTCACAGTGCAGGTGGTTTGGGGAAGAAATTGCTGGTCTTCTTCCAAACATGGTCGGTCTCTTCCCGACTTGAAAACTGTTCCATATTCAGATAAAATTTCTTCATACTGACTCGGGCTGAATGAGTGACTCGATTTTCTTCAATCTCCTTTCAATTTGAGCTGAAACACGGTTGGAGCGATAAAAGAATACTGAATCAACGTAGGCAAGTTATTAGATTAATAAAATATTATGGCATCATGATAATTAATTAATCAAAATATGCTAACTATGATGTTATTATGTTATCAATTAATTATGTATTATATTATCCCCAGGGTGGATTACCCATAAGGCAACTTAGGCTATGGACAAGGGGCGTAAGTTAGGTAGGGTTCGCAAAATTAAGAACTTTAAAGTTTTTAAATTTAATGAAATAAGAACAATTTAAAATTTTAACGAAAAGTGTTAAATAAATAATGAATTTGTAATAATTACATTTAAAACAATTTTTCTACTTCTCGATACACCAACACAAAATTCTCTCAGATTTTAAATGCAACAAAAGCCCATTCATTTCCAATGTGCAATCCTCAAAATACTAAAATTTATAAAGCAAAATTTAAATGTATTATTAATTAATTAAATATATTTAAAAACTCTTAAATTTGAAAGAAAATTCACTTACAGTTTTATGAAGGGGGGGGGGGGGGGGGACGGAAAAGTGTTTTGGCCTAGGACGTCAAAAAATTATAAATCACCCCTGGTTATCAAAAGGTGTACATTACCTTTGAATTTTGGGTTTTCTCCTTTACCAAGTCGTAGATCCACTTTGCCGCTTCCTTGGTTGATTAGTAGACACTTCTTCCAGAAACACTTAGAGAGAAAACATAGATAGTCGGAAAAAACACGAAGCTAAATTATTGGAAAATTTGTATGCACCAAGGAAGAACAGTCACAGGCGAGAGAAAACACGATAACGTTAATCTAATCAACAAGTGAGAAGTTATTGTGGTGTCGAGCAGAAGCGTCAGCTAGCGGATATGGAGATGGCCGGTTTTGAAACTCACCGGCTGAAGGATTTGGCCGCTTTTGCACCACATCATGATTTTCAAACGCATATAACACAGGGATTGACAGGTTTTTGCATGATTTAGCGTCTCCAGATGATAGAAACCTTTACTTAGAACTAAAAAAACTGAAAAAACACATTTTCAATTTTTGAGGAATTGGCCGGTTTTGCAACTATACGACACATATAACATATAACATATACACAGATATATAACATATAACATATACACAAATATATAAACCCCTTCAAATATGGTAGATTTCAAAATTGTAAACTATATACATAAATTTTTATGCTCTAACAAAATCTTCATTTGCATTTTCCATTGTGTACGTTTACAGGAAACATCATTACTTAAAAAGTTTTTAAGATATTGAAATAAAATTTTGTGACAAGGTTCTGCTTACCTATAGGTATGTTGTGAAGCAAAATATAGCTTGTAAGTTTGTATATATTAATTTAAGAGCCATTTTTATTGAAAAATACACATTTTTTTAGAAAAAAATCATGTTTTGTATGCAAAATTTGGCATAAGTTAGTAAATTTAAGAGGTATTGCAAATATTTTGCTTCATAACACAGGTAAGTGGTTTGCTAAGATAGTGTTGAAAAAAAATGAAATATATTGAATAGATTTCGTTATAGAAGGTTTGGCATAAACGCATTTCTTTACTAAAATTTTACTAAATATTGCCTAAATTTGAAAAGTAAAAATTTTACATGAATTCATAATTTTATTCCATGTTTCAAATAAAACACATGTATTTGGTAAAAATTTCATATTTTTCAAAAAAAAAAAGTGCCCCGAAAGTAGGCACATACCTTAACCCTTTATGTACTGAATTATGTATTCATGAAAATTTTACCTTCTAAAGAATTTTTTGTGAATTGTTTAAACTACATTAGAAGATTTACATAATCATTTAATAAATTTTAGAAGGATTTTAGAAGGATGCAAGGATTTAGAAGGATTCGTTAAATTTGAATTGATAGGGATTTTTTGCAATATTTATAACCCCACTCAAATCTTTTATTTTAAATATTTTCCTAGTATTTTGTAGAATTAGGAAATGTACAAATATAATGTTCTCACAATAGAAATATAGAAATATTTCCGAATTGAAAAATACCCCCCTCCCCCCCCCACCCACCCACCGCTCCCTCAACGCCAAGAAAGCTGAAAAGATAAGAGGCAAAAAAATCATCCTTTTAAAAATAATTTTGTTTTGTGCAATAAATATGCTATAACCAATAATGCTTTTGGAACAAGATAAAATAATGCATCTATAACTCATTCTAAACTGTATTGTACTTATAAGTACCGTCAGTAGATAAAGGGTTAGAAATACTTCTTTGCCACATTTAAAAACATTTTCGAAATTGGAACGATATGTCTATGACTAACGGTTAAGGAATTAGACATTGGACATCGTTGAGAGCATACGCCCTGTATATATTTATATATATAAAATCTGTTACAAATCTCAATTATTCGGCATAGTTTCCATTCACTTATTAACAATTTCATAAATGAACTTTTAAGGCTGAAAATGACCGTATTGATCCGTATTTTTCTGTTTGTGGTCGAAAATTTATGAGCAACGCTTGACGTTCGTGAAAGTATTTCATACATAAAACAATCTTTCGTAAACAAAATTGGCCACATTTAAACGTACTAATTAACTATCAAGCATTTCAAAACCAGAGTACATAATTTTCTTCTCACTCTTCGAAATATAATTTTCCAAACTGATGATGATTACATGGAGGAAAAAAAAAACAGAGCAGAGAAATGATATTTTGAAAAGAACTGCTTAGAAATGTGTGCTAACTATCTGTAGGTTATAAAAATAAATAAGCCCTACACGAATGATAATTTAACACGACGATTATGACAGTAAATTCAGTTCTCCAAAAATATTATGTTTGATCTTAATTTATGAAAGAAAAAGAGGGGCGTGAGGAGGAAACGCGAATCGCTTTAGACGAGATTATTTAGCAAATTTTAATTTAGGAAATAAAGCTCATTATTAGAATGGAAAAGTGTTCAATTTAACTCAGGGTTAATCCATCTTAATGACTGTTGCCACCCCCGCTTCTCAAATTCTGCGCAATAACATCAATGACTGGCTTTCAGGAGAAATAGGCCATACCAAATATTTTTTTAGTTTTCGTCAGCAGCTTGAACGTTAAAGGAACGCCGGAAAAAGAGAGTCATTCATGACTCTTCGCTGAAGAGAATCTGTCCATCAGCCGTTAAATGGCTAGAAGAGCTCAAAGCCACTTTCTTGAAAGGTTGGTTTATCATCGTGGGCAGAAGGTTTTTTGGGCTTTGCTTGCAGAGTTTTAGAAAGTAAAGAGGATCTAAGGAGGGGTTTTACGAGAGGTTATTTATTTAAGCTTTTCCGTAAACTGAGGCCCGATTTCGTTCATCGAGATCAAAGTTCCTTTTTCACACAAGATAAATTTTCGAGTAATAATAAATAACTGGGTGGTCTGTAATCTTTTTTTTTTTTTTTTTACATATTATGCATTTGTTATAAATCCGTTCACGAGAGATTTTTTTAAAACAAAATATTGCGTTAATTTTGATGTATTGATAGTTTTAGATCATATAAAGGGTTGCACAAATTAAGTCGATTACATTAGCGTCTATGGACGGTAAGGAATGCAAATGTGCTTTCAGTTTTTTAAATTGTTTATTTATATATCTTCTTTCGTCATATGAATGAAAAAACTTACATAACAATATCCTGTTAGTGTTGAAAAATGTGTCATAATATCCCTTTAAGACCCAACCCGCACGATCGTGCGGGTTAGACATTCATTTAAATTTTTGTTTCTGAGTCGTATGTGATAAAAACTCGAATCGAACTATCGTTCTGGTTTGCAGATAGAGTAAAGTATCGGTTTTTATCAACAGATAGCGGTTGCAGTCCATGTTTTACTTTCTAAAAGCATGGCTAGCTTTGTTTACAAATACATCGGGTCTTAAAGGGATATATGCGCGATGTATGATTTTTCTCTCTTATTTTCTTTTTGGAATTCTTTAAGCAGGGCATTCGTTAAAATAAAGATTCTTCATTTGTTTTTGATAATGTTCAGTAAATTATAACTTTTTCAATTTCATCTCATATGCATATATTGCTTCATTTAATTTTTTGGATATTTTGAATCTTGCTCAAGTTCAAATTGAGTTCGCATTGAGTCTGAATTGATTTCAAATCGAATTCGAATTGAGTTGGAAATGAGTTAGAATTAGATTCATTCGATGAGTTTGATCGAGTTTTCACTCGATTCATCGAGGATCGAGGATCAAGGATCAATGACTCGATCAATGATCGAACTCGATTCGACGAGTATGAGTTCAGTTCGAATTGAGTTGTAATTAAGTTCGAATCAGAATGATCCGATGAGTTTCGTCGAGTTTTCACTCGATTGATCGAGGATCGAAGACTCGATTATCGAGGATCAATGACTCGATCGATGATCGAACTCGATTCGATGAGTTTTGAGTTCAAATTGAGTTTGGTGTGTACTTATTGGAACATTTGCAAACGAATGAATACGAATGTTAAACTTTGTTTCTCCTACAAAATGGAATGAACTCCGAAACATTTAGTGTCTTAAAACCACGCTCACAAGGTATCTAGCTCCTCAAACACATTCATAACACCAGCCAGGAAAATTTGGGTTGTGTCATGCCGTTTAGCATTTTATAATTGATTCTTATATATTTTGTAGCGCTGAATCAGGAAAATGACTTCATTTTTCACGATTACATAAGGATTTTTTGAAAATTGTAAATTTCAAAGATAAAAGCCAGAAAAATTACGAAAATCTGATACATATTATAAAACAGATGTGATTGTCTTGTTTTTTAACTTTTGCTAATATATTTTTATGTATTTTTTGCTGCTGAATCCGAATTTTTTTTAACAATCACGTCAGGATTTTTCACAAATCGTAAATTTCAAAATTAAAAATTTTAAAGTTAAAATTGTTCCCCTCCCCCCACATCATCTGACCCCTGAGCCGTTTAGCTGCAAGAATACCCAGCAAAAAATTGAAAAAATTATTAAATTAAATTAAATTAAATTAAATTGAAAAAAAAAGTTTTGCATCTATTTTCTGGTATCAGATTTTCACTATTTATTGACTTTGAAATTTACGATTTGCGAAAACATCTGACGTGATGGTTAAACATGAAGGTCATTTTCAGATTCAGTGCTAAAAAATACATAAAAATAAATTATCAAAAGTTAAAAGATACAACCATTTCCTCTATTTATTAGTATCAGATTTTTACTATTTTTTGACTTTTTACTTTTGAAATTTGCGATTTGTGAAAACTCCTGACGTGATGGTTAAAAATAAAGGTCCTTTTTGAATCCAGTGCTAAAAAATGCATACAAATCAATTATTAAAACTTAAACAACACTACCATCGTAGTATTGTGAATCATTCAACATCATTCAGAGCCAGATTAAAGCATGGGCTGACTTTTTCTTTTTTTTTTTTTTTTTTTGTAACTTAGAATAGAATAAGAATTTTTAAAAATATCCAACTAAATATGTACTTATATATTCATATTTGTATTCAAAGGTATAGAAAATGTTTAATTTTTTGCGACACTATAAAGAATTATGTTCCCTAATAAATACTATGCCATGGGTTTTTCTTTGACTTAATCGAGAATCGGCACCACTCGAAACCAGAACTCAAGCATGTATCCTCATCTGAAAATGTCTTGCATGAATTTTATATGAAGCTGGGAGAATTGAATTTTCGGTCAAAATGCACCTGCTAGACGGTAATGAAAGCCATCTGTAACAGATGTATATGACAGGAAATGTAGTAAAAACTGTTAAGAAAACACTTTTAACAACTAAGATATTGTACATATTCAAAAAAATAAGTTTCTACCTCTTTTTTTTTTTTTTTTTTTTTTTTTTTTGCAAAGTTAAAAATTAAAACAGTTTTTTTTTAATAGGGGGATAGGGGGGGGGGGGGGTCAACCCGATTAAGCCATCGAGCAAAATAATTTTTCATCTTTCTACGTTTAGGTTTTTAAACATGTTGGGTTTAGGAGGCACAGCCCCTCTGACGAAAAGGAAAAAAATATTTTTATTTTCCATTCTGACTCGAAAGTTTATTTTATTTTTTATTTTCTCCATTAAAAAAATTTTTAATTCTATTTTTTCTACGTTTATATGATTAAAAACTATGATAATCGGGGTCGCTTTTCCGGAAAATTCTTCGTTCTTTTTTTCCTCTTAACGTTAATTATCTTCCTCGGGAAGAAAAAAAAAATTACTTTTGTTTTTAATCATCAAGAATAAAGTAAACATTTAATTAAATTTCAAAACTGAGGGAGGGGAAATTCTGCCCCCTCCCCTCGGGCGACGTCCATATATTCTGACATATTTAGCTCTGAAACATATTTATGGGTCAATTAACTGTTCTTTGACCCCCCCCCCCTTTTTTTTGCCCCTCATAAAAAAATAAATAACAAATCTATTTTAAATCTATGAATTGCAGTTTTTGTTTATCCGAAGACTAGCTAGACCCTTTCTCTATGCTTCAGCAGCCCAAAATTTTGAAATAATTGTTAATATGCTTGTTTTACATGATAACGTAGGAGACAAAACGAACATTTCTAGGGACGTTAAAATAGGAGACATATATACATTTTAATGTAGCCAGATCCATAGTCTTTGAAACAAAAATTGCTCGGCTGATTAGCATATCTAAAGCTTCATTTATTAACTTAGTAATGATGTCAAATTCAATTTGGAATTATTCATTTAATATTTTAAAAAAAGAAAGAAGTATCGAACGTAAAGTTTACATTTTCCAGTACAGTTGGAATAAAAATTCCTTTTTACGCACCCATCATACGTAGCATAAAGTAAGTCTTGTTTTAAAAATCGGATTTTTTTTTTATGGATTTACACGTTTCAGACACTGGAGATTCCGAAAAACATATATTTAGAAAAAAAAAATTGCCGCCCATCTGTCTGTGTAAACGCTCTATCTCCCGAACAAATTGAGATAGAGTCTTGAAAGTTGGTGTGTACTTAGTATGTAATAATGGGAAGAAGCCTATTGAATATCAGTAACCTCGATTATCCGGAACTATTTTTTTTTTTTTTTTTTTGGACCCTCGAAATTCTCTTTCTGATAAAAG
The DNA here is from genome assembly GCA_963932465.1 of Maratus speciosus. Classification (NCBI taxonomy): domain Eukaryota; kingdom Metazoa; phylum Arthropoda; class Arachnida; order Araneae; family Salticidae; genus Maratus; species Maratus speciosus. Next base: position 16,658,656 of record OZ010793.1, on the reverse strand, counting down.
GTATATAAAAATTTTCAAAATTGTTTATTTTAAGGAGTGAATATAAAAGACAACAAAAAAAAAACATAAATTTTGCATAAAGAATGAAGGCGATCGGATAATGAGTTGCCGAGATATTTGTAATCTTATTTTCCACATTCTTCGATTTCTCATTACCGTGTATTTCATTCAAATTTCAATTCAAAGATATATTTTAATTGGAAATGAGACGCTTAATCGAACGCAGTAAAATGTTGTTTAATATTATCATCATTTTTGGAGTTATAAGGATGTTTCTTTTACGCAACTCGGCACTACTTGATTATCCCGTCGGCCAAAAAACTATCGCCAAACTATAAGATTAAATGCTAATATGAGCTTATCGTTAATGTCACATTCACTTGACATTAAACACATTACACGTGTTTGTTACGTCATCAAGTGATTTTTAATTCGACGTTTTTTTTATTTGTATTTTTATTAATCTTTTACTAATTTATTTGTTCTTTCGTTATTTAAACTAAAAATTATGCCGATTTGTATAATTTTGCGAGCAGTTTGGCGATTTATATAATTTGTCGAAATTGGTCGACGGGATAGTCAAGTAGTACCCGCAATTCAGTAATAAAGCGTTACTATGTATTAAAAATATTTAAATATACGTTTAAATTTTATTTTGGAATTGAAATGCATTTTCTAAATGGTTTACACATGTTTTATTTTCATATTTTATATTAAGCATATCCATGATGCGTAAGCATTACGGTGGCCCCCAACGAATAGTTTAATAAGGCGAAAGGTAATAATTAATGGGCAGGGGGGGGGGCGGCTGCACAAACCCTCACCTCATCAAGTTCACGGCTGAAATTCCAGGATTCGTTAAAACTCGATTCGCATATTAAAATGCAACGGGTCTGCGATCTTGGTGAAAAACACCTGCAAACCCGATTTTAATGATTGACTGGTAGTTTTACCATTGTATTTTCCTGCTCTCAGTCCTCCATGTTTTCATACCTAAAGAGCAAAATTGTATTGTTGTTTTCTCTGTCATTTATTTTTAAATGCTAAAAAAAGATTATTTTTCCAACATAATATAAAAATTTAATTACGTATATGAATATAATTCTTGAGAGTATTAAACATAACTCTATATTTTTAAACTGCATTATATCTGTAGAATTATATTAATTTAAATAATGCTTCTATTACAGTGAAACTTGCAGCTTAGTAAACGGATATATCAATTCAAGGTGTTGAGAAAGTTAAGTGCAGGAAAACACAATGATAAACCTACCGGGTAAACCTAAAAATTGGGTCTGCAGGTGTATTCCACCAAGATAAGACTTGACATACATGTTGCATTTTAATATGCGGATCGGGTTCTGTCTAATCCTGTCATTTCAGCTGTCAACTCGATGAGGGGATGGTGGTGCACCCACCTCCCGGTCTATAAGTAAACAGTTTGGAAAACGCAACATTTAAAAAATCGATTTTGACAACTGCCATTTATAGTCAGAAAAGAATTCAAATTCTTTTCTGCATGTAATCTATCTATTTGTATATATACTATATATTATGCTAAAATTGAGTCTGGTTAGGAAACGCTTAATGCAGTTGGAAATTCCCTGTCAGCAATTTCCGTCGATGAACGGAAATGTATTTGAATACTTTTGTACAGCCCTGTATATTATATATATAATTTATACACATTAAGTAATATGCAAAGAATTTGTTAAAATTAAAAACGCGTACCACAACTGTAAACGCACTTCTAGCAGTGATCGGTCATAGACTTTACTGTAACCGAACACTTTTGTATGTCCCTGTATCGAAAGATAAATGCTATGCACACATTATTCAACAGTAAGCATCGTGTTGGTCACTTACGTGATATATATGAATTTCTACATGCTTCAAATAGCATGATTAATTAAAATACATTGCAAATTATTTTTCCGTATAGACCATAATGTAACCGAACGTTTTTGTGTGTATATGTATATGAAAGATAAATGATATCCACATATTATTCAACAGTAAGCATCTTGTTGTGTACCTGCGTGATATATATCAATTTCAATGCGTTTGAAATAGTATAACTTTATTAAAATATATTGCAAATGATTTTTCCCTATAGACCATAATGCAACCGAAAACTTTTGTGTGTCCCTGTATATGAAAGATAAATACTATGCACACATTATTCAACAGTAAGCATCGTGTTGTGCACTTCCGTGATATATATATCAACTTCAATATGTTTGAAATAGTGTAACTTTATTAAAATATATTGCAAATAATTTTTCCCTATAGACCATAATGCAACCGAAAACTTTTGTGTGTCAGTGTATATGAAAGATAAATACTATGCACAAATTATTCAACAGTAAGCATCGTGTTGTGCACTTCCGTGATATATATCAACTTCAATATGTTTGAAATAGTGTAACTTTATTAAAATATATTGCAAATAATTTTTCCCTATAGACCACAATGCAACCGAAAACTTTTGTGTGTCCCTGTATATGAAAGATAAATACTATGCACGCATTATTCAACAGTAAGCATCGTGTTGTGCACTTCAGTGATGTATATCAATTTCAATATGTTTTAAACAGTATAACTTCATTAAAATATATTGCAAATGATTTTTCCCCATAGACCATAATGTAACCGAAAACTTTCGTGTGTCCCTGTATATGAAAGATAAATACTATGCACACATTATTCAACATGTTGCATCATGTTGTGCGCTTCCGTGATGTATATCAATTTCAATATGTTTGAAATAGTATAACTTTATTAAAATATATTGCAAATGATTTTTCCTTATAGACCATAATGCAATCGAAAAATTTTGTGTGTCCCTGTATATGAAAGATAAATACTATGCATACATTATTCAACATTAAGCATCGTGTTGTGCACTTCCGTGACGTATATCAGTTTCAATATGTTTGAAATAGTATAACTCCATTAAAATATATTGCAAATGATTTTCCCCTATAGACCATAATGTAACCGAAAACTTTTGTGTGTCCGTATATTAAAGATAAAGACTATGCACAATTATTCAATAGTAAGCATCGTGTTGTTCACTTCCGTGATGTATATAAATGTAAATATGTTTGAAATAGTATAACTTTAATTAAAATACACATATGATTTTTTCCTATAGACCATAATGTAATGGAATACTTTTGAGCGTCTTTGTAAACGAATGTTACGCACTTCATTTTCAATATCAAACGTGTCATAGTAAATCTCAATAACATATATTAGTTAAACCTTTATGCCTCGCCGGTATTTTAAAGTACCATTAAAATAACTTGTTCTAAAATTAAGTTCATACATCGATTAGTAGTAATTTAGAATGAGTTATAGATACTCCACTTTGTCTTGTTCCAAACGCATTATTAGTTAAACAAAACAAAACTATTTTTAAAAGGATGGTTTCTTTTGCCTTTGCATCTTTTTAGCTTTTTTGACGTTGAAAGATTGCGGGGGAAAAGTTTAAGTTCGGAAATATTTCTATATTTCTATTGTAAGAGATATATTTATAGAGATATATAGAGATGTATATTTCTATTTGTACATTTCTAATTCTGTAAAATACTAAAAAAAAATATTTTAAATAAAAGATTTGAGTGGAATTATAAATAGTGCACAAAATCCCTATAAATTCAAATTTACTTAATTAATTGTAACTGGCAAAATCCTTCTAAAATTCATTAAATGATTGTGTCGATCTTCTAATGTAGTTTAAAAAATTCACGAAAAATGCTTTAGAAGATGAAATTTTCATGAATTCATAATTCGGGATATTAAGGGTTAAATAGCAATCCGACAACATTTACTCGAGTTAGAGTTCGGACTGACAGACAGATAAACCGAATTGGTAAACACTTTTCAACTATATTGGATAGCGTTAATAATAACAAAATAAAACTACTTCCCTCGCATTTTGGACACAGAATAGTGAGTTGACCCTTATACTAATTCTACCACCACTCGAAAACGGAACATAGTCAACTCCTAAATATTATACCTGCATCCAGAAAAGCTGAATTTTCGGTCAAAATGGGGCTGCTGAACGGAAATGACGCCTGAAATTAAAACATTCGCTACAAACTTTCTCCGACAGGAAACGTAGTCCGACCCATCTCTAGATGAGGATGGAGGGAGGGATAATGCAGGGAGGGAATTGTTCCCAAGCTTATCGTCGGCCTGCACACACAAACTCCTTTTCATCGAAATAGAGCTTTTCCATCACGTGTTCAATAAAGTTTCGGGAACGTCGTCTTGGGGATTTTAAAACAATTTTACTACAAGGCTTATAATGTTGGGGTTTTACGAAGGATTTCATATATGATTCTGGAAATAATTATATTAAAACAGTTATGATCTAAAGCTGCAGTTATAAGAGTTTTGCAGACTTATTAATAGCAGAGTAGTCATTATTATTTTTATGTCAATCTATTTAAAGTTATCATACGAATTCAATTTTTCCAACTGAGCGATAAAATGGCCAAGTCGAACCCAAAAACTTTGACTTACATTATCAATGATCTTTCGCTCAGTTGGAACAACTGAATTCGTATGAGAGTAGTCATTACCATTGTTTATTGAAAAAATACTTCAATTATGGAAAAATTCCCTGTTTAAATGCATATTTATGCAGATTATGGAATAATATGGAAAAATATGCATATTTATGCATATTTTTGATTGCATTAGTATCATGGAAGATTTCAATGTAGTGATAGAGCGGTAGCTGTACATTAAAGCTTATCCGTAAGGATTTTCAACTGCTATTTGAATCGATATCAGGAATATATATGTACATACATTTATATTTAAATCGACATGATAATATCAATGAAAAATATTTATTTATTCTCGTAACTGAATAAAGCAGATTAAAGTTAATTGGATGAATTTCTGGATGTAGATTTTGTTGATTTAGATAAACTTACCTTTGCGATATATTTCTTTCTCGTTATTATTTTTTCTTTTTGGATTGCAGTCAGTACAAAACACCTTAACGTATAATTTATTTAACTTTTTTAATTTTTATGCTAATTCGGATCTGTTGCGTCTATTCTTAAAATTCGCTGTATAACGGCTGTTAGCATATCGCGAACCAATACAAAGTAAATGAATACCATTTAAACTTTGTTTTACAAAACGAAACGAACTCCACAATATTGTAGTGCATGAAGTCTACGCTGACTTGTCCAACACCTCACATTTTCATCTTCAAATGCTAATCCTAAATTATACAAGGAGAGCTAAATTTTAGTCAAAATGATCGCGTTACAAAAATAAGTATAAAATTATTATTTTTTATTTATTTATTTATTTTTCAAATTGTTATAAGCATTTATGGTACTTCTTAGTTATCCCGTCGACAAAATTACTGTCGCTATATTGTAAGATTAATTGCCAATAATGATTGCCATTAATTAATTAATTGTAAGATTAAATGCCAATAATGGCCAATAAAACCATTAATTCGACGTTTTATTTGTATTTTTATTAACGTTTTACTAATTTATTTGTTCTTTCGTTATTTAAAATAAAAAATTACATCAATGTGTATAATTTGGTGAGTGGTTTGGCGATTTACATAATTTGGCGAAATTGGTCGACGGGATAACTAAGAAGTACCGCATTTATTTTTCATCTTGAAAATTACGCCTTTTTTTTTTTTTTTTTTTTTTTTTTTTTTTTTTTTTTTTTTTGTTATTGCATTTACTTTTTCGACCCAAAAATTTATTTATATTTACCCCCCCCATTTGGTGTGACCACCGAACTCGACTATGAAAAATTCACTGATTTTTTTAGCTAACAAGTGAATTATTAAAAATATATATCATTGTGGCTCCGTTTCTTTTTTTAAGATAGGGCAGCAAGGAAAAAACAAAACATCATTTAAATTATCTTTTTAGGATTTCTATATTGATTTCTCAACGTATCATCGTAAATTAATGAATATTACTATTTAAAAAGATTTATTACACTTATCATTTTTCATTAATAATTTACCTTCTATTTTTTATCTTTTAAAATGTTTCATTGTTGCAGTTTCACAACGATTTGGCATATTTTGACGAGCATTTATGGGTGCATCATTCAATACATTGTTTCTATCCTACTCCCATACAATTATATGATTTGCAGCTAATATTGGGCAGTAGATTCCCTATGAGGGATAATTGAAAAATGCCTTAAAATTAATGTCTTCATTTATAATTGAATCGTTAAAATATTTAAATGCTGTATTATCGTCGAAAACGCACCTTTGTACATAATTTTCATAATTCTAGTCCATCAGGAAACTGGTTATTGCAAAATTACATCTTTACTTACAAAAAACAGATTGAGTTAAATAAAAGGGTGTAAAATGGACGCCTATCATGAAAACATGGGTAACGGCCCTATAAACCTCCGCGGTCGGATATTAGATGTCACTATCATTGAGAAATCGAAACCTTATCTTCTGACGGCACACGCCATTTTCATCGAAATAGGACTGCTTCTATCACATGTTCAATAAACTTTTGAGAATGTCGTCTTAGGGATTTTGAAACCATTTTTAATACCGGGCTGATAATGTCGGGTTTTATAAACCTTCTCCATTCCGAAATTAAGTGCAGAAGGAACAATAAAAAAAAAACACATTTCCTTAAGGAGAAATAATTAAGAAAACTCTTTTTGAGAAAAACAATTAAGAAAAAACTTAACAACTAAAAAATTTAAATATTAAAAAACTAAGATTCTACCGGTTTTTTTTTTTTTTTTTTCATATGGAAGACTAAAAGAGATCCACTCTTTTTTTCGGCAAAGGAGTTTCGTTTTCTAATGCTTCTCCCCCGCCCCCCCCCCTACAACATAATTTTTTAATTAATTTTTTAGGTTTATGTGTTTTAACGTTAGATTAACCGGTCCTCCTCACCCAACAAAATATGTTTAGATTCTTTTTTAATTTATTGTTTTATTATTCTAAGATATAAATACTATTTTGCTATTTTAAAGAAATATATATCAAGAATATAGGAACAGATGTTATATATTCCCGCGGCCGCCATCTTGGATTTTTTCTTGACGTGAAAACCCGTTTTCCGCCAAGTAGTAAATGTGATGTTCGCCAAGCACCGATTTATGCGCATGTTAGGCTTAAAGGGGTTGCCAGAACACTTCACTCGTCGTGGTTGCCTTATCGATAAACGCCAACAAAAAATGGCCAAGAAGTCCAAGATGGCTGCCGCGGGAATATATAACATCTAAGCCGAATATACTTAGTTAATTAAAATTCAAAATTCAGAGAGGTACAATATTCTTTCCAACAACTGTCTCTCTCATCTACAAATGTCTTTCTCAAATTCTACATGCACCGGAGAGAGCTGAAATTTCAGTCTGCTGAACGGAAATAGTGCCTGTAACGAAAACATTCATAACCGCCTTTATAAACCTCATGAAACGGAGGAATGGATAGAAAACGCAGTTGGACCTATCTTTGGAAAAGGATGAGCTGCGAGTGATAACGTAGGAAGGGAATTGGTTCCAGCCTTATCTTCTGCCTGCACGCACTCTTTTCATCGAAATAGGACTGCGCTTTTCTTTCACGTGTTCAATAAAGTTTCGAGAATGCCGTCTTTGGGATTTTGAAACAATTTTTACTACCGGGCTAATAATGGCGGGTTCTATAACCCTTCTCCATTCCGAAATTAAGTGCACGAGGAACAATTAAGAAAAGCTGTAAAAAAATCTTAAGAAGAAAAGATTAAGAAAAGCTCTTTTTAAGAAAAATAATTAAGGAAAAACTTTTAATGATCAAAAAATTTAAATATTAATAAAATAAGTATCTACCGGATTTTGTTTTCGTCAAGAGGTTTCGTTTTTTTAACAGCTCCAACCCTCTTGTAAAATACAATTTTTTAATTGTCTATTTCTAGGTTTATGTGTTTAAACATTAGATTAACCGGTGGGTTTACGTAGCCATACCTCCCCCCCCCCCCCCACATACACACACCGCTAACGAAATATTTCTAGATTTTTTTTTCATTTATTGTTTTATTGCTTTTTTCCTTTATTAATTGCTTATTTCCTTTATTATTCTAAAATCAAAAAAGACTATTTTGATATTTTAACCTAAATATGCACCACGAATAAACTTAGTTAAGTAAAGTTCAAAATTCAGAGAGATACAATATTCTTCCCAACAACCCCCTCCCTCTTCTTGGTGATGCTGGTACACTGTCACGTCCAGCTCCACAAATGTCATTTATATTAATTCAGCAAAGCTCACACTGCCTATTCTCATTTACAAATGTCTTTCTCGAATTCTACATGCATCGGAGAGAGAACTGAAATTTCAGTCTGCTGAACGGAAATAGTGCCTGTAATGAAAATATTCATAACCGCCTTTATAAACCTCATGAAACGAAGGAATGGACAGAAAACGCAGTTAGACCTATTTCTGGAAAAGGATGAGCAGGGAGTGATAACGTAGGAAGGGAATTGTTTTCAGCCTTATCTTCTGCTTCCACGCACTCTTTTCGTGGAAATAGAGCCAAGTACAGCTTTTCCATCACGCGTTCAATAAAGTTTCGAGAATGGGATCTTTGGGATTTTGAAACAATTTTTAACACCGGGCTGGTAATGGCAAGTTCTATAAACCTTCTCCATTCCGAATTTAAGTAACAATTAACCCTTAAATGCGCGATTTTTTATTTTGTTTCGAAAAAAATATATATGATTCTCCGAAAGGTTTATTACACAGGAAAAATAATAAAAAAAATAAGAGATGCATTTTTCATATAATACGCCAATCTTTTCTTCTGTTGCACATCTGCAATACAAGTAAAAAATACTGTCGTGTGGCTGTTTTACACTAAATTATTGCAAATTAGTTAATATTTTAAAAAGTATGTCTCCTTGTTTTATATAATTATTTATTTTATAAAACTTAACCTTTAATCCTTTAATTCCCATGATAGAATACGTACTAGAAATTACGTAGTTCAGAGAATCTGACTTTACCCCAGAAAGTTTCATTGGTTCCTTTCGCTTTATTTAAATATGGAATGTCTGTTATTAATTAAAGCAAATATTGCTATTTTAATTTTCTAACGTGAATTGGGCATATACGAATTAAAAAAATCTATTAAATTCAAAACGCTCTTGTTTGCATATATGCAAAGATGGGCACTAAAGGGTTAAGATGGACACATGTAAATATCAAGTATGAGAGCGCTCCGACCTAAATGATTGATTTTCACTACTAAATTTTAACAGTATTCTTTACTTTATTAAGAAGTTCATAAGTTTATAAGAAGAATATTCTCAGAAATTCCCCAAGCTCCCATTGCAACAGTGCTAGATCACGGTGCCTATTCTCATCTACAAAAATGTCTTTCTCGAATTCTACATGCGTCGGAGAGAGCTGAAATTTCAATCTGCTGAACGGAAATAGTGCCTGTAATGAAAACATTCATAACCACCTTATAAACCTCATGAAACGGAGAAACGGACGGACCTATCTCTAGAAAAGCATGAACCGGGAGTGATAACGTTGGAAGGTAATTGTTTCCCAGCCTTATCTTTTGCTTGCATGCTCTCTTTTCATGGAAATAGAGCCAAGCAGAGCTTTCTCACCACTCGTTCAATAAAATTTCGGGAAAGCCGTCCTGGGGATTTTAAGACAAGTTTTAATACTAGGCTAATAATGTTGGGGTTTTACCAAGGATTTAGGATCTGAGTCTGGAAATAAGTCTCCTATTAAAGTAGGCATGATCTAAGACTACAGTTGTGAGATTTTAATTGTTTCTATTAGAAACAAAGTGATTATAATTTTCGTTTTTTGAAAAAATGTTGATATCAAGGAACATTCTGAATAAATTTTATGAAGGATTTCGGATCTGACGCTACAAATATTGTCTCCTTTTAAAGAAGTCATGGTCTAAGGCTGCAGTTATGAGATTTTAATTCTTTCTGTTAGAGAAAGAAGGGTTATTTTCGTTTTCTAAAAAAAAAAAAAAATGATATAAAGGAACATTACAATTATATAGGAAATCATTCCATTTATTTTTTATTTATGAAGTTTTAGTTGATTTACGATTATGGAGGTTTCCACATAAGTAACGGCGTGGTCGCTGCTATTACTATCATTTATTGCAAAAGTGTCTTTGTGTATTGTAAGTATGTAAGATTGACATATGTGAATATGTAAGAAAAAATGAAGGTATAGAAATAAAAAAAAAAATATTCAAGTATAGAAATAAAAAATAAAAATATTAAGCATCGAAAAAATATTAAAGTATAATTTTAAAAATTAAAAGTACTCACTAATCAGGAACTATTCAGGAAATAAAAGAAAAAGCTACCAATGTCAGTTTTCTTTCTTGGTTGTGTCTTTTATTATATCGTATGTAACTCCTTTTTTATCGTAAAAATTCAATTTTTTTCCGTTAATTGGAAGTTTGAAACTACAGTTTAAATGTCCCTTTTCTTAAAGATAAATACATCGTCATAATTATTTTTCGTAATATTTTTAGCACTAAAGAACACACATTAATGGTAGCACACATTGATGGTAAAAAAAAAAATGTAAACACCAGTGGGAGCACATCTAGTTTTCTTTAAAGGGAAAAACAACACACACACACACACAAAAAATACGATAATGGAATGCCTTATTGTTTGGGAGAAATTATTTGTATTTTGTATTATACTTTTAATCAGGGTTCAGTGATATATATCAATGGATATATATCGTGATATACGTGTATCATGATATGAGGACATGAGTTTTAAAACTCGCCTTATCCAAAATTTAAAAAAATGGTGTTTTCTCTAACAATCTCTTGGTAAACCTTCACCGAAAAAACACTACAACCTGCAAGAAAACAAGTTTTGCCTTGTATTTATGGCATTGTAAATTCCTGGTTTTCAATGAAATCCAATGGACGCAGTTAAACGTTTTTTTCGCGATTTTCCGAAATTTGATGTTCTGGATAAGGCGAGTTTTGAAACTCTCGTCCTCATCTACAAGGTGTTTCAGCACAGTGGTTACAGATAGGACAGATAGAGTACACCTAGATGATGGGAAATCACATAGCAATGCATGGGGTCGGAAACGCTTTCCTGGCGCGGTAGTGACGGTACAAAGCACAAAAAAGTTGGAAATTGCTCGTCAAACGTGGCAAATGAGGTGTGTTCGTACTATAACAAATTTTATAAATATTTTTTACACCGCATATTGTACTGAATGAATATTTTAGTGCACTTCATAAGTGCATATCAATTTCATGCTCTTCAAAGGGCTGTAACATGATTAAAATGCACTTGAAATAATTTTTTCCCATTGGCCGTCATGTAACAGAAAACTTTTGACTGTCCCTGTCATTAAATTATACATCCGATTTTTATAAAATTGGAAGTGAGTCGACAAAATTTTGCAACAATTACATATTTAAAATTTCAGACCATTCGAAAGGCTGTAACATCATTAAAATGCACTTGCAGTATTTTTTCCCCATTGGTCGTCATGTAACGGAAAACTTTTGACTGTCCCTGTCATTAAACTATGCATCCGATTTTCATAAAATTTGAAGTGACTCGATAAAATTTTACAACAATTATATATTTAAAATTTCAGACCATTCCGTTGGGTAGTTTTTGCTCTCTTATGTCTAAACCCGCATATGCGAACAGACAGACAGACGGACAGACAGACAGACGGACCGAACGATGACTATAGGTGCTACGTATTTATGTCATTACGAACACACCTAAAAAGGAAGGACACGAACAGGGTGCGAAAACATGTTTATTATTCTTACTACAGCAAAAAACTAACAAAAAGAGATACAACAATTGTCATCACCGATCGTGTTCGAAATTAAGATCCCGGGTTTTGACGCAAGTCTCAGATTTCCGGTGCATGGAAGATGTAATCTTCTGGAAAATACCGAGCGTGTCCCGGACTTCCGCAGCAGCTGTCCCGATGTGTTCAACAAGTTCGTCAGCACTGTCCAGCACTGCCCCGGCATTTTTGCAGTACTAAGAATAAAAAACATGTGCTCTCACCTGTTCGTGTCCTTCCTTTCTTGAGTTTTGTGTTATCACTACCGCGCCAGGAAATTGTTTCCGACCATGCATTGCTATGTGATTTCCCATCATCTAGGTATAAGTCTATCTGTCATGAAACTTTGTAACCGCTGTGCTGAAACACCCTGTATATACGATATTATTTTCAAAATATATTCTCGATATTTTCATGTTTATATTTATTTTCATATCATTGTTTGATATTTTTTATATTTTTCTTAAAACAGGTTTAAATGAATTTTTTAACTTATTTTTACTGACTGTGTCATTCTAGTAGTTTTGCCTCTGGCAGTGAATTTTTAACCCCCCCCCCCCACACACACACACAAAAAAAAAAAAAAAAAAAAAAAAAAAAAAAAAAAAAAAAACAATAATTATGTGTGCGGGGCAATACTAAATTAAAACAGTTATTGAAAGACAAAGTGTCTAATTTAGATAATTAGTTATTAACCATTTGGAAAAATGGTTATTGTCCTCGGTCAGAGTAAGAAATCAAAACCATATCTGAGGCGTTTTTTTAGTTGAACTACTTGGTCTATACAGTAATCTGTATTTTCCCTTTACTTTCAATAGAGATGGATACTTCTGTTGCCACTATGACAAAAAGGTAATAAAAACTACAAAAAAAAATTATTAACTCAGAAACAAATTGCAATTAAAAATATATTTTTTTTCTCTATACGACGATATAAAAAGTAATATTGTGGGATGTTTAGAAGTTTAAAAATGAAATTTCATTTAAAATTGGACCAGGAATATTAATGTTTAATCCATGGCGTACGTAATGTATGACCAGCTCCGTAGACGTTTAAAAATTTACAGTACCGAAAATTGTAAAACTGAAATTTCTATTAAAATTTGTTCATGATGGGTCCAGGAATGTTAATGTTTAATCCATGGCGTACGTAATGTATGATCAACTCCATGCGATTTTTTATGTCTTAAATTTTAGTCTTTGAAAAAATCATTTTCCAAATGGTCGTTGTAATTTGTTAAATTGCTTTTTTTTTACGCCTTCAATAAAATTAATATTTTCTGTTTTGGTTTAGGTTAAACTGCACAAACGTTTAATGAATAAAAAGCCGGACAAGCTGACATTTATGTTCCAAAATTTTTAATAAAAAAAATATTTTGTATTTAAAATTTTGTTGTATAAAACTTACAATTTTCTTAATACTTGATCCTATAGTTTTTTTATTTTTCCATGGATGTAAAAAACAAATTGTTTCTGTTTTCCATTAGTTGACCTTCAATTTTGTTATTTAGGTGAAAAAAAGAAATAAAAAGTCGTCAAATTAGCGTTTAATTAAGTTTCCATTGTTACGTGCTATATGTTTTACTTTCTAATTTATACTAAGTCTGAAAATATTTATAATCAGCATTAAGTTGACTAGTTTGAAAATATCGGATAATGGGATACTATCGGATATCAAATATATCGTATCTATATCAACATATCGGATACTTTTTATATTTTCGAACGTATCGTGATATTTACGACCCCTGCTTTTAATGATTAACAGTAAATTAATAATTATAATTATCTTAACAACATTTTATTTCTCTCAAGCTAACCAATTTTAATTAGTTGATAACAAAATGAATTATTAAAAACACTGTACGCAGTTATTTATTTTAAAATAAATTTATAATCTTTATGAACTCTTTTGCGTAACAGTGAACATTTAAAATTTATTTTATTTTTAATTTTCCCAAGTAAGTCTATGCATATCTTTAATAAAATTTATTATTTTGCTTAGGTAATTAGCCAATAGAAGCAGAATTATGCCGTAAATTTTAAGGGAGCAGGATTAAGCTGTAACATTTCCATTACACGTAAATCCCCTTACTGATTTCAGTGTTATGAAGATCATGAATAAATTAAAAAACGGAAAATGAAACTTTGAAAAAAAAATAGTAAATAAAATGTATATATCCAGCAACTGGTGAAAATTACCTGTGAAAATGTATGTATATAATTTTTCTAAATAAATGTATCGCGTTTAAATAAAAATTTTAATTTAATCAAATGAAATCGTACGCGATGTTAGAACTCAAAATTCAGCTTTATTAATAATATTTCATTTACGATGAAAAATATCGAAGACTTACAAAGAGGAAAAAAATATGCGTCAAGCATGGGTTATGAAAAATTTTCCATCAAATTCAGAATATTATGATAAAATTTAAGGGTGCCGTGGACCTTCAGTTCGGCAAAAATAGACTTTTTTTTTTTATTATTATTGATAGACTTAACTGCATCATTTACACACACACACAAAAAAAAAAAAAAAAAAAAAAAAAAAAAAAAAAAACGCATGCAATTGCATTGATTCCTTTTGAAGTTAGAAGCATTGAACCCTTTGGACTCCGATGTCTCTTACACAAAGTGTATTCGGTCGGCACCGCTTTTGTAAAAGAAGTTTCGTTCAAGTACACAATTTCAAAAATGCTCTGATTAAATAAAGCAAATTTTATTTCCCTTTATTACTGGTGCCAAAAACAAATTTTGCAAAATAAGATGATTCCGCCGCAGCGGCGACAACAAAGTGCAGAGGGTTAAAATTTATACACACCAATTGAGGCATACTAAAAATTAAACTTTAAATCGTGTTTTCTTAAAATGAGAATTATCGTCGAATCAATTCAAAATGTTCCATTTAAGTCTATTCAAAATGTTCCATTCGTCGTATTTTTTATTCATTTTTCATAATATTATAAGTATTATTGTTTGCAATATGTTACATTTTTAACTTAGAATTATAACTTAGTATTAATAGGCATACATTATGCATACTGTACATAAAAGCAAAATTTGGTAGTTATATAACATTTTTCCATGAAATTTCAAGAAAAGTTTAAATATTGAAAGTTCTTTATTATTTTGTTTTTCAATATATTAGCATAATTTTAAAACGCATACCAACTTTTGTTACAATATTACAAAGCTACCATTTAATAAAACACCAGGTTCCTAAAGCCAAATTTAATGTGCATGGAGCATTTTTAATTACAGTGATTAATTAATATATTTTAATTAATAACTGAATTGATTACATTTTTAAATAAAATTGATTAATATTGTAAATATTGAGTGATTAATTAAGATAGTTTAATTAATAACTTAATTACACACATTTTTTAATAATACTGATTAATTTACTTGGAAAATGTATGAATTATTATGCTTGCAAAATTTCTGTACAATTGAGTGAAAAAAAAAAAAAAAAAGCTTTTGAACGTCCACTGTCTCCTTAATAAGGTGAAAGTTTAGAAAACGATTAACAAATTAGAAAACACAATTTCGGCAGTAGCTATCTATAATCGCAAAAATATTTGAATTCTTTTGCACAGCCCTGTATAGAATTTGTAGGTTTTTAAGAGGAAAGAACTTACAACGTCTGGTCTCGTATCTGACCAAAGCCCCCTAAATATTTGAGAAAGCCTTGACATGCGCTACGAAAACGTCACACAAAGCAGGCAAAACAAAGAAAAAAAAATCATTCGTTGGCTCATGGATATCCACCAGCCAAAGAATGATTTTTGTAGGTGCGTTCATAAATATATAAATACGTAGCACCTATAGTCGTCGTTCGGTCCGTCTGTCTGTACGTTTGTCCGCATATAACAGAGCAAAAACTACCCAACCGAATGGTTTGAAATTTTAAATATATACTGGTTTCAAAATTTTATAGAGTCATTTCAAATTTCATGAAAATCGGATGTATAGTTTAATGACAGGGACAGTCAAAAGTTTTCCGTTACAGGACGCCCAATGGGAAAAAAATATTTCAAGTGCATTTTAATGATGTTACAGACTTTCGAACCATAGAGGAAAGAGATAGATGGAGATGCAGAATGCCGTAAAAACGGTTTGCAATAGGATGCGCGTTATCGCTCAAATTTAAAGGCTCTCACTTGGCCCAAACAAAAAAAGTACCTGGGGCAGGGACCGAATTATTTGACATCACCCGTGCATTTTTTTTCCCTCTAAATGAAAGTGATCTACTTATTTTTAAGCATTCTAAAACAGCATTTCATTGTATTATGAATTAAAAACGGTATTTCTAAAAATTTTCTTATTTTCGTGAAAGAACGTGCTTGTGTTTGGGCCTACTGCTGCTGATTTTAGGGTTGCATTTTTTTGGCGTCACCCACAGTCACCTTACTGCATCTCCATCTATCTCTTTCCCCCATGCTTTCGAACAGAATGAAAAGGATATGCACTTATGAAGTGCATTAAAATATACATTCAGTGCAATATGCGGTGCAAAAAAACATTTATAAAACTAGTTATAGTACGAACGCACCTCATTTGCCTAGTTTGACGGGCAATTTCCAACTTGTTTTCTTTGCTTTGCCTGCTTTGTGTGACGTTTTCGTGCGACGCTGTTTTCTCAAATGTCATTTTAACAAAATAAGAAATAAAGAGTTATAAAAGATGCAATAATTTTTCCAAGATTTTTAAATTCAGTTTTATTTTTGATAAGTTGTTCTTAATTATTTTAAGACTATTTTCAAAGTCTGGTTTCTCCTTTTCATAACCATGTTCACATCAAAGTAAAATCTCGTAACAGCAAATAAAAACACCCGTTAAGTGCATTAAAATTTTGTTTTTAGTGAGATAGCTGTACAGTGTAGGAAATTCCAAACTTGGTGATGAAATAGCCACAAAGTAGGGAAATTCTATCCATTTGTACAGTTTCATAATTTACTATTTTCTCTGTAATCTTATGTCTAGACAACATTGACATTTTTTTTTTGTTGTTGTTGTTTATTTATTCTGTGCGTTCACTTTGAGGTGAATTATTTACGGAAATTAAAAAGTTTGAGTACCACTAACTTGTAATGAATATATTTGCCTTATTTAATCCTGGAAGATTAAATAGAAACACTTTTAAATTATAGTTGTATTCAAAACACTTGGTACTTACGCTAATTGAAGAATAGTTGCGAAATGGAATAAGTGCCCAAATCTGTAACATTATTTCATATTTACATAGTGGTTTTCCTACGAATAATACAATTTGGATAAATAATCATGTTTATGTAACACTATCTCCGTGTTGCCAGATTGGGGGACTTTTTTAATTCACATTATTTGACTGTCACCACTTTAAAAAAAAAAAAAAAAAAAAAAAAAAGTATAATTCGCTTATTTTTCAAAATTTTTAATCTATTTTTAAATAGGGCGAATATTTCTATTTAAAAAAAAGCGGTGACAACCAACAATCTGGGGACAAAAAAGCCCCTAATCTGGCAACACTGCACTATCTGCATGACAAGCCGTCTATGTTGCATATAAATTGCATAAAGTTTTTCTATTTTTTATTTTATTTTTTTGAAGGCGGAGGGGGGGGGGGTGAGGATTTAGTTTTATTATACATTTCAAGTTTCTTGTGCTAACAATTCTAAATAAATCGTATTTTCTAAAGATTTCGCTCATTTCACCTTTTTAAATTTCGAACCTTTTAGAAACTGTCCATTTACATCTTAAAAGTGATTACCCTGAAGAGTTCAAAAATTTTAGCCCCAATAGTGTACCAGAAATTACAATTTTTGAACGTTCTTTATTACTGCGCCCTTTTACATTTTGAATTTTTTAGAAACTGTTCTGTGCTAGGCTTTACGTCTCAAAACTCGTAGCAATGTCAAAGTTCAAGTTTATAGTCCTAACTGTTATAAATATAATATATTGTAATTTAGAACGTTTTTAGAATTTTTTCCTTTTTACATTTCGAACCTTTTAGAAACCGTTATTAGAGCATTTGCTTCTTGAAAGTAATCATCCTGCAAAATTTCAAGTTTTTAGCCCCTACATTGTCCCAAAAATAGCAAATTTGGAACGTTTTTTGTTACTGCGCCGTTTTACATATCGAACTTTCCAGAAAGTGTTCTGTGCTAGAATCTACGTCTCAAAAGTAACAGCCAAGTCAAATTTCAAGTTTCTATCCCTAACTGTTATAAATAAATTGTAATTTAGAACATTTTTAGAATTCTTTCCTTTTTAAATTTTGAACTTTTCAAAAACTGTTCATAGATAGTATGTACACTATGACGCAAAAGTTTAGACAATGACGTCATTCAGCTTTAAAATGTAGAATTATGACGTCAGAATTACAAAAACCTGTAAATATATTCAAAAACTGATTTAAAATGCTATGTACAAAAGATAGTCGTTTTATTTGCTATAATACTAATTTTTTTCATAAAAATTCAAATGTGCTTGTCGCAAAAGTTTAGACACTATTCTAAATTTCTTTGAATATTCGCTGGCATATGCAAATTTAGAATCGATGATGTCACAAATTTGGAGTACTTAAGTTCTGCAAACGATTGCGCTTCATAGTCGACATGCCGAGAGTTAAAGAAATTCAAGTGAATGAGGTTTCAAGGATTTGGCAGTTGAAAGGTGAAGGGAAGAGCGTTTCTGAAATTTCTGCTATTATTAATAGGTCAAAAAAATCTATTTATCGAGTTTTACCGAGTGGTTCCGAATATAAAGCAAAATGTCGGTCTGGGAGGCCACGTGTGACAAATGTACGAGAGGATCGCCTGATACAAAGACTAGCGAGTACTCAACAAATGAGCGTACGTGGAGTTCAAAGCTCATCGGGACTCTATGTATCAAACGATACGATTCGTAGACGAATTTTGGAAAAAGGAACAATCGTTTATAGCAAAATGCAGAAGAAACCAGCTCTGAAACCACATCATAAGTTACAAAGACTTATGTGGGCTCGAAAGCATATGTCATATGGAGAGAAATGGCAGTCAGTCATATTTAGCGATGAAAAAAAGTGGAATCTGGATGGTCCAGATGGTTGTTTATCGTATTGGCATGACTTGCGGAAGGAACCTCGACGTTTTTTTAGTCGCAGACAAGGAGGGGGCTCGGTGATGGTTTGGGCAGCCTTTTGCTATAATGGACAAGTATCTCTGACCTTCACCAGTGGTCGTCAAACTTCACAGCATTATACACAGACATTAGAAGAAAACCTACTGCCATTTGCTGAGCTTCTAGGGGGTCCTCAGTGGGAATTTCAGCAAGACAATGCTTCAATTCACACTGCAAAACATTCAAAATCTTGGTTTAATTCCCATAATATAAGAGTTCTCGACTGGCCAGCATGTAGCCCAGATCTTAACCCAATAGAAAACCTTTGGAGCATCATGTGTCGCAAAGTTTATAGCAACGCTAGACAATACTCTTCTGAAAAGGAACTTAAGACATCTATTGAGAATGCATGGTACGATATCGATCCACAAACTATGCAAGATTTAGTTTCTTCCATGCAATCTCGTGTATATGACGTAATACATAAGCATGGATGAGCAACCAGGTTTTAAAAATTGTTTATTTCGATTTTATTTAATTTGTGTCTAAACTTTTGAGACAGCAGTTTATTTTTGTTACCATTTAATTTATTGCAATATGCACAATTCCACTTTTCTTTGTTATAAATATTGTTTATATGTACAGCACATTAATTTCAAGCAGTGATTTGAAAATTGAATAAATATTTTTCAAAGTATGTAAGAATTTCTTCATTGTCTAAACTTTTGCGTCATAGTGTACATCCTAAAATTAATCACAATGCGAAATTTCAAGTTTTTAGTCCCAACAGTGTCCAGAAATTGTAATTTTGGAAGTTTTTTGTTATTGCATCCTTTTAGATATCGAACTTTCCAGAAAGTGTTCTGTGCTAGAATTTGCGTCTCTTAGAAGTAACAGCCATGTCAGATTTCAAGTTTCCATCCCCAACTGTTATAAATACTCATAAATTGTAATTTAGAGCATTTTTAGAATTCTTTCCTTTTTAAATTTCGAACTTTTCAAAAACTGTTCATAGATAGTATTTACATCTTAAAATTAATCACATTGCGAAATTGTAACAACCATGTCAGATTTCAAGTTTCTAGTCCTAACTGCTCCAAATAAATTGTAATTTAGAACGTTTTTAGATTTGTTTCCTTTTAAAATTTCGAACTTTTTAGAAATCGTTCTTAGAGATCATTTATATCTTAAAAGTAATCACCTTGCTAAGTTGCCTCACAATATTACAGAAATCGCAATATTGGAACGTTTTTTGATTGCACTGACGTAAAATACAGTCTATGTTGAAATAGAGAGGGTCACCAGAATTTTGTCACTATTATTGAAATCAGAGATTACGATTACAGACAAAGGCAGAAACAAACGTTACTGCTTTATAATATGAATATTGATTGTCGTAAAGTGACTAAAGGTAAATTTATTATATCTTTAAAGAAAGAAAGAAAAAGAGCTTTTTTAAGATTAAATTTTTTTTACGATTATGAGTGGAGTTTTTTTCCTTCCTTCAATTAAAGTTTTAGTATAATAGCAATTGCTAAATAAATTTTGTTGCACAACTAAATTACAGAATGCGTAGGTGTAACATTGCGAATTCTTGTCATTCTGACGAAATATTTTTTATGCTTATGAATGTTTCACATACATACACCTTTTTTCTTTCTTTCTGCTTCTTTTTTTTATTATTCTCAATATGTAACTTTCCTTTTATTATTATTATTATTATTATTATTATTATTTGTAATACGCGTGTCAAACACATGCACGTACGCATAGGAGGGGAGAAAAAAAGTATTCCATTCACAAAAAAATCGTCTGATGGCATCGAAACGAAAAAGTTCGGATTATGTCGGAAATTGTGAACATATGAGGACGTGAGTTTCAAAACTTGCCTTATCCAGAAAATCTAATTTTGGGAAATCGCGAAAAACTTCTGACTGCGTCCATTGGTATTCATTATCAACGAAGATTTTACGATGCCAGAAATACACGATAAAAACTAGTTTTTTACAGATTGTAGTGTTTTTTCGATGCAGGTTCACCTATAGAATAGATTGATGGAGAAAACTCGAATTTTTAAATTTTGGATAAGGCGAGTTTTGAAACTAATGTCCTCATATATTTTGTGTTGCGACTTTTGTTATGACGAATTTTAGTTGACTTATCGGGCGAAAAAATTTCCAAAAAAACATACTGCACAATTAGCTATATCTGTAAAGAAAGAAAGAAAAAACTACGCAAAAAAAGAGAACTTTTCTAAGAGTAAATTTTTTTAACAATTTTGAGTGGGTTTTTTCCCCATGCAGTCAAAGTTTTAATTTAATAGCAGTTGCTAAATAAATTTTGTTTGACAATTAACTTACAGAATGCGTATGTGTAACATTGTGAATTCTTGTCATTGTGACAATTTTTTTTTTTTTTTTTTTTTTTTTTTGCTTTCACGTACCTTTCCTTTCTTTCTGTTTTTTTTTTTTTTTTTTTTTTTTTTTTTTTTTTTTTTTTAAGTAACTATTATTATTTTCAATATGTAACTTTGCTTTTTTACGTTGTTATTCATAATGCGCGTGTCAAACACACGGACGTAGGGATAGAAGATGAGGTAAAAAAATATTCCATTCACAAAAAAATCGTCTGCTGACATCGAAACGTAAAAGTCCGGATTTTGGGGAAACTGATAACATACATTTTGTATTGCGAACTCTGTTCTAACGAATTTTAGTTGGCAAAAAAATTCTAAAATAGCACACTGTACACTTAGTTAAATTTGTTATATCTGTAAAGGAAGAAAGAAAAATAAAGGAAACTACGCTAATAAAAGAACGTTTTTAAGAATAAAATTTTTTTAACGAGTTTGAGTGGGGTTTTTTCCCTTTTAGTCAAAGTTTTAATATAATAGCAATTGCTAAATAGATTTTAATTGACTATTAACTTAGAGAATGCGTAGGTGTAACACTGCGAATTCTTATCATTCTGACGAAATATTTATTTTTTTCTTTATGCTTATGAATGATTCATGTACAGACAGCTTTTTTTCTTTCTTTCTGGGTTTTATTATTATTATTATTCTCAATATGTAACTTTGCTTCTTTTTTTATATTATTATTCGCGTATTTTTTTTTTTTTTTTTTTTTTTTTTTTCTTTTGTTATAATGCGCGTGTCAAACACATGCACGTAGGCATAGGAGGGGAGAAAAAAGTATTCCATTCACAAAAAAATCGTCTGATGACATCGAAACGGAAAAGTCCGGATTCTGGCGGAAACTGCCATGCCTTTCAATGAGCTTTCCTCCCTGCAACAAAATTCACAATGAAATTTCGTTCCTCTCCCATCCTTCTCGCCCCTCTCCCGTCAACGGTACCTTCCATCCATTGAATCTTTTCGTGTCCATTGATGACTCGGCGCAGAACTTTTGGCATTTTGCCAGTCCTTTGCGCCATTCACAGTTGGCCTGCGGACGGGTGAATTGCCATCCAGGGTTGAGGAAGTTTCAGAGTTCACTGAAGTAGAAACAATGCTCGGTCGGGGGTCTTGTCCCCTTCCCTCCTTCGGTGTCGCCAGAAAATTATCCGAATTTTTCTCAGTCAATTTTTCAACGTTCGAAATCATTTTAGATCTACCTGAAAGTTTTAAATGATGCGAGCGAGATGCCGAAAGAATAAATTTTGGAACCGTCCAATTGATTTTTCCAATTGGATTAAATTGAGGATGATCAGCAATTTTGCTAGACGTGCGATAATTATTGGAATTTATTTAATGAGTTTATCTCAGGAAAATTTTGCTTTGTACGAGAGGCAGCTTTAAAGTCTTTGCTGTATTTTAAATTTACGGGGTTAGTTAGAATAACTGTTCAATAATTTGCTGGCAGATAAGGAACACAAAATTAAGCAATAATTACATATGATCATGCGGCTGTATGGTCATATATAAATGAATATGTTCGCAGTCCACTTATTTAGTCAAAAATGCAGATTGTTTCAATTTAACCGAAGTCGAATTTCCGTTAATAATTTCAAGTACATTGTATTGAAAATTTGACACACAAGTGGTCTATATATTTCGATTACAGTTTATGTGACTGAGTACCGCAGTAAAAGAATTTTGAATACTTATAGTTCTGCATCAACAGAATTGAAATGTAGAAAACAGTATTCTTACAATATGAAAAAAATCTCAAAAATTTCCTTAGATAGATTCGTATAACAGTCTTTGATTATTTCGTTGCGCTATGTTGCGAAATCAATGACGTTTTGTAAATCGATTCCCTTAAAACATATGAAATATGAATTTATTAAAGGGGAAAATTATATAAAAAAGGCACAATATCTTAATAAAATAAATGAAATATAGTTATAAAATGCATAACAGCCCGAAAATTCCTTTAACTGAAATTTCATTCCTAAATCTCAATTTACTTTTGATTTACAGAACGTTCAAAAGTCTTATACACCCCTGCCCTTACCTGTTAACTTTTCTTAAGAAAATAAAAATAAAAACAACTGAATTATCTCTTATTTCTTTATGTATTGTATTAACTTTTTAATTCCAAGTAAATTATTACTAAATTTTTTTAAAGAAAAATCGATGTATTTTATTTTTAAAACAATCTATACTATTAGCCCCCGATATGCTATTTCTTTCGTCCATCCATTAAAGTTTCGTCTCCAAAAAATAACGTTCAGTTGTAAAAGCCAGCCGCGAAACAAAGCAGATGTTTCATTGTTCTGTTAAATACGCTAATGCAATTTTTTAAACTTCTAAGCATAGCACAATTTTAATTTTTATACCATCGTATTAAGAAAAAAAGATACTTTCAAACTGCAATTTGTTTGAAAACTGCATCTCCATTTTTTTTGAGATATTAATTTTTTTGTAGTTTATATATATATATATTTTAATGTTGGCAACTGAAATACTCCATTTCTGTACAAAGTAAAGGAAAAATAGTTGGAAAATAGTAATTATACCTTTTTGTTGCCATTTTTCCATATCAACTGAAAAAAAGTAATTAAAATACGTGCTATTTTGAAAAAAATAAAAAGGAATCATTTCTGATAAAACATGGAGCTATTATAAACTATATTTAATTTTAAGTATCTATATTAATATTACAAACAAATAAAGGCCTATGAATCATTAGATAGCTGAATTTTTGGTCGAGTTTCATGAATGACAACATCTCTTTTTTTTTTTTTTTTTTTTTTTTTTTTTTTGGATTTGTGCATTATTTAGCAATAGTGACGTCGTATGTATACTTTACTGGAAATGTTTAAAACCAGGTCGTAAATGAGGAATTTTTCCTCCGGATGCGAATGACGTCATTTATATAAAATGAAAGCTTGTGTTTTAAGTTTTAAAACTGAAAAATGTTTGTACTATCCATATTTATATGTATGTGTGTTTTTGTTTTCATCGGGGGGGGGGGGGGGGAGGGGGGGACACTAAAGTCTGAAAAAGCAGAATTCTTGTTTTCTAGTTATTATTAGTAGTAGTAGTAGTAGTACATAGGGTGCAATATGTTATCTATCGCCGACCCTTAATTTTTCAACCGTTGGTCGAAGACATATAGTTCCAATTACAAAAACGTTTCAAATGAGCTAAATATTCATGTTGTGGCATTATTTAAAGTAAAAAATCAATTTTATAAAAATTAAGTTTGAGATTTTTGCAAATGATTTTATCTTTCATTGAGGGATCAGTTAAAAGACGAATTAAAGTAATTTCAGATCAAAATCAGGGTGCAATATCCTTCTTACGGTGAAACCACCTTTAGCCAGTATTGCCAAATCGGAGTATCACCAAAGAGGGTTATTTCATCTACCTACTTTCACTTTTGAATGTTGTTTGGACCCTAAAATTTAGCTCAAATTTTTAGATGAAATAACCTTTCTTGGTGATACCACGATTTGGTGATACCGGCTAAAGGTGGTTTCGCCGTAAGAAGGGCATTGCACCATGATTTTGATCTCGAATTACTTTAATTCGTCTTTTAACTGATCCCTCAAGGAAAGATAAAATCGTGTGCAAAAATCTCAAACTTTGAAATTTAATAACTGTGTCATTTTTTTTTTAGTACAGATGTCAAACTTTTTGTGTTATATCTGTTATGATATGTGTAAACTTTTACTAAATATAACTATAGGGACTGGGGAACCGTATAAAAAGTTAGATTATGTAATTTTTATAAAATTGATTTTTTACATTAAATAATGCCACAGCATGAATATTTAGCTCATTTGAAACGTTTTTTGTAATTGGAACTATAAGTCTACGACCTACGGTTGAGAAAATAAAGGTCGGCGATAGATAACATATTGCACCCTGTATATGGAGGAAAAGTTTCAGAAATGTATCCATTTCATTTTCACATAAAAACACCCCAAAC
The DNA here is from genome assembly GCA_963932465.1 of Maratus speciosus. Classification (NCBI taxonomy): domain Eukaryota; kingdom Metazoa; phylum Arthropoda; class Arachnida; order Araneae; family Salticidae; genus Maratus; species Maratus speciosus. Next base: position 16,633,345 of record OZ010793.1, on the reverse strand, counting down.
TGTATTTTTCTACAGCTCGATGGACACTCACCGTCCAGCCTTAAAGAATTCATTAATATATTCTAAATATTTTGCAGGACATTTAATAAAAAAGCAAAAAAATAACACTTCTTTCTGTATTTAATACCCGTACAAAAGCTGTAAGCATTCGAATTCATGAATATCTTGGTAAGCGAAGCTATTTTTCCGCCTAAAGCATCGCCTGTAAAACTCTTTTTACCTTCATCAAACCGCATGCGTTGGAAAAAGAATTAACTCTTTCAGGGCAAACAGTTCCCAGGACCGAAACTAAGGGGGAGGGGCCCCGCGCGCCAGAACGAAGGGGGGGGGGGCAAATGAAAGATTATACCTTTGGAATGGAACATTTTCTTCTGATGGACTGGTGGCTTCTATTATTATGAAACAACCATTATAAATGAAGTGTTAGATGAAAATGAAAGAGCAGCCGTAAAATGTTAGAACTCTGATTTTCTGGTCAGAATGAGAAAAAAAAATGGCCCTAATTAAAAAAAAAATTATAGCCATTTTTTTTCATTCTGACAGAAAATCAGAGTTCTAACTTTTTACGGCTGCCCTTTCATCTTCACCTAACACTTCATTTATAATGACTGTTTGATAATAATGGAAGCCACCAGTCCATCAGAAGAAAATAACTCGGTTAAAGCGGAAACTCGGCTAAGCAGGACTCGGATAATCGGGACTCTACTGTATATTTCATTTTAAAAGTGATCTTTAGAATATTTTTGTTGGTGTTCAGAGGGGGAGGGGGATCGTGACCCCCGTGACTTCCCCCTTGGACCCGCCACTCTAGATTAGGTAGTTCAGTATTACATATTTTATGAATACTACATATTTTAAATTTAAAAATAAGTCGGCTATTAGAAAATTAGTAAAATTCTCTTTGTATATATACTTTGCGGAAGAAGGAGGAGGGCGCCAAAATCCATGTTTGCCCCGGGTGCAAAAAAGGCTAGTTTTGGCCCTGAGTTCCGCTGTAAAAGTACTGAAAGGATTGACTGCCACGAGAATTTAAGGATAAATTGTTATTCGGGTACGTTGCAAAAGTTAAAAAAAAAACATTCTGTTGTACAATTTGACAGAGTGGAATTAAAATTTTATTTTTACTGTCTGATTGACACTCTGGATCAAGTCTTAACCCTTTGAGCGGCAAGCAAAAATGTCTTTTTAATATTGAATTCTCGCCAGAATAATCGAAAAATTTTATTTTAAAATAAGGAAAAGCAATTTTTCAACATTTCGCCCCCAAAGTTAAAAATATAAAATTTAGTCAAAAGTTTCTGGTGAGAATCTTGTTTAAATTAGGTAGGATATAATATATCCCACAGCCCCTCAAGGAGTTAAGGGGAGAGTTTACCTTTTCAACAATTTTGTTTATTTTTTAAAATATGGTTCAAATGGTGAACTCACTGCATTTCAATGTTCAACTGAAAGTACATTTTTCATAAAAAAAATTAACTGCATCTTTAATTAAAATTTTTAAAAAGTTAACAAAAAATTTAATTTTTTAAAATTCCTACTACTTTTTTAAATATTGGTAATTTTGCACAATTTTTTTTAAATTTTTCTAATGTGTATTACACAAGACTGCCCATGGCTTTTTAGAAAAATCTAATATAACATTTAATATAATTTTTTTTACTGATACTAGGGGGCTCTGCCCCCTACGAGCTACGCTCGTCAACCCCCGTTCAGACACCGCAGACTCTAACAGCACGCTAATTTGATCGGCTTTAAAAAGATTTCGGAAGATTGAATTATAATTTGAATCTGACAATTATAATCTGACGTAATTTTCACCAAACTTTTCTTTCTCTTTTTAATATTCACATAAAAATACTTTTGTTAGAAATGAAATATTATGATAGTCTTAAAATATCAAATAAATGTCTCGCGCAATTTTTAAATTTAAATTGTTTTGTAATATTATTTTTTGTTCATTTTACGTAATAAGTGTAATGTGACGAAAATTCTCCTATTTAAGATATGTTAAATGTTACCCATGTTAATGAATTTATTATTTTACAATATTCTTTCTCTTTTAAAATTCACGTGTAAGTATAGTTTTTATGACGTAATTTTCAATGAGTTCCTGCTTTTTATATTTTCTGTTTATAATAGTCACGTGTAAATTAAATTTTTTATTTGAAGCAAACATTATTGTTTGTGCTGTTTATACAGTTGGCAACAGTTTAAATTAATACAATTTTCTAAATTTTGTAAAAAGTATCTCTCGAAATGCTGAAAATTTGAATTTAAAATAGAAATAAAACCTCAAAAAATGAGTCAAATTAAAATACTAAATGCAGTCTGCACACCGGGAAATTCTGACGCATAAAATGATCTAAAAATGATTAAATTCCTATGTACAGTTTTTGCTCCTATAAAACTTTTTTAATGAAACGATTTTGTCCAACTTTGGCATTAAATATCTCTTAAAATAATTCTTCGATTTGAAAACTGTCTGCATCAGCGTGTTTATCAAACATTTCTCTATAATGCTACTGATTTTCATATTTTTGTATGCAACAGTTTTTTTTTAATATTAACGAAGAAAGGCCATGATTAAGCATTCAAATTGGATGCCGATCTGCCATTAATATCTACGCAGATTTTCATTGGTCCATTTCCAAATCAAAACTTTTTTTTATACTAGGGGGCTCGGCCCCCTACGAGCTACGCTCGCCAACCCCCGTCCAGACACCGCAGACTCTAAATGCACGCTAATTTAATCGGCTTTAAAAAGATTTCGAAAGATTGAATTATAATTTAAAAAACAGTGGCGATCTCCCTATAAACGAATTTCTATTCATTTCTCTTTGATTGGGGAATTTTAACGCCAAATCCGCTGCGCTACTACTTGATTATCCTGTCGACCAATTTCGCCAAATTATATAAATCGCCAAACCACTCGCCAAATTATACAAATTGATATAATTTTTATTTTAAATGACGAAAGAACAAATAAATTCGTACAACATTAATAAAAACACAAATAAAACGTCGAAATAAAAATAACTTGATGAAGTATACCCGTGTAACAACATTTCAAAATAAGCTAATATAAAAGGAATTAAGTAAAGAGAGTCTTTGTCTCCTGGTATTTTTTAACAAAGCGAAAAGAAAGTTCTTTTAAATGAGACATTTTAAATTAATTCTCAAAATATCAAATAAATGTCTAGCGCAATTTCTAAATTTAAACATTTTTGCAATATTATTTTGTGTTCATTTTATGTAATAACTATAATGTGACGTAAATATGACGTAATTTCTCGTGAGACTTCTAACGCATGTTAATGAATTTATTATTTTACAATATCCTTTGTCTTTTAAAATTCACGTGTATACTTTTTATGACGTAATTTTTAATAAGTTTTTGCTTTTTATACGTAATTATTTAATTCTAATTTGAAAGTTTTTTTCCTGTTTATAATAGTCACGTGTAATTAAATTTTTAATTTGAAGCAAACATTATTGCTTGCGCTTTTTATACAGTTGGCAACAGTTTAAATTAGTACAATTTTCTGAAATCTGTAAAAATATCTCTAGAAATGCTGAAAATTTGAATTTAAAATAGAAATAAAACCTGAAAAAATGAGTCAAAATAAAAAAATTAATGCAATCTGCACTCCGGCAAATTCTAATGCATAAAATGATCTAAAAATGATTACACTGCCATGTATAGTTTTTGCTGCTATAAAACTTTTTTAGTGGAACGATTTTGTCCAACTTTAGCATTAAATAACTCTTAAAATAATTCTTCGATTTGAAAACTGTCTATATCAGCGTGTTTATCAACCATTTCTGTATAAAACCACCGATTTTCATATTTTTGTATGCATTATTTTTGTTAATATTAACGAAGAAAGGCCTCCGGTCACAAAAAAATCAAAACCGGCGGCGGCGGCGGCGGCGGTGACAGCGGTAGTTACTTTTTTTTAGAATAGAGAGATATAGAAAGATATAGAGTGTAAAACGATTAAATCTAACACATCTTCATATACTTTTATTTTTAAAAACATAACAAAAAACCTGGAGGCTGATTCCATGGTCAGATTGATTCAATTTGCAATAAAGAACAGGTACAAAAAAATGTTTCAATCTCTATCTCAAATGCAAAAAAAGTCTTAACATTTTTAAAACAGGAAATAAAAGAAAATAGGAACATGGAGAAGAAGTCATTTAAAGTTTTCATTTGTGTGGTTCATTACGCTGGGTGTATTAACAAAATTTACAATATCTCGCAATATGCTTGCCGTATGAGTAAAAATGAGGTATCAAAATATTCACAATTAAGCAAGCTTTCATTTAATATTTAAAAACAAAAACCGATGTTTTGATCAATTTTGAAGTAAACTACACCTTAAGGGGGCTGGTCACTGAGCTTCAGAATTCTCCTCCGTAATGTTAAATCTATGAGCATTGGATGCATTCGTCTATTTAAAATATCTCCTCTGGAAATGAATATTTTTAACTTTTTTTTTTGCGTACACTTCCTAAAAGAGGTATCTTTTTTTCTGAGTTCTCATAATATTTCTAAAGTATAGACTTCATTTTATAGGAAGTGTTCAAATCTTATTCACATTTCAACCGCTTTTAACACATAAAATATTAAATTCAGCATAGATTTTAGAAATACTTTGAAAACTAAGAAAAAAAAAAGAGACATTCTTTAAGAAGAGTACACGGAAAAAAGGTGTTAAAAATAGGAATTTCCCGAGAAGATATTTTAAATAGACGAATGCATCAAAAGTCCATAGATTTAACATTACCGAGGAGAATTCCGAAGCTGAGTGACCAGCCCCCTTAAGGCTTTTACTCACTCAGCTTCTGAATCCGTTTCGCCAATGCTAAGACTATGGGCGTAAAATGCATTAGTATATGTAAAATATCTCCTCGGGGAATTAATATTTTTAACTCCTCTTCGCTGTGTACTCTTCTTAAAGGATATGCCTCTTTTTTTCTTAGTTCTGGAAATGTTTATAAAATTTACGCTTAATTAAATATTTTATGTGTTAAAAGTTGACGAACTGTGATAAAAGATTTAACACTTCATAGAAAATTAAGCATATATTTTAGAAATATTTTCAGAACTAAGAAAAAAAAGACATCCCTTAAGAAGAGTATCACTGAAACAAGTAATATAAAAATTTTGTTTTTAAAGTCAATTCCTACTTAGGTCATCAAAGAAAAATTTAATACGATCCCTTAAGCTAATATTAGTTTTTGTTGCATTAAAATATCTCAATTTGTTGATTTTCTATAAGCAAGTAGGTTTACAATGGAACTCTATGGGAATTTGGCGAATTCCCATAGAGTTCAATTTATTTATAATTGGGCGATATATCGCCAAGTTGGCGACAAACTTGGCGGTATTTGGCGACAGAACAGGGTCCCCCCTATGGTAACCCCTTATTGAAAATACTTTAATTGATCTTCAACAACCAATGGCCGCCATTTTGTTTCCCATGCAAAACTAAAATTAATTAATTAAAATTTAATTAATTAATATTTGAAAAAACTGTATTAACATCAATTGTCATCCAGTACAAGTTTAAAAAAAATTATTTCAACTTGATAGGATGAATAATGAGTATTTTATTAACGATTGAAAATTTGAACAAGATAAATGTATAAATAAATAAATAAATAAATATAGGGAAAGTGTGAGCTAATAGTAGGAATTGAAAAAGGTGTTAAAAATATTAATTTCCCGAGGAGATATTTTAAACATACGAATGCTTCAAACGCCCATAGACTTAACATTACCAAGGGGAATTCGGATGCTGAGTGACTTGCAGCCTTAAAGGATTAATTACAAAACCTTCAAATTTCGTAGGCAGACACGCCTAAAAAATTACTTTTATTCTATAATAAATTAAAGCAAGAAAGAAAAATCATGCGTCAATTATGAAACACTTTCCAGCACTTCCAGAATTCTTTAACAAAACTTCTACGTTTAATAAGGTAAAAAAGATATCAAAGAAAACATTTTAGAAAATGTATAAAACATTTGAAAACCAGGTTTCAACAATTACCGCGCATAGGCAGAAATGTACTGCAATTATTTTGTGTAGTTCTATGTATGATCTATAGATTTATGGAGATTGTACATAGTTTGCTAAAATTTAGTTCAGTAAAAAAAAACCCATAGCAGAGTTGAAAATTCACCTTCTGCAATTTGTACCAATAGAGGGAAACATACTTGAGTTCTTTTGTACAGTCCTGTATATTACATACAGATTTTTATACATGACACATATAAAGCTGAAATTTAATTCAGGCAAAAACACGCTTAAAACAACGGAAATCACGCTTCCATGAATTATTATTCATAGGTGGTCATGTGTACAGTTCTTTGCTTAGCCCCGTATATGATTTTATTTATACGCAACAAACATCTCTTAGTATACTAATTGTAGTTAAGCTTGAAAAGGCATAACTCAAATTAAATAAAATAGCGGTCAAGTGCGAGTATTACTCGCGTACAGAGGATTCCGTACAATAAAAACATTAATTAGTAACTGTATTATTACAAAAATATCGTAGCTAAATTAATAATAAAACTTTATAAAAACTATACAACGTAGGGTTGGGTGTAGCTGTATGTACTAGAAAAGTATAAATGGATATACCATGAAAGTTCAGAGAAATATGAAGCCTAAATTGTATCAAGTTTCTGTATAACTCTTGTTTTATAATTATCCTAATTTGTTTATAATGAACTTAATTCGGTGCTGACAATAAAAGTGGTGCACATTTAAACTTCTCGTGGCATTTCATAAACTAAAACTCGGCGTAGTAAATACAGTATTGTATCGAAATTATTTTATGTGACCCTGTAAATGAACAATAAATGCAATTCACATTCTATTCTGCTCTAAGCATCTTGTAGAAAACCTCAGTTTTGTGTATAAATTTCATCATGTTTTAAATAGTGCAACATCACTGAAATATGCTGCGAACAGTTTTTCCTCGCTGACCATTATATAATCGAACCCTTTTGTGCGACCCTGTAAATAAATGATAGATGCTTTGCATTCCATATTCTAAAGAAAACGATATTAGAGAACCTCAGCAATTCATATCAATTTCATTATATATCTGTAATAGTATGTAACATCAAATGTAACATCATTAAAATACGCCGCAAACGTTTTTACTTCATAGACCCTAAATATAACGAAATACTTTTGAGTTCCCTGCTTGCGTACTGTAAGTGTTATACACAACACATATTATCGTAACCATTTTCTTATGTTTCTCAATAATGTATATAAATTTCATTATTTTAAAAATATTATAACACTAGTAAAATACATCGAAAATTATCTTTCACTATAATGTCATGGAATAGTTTTGAGTTCCTGTTTGCGTACTGTAAGTGCTACACATAACATATTCTATAGTAAGCATTTTCTTATGCTCTTCAATAATGTATATAAATTTCATTAAGTTTAAAATATTATAACACTAGTAAAAATACATCGAAAATTACCTTTCACTATAATGTCATGGAATAGTTTTGAGTTCCCTGTTTGCGTACTATAAGTGCTACACATAACATATTCTATAGTAAGCATTTTCTTATGCTCTTCAATAATGTATATACATTTCATTATGTTTAAAATATACATAATTTTAAATAAACTCTTGTAAAATACATCGAAAATTATTTTTCACCATAATGTCATGGAATAGTTTTGAATTCCCTGTTTGCGTACTGTAAGTGCTACACATAACACATTCTATAGTAACCCTTTTCTTGGACTGCTCAATAATGTATACAAATTTCATTATGTTTAAAATATTATAACACTAGTAAAATGCATCGAAAATTATCTTTCACCATAATGTCATGGAATAGTTTTAAGTGCCCGTGTAAATGAACTATAAATGGTGCACACTTTACTTCCAATACAGAACATGCCATGGCGATCCTAAATAACGTATATCAATTACTTGGCAATCCAAGTCTATTCACGCGAGTAAGAGAACGGACAGACTGACAGACAAACCCAATTCATAAACACTTTTTCTAGTGCATCTTTAATAATGTTTATAATTTCCTTCTGTTTAAAATATTGTAAAACTTAAAATACACCATAAATGATTTTTCCCCAGAGACTTTAATGTAACGGAATACTTTTGAGTGCCCCTGTAAATAAGTTATATATTGAATACACTTCATTTTCAATATGAACATACGGTGATAAATCTCAATAAAGTATATCAATTGCATGACAATCCGAGTATATTTACGCCAGCACAGACAGACGGACAGACAAACCCAATTCATAAAATTCACTTTTCAACTATGTTGGAAAGGGTTAAAAAGAATGAAAAATTCTGCATCTGGCATAGATTATGAAATATTTTCCAGTGCTAACAAAGTACGTTTAAGAAATATTATTTTCCATGCAATAAAATGTCGTATCTAATTAAACAATTTAAAAAACACATACAGTAAAAATTCATTTTCAGCCATTGCTGTCTCTATATTCGGTAATTTGTTAGGATTCTGTCATGCAGTCTTCTATATGATCTATAGAATTTATGCGCGTAAAGTAATACACTGAAAATGAATTAAGTTTAAAAATGCATACCACATCTAAACGCAGTTCTAGCAATGATAGGTCTTAATCAGCCCGGTAATCAAATATTTTGGGTGTCTCTGTAAATGAACTATAATTTCTATGTCTTCCGTAATCGATAGGACATGCCATAGATATCTACATCAATTTTATCCCGTTTGAACAGCATTAAAATGCATACCAAACAATTGTTTCCTATACATCCTAACGTAATGGAATTCTTTTCTGCGACCGTGTATACGAACTATAATTTCTACTTATTCTATACTCTACTGAAAGCACTTTGCAGAATACCTTAGTGATGTATCGATTTCATCTTGTTTGAAGAAGCGCAGTATCATTGAAATTCATTGTAAACTTTTTTTCCCATACAACATAACAGAATACTTTTAAGGCGTGTTCGTAATTATATAAATACGTAGCACCTAGTCATCGTTTTGTCCGTCTGTCTGTCTGTTCGTTCATAACAGAGTAAAAACTACCCAACTGAATGGTTTAAAATAGAATATATAGAATCGTTGCAGAATGGTGTCGAATCCTTTCAAATTTTATGAAAATCGAATCCAAACTTAAAAAGATATTCATAAAAGTTTTCTTCCTTCTATTCAATACCAACATACGTCATGAATTTAATGATATCCCATGATAGATAATGATTCTAAGTTGTCATGGCGGTGACGCTCTATTTAAGATGGAGTCCTATTATCTCCATATGACTGAATTTTATATATAGAATCTTAATACATTTTGTATTCATGCATTTGTGCATAAGAGTGCAACAGCTATGGCGCCAAGATCTGAATATTTATAGAATTTGTTATAGTACGAACGCACCTAATTGGCCACGTTTGATGTACAATTTTCGTCATATTTATGTCTGCCTACTATTAATGAACTATAAATGCTAGTCATTTTATTTTCCTAACATTTGTGAACCTCAATAACATATATGAATTAGGTACCAATCTGGTTATATTTACAAGAGTTAAATCACAAATAGACGGCAGGCAAACCGTAATCAAACATTTTTCAACTAAGTTGGACAGAGTATAAAAAAAGCTCTAACCATTTGAGCTCAGGGTCGAAGCTCTTTTTTCCTCCCCGCACCTTCCCCTGTAAAACTCTTTTTACCTTCGCTGCACTGCCAGCGTTGGAAAGTGTGTTACGCAGCTGAAAGACAAGGATAGAAGAAAGAGCTCGTTGAAATGTAATGAAAAATTTATAGAAATTCAGTGTTTTTATTTATTTTCTGTTTTTCATTTTCTAAATTTTACAGTGTTATGCAACTGAAAGACAAGCATGGGAGAGCTCGTTGAAATGATAATGAAAAATTTATAGAAATTCAGTGTTTTTCTTTTTTTCATTTTCTAAATTTTACAGTGTTATGCAGCTGAAAGACAAGGATAGAAGAGCTTGTTGAAATGTGATGAAAAATTTGTAGAAATTCAGTGTTTTTCTTTATTTTCTGTTTTTCATTTTCTAAATTTTACATTGTTATGCAGCTGAAATGCAAGGATAGAAGAGTTCCATGAAATGGCAGTGAAAAATTCACAGAAATGCATCAGTGCTTTTTTTATTTTCAGCTTGCCATGTTTTAAATTATTGCCTGTTACTATGCATACTGTTAAGTAGTTAGAATAACAGTAATACTTTGACTCAAAAACAATAGATAATATATATATATATAACAGTTAATGTATAATATTATTATGTGCTATTTTCAAATTAGAGATTCGGTTATTAGAGAGACTGTTATGTTATACAAACTTGTCAGATAATTTTAATTTAAAAGGTATATATTCCTAAATCTTATTACCGGCAACCCAAGTTGGGTTAGGGTAAAACACCCTATATTTTTGATTAAATAGGTGGTTTGCGACAGTATATTCCATTGCAATTTTTGTTTCTCTTGATTCCTACTATCACTGATGCCTATTAGAAAATAGATTGTCGTGATTATATTATATTTTCGCAGATTAAAAAATAACTAAATAAGCACACAATCTTGCTCAATGGTGCACAAAACACGAACTTTAATAAACTAACATTTAAAATCTACGTTTCGAGCTGTTTCTACAGCCGTCTTCAGGAAAATAGGATGGTAAAATTGCTCAAAGTTCAGAGACGAAAGCTTCCTGTGCAAGAGATAATTAGTCGAAACTTGACCAATGATTTGAATACAAAATTGTCGTGTTGCCATCCAGTGAAAATAAATAATTATTAATGAACTGAGATCAAATGAATCAAAAGGTCGATTTCAATACAAAATTGTAGTGTTGCCATCCAGTGAAAATAAATAATTATTAATGAACTGAGATCAAATGAATCAAAAGGTCGATCTAAGAAACCACGAGTGCCGCCATCTACACATGAGGTACAGAACCACGTTCAACTGAGTTTTCATTCAAGTTTTTGGCAACATTGGTCAAGTTTCGACTGTCTTGCGCAGGAAGCTGTCATCTTTGAACTTTGAGCAATTTTACCATCCTATTTTCCTGAAGACGGCTGTAGAAACAGCTGGAAACGTAGATTTTAAATGTTAGTTTATTCAAGTTCGTATTTTGTGCACCACTGAGCAAGAGTGTGTGTTTATATTTATATTTATTATATTTTATGGTGCAATTGTCCAATATGTGTTAATAAAAAATAACTGTTTTATTTTACAATATATACTTAACGCGAATCAGTCTGATTAAATAAAATAGTCATAGAATCCCAAGTTTTTGGCTCGAGACTGTCCCAAACAATCTTTGATAGCTCGTCTTCCATCAGCAGCGGGGGAAAGCCGAGCTGCAGTGATTAGAAAATCAGTTGTTCGCACCACCGCTCCCGGGGTGGGGATTTATCTCTTTCACTCCCACAAATAAGGGGGAGGGGGAGGACCCTACGGGATACCTTAATCTCTCTCATAGTCCTCCCTAATCCTACCTCTTGACAACTGCTGCGATTTTGTAGGCGCGCACGCGTTGCGTATTACGTAACTGGCAAGTGGCAATTCTTTTCCTGTAAAAGGGAGAGAGGGGATTTCTAATATCCGTCCCAGGAATTTAAATCATAAGAGGGTGGATTCAAAACAAATGGCAGTGATTTTGGTAGGATCAATTTTGAAGCAGAGAGAGTGATTTTTCCATTATGTTTCGAAGCGCAGGAATTCATTTTGAATACTGGAGTTGACCAGTTATTAATTCTTTTACATCAGGGTCTTCTGTCGTGCCATTTGCCTATGCGAGCAGATCGTAAAATTTGCGAAAAAAATATTTATGTGGGCAAAATATTTTTTATAATCTTATTTTCGAAGACTGCTTTAACCCTTTATATACTGAATTATGAATTCATGAAAATTTTATCTTCTAAAGCATTTTTCGTGAATTGTTTAAACTACATTAGAAGATTTACATAATCATTTAATAAACTTTAGAAGGATTGGAGGATTTAGAAGGATCAATTAAATTTGAATTTATAGGGATTTTGTGCACTATTTATAACCCCACTTTTATTTTAAATATTTTTCTTAGTATTTTGTAAAATTAAGAAATGTACAAATATAATGTTCTTACAATAGAAATATAGAAATATTTCCGAATTGAAAAATCCCCCCCCCCCCCCACCTCCGCTACCAACGCCAAGAAAACTGAAAAAATGCAAAAACAAAAGGAATCATCCTTTTAAAAGTATTGTTGTTTTGTGTAACCCATCATGCTTTTGGAACACCATAAAGTAATGCATCTATAACTCATTCTAAACTGTATTACAACTAATCGATGTATTAAAGGAATTTTATAACAAGTTATTTTAATGGTACTTATAAGTACCGTCAGTAGATAAAGGGTTAATCCTTTATTGCCCGACGGTACTTTAAAGTACTTTTAAAAAAACGTGTTCTAAAATTAATTTAGTACATCGATTAGCAGTGATACAATCTACAATGAGTAGTAGATATATTACTTTATCTTGTTCCAAAAGCTTTATTTGTTGCACAAAACAAAAATGTTTTTAAAAGGATGATTTCTCTTTTACTTGCATCTGTTCAGCTTTCTTTATGTTGGAAGATTGTGGATGGAAAGTTTCAGTTCTTAAATGTTTCTACATTTCTATTGTAAAGGCATTACATTTGTACATTCCCTAATTCTATAAAATACTTTTAAAAAAGATTTGAGTGGAGTTGTAAATATTCCACAAAATCCCTATAAATAAATATTTCGTTGATTAATTTTAATTACTTATATCCTTCTAAAATTTATTAATTGATTCTGTAAATTTTCTAATCAAAAATTCAGGAAGAATACTTTAGAAGATGAAATTTTCATTATTTCATAATTTTGTACACAAAGCGTTAAGAAACAACATGATAGTAAAAATCCTTAGTGATTTCATTCTTGTCTATAGTGAAAATGAGAGTGTGGTAAATTTTAATTTTGTACCATCTTTTATTAGTTAATTAGTGTAGTAAAAAGAGCCAGCGTATATCGGGATTAGATGTAACGGAATAGCTTTTGAGAACAAAATTTAGAAACAAGCTCCGTGCAAAAGAAGTCTAAAAAATATATAGCATTTTTTAAATGTCGCAATCGCTATAACGCATGTATCAGTGCTTCGCGTCCATGAAAAACAAAAAATCCCCATATGCAACAACGTGGCGCTATTAAAATTTAAAATCTTGACATTCGGTAATGACACGATCACTAAAACTTGTGGATGAGCGCTTCTCTCCAATGAAAGCAAAAGAAAGTAAAAGAAAAAAATTGTAATTTAATAGATTACAACGACCATTTGGAATTTTTTTTTCCGTCGCATCCTCTTCAACAACAGATCGCAAAGATCAAGCTTCAGATGACCAAAACCTTCATCGATAAACTCTCTAAGTCCTGTTTCGAGAAGAAAAACAGTTTACAAATAGAAAGCAGTTCCAGCGAATCATCCAAAAATTGCGACAAATTACCTACGTTGAGCTCAAATTTTCCCGGTTAGAATCGACAGATTGTAAAATGCCGTGGCTAGTGGATTAGAGCCCCTCGAGACATGGACTTTTACTATCAATCGATTAAACATTATATTGTTTCCTTTTTCGCGTTCGTCTTTTATTCTGTAATCGATTTTCATGCGCTACATAATCAGTTGAAGACCTCGATTTTCATGGCCTACATGATGAGTTGAAGACCTCGATTTTTGCTTTACAAGACGATTTTCATTTCGGCGTCGCCCTTTGGCTTTGGATTTTTCCATATCTGATAATTTGCGCCTACCCATTTTGTAACTTTTTCAATTTTTAACGATTTTATGCCTTTCTATTACCTATTCAAATAAAAAAATTTCTAAAAGTAAAGAACATCGTTGAATTTCGTTAAAAAAAATGAAATGCGAGCATCCTTTGGCCCCATCCTCGACCGAAAACAACAAATGGTTAATAAAGCTGAATGTAGCCACTTCGTTGTATTAGAATCTCAAAAATACATAGAAGTCAGTATTCTCACAATCATGATAACACTTGTATGTGAGCTTCAAAAATACATGAAATTTGGTAATGCCGCAATCCGATGAGTTGCATTTGCTTTGCAAACGATTGTTTGATTTTGGAGCGAAAGTAATATTATTCTACATTAAAATAATATTAATCTACATTATTCTACATCTAATTTTATTTTACATTGAAAAATACTTATGATATTAATTTTATTAAATTTATTATTATGAGCAAGGTAATTTCTTATTACTTACAATGTAAACTAACTGAAAATTACGAAAAATACATTTGAAAGTTGCTGATTTTGATGCATTTATACTAGAATGCTTTTATAAGAAAATGTAATCTACGGACGATACGACACAATTTCAATGCCCAAGAGTTTTTGAGACAAAAACTTGGCTCAGTAATGTGGATTTCAATCTGTTAATCCTTGTGCGTTTGTTCAGACTCCATTCTCAAAACTCCATGTTCTAATACATTCCATTCACTTACATTTTAAATAAATTCGGAAAATATTAACCTTAAATGCATATTGATGCGTATCAGCATCATTTTTTATTTAACTCTTAGCAACAACTATGTTTATACAAAAATATTAATCCTCTAAAAAGTACAAAAATGTGCTACTAAATGAAGTTACAAATGTATCTTAAAATTTCTGGTGTGTAATCTTTAATATAAAAATAAAAGAACACAATTCGAAAAGAATAATCTATGCATTTAAGGGATAAGTTTTACAAAATAAAAAATTATATAAAATAAGGTGCTTAGATTCATACTTATTAAAATATTTACTAATTTGCAATATTTTAGTTTTTACTTGTGTTGCAGATGTGCAACGTAAGAAAAGGTCGACGCATTATACGAAAAATGTATCTGATTTTTTTTTTTCATTATTTTTCCCGTGTAATAAACCTTTCTGAGAATCATATATAATTTTCAATCATGCAATCCTTAAATCATGCATTTAAGGGTCAATTCATTGCAACAATAATATTGAGATGTTTCAACTTTTTGATCTATGTGGAAGTATGTCACATGGGAATATTCTTAACATTCAATAAAAAAAAAAGAACGTAAACTAAAAGTCGTTAAATGGATTTATTCAAGAAAGCAAAACAAAACAAAAAAGCTATTTGTTCCTTATTTCGTTAAGCAGACGATATCCCATTATTTCTTTTTTTCTCCCGCCGTCCTCTTTTTCAAAATAATGGATAAATTTTGTGCCATCATTACAGACATGTCATTAAAAATTTCAAAAAATTAGTATCTCGGAAACTCATTCAAATTTTAAAATTCTGAAAGCTTCTGTGACATCCTCAGTCCAGCAAATAACTGTTGTTAATTTCATCGCGCTGCAATGCATGTTCTAGCAGGAGTAGTTGTGAAAAACAAAAACACAGTCAGATTTTAATATCAGATTCTAATAATTTTGACGCCATTTTTTTTTCTTCTATTATGTTAAGTTGTGTTACACGTGAAATAAAATCTCGAATGATGATGTTGCATATTCACTCGTTTAAATCGTTGTTATAATGGACTATCTACATGCACATAATTGGTTTCTTTTTTATCTTAGATTTCAAATACCGTATCTCTTAATAACTTTAAGCCTAGAGTTTCGAGCTCTATCTGCCTTTGTTTCGTTTGCAGCCTTTCTTTTATCTTTTCTTCTTTTTTTTTACTGTCTTTAACCTGGCACAAAGTGTGCCAGTGGCGCATGAACATTTCATCTTTTCGGAGGGAGGGTGAGCGTTCGAGTGCGACAAGAAGGCTTTAGTGTGCTCACCGGTGTGTGATCCCCACACCGGGAATGGATCTCTTTCTAAATAAAAGCTGAAATGTAGGAGCCACGGGAGAAAGAAGAAAATGTTCCTGGAAAAACGAAATCATTCGTTTCAATTAGATACTAACACTGGTAATAATTCTCGAGGGATTTCTGGTCACATCTATTCCTGTTTTTCTACGCTGGACCCTAAATAACGCGAAGTGACTTTGACTTGGACCGGTACTAACAAAGGCAATAACTCTCGAAATCAAACTATTTTCGAGCAAATATTTTTTAACTTCAGCTATTAGTTTCTATTTTAAAAAAAAAAAAAAAAAAAAAAAAAAATGTGCAACGCTTCTTGTTATTTCAAAATGGTGAAAAGAAAAATGATTGTGCGAAAAAAAAAAAAAAAAAAAAAAAAAAAAAAAAAAAAAACCGTCCGATTTAAAAAATATATAAAAAGAACTTTTAAAAGAATCATGAAATTTCAAATCCTTATGCTTTAAATATAATTTAAATATTCTGTCATGGCGCATGATCTCTAAGTAAAAAAAGTTCTTTAATTGTCCATTCAATCGGCATTGTCAGTACTGTCATCTATTAGCCATTTCAATTAAACAAAAAATGCTTTAACCTACATTCTGTAACCAGAGAATTCTGGGTTGGAATCCCTAGTGAATATAATTCCAAAGACCAAATAAAAGTTATAAATATTTGAATAAAGTTAAACTTCTATTTTTTAACAAAGTGGTCTTTATTACCATTTCCCTTTTGTTGTTTTATTTAAACAAAGCAAACATCTATGTGTTTTTTATATTAAAATAAATGTGTTATCTTTTAAATTGAAGCAATTATTGTCTTTTAAAATCACGCAGCAAAGAAAATAAAACCGCAGTTTTTTACTTCTCAATCTAAATACGATTAAAGAATTTTTGCAACTATTCTTTTTTCACCCATAAATCAGTAACTTTAAATACACCCACACCCTCTTCATTTATTGAGTATTATTTAAAAAGCAATCAGTCTTTGAAAGTTGGAAAATTCTTCCAATTAAAAACAACTTTTCATTTTTATCGGTTTCCTCAAAGGAATGCTAAAATGAGCTTAGTTAACCGTTTGCATCTCTTTTTTTTAACTCATCCGAGATTTATTGACTTTCTATTCTGTTTTGGAATGTATCTTTTACATTTTGTTTAATTTATTAAAAATACCTTTCAGCGAGGTAATAAAAAAGATGAGAATAAAAATTTAAGGTACAATTATTTTACACAAAACAGAATGTTTATTATATGTTATTTTTTAAAAAGTTTTTTGCTAAAAAAAGTATCTGTGTATGTGAGTGTGACAGAGACAAAGAGAAAGATAAATATATTTTTTTGATAACAATAACCGATATCTACTACTTTAAATTTATTATTTAAATTTCTTTCACTTAATTCATTTTTGTTTGAGTTTATTAAAAACTAGTTGGATGTGCCACTCCCAAAATTTTCTCCTATATCATACATCTCAATATTTTAAAAAGTAGTTACAGATGTTAATGTTTCAATATTATTATTTTCACAGAAACGTTATGTCCTTTACGAATATGCATGCTATGCTGACACAAATCCTGTATCCACATAGTGACAGACCATTTTGTTCATGTTCTGTTACATGGGTGATCGCAAAAATTATTTTATTAATAAATTTATTAATAAATGTAATTTAATAATGCTATGTAAATAATGGTGATCGCAAAAATTATTTTATTAATAAATTTATTAATAAATGTAATTTAATAATAATATGTAAATAATGGATAAATTTTGTGCCATCATTACAGAAATGTCATTAAAAATTTCAAAAAATTAATATCTCGCAAACTCCTGTATCCACATGGATTACTAACATGTAATCCATGTATTAATATAATATGTATTATTATGTATATGTATTAATTGTATATGTATTAATAATATGTAATCCATGTATTTATTATAATTGTGTTCAATTAAGGGAACACAATTATGTTCCCTTAATTGTTCCCGCGACTAAATCTTCACTAGAAAAACGCGAAGACAAACATGTTCTTTACAATCTTGAACTTCAAAAACAATTCGTCAAGGATATTGGTAAATATTCGACAAACCGTGCGTAATCAAAACCATCGGGTCACTGTTGCTTAACGTTTGGAGGCCGGTGTATTATAATATAATTTCCCCAATAAAATAAATAGCGGTTGAATGTTTCTCCCCTTCATGTTAAACTAGATGTCAGTAAAAACGAATAAGTTGTAATTTAAAATTTCCATTTTCGAAAGGAAGTTAACATGACGTTTTAAAAACCTTTTCATTTAAATAAAGGTTGTGCGAGAATGCGTTGGACGATAACATCGGTAGAAATAAAATTAATAGGAGTATTCTGGAATCAAAATTGTTTTCAAGTTTATTATGCTTTTGATTTAAACTTAAGAAATCTCTTTCTTATGCAATTTACAGTTGTATTTTATACCTATCCAGGTCTACTTTTCAAATAAATGCTTTATTAGAGACAGGAAAATACTTTATTTTACGAATTTTAGATGGATTTTAAATTTAATAAAACAAATCCGATTTTTCATCGTATCTATTAAATGGCAATTGAATAAAATTTTAATTTAAAACAGGGTTAATATCTTCCTAAGTACATTTTATCAACTAAATACTGTCAATTTTTATAAAACGTGACATTTTTCTCCAAAGGAATCAAGAAATATAAAATAAAAAATATTCTATTCATTGAATTTATTTAAATATTACCCTTCGTTCTTCAAAAGGACGTTCAATTGTAACTTTGAAATTAACACGTTAAGTGCCACGTCAGTCACTACTGACTGACACTGACCTTTCCGTTTAGAACGCGTCATTCACCAATGACTGACGATCTAAAATAGGATATAAAACTAAATATGTATATATTGTTTTAAGTAAGTACTAAAAATGTATTTAAAATTTACTTACCTTTTATTTATTACAGGACTATACTTTATTAAAAAATACTTAAAACATTGTAAATTTTTTAGCTTCAGTGTCAGCCAGCGTGGCACTCAACGTGTTAACTATGTGATCCAATCCGTTCTTCCCATGTTACATAATATAGGTGAAAAAACACTCTGTTTAATTAATTGTTGTTGTTTTTTTACATTTAATATATATATATATATATATATACATATTTTTAGATTGCCCACTCATCCTCCGAAAAGCATTTTTATATGAAACTAGCTAAAGCGCCCGTCGTTGCCCGGAATGTGAAGAATGTCTGTTCTGAAAAAACAATTTCACAATTTAACATACAACATAAAACACACAATACAAAAAAACAGTCGAAGTGTTATACACATGAACCAAAAGAAAACCCAACGTCAAAACGTATAAATTTATACAACAGACGAAAAAGAATACAGCTATGAATGAACTTATTTCAATTCATCATTGAAGCAATAATGTTAAAATACGCCAAAATTTCCATAATTGGGTTTTTTTACATGCTTCAATACGTTTTTTCTTACTCATATGACATTATATTAT
Organism: Maratus speciosus; assembly: GCA_963932465.1. Lineage (NCBI taxonomy): Eukaryota > Metazoa > Arthropoda > Arachnida > Araneae > Salticidae > Maratus > Maratus speciosus. The sequence continues at coordinate 16,613,947 of OZ010793.1, read as the reverse complement.
ATTCACCACGTACTTTATATTTCCAATATGACGTAATATTCTCCTTTTTTTATTCGTGAAACTATTTATTTCATTTTCATTTTTCACGTGGAAATCTTAAAATAGAAAAGTTATGATGTAATATTCCCGTTTTTTAAATTCGTCAAACTATTTATTGAATTTTAATTTTTCCCGTAGTAATCTTACAGTAGAAAAGTAATTGTTGTGGTAAGAATTTTATTGTGGATTTTTAATTGTTGGCAACAGCTATAACAAAAATTGTTTAAATTTGATGGGAAATTACTGTTAAATGGGTGTTTTTTTATTAATTAAAAATTAACTATAAATTATTTCGATTCCGGATTACTTTAGTTGCCTCGGCCGTGTTTTAATACCAGGGTTGCCACGCTTAAGGGAATTTTCCAGATGAAATATCAGTATTTGTTTATAGAAAAGTAAATCAAGGTTAAATGCAAGAAACTTCGCCTTATTTAGGGAGAGATTTTCTATAAGAAAATACTGATACCGAAGAATTTCCTGGTCTGGAAATTCCCTGAACCGTGCCAACCCTGAATACGCATGTACGTAATATTTCACAATTCCCACTTCCAAACTGTGGATTTGTATAAGACAGACAAACAAATTTTCATTTTTATATATTAGATTATGCATTATGCAGAGCAATTATGCATTCAAATAAAATTTTTGTAATTTATTAAAAGCGATACTTTTGTATTAGCTGCATGGAAATACAGTTTACCGGCACAAAAAACACTTATTGCGAGTTATTGAATAGTTTTTATTTTATTTAATTTTATTTAAACTTTAACACTTTAATACTTAGTTATAGAATTTTTTTTTAAATGACATGTTTTTGTTTATATCCAAAGCAAAAAAAATTTGAGAAAATCTCTCGTGCAGAATAGAATAAACAAGTCTGAAATTGTTCGTCAAACTTGGCAAATGAGTTCCGTTTATACTATAACTACATTATGATACTATCAAATTTATTAAATCTATTTATATAAAATCCAAATCTCTGTTTGTCCCTCACAAATCCGGTTGGACCGCCTCATTGATCGCGGCCATATCAGGGTTAGGCTTCCTATGGAGAAATCAGTACCAGCTTCAACAATGAGTAATTGTTGAAAAGCACTCATGGCAGGGTTGCCAAATTTTGACCAACTTGACAAAATATCGCCAAATTTGGCGAAATTCCGCCAAATATAGCTGGCGATAAATGGCGATAGCTGGCTAATTTGGCGAAATTCCCACTGAAAACCCATTAATCTTTCATAATCGAGCTCACCGCTATTTAATCTAAACTTCGGGTATTGAAGATTTTTTTTTTTTTCAAAATCTATAGGTCAAAATTTAAAAAAACAGAAAAATTAAATATGGAGGTTTTTTATTACAGTAAAACTTTGTTTTTACGTCAGGGACCAAAATATAAAATACAAACAGTGGAAAAACTTAAATTGTGAGAAAATACACACAAATTTGCGGGCCCCTGAAATTGGTGGACCCAGGACCGAGGCCCCGGAGGCCCGTGCATTAATCAGACCCTGATCCCAATGCTACCAATGAAATAACCGCCACTAGACGGGATTGTGCCATCGGAGCTCCTAACTGCCCAATTTTAATGTGCTTTACATAGCCGAATACGGACATTAAACTCTCGGTATTTTTTCAGTATAGGGACCTTGGAGAAATAGAGAAAACTGCCTTGGTAAAGAAGAAGATTTGGAAACATATTTTCTGGCAATATATTTCCACATTTTAAAATGTGTTATTACTTTCTTCTATCTTCAATAGAAGAAAGTATTGTAATCGAAATTTTTTTCGACTTCCGGTTTTCAACGGATTTACACGTTTTAGGGGTCAGAGATCACAAAATACATGTTTATACAAAATGTCTGTCAGTCCGTGTGTCCGTGTGTCGCCATTGTACCATCAAAAATTGTATGAAGTTATGCATAGAATTGAACCAATTTTTTTTTTAAGTTTTTGGCTATGGCAAGCAGATTCTCCATTAATTTGGAAACAATCCGCCGGTAGGAGGCGCTGTAATAGCTATTTTTGTGCAATTTTAATATTGTACCATCGAAAAGTGTATGAAGTCATGTATAGAATTAAACCAATTTTTTTTGTGTATGTTTGTGACCATAGCAAGAAGGTTCTCCTTGAATTTGGAAAAAATCTGCCGGTAGGGGGCGCTGTAATTACGATTTTTGTGCAATTTTTAATATTGTACCATCGAAAAGTGTATGAACTTATGCTTAATTTTAATAAAAATACTAATAAAACTAATTATAATGAAATATTGACATGAGATAGAGGAAAGTTTTGGGATTGGCACATCCAACTAGTTTTCGTTTATCACGCTAGAACACTGGTAATCAGTGCGTCTATCACAGCGAGAAAAAAACTGCTCATATTCCTGCACATGTGTTGCATATATGCATCTTTATATCCCATTTTTGTCATTTTTTACGGACTATCTCTCTAGTTTAAAAATAAAGTTTGTAAGTTGGCGTTATATAGTGGGAATCCAATTGTTTTTCTATTAATTTTAATGTACCGAACACATCCCTCAGATGTACTTAATTTTTATATTACCATTTCTTAAATATAATTATGTTAATAATTTCTCTTTACATACATTTTACAAAATATTTAATGAATTCTCTGTGCATCATGATATTTCTGATATGTCCTTTACTGCTTTTAAAGATAAATGTTCTGAGCTTTTAATCTTTTAATTTCTGTTTGTATATATGTTGTATGTTATTTGTAGCTATGATACCAATATTATACTACTAAACTCTGTCGCTATACAATCCAGAAGGATCAGGGTCGACAGTGCCCTTCTCTGTTTTCTCGACCCTTGACTAATATCATAAAGAAGTAAAAATTGTTTGTTTGCGTGTTTGTTCGAGGTAATCTCTGGAGCTACCGGACCGATTTCAAAAGTATTGTTATCAAAATGATTGTGTTATTCCCACTTAAAACATAGGCTATACTTTATGTCCGTGCCACTAACCCAAAGAAGGTGCAGGAACAAAAAAATTTCTAAAAATGCGATATTTGTGTTATTGAAAGGCCTAGAACCATGAAATTTAGAATGGTAGTTTCTTATAAGATATAAATGATCTCTAAGAACATTTCTTAAAACATTCGAAATTTAAAGAGGGTGAAAATGCGCAAAAAAACGTTCTAAAAAATGTTCTAAATGGCGATTTCTACGCATTATCAAGTAGTAACGAACCGATTTAAAAAATAACGGTGTCAAAATGATGGTGACAGACCTTGCTCCAACATAGGCTACGTTTTATGTCGGTGCCACTACGCCAGAGGGGATGCAGGAGCAAAAAACGTTCTAAAAATGCAATTTTTGTGCTTCTGAAAGGCCTAGAAACATGTTACTTGGAATGGTAGTTACCTATAAGATATAAATGATCTCTGATAACATTTCTTAAAACATTCGAAATTTAAAGAGGTGAAAATGCGCAAAAAACGTTCTAAATGGCGATTTCTACGCATTCTCAGGAAGTAAAGAACCGATTTAAAAAATAATGGTGTCAAAATGATGGTGACAGCCCTTGTTCCAACATAGGCTACGTTACTACCTCGAAGAGGGTGCAGAAGCAAAAAACGTCCTAAAATGCGATTTTTGTGTTACTGAAAGGCCTAGAAACATGAAATTTGGAATGATAGTTATAAGACACAAATGATCTTTAAAAGCATTTCTTAAAAAAATCGAAATTTATAAAGGGTGCAAATGCGCGAAGAGCGTTCTAAAAACGTTCTAAATGACGATTTCAACGCAAACTCAGAAAGTAGCAAATCAATTTCAAAGATAGTGGTAGGAAATTGATCATGACAGCCTTTGCTTCAACATAGGATCTAATTGCATATTGGTGTCCCTACCACCTGGAATTTGCAGAAGCAAAAAACGTTCTAAATTGTCATTTCTGTGATACTGAAAAGGCTAGAAACTTTAAATATGACATGGTTGTTACTTATATAAATGCCCTCTAAGAACTGTCAAAAATAAATTCGAAATTTAAAAGAGGTGACGCGAAGGGAAGGGGCGAAAAGCGTACTTAAAAAAAGCCCTAAATTACGATTTCTATGCAATCTTAGATAATAGTAAACCGATTACAAAAGTAATAGTTGCGAATCAATGGTGACAGTCTTTGATTCCACAGAAGTTATATTTTATGCCAGTGCCATTACCTCATCGGGTTGGCAGTAGGCAAATGTTCTAAAAAAAGCCTTTAAAAACTTTCTGAATTACCATTTCTATGGAATATTAGGAAATACCAAACCGATTACAAAATTAAAGTTACCAAATTAATAGTGACAGTTTGTGTTTCAACATAAGCATTTTATGTTAGTGGCACTGCGACCAGAAAGGTGGTGGACCGATAGACAAGAAGCTTTTAATTTGAGATTATGGTTATTTTTTAGATGTAAATGCGTACTAAGAACGTTTTATTCAAAAATTCAAATGAATACTGAAATGAACGCATGAAATGAGCATAAAAGCTTCAAAATATTTTCTAAATCATCATTTATTTAGTATTAATTTTTTTTTTTGTTAATTTAAGTCTTATTTCTGCCTAATGCAGTGTATTAATGAGGTTTAGTTAAACTGTGTTTTAAATAGTAATTTTTGAATTATTTCTAAAAGTATATATATTTTTAAATAAAAGTTAGACGTATGAATATCACTTGGCATATTTCCACTGTTACGCGAGCAAACCCGCGGAATTTGCTAGTATATATATATATATATATATATATGTACAGTCTTCCCCCAATTAATCGGGTCACGGATAATCGAATTTCCGCTTATTCGAACAGAATCCTCCGGAACCGAATCTATTCCTATTGGTTCTATGCTATTTCCCTCCGCTTAAACCAAATACCTTTTACGAACGTCCTCGCTTAATCGAATAACAATTGTGTGACCGATGTTTGAAAATAGGCGCGGAAAGCAGTTTTCAGCTGGAATTTCCTTCCACCTTTTGTCATTTTCGCTTCCTTTACGCTGAAAATAAATTTTCAGTTCTTCCTGTAATGATTTCGGCCGGCAGGTGTATAATGGACAGGTCAAATTATTTCCTCACCATCACTTCTTGCCGTTAATCAAGCTTTAATGGCAATGCGCCGCCACTTGAAAATTCGAGATGGTAGTTATGATATTTTGCACTCATTCGAAAAATAACTTGATAATTACTCCTTTAAAATTCCGCTTAAACAAACCACTTTGAAGGATTTTTTTAAGGCAGTATAAGTAGCGTAAATTAGAAGTAGCAAAGTTTTGCCCCAATTCAAACGAGCTGCATTAAGTATGATGTAAAGCATACAAATGTACGTACTGACATTAAATTAATACGTATTTACTTTATATTAGCATTTGTATTTATTCTAGTTTATGTTATTCTATTACCGATTTACCATGCTGTTAATTAAATATACCGTCGATAGTTATTTTGCCTTTTTATTACGCATTAAATATTACTGTTATGACTCTCCGTTTAATCAAATACCCCGCTTAATTGAATATTATTTCTGGAACCACCAATATTCATTTAAACGAGGACGACTGTATATATATATATGGGTTTTTCATTATTTTTTATGATGTTCTTGCAACATGGTAAATGGATTCATCTGTAGTGTGTATTTCAATAAATAAATAAATAACCAGTTTTATAGATATTCAGGTCTGGGTGCCATCTATTGCACTGTTATTCAAAAAGGCACGAATACAAAATTGATTACGATTCTGTATATTTTAAATTCAGTCATACGAAAACAATAGGACTCCAATTCAAATAGGACATCCTCATCCTGGCAACTTAGAATCATGACCTATCATAAGATATCATTGAATGAATGACGTATGATAAGATTTAATAGAATGAAGAAAACTTTTAGTAATTATTTTGAAGTTTTGTTCGATTTTCATAAAATTTGAAATGACTCGACTCAGTTCTGCAACTATACCATACATTCAATTTCCAACCGTCCGGTTGGATAGTTTTTGCTCTGATCTGTGCGGACAGACGGATAGACAGAGGACAAACCAGACGACGAATATAGGTACTACATATTTATAACATTACGAACGCACCTAAAAATTGTCAAAGTCGAATTTTCAATCAGAATATTCGGAAAGGAAATTGTTCTTCTACCTATTGCTGTATTTCCCAAGAACTCTTGAGCTTCATAAGAAATTTTTATGTGATACAGGCATAAACATAAATAAAATAGGAACCGTTCACTGGGGCAGAGGAAATGTCCGATTTTCAATATAATCTTACAATAGGTTTGCATGGATGACAAAGCTAGCGTTATTCTGAATGCGCATGGAACATTTTTAATTAGAGTGATTAAATAACATATTTTAATTAATAACTTAATAGGTTACACACATTTTTGAATAATATGGATTAATTTACTTAAAAAACGAATGAATTATGTATTCAAAATTTTCGTTCAATTGAGCTAAATATGAAAAAAAAAATAGTTTTGAATGTTCACTCTCCCCTTAACTTGTATAAATAGACATTAGGTTAAAAGATTGGAAGGGGGGAAAATATTGTTCTATTCTATAACAGACTGAATAATTTTTCTTTTTTATATTTGCAGAAATAATGCCGCTGCATTTTATTTATTGACTTTACAGGAAAATAAATTCCTCTATCAGCTCAAGAAAAATTTTCATTTCGAGCGAAAAAAAACACAAAAAAAATAGAGAAAAAGAAAAATGCCTGACGAAGTCGAACCGACATGTTTTTCCCTCCAAACGACATTTCCCATTTCCTGTCTCACTCCGACTTTTTCTCCCGAATATTTGTATATTTCGGGTAGCTTAAATCTCGGTTTTCCAAAGAGGTTAAATATCCGCGGGGCAAAAGAAATGTATCAAAATACTTTATTTCCAAATGAAGAGGAAAAATTGAGAAGAAGAATAAAAACACACATTTGTTTTCGATCTCAGCGCATTCAGTACTTATATGTATGCTTGCATGTTATAGGATGCATTGAGAATCGAAGTGGTGCAAGTCCACTAAACATTATCCAGAGAAATTAGAAAACTAGAAAAAAAAGAAATCTGCTTTTTCAGAATTTAGTGTCGCCCCCGATGAAAACATATTTTAATACATGATATGTACTATGTAATGATATGTAATACATACATATTTCCTATATTTATGTGTATATAAATATAGGTAGTTCAGTTTTAAGACTTAAAACACGAGCTTTTATTTTATATAAAATGACGTCATCCGCATCCACTGAAGAATTCCTCCTTTACGATCCAGTCTTAGACAACATCTACAGTAAAATATGCACAGGACGTGACTATCGCTGAATAACACACAAATCCAAAAAAAAAAAAAAAGAGATTTCGTCATACAAGGAACTGGGAATTTTTTTTTATTATCTCATGATTAATATGCCTTCATTTGTTTGTAATATTAATATAGATTCTTAAAATTAAATATAGTTTATAATAGCTAGTTTTAACAGAATCGTTTATATTTTTTTCAAAATAGCACGTATTTTAATTACATTTTTTTTTTTCAGTCTTTATAAGAAAATGGCAGCAAAAAGATATAATTGCTGTTTTTCAACTATTTTTCCTTTACTATCTACAGAAATGGAGTGCTTGAGTTCCCAAAATTAAACAAATGGTGCTAAAAACTACAAAAAATAATAATAATAATAATAATAATAATATCTTAAAAATAAATGGAGATGCAGTTTTCAAATAAATTGCATTTAAAAGTACTTTTTTTTTTCCAATACGACGGTATCAAAATAGACAATGTGCGATGCTTAGAAGTTTTAAAAATTGCAATAAAGATTATTCCGTACAATGATACACCTGCTTTGTTTTATCGCTGACTTATACAACGAAACGTTATTTTTTTTAGACGACTCATTAATAGGTGGGAGAAAGAAATAGCATATGGGGGCTAACAAGTCGGAAACCGTACGTCAAATGCGGCCAATGAGGTATGTTTGTACTATAACTATTGGGTCGATTGTACAGTCGTGTCGTGTTGGGAAAATCAATTCATACTGGAAAATTCTGCACGGAAATTATTAGACATTAGATATCGGAATCAATGTCTAATAATTAAATGATAGAATTTTCCGGTACAAATTGATTTTCCCAACACGACACGACTTACCGATCGACTCAATAGTTTTATTAATATTCAGATCTTGGTGCAATAGCTGTTGCACTCTTATGCATAAATGCATGCATACGGAATTCATCACGATTCTATCTATTAAAATCCGTAATACGGAAATATATGACTCCATACCTATCATGGGATATCATTGAATTAGTAATTACGCATGATAGGATTTAATAGAATGAAGAAAACTTTGATTAATATCTTTTTAAATTTTGATTCAATTTTCATAAAATTTGAACTGACTCGACACAATTCTAAAACGATTCATTACATTAAATTTCAAATCATTCGGTTGGGTAGTTTTTGCGATGTTATAGGTGTAGAGACGGACAGACAGACGGACGGAGGACTAGACGAAGACTATGGGTGCTACATATTTATGTAATTACGAACACTCCTACAGAATGGCATTTAGAATCAAGGGTGACTAGCAATATCAATTTCTCACATTCTTAACACTTTCCAGCCATGCTGAAAAATGTATATGACCTCGATTTGTCTGTCTGTCTGCTGCCTATCCATGTTCTAACTCACATATACCGGGTGTCCCAAAAAGGACTGACTGATTTTAAAATTCAATAACTTCCAAAAGGTGACAGATATTAAAAAAATGCTTGCACGAGGGTTATGCATAAAGTCAAAAGTTTTTTTACAGTGATTTTCGATTTTAGTTCGAGTTACAAACAATAGATGGCGCTGCGATCAATAGAGGCTAAATTCAGGCTCGATTTTTAATACTTCGTGGCCCGGATAATGCATTTCCATCTCCTTTTTCCGCATGGAACAACAGAAAGGACCAAAAATCGAGCCTGTATTTAGCGACTATTGCTTACAGCGCCATCTATTGTTTGTAATTCGAACTAAAATCGAAAATCACTTTAATAAAACTTTTACATAACCCTCCTGCAAGAATTTTTTTAATATCTGTCACCGTTTGGAAGTTATTGAATTTTAAAATCAGTCAGTCCTTTTTGAGACACCCGGTACATACTCGGATTGTCAGTTAATTGAAGTATGTTATTGAGATTTAGTATAGCATGTTTAGTATTGAAAATAAAGTGTGTAACATTTATAACTCGCTTGCAGTAACAATCAAAAAATTTCCGTATCATTGCGTTGTATGGGAAGAAATAGTTTGCGGCGCATTTTAATGATGTTACACTTTTTCAAACATATTGAAAGTGATATATATCTCATTGAAGGGTACTAATACAAAATGTTTACTATAAAACAGGTTGTTCGTAGCATTCACCGTTCATAAACAGGGACACAAAAAAGAATTCAGTCACAGTACTGTCTATGAACAAAAACTGCTAGAAATGCGTTTTCAGTTGTGGTTTGATATTTGATTTGAATAAGTAATTAGCATTTGTGTACATATTTCAGTGTTGCCAGGTTGGGGACTTTTTTCATTCATATTATTTGATTGTCACCACTTTTTAAAAATAGTATAATTCGCTTTATTTTTCTGAATTTTTAATCTATTTCTAAATAAGCCGAATATTTCTATTTCAAAAAAGCGGCGACAATCAACACTCTGGGGACAAAAGAGTCCCCAATCTGTCAACACTGGTGTATTTGTGTTTTTAATTTTAGGTTTTTTTTTTTTTTTTTTTTTTTTTTGTAAATTAATGTTGAATTGATTAACTCTACTCATAATAAGATCAAAAAATATATCTGAGAAATGTATAGAGAATGTTTTACTAAGAAATATATTTAAATGCAAGCTGTTTCTTTTTCGTAGCAAAGATATGTTTACGTCACCAGTTACAATCAATTAAGTATTTACTATGAAGATTATTTAACAGTTTAATTATTGATTTTTTGGAGATTTTTTATTGATGAACACCTATCTCGTTTGTTACGCGTGGTTTTGCGATTTAAATTATGATTTAGAGTAATATAAATTGGAGTATAATCAGTTATGTTATTAATGGATGAAAAAACTTTAATATTCCTATTGAATAATTCAGTATTAAGTCCGTATGGATAAACTGTGTTGTAGTATTGCATAAATGAAGACTCAAGAAATAGACGTTCTGATATGTTTTTTTTTTTTAATTTCTAAGATTGAGGTTGCGGTATTTTTAAATTTATGTTTATGGAAATGTTCAATTTCAGCAGTAGATTGTTTGCCAGGAACGATAAATTTACTAAAAACAGCCATATTTTTATAATCATAATATGTATTATGAAACATAGAATATACAGGGTGTCCGGTCTCAACGGTATCCAATGGCTAATTTCTAAACCGTTAGTCATAAACATATACTTCCAATTACAAAAATGTTTTTAATCAGTTAAAGAAATATTTTAAAAGCGATTTGGGTCAATAAAAACATTTCTTAAAAAATTACGAAATTTAAATTTTTATACGGTCCCCCGGTCCTATAAGTTATATTTAGTAAAATTTTCCTTTTACACTGACAAGTAGTACAGAAAAAGTCCCGTTGTTCTACGATTAAAATTGACCGAGTAAAACCTGTTTAAAGTTGGAGCCTATTTTTTGCTGCAAATTGGGGGTCATTCACAAATTTAGTCGAAATATAATTTCGTCAAATATATTTAAAAATGGTTGAGAGTAAAATTAACATTGCAATATAAATTTGAAATCTTTAGTCATTCTGACATATTAATGCAAAATATACAATTTGTAATACACATTTAAGAAGAAAGAAAAAAACAGAATTTTTGTTAAATAAAATTATGCTAAATTAACAGCCTCAATTCTTTACAAAATGATACGTATTTTAAAATATTATTAGATTACACTAGTCTGCAAAAGTAGGGTTATTTCCTGTTTTTTAGCTTTTGATAATTGATTCTTATGTATTCTGTACCGCTGAATTCGGAATCGACCTTCATTTTTAGTCATCACATCAAGATTTTTCGCAAATTGTAAATTTCAAAGTTAAAAAGTTCAAAGTTAAAATTTAATCTCCTCCCCCATCTCATCACACCACCCAGCTGTAAGAATCCCAAGATAAGCAAAAATATCGAATAAATTATTGAATAAAATAAAAAAAAAAGTTTTACATATGTTTTATAGTATGAGATTTTCGCTATATTTTAACTTACACATTTGCAAAAAAATTCTAACGTGATGGTTAAAAATGAAAGTCATTTTCAGATTTAGTGTTAAAAAGTACGTAACATTCAATTACCAAAAGTTAAAAAATACAACCATCTCCTCTACTTTATAGTATCCGATTTTTGTTATTCTTTAAATCCGACAATTTATGATTTGCGAAATATCCTGACATGATGGTTAAAAATTGAGGCAATTTTCGGATTCAGTGCTAAAAAATACATAAAAGTTAAAAAAACCAACAATCTCCGTCTTGTATTATTTAATCTAAAACTTTTTCATAAACTTCTTGGCGGTAATCTATCCGAAATTTTTTGCGTTATCCTATAAAATAAGTATAATTGGTAACCACCGAAAATCATAATAATATTAGATTGTTATCCGATTTGCGCCGCCCCACCAGTGGCCGAGAGGTTCTGCTCTCGAAGCTGGTAGACGGGAGGTGCTGGGTTCGATCCCAATCGCGCCCGTCGGCCTAATCGCTCGGAGTTTTCGTGGTTTTCTTCGAGCCATGGTTTTCCATGCGTTAATACGGGTTAGGTTCCCTTAGAAAGACCCCCACGAAGGGCACTCTCCCTCGGGCCTATATCCCTAGTGCAGATAATCGGCCGTCAAAAAAAATCAACCAACCGATTTGCGCCAGTATGTAAAATGTAATCTCGTTCGGATATTTGAAAGTGGGTTAAAGTTCGAATACAAATTTTGAACTGGAAAAATATACATAAGATTGTTGAAGTAACATAAAAACTTATAAAAATAACATAATTTTATTAAAAGAAATCATAAAAAAACAGTCTCAAATCCTGACAAAATAAAACATATGTTATTTCAGCCAATCTGAAACTTAATAAATGTTAACTTAATCGTAATACTTGTATGATTTTTTTCAAAGCGCAAATACACATGAAAATAATCTATATCTTGGTAATATCTTGGAATACTTTAAGCACTTGGAATATGACCCCTCAAAGCCAAGCCGAACTCATTTATTTTCAGAGCAGAAAAGTGGCATAAGTCATGCATTTTTAAAGTTTCATAACTTGCACAATTTTAGTGTTATATGAATGGGACTTTTTTTGTCTTACTTGTCAGTGTAATAAAAAATTTTTACTAAATATAACTTATAGGACCGGGGAACCGTATAAAAATTTTAATTTCGTAATTTTTTAAGAAATGTTTTTATTGACCCAAATCGCTTTTAAAATATTTCTTTATCTGATTTAAAGCATTTTTCTAATTGGAACTATATGTCTATGACTAACGGTTTAGGAATTAGCCATTGGACACCGTTGAGATCGGACACCCTGTATAATGCAAAATATACTAATTATGAAAAATAAAAAGTAAAGTAAAAATAATGAGAAAGAATTTTTAATAAATCTATGTAAGAAAATAACTCGATTAATAATGAAAAATCTTGAAATAAAAATAACTAGATTCATAATGAAAAATCTTGATTATAAAAATATAAATATATGCAATATGTACATGAAAAATAAGCGAATAACTTAAAACACCACTAAAAATCATTATATACATGCAAATAAACTGCAATTTTTAAAAAACATTTTCATTATATGGATATTAAAATTTTGAAGTCTTTCCTAAACGGAAAAAAAGTTTAATATTTTTAAATATATTTTCATATAATGCATTTTACCTAGTTTATTTATATTCACTGATCCTTCAGATTCAGTTGAACAATTTTAGTTGAGTCAGCCAAGAGAAAAAAAAAAAATCACATTTTTCCAAACATTCCGATTTCAATTATTTTCGGAACATTTCAAAACCTGATTTGAGGAATTGTAATATCTCCTCTCAGACACAGCAATTTTTAATTGAAAGTCAACAGAAGGCTTTAACATCATTTTATCACAAGAGCCAAATAGAACCATTTGTAACGTAATATGTTCTTAAGCTGTTTATGTTCCTTAGCTGTATTTTCTAAAAGGGAAATCTCGTATTATATAAGAGAAAAAAAATATTTTATTTAAAACGAAGCGAACTGCTGTAGAAGAGTGATAAAGTTATTACTTGAAATCTTATAAGCGGAGTGAAAATAATGCAACAAAATGGATTACATGTTTATTTTGAACGAACGTAAATTGACTTATTTCAAAGATTATAAATATTGGATTAGTTTTATTATGACTGCAATCATGTGAATTTGTAGAAAGCATTGATTGCTGTTCAAATAAATAAATAAATATATATATATATATATAACCATTAATTAAACATTACCGACCATCATCCAAAACCGCAATATTGTGAATTAATTGACAATAAAAATGGATGCCACAGACCTTTAATATAGAACTGTATGTATAAAATAAAGTGCCTTATACTTAATTACAAGAATTAATATGGAAGAAAAAAAGAAGAATATGGATTCCGAAAAAATTGAAAAACATATATATTGAATTACGTTTTCAAGAGTACAGAATTCAATGATATAAGCAAATCGGTTGTTTTCTGTGAGAAAAAAAGTTAAAAGCTGAATTTTTTTTTCTCCTGTACCCAAACAACCAATATAACCAAAAGAATAGTTTCAAGATGAAAACAGAACATTATCAAATGGCATGAAATGGAAGAAACACTACAACCCATTAAATATTTAATTTACAGCAATAGAAATCTTACACAACATACCGAATAAAATCCCAGTTGATTTTCAAAATATCTTCCCGCACATGGAATCCAAAAGCATGATAAGATTAAGGTGAATAAAACAGTTAAATTAACACAGAAATTAAAACCTATGGATTCAGTTAATTCATTTTGAAATACCGTGATAAATTCAATTAATATAATATAAATAGAAAATAATTACATTATTTAAAATACCTAAAAACAATTTTAAATTGTTTAATATCAATTTTACAATATTGCCAATATTCAGCGTTCGATACCACCTGGTGTAAACAATTAAAATTATTACTTTAATAGAAGCTTTAAAAAGACAAAATTTTTTGGTGCTGCCATCTATTATTTTATTTTAAAACTATTATTATTATTCAAATGTCACAAAAAGAAGAACCTGATAAAAGCTAATGAAATTAAAATATATCAACTGCATTACAACACAAATCCTAATATAAAAATAATACCATACTATATATCATTATTCAAAAAAATTTTAACAAATTAAATGTTAATAAAATGCTTTCAATATATTCTATTACCAAACCCATTTAATCTACACTGAGAAATTAAAAAAAAAAATTAACATTGATAATGTATAGAATATAGCTATATGCTATAAAATGAAATAAATTATATATAATAAAAATATGAAAAACCTTAATAATTACTATTACATATAAAAAATGAACAGGAAAAAAATAAATAAATAAAATAAAAAATGGATGTTTATAGAAGATTGTCAGATTCAAAAATTCCCAACAGCCTAAAGATCACAAATATAGTGCGTGAATTATCTTCATATTAGCCATAAAAAAAAGCTAAAAAATATGATTGTGACAATCAAACACATTAAACCGATAATTAATCATGGAATACAAAAGTTGAAAATAAAACAATATTAAAAAGTATAGAGGAATAATAATAAAAACTATTTACCCAATTTTAATACATACAGTATATCGTTAAAGGTATATATAAATATTATACAGACATACAAACAATAAATACAATAAATCCAACTGGAGTGAAAAATTAGCCAGAGCCAGGAATCCTGGCTCTGGCTAATTTTTCACTGTTTGTAAATGTATTAACTTTGAATTTAAATTCTTTACGTTTATCATATAAATCTGTTATTGTTTTGTTGTCTTTTATTGTAATTTTAAGATCTAAGAAGTTAATTGTATTGTTAGACAAGAGGTTTTCCGTTAATTCCAAATTAGTGGGATAATCAACTGGAAATTGAGAAATTTTAGATTGATCAGTGGCAATTAAAATTATGTCATCAATATAACGATATAAATGGAGATTATTATTAGTAAAAGTATGTTCGTAGTGATATAAGTATAAGTCTGATAATAAACTGGATGTACAACCACCTTGTGGTATACCGACGTGCTGTAAATATAATGTGTTATCTTGCAATATATAATTATTATAGATAATGAAGTTTGTTAATGATTTAAAATAAGCGATATCAACATTAGATGGTAATTCCAGTTTTTTATAATACTTTTTAAATAATGCATTTATAATATTATGTAAATCTAATAAGTCTATATTATTAAAAAGATCTTTGAAGTCATATGTCGTTATATTATATACACAATGACGATTTTTTAAAATATTGACCAGTTGATAGCTATTTTTTATACAATGTGTATTATCATTGTTTTTAGTAAGTATATATAATTGATTATGAATTTTTAATAGAAGTTTATCGGCTTTATTATTATATGTATTGCAACCAATAGTTACAGTCCTAAATTTAATTGGAGTTTTATGAAATTTGGGAATAAGAACTAAATAAGGATAATTAAAGTTAGTAGATAGAATATTTAATAGTTTATAATAACTTTGAATTTTACGATTATTTACGATTACATTTTCATTAGTTTTTTGAAAAGATTTATTAGAAGAAATACGGGTTGTAAGAAGTTGGTGATAATAAGATTTACATATGATTGCATAATTATTAGGAGATTTGTCTACATATGTAATAACGTAGTTTTTTTTTGTAATTTAGTAATTTGTTGGAAAAAATGCTTTGTGTTAATAGAAACCAAATCAGAAATATTATTTTTTAAAGCTATTGTTAATTTTTCAATTACTAATATTTTCCATTGATTAAAATATGCAATAGGTTTATTGTAATAGATTGAAATTTTATATAAAAATACCTATATCATATGTAAACTGTTTGATAATAGATTTAACAGTAAATTTAGATGGAAGTCTATATTTAGTACCAAAACCCATTAGTTTTTTCAATTTAAAATCATTAACAATATTAAGATTTCCAGTGATTATATGTCCATGATCATTGTTTATATATTTTTTTAGATTGGGGTCATTGCATTTACACGGAAAATTACTTGCAGCAGATGTATTTTTTGAAAATGTATTGTAGTTAAAAATCTTTCTACCAATTGTATTCGGATATTTAAAGGTTTTTGATAGATGAAGATTATTAATAGGAAAATAACAGTTTTTATCGTTAATTATAGAATTGATATTAATTTTATTAAATATATGATTTGAAAAAGTTATCATTTGAGTATTCGTGTTTTGAATTTTATGTTTTTTTTTTTTTTTTTTTTTTTGTAAATTAATATTTAAAAGATTAACCCTAGTCATAATGAGATCAAAATAAATATCAGAAAAATGTTTAGAAAAAGATTTACTTAGAAATACATTTAACTGTTGCACAATCTGTTTCTTTTTAATAGCAAATATGCATTTTCGAATTAATAACCAGTTATAATGCTTTAAATATTTACTTTGAAGATCATTAATTTGTTTAGTGATATATTTTTTAGAAACTACAACTCATGATGAAATATTAAATATAGCAAACCGAATAGCTCAGAAATTAAATAATAATCATACTATTTTTTATTAAAATTCATATAAAAAGCACAAATAAATGTACTAAAATTAATTGCAGGTGCATACTTATGATATAAAATTATTTAAAATACATTAGAAATAGTTTAAAAATACATTAAAAACCATTAAAAATCCAAAACGTTTTCAGTCATCTCACGGTAGTCATCAGTAGTTATTTAAATTTTTCTTTCCACTTATTCGAGAATCGTCTTGAAGAGATCATTGTAATTTAAGGGTTGTACGGCATATAAGATACCAGATAAAGGAATTCAAATTTCTAAGAAACTAAACTTTCATCTAGACCCCAATTAGCAGACCCCACACTCCGTTATCAAGATTAGCTCAAATTCAACCTATAAAAGATATTTTAATAGATCCAAGATTATCTTTTTCACAAATAATTACCAGGAAGCCATTATAAGAGAATCTATTCAAATAATTGCTATTAAAAATATAGCTTGTAACGATGCACTATCATACGATATCCATAGAGTTTGGAAAGAATTGTTACATTGTAGATGCAGTGGCGCAGCCAGAATTCGGCTCTAGGAGGGGTTTTGAGTTTTTAATAACGGTGGTCGCCGGTTAATTGAATCACTGGCTAATCGAATGTCTATTTAATGAATGAATTCATAACTTTTTTTTTTCTCGTATATTAGAATCAGCAGATACGCTGGTTATGATTCATTTAAACGGCGTTTACAATATTAGAGTTACAAAACTTAAAATGCATCAATGAGATAACACAGAACTTAGATTTATGTTTAAAAATAGTAGGTTGTGACCATCACAAAACTTTCTTCTATAAAAATCACGTCAATTAAATCATTTAAATAATACAAGAAATTATATCAATTTAGCACTAATTCATATCAAAGTATATCTGAATTTGAAGTTTGATAAAAATTCGTGCATTAATTCTTGAGATAAAGCTATAGCGGAAAATCTGAAAATGTAGCATAACAGCGCCACCTAATGAGCGATTTGCACCAAAACATAAACAGCAGTAATTGATATCAAGGTGTACCTGAATCTGAAGTTTGATGAAAATCCGTGCATTTGTTCTGGCGATTGAGCTATTGCGGAAATCGCAAAGAAATGCAGCATAGTCATTATGTCCAAATTTTCGGATTGAAGGCCGATTTTTTTTAATTTTCAGAAAATTCGGAACAGGATCACCAATAAGTAGAATTTTTTTCAACAAAGCCGCGGATTCTGAATAAGCCAAAAAGTTTTAATATTAACTTTGGTTTCGATTCATTAAAGCGGCTAATTTACTCTGGTGATTCATATAAGCGGCAATCATACTAATTATTTTAGCTCTGGGAGGGGTTTTAACCCTCAAAACCCCCTTCGCTGCGCTAGTGGAAGCTTGTTTTGCAACAAATTTGGATACCTATATCTGGCATCTTACTTACAGTACAACCCTTAAATTACAAGGATCTCTTCTAGACGATTCTCGAATAAGCGCAAAGAAAAGTAACAACATTTAAATTACCACTGATGACAGTCGTGTGATGGCTGAAAGCATTTTGAATTTTTAATGTTTTTTAATGTATTTTTACGTTATTTCTAATGCATTTTAAATAATTTTATATTTTATGCACCTGCAAATAATTTTAGTACATTTATTTGTGCTTTTTAAAATGAATATTAATTATTTACTCAAGGTGAATTTAGCAATAGAATTTTAACTTTCATTTATTGAAATAATTTTTTAATTTACATAAATATTCAAAACGAGTGATTAAGTAACATTTTATTCCCAAGTCAACGGTTTAAATACGGGAAAACAGAGGTATTAAATATTAAGGTACCCTATCAAAATTTTTTATTTAAATTTTGAAAAAAGAAAGTTTTACGCATATTTTTTTAATTATAGGTTTTTCAGCCTCGGTGTTTACAAAAAGTTTAAGGAAATTATTTTAAAGGAAAAAGGAACAAGTATATTTTTTTGCTAATATATAATCCTTATTACAACATTAATATTATTAAAAAGATAGTAAAAAAAGCAAAAGCTTAAAGGGGGTATGCGTATATAATGTTATCATTTTAGAGGGGAGGGTAATCTGGCATATAATATCGTAAGATATCTGTAGGGGGAATTGGGATTTGTCATTTGATATCGCTATCATCAGTGTTGAATTCAGACACTTTTATCCGGGAGGGATTTCTGTGGCTCCGGGGGGGACATTATAGAGTTCCGGGGGGGAAATCGCACTTTTTGTTCATTGAAAACACAAAATCTCAAATCTTCCGGGGGGGACATCTCACTGCTCCGGGGGGGAATGTCCCCCCCGGGCCACCCCCTGAAATCAACACTGGCTATCATTTTTTATTCAACCAAAATCTTCTTTTTTTATTTGTGACTTGGTCTTTACATGAAAATGGTATCTCTTTGGTATGTAAATGGTAAATCTTTTTTCAGTCTGTTATCTATTTTTATGAAAATACAAAGTTGTTATTAAAATCCTTAAATATTGTTTTTGTCATTGTTATTAAAATTATAATCCATAATTAAAAATAATTAATTAAAATTATAAAATTATTTAATCCAAAATATGGAATACCCCATGGTTTGCCATTCCTATTCTTCTTTCATGTGTGCATGTATATATAATCTGCTGTTCGATAAACCATATGCGAAGTACATTTAAAATGATACTTTTGTTTAGTAGTAAATAAAAGAGAAAGAATGCTGTCCACCTGCTTTGTTGATAAGAAGATCTGTCTGCCACCCCACCCCCCTCTTGTGCGGTGGCAAGTGGAAAGAGACATTATTACTGTTGAATGCATTATCTGACAAAAAGCTATTATTAAATACTACTTTTAAATAGTAACTATTTCATAAAATAAATAATGTGAACATTAAAAAGGAGTACAGTCTTGCTTAAAAGGCGACTAATGTAATGAAAAAGATGTTAGAAGTTTAAAATGTACATTTTATTTAAAACTTCTTAGTACTTTCAAGCCTTCCAGGCTCATCATCAGAGAATATCTTAATAACTAAATGTTGTTTATTTATACAAATACGCCACTTTGTCTTGAAAATGAGAGAGCCAATAATTACTAGAGTTGAAAGTAGAAGTAGCAGTAGCAATTTTTTGGATTGAATTTAATTCGAGGAAATAAATGAAACTGCAATTAATAATAATATATATATATATTTCCTCTAATTAAATTCAATCCAAGAAATTGCTACTGCTACTTCTACTTTCAACTGTAGTAATTATTGGCTCTCTCATTTTCAAAACAAAGTGGCGTATATGTATAAATAAACAACATTTAGCTATTAGGATATTCTCTGATGATGAGCGTGGATGGCTTGAAAGTACTAAGAAGTTTTAAATAAAATGTATATTTTAAACTTGTAACATCTTTTTCATTACATTAGTCGCCTTTTAAGTAAGATTGTGGAATTTTAATGTTCACATTACTTATTTTATGTTGAATCAAGGTGAAGTATTGCGTTTCGTCTTATGATATTATTAGTAACTATT
The DNA here is from genome assembly GCA_963932465.1 of Maratus speciosus. NCBI lineage: Eukaryota > Metazoa > Arthropoda > Arachnida > Araneae > Salticidae > Maratus > Maratus speciosus. The sequence continues at coordinate 16,593,620 of OZ010793.1, read as the reverse complement.
TCTTTAAAGTGTTATTTGATATAAAGTTATTTCATTTATAAAGCGATATTTTATGGACTTCTCTTTATTTGAGTCAATAAAGTATGTGAAAAATAAATGTAACCCTATATGTATATTACCCAAAACTAAAGAAAAAAATTCCAAAAATCGAAAATTTCTTGACATTGATAACGATATCATTACGGAGGGGGGGGGGGGGGAGGGTTGAGGAATGATAACGTATGATATCGTAAGGAGGCCAGGGGGCCCAAAATTACCAAAAAGTTGATAACGTTATATATGTATATCCCCCCTACGTATTTATGTAATTACGAACGCCCCTACTGAATGGCATTTATAATCAATGGAGACTAGCGAAATCATTTGGTCACGTTCTTAACACTTTCCAACTTAAATTGAAAAGGGGTTATGACTTCGGTTCGTCTGTCTGTCCGTCTGCTGCCTATCCGCGTTCTAACTCACATAAACATACTTGGATTGCCACGTAATGGATGTATATTACTGAGGTTTAGAATGGCATGTTTAGTATTGACAATAAAGTGTGTAGCATTTATAATTCGCTTACAGGAAAACTCAAAAGATTTCCATTACATTGCGTTCTATGGGAGGAAATAGTTTGCAGTGCATTTTAATGATGTTACACTTTTTCAAAAACATATTAGACCGCGAGGCGTCAGCACAGACAATCACCTCATCAAGTTCACGGCTGAAATTTCAGAATGTGTTAAAACTCGGTTCGCATATTAAAACGCAGTCGGTCTGCCAAGTCCTATCTTGGTGGAAAAATCCGAAAATCCGATTTTAGCAGTTGACTCGTAGGCTTACAATTGTGTTTTCCTGCACCACAAAAATGTATGACAACAGGGAGGAGTGGGAGCAGGAAAACACTATGGTAAACCTACGAGTCAGACGCTAAAATCGGGTTCTCAGGTGTTTTCCATCAAGATAGGACTTGGCAGACCGATTGCATTTTAATATGGAAATGGAGGTTTAACTCATTCTGAAATTTTAGCCGTGAACTTGATGAGGTGATTATCTGTGCTGCCCCCCCCCCCCCCGGTCCATATCGGTATAACTCACTGAAGGGCACTACAAAAGGCTTACTATAAAACAAGGTACACTGTATAAAAAAAAACAGACCAAAATACGGAAATACTACTGTCAATCTAGACGCCAGTACTATTTCCGTATTTTAACGGAACTTTTTACCGGTAAATTGCAGAAAAATTTAGTTTTTTTGGAATTTAACGGAAATTTTTCTGTAATTTACCGGGAAAAAGTTCCGTTGAAATACAGAAATAGTACTGGCGTCTAGATTGCCAGTAGTATTTCCGTATTTTAGCATTTTTTTTTTTTTTTTACAGTGATATCATTTGTTGTTCAGTGGCAGGGACACACAAAAGAATTCGGTTACAGTACTCTCTATGATCAATAATTGCTAGAAATACGTTTTCAATTGTGGTTTGCGTTTTTAAATTTAACTTTTTTTTTTTTGCACATTACTTGGTAGGTATAAATTCTATAGATCCTATACAAGGTTATAAAGAAAACAACTTGGAAATTACACGTCAAAGGTGGCAAATGGGGTGCTTTCGTACTATAACTAGTTTTATAAATATTTTTTGCACTGCATATTGCATTGAATGTACATTTTAGTGCAATTCCTAAGTGCCTATCCGTTTCATCCTGTTTGAAAGGCTATAACATCATTCAAATGCACTTGACATCATTTTTTCCCATTGGCCGTCCTGTAACGAAGAACTGTTTACTGTCCCTGTTATGAAACTATACGTCCGATTTTCATAAAGTTTGGAATGACAATTTCGCAACAATTATATATTTAAAATTTCAGACCATTAGGTTGGGTATTTTTTGCTCTGTTATATGCGGACGGACGGACAGACGGACCGAATGACGACTATAGGTGCTACACATTTATATAACTGGGGCATTCTCACAATCTTTTAACTTTCATGTCCCTGAATAATAATTTTTTATTTAATACACTTTTTGTGGTTTTTTTTATTTCATATACTTTGGAACATCCCATATAAAAAAAAAACAGACCAAAATACGGAAATACTACTGGCAATCTAGACGCCAGTACTATTTCCGTATTTTAACGGAACTTTTTACCGGTAAATTGCAGAAAAATTTAGTTTTTTTGGAATTTAACGGAAATTTTTCTGTAATTTACCGGGAAAAAGTTCCGTTGAAATACAGAAATAGTACTGGCGTCTAGATTGCCAGTAGTATTTCCGTATTTTAGCATTTTTTTTTTTTTTTTACAGTGATATCATTTGTTGTTCAGTGGCAGGGACACACAAAAGAATTCGGTTACAGTACTCTCTATGATCAATAATTGCTAGAAATACGTTTTCAATTGTGGTTTGCGTTTTTAAATTTAACTTTTTTTTTTTTTGCACATTACTTGGTAGGTATAAATTCTATAGATCCTATACAAGGTTATAAAGAAAACAACTTGGAAATTACACGTCAAAGGTGGCAAATGGGGTGCTTTCGTACTATAACTAGTTTTATAAATATTTTTTGCACTGCATATTGCATTGAATGTACATTTTAGTGCAATTCCTAAGTGCCTATCCGTTTCATCCTGTTCGAAAGGCTATAACATCATTCAAATGCACTTGACATCATTTTTTCCCATTGGCCGTCCTGTAACGAAGAACTGTTTACTGTCCCTGTTATGAAACTATACGTCCGATTTTCATAAAGTTTGGAATGACAATTTCGCAACAATTATATATTTAAAATTTCAGACCATTAGGTTGGGTATTTTTTGCTCTGTTATATGCGGACGGACGGACAGACGGACCGAATGACGACTATAGGTGCTACACATTTATATAACTGGGGCATTCTCACAATCTTTTAACTTTCATGTCCCTGAATAATAATTTTTTATTTAATACACTTTTTGTGTTTTTTTTTATTTCATATACTTTGGAACATCCCATTGCATGATTGCACAACAATATTAACGGGATAAATAAGTTTAGGACGATGTTGGGGGTCCAAACACATGGAAAACTCATCTACCGTCCCGTGTCCCTGATGCTGATTTTGAAGTTTGGAGCTGTCTGGATAAAATTGTTTCAATAAAAATAATTCGATGTAATTTTTTTCTGAAACTGGAACTACTGTTTTATATAAATATGTAGCTAAAAATTATCCGTCACACATTTTTAGGGTTGATATTGTTTTTTGATCCCTCTGTCCCTGGGTTTTAGATTTTTTACCATCCCTCTTCTAGAATTATACAGAAAATTACTTCAGATGCAGCGACAGAATTTTTTTCAAGTTTTTGCTCATGCAGAAGTATTCTAGAGAAAGAATATCTAAAATTCTTTGACAGGAAATTTACTGCAGAATATAAATCAGCATTTAAATATCAATTTCAAGCATCGTGGCTTTATTGGTAGTCTTACCGTCCCCAAGGTTTATTCCTGCACTTTTCGTGGTAAATTTAAAAAAAAAAAGTATTTAATCCAATGTTAAGAACTTTTTCGAAAAATCAATGAACATTGTGGCTATCACTTAGTCTTAACATGATTTTCCTAAAAATAGGTGGTAATTTTCCTTACCGTTCCATCCTTACCGTCCCTTTTTTTACCTTACCGTCCCTTCTTTAACACCCCTTTAAGACAATGTTATACAAAAATTCTGTATTAAAAGTACTACATTTGTATTATTTCTTATTTGAATGTCCTGTGGGTACTATGCAAATTCATTATAAGTAAAAATTTAGAAGAAAATAAAAAGTTATAGAGGTAAAATGGTAAGGAAAATTAAACTCGCAAGTTTAATCTAAACCTCAGTTAAATAAAAAAAATTTCGCGGCTGATCATTTTTTCTTTATTTTGAATCATTAAAGCATTCGTCTATCAGATTAAAATGCTATTTTAGCAAGTTTAATTTCGCCAGAATTTTTTTTTTTCCAAAAGTCAAAAGATTGTGAGAATGCCCCAACTACGAAAGCACTTAAAAAACGAGTGCATTTCCGTCTGTGGACGGAAATTGCTGAAGGGTTATTCACAACTCTGTTAAGCGTTTCCTAACTGAACTAAATTTTAACATACTACAGAGTTATCATAAAAGAGCGTCCCATTTATCAATTTTAATAGTATCAACTGTAAGCATTATAAAGTATTGGTTCAAGGTCACACATAAAGAGTCACTCAAACTATTTTAGAAAAGCGCATGCGCGAGTACTGCTTTGCTATTGATTCGCTTGCAGTGCCACCTACGCAAAATAGCGACTCCTGGGCGTAAAGCGTTATTGCTGTGATGAAGGGTTAAAAGGAGTTAGGAACATGCGATTTTTTCCTTTGGGGCTTTATAAAAGATCGTATGTCTACGTTCCACCGCTAACTACTGATTCACCAGAGTTAAGATACAGAATGGAAGAGGCTATTGCTTCCACGACTCCGGACTTGTTATCCGAAGTGTGGGAAGAATTGAACTTTAGGTTGCATGTGTGCCGTATCACTAAAGGTGCGCCTACGGAAAATTTGTAATAAAAACTAGGTTAGTTCGCCTTCTATTGGATGTATCCCAGCAAAGAAGAAATTGCTGGCCAATAGCAAGATAGGTGCTGGCAATGATGGAGAAGTGCTGACTGATGGTCTACCACTGCATGACCATTGCTGGACAGCTTCAGTCAACTTTGCTGTTGGAAATCATCAGATAAAATTCTGGTGGGCATACATTTTATCTCATGCGCTGGCCCACCACGACATGGAACTGCACGAACTTTTGCAGTATTATTGCTGAGAACCCTTACCCTATAGTGGCGCTGCGAATATCGAAGACATTGAATATTTGAACACAAATCTGAAATGAATATCTTAACACAATTTAAGCTGTGAAGTTAATTATTTTTGAAACTGTAAAAAATATAGCACACTGCCACCAACAAAATAAATAAGTAAATGAATAAATAAATAAATTCTTTATTTCAACGCACTTTTTTTTTCTCCTTAAATCTGGTTTTACTCTGATTTCGGTTTTCATAATTTACGCAGTTCTGAATCAATAATAAAAAAAAGCGTATAAAATACATAGGATTTCTATACAATAGAATAATTTCTATACCAGTTTAATGATTGGGAATGTAAATCACAAAAGAAACAAACTTGAAATAGTGTAATGAGAGCTTGGAAACTGCGAGCAATCGTAGCCGTACGCTGAAAGCACTTGTTCCGATCACGAAAACCCAGCAGCATCGATCGCGGTCAGTACTTGGGAGGGTGACCACATGCAGTTCAAATATTTCTACAGACATTTCTATTATAGACACTTCTACAGATGTTTCTATAGCTCTTGGTGAAATTAGCTTATAGAAAAAAGAACCATAATTATATAATACTTTGTTTTTTTATAGAATTCTATAAGAAATTTTTGTAGTGGAAAGTGCTGGGCCAGCAAAGGAATAGCAGTGGGATAGATGCTAGCACTGCGGGAAAAGTGCCGGATTGAAGTAATGTGATGGCATACCAATGCTGGCCTGCTGTTGTCCATCACTGATGGGCCAGCTGCATTCGGCTTGGACACTTTTCGACAGGTAAGTAATGGCACCCTTGCACTTTACCGCTGATAGCACTGATGGCTGCCATCTTTTTTCCAGCTGATGGCCCACTGTTTCTTTCTTTGCTGGGATGGTTTTGTTGTAAACAGCCTAAATTAAACTGTTATAATATACCATTGAACCTGGTGCATTCTTTTATGGCCAGCCTGTAAATAGTAAATGTACAAATTTATAGTACAGGGACGGCAAATCTATGGCACACGAAAGAATAATTTTGGCACAGTGCTGCTTGTGGTTCTATATCAATGTATTGTGATATTGCACAAAATACACCAAATTTAAATTTTTGATCTTGTCTAAATTCGGTTAATTGAAAATTGAAGAAATTTAATTGCGGTTTTTTAAAATATCGTAAATTACCATGTCAGTAAAGGTACCAGTGATAGAATTTTGGCAATCTAGAAATTAATTTCAGAGCTATTTATAAAAACTGGAGTTTGAATTTTTAATAATTTTTCCATATCTATCTTCGCAAGATCATTATTTCAAATGAATAATACAAAAAATCAAAAAGCAGTTGTCAGATAAATCCAGTTCAGTTTAAGTTCGGTTGAAATTAGCTGAGTACAAACCCGATATTATTTATATTATTTTTCTTCCAAGATGCAGCAATACGCAGACTTGTATAAAAACAAAAGCTTTCCGCGCACATAAATATTAGGTCGAAAATTTCCCGCAAATTAATGTTTAATAAAATTACGTGTTATATTATTTGGACGATATGAACTAAAAATCATAGTTCAAAATAATTGTTATTTAAATTTAAAAATAATTAATATTAATTAAAGAATAATTATTTTAATTTAAAAATAATAAAGCAAAAATCAATGATAGGAAGGTGAATTCTTTTCAATTATTTTGTCAATGCATTTAGAAACAACCCAATGCTTAATATTGTGATCTCTTTGCACAAAATGCCAGTAAGAAATTATTCGATTTAACAGCCGTTGCCGGGTTAAATTGTCACTGCAGCCGCCGACGGAAAACCGATCGGCGACAAGTTTTATTCTAAGTAAAATAGAAATAAAAGGGTCTGTGATGTCACAACAATGTTTTGAGTGTTTAAACTTTGAATTGTGGACAAACAATATATAAATCGTATATAAAATTGGGGACTATTTTAAATTTTTGGTATTAAAAAAAAATTACAAAAGCAAAACATACGTTTTTCTTTTCGTAACTTTTTTCCGCAAAGTCTCGAATTTTGCGGAAAATTTTCCGCGCACAGCGTTCGGGCGTGCGTTTATATTATACAACTCTGGCAATACGATAGCAAAATTTTTTGAATAGTTCCTATAATTTGTTTTTATTATTATTATAGTGTAATACCTCACCTGTATGTTACCCATTTTTTTTAAATCTTTTTTATTAATTTTTCAATCCACTAAATTTGTGGACACGCCAAGCTCATGTAAAATATTTTTTGGAAAAAACTAGCACGCGGCTATAAAAAGGTTCGCCAACCCTGCTATAGTATATATACAGTGCTGCACAAAAGAATTCGTATACTTTACTGATTATACATGGTTAATGCTGAAATTGTGTTTCCAAATGTGCTATGCGTTTTCCAAATTGTTTAATTAGACATCGTCGCTATCCTTATTAAACAGTGATGTTTTGTGTCAACAATGTGTTGGAAAATATTTCGTAATTTATGCTTGACGCATGATTTTCGTTCTTGTTAACTTAGAGCTTGGTTTGTTACAGCATCGAACAAAATAATGTCTATAGAGCAAGAAGTCATCTAAAATTCGGTTCAATACAAAACTGACTTGACCCATTTTGAGTCTGAACTCTTCATGTGTATATACTGTCGGTTTTGTTGTTGTTGTTGTTGTTATTTTGTTTTTTTAGGAAGGGGGGGGTGGAATATTGCTGTTGGGGAAGAAATCTTTCTGTTTCTCCCTTTGTATAAAGCAGTTTTTTTTCTTGTACAGTGCAAATTCGTCTGCGAATCCATTGTGATACATTTGTAAGAAACGTTAGAAGCCCTCTTGTTTCTTTCGTTTATAGATTCACATTTCACGGATGTCTGTCTGATCTTACATGTGATTTTATGTATTCAGAGAAAAGAAGTTTGTTTAGCTATCGGATGCATGAGCTTTTCGTTGATATACTGTTTCTTAATCAAGCGAGATACCAAAGATGTCAGTATTGCGTTTTATCCACAACCAACAATAAATAAAATTCTTTATATCCCTGCTATTTTCTGTAATTGAAAATGAATCATTTTAACTCTCCAGCTCCGAATGTAACTTCTAGAGTGCGCCTTTATTAAGCTCCATAAATCTTGATTTAAAAAAAAAAAGAAAAAAAGAACGCCTCGAGCAAGTGTAAAGCTATCTGTTGACTTCTTTTGTATTAATATAGTAGAACCTTTTTCAAGGATTTCGTGAAAAAAAAAAAAAAAACAGTGAATGAGGGAAAACGATGAATGCGGGTTAACGTCAAAACACGAAAAAAAAAACAACTTTTATGCATTACTAATACATCCAATGTATACAGTATACTAATAAAAACTAATTTGTTACTTACCAAACTGTAAAAGGAATAAATCGAAGTTGTAGAAAATTGATATTTATTTTAAAAAATCAATAATTTTATGTTGGATTTTTCGTTTATTTTTTAAATTAAACAACAATTTTTTATGATGTACAACATTTTTCTGGTCATTTTCTGTAAGTTCATGTTTATACATAAAAGTTCATACACTTTCAAATGCCGTAATTGCACCAGACACACTTGGCACCGGTGTAGGCTCAGCTTCATCGGCCTGAACATTATCCTCTGCTTGTTCGCCATTATTTTCATTTTTTGCATCATTGCACATTTCTTCTATGCTTAGGACACCACATGCCACACACTCCTAAAACAGCACAAATGAGTAATTTTAAGATAAAAGAAGTAATTACAGTTTGTATGTCATATGGATCTGCTTGACCTTCAATTTCATTTCTTTGAGGAGAAGAATTTTACAACAATGAATGCGGGAAAACGACTTTTTGAGGAACGATGCATGCGGGTTTCGTTAACATTATTTAAATATAATTTGTGCAGGGACAATAGAAATAAAACGATCAATGTGGGAAAACATTGGATGCGGAAACGATAAGATCGGGGTTTCACTGTATTATAAAGAAATAGCTTTTGTTTGTGAGTTTATTTGTAGGGGTAATCCCTGAAATTACCGAGTCAATTTCAAAAATAAAGGTGGCAAAATGCTGGCCATCTCTGCTCCAACATAGGCTGTATATTTTATATCGGTACACGAACGCCAAAAACGAGCAGAAGCGAAAACTGCGATTTATGTGATATTATTGGGGCTAGAAATTTGAAATTTGATGTGGCGGTTATTTTTAATAAATAAATACTCCGTCTATTGGACTCAAAGTGGTCACGACTGACACGGGATCATCTGCAAGCACTTCGAAGATGGAATGCGTCGCACAGATGTAGAACAGAGCGCAACGACTGCTATAGATTTGCAGGGCGGCCTATTCGCTTTTGAAATCTATTCGCTATGTCACGTGAAATGACATTAGAAATTATCTGTAACTATCAAAGGGTGCAAACCATATTTACAGGTTGCATGAGGCTATTCATCATCAACTATAACTGTAAAATTTCTTGGGTTTGCTCAATAGTGCAACCCATTGTGAATTACCTGTAACATTCATATAATTTTCATTAAACAGGGTCTTCCAGCCTGCTGGGTCGTTCGCGGGCACTGCGGTCTCCGCGGTAAAGTGGATATGCGTTTTCCCCTCGTGGACTAATCAGCTCCTATACCGAAAGGTTGGTTGTTCACGAGTGGGTGATTTGTGATTAGTTGCATGAGGCACGGCCATGTGCACGCAGCCTGGCTTGGTGTCGTCGCCATCACAACTGGATCACCCAATGACATAGGGTATTGATCACAGACAAATTCAGCTTCAGTTTATGGACAAATGACGGCCATGGGCTTGTGTAGCGGTTACAAGGAAGACTCCACATACCACTCCATATCTTAGCGTGTTAAACAGCCTTCACAATGTTTATAATAGTTTCGAGAGACATTTTGTTTGGACAGCGGATAGTCTTTGCACACAGTGCCGGTAGTTTGTTAGTAGAGAAGTACGTCGACCAATTTGTTTTGGCTGTAGTTTGACCACTGGTAAAAGATACTTTTGTCACGTTGTTGCAGCAGGACAACGCCCGGCCACACGTCGCAAGATGAACTGTCAACAACGTATACGAAATCCACGTGCTTTCCTAGCCAGCAGCCTCGCCTGGTCTTCCCTCATAAAACACGTATGGAATCTCGTCGGACGTGAGTTGCATCGAGCACCAACGTAGCATCACCGAAATACACCGTAGAGCAACTGTGTGCTGCAGCGGCCGCAGATTGACAAGGAGTAGCTCAAATGACCACTAATGGCCTCGCCGTTCAGCGGCCTGTATTGCTTCCCGTCGGAGCCACATTAACTACTGAATAACACTTTTCTTTTGCACATATGTCTTTGTCTTTTTAATTATTTTTGTGTGTATCTCACCTCTTTTAATAAACAAGTAGAGATAAATAGGATGCTAAAATTCATCTTTAAAAAGTTCGAAATTAAAATTGCACATAGTGTGCCTTATTATTTGAAAGTTAATAAAAAAATATTAAAAAATGTTAAATGTAAATTACACGTAATATGCTTTATTACTTGAAAGATGATAAAAGATATTAAAAAGATGTTAAATTACATTTAACATCCATTTAACATCTTTTAATATTTTTTATCATCTTTCATGTTAATAAAGCACATTGTGAGCAATTTTAATTTTTACCTCTTTTAGTTCAGTTATTTTCAAGCGGCTACGCGCATTCATTCATTGTGTTCCAATTTCACTTTCGCTGTGTGTATTTAATTTCAATTAAAAAAGATACTGAAAATGTAATATTAATAAATATCTATTTATATTATACATGCACATGCACAAATCGATTGACTCCATCAAATAAAAATGTTCAGTATAAACAGTTAAAGTTATTGTAACTATAAAAATGTTGTATCTATATAATATTTTTTCTCGGGATATTTTGATTGAACTCGTTAATTTTCTTTTAATCGAGAGCAACTTTTTATCACTGTATAAATATATAGAAATTTTTCAATGTTCCTTTGTTTAAAAAAAACGCCACTTAAAATTGAGTTAGTCGGATTGTCTCCTGAGCGCCTCATATATATTTGTGTATACCAGAGTTATTTTTGAATACAACCGTCCCAACAATTTTGAAATCTCTATGCCTTTATATGACAAATTTCACATATCTCAAAAATCCCATTTTCTTTTTTTTTTTAATGGAACCGGGAAAGCAAAATTCAACCAAGATCGATTTTTATTTTTTTTATTTCGTTAAATTGTTTGAACTTTTATCTTTCCAACCGTATTACACGTGTTCATATAAAATAATAAAATAAAATAAGTGTTGAAATTATTCATTCTTTTCTAAGAGTGCTTCACAGCTTAATGGTCATTTAAATCTTTGACTTTTTCTCAAAACTTGGATTTTTCATGTTTGTGTTCCCTTTCTTTCAATATCTATTAAACTTAAGAGCTCATATTTTTTTTAATACTTATATTATGTTATATTATATAGTTTAACACAGGGATTTAATGATTTGTTGAGAGTTGTTTATTTTAGGCAGTGAAATCTTTACAAAAATGCTAATTCAAAAATGACTTTCAATAAATAATTAATAGTTAATATTGAGTTTCACTTAGAAAGGAAATGGTCAGTTAAAATACGTAAATTATGTTATTCTAACTACACTAAAAAATCCAGACCTCTATCTTTCACCATTTCTGAGAACAAGGTACATAAAGTTGGTGAATTTAACATGGCGGAGATAGGGCTTTCTTAGTCCCTTTAAATAACTTAATTTTTAATTCTATATTACTACGCGCTTTTCTTAACGAACGAAAGGAAAATGAACATATTTATTCAATTACAAGTCACCGATAATATGACCAAAATCGAAAGAATACTTTCAGAGCGACATAGGATAAAATAAAAATGTGCACCACCAGTAAAAGATGAGGGGACCGTGTTCGTCAAGAAACTCCTCCCCGTAAATGTAGCCCGAATCCCCAGCCAAAAAGCTATGGGAATCGATTCCCCGGGGGTTGTTGAAAGGGGGGGGATAGGTAAGCCCATAACTCTTCCCCGACTGCTGAAAGCTTAATGTACCTAATCGAAAAGAGAAAATGCACGAGGCCAAAAAGTTTTGCGCTCTCCAAGATGTCTCATATTGCCGTTTCACCTAATGACGACTGGTTTTTCTTTCTTTATTTCGTTCCTCCAATCTCTAAGCTCGAGTTTTATGTGATATTATTGTACGCTTTAATAAGCTAAAGCAGTTTTTCTCAAACTTTTTGGATAGGCTTACATTTTGATTTTAGAAAAGTATCTTCTATGCATCATTTTTTACTTTAAAGATAAATATAACAAGTAAAAATAGATTTTTAACAAGAAAGAAAACTCATGCGTCAAGCATACATTATGAAACACTTTCCAATACTTCCAGAATAACAAAACTTCTCTATTTAATAAGGTAAAGAAGATATCTAATTAACCATTTTAGAAAACGTATAATGCTTTTGAAAACTAAATTTTAACAATTGTCGACTATAGCCAAAAAGGTATTACAATTCTTTTGTGCAGTTCTGTACATGATCTATATATGTATGAAGATTCTACATAGTTTGCTAAAATTTAGTTCAGTAAGTAAATGCATAGCAGAGTTAAAAATTCACCTTATGCAATTTCTGCCAATATAGGGAAACATACTTGAATTCTCTTGTACAGCTTTGTATATTGCATACAGATTTTTATACATGACGCATATTAAGCTGAAATTTAATTCAGGCAAAAATACGCTTAACACAAAGGAAATCACGTGGCGGCTATGCGTGCTGTTTTTTGCTTAGTCCTGGTATATGATTTTATTTATATGTAACAAACACCTCTTAGTATACAATTGTAGTTAAGCTTGAAAAGTCTTAACTTAAATAAAATAAAATAAACGATCAAACTGGCGATTTTCAGACAATAGAGCCTAAGAAGGCAATTTTTAATTTAATGAAATATAATTTTTCACATATTTTTTTAAAAAAGTAGACACTCTAAGGTGTATGAAAACAAATTTTTATAATTTTCTGTACATGATCTATAGATTTGTGCAGATTCAACGTAATATGCTAAAATTTAGTTTAGTAAGAAAACGCATAACACAGGTGAAAATTCACCTTCAGCTATTTCTACCCATCGGAGGAAATGTAGTTGAATTCTTTTGTACAGCCTTGTACATACATATTTTTATACACTCTACATATTAAGATGCAATTTAATTCGGGTAAAATCACAATTAAAACTACTAAAATCGGTACTGCAAAGTACTGTATTCGAATAGTACTGAATAGAAACATCCGATCTGATCTGAACAGCACGGAATACAGCAGCGTATCCAAAATCTTTTGTGCGTCCGTATACATGAACGATAAAGGCAATGCACATAGTATTCAGCCAGAAGCATCTTGCAGTAAACCTCAGTCATGTATATCAATTTCATCATGTTTGAAATAATGTGACATAATTGAAATACAGTCGAACCCGGTTAAGACGCTCACGGTTAATACGCGATCCCGCTTAATACGCGGATTTTTTCTGATCCCTTGAACATCGCCCATAAGTCTAACGCAAAAATATCACGTTTAATACGCGAACAGTTATTACGCGGTCCAGCTTAATACGCGATAGATTTTCGGTACTTTGAATAAAAAAAATCACGCGGATTCATTGATCAACATGCGAATTCCTTCCCTCTACTCCAGTGTGGCCAATTTAACAGATTTTTTTTTATTCGGATAAAAATAATTGTTTCCGAAAAGTAATATTTACTTTATTTAATAACAGATTAATTAAGGCAAATATTATTAATCGAAAATAGTGGCAGATATTTGAATTTAAAAAAAATCCCACTACATTACCAAAACTGCCATTCTTCTTTGAACAGGCGTCCTAACATTCTTTGTCTTTTGTTTTCGTGTATGTTTTCAGTGTAGTAGAGTGATATAGATGAATTCAGGATACACAGATACGTAATAAAAATTATTACGATTAGATCGTAAAGATTAAACAAATATGACTGCGGTTGTATACTTCTTTAATGTTTTCTTTACTTTTTGTTATGCTATCCAAAGATTAATGATGATAGTTTTTTTTATATATAAAAAAGAAGTACAAATTATAATGGTACTCGCTATCACAATCACAAGTACTAAATATGAATTTAACTCATTTAACACCTTATGTATTGAATTATGAATTCGTGAAATTTTTATCTTCTAAAGCATTTTTCGTGAATTGTTTGAACTGCATTAGAAGATTTACATAATCATTTAACAAATTTTAGAAAGATTTTAGAAGGATTAAAGGATTAATTAAATTTGAATTTATAGGGATTTTGTGCACTATTTATAACCCCACTCAGATCTTTTATTTTATTTTATTTTTTTTAGTATTTTTTTTTTGTTTAGTTTTCTTTTCTTTTCTTTTTTTTTTTTTTTTTTTTTTTTTGTTTGGTATTTTGTAGAATTAGGAAATGTACAAAAATGTCCAGCTCATGCAACATTATATAAATCACGTTTAGCACGCGATCCCGCTTAATACGCGACTTTTGTCCACTCCCTTGAAACGCGTCTTAACCGGGTTCCACTGTACACTGCAAACAGTTTTCCGCCGTAGGCCATTATATAAGCAAACTCTTTTGTGCGACATTGTAAATGAGTGATAAATGCTTTGCACTCCATATTAAACAGAAAGCATTATATTAGTGCACCTCAGAAATTCATATCAGTTTCATTATATTTGTAACAGAGAAACATAATTAAAATGTTTGTTTAACATAAAAAAAAACGCCGCAAATGTTTTTTATTTACAGATCTTCAATAATCTATGTAAATTTCATTATGTTTAAAATATATTTATTATATTTCGAATGTTAAAATGGTGTCTCCGAGTTTTAAACTTTGAATACAAGATACTAAAGTGATACATTTAAACAAAGAGAAAGTAAAACGAAAACTGGCCTTTTATTAAACTATAATATAATGCGTGTATCACAGCCGCTGTAAATATCGTAAAATTTCTCAAATATTAGGATGTGTAACACTCATTAGTTTTTTAGCAATTTCTTAAGATCATTGTAAGTGTCAAAAGCCCGTTTACTCTTTTCCCAACGTTGGCTGTGTTGGGAAGGTAAAAAGAGTTTTACAGGCGAAGGTACGAACGAAAAAGCGCTTCTTCTCGATATAGAGTGGTGGCCAAAATTGTGGACACTTTTAGGCAGCTTTCATTGCAAAAAGTAAAAAGCTACCTATTGCAATCGTCCGAAGGAAATTTTGCTATATTTTCACCGACCGTGACTCCCAGGTTGGCCAGCTTCATCCGCCATCTTGTTTCAAAATGACGGCCATTAAAATTTTTTAATTTTTTTTTTACGTTTTCTAACATTGTGTATTTATAGAAAATGTTACGTTTCACAAAATGCAAACTACTATGTATCATTTTAAACAGAATGTTAGAAGCATTAAAGTATACTTTAACCTTTTATCTACGGCATTATGATCTACTGCAATTTTTTCATGTAATATTTATTTCTCAGTTACTACAATGAAAATTAAAGAATAAACATTAAAAAAATACTCACCCGTGAGAAATTTAATTATTTAGAGGTAATTAATTAAAGTGGTACTTTGAAGTACTGTCAGTACATTATGACTAAAATATCGTAACAGAAAACCTACAATGTATTTCACCTGGCACCAGAAAATATTTTCGATTTAATAAGTATGTGAAATATAGGCTTTTTCTTATTTACAAATAAAGCGTTTGGCAAATTCCGGTGCCAATCATTTATTTCAACACTTTAGAATTGAAAATGCTTTGCTCCTGAAAGGGTTAAAAAAAACTTTTTTCTTTAGTTTTCGATCTTGCTAGCAATCCTTTAGTTATGCGACGTCAATATTCCAGGGACAACATAATTTCTCGCATCTCCACATATGCAATATATGAATTTACATATGCCATTTCTAGCATAGCAAAAACGATCCGGAGCCATAACTTTTTCGATTTCCTATAAAAAATATCATTGAAACAGAAAAGAAATACCAGAGAAATCATTACTACGCTACATTTTAGTAATTACATTTTAAAGCAGATGAAAATGATGGATAGCTACACAGACGAATAGTAAACAAGAAGAATTTCTCCAACACCCAGTGTACTGACGGTACTTATAAGTACCACCGAGTAATTTCACTGTTAAATCAAATACATACACCGTCCACCTAAAATAGCTAGTCAAATTGTATTCCAAGATCCTAATGAACACATAAAAAAAATCCAACAGTTATCTTGTATCCTTTACTGCGTTTGTAGCAATGAAAAGACGAGCGTGGCAATTTGTACGAAATGTCGGCACAAAACGCATCGACTGCTTCAAAGATAGCCTCATTCCTCTCTAAAATAACAAATCTAGAGCTACTGCTGTCATGTATACGGATAAAGTGGAGTTAAAAGAACGTTTTTTGCAAAGTACCATTAGAATATTAGTAATATTCACAATGGTATAAAAGTTTAAAGTGAGTGGTACTTATAAGTACCGTCAGTAGATAAAGGGTTAAAGAGTCACACAATGTAAGTTAACAACATAGGTCATTTTAAAGAGAAAGTTAGGAAACCTAAAAATTTCCAAAAGTGTCCAAGAAATTTTTCGCTCACAAGAGAATGGGGGGAGGAAGTAGGGAACTAACAATTGCAGCCGTAGTCAAAATAAACAAATATGAATTCTAAATTGTCTTTTAATGAAATGGATATAAGCAACAGTGGGAGAAAAAGGTAGCAAACACATTGTAACCATTAAATTACATTTAGCGGATCTATAACTGGTTATAAATGAAATTTCTTTATATTAATAAGCTAAACAAATATACTTTTAATTAGTAGTTATTGATGAACTATTGAAGACTTCAAACTTATACATTCTTCTAAGGGGGCTCAGGGCTTGAAAACTTAAAAAAAAAAACCGATTTTTCATTTTTGGTATATGTTTTGATTATTCAATTAATTCTGAACACAGTGCAAAAACCGCATAAAAATATTTGCATTTTTAATGGAGTTATAAGCATTTATGTAACAATCACTTTCAAAGCCTCACCCATTTAATTGCAACTTTAAGTCGCGTTTTCTCAAAACTTTATTTTTGGCGACTGTCCGTAAGATTTAAAAAAACTATTTGATTGGCTTAAAAGAAAATTTTACATGCATATAACATCATTATCTATAGAATGAATCAATATATTTTAGATAGTTTAATATTTTGAGTATTTTTAATAAAAAATAATTGTATTTTTTAGGGTTATTTTTAAATTTCAGTTTTAAGAGTTTTTTTATAAGGTTTCCTTTGAGTGATAGTTATACCCTTAGTTCGTTCTATAGAGTAAAGTTTCTTGATCCTTTTAAAGCAAAAAGCAGATTCTGATGTCAATTCAACATTAAGATATCCTACGGGTGGTGATATGGCGCCTAAATTGTTTTTCGAAAATTGTGTTATATAAATGTTGCTATATATTTTATTTTATTACATTGAAGTACTTCATTTTATAATTTTATAAGACTACGAACATACCTTAAAAATATCAGAAAGTTTAAATTAGTTACATTGATTACTTCTGTTTTTATATGGGCTCGAAGCGACAGCTCTGTTTACATTTTTTTGGTATCGATCAATCCCTGTGCCCCCTTAAAGGAAAAAAAAAGATATTTTCATAATTACGTCGCAAAATTACTAGAACATGATAAAAGGGAAATTTTTCGCTCACAAGAGAATGGGGGAAGGAAGTAGGGAACTAACAATTGCAGCCGTAGAGAAAAATAAACAAGCATGAATTCCAAACTGTCTTTTAATGAAATGGATATAATCAACGGTGGGAGAAATAAGTAAATAACAGTTTGTAACCCCTAAGTTATGTTTAGCGGAGCTATAACAGGTTATAAATGAAATTTCTTTATAAAAAGCTGAATGAAAATACCTTTAATTAGTACTTATTGATTGTTCGTTGAAGACTACAAACTTATACAATCTTAAAGAAATAATAAAAAAACCCGAGATTTCCGTAATTACGTCACGAAATTGCTGAAACATAATGAAAATGAAATGTCTTGTTCATAACAGAATGGAGGGGGTTGGGGGAGGATAACAATTTCAGCAGTGGAGAAAACAAACCAGCATGAATTCCAAACTATCTGTTGACGGGATGGGGGCGCAAGCTGGCGGCAAAAATTGTAGTTCATTCATAGGGGCGTCCGGGCTGAATGAGCCAATCGATAGTGCGCCCCTATTGGAGGAAAGCTGGGAAACAGCTGTCGCGGACGCCCTTGCCCCCCTCCAGCCTACGCACCGCGCGCGCGCTGGTGCCCATCAATGGCGACACGCCCTCTAGCAACCCCCACCATTGATGAAAAAGGAACACCATCGCCATTGCGTCACTGGAATGCCGCAGCCATTTAAGCTTGGAAGAGTAAAACACCAAAAAAAAAAAAATCGAATTTTTGGATTTTTTAAATTTTGCGCCATTTTGTGAGAATTTGTATATAAAAATGGCAGTTTCTCCAAATGTAATTCAGTAACGAGAAGTTAGGTTTCAACTATTATTTTTAATGTAAGGAAGTTCTTTTACTATCACACGGTACATCGTACATGATATACATGATAGATATTGCAAGATTGCGTAATACATGTAATATTACATATAATAAAGATATATATATCACAATAAAACATTTCATACATTTGATACATACATATGAAATGCATGTATGTACATTCGTATATGTATATTGAGCTGAAGAGTTTATTTTATAATCTGGGGTGGAGCGGAGTTCATTTTCATTTTAAAAAATATTTCCTTATTTTTTTTTTTTTTTTTTTTTTTTTTTCATTTTCATAGACTGTAAAAAAGAAAAAAGAAAAAACGTAATTTTTGCAGAAAAAAATTGTGGTTTTTTACAGAAAAAAAACTTTTTTAAAGCAAAAGTTTTTTTCTGTCAAAAAATTTGTATTCTGTAATTTTTACGGAAAAAAATCTGTATTTTTTACAGAGAAACACTTTTTAATGAAAAATTACACATATTTTTTGTAAATTAAACGGTTTTCCACTGGCACCAAAATTGACAGTTTTTCCTGTCAATTTGACAGTCTTTTTTTTTTTTTTTAACGCTTTCCGAGTTATAAAATTAGGTAATAAAATCACTTATCATTAAACTAACGTTATAACATACTAAAAAAGAAAAAGTTTAATTTAGTTTAACCACTTAACTGTTTTGCCCGAAGAACCACTTAACTGTTTTTCGGACAAGAAAAATTAGCTTACTTCGTTACTAAAAGCTTTCCCACACCACTAATTTTTACCTGAAATCTTCGGTTCTTTAACCTCTTCAGACCTGAAGGTAAAATAACACTACAAATGCACATTCATTGCTTTTGCAAAAACAAGAAGACACCCTAGATGACAGAAGAATTCGTTTTTTTCTGAAATGGGTACTTTAGGGGACGGGTCATTTTGGTTCACAAACAGTGATCTAAAATGACTAGCCTCCTTAAAATATCAATTTAATGATCAATAACCTACATTCACGCAATAAAAAACTTAAGGACTTTAAGCAAATGAATTATTTGCAAATCCTCATTTTTTTTTTTTTTTTTTTTTTTTCACTGTAAAGTGTTTAAGTTAAATAATTGTGAATTTTTTTTTTTTTTTTACTTTATTGGCCACACTGTCTTGAAGGCATTTTGCAAACTGAGATAAAAATAACATTTATTTTATGAGGAATTAAGCATCAATGCTGCCATTGATTAGATTTGTCCCAAAGCCAAAAACATTCAGTTACTTAAAAGTAAAGTCATAATATAACAAAATCAAACAGTTTAGTTTTTATGAGGGAAAGAATAGGGGTACATATTTGTGTACCTCGGGTCTGAAGAGGTTAAATTTCAGACTTTTCTTGATTATTTAAGGCAAATATTTTTATACTTAAAAAGTGGTGTTGGCTCCCTGTTTTTAGTTTATGGCGTCAAAAAAAAAAAAAGTGACACTTAAGTGGTTAATTACTTTCCAGCTTAGTTGAATGTGTTTATGACCACGGTTGTAAGTCTGCCGTCTGTCCCTACTCTAACTCTCGTAAATAAATTCTGTTATAGAATTCATATATATTATTGTTGTAAAATATACCATGAACTATCGAGTTCACTAACGAAAATTGAATGTGTAAATTATAGTTCGTTTACAGGGGCATTCAAAAGAATTCCGTTGCACTACGGTCAATGGGAAAAAATAATTTGTGGTTTATTATAATGATGTTACACTATTTCAAACATAATGAAATTGATATGCGTTTTTGAGTGCACTAAAACATGCTTTTTTTGTAAAATATGGTGTGCAAAGCAATTATTATTCATTTACAAGGTAACTGAAAAGCATTCGGATTGGTTCGGATCGGCTGTAAGCAGAATTTTTGGGTTCGGGTCGGTTACAACTCTACACCTGCAGGGCTCTAATTTGAAATAATTGCTATTAACCCTTTATGACTCAACAAATCCGATTTGAAAAATATTTATTCAGATGTTAGAATACACCAATTTAAGCAAGTAAAACATATTTTTAAAAACATTAAAACATAAAAATAAAAAAAATTATCCACTATTAGGTACTTTTTTCCCCATCTTCAATAAACAGCAAATGAAGTCCTTCTAATAAATAGTGACAATTTTCTAACACAAAATTATAATGTAAACGAACTTATCTTTGAAAAAAATCTATTTTGGACCGTCCCAAGCTTTTTTTATTTTACAAAATTACTAACTTAACCTCGTAATTCTCGCTCCTGTTAATATCACGGGGTGAGGTTTCGTTCGTTATTTCTCGTGCCCGTCCTATTTCCAGGCTGGAGATTTAATTACTGGAAAAAAAATTCTGAAAAACCAGAAAATTTTAACTGGCATCTCCGTGTGAAGTCTTTGAATATTTCCACTTGGGATTTGTTATTGGCACTGATTGTGATGTTGAACTTGGTATTGCATATTTCGAAAAATATCACACGCAAAAAAATTGTTAATAATCAAAATTTAATGTATATATATATTATTTAATATATTATTTGTAAAAATGTGTGTGATGAATAAAGATCTAAGATGTGAAAAAGAAAGGTCTTATTCGCATTCATTTGCATGGTCTAAAATAAACATTAAGACACAGAATTCTCGTATGATGGCTTTTCTACAAATGTGAATTTGTTCTATAACATATTTGTTTCGCCTTAAAAAAAAACTAATTGCATATTTAGAAACCTTATAAGTATTCAATTCCCGTAACAAAAAATATAGATACTTTTTTATGGTTTTTTCAAAGACTAAGCGATCCTTAAGGGGTTAAATTTAAAAATAGCGATGCGAAAATGCTCAAACGATAAATAAAGCATTAGAATGAAATGAGGACTAAAAATAGAAAACTCTGAAAGTACCTAAGAATCGAAAATCTTTCTTTTTAAGAAAAAAAAAGTCTTAAATGCCAAGCTTAACAAACAGGAGAACCCTTGAAGTGCCAACTCTTGAAGAAATAGTTAAAAAAAGAGTAGAAAATGTCACTGGTTAAGTGCGCCACACGAAGTAATGTAGAGAATGCTGAATATGCCACAATAAGTGAAGAGGAGAATGCTGAAAGTGCCAGTAATAAGATGCGCGGCTACTGGTAGCCATTATCCAACTTGATCATGTTGTTATTGTTTATATCAATGAGATATTTTTAAGCAAGGTGAAAAACATTAAATATATATATAAAAGAAATGTTTACAAATTATAATACAGTAAAACCTCCTTAAAGCGACCAACTTCTTTTCCAATAAAAATGGGTCGCTTTGAGAGGTTCTTAATAGATCTCATGTTTAAATATAGATTTTAATTGTTGAAATAAGGTAACAATTAATGTTACTAAAATTTATTTTTCACATTAGGCAAAAATATAAAAATTTAAGTATCAAAACAAAAGTTCATTACATAAGTTCATTACTGCAGAGTTTAAAAAATGAATATATTGACGTTTGCTTTGATTTTACGGTTTTATCTTTCGTAACTTTTATTTCCAAGTCCTTTCGAAGTTCAGTAAATAAATACATTTTTTTTTTTGGACGGGAACAAATAATGACGATTTCATTCACTTATATATTTCTTTGAGAGTTCCGTAACAGGATAGGGCAGGGGAGTTTATGGACCGTCACTCTTAATTTGTTACCAGAGTTAAATTCATTTCCTAAAAAGGCACAAAGTGGTTTAAACACTTAAAAGTTAGCGGAATAATAATAATAAAAAAATCTAAACTTAGTTTAGAAATTTGATGAATAATGCGCCCTCCGGAATTATTTTTCTTATAAAACTTCTTCAAGCGACCAGAAAAAAAAACGGAATTTGTTTCATTTTCTTCAAAGAAATGGGTCGCTCATGGAGAGAGTTGAACTGGGATGGTTTCTGAATGGAGGTGAAATTAGTATTGAGCCTATGGGAATAAATTTCGTTCCTTGAAAATATGGTCTTTCAGGGAGGTGGTCGCACAGGTAGCTTTCAATGTATTAGGTATTAAACACTAAACGAAAGGAAGCTAGGTTCAACTAAGAGTCCAAAAGGAGTGAAGTGGAAAACGTACCAGAAGTAGGAGTTTTCCTTTTTTTTTTCGCTTTCTTGGAAAATTTCTTCTTTTGGACTTTCAGCGTTTTCCACTTTCAGTCCTCAAATATTAACTCAGTATTTGAAAATGTTCTATGAACAATTTATATTAACTAGTGTATTGGGAGACAGCAGCAATTAATAAAATCTTCTTTTAACCCTTTGTGTACTGAATTATGAATTCATGAAGATTTTATCTTCTAAAGCATTTTTCGGGAATTTTTGAAACTACATTAGAAGATTTACATAATCATTTAATAAATTTTAGAAGGATTGAAGGATTTAGAAGGATTCATTAAATTTGAATTTATAGGGATTTTGTGGAATATTTATAACTCCGCTCAAATCTTTTATTTTAAATATTTTTCTTAGTATTCTGTAGAATTAGGAAATTCACAAATATAATGTTCTTACAATAGAAATATAGAAATATTTTCGAATTGAAAAATTCCACCCCCGCTCTTTCAACGCCAAGAAAGCTGAAAAGATGCAAAGGCAAAAGCAATCATCTTTTTAAAAATATTTTTGTTTCGTGTAACCCATAATGCTTTTGGAACAAAATAAAGTAATGTATCTATAACTCATTCTAAACTGTATTACTACTAATCGATGTATTAAATGAATTTTCTAACGAGTTATTTTAATGGTACTTATAAGTTCAGTAGATAAAGAGTTAAGTTCAGCTGTGTAAGTAAGATTGGACTATGCAGTGGTGATTACAAAAGGTTAAATAGACTCTTCTGAAAATACAAACCAAACAAATCTCAACCTACATGTAAAAAAATATAAAATGCGCAGCCTACAATGAAAGTAAAAGAATGTCATTTACTAGAAGAATGCAATTTTCATCAGATGTAAATGACAAAAAACAAACCAATTAATAAAACATTAAGTTCAAAGCTACGTTTGATGCTCAAACACATTATACGCGTTTTAATTAATTAATTTCTTCGCGACAAAATTCTTTGCTGAAACAAGATTTTTCTTGTAAAATTACAAAGAGATTCCCTATAGGGGAGAAGAAAAAAAAACAACAACTAGTTTTTTTTTGTATTTGTATCTTTTTCCATTATCCTCTCTTATAATTATTTCTCTAATTAAAAACGGCATTTAACGCTTTTCTTTTTATCATCGTTATTTTTCCCCACCGACGTAAATTACTTTTGTATTATTCAGGTATCTCATCACAGAAATTAAGATCTTTCGGGTGGAAAGTTGTTTTTAAACAGGCAACGTCGTACAAAGCTGTTTTATATAAACATCGATTTTTATGTTGTTTTTTAATTAAGTTCCATATCGCATATTACTATTTTTTACAAATACAAAACATTCATTTTCAAAGAAGAGACAAAAAATGATAGAAAAGGCGTTTAATAAATGACTCGTACATATTTCGAGCACAAGAAAATTGCGCAATTTTTAATTCTGTATTCCGCAGTTTTTGGAATTTACATTATTGGATTCAGTGCTCAAAACGGTATTTTTAGGTACGTTCGTAATTATATAAATACGTAGCACCTATAGTCAACCTCTGGTTTTTCGGCCTGTCCGTCTGTCCGTCTGTCCGCGCAAAAACTACCCAACCGAATGGTTTTAAATTTAATATGTAGAATTTTTGCAAAATTGTGTCGCGTCCTTTCAAATTTTATGGGGTTGAGTTGGGTTGGGTTGATTTTTGACGGCCAATTATCTACACGAGGGATATAGGCCCGGGGGGAGTGCCCTCCGTGGGGGTCTTTCTAAGGGAACCTAATCCGTATTAACGCATGGAAAATCCACGGCTCGAAGAAAACCACGAAAACTCCGAACGATTAGGTCGACGGGCGCGATTGGGATCGAACCCAGCACCTCCCGTCTACCAGCTTCGAGATCAGAACCTCTCGGCCACTGGTGGGGCTGTCAAATTTTATGAAAAACGAATCAAAACTTAAAAAATATATTCATAAAAGATTTCTTCATTCTATTAACTTCTATCATACATCATTAATTCAATGATATCCCATGATGATAGGTCATGATTCTATGTCGCCAGGGTGATGCCTTCATATTTAAGGGGAAGTCCTGTTATTTCCGTATGTCTGAATTTACTGTACATAGCTGCCAACTTTTACGCTTTTTCCAACCACTGTTTTTGATCAGAAAGATTTGTCTTTTTAATCCTATATTTTCAATGATTAAATAAGACAAATTTCTCTGTTAAAATATAGTTGTAGGAAAAAAGCGTAAAACTTGGCAGCTATGACTGTATAGAATCGTAATAAATTTTGCATCCATGGATTTTTGCATAAGAGTGCAACAGCTAATGCACCATGATCTGAATATTTACAAAACGAGTTATAGTATGAACGCATTTCATTGCCCACGTTTGACGTACAATTTCCGAATTATTTGTTATTGGAGCCCACTTTGTGAAAAATTAAAGCAGGGCCGAAACTAGCCTTTTTTGCGGCCGGGGCAAACATGGATTTTGGCGCCCCCCCCCCCCCCCTTCCCCAAAATACATTTACAAATAGAATTTTACTAATTTTCTAATAGCCGATTTATTTTAAATTTTTAAATATGCAATCATAAAATATGTAATACTGAACTACGTAATCTACAACGGCGGATCCAAGGGGGAGGTCACGGGGGTCATGACTCCCCTCTGAACACCAACAAAAATATTCTAAAGCTCAGTTTTGAAATGAAATGTACAGTAGATCCGCGATTATTCGAGTCCCGCTTAACCGAGTTTCCGCTTTAACCAAGTTATTTTCTTTTGATGCACTGATGGCTTCCATTATTATGAAACAGCCATTATAAATGAAGTGTTAGGTGAAGATGAAAGAGCAGTCGTAAAAAGTTGCCATTTTTTCCCCATTCTGACCAGAAAATCAGAGTACTAACTTTTTATGGCTGCTCTTTGATCTTCACTTAACACTTCATTTATAATGGCTGTTTCATAATAATGGGAGCCATCAGTCCATCAAAAGAAAATGATCCATTCCAAAGGTATAATCCTTCATTTGGCGCCTCTTCGTTCTGGCGCCCGGGGCACGCGCCCCCTCTGCCCCCTTCCTTAGTTTCGGCCCTGGATAAAAGTTGTTTTTGTTAATGATATTATATTTTTGTGAAAAGTTACGTTTTGTGATGAAAGATCAACATCAGTTACTCAAATTCAAACCAAGTATTTATTAATACTTTTTTTTAAAAGTTTTTCTGCTAAAATTTCCATTTCTGGTGAACTTGTTTTGCTCTCAAATGACACACTTGAAAGTCTAACAAAATAAAATTAATTAATGAAGAGTACGCTTTTATCGAATAAAATTTTGTGAAGGAGAAGTTGAAGAAGTTGATTTTTTTAAAGGAATTTTGTGAAGGGGCCTGTTTTATTCAGAGATATATGAATAGGTCTGTTTTGTTAAATATATTTTTGTGAAGGAGATCGAAAAAAAAATTTTTTTTGCCTGGATGAACCCTTAACAATTTCGCTATTACTGTATTTTCCTAAAACCTTCCAATAATATATAAAATTCTTCATGATATCACAGCTGCAAAGTCTTCGGCTTTTTGGATACCAGTATTTTAATGCAGAAAATGTTCTTGTATTTAGTTGGAACAATTCGGTGAATTAAAAGAACAATATTTTCTCTAAGACAATAGTGGGGTTCAAAAAGACGGAGACATGGTAACTCTGCGATATCTTCTCGATAACTGAAAATTAATAATTTTGAGTGCATTTCTCCTATAGTTTTTAATCTACAACTCAAAAAATTAGCATTAAGCGCTTACTCGTACTAAAAATATATGAGACACACACACAGAAGAAAAGAAAAGAAAAGAAAAACAAGATTTGCAAACGAACAAATTTCTTTTAATATGTTCTTTTATTCTCATATTTAATTGGAACATTTGGGTGATTTAAAAGACTGGTGACTTGGCAATTCTGCGACATCTTCTCGATAGCTGAAAATTAATATTTTTGAGTGCATTTCTCTTATTCTTTTTAATCTACAGATAAAAAAATTAGCATTGAGCATTTGCTCATACTAAAAATATATAAGACACACACAAAAAAAAAAAGAAAAAAAAAGATTTGCAAACGAACAATGTGATAATATAATGTCAACAATGTGACAAAGTAGCAATGCAAAGAAAAAAAAATTATACCTTTCCTTTAAATGGCGCTTTACAAAAAATATCACAAAAAAATATACAAATAATATATAAAAAATATCACAAAAATATCATTAAATAATGCGCACAGTTACCAATCAATACTGATATTAGCTAATATAAAAGATGGGGAATTAAATTTAACAAAAAACCGTTGACTTACGAAAAATGGCAATTAAATCGAGATTTTTGAATATTTATTTTTATTCTAAAGTTTTTTTTTTCTTTAGAGTAATTTGTTTCATTAGGTCAAAGTTAATAACTATTTAATTCATTAACATTTATTATTCAATCGTTTTCGTCAAGTAAGCTTTGAAATGAATCTATTTTCTTTTGTTTAAAGTAAACAACATTGCGCTTAAAGTGTCTCTAAGTAATAGCTTTATCGCTCTCTACAGAAATTTGCTTCATCTTAAATAAAAATGAAATGTCATATTTTTTTTTCTTCCATATATATATTATGAGATCACATTTCAGGAAATAACGATAAGGATCTTAAGAACATATTACGTAGCAAGTGGTTCGATTTAACTGCAGTGATGTAATAACATTAAAGCTCTTTATTGACTTTTAATTAAGAGATAGTTACGTCTAGAAGGAGATAATCGGATTCCTCGAATCTCAGGTTTTCAGAAGTTCAAAAAATAATTCAATTGGAAAGTACGAAAAATAGGATTTATTTTTCTCTTGACTGCCTTCATTCAATGAAATACAAAATGGATCAGTATATATAAATAGATTAACCCTTTATCTACTGACTTATGAATTCATGAAAACTTTATCTTCTAAAGCATTTTTCGTGAATTTTTGAAACTGCATTAGGAGATTTACATATTCATTTAATAAATTTTAAAAGGATCTTGGAAGGATTTAGAAGGATTCATTAAATTTGAATTTATAGGGTATTTGTGCACTATTTGTAACCCCACTCAAATCTTTTATTTTAAATATTTTTCTTAGTATTTTGTAGGACTAGGAAATGTACAAATATAATGTTCTTACGATAGAAATATTTCCGAATTGAAAAATCCCCTCCCCCTTCCAACGCTAAAAAATCTGAAAGGCAAAGGCAAAAGAAATCATCCTTTAAAAAAAATATTTTTTTTTTTTGTGTCACCCATAATGCTTTTGGAACAAGATAAAGTAATGCATCTATAACTCATTCTAAACTGTATTACTACGCATCGATGTATTAAATTAATTTTATAACAAGTTATTTTAATGGTACTTATAAGTACCGTCAGAAGATAAAGGGTTAAAATAAGTAACCATTCTGTTTTGTACAGGGCTGCGGAATCGGTGGAAAAAATGGACGACTCCTACTCCAATTCCGCAGCTCTGGTTTTGTAGCATTATTTCCAATGTGCTTAAAGGAATTTTAGTACTAGCTTTATCGCTCTCCTACAGAAATTCGTATCATCTTAAATAAAAATAACAAATTTTTCTTTCATATATATTATCAGATCACATTTCAGAAAATAACGATAAAGATCTTGTGAACATATTATGTTACAAATGGTTCAATTTGGATGTAATAATATTAAAGCTCTCTGTTGACTTTTAATTAAGATATAGTTGCGTCTAAAAGGAGATAATCGGATTCCTCGAATCTCAGATTTTGAAAAGTTCAAAAAATAATCCAACCGGAAAGTTCGAAAAATAGGATTTATTTTTCTCTTGACTGCCTTCATTCAATGAAATACAAAATGAATCAGTAAATATAAATAGATTAGAGAAAAGCCAGTCATGTAGGATAGGATGGATGAAAAAAATATTTAAAATGTTAAATAAATTTATTTCATAGTCATCTCTCTATTCTAAAAAAATGTAACTAACGCGCTGTTGCGGCAGTAATTGAATTTACTCTAATCTACACTGTAAAAAAAAATCTGTAGTTCTACAGATTTAAAGTTACATGCTTACTAAACTTTCATCTGTAACTGTACAAAAAAAAGCTGCAAATCTACAAAACTAGTTTTTGTAAAGATACAGAAATCTGTAACTTTACAAATAAATCTGCTAAAATTACAGTAATCTTACTAAAATTTTATCTGTAACCCTGGTTGCAGTTACATGAAAAGTTCTAGGCATTAAAAAATTCTTAGTAACCTGACAGATTTTTTGATTTTCGGCGCAAAAGTGTGTCTGTTACATGAATTTTTGTTGTTGCCGTTACATAAAATGTCCTAGGAATCCCAGTTTCCTAGAAAAACTTTAATAACTTTACAGTTTTTTTTTTTTTTTTTTTTTTTTTTTTTTACAGTGCAGAGACCTGCACTGTAAAAAAAAAAAAAATGCAATTCTACAGATGTAAAGTTACACAAATCTGTATGCTTGCTAAAATTTTATCTGTACACTGTACAAAAAAAGATGTAAATCTACAAAACTATTTTTTGTAAAGCTACAGAAATTTGTAGCTTTTCAAAAGAATCTACTAAAATTACAATAATCTTACTAAAATTTTGTCTGTAACCCAGGTTGCAGTTACATAAAAAGTTCTAGGCATTCCAGTTTCCTAAAACTTAGTAATCTTACTGATTTTTTGATTTACGGTGCAAAAGTGTATCTGTTACATGAATTTTTGTTGTTGCCGTTACATAAAATGTTCTAGGAATCCTAGTCTCCTAGAAGAATTTTAGTAACTTTAAAATTTTGTTTTTTTTTTTAAGTGTGCATCGGGTCGGGTCGATTTTGAGCTATATTTTCTCGTTGCAGAGTGTGTTGGCATTCATTGTTTCGGATTCGGGTCGGTTTCATGTTGACTTTTTGACGCTCGCGGGTGGGGTTCGGGTTAACCCAATTCTTTAAAATCTGGATTTGTCCAAAATACTTTTTCAAGTTAAAAGTCTATATAAACCGCAGATCAAAGTTTTACAAAAGCAAAATGCCTGTCTGTTTCTAGAATTCGTTTCTAGAAGTTAATATAAACATACTTTTTCAACTACTGGTACGATAAGGATTATAACGAATGTTTCTGCACCGTTGAAGCATTTTTGCTGAATAGTTACAATTCTAATGTTCGAGTCTTTATACTCCTAAAGTTCTTATGACGAAAATCTACTGTGTGATAGACAGAAAGACAGGAAGGATCATTTGGAGTTTTGCTGCATATTGTATTTTTTAAGTACGATCAGGGAGAATGCCAATTCTCTAATACAAGGTTACCGTTATAAGTGGAACTTTTGAAGCCACAACTAATTTTAAAGCAAATTTAAAGATTAGGTTTTTAATTTTATACCGTTACATGTCGATTGAAACAATATTTTTCTACTTTCTTTGTTTTCTTGCATCAAAGTTCGGGTATAATTTATCATACATGTGATATTCATTTAATTGAGTCGTGTACGGAGCACGGGTCATGTAATAAGGATGATTACGTTGGCAAAAAAATATGCTTGTTGTTTTCATTTTATTTCATTTTAAATTATTTTCTTAATCTTTTTCTAAACACCGAGATCGAAGAAGCTATAATTTAAAAAATCCCTGCGGCTCGGCCTACAGGCGGAGGTAGATTTTGAAATTCAATACTAATTTCACCAACAAAAACTAAATCAAGATTAGAGGTCAACACAGTTTAACAATTTTATCGGGTCGTTTTCGACGAGTTTTTAATTTCATTTTTCTGTAATAGCTGTCTTTTTTTTTTTTCAGAATCATGTTAAGGCGGTATTCAAAATTAGAACCTCAAAATGTTAAAGTATGCGAACATTTCCATAGTCGGGTTTTTTTCATATTTCAATGCATTTTTTCAAACTCACATAACGCTACATATTCACCTGCTTACGTTCATTATATTTCCAATATGACGTAATATTAACTTTTTTTAATTCGTCAAACTATTTATTTCATTTTCATTTTTCACGTGGAATTCTTGCAATAGAAAAGTAATTCTTGTGGTAAGATTTGTATTTTTTTTTTGTTGTTGTTTGTTTGTTTGTTTGTTTGTTTTTTTGTCAACTGCTATAATGAAAAATGTATAAATTTTTCTGTAATTTTTTGTAATGGCTGGTTTTATCAGAATCATGTTAAGGCGGTATTCAAAATTTTTAATCCTCCCCCCATTTCTACTTCCTTGGGCCGATTTTGCTCATTTGGAATCCCCGCCGAGATATTAGCCATAGAGGTCTGCACGGGGCCGGGCTTGGCCCGAGGCCCGTACCCGGCCCGGCGGAATGAAGGCGAATTTTCAAACGGGCCGGACCGACAAAAAAAATTAATCAAGCCTATCGGCCCGATATAAGAATTTAAGCGAAGCAGATAAAATACGAGCCATTTTCAATGAATATGATTTACTCGAGAAGTATAAATGTGCGTCACGAGCCGATGCGAGTTTAACAACATCAATACAGAAATGTAAGATGTGCATCGTAGAGATCGGCATCGTACAGTTACAAGATGTCTGGTTCCGAGTTTAATTTTTTTGCAGCAGACTCGTGCCGGGACGGAACTGGTCTTAATCGATCTCAGGATGTGTAGAACAGACATTGTGTTTTGTAATATTAACAGTGATAATGAACTTCTCTTAACAGTATCTTTGGAAATATACCTTAAAATGGTTCCCATATTCATTGCTCAACAATGCGAAGCTTTCAGACACATTTTCTGAGAAAATTTTTAACTATAAAGGCATAAAATTGACAGGCCTGCCTATTTTAGTCATTTGGAAACGAATAACTTTTTCCATATTTGATAAATTACTTACAGAGATAACAGAAATTCCTGTCACGTGACTGTACGTTTTTCTCCCTTCCTGTGCTATCGCTTCCGGAAATTCGATTCAAAACACAAACTTTGACAGTATTTTCATAACGATATATTACTTTTATCTATGAAAAAAACGACATTTACATAGCTTCTGAATAAGAATACCTGCCAATCTTACGCGTTTCCGATAAGAAAAGAATTCATAAATGTGTCGAAATGTAGCTCCTTTGGATTTGAGAAAAGCCTTAAAAATGAGAGAAATATTTTCACAAATGTACTTTTTATTATACAGCTTCAAAAGTTATCATGTTCTTAATCCTTTATTCTGAACTACATTAATCTTTTAATGAATCCTTATTTCCATTTTGAAATGTCTGTAGACACGATGACTAAAACACTGTAACCGTTAATGTTTCTATGGTGTGTTTACTGTTTTGCGAACATCATAGTAACGTAAAATATACTGTAAAATGTTCCCATAAATATGTATGTAGTATTCATTAAAAGAATCTTAATTGATGTTGAGAAAAAACGGATTTTTTTAATTTTTTTTTTTTTTTTTTTTTTTTTTGTAGAAATTGTGTCGGGCTGGGCCGGGCCTAGAACTGTAAAAATGCAAACGGGCCGGGCCCGGGCCTAGAAATTCCGACCCGTGCAGACCTCTAATTATCCATCTCAATGTGTTTGGCGAGTTTGAAGACGATCTGTGCATAATTGCGACTTTTATCGTGCGGACAATATTTAGTACATATATACATATACATATATATATAAACTTTTTAGGTGGGGATGATTTTGTGTTCCTGGGGTCCTATAATGGAAAGTTATGAAGGAATTTTTCAAAAATCGCACCATGGTAACGACTGCAATAGGTAGTATTTCTTATGAAATCTACCTAAAATATGCATAGTACTTTTTATTTTTCAAAATTTAATATATAGAAAAATCCGATAGGGTTCCTTACTATTTAAGATCTCTGTTTTCTCGTATTTAACCCGTTCATTAGGAATAAAATGTTACTTAATCGCATATTTTGAATATTTATGTCAATTCAAAAATTATTATTATTTAATTTCTGAGCTATTTCCTTCGTTAGGTTCAAACAAAAACGAAAAATCATGTATACAGAATAGATTATGAAACACTTTCCAACATATTCGGAATACTATAACAAAATTTCGCAGTTTACTAAGGTGAAAGTTGACGTCTAAATGAACAATTTGGAAAACGCATAACGCATTTAAAAACCCGATTTATGCAATTAGCATGAATAGTCGTTAAAATATACGATTTATTTATTTATTTTGTTGCCCTGTATATGATCTACAGATATGTATGCATACTGCATAGTATGCTACAAGTTAATTCAGTTAAACGCATAGTACAGTTGAAAATATCCACTTACAAGGAAAGTCTCCTTACTGGGCATACCCAGAATATTTTGAAAAAAAAATACTAACTAAACTACTTATGTATGTAATAAAGGATCAGTAAAATTTAGCGGCGAATTACAGTAGAAAGTTTATAAAATAATAAAATACTTTCAAGTATTTGGCGAGAAATGACGAAATGGTTACGCGATTTGGCGAGCAGTAGTTTTCCTCGTCAAAAGCAAACGATTTTAATGCACTTGGAAATGGCTTGTTAATAGATTTTTAGAATGCGTTTAAATAGTATTTAATGAATTTAAACTTAAACAATGAGATATGTTAAGATACGTTAAGATGAGACAAATACGTTTTTTCGTATTACACATTTATGTTGCATGTTACTTAATTTTATTACTTTAAAAACAATTTCATATATAAAAAATATTTTCATTTAAATTTAAAAATGAAGGTAAGAGGAAGAATGCTGCAGTTATTCATTCTAATATCAAAGAATTCGTTGTTTCCATAGTAACAAAATTGAATCGACACTGCTGAATTGTACTTAATTTTGAGATTGAAACAAATTTAATGAATTTATTTTTTTTTTTTAATTCATAAAATTTTATAGTTAACTTTCATTTTAAATATATATATATATATATATATATGACAAAACTATAGTTAAATCAAACTAAAACTGACAAAATAAAGTTATTTACATTAAATTTAATTAAACAAGTTTAATATGAAACATTTTTATCTTAAAGAGTATTTTTCATAAAAAAGTATATTTTGAAATTTTATTCCATCGCCAACCGGTGATAAACCGCCAAAAATAGAAATTTTCATTATTTTTTTTATGGACGCTCTATCGAGTTTCCCCCGAAATTTTTTTTATAAATGAGTAGAACATGAGTAGAACATTCTATAATTTTTTTCACATTTTTCGGAGCATGCCCGTATTGATGCCTTTCTTGTTAGCAATAAACATATCAGCAATACATAACTGAAAACGCACTTCCAGCTTTTATTGTTCGTAGGCTTCAATAGTTCAATGATTACTCATTTTCCACTCATAGCCAAATTCTTATGTGTGTCCCTGTGAATAAACGATAAGTTCTCTGCACACCCTATTCCATAGTAAGAACCTTGTTGTACACCTCAGTGATGTATATCCATTTCAATATGTTTAAAATACTGTCATTCAAATACACGGCAAACGACTTTTCAATATAGACCGTAATGTAACGGTACTCTTTTGAGTAGCCCTGTTAATGAACCGGAAATGCCACACACTTCCTTTTCAATACTGAACATACCAAGTAAACCGCAATAACATATATCCATTTCATGGCAATCGGATTTTATTGACGAGAGTTAGAGCACAGACAGACGGACAAACAAACCGAATTCATAAACACTTTTCAACTAAACTTAAAATTACCCTATGGGCAAATTACTTAACAGATGAAAAAAATATTTAAAAAGGTGTTAAATTACTTTAATATCCCTTAGTACACTCAACTATATACATAGCCTTCGTCAGAGAATACAAAAATACAAGCGTCTTATTTTCAAATTTCACGTAGTTGGTGTCTAAAGGAGTGAAAGTGAAAGTCAATATTTTTAAATCCGGAAAACATTGGGAAAATAAAAATATGAATATGGAGGGAAGTAGAATATGACGTGTTTTATAATTCTTTAAGCAAACTGAGCCAAATTCTGGGTATGTTGTAGGATAAAACGTCATTACAAACAGCATTTTCTTTAGTAATAATTTCTATCGATTCACGGATAATTAAATCACGGTAATTCTTTAAGGGGCATATAATTTTTTGTGTCTTCGAAATTAACTTGTATATTCTGCTTCTGGTTAAGTCTTGACAGGGCTGTTGTTGACCGGCTGTACTTCAAATCTCTCAAATGTTCTTTAATACGATCTTTAAGTTTACGAGATGTCATTCCTATGTATTCGAGATAGATATTGTCTGTTTTCAGTGAAATTTGAAAATAAGACGCTTGTATTTTTGTATTCTCTGAGGAAGGCTATGTATATAGTTGAAATTACTAAGGATATTAAAGTAATTTAACACCTTTTTTAAATATCTTTTCATCTTTTAAGTAATTTGCACATAGTGTAATTTTAAGTTTAACTTTTTAAAGATGAATTTAGCATTCTATTTATTTATTTACTTTTCAACTCTGTTGGAAAGTGTTAAAAAGATTTATTTGGACAGAATTCAATGCCTTCTACAAATTCACAAGATTGCAGTCATAATAAAACATAATTCAATCTTTATAATCTTTGAAATAAGTCAATTTACATTCGTTCAGCATAAACATGTAATCCATTTTGTTGCATTATTTTCACTCCGCTGAAAAGATTTCCAGTAATAACTTTATCACTCTTCTACAGCAGTTCGCTTCGTTTTAAATATTTTTTTTCTCTTACATATTACGAGATTTCCCTTTAGAAAATACAGCTGAGGAAAATAAACAGCTTAAGAGCATATTACGTTACAAATGGTTCTATTTGGCTGTCGTGATGTAATGATATTAAAGCCTTCTGTTGACTTTCAATTAAAAATTGATGTGTTTGAGAGGGGATAATACAATTCCTCAAATCAGGTTTTGAAAAGTTTCGAAAATAATTGAATCTGAATGCTAGGAAAAATGTGATTTTCTTTTCTCTTGGTTGACTTCATTCAACTGTATAAGAAGGATCAGTGAATAAACCATTTAAAATGTATCATAAGAAAAATATATTTAAAAATATTAAACTTTTTTTTCCGTTTGGGAAAGAGTTCAAATTTGAATATGGGTATAATAAAAAATATTTTTAAATAACTTTTCAAGTGCGAGTATTACTCGAGCGCAGAGGGTTCCGTACAATAAATATATGAATTAGTAACCGGTCATTGCATAACACAACTATATCATTACAATTTGTTATCTTAGGCTTGTTCTAGGCTTTAAAAGCCGATGATGCATAAAGTATACGCCGCCCGTGCTTTTATGTATATCCAAACCGTCAGTGTCTTTAAGAGTTAAAATCTCGGCTAATTAGGTGCTGTGCATATATCACGTTATAATTTTAGGGGGGAGAGGGGGGGTCTGGCACATGATATCGTATGATATCCATAGGGGGTGGGGGATTTTGTCTTTTGATATCGTTATCATTTTTGATCCAACCAAATTTTTCTCTTTTTATTTGTAATTTGTTTTTTACATAAAAATAGTCTGTTATCTGCTTTTATGAAAATACAAAGTCCTTATTAAAAATATTAAATTATTCTAAAGTTATTTCATTGCGAAAAGGGTAATGCCCCCGACGTTTGGTATTCCTATTCTTCTGTCATATGTGTATGCATATATAATCCACTGTTCGAGAAACTAGGTCAGAATTATGTTTGAAATGATACTTGTGTTTAATAGTAAAGAAAAGGGAAAGAATGCTGCCCACCTGTTTTGTTGATAAGTTGTGCCTGCCCCCAACCCCTCCACTTCCTGAGGAGGAAAGTGCAAGAAGACATTATTACTGTTGAATGCATTATATAACAAAAGACAATTATTAAATACTTTTAAGTAGTAGCTATTCCTTTTAGCTGTTATTTGATATAAAGTTATTTCATATTTAACAATGATATTTTATTGACTTCTCTTCATTTGAATCAATAAAGTATGCGAATGATAAATGTTTAACGATATATGTACATCACTGGAATTTTTTTTTAATTGCAAAAATCAAAATAATTTTTAGCCATTATTGATAACGTTATCATTAGGGACGATAATAAATTATATCGAAAAGGGCTGAGGGGGTGAAAAAAACTTCCAAAAATTTGATAACGGTATATAAGTACAGCCCCTCACAGATCTTTTTTTTTTTTTTTTTTTTTCGAAATCATTATCAACAACCCTTTTATACTTCTGTGACGATAGGTACAGTCGTGGAAAAAAAAAAGTAAACACCCCCTATTAACTCTTCAACAAATTATCGTAGACGGAAGTTACTGGTACCGAACGATTTGAAATAAAGTCTACTTTTAAATGACGTATATAAAATTTGCTTAGGAGGTCATCTACATATTAAAACGAACCCAAACCTCATTTTTTTCAATGTCAATACCCAATTTTAACGAGATATTTCAAATCTTCGGTTCAAAATATGCCTAGGCACCAAATTTCAAGTCATTTGAATGATAAGTTTTTGAATTATAAACATTCAAAATTTAGTGCTTCTAATGTTAAATTACATTTTCATATTTTTATTTATATCTTCTGAAATTATGCTCCTAATGTGCTAATTTTTTGTTTGGAAATAAAACTAGTGCCCAAACATAAATACGCTGAATTTGCAATTTTTATAATTTTATGATATGAATTATGAATTATGAAATTAATATTCGAAAAAATTATGAATTGCAACCTACAATTTTTTTGATGGATTTAGATTTATTAAGTCCTGCTTTATGAAAATCCCAAATTTCACATTTTTCTTCCAAGTAGTTTTCAAATTATGCTTAAAAAACGGAAAAATGATGGTTTAAGGGGCCGTCTATGATTGAAGTGAGTAGATATTTTGAAATTTCTTCTGCAGCCTTGTTATCTAACAGACTTCATTGACTGCTTAAGGTGCCTTGATCAAGAAGGCGGCTCTCTCGGTTAGCAATCGAGAACCCAACTTCAATTTGGATACAGCCCTTAAAATAC
The DNA here is from genome assembly GCA_963932465.1 of Maratus speciosus. Classification (NCBI taxonomy): domain Eukaryota; kingdom Metazoa; phylum Arthropoda; class Arachnida; order Araneae; family Salticidae; genus Maratus; species Maratus speciosus. The sequence goes on along the minus strand of OZ010793.1, from coordinate 16,556,268 downwards.
GCTCTTTTTAAAATAATTAATTTCTCGGAAACTTATGGTACGAATTGCATAAAAATTTGTTTTTAGGCTATTTGAAGGGTGTAGAGTTCATTTATGCTGTCAGAATTGGGTATTGCCATTGAAAAAAATGAAGTTATGGTTCGTTTTAATATGTAGATGGCCATCTAATCAAATTTTATATACATCATTTAAAAATAGACTTTATTTAAAATCGTTCGGTACCAGTAACTTTCTTCTACGATAATTTGTTGCGGAGTTAGTAGGAGGTGTTTACTTTTTTTTTTTTCCACGACTGTACCTTCATCGCTCCTCAACTCCTTTGCGGAACGCCTGCAAATCGAAATGTGTGTGTAACGGAAAAATGCGATTTTCTCAAAGACTATGTGACCTAAGGGTAACCGCTATAGTTTTCCTGCAAGGTTTAAATTAACTTCTAGTATTTCTAATTTTTTTCATAATATTAGTTTCAGTAGATTCGTAAATAAATGTAGGGAGGGGTACGTAGTTTTTCATTACATTGTCGACGATATAAAATATAATACCTAAAATTAAAAGAAATGCCTTTTTGAGTTCATCGTTACAAAAGCTTTCACACGATATACAACGAAGGGATTTATTTTTCAAGTAACTTAATTGGCCCCTCTACATTTTTCCTAAATATATTTGTGAATGGTTAATGATCTACAAATATGTGAGTCAAAAATCTTTATTGTTTCGCCAATTTTAACTTTCCACGTTCCGCACTTTCCGAGTAAAATGGTTGTGATAGGCAGACACAGGAGTGATATTATAATGGTTCCGTTTTTACTTTTTGAGTACGGAACCCTAAAATTTGCAGTTTATTTGCAATTTGTAATACTCGTATATAACTTGTAAGATAAATTTTGATTCAAAGGTAATTTATGTATTTGGCAACATGTGCAAATAATCTCGTTTACTTGTATTTAATGCTGCCTCATTCTTAGTCAGAAATACTTTCAATATGCTAATGTGAATTTAATTTCTTAATCCTTTTTAATCACGTTTTATTTTATACTTATTTGATATAGTTAGGGCCGCAATGGGAAGGGGGGTGGTCGAGGATGAGTGCGACCAGGATTTGTTACACTGTGTTTTATTATATAGAGATGGAATCGATTTAAAAATGGCGAAAACAAATTCAGACAACCCCAAAATGTTAAAATAAGCCAATATTTTCATAATCGGATTTTTATGATGTTTTAATACGTTTTTTAAAACTCATATGACGTTATATATCCACCTGATGACATCCATTATATTTCCAATATGACGTAATATTCACTTTTTAAAAAAAATTGGTGAAACTATTTATTTCATTTTCATTTTTCACGTAGAAATCTTGCAACAGAAAAGTTATGACGTAATATAAGCTTTTTTTTCCTATACATCAAACTATTTATTTCATTTTCATTTTTCGCGTGGAAATCTTTCAATAGAAAAGTAATTGTGGTAAGAATTTTATTGTGGATATTGAATTGTTGGCAACTGCTATAACACAAATTGTTTAAATTTGATAGGAAATTGCTGCTAAATGGGTGGTTTTTTATTCATTAAAAATGAACTATAAATTACTTCGATTCCGGATTACTTTAGTTGCCTTGGCGCCATGTTTTAATGCGCATGTACGTAACATTTCACACGCTTGGCTTCCAAACTGTGAATTTGTATAGAATTACAGACAGACAAATTTTCATTTTTATATATCAGACATTCGAATATTTTTATAGAAACTCTATATTATTTCTATAGATATTTTTATAGAAGCTCTACAGGCATTTCTGTTGAACTTCTACAAATATTTCCATAACTTTTAACTAAACTAGCTTATAGAAAAACGGACCAAAATTCTATAGGATTCTATGATACTTTTCTATAATTTATTTTATAGAATTCAATAGGAAATTTTTGTGAGGGTATAATTGGCCTCATTATTGGCACTCTGCATCTGACTTGACACTGATAATACGTGTAAATACTGAGATTTCTTTAGGGGACAGTACACGTTTAACGGTCATAAAACATGCGAAATTTGTCACGAGTTTAGCAATTTTTTATGAAAAAGATAATCTCTCTAGAAGCACAAAATTAAGTGATATTGAACTACGTGTAAAAATTTTTTATTTCGATATATTATAATTTTAAAAAATTCAAGGGGTCAATTTCAAAGTGCTATTTAAAATTTTTACAGTGGATAACATTTCACTGCGCGCACGATATCTCATGCTAATTTCATTGTATTTGCATAAACTTTATCTTAAATTAAAGATAACACTCTGGTCTATAATATGAACTCTTATGTTTGTAATCGGTTTATTAGATAAAGAGTAATTAACATTTAATTAGAAAAATTAGAAAAACCATGAAATTTCACATGCATTCAATCGCATATTTTTTTTTTTTTTTCATACTCAACACAGCTTTATAAGTCTAGATTATTTTTGATAATAATACAAATATTTATGTAGGGCAAAAATTTTAAAGCTCTACTTCAAATAGTTTTGGAGATATCATGCGCGCAAGAGTAAAAAATGCCATTTTGAGAAAAAGCCGTTTAAAGATAAAATTGTATTTTTAAAATATAAAATATATAATAAAGGAAATAAAACTACTAATTATATATCATATTCTGTATTAAAAATAAAATTAGATGCTAGTTTAAAATGATAAATATAAATTTTTTTGTAAAATGCTGCAGAATATAGGAATATGCTTAAAAATTAAATATATGTAATTTGTAAAAATGTAGCATTTACTATTGCAAAAAATTAATTTTAAACATATAACTTAAAATTTTTTTTTAGCTTTGATTGTAAAGTGAACTAAATGTGCACCTTTTATAAAACTAAATTATTTAATGTAACATATAGGCCATTTTATAGGGATTCGCGCATTTCGATATCTGATTCACATACTTTGCTGCACAAAAATCCGGATAGTTTATTAAAAAATATATTAATGTCAATAAATCCGTATTCTAAACAAATTGTCAATTGAAACAAAAATCACTATCATATTGACTGCCTTTTAGTTTTCTATAAGATGACTTAGCACCTTAGAATCAGGGTTGGGTTTTTGACGTCAAAAACTGTTCTTTGACATGACAGTGGTAAAAACCGTGTTTTTACCGGTTTATTCCGTCAAAACCTATCATTTGCAATTTTCCTCCAATTTATAGTGGAAGTGTAGCATATAATACATTTCTAGATTAATTTTTCCTTGTTGTTCTTGTTATTATTATTCACAATTACTTTATTAAATTTATTTAAAAGAGGAACATTTCCTAAATGGGAAAAATTTAAAAATACAAGAGTAAAAAAAGGAAAGAACAATATTTGTCATAATCTCCACTAATATAGATTCTACTAATTGCAATGAACATTAATATTATATGATAATAAAAGGTTATTATAATTATTAAATAACATTCTACATACATTTTTAATAAAATGCGTTAAAATTATTTTAGAGATGCAAAAATGCTGTTATATGGTATGACAATAGATGTCAAGCATGGACTGTGGTCATTGAATAAATTTGAATATTCTTAGATATAATATTTGCAAATGCATATCTTATGTATTTCATAAATGCAATTATTGTGATTTTCATTTTCACTTCAATAAGCAGAATCTTAAAATTTTAAATTAATAATTTTTTTATACAAACATGTAGGACCTGATTTCAGGTGAAAGCTCTTAGACTTAAAATTTAACACATAACAAAACAATATTTAAGAAAAATCAGAATATAATGTCCTGTTCCTGTATACATTTTACTTTAAATTATTTAGGCATTATTTAAAGTGAATTGAAAGAAATAACGCATTGCATATTTTTATTACATACATATGACAGTATGAGTGAAAATCTTTTACCGTTAAAATTATTCTTAAATTATTCTTAAATTTAGAGAGATTCTTAAATGTTTTATTTATTTTTTAATGCAGTTAACTTTTTAATTAATGGATCTACATTTCTGCTTTAAAGTAATATTTGATTATTTATTTATTTTAAGGAAATAATTAAATTACTTAACAAAATAACAAATAATAAATTACTTAATAAAAATATATAGTTAAAAATTGAGTTTTCACATGGTTTAAAGTTTAATATGGATTTGCAATTTTAATCTCTACAAGATTTAACTTTGAAGAACAAGTCTTATTCCTTTCTCCCAAAAGATGTATGTAATTCTCAACTATTAAAATATATTTTATTTCAATTATTTATATAAATCAAGTTTTGCTATATAGAAATAAAAATAATCAATGAACAATTTTGATTTAACACTTTAAGAAAGCTTACTTCTGAGGAAATTTCTGAGAAAGCTATTTAGTTTTAAAGAGTGTAATAAATTCTGCCGAAATTATACACATTTTTTAATCTTACACTTATGGGTTATAGAATTTCTTGAAAAAATCTGATTTTTACAGAATATGCCAAATAGCTTAAGATTATTATAGAGATCTGCTAACAGAGATGTATATGTATTATTCTAATGCAATTCTTTTTTGTTTTTCTCGGATAGATAAATATACTTCAGAGTCTTTTCGATATTGAATATTTCATGCAAAACAACTTAATACTAAAGACAGAATGAAAAAAGATAATGTAAAAACAAACTACTACTAAAAAATGGGTTTTTGACCTTTTTGACAAAGAGATTTTTGACATGACGGTAAAAACCATGGTAAAATCCGGAAAAAATCGTCATGCGTCAAAAACTTGCCAACCCTGCTTAGAATATATTGATATCATCGTATTTTGTATAGCGATTACCATTAAACAGACTCCTTCTTCGATGCTGTTCTGAAACACATTTTGCATATTTTTTCATTAAAAAGATAATAAATACTAAGAAGTAGAATACTATTACAAAATCAGGAAAGTATTGCTCTAGAGGGAATAAAAAGTTTTGTTTCAAATTTAAGCACTTAATAGCAAATAAAGCTGTGAAAAACCATGAAAGTAAACAAATTTGGAGAAAGTGGAAGTTGAAGTTAATATTTTAAAGCTTTCTTATTATTGTTTAATGTATTTAACCAATAACAATTGCCGCATGTTAGCATATTTCCAAAGTTACGATAATGTGAAAGCGCGAAAACAAAATGTAAACAAGTCGCCATGACAGTTATCGCAGGGCTAATTCGGAAATGAAGGGGTGATGTGTACCTTTTCCCTAATATCTGAGTAAATAATTATCACACAGATAAAAGATTGGTATCAATTTATTCAGAATACAATAAGCTTTCTAACGATGTAAAAATTAAAAAATCGATTTTTGAAAATTTTAAAAGTGTACCCTTGAGAGAAATGCAAAGAAAATAAACGTAAACGACAGGAAAAAGACACTGAAATGGAACATGCAACGAAATCAAAATGTTCACGCCACACTTTATTTCCAATGAATGAAAAGGCATGTTCAGTGAAACCCCTTGTAGAAAGAACTGAGCGAATTGCATAAACATTCAAACAAATCTCCATCTCCTCTCACCACGCATAACAACCCAGAAACCCATTTTTGAAAGTGGATTAAGTTACGAAACCATTTCAAGCCTGTAAAACGTTCAAAAGCAGCATTTTAATAGAACACCAAATTTAATTTTTCCTAAATCGGTTATTGCAGCAATTCCCTGATTTTTCCCCCTCGCTTCGCTTTTACTCTTTAACTTATTGTCTCCCTATCCACCCGCCCCCCCCCCCCAATTTGATATTAAACACAAAAGATAGGAGTGTGAAAGGGGGGGGGGGGTCATCACTCTATTTCCAAAATGTCTTCCATTTTTTTGTGAATAGCTCAGTGATTTCTGATTTCAAAGAAATAGACATTAACGTTTTTTGAAAACACTTTGTCCTGTATTCGGAAAATTAAAATTAGTAATAGTATTAATGCATTTTTTTTGTATTTTTATGTATTTAGCATTTTTATGTTATTGCATTGTAAAGCAATTGTGCTTGTATTAAGCAAAGTTATCACTATATTTCAAAAAGGTCGTTTTCGTCCATTTTTTCGTGAATAACTCACTGATTTGCGATTTCAGGAAAATAGAAAACAACATTTTTAGAAACCACTGTTTGTCCTGAAATCGGAAAATTAAAAATAGTAATAGTATTAATGCATTTTCTTTGCATTTTTATTCATTTAGCATTTTTATGTTAAGTTATTGCATTGTACATATTAAGCAGAGTCATCACTACATTTGAGGACGTGAGTCTCAAAACTCGCCTTATCCAAAATTTTTAAAATCGAGTTCTCTCTATCAATTTTTACTTTCTTCTATCTTTACAAGAAAGTATTGGATTCATGAAAATTTTCGAATTCCGGTTTTCGACGGATTTACACGTTTTAGGGGTCAGAGATTCCAAAAAACATGTTTTTACAAAATGTCTCTCTGTGTGTATGTGACAAAAATTTTGTGGACAGTCTATCTCAAGAACTAATACACGAAATTTAATAAAAATTTATATTCAGTTAGTCCCTAATACAAATTGATGCTGATTAGTTTTTGGTAAAAATTGCTCAACAGGTGGCGCTGCTATGCTGCATTTTTCACGATTTTCGCAATAGCTCAATCTCTAATGCACGGATTTTTATCAAACTTCAGATTTAGTTAGTCCCTGATATGAATTGATGCTGATTACGTTTTGGTGTAAATCGCCCAACAGGTGGTGCTGTTATGATGAATTTTGCAGGATTTCTCCAATAGCTCTATCTTAAGAACTAACGCACGAATTTTCATCAAACTTCAGATTCAGTTAGTCCTTGATATGTCTTGCTACTGATTGCGTGTTGGTGCAAATCTCTCAACAGGTGGCGCTTCTGTGCTGCCTTTTTCACGATTGCCTCAATAGCTCTATCTATAGAACTAATGGACGAATTTTCATCTAACATCAGATTTAGTTATATGTTGACACAAGTTGTTGTTAATTAGGTTTTGGTGTTAATCACCCAATAGGTGGCGCTGCTATGCAGGAATTTTCACGATTTTCGCAATAGCTCTATCTCAAAAACTAATGCACGGATTTTCTCCAAACTTCAGATTCAGTCACACGGTGACATAAATTGTTGCTGATTAGGATTTGGTATAAATCACCCAATAGGTGGCGCTGCTATGCAGCATATTGCTGGATTTAGACGATTTCAGCGATAGTCATATCTCAAGAACTAATACACGGAATTTCATATCTTTAGAACCCTCATGAGATGCATAGATTGCCATTTAATTTTGGCAGTATGATAGCTAATTTTGAAGTATTAACATGTATGAGATAGAAGAAAGTTTTGGGATTGGCACATCCGACTAGTTTTTATTGGTGTTTTATCGTGTATTTCTGACATTGTAAAATCTTGGTTTACAATGAAAACAATGGACACAGTGACTTTTTTTTCGTGATTTCCCAAAATTTGATTTTCTGGATAAGGCGAGTTTTGAAACTCACGTCGCCATTTCCAAAATGTCTTTTTTTTTTTCGTGAACAGCTCAGTGATTTGTGATTTCAGAGAAATAGAAAACATGTAAAACGTTATGAAGCAGCATTTTAATAGAAAAACGTTTTAAATTTTTAATGTTTTTGAACATTTTTTAAATATAATAACGTTTTAGAAAGCACTTTGTCCTGTAATTGGAAAATTAAAAATGGTAATCGTATTAATGCATTTAATTTGTATTTTTATGTATATTTATTAAAAATTTATAATTGTTATCTCGAGTTTTTTCTTAAAGCAGTGTAAATCACTGCTGGCCCATTTGGAACAATGGTTGCAACCATAAAAGAAAATTTGCAAGAATCCACGTTCAATAAAACTTACAAACACGTTTATGGGGGAATCGCTTATTTTAAAAATGTGTTGTCTTATTACAAATGTCAGCTACCCTAGTATTTCAAACTGCTATGAGACATTTTAAAAGATATATTCGAAACTAAAAATGTCCTGGAATCCTTCTATCAAAACCGAATACTTAAAGAAAAAAACTTTTTAAATTTTTAATGCTTTTAAACATTTTTTAAAAATTTGAAATCTTGAAGTGGCCACCGTTCTGAAACAAGAATGAAGCTAGCCAATGAACTTAGTCAAGAACTTTGTAAGCCATATAGAATGCTTAGTCACAAAACAATCATCAAGAGAAAGGTTTTGGTGTCTGGGAATCATGGTTGGTGAAAATATACCAACATTTTCCAAAATTTCTTTACACCGACGGCATGCAATAGCACTTTTCGTGATGGAAGCTATCAAAAAATGGTTGAACTAGTGTTACCATTTCAAAAACGTTATCTAGTGTAGTTATTAATTTGGTAGGTCTTTCCTTATGAGAAAATAAACCACACACAGTTATAAAGAACTTTATATGAATCGAAACGGCCTTTTTAAGTTAATTAAAGTTGAAGTTGTATCCCTCGCTAATATTTTGTTGTTGTTTTTAGGGTTCCGTACTTAAAAATTAAAAACGGAACTATTATAACACCACTCCTGTGTCTGTCTGTCTGTCATATCCATTTTACTCGTAAACTATGGAACGTGGTAAGTTCAAATTGGCTGAAGTAATAAAGGTTATTGACCCACATATTTATAGATTATTAACCATTCACTATTTAGGAAAAATGTAAAAGAGCTCATTAAATTATTTGAAAAAAAATCTTTTCTTTCTATATCGAGTGGGGTAGCGCCGAACTCAAAAATACATTTCTTTGAATTTCAGGTGTTATATTTTCAGAGATATCGTTGAAAATGTATCCCCCCCACACACACACACACACCATTCTATTTTCAAATCTACTGAAACTAAAATTATGAAAAAATTAGGGATAGTAGAATTAATTTAAACCTTGCAGGAAAACTAGAGCGATGACCCTAGGTCACATAGTTTTTGAGAAAATCGCATTTTTCAGTTACACACAAATTGCGATTTGTGGGCTTTCAGCAAAGGAGTTGAGGAGAACTAGAAGCGCCTATCGTCTCAGAAGTATTAAAAAATTGTTGATAATGATTTTCGAAAAAAAAATTGTCGGTCATTAGCCAAGATATTAACCCTAAAAGACACGGACGGTTTAGACATGCATAAAGACACGGACGGCGTATATACGCCATCGTCTTTTGAAGTCTAGGTGACAATTTTTAATGATATATTTGTGTAATGTAATGCCCAGCAACTAATTCATATATTTATTGTACGGAACTCTCTGTACTCGAGTAATACTCACACTTGGTCGGTTATTTATGTACTGTGCCACTGAATTCATTTATTAGTTTGCCGGCTGAAATATGAGCAGCTCAGAACTGAACATCACGTACTGTTTGATCCCACTGGAACCTCAGATCCTCTTGGGTCTCATTTTAGTGGCTGCATAAAATTTCCGAGATTTTTTCTGCTCGAAAAAATAACTGGGTCACTTTAAAAATCCTCTCAGACGTCGCTTTTTTGTAATTCTCTAACGGCAATAAGACCCAAACAGATCAATATTTCATCACAACATTCTCGATCCCCCATCTTTAAATAAAGCAAATTCCCCAAACGAAGGCGAATAACTTTCGAGGATCGCTAAAGAATAGATCTCTGCAAATCGCCACAGACTGTCCTGTTCGAAGACAATTATCTCTGGCATAAGAGAAACAAGAATTTTTCATGGACCTCATTTAAAAATCGAAAGGGATCAACATTTGTTTCATTACATCCGTGCTGTTTTTTGTGTGTGTGGCAGTGATAAGTTTCTATTTTTAGCCTGTCCTCGAACGAGGATTTGTGAAATGTGTAAAAGCAAAGTTCCGGAAGAAGCCAGCTTTCTATAAATAGCTTGCCGATCGATCCCGGGATTCTTTCATCGTCTCTCGTAACTTCTGCTATCGGGAAAAACAAACCTGCTTTGATGAACGGCGGATCATCACAGTGGGAGATGATTATGCTCCAGAGATTGAAAAACTTCTTAAGATTAGAAACAGATAATAACTTGGTGGCATTATGCAGTAGGATGCTATGTTAAAATAAAAGTTTCAGATGAAAGAAATTTACAAAGAAGCACGCTGTTTTTACTATCTTCTATCTTTACAAGAAAATATTGGATTCGTGAAATTTTTCGAATTCCGGTTTTCGGCGGATTTACACGTTTTAAGGGTCTGAGAATCCAAAAAACATGTTTTTAAGAAATGTCTTTCTGTGAGTCTGTCTGTCTGTCTATGTGTGTGTGTGTGTGTGACACAAATTTTGTAGGCGCTTTATCTCAAGAACTAATGAATGGAATTTAACAAAATTTTAGATTCAGTTAGTCCCTATATAAACTGGTGCTGATTACTTTTTGGTGTAAATTGCCCAACAGGTGGTGCTACTGTGCTGCATTTTCTCGATTTCCGAAATAGCTATATCTCAAGAACTAATGGACGGATTTCTATAAAACTTCAGATTAAGTTAGTACTTAATATAATTTGGTGCTGATTGTTTTTTTGTGTAAATCGGCCAACAGGTGGCGCTGCTATGAGGCATTATTCAGGATTATCGCAGTAGCTCTATCTCAAGAACTAATGAACGGAATTTAACAAAACTTTAGATTCAGCTAGTCTCTGATATAAACTGGCGCTGATTACTTTTTGGTGTAAATCGCCCAACAGGTGTCGCTGCTATTCTGCATTTTTTTCTTTGGTGTTGTATAATCCCACTTTTATTTTAACATTCGAACTTACTTTTCTTGTTTAAATAACTCAAACTATACCTGAGACAGCGATGTCAGAGTACAGTACCTGTTATCCGGAATACTGCGAAAACCGGAATCCAAAATGATAACCGAAACATAATTTGTTTCATTAAAACACTTAAAATCTAAAGATGTATTTTATGTCAAGCATGGCATGCAGAAGGCAGATATACAATCATCCATGGGTTGTATAATTTATGGCCATCTGTAATATTTTTTGATAGTGTGAAAGAACCTGAAATTGAAGACTTTAAAATTTCCTAGTAGAAGAACTGCTGGACTAAGCTGAAAGACATTCATGTCCAGAAGCTCAATTACTGCATCAAGAGTCAGTGGAAGATTACTTAAATGCTGGTGAAGATACACCTGTAAGTCATTAGATAACTAGCAGTGAGATTAGTTGACATAATGACAAATGATATGTCTAATGGAAGTGATGATGATGACCAGCAGAATGAGGTGGGTGAAAAAATTTCAAAATGAGCTACTGATATTCTTCGGTTGAACAATTGATTTGTGGAATGCGGCAAAGATGCTACTTACTTGAATAGCAAATCATGTCAATATACAGGAGCAAGATACATGCTATAAGCGACCAACCTTAATTGAAATGTTCCAAAAATCCAAATCAAATTATTCAACTCTCAAGTCCTAAAATTAAGTTTTATTTGTTGATGCAATTTTTTTTATTTGAATTGTGATTTAGAATTGTTTTTATTTTGTTTAAATGAGTTATTAAATTAACAAATTTGTAATTATGTATTTGTATATATTATTCATATTTTATACATTTCATGCTGTTACTTTGTGCAATTCTTAATACAGGTTAATCAGAAAGTGAGTATACATTTAAAAAATTAATAATTCACAGAATGATGTAGGTAGAGAAGTAAAAATTGGCACACATGCTTGGAATGACATGGGGTTTTATTGTAACCATACAAAAAAGGTTGAAAAAAATGGCCGACAGATAGCGCTTCATGTGATAAGAAAAGCATTAATTACCATAACAAATTTGTAATTATGTATTTGTATATATTATTCATATTTTATACATTTCATGCTGTTACTTTGTGCAATTCTTAATACAGGGTGATCAGAAAGTGAGTATACATTTGAAAAATTAATAATTCACAGAATGATGTAGGTAGAGAGGTAAAAATTGACACACATGCTTGGAATGGCATGGGGTTTTATTGTAACCATACAAAAAAGGTTGGAAAAATGGCCGACAGATGGCGCTTCATGTGATAAGAAAAGCATTAATTACCATAAAAATTTGTAATTAAGTATTTGTATATATTATTCATATTTTATACATTTCATGCTATCACTTTGTACAATTCTTAATACAGGGTGATCAGAAAGTGAGTATACATTAAAAAAATTAATAATTCACAGAATGATGTAGGTAGAGAAGTAAAAATTGACACACATGCTTGGAATGACATGGGGTTTTATTGTAACCATACAAAAAAGGTTGAAAAATGGCCGACAGATGGCGCTTCATGTGATAAGAAAAGCATTAATTACCATAACAAATTATGACAAAGCTAAGACGATGTTCTTCAGAGCAAATGTTCAACATGTCCAACGTCATCCCTCAACAATACCTGTAGTCAAGGGACAATGTTGTGCACAGCACTCTACAGCATATCTGTAGTTGTGGTGAGAAATTGGCCCAGGATGTTGTCTTTTAGCATCCCTACTGATATCGTCGATCACGGTAGACTTGCGACGTCATGTAACCTCAGAGTCAAAAATCACACGGACTGACAAGGGAACCATCGAGACCTGGTGCGTTTTGTAGATAATAAGTTTTGTAGAGCGTTTTGTAGATACATAAAAGTTAGAGAACCGAAAAAATTTCTCTGTTAAAATAATATTTTATAGGCTGTTTTATACTTTTAATTTTTTATAATTACATATTTATTTGTTTATTTCACGCCAACAGTGAGTTAAGTCGCCAAATATGGCGATACAATTTTCCGCCCGCTTTACCCAAAGAGAAAATGTACAGAACATATTACTAGAATTATATCAGATTGCGATTTTTTTTTATAACTGATAGCATAAGAAACAAATATTAGGTTTTTATTATTTTTTTCTATGCAGACGATAAATATATAAGTAATAAATATAATTCTATAAATTAGTGAAATACAAAATAAACAAATTATTTTCTTTTGAAATCGAATGAAATAAAGTTTCGAATGTTTAAAATGAAATGTTGCTGTATTAAATGGTCCTTCGGTAAAAGTAATCATAAAGTAAATTAATATTTTTACACAATTTAGAAAAATTACTGCGACGAAATAGGTCGGGCATTACAATTTCTAGCTATTACAAATTGAGCTATGACATTTGGCTAGGGTTGCCGGAAAGCTCTACTTTTGAAAATAAACGCCAACTGTTTACCCGCCAAAAATATGAATATAAAGTTGTAATTTTTCATAATCAAATTCGTGGGTTTTTGAAGGAATTTTCAATTTTTTTAAAAATATTTTATACTTATTATTAACTAATTTTTATTTTTAAATGCTTTTCTTTAAAAAATTCAATGTTAATAGTCCGATAAGTGGTCTCGAAAATTGCATTTTCAGAAAGTTATGCTGCTGTATAATCAAGAAATATTATTTTAATCGAAAAATTTTATCGATTCTCAAACTTCATAATATAGGGCTTTAAAATGCACCAGGTCTCAATGCTAGGTGCGAGCAACACCAAAAGTGGTTCCCTTGTGAGATCTGTGAACCTGGGAGGCCACGCATGAGAAAAATGGTGCGATCATCACCAAACGAGGTGCGCAAGGGATCTTTCACACGTCAAGCGATATGCGGTGGAGCGCCATCCTGCATAAAAATCGTACTTTCCAGCAGATGTTTATCAGCCAGGTTAGGGATGATGTGATTCTGTAACATATCAGCGTACCTCTCACCCGTCACGCTAACAATTACGAAAAGAATCACGCATTTCCTTCAAGAAAAAAGACTCGATAACGGTAGATGTGGTAAATCCATACCAAACCGTGACTTTCTCTCCCATTACAGCTCCTTTTATACACGATTCTCAGGCAGTGCCACTGACGATTTTCTGTACAGTGTCATCTGTCGGCCATTTTTCAACCTTTTTATGTGGTTACAATAAAACCCCATGCCATTCCAAGCATGTGTGTCAATTTTTACCTCTCTACCTACATTATTTCGTGAATTATTAATTTTTCAAATGTATACTCACTTTCTGATCACCCTGCACTTATAGTTAAAATGTTTCTAACTACTAAAAAACCCCTTATCCAGAATATCTCAGTTCCCAAGCATTCTGGATAACAGATCCTGTACTGTACTAACTGTCCTTTACAGTAACCATAACACGCTAATATAGCAGGTACGTAGGAGTGTTTATTAAAGCAAACATAGGAGCAAGTAAATTATAACTTTGGATCAAATTGAACAAGATTGTCCAATTAGGTCGAAGGAGGTCCTCCACCGCTGCTGAGGGAATAGTTTACTGAAAATAAATGTTGTAGTAAATATAAATGGTTGTCAAAATAACGGGAACTCAACAACAACAAAAAAATCTTTATAATATGGGATAGGACAACCGTTAGTACGTAATTCGTCCTGAATTCGTCTGCTAATTGAATTGGACAATCGTGGATGATAGGTAACGGTATATTATACAATTACTGATAGAGATACTTTGAAAATATCTGCAGAGGTGTAGGTGTAGAATATTAGCATGGATTTTATTTTCTTAAACAGAACAGTGGATGGACGATATTGAGGTTAGGTAACATGAGACGACATTGGGGTGAGGGCCAAGTGAGATGTTGAACTTCTTCATCATTCTTCGTCATCATCTTCGTCGTTCATTTCTGTAAAGCTTCGAAAGAAAAATGGAACAAAAGACGAAAATCACATTTTGTGTTAAATTAGAAAAATCGTACGAAAAGATTAAATATAACGATCCTATGAGTCAATCGCGAGTATTTTAGTGGTTTTCGATGTTTGAAGCTGGAAGAGATTCGACCCAAGACGATAATCAACTTTTTTAACAGAAGGGGCATCTTTAACTGAGAATTTCGTCGTCAAGGTTCCACTGTGCATTCTACAAAGATTGGCTTTTGAAACGAATGTAGCATGTGAGACCCGATTTGCTGGGCAGTGGAAATGAGTGCTTCTTGCACAACAACGCATCACTATCCTTCTGTGGCAGTTTTTGGCGAGAAGGCGGGTTGTGTGCATCAACCACCCACTCTATTCACCAGATCTGTCCCTTCCCGGGCTACTTTTCATTTCCCAAGTTGAAATTGAAGATGAAACGGCAGCGGTACGAGTCGATAAATGATATTAGAGCGGCTGTGACATAAGAACTCAATAGTGTTGTAGTGGTGGCGTTCCAGAAGGCGTCTATGTACCTAGTGTACACTCATTCCAAGCGTGGTATTAAAGTGTTAAGAGATTACGTAGAAGCTTAATATCAAATGTAAGTACAGTAATCCCTTAACATTAGCGGATTTAACATTCTCGAGTTTCGATTATTCGCAAAATAAAAAATAATTACCATTTCAACATTCGCGAATAATTATCTTGGTTATTCGCGAATTTTTTTTTTTTTCAAAAAGAATATTTTTTACAAAGTAAACTCGTTTTAAGTTAAGTAATTCTATAAAAAGTGATAAAATAAACCGCAGAAACGGCCGCATTTGAAAAATCATTCACGATAGAAAATATTTTCTATCGTGAATGATTTTGAAAATGTCGCCGTTTGTGCGACGAAACGAACGTCAATCTTAATAAAGATATTTTATCGCTTTTTATAGTATTATTTAACTCAATTTGTTTATAAGTGATTATTATACATGTTTTTATAAACTCGTTTTGTTTTACGAATTAAGTAAAACTATTTGACACTAGACAGCTGCATTGTACTGTTTAGCATAAGTTCCGAGAGACTTCAACCCTTATATTGAGGCAAAATATAGGTCAGTAATTCCGAGAAACACAAAACATAATTTGATGCTAAAACTGAAAAAATCCTAAATTTTCTAAAATTCTAAATTTTTATTGGAACTGAAAAATTTTCTGCAAAAATGGTGCGGGAAATTTTAAAACTTCAACAACAGCTTGTTAAGAAACCAATAGAATACGATCCTTAACTGATGAGGAGTCTCAATTTAAAAGGAAAATTGAGACCGTAACTTTTTCTTATGTGGAAAATCATTAACAAAAGATCTATCTGTTCTTACAAACAATCATATATCAATATTTTTTTCAGCCATCAACTAGCAACTTACCTTTGTACAATATGTTTATAATTATTCAAATTTATTTACAGCAGACATTTTTTAATGCTTAATAAATATATTTTTACGTTTCAATTACTTTTTTCCAATAAAACAAAATCTTAAAAAAGATAATCTCAACATTCGCGATTTTGACATTAGCGGAGGTCTCCGTGAACCTAACCCCCGCGAATGTTACTGTATAATCTCTCTGTTATGATCTGTGTGCGATCAGTCCTGGAACCTTTTGAATGCACTGTGTATTTCTATATATTTATAACTCCATAAGATACCAAAAACCAAATTGTAAAGGAAGGATAGTTGTCAGTGTGCGACAAAACCATGTAAATACTTATTTAGCTTATTAATTTTTAACAGATGAAATATTTCTGAACTTTATTGAATGATTGCACACATCTTGTAGCATATTTTTTCAAAAATCAGGAAAGATGATTTGGAAGATGAAATTCTCATTCATTCAGATATAAAGGGTTAAGAAAATCTCCAGCAATGAATGTAAATCCAATCCACGATAACCGAGTCAGTGTCAAGCGATATTACCTAACATTTATTCAGTGATAAATTCCCACGCCCAAAATGATGAATTCAATACAAGCTTCTCCTGCCTGCATTCCTTCCCAGTGATTCGTTTCGTAATAAGTTCTGCTCCACGCAATCATTCCTCTTCCTTTTCATACCTAATAAGAGCATAAGAAATTTACTCTCTTTACCCCACTCTCTCCCCCACCCCCTGAATACGTGATTTGTCATCTCGTTTCCCGCTGCTCCTTCGGTAATTCGGATATAATCCCGTAATGATTGGTATCCGAAAATATCTCAGACATTGCTTTAAGAAAAAAAAAAGAATTCCAATAAATAAATATCGCCGATAAACAGGTGCTTTTGGCATGTGCGTTTCTTCCCAAAATAGGCACATGAATGAATGAAGCCAATCAGGTTGAGGTAACTTGGCTACATGCCAGATAAATGGTTACAACGAGAATTTGAATAAGAATTAAAGGAGTTAATATTTTGACCAACGTATCCTGTTTTAGCAAAAAATACTGAAAAATATTCAACATCTTTATTGCAAATTACGTAAGGTGACCACTTGTGCTGATTTGACATGTAAGCCTTTTGACCACGTTTACGGAGACGCATAAATTGACCATCAACAGCCACTTTAATAACGTATACAGTCACTGTGACATCACTATACTGTCTCAATAGTCACAAACAGTAACAGCCACGATGCTGACCTAAAGGTGGCATCGTCATTTCGTCACGTTATGTAGTGACTCTTCGTGACGCCATGACTCTTCGTGACCCTTTGGGACTCCAATGCAAATTCAATGTGACACCACTGTGGCGTCTTAATGGTCACAAATAGTCAAAGTCAAAAGGTGGCATCTTCATTTCGTCATGGTATGACTTTCAAGTGACTCTTCATGAGTCCAGTGTTTAAGCCAATGTGACATTATTGTGGGGTCCCAACAGTCATAGTCACAATAATGACCAAAAAGTGGCATCTTCATGTCGTTACGCTATGACTCTCAAGTGACTCTTCGTGTCTCCGTGTGAAGTCATCGTGACGGATTGAGTTATTTGCACCTAGGCCCAAAATGAGACGCATCGACTCAAGGCCAAATGGGGGAGGTATTATAGTAATCCCCTGCGAAATTAAATCAAACAAGCAAAACTTTTGCCTATTGCTGAAAAAACTTAACGGTTTTGTAAATTGAAAGGAAATATTACATTTTCCTTTTACCATTTATTAACTTCACCCGTAGTGATTGTGGTTAGTGTTGCCAGGTCCAGTGTCACAAAAAAGCGGGGCAGAGAAACACACTGTAAAAAAAAACGACATTTTTACAGTACAAAGTACTGTTCATCTCGCGCATAAACTCGATCACAGTGAAACTGTATTTTCCATGTTAATATAGTCAGGAAACCAAAGAAAGATACAGCCCATTCACTGTGATCGAGTTTGTTCTGGCAAATTTACAGTGGTTTTTTTACAGTGCAAACGAGTCGAAAATTGTACGTCAAACGGGGCAAATTATGTGTGTTCGTACTAGACCGGGAAGCGGCAGCACAGGAAATCCCCTCATCGAGTTCATGGCTGAAATTCCAGAATAAGTTAAAACTCCATTCGCATATTAAAACGCAATCGGTCTGACAAGTCACATCTTGGTGGAAAACACCTGAAAACCCGATTTTAGTGGTTGACTCGTAGGTTTACCATTGTGTTTTCCTGCACCCAAATGTATGAAAACAGGGAGGACTGGGATCAGGGAAACATGACCTATCATGGGATAGCACTGAATTCATGAGGTATGATATCATTCAACAGAATGAAAAAAAAATTATTAATATATTTTTAAGTTTGGATTTGATTTTCATCAAATTTGAAAGGACTGTACACAATTCTGCAACGATTCTATAAATTTCAAACCATTCGTTTGGGTAGTTTTTGCGCTGTTCGGACAGACGGACGGATCAGACGACGACTGTAGATGTTATGTATTTATGTAATTACAAACGCACCTAAAAAAAGGGGGGCACAATGGTTTCTATATCGGAAAATAAAAATATAGTAAACGGAACTTGTCTAGTCTATAACGGATCCCTGTCTTAAACAAAAGATGCCATTGTCCGTACGATAGGAATACCATACACTTATACCTGCTAAGACAAAAACTTGTTTCTCTCTATTCTAAAAAAAAAAATAACTAACGCTGTCAACAGCACGCCACGGGTAAAGAGAAGAAAAACACCAATAGGCGTGAAGAACATTTTAACGCTACTGCCCCTTCGTCCAATAAACAGTCTTTTACGGAGGATATATTCCTGCAGAGGCGTGGTTGTTGCCATTGTGGGTAAAGTCCATTCATTCATGTTTTCATACCTTTGAGTGCAGGAAAATACAATGGTAAACCGACAAGTGAATCATTAAAATCGGGTTCTCAGGTGTTTTCCACCAAGATAGGACTTGGCAGACCGATTGCGTTTTGATATGCGAATTGAGTTTTAACTCATTCTAGAATTTCAGTCGTGAACTCGATGAGGTGATTGTCTGTGGTGCCGCCTCCCCGTCTAATAGAAAGCACAATGGAAACATGGACTATAAAAGTGCTAAAGTGAGGGTGATAGCTCTATCTCAAGAGCGAATAGAATGTCATTTAATTTTAGTTTGGTTGCAGACGATTATATTTATATAGAAGAAAATTTTGTGATGACCACAACATACTAATTTATTTTGTAATGCCCTTTATGACACAAAAAAGAGCCTCGAAAAAGAACATGAACGTCTGTCAGGTTTCACTTTTTTTTTTTTTTTTTATTAAAACAAAAATTCTGCTGATAAGGCACTTTTATTACATTTATTATCCTCTCTATTTTAATTTTAATTGAACAATTCTTTTATTTTGGCAGCCATATTTTTCTAAAGCCGTGAGGAGACACAAACTTTAATTATCCAATTACAAAACAATATCATTACAAAATAGACTATTGTCTTATTTAATGCACAAATGCATTATTCTGAAAGCAAAACTTTCACAGTGATCGTGGTTTCAATCTGCAGCATTAATTTGTCTTTTAAATAAAATGAAATTAATGAACAAAAATAGAGAAAATATTTTTTTTTATTAAAAAAAAAGTTCTGAAAATAAGGCACTTTTATTACATTTATTATACTCTCTATTTTTATTTTAATTGAACAATTCTTTTATTTTGGCACCCCTATTTTCTTAAAGCCGTGAGGAGACACAAACTTTAATTATCCAATTACAAAACAATATTATGACAAAATAGACAATTGTCTTATTCTATGCACAAATGCATTATTCTGAAAGCAAAACTTTCACAGTGATCGTGGTTTCAATCTGCAGCATTAATTAGTCTTTTAAATAAAATGAAATTAATGAACAAAAATAGAGCAAATATTTTTTTTATTAAAAAAAAAAGTTCTGCAAATAAGGCACTTTTATTACATTTATTATACTCTCTATTTCAATTTTAATTGAGCAATTCTTTTATTTTGGCAACCATACTTTTCTAAAGCCGTGAGGAGACACAAACTTTAATTATCCAATTACAAAACAATATCATTACAAAATAGACTATTGTCTTATTTAATGCACAAATGTATTATTCTGAAAACAAAACTTTCACAGTGATCGTGGTTTCAATTTGCAGCATTAATTAGTCTTTTAAATAAAATGAAATTAATGAACAAAAATAGAGCATTTTTTTTTTATAAAAAAAAAATAGTTCTGCAAATAAGGCACTTTTATTGCATTTATTATCCTCTCTATTTTAATTTTAATTGAACAATTCTTTTATTTTGGCAGCCATATTTTTCTAAAGCCGTGAGGAGACACAAACTTTAATTATCCAATTACAAAACAATATCATTACAAAATAGACTATTTAATGCACAAATGCATTATTCTGAAAGCAAAACTTTCACAGTGATCGTGGTTTCAATCTGCAGCATTAATTAGTCTTTTAAATAAAATGAAATTAATGAACAAAAACAGAGCAAATATTTCTTTATTAAAAAAAAAGTTCTGCAAATAAGGCACTTTTATTACATTTATTATACTCTCTATTTCAATTTTAATTGAGCAAGTCTTTTATTTTGGCAACCATATTTTTCTAAAGCCGTGAGGAGACACAAACTTTAATTATCCAATTACAAAACAATATCATTACAAAATAGACTATTGTCTTATTTAACACACAAATGCATTATTCTGAAAGCAAAACTTTCACAGTGATCGTGGTTTCAATCTGCAGCATTAATTAGTCTTTTAAATAAAATGAAATTAATGAACAAAAATAGAGAAAATATTTTTTTTTATTAAAAAAAAAGTTCTGAAAATAAGGCACTTTTATTACATTTATTATACTCTCTATTTTAATTTTAATTGAACAATTCTTTTATTTTGGCACCCCTATTTTCTTAAAGCCGTGAGGAGACACAAACTTTAATTATCCAATTACAAAACAATATTATGACAAAATAGACAATTGTCTTATTCTATGCACAAATGCATTATTCTGAAAGCAAAACTTTCACAGTGATCGTGGTTTCAATCTGCAGCATTAATTAGTCTTTTAAATAAAATGAAATTAATGAACAAAAATAGAGCAAATATTTTTTTTATTAAAAAAAAAAGTTCTGCAAATAAGACACTTTTATTACATTTATTATACTCTCTATTTCAATTTTAATTGAGCAATTCTTTTATTTTGGCAACCATACTTTTCTAAAGCCGTGAGGAGACACAAACTTTAATTATCCAATTACAAAACAATATCATTACAAAATAGACTATTGTCTTATTTAATGCACAAATGTATTATTCTGAAAACAAAACTTTCACAGTGATCGTGGTTTCAATTTGCAGCATTAATTAGTCTTTTAAATAAAATGAAATTAATGAACAAAAATAGAGCATTTTTTTTTTATAAAAAAAAAATAGTTCTGCAAATAAGGCACTTTTATTGCATTTATTATCCTCTCTATTTTAATTTTAATTGAACAATTCTTTTATTTTGGCAGCCATATTTTTCTAAAGCCGTGAGGAGACAAAAACTTTAATTATTCAATTACAAAACAATATCATTACAAAATAGACTATTGTCTTATTTAATACACAAATGCATTATTCTGAAAGCAAAACTTTCACAGTGATCGTGGTTTCAATCTGCAGCATTAATTAGTCTTTTAAATAAAATGAAATTAATGAACAAAAATAGAGCAAATATTTTTTTTATTAAAAAAAAAAGTTCTGCAAATAAGACACTTTTATTACATTTATTATACTCTCTATTTCAATTTTAATTGAGCAATTCTTTTATTTTGGCAACCATACTTTTCTAAAGCCGTGAGGAGACACAAACTTTAATTATCCAATTACAAAACAATATCATTACAAAATAGACTATTGTCTTATTTAATGCACAAATGTATTATTCTGAAAACAAAACTTTCACAGTGATCGTGGTTTCAATTTAGAGCATTAATTAGTCTTTTAAATAAAATGAAATTAATGAACAAAAATAGAGCATTTTTTTTTTATAAAAAAAAATAGTTCTGCAAATAAGGCACTTTTATTGCATTTATTATCCTCTCTATTTTAATTTTAATTGAACAATTCTTTTATTTTGGCAGCCATATTTTTCTAAAGCCGTGAGGAGACAAAAACTTTAATTATTCAATTACAAAACAATATCATTACAAAATAGACTATTGTCTTATTTAATACACAAATGCATTATTCTGAAAGCAAAACTTTCACAGTGATCGTGGTTTCAATCTGCAGCATTAATTAGTCTTTTAAATAAAATGAAATTAATGAACAAAAATAGAGCAAATATTTATTTTTTATTTAAAAAAAAGTTCTGTACATAAGGCACTTTTATTACATTTATTATACTCTCTATTTTAATTTTAATTCCAAAATTCTTTTATTTTGGCACCCCTATTTTCTTAAAGATGTGAGCCACAAACTTTAATTATCCAATTACAAAACAATATCATTGCAAAATATATTATTGTCTTATTCTATACACAAATGCATTATTCTGAAAGCAAAAGTTTCACATGGTTCCATCTGCGGCGTTAATGAGTCTTTTATAAAATGATATTATTGAACAAAAATTGCTTATGAAAGAGAAAAAGATAAATATTTCGTACACTGCACCAAAATGTTTCAGAAATAAAAATTTTCCCAGATGAATCAAACGCGTTCAATTTCTAACAATGCCTCCAATTTACATTAAAATGAATGTAAACGTTCATCTCGAAAGCAGAGTGTTTTCATTCAAAGCTTTTATCACATTAAAAGATTTATTTAATGGACTTTTTTACTTCGGGCGGTGTTCTAATTGGGAACTTATTTTTTTTAGCATGTAAATAGCTAATGCATATTTTCTTAAAGAACCGCTAATATTTATATTCTTGCCATATTAAAAGAAAATAATAAAATGAAATAAAAAGATTCTTTTGAGTAATTGTCCACATTAACTTGAGTAGCGTTCTTTCTTTAAAAGTCAATGTACACCGTGCGAAAAAAAAGGCACGACCCCATGCTATTTTGATCACCGTTCGTCAAAGAATAAAAATAAAGGCAAGCAATGGGGAATAACATCTATTTTTATTTGATATTTGTAATTTTTACTTTCTTCTATCTTTACAAGAAGAAAGTAAAAAATACGTGAAATTTTTCGACTACCGGTTTTCGACTGATTTGCACGTCTTAGAGGTCAGAAATCCCGAAAAACATGTTTTTACAAATGTCTGTCTTTGAGTCTGTGACTCTGTCTGTCTGTGTGTATGTGACATAAATATTGTGGGCGTTCTATCTCAAGAATTAATGCACAGAATTTAATAAAAATTTATATTCAGTTTAGTCCCTGATATAAAAATGGCGCTGATTAAGTTTTGGTAGAAAAAAGTCTATGGAAAGCGATGTAACTTTATCCAACCCCCCCCCCTCCCCCGAACCCACGATAGTTTTTAAAAATCTTTAGATAAGTTTTAAAAATTTGCGAGAAGTTTAATGTCCAACTATTTTATTATTTTCTTTTAAATGCTTTTTTTTTTCTCTTTCTAAATTATGTTAAATGTTTTGACATAATTTGAAATCAAAGTTGAAATAATTATTGTTAAAATTAATAAAGTATTTACTTAAAAAAAGGAAGAACACTACTTAATATTTGCGTTTGAATTGTTTTAAGGCTGTTCTTAACTGTTCTGCTCAACAACCGAAAAACGTTTTGACATATTTACAAATTCATTTTTCAACGGAAATGTATAAAATTGGAAAGCCTGACCATGGAAGCGATTTGGAATAATAGTGTTTTTTCCATTTTTGGATCCATCCATTACCTATTGAGTTAGAAGCGAATTCGATCACGTGACAAACCCGTTTTTCGCCCGCTCTTAAGTGCTCTTTCTCCCTTCGCGCGGAAATTCGGTTCAAAACTCCCATTTTGACATTATTTTCTGAAAGATCTATTGCGTTTGCAAAAAAATGGAAAAAACAGCTCAATGACATAGTTTCTGAACAACAACGCCAGCTCGTTTCATGCATTTTCTAACAAAAATAAATTAAAACTTATGTCAGAAAGTTGCCCTTTTCGATTTGAGAACACCCTTAATCAAAAGTTTATTTGGATGGGTAATGTTTAGAGACTCTATTGTGGTTTTAGGGTAATTCCAAGCCAAGGTTATCTTTTATAGTATTTTATTTTTTTAGATCAAATAAGTAATACATATTTTTTTCTGATAATATTAAGCCTATATATATATATATATATATATATATATATATTTATATATTTGCAATAAATTTCATGAAATTTTGAATAGTCAGAATCAATAAAATCCATTATAATCAGCATAGCTTCTTTTTATATACTTTTTTTTGTTTGTTTGTCTGTTACATGTTTGATGTTGGTCTGCTACAAGTGAAATTGCATATTTTTCACAACTAGCAACAGTCAAATTTTGAGAAAGACATGTTTCTAAACTCCTTTTGAATAAAAACACATTTTTATTATAATAAATTGTACATAATTTTATAAGTAATATAGACAAACATTAAGATATCCGAAAATCATGGTAATTCCTGTTTGTCTGCTACAATACCTTAGTTAGTATTTACATTAAGTAATTTATTCAAAATAACTATATTAATTTATCTTCTAGTATCATATGTTAATTGTAGCCATCTTTCAATTACATAATTATTATTATTTAAATAAGGTAAGGCCATTTTTTTTCATCTATGACTATTAGTCTATTACAATGGAATTGCCCTTCAGATTCTACTATATTCATGAATATCTAAAAACGTTCAGTTATATACCTGCTCATTCTAGAAACAATTTGGTATTCACACCTTCCCTCTTATCACCCAATAAATGGCTATTTTAGCGAATGAAAGATGATTCAGTTGAAATTTTAGCTTTCACAAAATTACGCCAAAGCGCTCAAATTATTTATGTAACCACCCTATAATCTTGATTTGAAGCCAAACAATAGATTTTAGTTAGTTCCTGATCCATGAAATAAAGATGGTTCCTCGTTTAAATTAGAACACCGTCAATGCTTTTAACATTTTACAATTAATAACATATACTGGACAATTGCACCATAAAATATTATAAATAAAGACACATAATCTTGCTTAATGGTACACAAAACACGAACTTTAATAAGCTAAAAGATAAATTCTACACTGTAAAATAAAAACGAACTAAAAAACGGAGATTCTAAAATTTACGTAAAAAAACGGTAATAGTACTGGCTTCTAGAGTGCCAGTAGAATCTCCGTTTTTTTTTTTTTTTTTTTTTTTTTTTTACAGTGTACGTTTTGATCTGTTTCTACAGCCGTCTTCATGAAATATGATGGTTAAGGCTGTTCTTAACTGATCTGCTCAACAAGCGCAAAACGTTTTGACACATTTACAAATACATTTTTGAATAGAAAGATATAAAATTGAAAAGCCTGGCCATGGAAGCGATTGGGAATCGAACTGTTTTTTCCCTTTTTTGATCCATCCATTACCTATTGAGTTCTAAGCGTTTTGGATCAAGTGAAAAACACGTTTTTCGCCCGCTCCTGAATGCTTATTCTCCGTTCGCGCGGAAACTCGGTTCAAAACGTCCACTTTGACACTCTTTTATGAAAGATCTATTGAGTTTGCAAAAAAATGGAAAAAACAGCTCGATGACCCAGTTTCTTAATAACAACACCAGCTAGTTTCATGCATTTTCGAACAAAAATAAATTAAAACTTATGTCAGAAAGTTGCCCTTTTGGATTTTAGAACACCCTTAAATGGCTAAAAGCTCAGAGATGAAGGCTTCCTGTTTTAACCACCACCACATTTCCTGAAGACGGCTGTAGAAACAGCTCGAAACGTAGAATTTATCTTTTAGCTTATTAAAGTTCGTGTTTTGTGTACCATTAATCAAGATTGTGTGTCTTTATTTATTTATTTTACAATTATTTCAACAATAAGGCAGGTTCTTTCTCTTATGGTAAAAATTTTGTACTTTCTTCATATTATTAATTTCAGATTATCCTTATCTTTCGATTGAATGAATGTTATCCCACATTATCCTTTAAAATATTGATAACCAGTTCTCGAAAAGTTTTAGAAATAAAAGGCTATTATTTACTTTCCTAATGTTTCTGTTAGGATAAAATATGTTATATATGAGGCATTCTCACCTAATTTTGACATTTATGTCCCTGAATAATAATTTTTATTTTAGCACATATTCGTGGTTATTTTTTTTTAATTTCTTATATCGGAAAACATTCCATTGCCTGACTAATATAACAATATTAACGAGATAAATAAGTTTTGAATGATGTTGAGGGTCCAAATATACCATGAAATTCCTTACCGTCCCGTGTCCCTGATGCTGATTTTTAAGTTTGAAACTGTCTGTATACAATTGTTTCAATAAAAGTAATTCGATGTCATTTTTTTCCGAAACTAATACGATTGTTTTATATAAATATGTAGCAAAAAGTTAACCTGTATACATTTTTACGGTTGTTATTTTTAAATTCTGTCCCTGGATTTTGATTCCTTACCGTCCCTCTTGCTAAAATTTTACAGAAAATTACTTCAGATGCAAGCCACAGAATTTTTTTCAAGTTTTTTCTCATGCAGAAGTATGCTAGAGAAAGAATGGGAAAATAATAACTGCAAGGCGGACGAAATTGGGACCACGTTACTTCCAATAGGACGGAGCTTCAGTTCCCGTAAGATGAACTGAGCGTCCTAAAACTCACTGTATGCTACTGTCAGCATCTTACCAACGTAAAATACATGTAGTGAATAAGAAAAAAATAATTACAGTATAGTAAATAACATTCCACAAACGACGTAATAAGAACTCAGGTCATCTAAAATAGGAAATTCGCCGTTTTTAATTTATGTATGCGTCATGGCGAACGAAACTTTCAAATCTGACCCCTTTTACCTCGTCCCCTGAGCCTTGCGTCATAATTCCCGCCACTTTTGCAGAAGCGGAGAAGTTAAGGGGGAAGAAATTAGGAGAGGAGACGAAATATGGGCATTATCCTATATGATGTACAGATATGTATGTATACTGCATAGTATGATAAAAGTTAGTTTAGTTAACGCATAGCACAGATGAAAATTTCCATAATAAACGGATATTGTTGAGAACTTTCGTGCGACCCTGTATAGGATATATATCGTTTTTACACGAAAAAAGAAAAAAAAATTAAAAATGGCTAAACATAAAAACGCATAACACAACTGAAAGCGCACTTCCAGCAATTGTTGTTCGTAGTCTTCAATAGTTCAATTATTGCTCGTTTTCTTCTATAGCCAAATTCTTTTGTGTGTCCCTGTGCACGTTGAGTTCTATGCACATCCTATTCTGTAGTAAGAACCTTGTAATACACCTAAACGATGTGTATCCATTTCAATATGTTTAAAATACTGTAATATCATTAAATTACACGGCAAACAATTTTTTCCCGAAAATGCTACATACTCCAGTTTCAATGCCGAACATGCCATATTAAACACCAAAATCATATATCAATTTTCCGGCAATCGGACTATATTTACGCGAGTTAGCAGACGGACAGACAGACACTTTTCAACTATGCTGGAAAATGTTAAAAAACTGATAAATTTACCTAAGCATATTTTTTATGTCGAAATCACTTTCATCGAAAAATTTAATTCGCTAAATATTAGCTGAGATGTCGCTAAAATTAAGATGAATAAACTGAAGTGGCACGGTAAATGCTTATAAATGAGTTTTAAATGACTTTTTAAACGTTTTCGTAAATTGAAACAGATGCTCGACTTGACACACTCTCTGTTTAATATTACCTTTTCCAAAATAGTTAAAATTAAAAATCGTTTTACCTCACATTTGCTCAGTAAACAATAAGAAAGTACCATCTACTCTTTCTGCATGGGAAAAAATTAACTTTCAAAACTGAGGCGTAAATGAAATATCTGAGGATTTTCAGTAAATAAAACAATGAAAAGCAATATAACTCCACGCTCCCTCGATTGTTTTTTGAATTATTTAGATGTGTCTTAAAAATATGTCTTTATCCGCAGAATTGGAAGTATTATGCTCGAGATGATATTACGCGTCGTTAAACTCGAATTCTATTATACTTTTGGAAACGTGTAAATTTTAGATGCGGTGACTGTAAATCATTTATATTCCGATGAAAAAACGTTTCGTGTGATGAAGCTGATCACTTTATACTCCTAATCTTTTAAGATTAGGAGTTGGAAAGATGTTTTGGGGAAAATTTTAATCTCCAATTGTTTTAATCATTTCTTTTAAGGGGATTTAGTACCATTCGGGACACAATTTTGCTTATAATAACACTTTTTGCTTTTCAATTCAACATAAATAAAGAAGTTTTGCATATTTTGGACTGAATTTGTTACAGTTTCAAGAATAATACCCTAGCTCTAAAAAATTGCTACAGCATTTAAAATTTAAATAATACATATATTTTTAACAACATATAATGTATGCACAAAAGTAGAAGAAAAATTATATACTTACCTCTCTTTATTTCAATATAACTTTTGAAAATACATAAGAGAAACTAAATTTTTATATTAAATTGAAGCTAAATATCACCTTTTATTCTGTAAACCTAAAACATTGAACTTATTAATATGTTTTTTTAAATTAAAAATTTAGTATGACAAATGCTTAAATTTTTTACAAAAATTAAAAATTTGTAAATTTTTAATTAAAAAAATATATAAAACATTTGATAAGTTCAATGTTTTAGGTTTACTGGATAAAAGTTATATTTAGCTTCAATTGCGGTGAAATTTTAAAAAAATCCTTCATATTCTAATATCAGTGTTGCCAGTTGGGAGACTAGTACGACTTTCTTGAAAGAGCCTTATTTCATTTGTTGTAAAATAAGGCGTATAGTACAGCTATTGAACTGAAGCTATATTTAAAATGTGGTAGCAGTCAATCAATAAGGATAAAAAAAAAAATAAAATAAAACACCCTACTTGCAAAAGTGCCTAATATGATTTTCATCTTTGTACAGTCGTGGAAAAAAAAAAAAAAAGAAAAAAGTAAACACCCCCTGCTAACTCTACAACAAATTACCGTAAAAGAAAGTTACAGGTACCAAACAATTGGAAATAAAGTCTACTTTTAAATGCTGTATATAAATTTATTGGGGGGGGGGGGAGGGCATATACATATAAAAACGAACCCAAACTTTGTTTGTTTCAATAGTAGTACCCAAGTTTGACACCCTCAATAAATTCTACTCCTTTCAATTAGCCTAAATCCAAATTTTCATGAATTTCGTACGATTCGTTTCAGAGAAATTAATTCTTTTAAAATGAGCCTATTTTAGGGGCTGTATCCAAATTGAAGTTTAGTACTCGATTGATGAAATGCTACAGAATGACTATGTCACTTCTACTGATATATTATTTCCTGCCAATATGACCCTTTCACTCGCTTAATATGTTTCGACTATTGACAGACCAAATATTTCAATAAAATGTGTAAAATACATTTTTCCAAATTGTGCTTTTTTGCGCATCCTAGACCCCTTAAACCATCATTTTGACGTTTTTTTAATGATAATTCGAAAACTAATTGAAAAAAAATTTCAATTCAGAATTTGAATAAAGAAGGACATAATAAATACAGACGGACCTCTATTTAACGAAGTCGCTAAATCCCGAAAAAAGTTCGTTATGTGGAAAATTCGTTAAATAGAGATGAACCTTTTTAAATACTTTAAACTAAAAAAACAGATTTTTAATTCATAAACACTAAACATTATTAAAAAACTTAACTAATCACATTTTTTTTTTTTTATAAAACATATTTATTTTTCATTATTATTATTGATTTTACCCATCAAAAAGAAATCTTTAAGGACAACAAGAATTTTTTTTTAAATATTGTCCGGAAATACACTGTATTTCCAGAGTTAAGAAAATATTTACATTAAAAGTAATGAATTTTAATGACATTATCGTATTTATTATAACAAGTAATTTTAAGCATTGTATTACTACATGCGTTCTTAAATTTAATTATTGAAACTCATTTACTATACAGAACAGCCTCTTTGAGTGTGAAAAGGGATATTGAAAGTTTGCACTTCCTGGATGAAATGCAAAGAATGACAGGGATTTTACTGCTCTCGTTGAATTAGTCACCTGGTAAAACCATTCATTGATCATTATAAAATGTGTAAAAGAAAGAATAAGTTTGAAGTATCCGGAAATGTTTTGAGAAATAGGGAGAAAAAAAATTATATCAGAATATAAAGTTCGTTAAATAGAGAATGCACTTCGCTATTTGAAGGTTACTTTACGAAGAAATTCGCAAAATGTTATTGGTTCCAAGGAAAAGTTCGTAAAATAGAGAAATTCGCAAAATAAAGGTTCGTTAAATAGAGGTCCGACTTTATAAGTCTAACAAAAAAAATGTAGGTTGCTATTCATATATTTTTTTAAATATTAATTTCATAATTCATATTATAAAATTTTTAAAATTACAAATTCGATGTATTTATGGTTAGGTTTTTTAGTATTATAACCACGCACAAAATTATCACATTAGGATTATAATTTCAGGAGATATTAATAAAAATATGAAAATGTAATTTAACATTAGGAGCTTTAAATTTTGAATGTTTATAATTCAAAGACTTATCCTTCAAATGACTAGAAATTTCGTGTCTTGGCATAGTTTGAGCCTAAGATTTAAAATATAGTGTCAAAATTGGGTGTTGCCATTGAAAAAATAAAGCTAGGCCTGGTTTTGATTTGTAGATGCCCACCTAGATAATTTTTATATACATCACTTAAAAGTAGACTTTATTTCCAATGGATTGGTACCAGCAGCTTTCTTCGGTTATAATTAGTTGCAAAGATAGTAGGGGGTGTTTACTTTTTTCCCACGACTGTACATCCTTATCTTAATAATCCCTTCTTATAATTTTAAAATTAAGGCAATAAGCTCTTTGTAAAATGTTAAAGATAAAGATATAAAGTTTTACTTATGTTCTTTTTTTTTCTAATTCCTCTGTATGATAAAAAAAAATATATCTTTATAGGTAAAGAAGACGGTTTTTGCAATGTCTGAAAATAAATACAATCACTTTAAGAGCTGAAACATTTGCCTGAATAAACAAGCATAGTTTTTATGTTTTTATGTGGAAATCACTTTCGTGGAAAAATTTTATTCATAACTCTGTCGCTATGATTAATATGCTTAAGTGACTCAGCAAATGCTAATAAAGTAAGTTTTGAATAACTATTTTATCCTTTTTGTAAATTGAAACAAATGCTCGACTAGACATACTTTCTATTTAATGTTACCTCTTCAAAAGAATTAAAGATAAAAATAATGTTACCATACATTCTGTATAACCAATGAAAATCATCTTGTACTTTTCCTCGACGAGAAAAATTTAACTTTGAAAACTGATGTACCAGTGAGATTGCAGAGGCTTTTCTGTAAATAAAACAAACGGATATGAAAAGAAATATGAATTTCTCCCGCCACCCGATTGTTTTATGAATTCTTTAAATAAGTATTAAAAATATGTCTTTATCAGCATAGAGGTAGAAGCTTTATGCTCGGGATGACATTACGCGTCGTTAAGCTCGAATTCTATACCGTCGAAGATGCGTAAAATTTTAAATGTGGTGATTGCAAACAATTTTTAGGGCGATGATAAAATGTTTTAAGTGAAATTCATTTATTTTATAATTCTAATGTTGTAAGATAATTCGTTTAAAATTTAATGTTACTATTATTTTATGAATGTCTTTGAAATAGAATTGTGCGTCACCTAATGCTTTGGTAACAGTACAGCCCCTTTTCTACAGTTCTTCTGTCATTATATTATCACTAGCTGGTTTCGCCCGTTAGCGGGCCGCTCCTTGTATCGGGGCCTCGAATAATATGAAACCTCGAGGCGAACGAACCTCGAAGTGAATGAACCTGGAACCGGGTCCCCGCTGCCTACGTCACCGTATAGCAGACGTGCTGCGCATTATATTAATAAATGGCTATTTGTTGCAAGGTGAGGATACATAATCGTCTTTTCTGCCTTCTGTTGTATTGAAGGTATAGGTTCATTCGAACGGTGTGTATTATACTTCATGGAACTGTAAACTTCTTAAACAGGAAAAAAAGATTGTTTCCTTTATAGCTAAGTAAGTGTTCATTAAAAATAAGTAGTAAAAGTAATATAGTAATAGTAAAATAGAGTCACACATTATGACTTAATATAAAAGTCTGCTTACAAGCGTGCAGGACGCCATAACTGTCGTTAAAAAATCATTTTATAGATATATAAACATAAATATATATTTTTGCAATCTCTAAAAAGTAAATGCACTGATATTAAAAGCTGGCAAAATCAGCTAAATAAACAGGCACAGTTTTTATGTCGAAAACACTTTCGTTGAAAAATTTCATTCATAATTCTAGCGCTAATAACAAATTTAAAATATTTAAGTGGCTCAGTAACCGTTTGCAAATTCATAAAGTACGTTTTAAACAATTATTTGAGCGTTTTTGTAACTTAATAAATGCTCGAGTTGACACACTTTAAGTTTAACATTATAGACCGAGGGGCGGCAGCACAGAGAATCATCTCATTAAGTTCACGGCTGAAATTCCAGAGTGAGTTAAAACTCGATTCGTATATTAAAAAGCAATTGGTCTGCCAAGTCCTATCTTGGTGGAAAACACCTCAAAACCCGATTTTAGCGGTTGGCTCGTAGGTTTACCATTGTGTTTTCATTCACACAGTCCTCCTTGTCTTCGTACCTTTAGGTGCCGGAAAACACAATGGTAAACCTACGAGTCAACCGCTAAAATCGGGTTTTCAGGTGTTATACACCAAGATTGGACTTGGCAGACCGATTGCGTTTTAATATGCGACTCGAGTTTAACTCACTCTGGAATTTTAGCCGTGAACTCGATAAGGTGATTGTCTGCGCTGTCGCTTCAAAAATAATTAAAGATAAATATCATGTTACCACACATATTTTCTCTAAACAATAAAAAGATGAGAAAATATTAACTTGCAAACCTGAGGTACAAAAGAGGTACCAGAGGATTTTCTGTAAATAAAAAAAGAAAAATAAATAAAGGAATATGAAAAGCAAAGTCGCTCTTTCCTTTCCCTCCCGTTTATATTGTGAATTTTTTAGATAAGTCTTAAAAATATGTCTTTATCAGCAGAAGTAGAAGCTTTATGCTCGGGATGATATTATGCGTTGTTAAACTCGTTGGAAACTCGTCCACTTTTAAATGCGGTTATTGCAAATTATTTTTGTTCCGATGCAAAAACGTTATAATGTAAAGCTGATTTCTTTATAGCTTCTAATCTCTTAAATTCATTTGCGTGAAGTTTAATGCTTAGGTGTTTTATTCGCGTATATTAAATGGAATGATTCTGAGATAATTTAAAATCGAATTTACATTAGGCTTGACCGAAACATTAAAAAAAAAATTCTTGTTTAATACAGTTTATGTTTTAATTCTGTTAAACAAAAGTTATTGCTGTTTGTAGAGTCTCTACTTATCTTTACTTATTGAAATGTCTGATAAATAAATATATACATAATATATATATATGTATATATATCATTATTTGACTCGATCTAGAAAAATGAACCTTTCAGAAAGTCTAAAATTGGTATTTTAGGGCGTAATTAAGCATACGAATAG
This sequence comes from Maratus speciosus, assembly GCA_963932465.1. NCBI lineage: Eukaryota > Metazoa > Arthropoda > Arachnida > Araneae > Salticidae > Maratus > Maratus speciosus. The sequence goes on along the minus strand of OZ010793.1, from coordinate 16,522,488 downwards.
CTAAAAAAAACTTTATAGCAGTTACTTTAGGTTGATTTTTGTTTCATATCTGCATTCAACAAATTTTTATTTGCATCAAATCCACATGTTTTAGTTGGGCCCGACCCAATGATTGAATACAGCAGCTCTTTATTCAAATTACAACACCATCAACGGATTAATCTTTTACAATTAGGGCAATAAGCACCCTGGTTCTATCTGGCCCGAAATTTTTATAAATGTTTCGCGTTCTGATACATTATTAATCTTCTTAAACCCTTATCTTAATGGATCTTTTGTTACCCTTTGAAATAATCATGTTCTGGAAGAATTCTGAAATTAAGGAATACAGTTTTATAAATTTGATCTCCTAAATCCTCTGTATGAAAAATAATGCCTTTAAAGAAAAATAAGACGGTTTTGGAAATCTCTAAAAGGTAACTGCAGTGATATTAAAAGCCGACAAAATCCGCCTAAATAATCGAGCACAATCAAAATCCCTTTCGTTAAAAAAAATTCATTCACAATTCTGTCGCTAATAATAAATATAATATGTTTAAGTGACTCAGTAACCGTTTATAAATCCACAAAATCCACAATTTTTAATAACTATTTGAGCGTTTTTGTAACTTAAAATTAATGCTCGACTTCACATTAAAAATTATCTATTAAAAAATGATTAAAGAAAAAAATCGTGTTACCACAACATCTGTTCTCTAAACAATAAAAAAAAATGAAAAAAATTGAGCTTGCAAACCTAAGATACAAACGTGATCGTAGAGAATTTTCTGTAAATTTAAAAAACAAAACAAAGGAGTTTGAAAGGCAATGCAACTCTTTCCTTCCCCTCCCAATTGTTTCGTGAATTCTTTAGATAAAGTCTTTAAAATATGTCTTTATCGGCAGAAGTGGAAGCTTTATGCTCCAGATGATATTACGCGTCGTTAAACTCGAATTCTATGCCGTTGGAAACGCGTACATTTTTAAATGCGGCTATTGTAAATCATTTTTATTGCTATGCAAAAACGTTAAAGCTGATTTCTTTACAATTTCTTATCTTTTAAGTTCATTTGCGTTAAATTGAATGCTTGTTTTAATCGCGTCTTTTAAATGCAATGATTCTGTGATAATTTGAAATCGAATTTACATTTAGCTTGATCGACACATTAAAGAAATTTTCTCGTTTGATACCGTTCGCGTTTTGAAACTGTTAAACAAAAGTTATTGCTGTTTCTGTAGTATCTAATTTATTTACTTATTGAAATACCTGATAAATTTATATGTATACAGGGTGAATCTAAACTCTTCGACAAAACTTTAAGGGGTGATAGTACACATCAAGACAAACAATATTAAATAGGAAACTAAGGGTCCTAAACGTCTTCCGAAGACGATAGGCGCCGTTAAAGTTTAGGGTCCAAATTTTTAAATGATTATAAAAAACGGAAAAATTGGTCGATTCGTTTGCGGTTTTCGCTAAAAGTATTCTTTATATCAGTATTTTCTTGAAAATAAATTTTAAAGATAAAGTTTAAAAAAATGTCGATAGAGGGCGCTTTGGAGTAACGAACAACTATTTTTACCGTTATTTTTTGTATCTCATTAAATGCTTTCAAAAGCTTAGACTTAAACTTAAATTTTGAGCTCAAAATCTGAATCGTTGGGAGTGGTTAAGTAGCGCAAACTGAAGTGTTAATGTGGGTGGGTTCAAATTTCAACTCTTGAACACAGTTCAGTTTGCGCTACTTAACCACTGGCAACGATTCAGATTTTGAGCTCAAAATTTATGTCTAAGCTTTTGAAAGCATTTAATGACATATAAAAATAACGGTAAAAAATAGTTGTTCGTTACTCCAAAGTCTCTTTAAAATTTATTTTCAAGAAAATACTGACATAAAGAATACTTTTAGAGAAACCCGCAAACGAATCGGCCAATTTTTCCGTCTTTTATAATCATTTGAAATTTTGGGCCCTAAACTTTAATGGCGGCTTCGGAAGACGTTTGGGACCCTTAGTTTCCTATTTAATATTGTCTGTCTTGATGTGTGCTATCACCCTTTAAAGTTTTGCCCAAGAGTTTAGATTCACCCTGTATATATATAATTAAAATGTATGAACAAGTTGGCAAAATTCTAAAGATGAACAAAATATGAACATTGGAAACCGGAATTGTATAATATATGTACTATTAAAACGGATATTTTTTTTATAATTTCTAAATATATTCTAAGACTTTAAAAACAAAGGGATGGACACCAACTTTACCTTTAGAGGATGAAAACTGTTTAGCTGTCATATTTGACTCCATCAAGAAACATGAACCTTTCAGGAAGTCAAAATTTGGTAAACTTTTAGTGCGTACACCAATTAAGTACACCAATTGCTACAAAAAACCCTTTGTAGCAATTATTTTAGGCTGAGGTGTTTTACTTATTTATTTATTTTCATATCTGCACACGACATATAATCTTGTTTTGCATCAAATCGGGATTTTTTTTAGTTGGGCCCGACAAAATAAATAAATACAGCTCTCACTTCAAATTAGAATAACATCAATGGCTTAATGTTTTACAGTTACAATAAGCACACTGGTTCTAACTCGCTTGAAATTTTTATAAACACTTCGCCTTCTGATATAGGGGAGGGTAGTGCACAGTGAGACGAAAATTATTATCACTTAACGAATGGCGACGATTTTTATTCTTTTGAAAACAAATTTGCAACATCTTTAAGCTACACAAATACGCTCTATATTAATGTATAAATGGTTTTTAAAAAGGTATTTATAAAAGCACAGAAGCAGCATAACGGAGTGTCGGAAATTGTCTCACTGTGTACCACAAGTGGTACACAGTGAGACAATGTATATATTTTCATAAATCATACATTTTTACACTCTATCAATAATTTTCTGAAGTTTATGTTCTAATTAATATTTCTAGATTTTCAAAATATTAAAAATATGAGCCTCAGGTGAACAACGGCAGATGTTGGGCTGCCTTAATGCAAATTTTCAGCCTCTTACGTTTAGTAGATTTCCCTAGCTATCGCACGCCCACATACACATACAGAAAGAGAGATAGAGAGAAAAACCTTCTTTTATTAATAAATAACTTTCTTTAACATCAGAACCACATAGTAGGTACACAGTGAGACACGTCTCACTGTGTACCACAACTGTGTGTCTCACTGTGTACTTTCGTTACGTTGTAGCAAAATTGATACCACACCTGTTGCATCTATTTCATCGCTTTAAAAAGTTTATGTCGTTTTGTCGAAATAGTCTATTATTAGATATAGCTAAGTTTGGTTAAATATATATATGTCATATTGAAAGAAATAAACTCTAAAATAGACGTTTGTGTAACTTTAACCACTATTAAATAAAGAATTATTTACTATTTTGTCGGATGAGTAACTGAAGTGCCGAAACTACATCCACGTGTTGCATAAGATGAGGTCCTTATGTGGGTGTGCCAGCTTGGAGAAAAAGTTATAACTATATGTCAAAGTGACTACTGTCTCACTGTGTAACATCTCTCACTGTGTACTACTCTCCCCTATTATTAATCTTCGTAAATCCTTATCTTAATGGATGGATAATGATAAGGAATCTTCAAAGAGTTTTAGAAATGAAGAAATAGAGTTTTCTGAATTAGATCTCCGAATTTCCTCCGTATAATAAATAATATCTGTATAGACGAATAAGACGTTTTTAAAATCTCTGAAAAGTACATGCAGTGATATTAAAAGCCGACAAAATCACCGATATGTACAAGGATAGTGTTTATGTTAAAATCACTTTCGTCGAAAAATTTTTATTCTCAATTCTATGGCTAATAATAAATTTCATATGTTTAAGTGGCTCAGTAACTGTTTACAAATTCACAAAGTACTTTTTAAATAATCATTTGAGCGTATTTTTAACTTAAAATAAATGCTCGACTTGACACACTTTAAGTTTAATAATAACTATTCAAAAATAATTAATGATAAAAATAATGTTACCACACATGTGTTCTCTAAACAATAAAATGATGAGAAAAACTGAATTTGCAAACCTGAGGTAGAAACGAGATAGCAAAAGATTTTCTGTAAAATAAAACAAAATAAAAAACACCAAACGTTTAAAACAAAGTAATGTGAAAAACAATGTAGCAACTCTATACTTTCCCTCCCGATTGTTTCATGAATTCTTTAGATGTCTTAAAAATATGCCTTTATCCACAGAAGTCGAAGCTTTAAGCTCAGGATGATCTTACGCGTCGTTAACTCGTTGGAAACGCGTACATTTTTAAATGCGGTTATTGTAAATCATTTTTATTGCGATACAAAAACGTTAAAGTAAAGCTGATATCTTTATAACTTCTAATCTTTTAAATTCATTTGTGTGAAATGTATTGCTTGATTGTTTTATTCGCGTCTTTTGAATGCAATGATTCTGAGATAATTTGAAGCGAAATTTACATTAAACTTGATCGGCACATTAAAACATTTTCTTGTTTAATACATCGAGGTTAAACTTGAATGACACTTTAATTTTTTTTTATATAGGGGAGACCGGGGCTAGTAGAGTTTTTAGTTATTGATTTTTATTATTTTTTTGTTTAAGTTTTTTAACAAACTTTAACTGCACTTTTAAAGGACAGGCATTGGACTATAAATACCCGGAGTTTTGAGTTTGTAGCATTTGTAGTTTATGTTTAGCGGAAACCTAAAGTAAAAGGAAAATTGTGCGCCAACCTACCCCGTCACAGGGCAAGTTGCCTATACATATGGGGTAAGTTGGCAAACGCTTTATAAAAAATTAAATGAAACTCAAATAAGACATGCAGTTAAGAAAATTCAATTTCATTATTACCAGTAAGTTTAAACAAAGGCGTTATCGCCGTACAATTTAAATCGTAAATTATACAGACATAAAAATAATGAATAAAACATTAACATTGAGTATCTTCTATCGTACTCGATATCATCATCACAGTTACAGTTGCCACAAATAAAAAATCGAGTGTCTCCGTTTGGGCAAGCGTCATGTGCCCAAAATCTTGCATTATAACCACTTTTCTCTTTGTTTGCTGTATTTCAAGCTACCAGCACACACCAGACACCGAGCCAGTTTGCCCCGTGTTCAATGCTTCTACTAGCCCCATAATAAATTTCTTCACAAAACGCAGACGTAACCTTCTAAACATAAATAATCAAAGTAAACCACATATGGGGTAGATACACTAAGAAAAATTGCTCAAGTTAAATCGCAATTATTGATAAGTATTAGAAATTAGAAAAAGAATGAAGCAACAAAAATTTACTTATGAGTGTAAAAAACAGAAAAATCGCAATAAATGTCCACTGCACGTAGGTAACGGTGCAAAACTACAATGGAGATTGTAAAAAGCAAGAAGAAAGGTACTCTGTGACTGGTTGCGCAATCTATCCACAAACACGCGGTTTATGGGGACTGCGCCCACTTACCCCTGTATAGCCAACTAGCCCCGGTCTCCCCTACCGTTTGCGTTTTAATTCTGTTAAATTAAACTTATGGCTGTTTGTATAGTCTCTGCTTTTATTTATTTATTGAAATACCTGATATACGTATGTATATATACATATATATATATATATATATATACATTAAAACATATACTTTTTTTTATACTTTCTAAGTATATTCTAAGACTTTAAAAGAAAAAGGATGGACACCAACTTTACTTTTATAGGATGAAAACTATTTAACGGTCATATTTGACTCCATCTAGAAAAATGAACCTTTCCGGAAATCAAAATTTGATAAACTTTTAGTGCGTAATTAAGTACACCGGTTTCTACAAATAAAATCTTTCTAGTAATTACTTTAGGTTTATCTGTTTTTTTTTTTTTTTTTTTTTTTTTTTATGTGTATCCGACAAATAAACTTCATTTGCATCAATTTTTTCAGTTGGGCCCGACCCAATAATTAAAGACAGCTGTTCGTTCAAATTACTATACCATCAATGGCTTAATTTTTTGCAATTAGAGCAATAAGCACACTAGTTCTAACTCTCGTGAAAATTTTTTAAGTCCTTCGGGTTCTGATACATTATTACATCTTCATACACCCTTATCTTAATGGATATCATCCTTTGTTATCCTTTAAAATAATAAGGAATTCTCAAAGAGCTTTAAAGCAATATAGTTTTCTGCATTTGATCTAATTCCGATGTATGACAAATAGTATCTTTATAGACAAATGAGGTGTTTTGAAATCTCTGAAAGATAAATGCGGTGATATTAAAAACCGACATAATCGCTTAAAAAAACAAGCACAATGTTTATGTCGAAATCACTTGTTGAAAATTTCATTCATAATTCTGTCGCTAATGAAAAATTTAATATGTTTAAGTGACTTAGTAACCGTTTACAAATTCACAAAGATAAGTTTTAAATAGCTATTTGAGCGTATTTGTAAATTAAAATGAATGCTCGGCCTGACACACTTTCAGTTAAACATTACCTATTCAAAAACAATTAAAGAAAAATAAAGCAATTTAACAAATTACAACGACAATTTGGAAAATGATTTTTTCAAAGACTAAAATTTAAAACATAAAAAATCGCACTGAGTTGTTCATACATTACGTACGCCATGGATTAAACATTAATAGTGTTATGACACGTAAAAATTGCAAGCAACAAAAATCGCCTACGACTCGTCAGTTTTCCTGAAACTTACGTATTATCCACATGAAACTTACGTATTATCCAAGCATTTCATTGGCTGTTCGGGAAAAGGCTTTTCCATCCTCAGATTTCCAAGTAATCTGACGACCCATTTTAAATGAAATTTCATTCTTAAACTTCCAAACATCCCACAATATTACTTTTTACACCGTCGTATAGATAAAAAAATGTACTTTGAAATGCAATTTGTTTGAAAGCTGTATCTCAATTTGTTTCTGAGTTATTAAATTTTTTTAGTAGTTTTTATTACTTTTTTGTCATAGTGGCAACAGAAGTATCCATCTCTGTTGAAAGTAAAGGGAAAATACAGATTACTGTATAGACCAATCAGAAAACGAATAAAATGCGGATTCAACCAATAAAATGCTTCAGATATGTTTTTGATTTCCTACCCTGACAGAGGACAATAACCATTTTTCCTAATGGTTAATAAAAGTCATGCTACCACACATTTGTTCTCTAAACAATAAAAAGATGAGAAAAATTGAACTTGCAAATTAAATAAATCCTGTTGTAATGCGACATTTTCCCAGGGCTGCGGAGTCGAAGTCGGGCCCATTTTTGAGCGAAAGAGTCGGAGTCGTCCATTTTGCAAGCAGCTCTGCGTTGTCGGAGTCGGCCCATTTTTGAGCGAAAGAGTCGGAGTCGGATCTGTTAAAATTCCCGGAGTCGGAGTCGTCTATTTTGCAAGCAGCTCTACGTTGTCGGAGTCGTCTCTTTTGCAAGCAGCTCTGCATTGTCGGAGTCGGCCTATTTTTGAGCGATAGAGTCGGAGCTGAAGTCGTCCATTTTTTCCCTCCGACTCCGCAACCCTGCATTTTCCAAACGTCTTCAAAAATTCTTCCTTCGGCTATGGTCATATGCAAAGAACGCGAAATAACTTACATTCGTTAGGTTTCAGAAACTAATATATTCGTTAAATTTCAGTAAAACCTCACTTCTGTGATTTGGTTAGTTACTTTTAATTTTATTAGCGTAAAAGGGATTTCTACCCGAAACTGAAAAAAAAAAAAAATTCAGGGTCGAAAGGGTTAAAATAATGATAAGGGATTCTCAAAGAGTTTTAAAAATGAAGGAATATAGTTTTCTGAATTTGATCTAATTCCGATGTGTGATAAATAGTATCGTTATACGTAAGCAAATAGTATCTTTATAGAATAATAAGACGTTTTTGACATCTCTGAAAGATAAATGCAGTGATATTAAAAGCTGACAAAATCACCTAAATAAACAAGCACAATGTTTATGTATAAATCACTCGCTAAAAAATGTTATTCACAATTCTGTCGCTAATAACAAATTTAATATGTTTAAGTGGCTCAGTAATCGTTTACAAATTCACAAAGCTAAGTTTTAAATAGCTATTTGAGCGTATTTGTAACTTAAAATGAATGATCGACTTGAAGCACTTTCAGTTAAACATTACCTATTCAACAACAAATTAAAGATAAAAATCATGCCACCACACATTTATTCTCTAAACAATAAAAAGGTGAGAAAAAATGAACTCTCAAATAAATCTGAGATGCAAACAAGACAACAGAGAGTTTTTCGCAAACTAAAAAACAAAACAAAAGAATATGAAAAGCAATGTAATTGTTTTCTTGCCCTCCCGATTGTTTTGTGAATTCTTTAGATAAGTCTTAAAAATATGTCTTTATCGGTAGAAGTAGAAACTTTATGCTCAGAATATTATTACGCGTCATTAAACTCGAATTCTATGCTGTTGGAAACGCGTACATTTTTAAATGCGTCTGTTGCAAATCATTTTTATTGCCATGCAAAAACGTTAAAGCTGATTTCTTCATAACTTCTAATCTTTTAAGTTCCTTTGCGTGAAATTGAATGCTTGATGTTTTACTCGCGTATTTTAAATACGACGATTCTCAGATAATTCGAAATCGAATTTACGTTAAGTTTGATCGACGCATTAAAAAAAAAAAAAAAAAAAAAAAAAAAAAAAAAAAAAAAAAATCTTGTTTACTACTTCGAAGTTTACGTTCTAATTCTGTTAATCCTTTCCAGCGCGAAGTAAGTCTGTTTGTAAAAGGATGAAATGATGGTCTGACACCAGATTTTACAAACGAATTTATTAAAAAATAAAAAGTTGCTTATTTTCCGTACTTTATAAAAGGAAAATTTTAATTAAATATTCTTGATGCCGTTTGTCAGTTTTGAAATTAAAATTAGGTGTCCTTTGTTTGCGGACACCACCCGCTAAATGGTTAAACCATTGAAGGGCTGCAATAAATTATATATACCACTTAATTTTAATTCCAGAGTGGCACCAAAATTTTGGAAATAAATTCTGTTTTAGGTAGCTTTCTTTACAAAAAGCTACTTATTGCAGCCGTTCGGAGGATAGCGATTCCAAAAAATTTTGGTATATTTTCACCGATCATGACCCCCAGACCCAGAAACCACCCTCCTTTGAAATGTTATATATATATATATATATATATATATAACCATTAATTAAACATTACCGACCACCCACAAAAATTGTGATAGTATGAATGAATTTACAACAATACAGTTTCCCCAAACACACTGAATGGAATATATATATATATATATATATATATATATATATATCTGATCTTTGTCACACTGTAACTCTCGTATTTATGAACCGATTCGGATAAAACTTGGTGTGTACATAATACATACCAATGTTTCGACCGAGTTCGTTGGCCAGCTTCATCCGCCATCTTGTTTCAAATGGCGGCCATTTGAAATTTTTAAGAAAAATTTTAAATTTAAAATGAGGTACAAGAAATTTATAAATTGAAAAAGATTTTATGGGGGGGTTTGAACTTGATACAAAGATTCCGGAACATTTTTTGTTTCGTCTATACCTTAAAAAATGGCTGAGTTATAGAACTTTGAATTTCTAGCATGGCTGACATTTTGAAATGATCTAATTCTTGTGACGCGATAATACGCGTATTTATGAACCGATTTGGATGTGATACGGCATGTGCATAGTACATACCAATGTCTCGTCCGATTTCGTTGGCCAGCTTTATCCGCCATCTTGTTTCAAAATGGCGACCATTTAACATTTTTTAAAAGATTTAAAATTGCGGTACAAAAAATTTAGAAATTAAAAAAGATTTTTTTCTTATGTGTTTGAGATTGATGCAAAGATTCCGGAGCATTTTTTTTTTCGTCTATATATTAAAAAACGGTTGAGTTATAACACTTTGAAATTCTAGTGTGGCTGATATTTGAAAACGATCTGATTTTTATCACGCGATAATACGCGTATTTATGAACCGATTTGCATGTGACAAGGCATGTGCATAGGACATAGCAATGTCTCGACCGAATTAGTTGGCCAGCTTCATCCGCCATCTTGTTTCAAAATGGTGGCCATTTAAAAAAATTTTTAAATTTTTAAATTTAAAATGAGGTACAAAAAAATTAGAAATTGAAAAAGGTTTTTGTCTTATGTGTTCGAACTTGATACAAAGATTCCGAAGCATTTTTTGTTTTGTCTTTATCTTAAAAATAGCTGTGATATAGCAGTTTGAATTTCTAATGTGGGTGACATTTTGAAAAATCTGATTTTTTGCCTGCGACAGCACTCGTATATATCAACCGACTCCGATGTGAGTGAGCATGTGCAGAGGAATTACTAATGTCTCGACCAAGTTCATTGGTTAGCTTCACCCATCATGTTGTTTTAAAATGACGGGCATTTCTAGATATCGCCGAATTTGGCGACCAAATATAAATCACTTTAAATAGGACCATCTTGGATAAAGTTGACTAATATCGCGAAATTCTCTTTCATATTCAGTATTTACAAAAATTAGTATTTAATCTCCTATAATCGGGTTCCACTAATTTGAGCTCCGTGGGTTTGAATAATGTAAGCTGGTTTTTTTTTTTTTAAATAAAGAATATGAAAGCTACCTCTTCCTCAAGGCACTGGCCCGAAAGACTTTTAGGTAGCTTTCATTAGAAAAAGCTACCTATTGCAGCCGTTCGGAGGAAAGCGATTTCCAAAAATTTTGGTATATTTTCATCGATCATGACCCCCAGACCCCGAAACCACCCTCCGTTCAAAAGTTGATATATATATATATATATATATATATATATATATATATATATATATATATATATATATATATATATATATATATCCATATATATATATATATATCTGAGCTTTGTCATACTGTAACTCTCGTATTTATGAACCGATTTGGATGAAACTCGGTGTGTACATAGTAGACACCAATGTCTCGATCGAGTTCGTTGGCCAGCTTCATCGGCCATCTTGTTTCAAAATGGCGGCCATTTAAAATTTTTTAAAAAATTTAAAATTTGAAATGTGGTACCAAAAATTTAAAAATTGATAAATATTATTTTCTTATGTATTTGACCTTTATACAAAGATTACGGAGCAGTTTTTGTTTTGTCTATATCTTAAAAAATGGCTGAGTTATAGCGCTTTCAATTTCTAGCGTGGCTGACATTTTGAAACGACCTGATATTTGTCACGCGATAACAGGCGTATTTATGAATCGATTTAGATGAAACTCGGTGTGTACATAGTACATACCAAAGTCTCGACCGAGTTCGTTGGCCAGCTTCATCCGCCATCTTGTTTCAAAATGGCGGCCATTTAAATTTTAAAAAAAATTAAAATTTGAAATGTGATACCAAAAAATTGAAAATTGAAAAATATTATTTTCTTATATGTTTGACCTTGATACAAAGATTCCGGAGCAGTTTTTGTTTTGTGTATATCTTAAAAAAGGGCTGAGTTATAGCATTTTGAATTTCTATTGTGGCTGTCATTTTGAAACGACCTGATATTTGTCACGCGATAACAGGCGTATTTATGAACCGATTTATATGAAACTCGGTGTGTACATAATACATACTAATGTCTCGACCGAGTTTGTTGGCCAGCTTCATCCGCCATTTTGTTTCAAAATGGCGGCTATTTACATTTTTAAAAAAAATTTAAAATTTGAAATGTGATACCAAAAAATTGAAGATTGAAAAATATTTTTTCCTTATGTGTTTGATCTTGATACAAAGATTTCGGAGCAGTTTTTGTTTCGTCTATATCTTATAAAATGGCTGAATTATAGCACTTTGAATTTCTAGCGTGGCTGACATTTTGAAACGTCCTGATTTTTGTCACCCGATAACAGGCCTATTCATGAACCGATATGGATGTACCTTGGTGTGTATAAAGAACATACCAATGTCTCGACCGAGTTCGTTGGCCAGCTTCATCTGCGATCTTGTTTCAAAATGGCGGCCATTTAAAAAAAAAATTAAAAATTAAAATTTAAAATGAGGTATCAAAAAATTGAAAAAGATTTTTTAATTATGTGTTTGACCTTAATATAAAGATTCCGGAGCAGTTTTTGTTTCATCTATATCTAGAAAAATGGCTGAGTTATAGCCTTTTTAATTTCTATTGTGGCTGACATTTTGAAACGACCTGCTTTTTGCCACGCGATAACAGGCGTATTTATGAACCGATTTGGATGTAACTTGGTGTGTACATAGTGCATACCATTATGATTCAAAAGGGAAGATTTAAAAAAAAATTATTTAAAATTTAAAATGAGGTATGAAAAAATTGGAAAAGGAAAAAGGTTTCTTTTTATGTGTTTGACCTTGATACAAAGATTTCAGGGCAGTTTTCTTTCGTCTACATCTTAAAAAAAGTTTGAGTTATAGCACTTTGAAATTTCTAGCATGGCTGACATTTTGAAACGATCTGATAGTTGTCACGCGATAACACACGTATTTATTAACCTATTTGGATGTAAGAAGGCATTTGGATAGTATATAGCAATGTCTCGACTAAGTTCACTGGCCAGCTTCATCCGCCATCTTGAATCAAAATGGTGGCCATTAAATTAAAAAAAATTATATTTAAAGTGAAGTGCAAAAATTTAGAAATCGAAAAAGGTTTCTTTCTTAAGTATTTGACTTTGATATAAGGATTCCGGAGCATTTTTTGTTTTGTCTTTATCTTAAAAAATGGCTCAGATACAGTAGTTTGAATTTCATTATGTGGATGACATTTTGAAAAATCTGATTTTTGCCTGCGACAGCACTCATATATATCAACCGATTCCGATGTGAGCGAGCGTGTGCACAGGAATTACTAAGGTCTCGACCAAGTTCACTGGTTAGCCTCATCCACCATGTTCTCTTAAAATGGCAGGCACTTCACATATCACCGAATTTGGAAACCAAATATAACTTTAAATAAAATCAGCTTGGATAAAGCTGACTAATTTCGCGAAATTCTCATTCATAAGGATTTAGTATTGATAAAAATTAGTATTAAATCTTCTATAATCGGTTTCCACTAAATTGAGCTTCGTGTGTTTGAATAACATCAGCTAGCTTTTTAAAAATAAGGAATTTGAAAGCTACCTCTTCCTCCCGGCACAGGCCGAAAGGACTTTTTTATAATGTACGCGAAGCAAAGCTTTTATTTAATTTCATATAAATTTACTCGTAAATCCCAGTGTCATTCAGTCATTTTAAAATTTTAGCAACAGAAATACTTTTCCCTAAAAGGGTTAAATAAATGATATTGATGGTTATGTAGTCTACTTTTATTTATTTATTGAAGTACTTGAACATTAATATATATATTTGTAGGATTTAAATTTAAACATACTTTATTTTCTTTATAACGTGCATGACCAACAAATTAACTGACTCTCTGGTATTTTTATTATCCATGATTTGAAAGCATGAATTATGAAAATTCACGATCACGAGATCAAGGTTTGGAGATATTCAAAATTAGAAAAGAGTCAGTCCATAAAATTATATTGTTCATGAAGCATCGGCTTATGAGATGGCAAGGAAGGCACTTTTAGGCCTAATCAGATTGTTCGAAAGAAAGTATATTATAGGTTTTAAGTGAGAAATGTACTGTATTTGAAAAAGCTATCAACGAAGTAGTGTAAAATTATCTTCATAGAATTGTATTAAAGTGTATGTGTTGTTATTCCAACTTCTAGTTATTCAAGCCATCAATAAGTTAACATTTTGCATATAAACTTCCTACATATATATATATAAAGATATTAAAACGGATATTTTTATACCTTCGAAATATGTTCTAAGGCTTTTAAAACAAAGGTATGGACATCAACTTTACTTTTGTTGGGGGAAAACAATTTGACGGTCATATATTTGACTTCATCTAGAAAAATTAACCTTTCTGGAAGTCAAAATTGGGTAAGCCTTTAGTGCGTAATTAAGTACACCTATTGCTACAAAAAATCCATTGTAGCGACTATTTTAGGTTGAGGAAAGTTTTATATATATATATATATATATATATATATATATATATATATATATATATCTGCATCCGATAAATAATCTTGATTTGTATCAAATCGAGATTTATTTCAGTTGGGCCCGATCCAATAAATAAAGACAGCCCTAAAGGCTTTTTTCAAATTATAATACAATCAATGGCTTATTTTTTAACAATTAGGACAAAAAACACACTGGTCCTATATCACAATATCCAAACGGAAAAGTCAAAACATATATTAAAATATTTATTTGCTTAAAGGGTCTCAGGACTCTTAAAGCTCTAAAATTTTTTTAATTTAAATTTTCTTACATGTTAAACTTCTATGTTTTCTGAACATTTTGATATAATTGTTATCTTGAAATTCCCATTAGAACAGAAGTTATGGCATTTAGAATTATACTCGCTCAATAGCTGAAGCGGTGTTTCCAAAATTTTGAAGTCATTTTTCTCCAAATGACGTTTTTGGGCATAACGCGCACGATATCTCAAAAACTTCTGAATATTTTTTCATGAAATTTTCAAAACATGTGTTTCATGTTAGTTTGTATAAACTGAACCTAAAATTTCCCTTTTATTGTACAAACGGAAAAGTCAAAACATATATTAAAATATTTATTTGCTTAAGGGGTCTCAGGACTCTTAAAGCTCTAAAATTTTCGAAATTTAAATTTTCTTAGATGTTAAACTTCTATGTTTTCTGAACATTTTGACATAATTGTCATCTTGAAATTCCCATTAGAACAGAAGTTATGGCATTTAGAATTATACTCGCTCAATAGCTGAAGCGGTGTTTCCAAAATTTTGAAGTCATTTTTTCTCCAAATGACGTTTTTGGGCATAACGCGCACGATATCTCAAAAACTTCTGAATATTTTGTCATGAAATTTTCAAAACATATGTTTCATGTTAGTCTGTATAAACTGAACCTAAAATTTCCCTTTTATTGCAAATAGAAAATATTTTTTTAGGGGTTTATATTGTTGAAATTTTCTAAATTTTGCATTAGCTAAATACATCTTTGCATTAAACATATAAAAATGCTTTATATACAAATTTATTTAGGTTCAGTGTAATTATTATAATCTGGGGTATAAGTAGGCACCAAAATTTTCATTCTAGTTGCAAAATTTATTTTGTAATCGTGCGCATAAGTTGTTATGCCGATTTTCTGCTCGTCAAATGTATGACAGTTTTGAGCCCCCTGTAAATGCTAATTCTGCATCTTGCAATTTTTCAAATATTTGAAATGAAAGAACATACTTGTATCTTTCATTCCCATTTAAAATTGTGTCTTAATATCAAATACATTTTAAGATATTAAATGTTGAAAAAAATTTCTTTTTCATTTTTTCCAATTTTAAGAGTCCTGAGACCTCTTAAAAGACGTTACTAAAAACACATAAAAAGTAAATTAAAAACCTACATGTTTGACCTTGACATGTTTCAACTCCTTCAATGAGTCATCATCAGAAGATATAACAGAAATTACAAATACAATGCATATGAAAAAGGGAAAAAATAAATCATCGAATACAAACAAGTAAACATTTAACGCGTCCTATCGCACGTGTTCCCTTTATGTCGCGACTCTGCAAGTTGTCCAACCATTCAATCCATACATTCGGCATGCGAAAAGATAACGAATCGTTACAAACCCCTGAACCTCTTAAATAAATTTCAATGGACTCTCTTATAAATAATTGTAAATAAAAATTAGATCTGTAGATTAATCTACTCTCGTTAAAAAGTATGTTAGTGCTCTCTATTTGATTCAGCCGGGATAGAGCAGTATATGCTTACTTGTTTGTATTCGATGATTTTTTCCATGCAATGATATTAAAAGCAGACAAAATCACCTAAATAAACAAGCACAGTGTTTATGTCGAAATCACTTTCGTTAAAAAATTTAATTCACAATTCTATCACTAATAATAAATTCCACATGTTTAAGTGGCTCAGTGACCGTTTACAGATTCACAAAGCTAAGATGATAAAAATTACGTTACCACACATTTGTTTTCTAAACTATAAAAAAATGTAAAAAAATTGAACTTGGAAACCTGAGGTGCGAAACAAGATAGCAAATGATTTTCCGTAAGTAAAAAAGAAAAAAAAAATAAGGGAATATGAAACGCAATGTAGCTCTTTCCTTCCCCTCTCCATTGTTTCATGAATTCTTTAGATAAAGTCTTTAAAATATGTCTTTATCGATAGAAGTAGAAGTTTTATGCTCTAGATGATATTACGCGCCGTTAAACTCGAATTCCATGTCGTTGGAAGCGTGTAAATTTTTAAATGCGGCTATAGCAAATCATTTTTATTACTTTCTTCTATCTTCAGTAGAAGAAAGTATTGTAATCGAAATTTTTTTCGACTTCCGGTTTTCGACAGATTTACACGTTTTAGGGGTCAGAGTTCCCAAAAAATTTGTTTATAGAAAATGTCTGTCTGTCCGTGTGTCCGTCTGTCCGTCTGTCTGTCGCCATTGTACCATCAAAAAGTGTTTGAAGTTATGCATAGAATTGAACCAAATTTTTATTTTAAGTTTTTGGCTATGGCAAGCAGGTACTCCATGAATTTGGAAAAAATTCGCCGGTAGGGGGCGCTGCAATAACGATTTTTGTGTGATTTTGAATATTGTACCATCCAAAAGTGTATGAAGTTATGTATAGAATTGAACCAAATTTTTATTTTAATGTCTTGGCCATGGCAAGCAGGTCTTTCCTTATTTTGGAAAAAATTTGCTGGTAGGGGGCGCTGTAATAGCTACTTTTGTGCCATTTTGAATATTGTACCATCGAAAAGTGTATGAATTTATGCATAGAATTGAACCAAATTTTTTGTGCACGTTTCTGCCTATGGTAAACAAGTCCTCCCTGAATTTGAAAAAAATCTGCCGGAAGGGAGGCGCTGTAATAGTGATGTGCAATTTTCTTTATTGTTCAATCGAAAAGTGTATAAAATTATGCATGCAATTGAACCAATTTTTTTGTGCATGTTTTGTCTTTGGCCAACAGGTCCTCCTTGAATTTGGAAATATCGCGCGGTAAAGGGTCTCTGTGATAGCGATTTTTGTATACTTTTCTTGATTTTTCGTAGTTCTATTCTCCATCGGCAGTTCGTGCAAAGGCGAGAACTCGCTTCCTGCTACGCCGGCTATTCGCAAACATCTGATAACAACAGAAAAAGGAAAAGCTATTAATTTTTGACTCGTTTTTAGTCCGTTTAATTGACTGAAGCAGAAATTTAAGAAGAAAAATAAAGTTGGTATAGTATTGAACTAATAATATTGAAGTATTAACATGTGTAACTACTTTTTGAAATATTAAGATGTATAAGGTAGAAGAAAGTTTTGGGATTGGCACATCCAACTAGTTGCTTTTGTAAAAACGTTAAAGTAAAGCTGATTTCTTTATCTTTTTTATCTTTTTAGTTCGTTTGCGTAAAATTTAATGCTTGATTGTTTTATTCGCGTTTTTTAAATGCATGAGTCTGAGATAATTTAAAATCGAATTTGCACTAAGCTTGATCGACACAATAAAAAATATTCTTGTTTAATGCAGTTTACATTTTAATTCTGTTATACAAAAGTTATTGCTGTTTGTATAGTCTCTAATTTTATTTATTTATTGAAATACCTGATAAATTTATTATATATATATATATTAAAACGGATATTTGTTATACTTTGTAAATGTATTCTGAGGCATTTTAAAGAAAAGGGATGTACACCAATTTTACTTTTGCAGGATGAAAAATATTTGGCGGCCATACTTGACTCCATCTAGAAAAATGAACCTTTCAAGAAGTCAAAATTTCGTAAACTTTTAGTGCGTAATTAAGTACCCATGTTGCTATAAAAAACTCATTGTAGCAATTATTATAGGTTGATTTACTTCATAATTGAGTCTTTTTATATATGCATGAAATCAAGATTTTTTTAGTTGTGCCCGAACCAATAAATAAAGACAACCCTTCGTTCAAATTACAATACCCGCAATAATTTTTTACAATTAAGGCAATAAACAGACTGGTTCTAACTCGCGTGAAATTTTTATAAATCCTACGCATTCTAATACATTATTTATCTTCGTAAACTTTTATCTTAATGGACCCTTTGTTATTCTTTAAAATGATAAGAATTTCTCAAAGTTTTAAAAATGAAAAAATAAAGTTTTTTTTTTTTTTTTTTGGTATTCTAATTCCTCACTGTGATAAATAATATATTTATAGACAAATAATACGGTTTTTAAAACCTCTGAAAAGGTAAATGCAGTGATATTAAAAGCCTAAGAAATCGCCTAAATAAACAAGCACAATGTTTCTGTCGAAATAACTTTCGTTCAAAAACTTCAATCACAATTCTATCAACTTTCATATGTTTAAGCGGCTCAGTAACCGTTCACAAATTCACAAAGTAAGTTTTAAATAACTATTTGAACGTTTTTGTAACTTAAAATAAATGCTCGACTTGACGCACTTTCAGTTTAACATTGAGTATTAAAAAATAATGAAAGATAAAAATCATGTTTCCACAAATTTGCTATCTAAGCAATAAAAAGATGAGAAAAATTGAACTTGCAAACCTGAGGTACAAACGAAATAGCAGATATTTTTCTGTAAATTAAAAGAAAAAAAAAGAAACAAAGGAATATGAGAAGCAATATAGCTCTCTCCTCCCCCTCTCGATTGTTTCGTGAATTCTTTAAATAAGTCTTAAAAATATGTCTTTATCGGCAGAAGCGAAAGCTTTATGCGCGAGATAATGTTACGCGTCGTTAAACTTGAATTTTATGCCGTTAGAAACGCGTACATTTTTAAATGCGGCTATTGTAAATCATTTTTATTGCGATGCAAAAACGTTAAAGTAAAGTTGATTTCTTTATAACTTCTAATCCTTTAAGTTCGTTTGCGTGAAATTGAATGCTTGATTGTTTTATTCGGTCTTTTAAATGCAATGATTCTCTGATAATTTAAATTCGAATTTAATTAAAATTGATCGACACATTAAAAACATTTTCTTGTTTAATACTTCGACGTTTGCGTTTCAGTTCCGTTAAACCCAAGTTATCTCTGGATGTATAATCTCTACTTTTATTAAACGGCTGCCAAAAAGAGTTTACGCGTATCTGGGTAAGTGGATTTCTTTATACCCTCCAAACATCTCAACGGCTGGATGGATTTTAATGAATGAGGTCATTATCGATTCGTCTTAACCGTCCGATGGTTATAGGCTAGGTTTTGTTTTTATAAATTCAAAATGGCGGAAGTAAAATATAAAATAGTGGTAGAAGCGAAAAAATAAATTTATGCGCGATATTGAGTGGCATATCATTGGATAGGTCTTTCAAAATGGAGGCGATGTTTCATTGACTATTTTACAGTCAGAAGCTCCGTTTAAATATTACGCAACCTGGAAGTTGTGTAGGTAGGATCTCTAGCTTGACTGCAACTCTAACCATCATAGACATCTATAGGCCTCATCAAAACAGTGTTTATAGGTGGGAACTAACCATTAAACACAACTTAAAAGTCATCAATACAAGTAAGTAAAAAAAAATAGCTAAGTAATATAAAAAATAGTTTCACATTGACGGGAAATAATTAATTAGTTCGCTTTTTACGCAGTCGGGTTTTTTGATTTTTTAAATTTAATTTACTTTTTTTATTGAAATACCGGACTCTTTATTTGTGACCTTGAATCAACACTCTAGAACGTTTACTGTTGATACTATTAAAATTTATAACTGAGACATTCTTTATGGACACATTGTATTTTAAGTTAGAGTTGTTTTTGTAAAAATTTTGTATCATATGACTTCCCCTCTCGTCTACCTAAGAAATTCGGTATTGGAGTTGTGAGTTTGGTTCTACGAAGCTATAGCTGTAGCTGTCTAAAGTGTTCAGATGGTGAACACTTCTTCCAATTAATATACTCTGTCTCTTAAATTGTAGTTGTGATGGTTTCTTTAAAAGCAAAAGGAAAAAAATTACTAAAAGAAATTAACTGGAAATAGGTATGCACGTGCAAGAAACCTGAGGAAATCTATTTCTATTGAAATATTTGCTGTTCAAAAATTTTCAGGTTCTATACTTTATAATGAATGAAGCCATAAAGTTTTCAGCTTAATTCAGAAAAGAAAATATTAATAAGCAGCAATATTATTGAAAATGTAATGATTCCATATACAAATAGATGATACTCCTATTATTTGTATTGGTTTTGTTACGTAATCTAGCATTTTATAACTAAAAGGAAAAACAATCTGAATTTTTGCCGATGAGTCAGCTTCTTTCATTAATTATTTTAAGGGAAAATAATCTGTATTAACATCTCATTTTGGTCGTTTACTTTTACTCTAATTTTCGGCTCTGAATTTAAAACTATACTCTTTCTATTGAAATATTTGCTGTTCAAAAAGTTTCAGGTTCTATACTTTATAACAAACAAAGCCATAAAGTTTTCAACTGAATTTAGAAGAGAAAATGTTAATAAGCAGCAATAATAGTGAAAATGTGATGATTCCATATACTATATATAGAGAGAGATGATACTCCTATTATTCGAAATGGTTTTGTTACGTAATCTGGCACTTCTATCTGTATTATAAAGGACAAACTTGTATGTGCGTAAATCTGACGTCATTTTGCGTATGGCAACATCAGACGATCAAATTTTGTTTTTAGTACAATTTTTTAAATTTTTAAACTTCTAAAAGCCGCACATTTCAATTTTACACCGTCGAAAAAACGTACTTTCAATAGCAACTTGTTTGAAAACAGTATCGACATTGACTCAATTTTTATTGTTTTTAAAATAATTTTCAAGCATGAATTTTCTTTCAATCCTATGATCTCTATCGCATGTAGACGATTGCGAAAGATAAATCCGTTTGCATTTAATATAAATAGCTCATGAAAATATCGTTTTAAATACATTTCAAAGCTTTATTTGAACACTGTATTGTTATTTTTCATATAAATAGGATTTTTAGTATTGTTAATGGGCATTCTAAAAAATATATTAAATGTAAAAAAATATGTTAGTTATCAATAATAATAATAATAATAATAATAATAATAATAATAATAATAATAAAGGTAGATCCGTGCGAGGCCGTCACCGCGATCTTTGAGATTATTTTTTGATATATATATTTTTTTTAATTAACTGCAATTTATATTTTTAAAGAGCACGTTTCAACTAACAGTCGGACCTCGTTTTCCCGACACCCGGTTTTCACGACACTCCGCTTATCACGTCAGTTTTTCAAAGTCCCGATTTTCTGTATATGATCTTAATGTGAACAAACTCCAGATTTTACATCGTTGAATAATTTTCAACTCCGGATATCCCAACGGTTTAGAAAAATTGTCCATTTTTGATAATCCATCTCATAAGCAGTAAGAAATATCTTAACCAAAATTTTCACAAAATGTCTAAAATACCCATTGAGATAAATGAGAAATTTTACTTTAATCCTTTATCTGAATAAATAAACCCACAGATACTATGCATGGCCCACTTAAGCGCCAGATAGACGTATCAGTCTACCCGCGGTCTTTTTGTTCTGGTCAGGCGGCGCTTTCTTGTGGTTACACGGCGTTTTTCATCCGACTAAAACAGAAGCATTGCATTGAAACGATCAGAAATTATCTAACATCCATTTCTGAAACAACGAATATTGATTACAATTCATTG
This sequence comes from Maratus speciosus, assembly GCA_963932465.1. NCBI lineage: Eukaryota > Metazoa > Arthropoda > Arachnida > Araneae > Salticidae > Maratus > Maratus speciosus. The sequence continues at coordinate 16,500,757 of OZ010793.1, read as the reverse complement.
TATATTATTGAAAAAAAGAACTGTAGGAAGCACATCTAGGGATAAGAAAACCTTACTTCATCAATATTTAATGTAACAATAAAAAAACAAGTCGTCATAAATCTGATTTTTATTCTTTTCAATTTTGTTTTGCGTTTATTTTGTTTAATAATAATGTTTTATTGCTTAAAACTGCAAAATCACTCATGAATTTATCCTAAATTAATTTAAAAAATTTTCCAACTCCGGTTACCGCGACACTACGCTTATGACGACACTTTTTTCTGGACATTAGAGTGTCGGTATAACGAGATTCGACTGTATATATATGGGAAAGTAGGGGTGAAATGGGACAGTAGGTTTTTCTCTTTATGTATCATTCTAAACATTTCATGAATTACACATTAGATGAAGTAATGGTATCCCAATCTTCAGTTGAAAAAAGTTGCTGATCTGCATAAGTTTGCAACTGCATAAAGAAAAAGATTATTTCCAGAATCAAAAGTAAATTTGTTTCATACACTTTTTATACTTTCTATATATTAATGTCTTTTTTACGCGTATATGTAATAGTTTCCCCATTTATAGAATATTATACTGTATATTATCTATAATTTAAACTATTCCTAAAAGCAGCATTTTTGTTTATACAAGAAGTTTAACATGCAAGAAGGTAGAGGGAGGAATGGGACATGCCAGCAAAGGGAGGAATAGGACAAGTCTAATTCCTTCGTTTTAATAAGATGACTGTAAATTGCTAATATGCAAATATTTTTAGAGGGTAATATATTAATTATAACATTAAAAATACATTCATATACTTCAAAATGTAAATGAATTGAACTGATGATTTTTTAATGTCATCGCTGACTAACAATCCTGAATTTTCCTTCCAGTGATGAAAATACTCCAATTTGATAGTGCAGCATCGCAGGCATTATCAACCTAAAATCTTTGTTAGACTGTACATACAGCCGACACTAGACTATTTGTGTCTTATCGTAAATTGTTTTATAGCTGTCCCATACCTCCTTGTTATGGGGGATGTATGGGACACATTTTGAAACTTACAATTTCATTATTTATAAAATTGTTTCTCCAAATTTTGTTTCTATATTGTTCAAGAACATTAGAAAGTGTTTCATTTTGTATTCTATTTATCGAAAGTTTTTTTTTTTTTTTCAAACAATGTTGATTTTCTTATTTTTGTAAAAAGTGTCCCATTCCTTCCCACTCCCCCCTAAGTATACTAAATCAAAAGCCGCTTGGAGAATCTTTTGAAAATACCTTTTTCATCCAGGGCCTGATTACCAACGGGGCACGCTTACACCAATAAATTTTAAAAGAAATGTTCGACTTATCTAAACGCCGTATTTATGTAAAATTGCTGCCATGAATGAGGCAAAATTTTCTGTTTATTTTTAGTGATAGGAATTTGCCCCGTGGGTAATCAGGCTCTGCTTTCATCGTTGTGCCTTTAGTATGCACAGAAAAAAAAGTTGGCATCAGAAATAATATATATGATGGTTTTCACTCATATTCTGTAAGCCGTTTTTGTCCCTAGTTATAACTAAAAGGAAAAATCTATTATGCATTTATGCCGATGAGCCGGTTCCCTTCGGTAATTATTTTAAGGAAAAAAAATCTATACTTACAGAACATTTTGGTCGTTTAGTTTTACTCTAATTTTCGGCTCGGAATTTAAGGGGTCTCAGGACTCTTCAAATTGGATAAAATGAACAAAAAAGACCATTTTCAACATTTAATATCTTAAAATGTATATTATTTAAAAACATAATTTTTGTTGGGATTAAAAGATATAAGTATGTTCTATTTCATGTATTTTAAAAATTTCAAGATACAGAATTAGTATTCGCAGGGCGCTCCAAACTGTCAGGCATTTGTCGAACAAAAAATTAATATAACAGCTTACCCGCACGATTACAAAATAAATTCTGCAACTAGAATGAAAGTTTTTGTGCTTAATTATACTTCAGATAGTAATAATCACCTTGAACTTAAATAAATTTGTATTTAAAGCATTTTTATGTTTTTAATACGAAGTTGTATTTAGCTAATACAAAATTTTGAAAATTTCAACATATAATCACCTAAAAGAAATATTTTTTTGAACAATAAAAATGAAATTTTATGTTCAGTTTATACAGACTAACATAAAACATATGTTTTGAAAAAATCAGAGATTTTGAGATACCGTGCGAGTTATACCCAAAAACGTCATTTGGAGAAAAATGACTTCAAATTTTCGGAAACGCCGCATTAGCTATTGCGCGGGTATAATTCTAATAGGCATAGTTTCTGTTCTAATGAGAATTTCAAGGAAACAATCATGCCAAAATGTTCAAAAAAGGTAAAAGATTAACATCTAAAAAAATTAAAATTTCGAAAATTTTGAAGATTTTTAGAGTCTTGAGACCCCTTAAAATATTTTAAATCATTTTAGAAGACATTTTGAAAAGTATTTTATAAATGAATAATAAATTGGGAAAAATTCTCATATCTTCCGAAACGCAAATAAAAACTGTAAGATGTTTACCTTAATATTATTTTTGCTATCTTCAGAAAGAGATTTATTATCCTTGTCCTAGGTGCTTTTAAGCCAAGTCTCTGCCGGTTGGTATTATAATGAGGCATATCTCTTCTCTTCGTGGATTGAAATTAATATATAAGAGTTACTGAAATGCATTTTTAAAAACGTTTTCAGCCATTTCGCATCATAAAGAATTAAAAGACGCATTTCACTAATTATACCTCTAGATGCTTCAAGAATGTGACTTTTCCCGATTTTCTAATCAATGACGTTTCTTTTTTCATCTTCCCTTTCTGTTAAACTTTCATTCGCAGTCCCCCATGACGGAAATATTGCGGCATTTTAAAATAACACGCATCATTTAGCTCGTTCTAAAATGAAAGAGAAATTGCGTAATTATTTTATGAGCAAGTTATGACGTTTTCAAAAAAAATAAGCTGGAATTCTACTAACATTTAATTTAATTTGATGCGAAATAATAAATAATCTAACTTCTCAGTGTTGAGGGATCATGCAAGATCATGGAATTTTCAAAAAATTGTGCTATTGTTTACTAAGTTTGCGGTGTTCTGGATAAAGAACAGTTTTAAAATCCCAGACTAAAGTTTTTATGTTTTCGCTTTTTTCTTTTTGCGTGCTATTTTTTTTATATTTTTATTGAATATTAAGTGACAACATGAAATTCTGCTGCTAATATCCCACTAGCAGTTAATAAGATGAAAATATTTGCATGAGCATCAATTTTTACTTTCTTCTATCTTTACAATGAGAAAATATTGAATTCATGAAAATTTTCATCTTCCGGTTTTCGACGGATTGACACGTTTTAGGGGTCAGAGATCCCGAAAAAAACATGTTTTTACAAAATGCCTGTCTCTGAGTCTGTGAACTGTCTGTATGTATGCGACACAAATTTTGTGGGTGCATTATCTCAAGAACTAATGCACAGAATTTAATAAAAATTTATATTCAGTTATTCCCTGATATAAATGGATGCTGATTAGATTTGGTGTAATTCGCCCAGCAGGTGGCGCTGCTATGTTGTATTTTTCACGATGTCCACAATAGCCCTATTTCAAAAACTAATGTACGGATTTTCATAAACTTTATATTCAGTTAAATGTTGACTAAACTATTATTGATTAGGTTTTGGTGTAAATTGCACAACAGGTGGCGCTGCTGTACTGCATTTTTTCATATTTTTGCAAAAGCTCTATCTCAAAAACTAATGCACACTATTGAATAAAACGTAATATTCTGTTACATTTTCACGAAAATAAATCCTTATTAGGCTTAGGTGTCTATTGAACAACAGATGTTGATTTTTTATTCTTTGGGTTGGAAATTTTGGCTGCGGACATCTAAGTCCGCAATTCAAATTTGTTTGAAACAGTGCAATACTTATATCTCCTTGTTAAATGCATCCAATTAGACGAACCTATATACCTTTACAATCCTCATGATGGGCATAGATGACCACTTACTTTTGACACTATGATAGCGAATTTTGAATTACTAACCTGTATGAGATAGAAGAAGGTTTTGGGAGTGACACATGGCGACTAGTTTGTATTAGTTTTGTTACGTAATCTGGCGTTTTATAACTAAAAGGAAAAATCTAACATGCATTTATGCCGATGAATCATTTCCCTTCGGTAATTATGTTAAGAAAAAAAAATCTGTAATAACAGTCCATATAGGTCGTTTAGTTTTACCCGAAAAACGAAACTCTAATTTTCGGATCGAAATTAAAAACATTTCAAAACACTTTCGAAGACATTTTGAAAAGTATTTTATATATGAATAAATTAGGGGAAATTCTCATATCTTCCGAAACACAAATAAAAACTGTAAAATGCTTTACCTTAATGTTGTTTTTGCTATCCTCACAAAGATTTATTATCCTCCTCCTAGGTAACGAATCTTTAAGCGAAGTCTCGGCTTAAGTCAGCCGGTTGGTATTATAATGAGGCACATCTTTTCTCTTCAAGGATTGAAATTAAAATATAAGAGTTACTAAAATACATTTAAAAAAAAAAAAGTTTTCAACCATTTCTCATTAAAAAGAATTAAAAGACGCATTTCACTAATTATACGTCTAGATGCCTCCAGAATGTGACTTTTCGGTTTCCCAATCAATGACGTTTCTTTTTCCATCTTCTCCTTCTGTTAAATTTTCATTCATCCTACCCATGACGGAAATTTTACGGCATTCTAAAATAACACTCATCATTTAGCTCGTTCTAAATTTAAAGAGAAATTGTGTAATTATTTTATGAACATGTTATGACGCCTTCAGAAAAATGAACTGAAATTTTACTCACATTTTATTTCATTTTATACGAAAGAATAAATATGATTAACTTCTCAACCATTTCCTTAGTGTTAAGGGATCATGCAAATCATGGAATTTTCGAAAAATAGTGCTATTATTTACTAAGTTTGCGATGTTCTGAATAAAAGTCACTTTTAAAATCCCAGATTAAAGCTTCGATTAAAATTCGTATAAAGCACAAATAAAAAGTTCTAAAATTGATTTTAGGCGCATACATAGAATATAAAATTATTTAAAATACATTAAAATACCTTAGAAATATATTAAAAAGCAAATTAAAATTTTAAAACATTTTCGCTCAAATTTACACGGCCATCGTCAGTGGTTATTTAAATGTTGTTATTTCTCTTTGCGCTTATTTGTCAAGGAGAGACCATAGTAATTTAAGTATGGTAGGGATTCAAAATTTTAATAAAACAAGCTTTCATCTACTATGTAGCAACTTTTTCCAGACCCCATGAATGTCGTATGAGATGCAGTATGTGGTGCAATTTATTTGTGCTTTATACTAATTTTAATTATTTACTCAAGGTGAATTCAGCACTAGAATTTTAATATTCCTATTGAAGTTTCGATGTTTTGAGCTTTTTACGTACTATTTTTTTTAATTGAATAATAAGTGACAACATGAAATTCTACTGCTAATATTCCACTAGCAGTTAATAGGGTGAAAATATTTACATGAGCATCATTAATTGTTTTGTGTGGGAAAAGGTGAAAGAGTATGCATAAAAGAATATTTTTTCTAAAAATAAAAAAAAAAAAAATGGATATTGAGGAAGGTAAAATGCATGTAAAGAACTCATAAATGACGCATTTTTGAGACAATTGTATTGAATGTCTGTATGTAGTAATGAACCTATGTGGATCTAACTATTGATAAAAGATTCAAGTGGAATATTTTACTAAAGTTAGAGCAAAGATTAGAGTGATGAAGTAAGGCATTAAAAATAACGACATTTTTCAGTCTGCAAAATTTGGGGTCTATTTGGTAGCCCCTTCTCAAAAATCCTTTTGATAAAACAAGCCGCTTCGCAAAATTCCTCCTCTTTAATTTATTGAATAATAATAGCAGTTCTGTACTTTATAACAAACGAAGACATAAGGTTTTCAACTGAACTTAGAAGAGAAAATGTTAATAAGCAGCAATAATAGTGAAAGTGTAATGATTCCATGAATGTGCAGATGATACTCCTATTATTTGTAATTGGTTTTATTACGTAATCTGGCACTTAATAAATAAAAGGAAAAATCTAATATACATTTATGACGATGTCTAATTTCTTCGGTAATGATTTAAAGAAACAATCTATAATAACAGTCCATTTTGGTCGTTTAGTTTTATACTCTAATTATCGGTTCTAAATTTTAAACATTTTAAATCTCTTTGGATAAGACATTTTGAGAAGTATTTTATAAATGAATAAATTAGGAAATATTCTCATTTCTTCCGAAATGCAAATAAAAACTGCAAGATGCTTACCTTAATGTTGTTTTTGCTATCTTCAGAAAGAGATTTATTATCCTCTTCCTAGGTGCTTTTAAGCCAAGTCTCTGCCGGTTGGTATTATAATGAGGCATATCTCTTCTCTTCGTGGATTGAAATTAATATATAAGAGTTACTAAAATGCATTTTTAAAAACGTTTTCAGCCATTTCGCATCATAAAGAATTAAAAGACGCATTTCACTAATTATACGTCTAGATGCTTCAAGAATGTGACTTTTCCCGATTTTCTAATCAATGACGTTTCTTTTTTCATCTTCCCTTTCTGTTAAACTTTCATTCGCCGTCCCCCATGACGGAAATATTGGCATTTTAAATATTGGCATACGGCATTTTAAAATAACACGCACCATTTAGCTCGTTCTAAATTTAAAGAGAAATTGCGTAATTATTTTATGAACATGTTATGACGCGTTCAGAAAAATGGACTGGAATTTTACTCCCATTTTATTTAATTTGATGCGAAAGAATAAATATAATTAACTTCTCAACCATTTCTTAGTGTTGACGCATCATGCAAGATCATGGAATTTTAGAAAAATTGTGCTATTATTTACTAAGTTTGCGATGTTCGAATAAAGAAGAGTTTTAAAATCCCAGACTGAAGTTTCGATGTTTTCGAGTTTTTTACGTACTATTTTTTTATATTTTTATTGAGTAATAAGAGACAACATGAAATTCTACTGCTAATATTCTACTAGCAGTTAATAAGATGCAAATATTTACATGAGCATCAATAATTTAGTGTGGAAAGAGACGTAAAATGTATGACATTTTTCTAACAAAATAAACGGTCAAGTACGAGTATTACTCGCGTACAGAGGGTTCCGTACATTAAATATATTAATTAGTGACTATATTATTACAAAAAAAATTGTTTTTAAAAGAATAATAAGACTTAGTAAAAAACTATACAATGTAGGGTTGGGTATAGCTATACATACTATAAAAGTGTAAATGGATATACCATGAACGTTCAGAGAGATAGGAAGCGTAAATAGTTTCAAATATTGCTATAACACTTTTTTTTTAATCTTATCCCAATCCGATTATGATGAACTTAATTCGGTGTTGACAATAAAAGTAGTGCATATTTAAACTTCATTTGGCATTGCATAAACCCAAATTCAGAGTAGTAATAATCTATCCTTTTTACAGTGTACCTAAAACAAAACCCTTGCTCAAAGTTTAAACTCGGCATTTTGCTAAACGTGCTTCGAAAGGAAGTCGCAAAGCTTCAACACCGCCTTGCTCCGTGCCACGTTTTTCTAGATTGTTTTTATATTAACCTTTAAAGACATGGGTGTCGTATTGAGAGAGACACTCAATGCAAACTAATCGAGAACCCCATATAATTATATGATTAATTACAATTAAATTAGTCTCTTTTTAGCAGTTTGACGTTTACTGTTTTTATACTACTACTGGGCATTGCGTTGCACAAATATATCATTAAAAGTTGTTATCTCAGCTTTAAAAGCCGATGGTGCATAAAGTACGTCGCCCGTGTCTTTATGTATGGCCAAACCGTCCGTGTCTTTAAGGGTTCGTATCTCAGCTAATGAGCGAACATTTTTCTCGAAAATCATTATCCACAATCCTTTTATACTTCTGCAAGGATAGCTACCTCCAGCGCTCCTCAACACCTTTGCTGAACGCCCGCAAATCGAAATGTGTGTGTAACGAAAAAATGTGATTTTCTCAAAAACTGTGTGATCTAGGGTAATCGCTATAATTTTCCTGCAAGGTTTAAATTAACTTCTACTGCTCCTCATTTTTTCATAATTTTAGTTTCCGGTGGATTCGGAAATAGAGGGGAGAGGACAAATGTTTGCATTACATTTTCGACGATATCTCTGAAAACATAGTACCTAAAATTAAAAGAAATGTATTTTTGAGTTCGGCGTTACGAAAGCTTTCACAAGGTATACGAAGAAAAGATTTCATTTTTTTTTCAAGTAAATTAATTAGCCCCTCTGCAATTTTCCTGAACGTAATTGTGAATGGTTAATAATCTATAAATATATGGGTCAATAACCTTTATTACTTCAGCCAATTTGAGTTTTCCACGTTCCATAGTTTACGAGTAAAATGGCTGTGACAGACGGACAGGCAGAGACACGAGTGATCTTATAATGGTTCCGTATTTACTTTTTAAGAACTGAACCCTACAAAATGACATTGAGGAAGGTAAAATGCATGTAAAAAAGCTCATGAATGACGCATTTTTGAGTCAATTTCAGTGAATGTCTGCAATAATGAACATATGTGGATCTAAGTACTGATAAAAGGCTCAAGTGGAATATTTTACTAAAACTACAGCAAAGACTAGAGTGGTAAAGCTTTGAATTATATTTTAAGGCGTTAAAATAACGAAATTTTTCAGTGTGCAAAGTTTGGTAGCCTCTTCACAAAAGTCGTTTTGATAGAACATACTGCTTCACAAAATTCATCTTAACCCTTTATGTACTGAATTATGAATTCATAAAAATTTATCTTCTAAGGCATTTTTCGTTACTTTTTTAAGTTACATTAGAAGATTTACATAATTTCATAAATTTTAGACGGATTTTAGAAGGATTGAAGGATTTAGAAGGATTAGAAGAATTAATTAAATTTTAATTTATAGGGATTTTGTGCACTGTTTATAACCCCTGTAACGAAGCTTCCGTTATACTATAGATGTGGACGTATTATTGAGGACGTATAGCGGCTTTAGAAATACCAGGACTTCTAAAAAAAAAACTCCAATTCGGGTAAACGAAGACTTTGTTTATTTCATGATGAAAGACGAAGGGAGAGGTACAGGGGAAAGCAATAAGGAGCCTCTGTTAAAGAGACATTACGAGGCAAGAGACAGAGCAGGAATTGTTGAATATACAGTTACAACTTTCTTGCTTGGCGGACTACAATCTCGCCAATCTACAAGTCTTTTTGTGCCATGCACAAGAGGCTGAGGGAAACATTGGCTGGTATGTTCGCCAAAAACATACGGTAGGCTTCTACCATATATTAATTGTGTAGGGGTGGCAGATTGTGGACTGATAACATTCCTGAGTCATGATAGATGCAGACTAATCTGTACATTGATACAGCTGCGGTTAAATGTAAAAAAATTAAAAAGTGTTTCTGGATAAGGCCTAGTAACAGATCGAAATCGTTAGGCGAAAAGGCATGAGAATGTATTTTTCTAGAGCAGATGTTAGATCAAAGATAAACCGCTTTACCACAAAAATGCAGAATTGCCATACATCTGAACAAAAGGGTGTGAAGCGAAGATAATTCTAATGAATAGATTGCATGTAAAGTGATTTTAAATGATGAGTTATATTCATGCCCAAATAAGGAAATGACCGAAGTTAAAATGCTTTTGAAACTAACAGTCAGCCGTAACGAATTTTCTACAAGGTTAAATCGTATGTGTGAAAAAATCATAAAGTAAAAATTGAAGACTGAATCACTGATTTTATTTTATTAAAGAGATGAGTAACTAGAATAATTTAATTTAAATGTGAAGGGCTGTTAATACAATCGATTTAGTTTTTAAATGTTGAATTTAATTTAGGGGCTGCACTGTTTGACTATAGCACACTAAAATAAATAAATTCTTAAATTATATATATAACGATTATCTCGTTATAACCCCACTCAAATCTTTTATTTTAAATATTTTACTTAGTATTTTGTGGAATTGAGAAATGTATAAATATAATGCTCTTACTATCGAAATATAGAAATGTTTTCGAATTGAAAAATTCCCCCTCTCCCCCCCACACACACCAAGAAAGGTGAAAAGATGCACAGGCAAAAGAAATCATCCTTTTAAAAGTATTTTTGTTTTGTGTAACCCATAATGCTTTTGAAACAAGATAAACTAATGCATCTATAACTCATTTTAAATTCTGCCACTACTAATCGATGTATTAAACTAATTTTATAACAAGTTATTTTAATGGTACTTATAACTACCGTCAGTAGATAAAGGGTTAATTAAATAGTCCCCTTCAGACACAATAGATGCTGAATAAGTTTGCATATATATTGCTCTACAGGTGGTGCTGCTGCATTGTGTTTGCTCGATTTTCGTGATAGCTATATCTAGGTATCTAAGTGATAGAATTTCCTCAAACTTCCGATTCAGATAGATACAGGGTTCTCGCTAGCTTTTTACCAACAATAGCGATTAGGCGAATAAGAAATAAAAAACAGTAGCCAAATGAACAAAAAAAAAAAGTTTTAGCAAAATAGATTCGGCGTGAAACACTAAAAATCTATCTTTAACACCTTAATTGTATTTCTTTTTTCCAATACGTTCTAAAATAACCTATTTGTTTTTGTAATTGCTTATAAAACAGAAATTCAATTATCAGCTATAGAAATTATTAAAAATAAATACATTCTAAATGTCTGCTAATGTGTAAATGTTTCAAACATCCTTTTATCAATCAAAATAAAAATTCAAAATAGCAGCTATCTTTGATTTACCATTGTGAAAATATGCACTACAAATTGCTATGAGATTTCAACACTAACCGATAGAAAAAATTGACAGGCCAATTATACTTTCATAGAACTATATTTGGTAAATGGCTAATTTCAACACCGCATTCTAGGAAAACTTTTCTCTATTTGGCGCTTGATGCAATTATTTTTGATTGTGTTTTTACCGGCGCGACGCGAAGCCAGCCCATAGATAGTGATTAACTGACAAAAGAGAAATACCTATCGCATAATCCTTTATGTGTCTTTGGCTGTTACTAAACTGAATTGGTGTGGAGTCAATATACCTATAAATAGAGCAATGTAAGTGACACGTTGCTATTGAAAATTTAAAGCGACATCAATTTTTCAGCAACGCAGATAAGAATCTCGACTGTATTGGCACAAATACACAGAAAAAAAAGAGCAGAAATTGAGCATTCGCAATTTGGCAAGTCTGATTGTTCGTTTACTCTCTAAATGAAGCATTTTGTCGCGATTTGGGGCAATGGCGAGCGGCAGCGAGAACCCTGGTTATATATTTGCACAGATTGTAGCTGATTAGGTTGTGATCCAAGTCCAACAGGGAATATTACTGAACTGCGATTTCTATATCTTGTCATCTGTCGGATGAAATTTCCTCAAACTTGCTGTTCAGTGAGACCTTAATATCAGTTGGTACTGACTACGTTTTGGTGTACATCGCCCAACAGATGGCGCTGCTATGCTATGCTTACTATGATTTTTGTAATAACTGTATCTCAAGAATTACTGCGCAGACTTTGTCCCTTACAAAATCCACATTAATCCGCATTAAATTAAGTTTTTCAAACTTCAGCTATATCGCGTCATCTATGCGATAGAATTTTATCAAACGTCATACTCATTTAGATATTTGCACAGATTGTAGCTGATTAGATTGTGATGCAAGTCCAAGAGGGACTATTACTATACTGCGTTTTCTATATCTTGTCATCTGTCTGACGAAATGTCATCAAACTTAATGTTCAGTGAGACCCTGACATCATTATTTGGTGTACTGGCCCAGCAGAAGGCACTTCTATATAACGAATCAAGTTTCATCAAAATCCGTCCAGTAGAATCTTTTTAAAAGCTAATCTTTCACAATCGGATTCATCTTATTATATAACTTTCCTCATAATTCTATAACTAAGCTATACAGAGTGATTTATTATATACTAAAACCTTCCCCAAAAAATTATCTAACTAACAGTATAAGTGCCATCAAAATCCAGCCAGAAAAATTCAAGTTATAAACAACCGGAACGAAATTTCCATTTGCATTTTATATACATAAAAGAAGAAGATTGGTGATTTCGAAAAATACTTTATTGTTCAGATACAGGCAAATACAGAACCACATTAAACAAATTGAAATTTGACGAAATATCCACATAAAAATGGACGGACCGATATGTTCTGCTTTGAGGATCTACCGATATCAAATGACATCTGTCAAAAGATTTCGTTTTATATTAAATTTTTCATTTCTAGATAATAATTTTCAATACATAAAAGACTTATTTGATTTACTTATTAGATTTTAAAGTTACAAGTAAAATAAACATAAATAGAAACATTAAAAGAAGCCTTTTAACGCCAGTAAAAATTATGTTAAGCCGCTTGTTGTGATATCTCTCTTCCCTAAATGTGATTAAAATAAGAGTTTCAGAAATGTCTTTCTTTAAAAGGGTTTTCCACCATTTCACGTTATAAAAAAAAAAATTAAAAGACGTGTTTCGCTGGTTATACTTCTAGATGCCTCAAGAAGGTGCCTTTTGTTTGTTTGTTTTTCCAATGAGTGAAGCTCCTTTCTTCGTTTGCCTAATTTCCTTTTTCTTCCTGTTAAACTTTAATTTTTGGCCTGTATCATCAAAATGGTGAAAATTTTGCGGCACTTTAAAATAACATGCATAATTTTGCAGTTTGAGAGAGAAATTACGCAATTATTTTATAACTACTTCAGAAAAAATGGACTGGAATTTAGTCAAAATTAATTTAATTGGATGTGAAAGAATAAATAATCTAATTTCTCAAGCAATTCTTCATGTCGACAGATGGCAGGGGGCTATGCATATATAACGTTATCATTTTAGGGGGGAGGGGGTGGGTTGGCACATGATATCGTAAGATATCTCTAGGGGGAGGGGGGTTTGACTTTTGATATCGTTATCATTTCTGATCCAACCAAAATTTTCTTTTTTTATTTGTATCTTTGTCTTTACATCAAAATAGTATGTTCATTACGATTATCTTTTACTATTGTCATAAGCACATGTTACAATTATATTTTTTTAGTCTATTATCTACTTTTATGAAAATACAAAATTATAACTAAAATTATTAAGTTATTATAAAATTATTTCATTCCAAAATATAGAAAACCCCAACCTTTGGAATTCCTGTTCTTCTGTATGCATATATAATCCGCTGTTCGACAAACCATATGTGAGGTATGTTTGAAATGGTACAGTCCTCTCCACTTAATCGGGTCACGGATAATCGAATACCCCGCTTATTCGAATAGAATCCTCCGGAACCAGACACCTTTTACGAACGTCCCCGCTTATTCGAATAACAACTGTCTGACCGATGTTTGAAAACAGGCGCGGAAAGCACGTTTCAGCTGGAATTTCCTTCCACCTTTTGTCGTTTTAGGTTCCTTTACGCTGAAAACAAATTTTCAGTTCTTCCTGCAATGATTGCGGCCGGCAGGTATATAATGGACAGGTCAAATGATTTCCCCACCTTGATCTCCCCACCAGCACTTCCTGCTGTTAATCAGGCTTTAATGGCAATGCGCCGTCGCTTTGAGACTGGAGATGGTAGTTGTGATATTTTGCACTCATTCGAAAAATAACCCGATATATACTCCTTTAAAATTCCACTTAAACAAACCACTTTAAACGATTTTTTTAAGGCAGTATAAGTAACATAAATTAGAAGTAGCAAAGTTTTGACCCAATTTAAACGAGCTGCATTAAGTGTGATGTAAACCATATAAAATATGTTGCTGACATTAAATTAATGCGTATTTACTTTATATTAGCTTTCGTATTTATTTTAGTTTATGTTATTCTATTAACGATTTATTATGTTGTTAATTAAATAAACTGTAGATGGTTTTAAGATGGTTTAGATGATTTGCCTTTTTAGTACGCATTAAATATTACAGCTATGATTCGTCTTTTAATCAAATACTCCGCTTAATCGAATATTATTTCTGGAACCACCTATATTCGTTTAAACGGGGACGACTGTATTTGTGTTTACTACTAAATAAAATGGAAAGAATGTTGTCCACCTGTTTTATTGATAAAATTTTTTGTCTGCCCTATCTCCTGCGGGAAAGTTGCAAGAAGACATTATTAAGTTGAATACATTGTGTAACAAAAATATATTATTGAATGCTTTTAAATAGTAACTATTTCGTTTAAGTGTTATTTGATATAAAGTTATTTCATGTATAACGTGACATTTTTATTGACTTCTCTTCATTTGAATCAATAAAGTATGCGAAAAATTAATGCAACCATATTTGTATATCACTCCAAGCAAAAGAAAAAAATTTCAAAAATCTAAAAATAAATTATACATTGCTAACGATATCATTACCGGGGGGGGGGGGGGGGGTCGAGGAATGATAGCGTATGATATCGTAAGGGGGGAGGGGGTCCTAAATTTCCAAAAACTTGATAACGTTATATATGCACAGCCCCCAGCAGTCTTTCGTGCAGCTTTCTATGTTTTAAGCAATTTTCAATAGAATCTTTAAAAAAATAGCTTCAGTTTGTAATGCCCTTTGAAGTTTTATGTGCTAAATTAATTAACTATTATAATTTAATAATAAATGGCAATATAAAACTCTACCGCTAACATTAATTTAATAAAATTGCAACTATATCAGGACGTGATTTTCAAATCTCGCCTTATCCAAAATGTAAAATATCGTGTTTTCTTTATGAATCTATTCTATTCGCAAACCTGCACTAAAAAAAGACTACAATCTGGAAAAAAAATAGTTTTATCGTGTAGTTCTGGCATTGTAAAATCTTGGTTTACAATGAAAAACCTATGGAAGCAGTCAGAGGTTTTTCGCGATTTCACAAAATTTGATTTTCTGGTTAAGGCGAGTTTTGAAACACACGCCTTGATATATATACAGTGGAAATTCCCTTTAACGAAGTTTTCTACTTAACGAAATTTTCTGCTGAATCTTGGCTTTGAACACCGTTAACATGTAAATTAACCTCCATATTAGAAAAATATATTCTATATTCCACTTTCGTGCGTGTACAACATTCAAACAGAGAAGTTGTTGTTGAGGTCGATGAATTTATTTCAGCGAATTGTAAGAAAATTATTTATTTAATCATTTCCATGTAAAAGCCTTTGATACAATACGAAGGGATTCCAGTTTCACGAAAAAGTTACAGATGAACTATTCAGATACTTACAAAAGTGCAAAAAATTTTTATGAACAGTGTACTTTTTATAAGAAACCTGTACAAAGTAATGTTACGGACTTAACGTTAAAGATTTCGAATACTTTGAAAAAATAGAAAAGGTTACGCTACGCTTCAGTTTTTGTTTACCTCTCTTAATTATGTGTCTTTATAGACATTATTCTAATTAAATTTTTCTCATATGTCTACATTGCATAAGAAAAAGTTACTGACCGAATTAAAATACATTTTTCCAACATTTCCATTTTAGGTGTATTTTTCAATTTATGCATGTGCATTTTATTATACCAATTTCATGAATTTGAGTTGATTTCTATTTAACGAATTTTCTTCATAATGAAGTGTTTAAGTGTAACGATGAGACTTTGTTAGGTGGAAGTTTCACTATATATATATATATATATATATATATATATATATATATATATATGACTGAATATACAGTAGAGAGCCGATTATTAAAACTCCAATTAACAGAACTTCCAATTATCCGAACAGCCTATTTCTCACAAAAAGCTTTTTAACGAAACTTCCAGTTATCCGAAAAGCCTATTTCTCTCAAATTTTTTTTAAGTGAACTCCCAATTACACATTGGCTTGGAATAAAATTTTAAATAAAGGGAAAACTGATAGTGGATCAGAAAATGAGGACTGTAAAACAATGAAGGAGATGGGAAGAATCCTAAGCTATGGAAAAAAGGAAATGAGCGAGTAGTTAAATAGTGACGTACATGACCCTGGATATCAGATTTTAATTGATGATGAGATTGTGGATGATATTCATGATAAAAAAGAAATTGAAGAAAATGAAAACGATTGCTTTGAAAATAAGCCAGATCCATCAGATAACGAAGTCTTTGAATGTTTGGACACAGCTATGAAATGGCTCGAACGGGAGAAGAATGTTTATCCTATTCATCTAACGTATTTAAGAAGAATTAGAGACAGGGCAGCATTGAAAAGAATGTCTCCTTTGAAGCAAGCGACCATCAAAAGCTTTTTTCTTAAATTATAATCTCTGGAGTTTAGAAAAGGATAAAAGATAATTTTTTTTAATGATAAAAATGTAGACCAAAAAAAAAAAATAATAATAATTTTTAAACATGCCAACACTAACTGGTGCTGCCAGTCCTAAGCTTAGATGACATATGAAGTTTTTAGTATAGTCAGAAACATCAATTAATTGTCTGTCCATTTTTCCGAACTAGGATCGGTCCCGACTTGTTCGGATAATCGGCGCTCTGCTGTATGTATTTTTTTCTTTGGGGGAAGTGGATAAAAGAAACAAACAAAAGTTTTGGGCAAGTTGAGGATTTTAAAAGGCATCTAAAGAAATCATAAACAACACAGTTTTGTTCTAAAAATGATCTTTATGTCAATTTAATTGAATATTCATCATAATGAACATCTTCTGATAAAAACAAAAATCTAAACTGGAATAAATTAAAGTTAAAGAAAGAATAGTGGAATGTTAACGTTTTTTACTGGAAAAAGTGGAGAGAAAATGACAGTTTGGCGAATCTAATAGATGTAATTGCATAATATCTATTCTTTTCAAAGTAGTACTCAATAATTGCTATAAGTGATAAAAATAAATTTTAAAAAGGCAAAAAAACCTTTATTTATTTACATTTCGACATGTTTCATTGCATCCGATGGCAACATTTTCAAGAAAATAAAATGATAAAAATATTTTCGCAAAAAAAAATTCAAATTGAAAAACTAGTAAACAAAAACAAAAATCACGCTAACACAAGCATAACGAAATTAACTGCCATGTTAAAAATGGAAATTTGTGAACGTGAATTATTTTATATTATTGTTTCATTATTCTGTACAGCATTTCTTTCCAAATTTCAGGCAGCTCCATGGATGCTGAATCATTGCAAATACTCTCATTACGTTAGAAGATCGCTATTGATTCTCCGATGATGGATGGCAAATAAGATCTTGATGGACAAATTATTCTATTATTTTAAAATCCATTTTTTGCCTTTTTAAAATTCATTTTTAGCACTTATAGCAATTATTGAGTACTTTGATGTTTTGAAGTGATTTTTATATATAGTTTATCGATTCTTTTATTCAATTTTCTTTTCGATTCTAGAATCTTATAGCTTAAAAGTCAGAAAAAGATATTGAAACATGCATTTACGCGGATGAATGGATTCCCTTTTATATTTATTTTAGGCAAAAATCTATAATAACAGACTCATTTTGGTCGTTTAGCTTCATTTTTGGCTCTGAATACTCATTTGAAATTACTTCAGTGAACATGTATTTGACATGTCTTCTACTTGAAATGTAATTTATAAATAGATATATATAAATAAATATTTAGAAAAAAAATTAGAGAGTCTTCTATACTTCAATGTGCAAATAAAATCTAATAAGAAGCTTACTTTAATGTCATTTTTGCTAGCTTCGTACAAATACATTTGTAATCTTCCTCCTAGGTGCTTTTAAGCCAGGTCTCCGCTTAATTAAGCCGATTGATGTTATAATGAGAACTTCTTCCCTCTTCGAGAAATACGATTAAAATGTAAGAGTTACAATTCTTTAAAAGAGTTTTGACGTCATAAAAAAAATTTAAGTCGGGTTTCTCTGATTATACATTTAGATGACTCGCTTTTTTCTAATCAATAAAGTTTTTTTTTTTTTTTTTTTTTTTTTTTTTTTTTTTTTTTTAACGTTTGCCGAATTTGTTTTTGTTTTTTTTTTCTTTTTGTTAAACTTTAATTTTTAGACTTCAACGTTGCCATGACAGAAATTTTGTGTCATTTAAAATAAAAACAAAAAAAAAGAACCGCGCATAATTAAGTTTGTTCTAAATTTAGAGAGAATCTTCGTAATTATTTTATGAGCATTTTAGGATGGCCTTCTGAAAAATTAACTAGAATTTTACTCACGTTTAATTTAATTGGGTTGTCGTGTGTGAAAGAATATATAATTTAAATTTCTCAAGCATTTTTTTTGTGTGTGTGTGGATAGATGGTTTCCATCAGTAGAAAAGGAAAAATCAATTGATGGTGCCATTTACCAGCATTAAGCTCTATTCGAATAAATAAATTAAAGAAAAAACTAGTCGGATGTGCCAATCCCAAAATTTTCTTCTTTCTCATACATGTTAGTATCTCAAAATGTTGTTCCACGTGTTAATACTTCAATATTTCACCAACTTTGATTTTCATCTTACGTTTCTGCTTCATTTTACTAATTGGAGTGAAAACGAAGAGGTCGAAGCATGAGGCAAAATCACCAGCTTGAAAATCACCACAGTCGAAGCATGAACAGCTCATGTACAATAGAACTATGAAAAATCGAGAAATATCGCTGTTGCAGCACCCCCTTCCGGCGGATTGTTACCAAATTCAAGGAAGATCTGTTGGCCATAGCCAAAAACCTACGCAAAAAGATTGGTTCAGTTTTATGCAAAACTTCTAACACTTTTCGGTGGTACAATAAAGAAAATGACATAAAATCGCTATTACAGCGCTCTCCTCTGGCTGAATATTTCATAATTGAATGAGAACCTGCTGATCATAACCGAAAACATACACAAAAAATTGGTTCAATTTTATGCATAACTTCATACACTTTTCGATGGTACAATGAGGACACATGGACATACGAACATTTTTTATAAACATGTTTTTTGGAATCTCTGACCCCTAAACCATGTAAATCCGAAGTCGAAAAAAAAAATTTATTGTAATATTTTCTTCTTTAGAAAAAGAAAATTGAAAAAAAAAAACATATGTAAACCTTTTATAATTGATTTATACTATGCCTTATCATGACTCTTGCTGGTGATTTGTTTCTCATGTGCATTAAACTTTCATGGAGATATTGTAAGTCAATCTTACCATGTCTGTTTTGAGTAAAGAATGTACTGTTGTTCGGATAGGTACTGTTGTCTTGTACGGATGTCTTGGTTTCTTTAACCCTTTATATCGTGGCAATACTTTTAATTACAGTAAAGCGTCGATTATCCGAATAAGTCGGGACCGATCCTAGTTCGGATAAATGGACAGACAATTTTAGGGATGTTTCTGACTACACTAAAAGCTTCACACGTTATGTAAGCTTAGGACTGGCAGAACGAGTTAGTGCTGGCATTTTTATTTTTTATTTTTCATTTTTTTTTCTCTCTCTTTTATCACTTTTTGAACTCCAGAGATTATAATTTAAGCAAAAAAATTTTTGATTGTTGTTTGTTTCAACGAAGACATTCTTTCCGATGCTGCCCTATCGCTAATTCTATTTAAATTTAAATACATTAGTTGAATAGGATCAACGTTCTTCTGCCGTTCAAGCTTTTTCTTAGCTGTTTCCGAACATTCAAAAGGCTTCGTTATGTGATTGATATGGGTTCAGAGTATTCGTTTTCATTTTCTTCAATTTCTTTTTCACCATGAATCTCATCCTCATTTAAAATCTGATATTCAGGGTGATGTATTTCACTATTTAACCACTCGTTCATTTCGTTTTCTTCATAGCTTAGGATTCTTTCCATCTCCTTTATTGTTTTACATTACTCATTTTCTGATCCACTATAATTTTTTTCTTTATTTGCAATTTCATTCCAAGCCAATGGATAATTGGTACTGGGAGTTCAATTAAAAGAATTTTTTAGGAGAAATATTCTGTTCGGATAACTGGAAGTTCGGTAAAAAAGAAAATTCTTTAGAGAAATATGCTGTTCGGTTAATTGGAATTTCGGTTAATTGGAGTTCCGATAATTGGCGCTCTACTGTACCATTAAAGGAAATTTAAAGTAAAATTTATTTAATTCGTCTTTTAATTAAAGTATATTGCACTTTTCATACAAAATAATGGCCTCAATCCTATTTAAATATTTAAAAAGCACAGTGAAACAGTCGAAGCTCAATATTTTTGGTACTTCTTAGTTATCCCGTCGACCAAATTGTAAGATTAAATGCCAATAATGGTTGCCATTAACTAATTAATTGTAAGATTAAATGCCAATAATGGCCAATAAAACCATTAATTCGACGTTTTATTTGTATATTTATTAATGTTTTACTAATTTATTTATTCTTTCGTTATTTAAAATAAA
The DNA here is from genome assembly GCA_963932465.1 of Maratus speciosus. Lineage (NCBI taxonomy): Eukaryota > Metazoa > Arthropoda > Arachnida > Araneae > Salticidae > Maratus > Maratus speciosus. Next base: position 16,480,341 of record OZ010793.1, on the reverse strand, counting down.
AATTATATCAATTTGTATAATTTGGCGTGTGGTTTGGCGATTTATATAATTTGGCGAAATTGGTCGACAGGATAACTAAATAGTACCATATTTTTTAATATGTTTATTTTTTTAACCCTTTACCTAGGTGTCGCTTTTATCCTATTAGAAAACATTATACGTAAAATTTGCAACAACAAAACACTTCTGTGTAACAGATAGGAACACACTACATATATTGGCATTGTTTTTATAAGAATTGTAACAATATTTTTTGTTAGTTAATCTAATTATTCTTGTCAATATTTAGCAATAAATTTAAAAAATCAAAAAACCAGACTGCGTAAAATGCGAACTAATTAATTATTTCTCATCAATGTGAAACTAATTTTTATATTACTTACCTATTTTTTTTATTTACTAGTATGGATGACTTTTAAGTTGTGTTTCATTGTTAGTTCCTATCTATAAACACTGTTTTGATGAGACCTATAGATGTCTATGAAGGTTAGAGTTGCAGTAAAGCTAGAGATCCTACCAACACAACTTCCTGGTTGTGCAATATTTAAACGGAGCTTCTGACTGTAAAATACCCAATGAAACATCGTCTTCATTTTAAAAGACCTAACCAATGACAGGCCACTCAATAGGGTGCGTACATTTTTATTTTCGTCTCTAACGACATTTTGTATTTTACGGCCGCCATTTTGAGTTTATAAAAACAAAACCTAGCCTATAACCATCGGACGGTTACGACGAATCGATAGAGACCTCATTCATTAAAATTCATCCAGCCGTTGGGATGTTTCGAGGGTATAAAGAAATCCCATATCCAGATACGCGTGCAACACATAACCCTTCAGGGCAGTCGGGTAAAAAGAGCTTTCACTACCGATTTATTAAATCACTTTTAATTTGAAAAAAATATCTAAAAATCAAATTATTATTATATAAGTTGTTCTGTATATCTTAGAGATTAACGTAAATAATTATTCACGTGAAGCAATTCTTTTTATTCAAAATTCAGAATATAAAGGGTTAAGGTTGCTTTTAAATCCAAAGGAGCTATTTCTGACGTATTTATGAACTCATTTTTGTTCGGAAACACATGAAATTGGCAGGTGTTCTTATTAAGAAACTAAATAATCGATTAGTGTTTTCCATTTTACGGTAAAGGCAGATGATCTTATGGAAAATACTGTCAAAGTGGGCGTTTTGAACCGTACATCCGGATGCGACAGCACGGGAAGGAAAATAAATCTGTCATGTGAAAACAATCGCCTATAACTCGGTAAGTAACTTATTTATCAAAAAATGGAAAACACCATTGGATTCTAAATTGCTTCAAAAGTCAGGCCAGCCAATTTTATGCCTTTACGTTTAAAAATTAGTTTAAAAATGTGTCAAAGTTTGACGTTGTTGAGCAGGAAATTTGAGAACTCCTTATAATTTTTTTGTCGTTGTAAAGAAATTAAAGGTGCTTTACACTAATTACACTTTTAGATGCGTCAAAAATGTGATTATTCGCTTTCTCTAATGAAATAAATTTTCTTTTTCCATTTGCCATATTTTCCTTTTCTTTTTGCTAAGCCTTAACTTTGTACCTTCATCTTCGCCGTGAAGGAAATTTTGCGGCATTTTAAAGTACGTGAATAATTTAACTAGATTAAGTTAGATAGAATTTACGTGATTTCTTTTTTATTGTTTTATGAAGCCTTTAGACAAATTGGCGGGAAATTTGGTTAGGTTTAAAGTAATCGGACGCAGAAAAATAAATAATTTAATTTCTCAGGCATACTTTCATGTGAACGGATGATGGCGTCTTCTACTCAGACTTCCGTTTTAAAAATAGTTGTCGCAATTTTTTTTTTAATTGGGTAATTGTTAATTAAGTATGGTGACGTTCAAAATGAAAAAACTATTTTTAAAATTCTTCACATCCATTTCATTGTTTCTTGTAGGAAATTGTAAAGTATTTTAATCTAATTAAATTTTGAAAATAGAATATTTCGCTGTTAATATTTTACTTCTATTTTAAGATTGCAAATATATTTCAACGTAATAAGTATTTTTCATGGAGGCAGAGGAGGAAAATCACATATGAATACTATCTATCGTTACAAATAAATAAATTTTTTAGTGCGTTCGTAATTATATAAATAAGTAGCACCTATAGCCGTCGCCTGGTCCGTCCGTCTGTCTGTCCGCATATAACAGCGCAGAAGCTACCCAACCGAATGATTTGAAATGTAATATGTAAGAATCGTTAAAGAATGGTGTCGAGTCATTTCCAATTTTATGAAAATCGAATCAAAACTTAAAAAGATATTAATAAAAGTTTTCTTCATTCTATTCAATCCTATCCTACGTCATTAATTCACTGATATCCCATGATAGATAATGATTCTAGGTTGCCATGGTGATGACGTGCTCTTTAAAATGGAGCCTTATTATTTCCGTATCACTGAATTTAATCGATAGAATCGTAATCAATTTTGTATTCATGCCTTTTTGCAGATGAGTACAACAGCTATTGCACCAAGATCTGAATATTTATAAAATGAATTATATTACGAACGCACCTCATTTGCTACCTTTGACGTACAATTTCCAACTTGTTACTTCTTTTTATCATTATAGATAAAGAATTCTTCATTTAAATCTAGATTTAATAATTTAAAAATACTTTGTAATCCTGGAATACATTTTCCCATCAAACAGTGTAGAGAACTATTTATTATCTCTACTTAACACTCAAACATAACTCTTGATCAAATGATTTATTCTTCATATGCATGAAACGCTTATGGTACAAGGAAAGGGTTGAAAATAAAAACAACTATTGTTTGAAATTTAGAATTTTCAGAAAAATGGATAAAATGTCCATTTTTCCATATGGCTGCCAAAACTTCAGTGCCTTATAATGAAGACATGACTTGCTTTAGTACGAGGGTCTCTCTGAAAGTTTCGCAGTACCAAAAATCAGCAAGATATAAAATTTTAATTTTTTTCTCAAAATTATCACATTTACACTCATTTATTTATTTGAAACCAGATTTTTTTTATCTACTTCTTCAAGGAGGATCAAATAGTGCTCCACTGCAATGTCCACATTTGTATATTTGTGCCACGACGGCTTTTCTTGACTTTAGGAAACAAATTAAAGGCCACATGGAGAAAGGTCAGGGCTGTATGGAGGATGCCCAACCAACTGAATCTTACTTTCTTCTTTAAAGTCTTTTGTTTTTTAAGCAGTATGTGCAAAGGCATTCATATAGTGAAGAAGAATGCCTCTTGTTCCTGTCTTTGGCCGCTTTTCTTCCAACTTTTTAGTAACAACCGGTAGAAAAATCTGTATATCAGTTGGCAAATACTGTTTTTCGCTTTTATGAGGGTACTGAGGCCATATGGTCACTTTTAGAAAAGAAATGTGGTCATCATTTTTTCTTGGAGGGGGGGGGGGGCGATGCTCACGGCCGCTTGACTTTTATTGGGGGTCCTTCATTTTCAAACATCCAAACTGAAGATTGGTTTTTGTGGAGCAAGTTGTTTCATCCCCTATAACAACATCATAAAGACGTTTAGAGTTGCCAAAATCAAATTTTACCAACCTTACCCGGCACCATGACATTCTTGTTTGCTATTGTTCATGAGGCACCCATATGCTACAAAGCTTCCCCATTTTTAAAATCTTTATGTAGAAACTTAAATATTGCTGCTTATCCAATATTCAGAATCAGCTGAATAGATTGATAAATAATGTGTGGGTTATCTTTTAAAATTATGTTTAGGTTTTTAGCATTTTCACTTGCAGATACTGTTGAAGGCCTTCCACTTCGTCCGTCATCTTTGAAATCAAATTTTCCATGCTTAAATTCAGTATTCCAGATTGGGGACTTTTTTGTACCCAGATTCTTGATAGCCACCGCTTTTTTGAAATAGAAATATTCGTCCTATTTAAAAACAGTTTAAAAATTCTGAAAAATAAGGCTAATTACACAATTTAAAAAAAAAGTGGTGACAGTCAAAAAATCTGAATTAAAAAAGTTCCCAAATGTGGCAACACTGCTTAAATTCTCATAACCATCCAAATATGGCTGTATATGAAATATGAAAAGATTTTAATTTAAACTGATTTTATCACCTTTTATTAACCTTTAAACTGATTTTATCATGCAAAGCTAATTTAAAAACATAAAAAAACTTTTCGCGGAAATGCTCTCCGAAGATTGACATTTTACTGTGATTGAGTCAGCATAGGAACTGGTTTCAACCACATGACAAGGAGTTAGTGAGAAAAATTTGACACCTCACCTATACTCTATGTAATTTCAATTGGCTTATCAAAGCCATCCATTATCTCTACTCCATCACTTCATTGTCATGAGACAATGTAGGACGGTCAGTCAGCCGAATGCGGCGTCACCATACTTACCGACCTAAGGCTGCGTATAAACGCTTTTTTTTACCACCCTTCTACATTTTTCGTGGAAATCTCTTGTTCTGGACCCTTCTGCGGTTTATTCACAAAAGGATGAGGGGAATCAACAATGGGTCAAGAGATAAGGAGCTCAACTCTACTTGATAGAAAGGTTCCTCTTTTGCAGGATATCAGTCCTTTATCTTTTAAAATCATTAGAGATCAAAAACACCGCGTGGCCACAAGAAAAGAGGCCGACACTGATAACAGTTAGAAGAATGGTCCATTCGCACCTTAAGATAAAGACTGGGAAACTGACCTCGAGAAGTCAATTGAAATTACATAGAGTATAGTGAGGGTTCATATTTAGTTAAGCGGTCGCCGCTAATACCATCCCACCTGCCGAATTTTCCTTTTGCAAAACTTTCAGAGCGACCAAAACTGTTTTAGAATGTGTTGCTAGTGCTGTGTATGTGCACTGCTGTGAGAGTCAGCATGCTCTTAGTTTATTTTCATGATTTTTACACAAGGGCTGTTTTTGTTCTGAAACTTTCAATTTCACTACCACCAATTTATAAGTTGAACTTCTAAGTAATTTTATGTAATCTAACATTATCATGAGACGTGAGAAACTCAGGGTGGCGAGTGGTCAGGAAAAAACACAGTCAAAAAACGTTTCAAATACCGGTATTTTGTTAAAGAGAAATTCGTCTTCTTTAATCCCTTTATATTATTCCAAGTATTTTCTATAAGAAAATACTGGTAGTTTCCTTTTTTTTTTTTACTATGTTTTTCTTTAACCACTCGCCACCCTGAAACTAATACAATGTGTGACTATAAGCAATACACTGATGTGACAAATTCAATTTATTATTATTATTATTATATCTTTTCTGTTATGTTATTCGAAGGCTGCTTATTCCACCCCAATTAATTTCTTTGTTGATTTAAAATATCAAGTGTCTAATTTTACACTCGCATAGCAGTGATAGACTGATGCGTTCCTGCAACAAGTTCAAAGGTGAACCTTTGAACAATGGGAGTCTTGTTGTAGAATCTCAGCTCCACCATGGCACTGTTCAAAAGGCCGAAGATTGTGGTTACTCTGCTTTAATCCTAAAGACACAGTCATTCAATGTGAAGGCCGTGGCTAACGAAAAAAGACAGGCTACCGCGATGCATCCCAAGTGTCTTTTTTACAGACCGCTAGAGTGACGTCATGCTCTTTTCGAACACCTGCATTGGTGCATTCGAGCATCACGTGACTCCAGCGGCCTGTAAAAAAAAGACACGTGGAATGCACCGCGGTAGCCTGTCTTTTTCTTTAGCCTGTGTGAAGGCATAATGACATCACAAATGATCGTAAGTGTAATGTTCACAATTCAACTGAAATATAATTTCTTTAGCATAGTTGTATTGCGACATAATATCGCTCACCCGCAAGAAAGGTGATACATCTCGACAAAAGTCAATTTCACAGGAGAGGTAAAAGAAAATTTGCATGATTGTACTGTAACATGAAACTATAGCACTTAGCTCTGCATGCAAGCGTAAAAACGTGCATAAAAAGCATAAACCCTTAAAAATGAAGACGTAGGATGAGGTTTAGAGGGTTGGTTAATTTTACCTCCTCACACAATCCACCTCTCTTCTGTGGTCACGAATAGGCATATAGCGTAATAAAGTAATTTTCCGTATAACTACACTTATGAAACTTTTTGTGTAGCAAGACGTAACTATGACAAACCTATTAGTAAAATAAAACGCAAAATGAATTTTTGTGAGATATGTCTCTTTTCTTGCGGGTGAGCGATATTATGTCACAAGGAAGCCACAGATGAGGCGATTTACAGTTAAAAAAAAAAATTAAAGTAATAAAAAATAATCCTGCAACACATTTGTCCATTTTAACATCAGTTCCGATTCGTTAGTAAATGTAACATGCAAACGTCACATTTTCTATGACTCGAAACGTAAGGCTCCTACAATTCGGGCTGACTCATGCCGCCATTTAATTGCCGACAGAAGAAAAACGATTGACCACGACACTTCTAGCCGCGGTGATTGGTTTAAGTGATAAACAAATGCTTGACGAGTCAACCTGTATTATAGTAGCCATAACAAGACGGCAACACTAGGATTCGCAAGTAACGACTTATTTAAATCAAGGTGGCATAAAAGGTCGCCATTGAGCAGTGTTTTTATAGTATAATTTTGTCTACTAATAAATAGTAAAACGTATCGGCGTTGTTTATGTGTGTTTTAATGCATATATTGTAGATCGATGGAATAGAAAAATCTGTTCATCGTTGTCCCGTCATCGAAGGCTGACTAATTGCTCGCTGGTGACTTTCCCAACATGGTTTATAAGTGAAAAATTGCTGATCCAGGTATCGGCCGGAGGGGCTCAGTGGTTAGAATAACAGCCTAGTGCGCTGTGTTCCCAGGTTCGATTCCTGGCTCTGTCTAATTTTTCACTCCATTTGGGTTTATTATAATTATTGTATGTATGTACAATATTTTTATATACCTTTAATAGGAAAACCATTTACTTTTTGATTGTGCAATTTTTAGTTTTAAAAAAGTGTATGCTATTACATAATAAATTTGATTTTCTTTCTTTTTTCCAGATGGCAGACAGAAATGGGGAAAGAGCTACTTGACGGATCCCTACGAAAATAGCCTCGTACAAGGATATGGACTTAAAAGAGATCCCATTTGGCCTGAAACAAGCCCTTTCTGAATCTCCCTCCCCTTCCCCGAGATCAAGGAAAACATGAGAGCAAGGGAAAACAATTAGAAGAATATTCTTAAAAAAAAAAAAAATGACTGTTTGTAAGCGATTCTCTCACCCACATATCCGTGTCGTCTTCATTTTGTGGGAAATGATGATCTATTTAAAGAGAAGGCTTCCAGCTCTATTTTAAAAAAATTCTGATTGATGTCAATCTTACTGTTAATATATCTGTCAATCAATCTTCTTTTCTCATTCCCACAAGTCCGCGGTGCCCGACTCACTCTGAGCCTTTCTTCTGTGACGTCACTCTCTATGTTGAGTTTTTTTAATATTATTATTCCTCGTATGTAATTTCTCACGTGAAGCAAATATGACATTCGGTGTATGTGTTTCAATTTGCCACCAGATAACATTTACAAGAAATGTTGTTGGTTCAATCCATTGTCCTCCATTGTAAATAGGCTTTAATAGTCAATGCATCGGCTTCTATGTGCTTTCAAATGTTTTGTTAAGCAGTCTTACTTCTTGCATTAACAGAGGAAGCTGCTGAAAAAAACTCAAATTACTTTTTTTTTCTTTCTTGGTAGTGCTTTGTACTTCTTAAAAATTCCCGAAAGTTTATCTACCAATAAAGACTTGCAGTAAACACTCTGTTTTTGTTGTTAATATAAATATCTGCCAAACATTCAGCTTTAGAATTCTCGTACTTTATTTAATTATTTAATGAAATGATAAAATTTAGAGTTATTTCAAATTAAAACCTCTTATTTACTAATTCTCTTAGGGAAAAAAGCTTTTCATTATATGTATGCCAATAGACATAGTACGCATATATGTTTTACGTATATTACCGCTTTGCCAAAACCAGTTAGTGTTAGTTCCACGATTTTAAGAAACTACCTACACTATGTATGTTTGTGCATAAAATTTTTAATGTAAATAAAATATATTTCGGCTGAAGAATTGTAGTATATATACACACACATATATACCTACATATATATCTTTGGTGTAAGCCGAATGTCATAAGTGCTTATAGAACTTCAAAATAAATAACAGAATTCAAAGTTAAAAATACTGTAGACAAACTAACAGTGGTACTTAAAAAAAAAATAATAATTCCTTAGAAGAAAACATTTATATTTTTATATTGTGTTAAATTAAATGCGTGTTCTATGTAAGATTTTTGAATGATAGTAAACACTGTATTGATAATACACAATCAACACTGTTAACGTTAAATAACAATTTAAATTAACTTTAAAAACCTTTTTCTAACAATCTGAATTAATATAATCTTTAATACTATTGAAGCAATAAAGAAAAATAAGAAATATGTAATAACTATTTTTCAGGATTTTTATTAATTATAAAGTAAAATTTTCTATAATCCATTATTTTTTTTATTATTTTTTTTTTTGTGAAAATGTTTTTAAATCTTAATTTTAAATTCTCCGTTTTACTAATTTTACATTTTTACGTGAATTTAAAGAATTAAACTTTGTCATTAATTTTTAAAACACAATGCTCATAGCGATCATATCATAAACTGGAATTAATAAATCCATTTCACTAATATTATTTCCGTTTTAAACGACTTTAAGTACCATTTTTATGGTACTTTTAAGCGTTTTTTTTTTTAAATAAGCATTACATTATTTTTTTAATAAGCTTTACTATACATTATCATAAATATCACATATCAAACTTACAGAAAAACATACGAATACAAAAGAAACTCGCTACTTTAAAAAGTTATCCACAGTTAAATTTTTGAAATTTATTTTTGGTTATTGTTATAGGAGTATAATTAAAAATAAGATGAATTTGCCAATTTTATTTTATTTTTTACAAATTTAAAAATGTTCCTCTTGTTTTACTTTTTAAGCTTTATTCGGCTTTTTTTTAAGTTTTCATTGGGAATATAGTGAACAAATTTAAACATTTACAGTACAATGTTTCAAATTTGAAACAGCGAACTAAAAAAACGGTAAAAAATTAAATGCCATCCATACTGACCTGAAATATATTATCAATTATAGCAGAAAGATAATTTATTTTATATATTTTTTTTACAGAAATTTCGTTCAAAATGTGCAGAAGTTCGTAAAAATAGTTTTTTTTTCTTTTCTTGCAATCATTCATTGTTTTCAACTCAAAAATTCATGTAAAATTGAAAAATGATTCAATACTACTAAAAGGCGGTACACATACTTAAAAGTATTCACACTAATAAAAGAATATAATGTGTGATTATATTAACAAAAAAATTCTTGCAGTAAGTTATTAGACTTTCGTGTGCCCGTATTGGAAAGTAAATCATGTGCAGTAAAACTAAATTATAAGTAATATACCTAAATTATTCTTCGCAATTTGATGGTTGCTATTTTTTAAAATAAAGCATTCGAAGAAGGACAAATAATTTAAAATATGCCTGGATATAAATTCGAAAGTTTAATAAAAGGACTTTGTTTAATGGCATTAGTTTATAAAAACTACACCAAAAGAGTAAAACAAAATATATATGTGTAAAAACGTTTATTTTAATTGTCTTATTAAAAAAGGGAGTTTTCAAGATATTTCAGATTCTATCTTTAAATTTCTTACCAGTATTTAACTAGAAATAATATTTGCAAAAAAATCAAATAATTTCGTAAACATTTAAAGGGCTAAACATTTTAAAGGTTACAAAAATTACAAGTAAAACACAAAAATTGAGATTAAGTTCACTATTTTAAAAAATTTACAAATGTTTATGAGATCAACTGTCGTGATATATATATATATATAAATTATATTTCATAACATACAGATTAATTTTAAATTATTAAATTATACGTTATATATATATATATATATATATGAAATATATAAATACAATGAAATATATATATATGTATCTATATGACCCTAAAAAGACAGGATTCTAAATATCTAATATATATTTCAGGTTATACGGACCTATTTTAGAATAAAAATTCAAAAATAAACATTTTCTTCACATTTCAACACTTTTGAGGTACTGAGTCTTCTTAAGTCCTGTAACAATTTACACCAATTACAACAATTTACATTAAAAAAAAAAACGGAATACTGCTTGCTGTATGTGTGATGACGTGTTGTTCTTTTCAGTGTTTTGTCTGTTACATACCAGAGAAATAATAATATGCTATGGCTTTTTTTAAACAGAAATCCTCGTAAATTAAACGTGATACTGACTAAAGTAAATTTGTAATTTAATTTCTTTTAATTTATTTTATCTATATATTTTTAAAAATCACGTACTGAAAACTGTATAAGTTAACACTATAAGCAATTAAATACGTTAAAGTAATTAAAGTAAAATCATTGAGATTTTAAACATTCTAAATTACCATTTCTTTAATTTGAAAAAAATATCGTTAAAGGGACATAAATGTACATATCTCAGATGAAAAACATAATACAACATATCATATTTTTGAAATACTAGGTATTTGTTTTAATAATCGTAAACATTTCCGTTTTCATTGGCATTTTGAAAGCCTATAATTATAGCAGTATGAGTAAAATATGTTGATAATATTCTCATTTGACTTATTAAATATTCATTTTCTTATAAATTGGTTTATTTTGTATACAAATGCATACATCGTGACTCTTTGTGACTATTAGTTTGTTCAGATTTTTGTAGTAAAATATACTTACATAAGATAATAACAAATTTCAAAAATAAATATGTAATTTCAAAACATACAAGTTGAATTTTAAAAATATTATTAGCTTCTTTATACAAGTTTTGTCATATGCTAAAAAGTACAAAAGTTGTATCTTCAAAATTTATATGACAACATATCAAATGGATTTCAGATAAGAGCATTAAAAATGTAAATAAAAAAGCTTTTTTTTTTATAATTACTTTACATTCTCCATAATGGGAAATCAATTACACAATTATGGAGAAAATAATGTTATAGATGAAATAGAATTTAAAGAAAGATTATTTTAAATATCGAGTAACATCTTTAAAAATTTCAAAATATTTCAAAGTACCTCCATTTAATAGATGTCATATAAAAGTATAAAGGTGATGTAACAATATAAAAACATACAAACACTATTTAAACATATTAAAAAAATATATTGGTGGCATAAAATGTATTGGAAAGTAACCTTGTGCGAATGAAATACACAAGAATGAAATAAAAACATGTTTTTAAGACTTATGAAATAATACGCATTTGACTAAGAACCATTCAATAAAAGATAAATATAAAATATAACAAACATAACATTATGTGGCTATTTAATCGTTTATGTCCCAAATTATGAATTCATAAAAATTTCTTCTTCTAAAGCATTTTTTTGTGAATTTTGAAACTACATTAGAAGATTTACACAATCATTTAATAAATTTTAGAAGGATTTTCCCAATTTAAATTAATTAAATTTGAATTTATAGAGATTTTTTGTAATATTTATAACTCCACTCAAATCTTTCGTTTAAATATATTTTTTTAGTATTTTATAGAATTAGGAAACGTACGAATATATATAATACTCTGGAAATGGAAATATAGGAATATTTCAAAAGTGAAACTTTTCCCCCTCAATCACGAAAGCTCAAAAGATGCAAATGGAAAAAATCATCCTCTTTTAAATACTTTTGTTTTATGAAACCAATAATGCTTTTGGAACAAGATAAAGGAAAGTATCTATAACTCATTCTAAACTGTAGTACTACTAATCGATGTATTAAATTACATTTATAACAAGTTATTTTAATGGTACTTTAAAGTAACGTCAGGGCATACAGTGTTAAACGCATTACGTATAAACCCTTTATCTACTGACTGTACTTATAAATACCGTTAAAATAACTTGTTATTAAATTCATTTAATACATCGATTAGTTGTAATACAGTTTAGAATGAGTTATAGATATATAGATATTACCTTGTTCCAAAAGCCTTATGTGTTACACAAAACAAAAATATTTTTTAAAGGATGATTTCTTTGCCTTTGCATCTTTTCAGCTTTAATGGCGTTGGGGGTGGGGGGGGGGGGGGATTTTCAATTCGGAAACATTTCTATATTCCTATTGCAAGAACATTATATTTGTACATTCCCTAATTCTACAAAACACTAAGAAAAATATTTAAAATAAAAGATTTGAGTGTGGTTATAAATAGTGCACAAAATCCCTATCAATTCAAATTGAAGGAATCCTTCTAAATCCTTCTAAAATTTATTAAGTTATTATGTAAATCTTCTAATGTAGTTTAAACAATTCACGAAAAGTTTTTAGAAGATAAAATTTTTATGAATTCATAATTCGGTACATAAAGGGTTAAATAATACAATATAATTATCACAAATTCACGAGCACCGATTTTAAATAGTAGTGTAAAAACATAATCGAATACTTATCAGTTTATCACTTTATTAGAGTTTGTTTCCATTCTGACAGCTCAACTATGGCAGCTTTATTGTTCACGAACATTATCAACTTTGTGTGAGTGTACGAAATTTATATCATTGCACCTGTTATTTGTAAAATGTTTATCGATATATTTTGATGCATATTTTTGTGCTTATTGTATGTTTTGTGATCTAACTAGTTTTTTGTGTGAATGTATTAAAATGAACCCCACTGTCTTGAAACAGCGATGTAAAGAGAATTTTAAATAGTAGTTCAGTTTCATTGAAAATAATAATGCCTTTGATTAGTATGTGAATGATGAAACCTTGAACTTTTTCATTGTTATTTCTTTGCAGCTTTCCTTGAAACTTGTGATTTCTGCTGACAATTTTGAAATTGTAACTCTTAATTTTTTTTTTCAAGTTTGAGATGCAAAACATGTGATAAAAAGCAAGACATTTGTAAACCTTGTTTATATCACGGGAATGCATACACCAGTGTTAATGAATGACTATTTTCTTTTCTTATCAACTTTTAAAAAAATTAAACAACAAACATGCGAAATATCAAATTGTTCATAATTATTTTCAAACAATATGTATACTCTTTGATAAAATATTTCCTATGAAATACAAATATTATTCCATGACCTTTTTTTTTTTTTTTTTTTTTTTTTTTTTAATATAAACTTTTTAATTCTTTTAATTTAAAAGTATAAGAAAGAAAGGTACTGTTTAAGTTTTATTTATTTAGGTTTACTTTGAATAGTCAAGACATAATTATTTGTAATTACTTTGGAAATATCTCTATTTTAAGTAATACTCCTTTCAACAAAATAAACTCCTCAGAAGTAATTCAAATTTAAAATTATTTTTCAGACAATATCTATACTTTGTGATAAATTATTTTCTATGGAATACGAGTATTATTCCATTAATTTTTTTTCTTTTTTTTATTTCAGCTCTAGTAATTGAATAGTATAAAAAAGAAGGGTACGTTTTACGTTTTATTTATTTAGATTTACTTTAAATAGCCGAGACATAATTTGTAATTACTTTGAAAATATCTTTGTTTTAAATAACACTCCTTCCAACAAATTAAACTCCGCAAAAGTAATTCAAATTCAAAGTTAATAATATAAATATACCATAATAAATTTGTAATAGAAAATAATTAACGTTACCAAAAATCAGCATTTCTTCAACAAGAACTTAATTTACTATTTCAACTGCTTTAAATTGATAAAATGTCGAAATATTTTTAATCAGGGGTAAAATATTTTTATTTTGTTGTTCACAACTTGATATTAATGAATATTGCATTTAATGGCAAACAATAAAACACAAATATAGTAGTATATTCTCCGAAAACAACTCTTAAGTTATAGCAATGAAAATATAAATATTTTTAATTTATCACATCATTTTTTAAAGAAACGACCAAATACTTTTTTAAAAGAAAAAAATTGCTTAAAAAAAGACTAGATAACTTGAAAAATATATTTCTAAAAACCCACAATCTAAAAAGAAAAAAAGGCTAGATAATTTGAAAAAAAATTTTCTCAAAAACCCACCATCTAAAGGAATGAAAAAATGCATATCTAATCAATTTATCATTAACAAAGAGAACGCATATCTAATCAATTTATCATTAACAGTAACTAGCTTTCTCTTTCTACATTTTGTAACTTAAGTGCTTTAAATCTATCCGAGCTTAAATATCTTACATAAATTTTTGACTTCTCGGTTTCAGAATAGGTAAATGTAAATTAATTTTAGAGTGGGTGTGTGGCTTTTTCAAAAATCGGAGTTTAAAACTTTTATTCCGAATTTTAAGAACTTTAATTCATTTAAAAGCGAGTTATTACTTTTAAAAACTGAATTTTAAATTATTCATCAACTTATGAAAAAGAAAGATTAAAATGTAAAATGTCAGGCAATTTAGTTAGTTGCTTGAATAAAAAATATTTCAAATAATGATTGAAAAAGATTATCCAGAATAAATTTCATCCGCAATTATCTTTTTGGTCTTCAAAAAATCCCATTAAATGTATGTGTTTTTTAATTTAGTTTATTATCGAAACACATCCCTTATAAAAAGAACTCTCTCCGTATGGCGATTCAGTCAAATATTACGTCAGATTTACGTTTTTTACAATGATAATATCACAAATAATTTTTAATTAAATTTTACCTTTATTTTTACTTGTTATAAGCCAGTAAGTATACCGGGTAAGCCAAAAGTTCGTTAAAACTTTAAAAACTCATAAAGAAAGGAAGAAATTATGATAAAGGAGTGCGGTTTGCAAGAAAGAGGAGCTCACAAGGTAGTCGGATTTTTTTTTTAGCAGAAAAAAAAATAAATAAAATAAAAAAAAATTAAAAATCACATGTTGAGGGCGCTGACGATCCGAAACACAATTTTTTCTTCCAATAACAAGTGTTCAACATGACCTCCAGAATATTCCACGACACAACCAGGTTGTGTCGTAGTACCTGTTCATTGTGTTTCGGGTCGTCAGCGCCCTCTGCATGTGATTTTTTAACTAATTTTTGTTGTTGTTGTTGTTGTTGCTAAAACAATCCGACTAGCTTGTGAGCACTTTCTTGCAAACCGCACTCCTTTATCATAATTTCTTCCTTTTTTATGAGTTTTTAAAGTTTTAACGAACTTTTGGCACACCTATTATGAGTTGCTATTCTAGAAGATATTTCGATTATTTTAGAGCTTGTTTTATTGCCACACCCAATTGAATGTTTTAAAAATATGCTTAGAAAGAATTATGTAATATTTTAACTAACGTTTAATGTTAAAGTTTTCCTAAGAATAATTCATAAAATAAGTTTTCTTTATCTGCTGTCTCCTTATTAAAAGTATTAGTTTGCATATGTAATAAATGACATGTATATGTTTCAAATTATCACAGGAATATCTTTTAAGACTGTTCTCAAATCCAAAAGGGGCTAATTTATCACCCATTTTTAAATTCATTTTTGTTCGGAAAAGCATGAAATGGTCAGGTATTGTTATTCAGAAACTGTCTAATCGAAAGACGTTTTCTATTTTTTGTTAAATGCAAAAGATATTTCAGAAAACAGTGTCAGAGTGGGAGTTTTGAACCAAATTTCTGCACATGACACCACTAAAGGAGAAAAACCGGTTGACAAGTGAGCACAATTGCTTATAAAGCTGCTATCAGATTCACCAACTTTTCGAGCAATTTTTGAGAAAACTCTTGATTTCCTCAAACTTTTCGCGTAATATTCTCTCAATACCCAGTGTGATAGCAAACAGCAATATCCCCAACTTTTTATCCACAACTCTAAAAAAGTCAGCGCTAGCCGTGACTTCTCTACCCCCCCCCCCCAACTTTCAACATTTCAACCAATCAGAGATAAGTGATTGATATGAATGGGCGATAAATACTAACGGCTGGTACTAGTAGTACTGGTTTTCCTCCAACTTTAGCAACGACAATTGTAACCTTTTTCTCCCTTTGAACGGGAAAAAGTTGGGGTTAAAATCGGCTGAAAAGTTGGTGAATCTGATAGCAACTTAACTCGATAAGTAATTTATTTATCAAAAAATGGAAAACTCATTTCGATTCCAAATCGCTTTAATAGTCAGATCTGCCAATTTCATGCCTTTACTTTTAAAAATGTGTTAGAAAGTTTAGCGCTATTGAGCAAGAAATTTGAGAACTACAGCTTGAAAACACATTTGTTTTCCTTTATTGAACGCCAAAAAATACGAGTTTTTATTCGATTAGAAGAAAACACCTATAAGTTAATGTGACAAATACAGCACAGTACAAAATCTTTGTTTAGAACAAAAGTTTTCTTCTAATCAAGCAAGGATTCATTAACTCTTTGAAGAGCGGTGGTAAATTATTTTTTCCCTTAATTTTAACCGTAATTGCCAAAATTGCACCAGAAATTTCCGATAAAATTTAGATTTTATAATGTAGATGAAGAAAATCATTTTTTTTTAATCATTTTGTTCGTAAATTCTGATGACATTCAATTATTTTAATATTTTAGCAATAGAATTATTTTACCCCTGAGAGGGTTAACGAATTATAAAATTTATTTTAGCTGCGCCCGTCTACACGCCCATTCATATTCTAACTAAAAGAATATAACTACTTAACGTCTCTTACTCATTTATGTTAAATTAGCTCATAAAATGTCGAAGTCTCTATTTAAAATAATTATTATTGACTGTGTTAGTTGAGAAATTAAACAGCATAATTATAAAAAAAATTATTTAATGGGTATTGTGATCACATCACAATTGTTTGGTAAACATAGCTTTAACTGCAAATTCTAAGCATAAACAAACAAAAAATAGATAGAAAGTGCTTTGAAAATAATATTTTTACAGACCCAAAACTTGTATATTCAAGAATTTTGGATGTAATAATATGTAAAATGTTAAACGTATAATCCTGATATTCAAAATTTTAAAACAAACCTTTATGGCCAAAAGTGTTATTTAGTCTAGTGTAGTCTCCCTTGAAGCCTTTAAGAAATTTTATCCAGGTTCCTATTCCACAGTGTGAAATCCTACAACCCCGCCGTCATGTAGAAAAACTTAGAGACAATCGAATATTTTATGACAGAAATAACGCTTATTCGTGGTACTACAGCCTTTATAATAAGCACAGATTTCATTAACATTTAAAAGTGTTTCATGGTTTTGTTTCTAAATCACCATTTGTTTCCCCTGTTGATTCATTTAAGTACTTGAATAAAATATGTTATTCCAAAAACTTGTGTGTGGAGAACATTTCGAGTGCATCAAAAGATTTTATGATTATATTTGTTTTTGAATAACATCTTGATCTTGTGCGAGTGTATTTGAGCATTTTCGCAAAGGAAGTTGATTCTCAATTTCAAGAACAAACAAATTGCTCTAAAGCAAGCAGAGTCGTTACTTGCTTAAACGTTTTATTGTTTTTCAAAAACCTCAATTGAATATTAACATTTTTGAGACATTTTATACATGATCTCTGCTAATAAAAACTTGGGCTTATGCTGTCAAATTTAATGATTAAAAACATTTAGCCATTTCGGGTTTAGTGATGCATATATGCATCGTCAAAAGGTACATGTGGAATTTGTTTTTGACACCATTAATACATAAATGTAATATTTGTCTTTTTTTAATGAGAGCATTCTTTGGTATTTCCCAAGTAAAGGGAACTGTTTTAAAAAAAAGTGGTGCCAATGAATTAAAATTTGCATAAGGGATGTCGTCTCGAAAGGGTTAAGATACTCATCGGCATATTACATATATAAAATCAATATTAAACACACAATGATGAGTATTTTAAGTATTTTTAATCATGATCTCTATTATTAGTACTATTTTTTGCAAGTTTACATTACATTAATGTAAAGCTGGATATGACAAAACATTGCCTTCGTTCAAATATTACATCCCATTATATTATTAGACTTCATAATTAATTATATTGGGTCGATCGGAAAGTCGTGTCGTGTTGGGAAAATCAATTCGTACCGGAAAATTCTGCCCGGTAATTATTAGTCATTAGATATCGGAATCAATGTCTAATAATTAAATGATAGAATTTTCCGCTACGAATTGATTTTCCCAACACGACACTACTTTCCGATCGGCCCAATATAATAATTACCGTGATGGTTACAGACAATTTAAAAAATGGAAAAAATTTAAACAACAGTTTTAGTACTAAATGTGTTGAAAGCATTTCTAAGAACGAAGTAGTTTCCTCCGAGTATTAAAAACTCGAAAAGTTCTCCGCTGATTAAAAAAAAAATAATTTTATGTTATTTTTTATTTCTATAATATATTACATCTGTATATTTATTTATTAGCTGTGTACAATTGACTCTTTTTATTCGAACTCCTAGAAAACACGTAAAATGTTCAAATTATCTAAATTTCATCTATTAAAAATAAAATACCGAAATATATAATTGCAAATAACGTTAAAGAACAGAAATAATACATTTATCTAAAAATGTATAATGTTTTACGTGTTCAAAAAATATTTATTTTATGAAACAAAGTTATATAATCAGCACGTCATTGCCATTATTTGCTAATAACCAACCAAAAAACTATAAATAAAATTCTATTTAATAATGATTTTCTCTGTTAACTGAAAATGAGTAAATTGAAATTTCATTTTCTGATAGCCAAGGAGAAAACAAATGTATATATACTCGTAGAGATTTTGCAACTCCAAGTCTTTCAATTATCAAAATAGGTGATTTGAAGATTCAAATTATATAAGATTACGTAACACTGCATTGTATGTAACAATTACGTAACACTGTACTAAATACCGATTTCAAGAGAAATTAAATCTAAATTTGAATTGTCCAATATTTCGAATTAATCAATTACGAATTAAAGAGAGTCGACTGTATTTACTAACTATATACAATAACTATAAATAAGCATTTTTTAAAGATCTTTTTTTCAGCATTATGAAAAATTTTTGATTCACTGATGAATTATTTTTTCTTAATGTGTAATAAATGTTTGATACTTTGTAAAAACCACCGATCTAATACCTCTAATTATAATTCTACCTTACTGAAATTTCCGTTACGCGCGAACCTATAATTTGAATATATCAACTGCAATTTAATTCTACGATTTGACGAAGTATGAAGTATGAAAATTATTTATTCATTGTTGTAAAATTTGTAAAAGTTCACAAAGTTTATATTTTATGATGTTATAGTTTTACTATATGGAAATGGTGTTGCAATTAATGTAATCAAAACCTTATCAAAGTTATATGTATATTATCTTATAAATATTTATTTTCTTTCCCTTCAAATATGTTATAATTGTTTCCTATCTAATATCTGTTTTATAAATAAAATATTGTGTGGTAAAACTGAGAGATTTATTTATAAGAAAAACCACAAAATTCACATGTGTTTTTACCTATTGTATGTTATCCAACAAAACATTACACTTCATAGAACTTCAAATCTTTCTAATATTTATTTCTTGCCATTTGTTCATTTTGGCCTTTATGTATATAAGGCTGCGATGATTGTGTTTTTAGCACTCTTAATAATTGATTTTTGTGTAATTTTTAGCGCTGAATCCGAAAATGATTATCATTTTTAACTGCCACGTCAGAATTTTTTGCAAATAGTATATTTCAAAGCTAAAAAGTAAAAAAATAGCGAAAATCTCATGCTAAAAAATAGAGGAGATGGTTGCGTTTTTTAACTTTTGATAATTGCTTTTTATGTATTATTTAGCCCTGAATCCGAAAATAACCTTCGTTTTTAACCATCATGTCAGGATTTTTCGCAAATCATAAAAAGTTAAAAATTAAAAAGTAAAAAAAAAAAAAATAGCGAAAGTCTTATACTATAAAATGTATTTTTTAAATTTTGACACTATATTTTTATGTATTTTTCAATGCTGAATCTGAAAATGACTTTCATTTTTAACCATCACGTCAGGATTTTTCACAAATTGTAAAAAGTGAAAAGTTAACTTCAAAGTTAAAAAGTAAAAAAAAAAAAAAAAAAAAAAAAAAAAAAAAGTGAAAATCTTATACTATAAAATGTATTTTTTTTTTCTTTTTGATAATTTATTTTTATGTACTTTTCAATGCTGGACCCGAAAATGATCTTCGTTTTTAACCATCACGTCAGAATTTTTCGCAAATCGCAAATTTCAAAAATTAAAAAAAAAAATAACGAAAATCTGATACTATGACATAGATGTAAAACATTTTTTTATTCAATTTAATTTTATTTAACTAAATAAACAATTTAATAATTTTTTTGGTATGCCTGTGCATTGTATGACCGAAAACTGCACATTTATATGCATTCTATCACACCTTAAAATTTCATTCACTGATTTCATTCACATTTCTGATTCACCCTCAATTTCCTGAAGAAAATTTGGTCCCATTTAAAATTGCTAAACCTTCTCTCGAGCTCAGATCAGTGGCGTAGACAGGATTTCGTTTGGAGGGGGGTGGGGGTCCAGAATTTTTCCTTCGGGTTATATATATAGTAAAACCTGTCAAGATGAAATCGTAAATATTGGTTAAAAAATCCGCTTTACACAGGTTTTCGTGTTATCAGGTGTATTTGTATAGTATTCTTTTCCGTAGCACTATGGAACATTTCTGTTTAAGACAGAATTCCGTTATAGGCAGGTTCCATATTTACAAGTTTTGTGCATTTATGTAAATATACTTATTTATGTCATATGAATAGAATAAAACTTGTCAAAATAGTAATTGTCTATAACATAATCCTGTCTTTAACGGAAGCGTTGCATGGTCTTAATATGAATTGCGATACAATTAAATTTGCTGCAAACCTGTCTGAAAGGGGATTTTTATCGTTCTTTAGTAAAACATAGTGAAACCTGTGAAAGCGGAATCTTTCTATAACGGAATCCTGTCTCAAACGGAAGAGTTTCAGAATCCCTGCGAAACCAACAATAGATCTTATTGAGGTAGTGTATCTTAGAAGCATAATGAATTACACTTCTTTACATGGAAGCCTGTCTAAAATTATGCTTTTTACCAGTCCCTTGCAATCTTGTCTTGACTGTGTATGTATAATAGAAGTATTTCGAGTAACTTTAAGAATTATATCCTTATTGTATATAATTGTATTAATGTATATCCTTATTTAATTTCTTAATTTAAAAAAAAAGCATGGATAAAAAATATGAGGCCAATCTCTATAATTGCAACTAATAATACATTGAAGTTACATTAATATTTACCAGTGAAAAAGATTCACTATGATATAAAAAGCTGAGCGCATACTGAAGAGTTTAATTTAATTAACCCATTCGCTGTCATCCACGAGTATGCTCGTGACTTTAATTTATTAATTACTTTGTCACCACTATTTTAGAATTTAAAAAAATTGCCTCGTTTATTGGCAGAAATTTCGCTGTATTAGTAAAGCGAAATTTGCCTTTCTGAATTTATGGTGGCAAACGACTTTCAACAAAAAATTTGAAAATTCTTACTTTATAGTTTTGGCAGTGAATGAGTTAAATCAAGTTTCATATTACATAACATTTGCCTACAATAAAGTTAGGATCAAGTGGTTAAGTTTAAAACAGCAATTTCCATGTTTAAATTCTTGCCATTGAATTAAGAACTTGTGCTGTAATAGATATTGGATAATGATTTCACATAAGTGTCAATCGCATAAGCCGTTCATGCGATCCGCCACGCTCCCCATAGGAGTTTTTGAGATAACCCAGATAGCATGAACATTAGCAGCAAGTTTGATTTTTTCTGATATTACCTTTCCGTGACAAATTTCAATTGAGAAGTTCGCATCAAATCTCCCGCAAGGTATACCATCATCCACTTGCATGAGTAGTTGTGAAACTGATGGCAAGACTGTCTTTAATTCACGAAAGTGACGAAAGCAAAAAATCCCTCTGTTGAGAGAATAGACAATCAGCACATACGCAGAAATTGCAGAAATTTTATTTGTAGGTATCGCTTTTTCTAAACGTTATACTTATTAAATACTAAAAAATACTCGAAATGAAAAGTACAAATATTACCTAAACATGTTTATGGTGATAAAACCGATGCATGCACCTTCTGACGGCGCTTTCGCATCAATAGACCTGATCAGGTCTATGGAGCCCTTCGAAAGGGTTAAACTTATAGTGTGACATGGAAAGATTACTGCTTTGTAGTAAGTTTGCATCATTTTTTATTATTTGTTTGCCGTTAGTTTGCAATAAATTTGATACAGCATGAATTTAACTTGCACGACAAGGTAGCTGCAAGTTCAAAGTGTGGTGACTTCGGCGTTTAGGTTATCTTCCTGCAGTCTTGTATTGAATTTTCAGCTTGTCATGCTGAGTTTACTACAACTTTACAGGTTTTTAAAGCAAGACTGTTGCAAATTTTCTGCAAACTAAAAATGCCATGTGGGAAGGTTTTAACTTTAAGAAAAAGATCTTGCATTTTCAGCTACAGAAACTAGTAATGAAAGAAGCACACACATCAAATCTAGTTCATTCTGGAAAAAGCAGTTTTGTTACAAATGTCTTATTTAGCCATAATTCTTTTGTGTTTCCATGTTTTATGTCTCGCCACTTTTGATAACATATTCGATATAATAGTTGCTTCCGATATCCGGTCTTCTTTAAGGAAGTTAAATTTTTGTAATAAG
Organism: Maratus speciosus; assembly: GCA_963932465.1. Classification (NCBI taxonomy): domain Eukaryota; kingdom Metazoa; phylum Arthropoda; class Arachnida; order Araneae; family Salticidae; genus Maratus; species Maratus speciosus. Next base: position 16,457,608 of record OZ010793.1, on the reverse strand, counting down.
TTTATTTGTGATGGATTAGCACTTTTTTGGAAGTATTAGAATGTGTAAAAAATGGTTCATGGTGGTTTCTGTTTTTGTACTTCCCAGCTAATTTATTTTAGATGGTTCGAAACTGTTTTAGAACATTCTCCTAGTTCAGCAGTTCGGACATTGGTACGTTGATTAGCTTCAATTTATGCTTTCGATTTCTCATTATTAAAGACAAATTGTCACCCAAGACCTATTCCATAAACAGAACTCTTATTACCACCATGAAATTTCTTGAAGCAATGTTAAACTGGGCTTTCGCAAATAGTAATTGCGTTCAAAGGTAATATTGAATTCAGACATTTTTTTTTCCCGTGTCATATTTATGCAGCTCTAGAAGGGAAACTTAGGAGTTCCGTGGAAGAGGGTAGCGCCCTTCTAGACCATTAATAAGCATAAAATACTGAATCTTCCGTTTGTACCCTTAAACAGCTTGACATGAGGACCAAGAACCTCATCTCTGTATATTTCAGCATTCACAGTTGCACTGGTAAAAATGTGTCGGTCACTGCAGCCATTCAAAATGATGTCCGTCCATACCATGATTCCACGACCTTTGTATCGATGCCTTTCACGGATGTTTGCAGCCTTATTGCGTGTGATTTTCTCCCTCCATATGGTAACACGTCTGTAGTAACTCCCTCAACAAAATCGGGATTCATCGGTAAAGAGAACTCGGCTCCAGTCCGTGGTACTCCAATGATGATGATCTCTGCACGACTTTAATCGGGCGCATTTCGCTACCGTAGTTAGTGGAACACAAATCATGGGCTTCCTTGCATGCAGCCTGTCACTCACAGTAAACCAGGATAGTCGAGTTTTTGGAGTTGCAGCAAACTCCCTGCAATCTGAATTGACGTCAATTGCCCATTTCTTTTAGCAATCGTTGGCAAATTACAGTCCTGAGAGCCTATTATGGCGCATTTTCTACCTTGACGTGGTTGTCTGTGCGTGTCTTTAAACCGTTTCCATATTCTTGACATGACGCTTTTGGCAATTTTTAAGTCTTTACAGACCCCTAAGAGTGTCTGTCCTGCTTCCATTTTCCTTATCGCACGCAATTTCTCAAAATTGGTCAAATGTCTTCTGTACGACATATTCCACCTACTAGAAGCGAAAGTTTTACCTAATTACACATACAATCCTTAAAATTAGACCAAATTATCCACGTGCGCTCCTTTTCACACGTGAACCGAAAGAACGGGGTGAGGCTGAAAAGTTTGCATATTTTTCTGTAGCGAATGTTAATCCCATTGGACTACGTGATAACGTTGACATTGAGTTATCTTTCTGGAAGTTCCCTTAACAGAATTAACATACAGAACCTTTTTATGGTTGTTCCTTTAATTTTTCTCGCCAGTGTATTTTGAAAGTGGTAACAAATAACCAGTCCAAAAATAAAGTTACTTTTATTAATTGCAGGCAGCAGATTTAAAGTAATTGTTAATATTGTCCGTTATAAAGTGAACAAAGATAAGGGTAACGAAACTCAACCAATGTACTGTTATTGCGTTCGTATAAACTCGTTCTTTCCCATAAGTGTCGACAACAGAACACCATCGAAGTCCAAGATAAAGAAGTTTTAAGTCTTGGAATTATTAATCTTGGAATTAACGGAAGTTAGTTACAGTAAATTTGTGTAAACGGAATAGCAGGTATACTTACACAGTTATCCTCGGGACATTAAAATGTTTTTGTTTATGAGAGGATTCCGTGTTTTCAAAAAACCTGCCAAGAAGGATTCAAGATTGGAACAAGTTTCATTTCAGATAGGTTTCAAACGTTAGCAAGCACAAATATATAGTGTTGTTTTCGTCGAACCTTGAATTGTTTTCCTTTGAGATAGGTCATCTTCACAGATTTTCCTGTAATAGATTTATGCTCTTCAGAGGTGGTGTTATAGCAGCGGTTTCCTACCAGGAATAGCGTACCCCTGGAGGTACGTGGCGGGTCTGCTAGGGGTATGTGAAAATAATATCGGTAATGGCGGAAGTCACAAAAATAATAGGAATATCAATGTAATTTGCATCGATTTATTATATGGTTGTGATAAGATGATTACTAATGAAAAAAGCATGTTTACGTTATCACCTTGAGTGGAGGGGGGGGGGAAGAGGGCGTGTTTATGAGAAATGGGGGTACTCCGAGATAAAAAACCTAAGAAAGGGGTACGTGAAAGAAAAAAGTTTGGGAAGTGAGTACGTTTTAGCAGTTTTAAGAAATACTGTGAAAACAGAAAATGTTTATAACGGAAACTTTCCTAAAACGGAAAAGTTCATAGTCCCGAAGAAAGACATATCTTTGAATTATACCTTCTAAGACGAACACCTCTCTAAAGCAGAATTTATTATAGATCCTTTGTGATTATGTCTTAGCAAATTTTACTGTTGTATCCATGATTCAGTAAACCAGTTCTACTTTCGGGGGGGGGGGTGTCCGGACCCTCTAGACTCCCCCCCTTGGCTACGCCACTGGCTCAGATCAATATCAAACAAATCCTATCGAAGTTATTCTGCAATTGATATTCAGTAAATATCAATAAAATAAAGGATGCACAAACATTCTAAGAATTTGAAGCAAATCGGATAACTCTGCATGAAAAACTCATTTATCTAAATTAAGGAAGGATTAGCCCGTCCCTCCTCCCTTTATACTTAGCCAATGAACCTCCAAATCTAATCAGGTTATCAGAATAATCCAGTATACGAAATTTGAAGCAAATTGGGTAATTCTGCATGAAAAAACCATTTATCTAAATTAAGGGGAATTACCCCCCCCCCCCCCTTTATACTTAACCAATGAACCCCCAAAAATAATCAGGGAAGCGGCTTATCGAACGAACCTTTTTACAAAATTTGAAGCAAATTGGATATTTCTACCAAGAATTATCGCGTTACGTACATACATACATGCAGAACTCGCAGGCATATTAGCTCTCCGGTTTCCTTACCCTGTGAGCTAAAAAAAGCATTAAGTTAGTATATATATATATATATATATATATTTTTTTTGAGGGGGAGGGGTCTTTTATTCAGTCCTTTTTCTCATCGTTAAAAATGTGCTATATATAACTTTATAAAACTAAACAAGAAAACAATTACTCCATTTGAACCATAAATCGTCGCTTCGATGCATTCATATACAATCATAGAAAACTAAAATGCAAATAGTGTATATAAAAAATGTACAGTTTCCTAATTTATTCCAACTTTTTGCCGTTATACATTATTTAGTATATGAGGCATTCTCACATTTTTTTTAACTTTCAGGAATAAAAATCTGGTGAAGTTAAACTTACTAAAATAACATTCTAAACTTATAGACGAATGTATAAATGATTCAAAATAAAGAAAAAATGGTCAGCAGCGAATTTTTTTTTTATTTAACTGAGGTTTAAGTTAAACTTGCGGGTTTAATTTTCCTTACCATTTTATTTTCTTCTAAATTTTTACATATAATGAATTTGTATATCATCCACAGGCCCTTCAAATAAGAAATAATAACAAACAATGTAGTATTTTTAGTACAAAATTTTGGTATAACAATGTCTTAAAGGGGTGTTAAAGAAGGGACGGTAAGAAAAAAAAGGGGACGGTATAGGAAACAAAGGGGCGTATGAAAAAAAAAGGGATGATAAGAATGGGGCGGTAAGGAAAATGACCACCTATTTTTAGGCAAATCATGTTAAGACTAAGTGATACTCGTAGACACAATGTTCAATGATTTTTAGAAACAGTTATTGACATTGGATTAGATTTGAAAAAAAAAATTAATTTATCTCGAAAAGTGCAGGAATAAACCTTGGGGACGGTAAGACTACCCATAAAGACACGATGCTTAAAATTGATATTTAAATTCAGCAGTCAATTTCCTGTCAAAGAATTTTAGCCATCCTTTCTCCAGCATATTTCTGTATGAGAAAGAAGTTAAAACAAATTCTGTGACTGCATCTGAAGTGATTTTTTAGCAATACGATAAGGACTCTAAAACCCAGGGACAGAGTTCAAAAAATAATAACAACCGTAAAAATGTGTGCAGGTAATTTTTGGCTACCTATTTATATAAAATAAAAGTCCCAGTTTCGAAAAAAAAATGACATCGAATTACTTTTATTGAAACAATTTTATACAGACAGCTCCAAACTTAAAAATCAGCATCAGGGACACGGGACGGTAGAGGAATTTCGTTGTATATTTGGACCCCCCAACATAGCCCAAAACTTATTTATCTCGTTAATATTGTTATGCTGTCATGCAATGGGGTGTTTTCCAGTATAAGAAATAAAAAAAACAAAGAATATGTACTAAAATAAAAATTAATATTAAGGGACTTAAAAGTCAAAAGATTGTGAGAATGCCTCATATAAGAGAAAATTATAATCTCTCTCGGGTTAAGAAGTTCAAAAGAAAGAACATTTCTATCGACTTTTAAAGTATCGATCCAATAAATCATCGAACTTTTTTTTTACTATCTTCGATTTTTCCTCTCTTTTTTTCTTTTCTTTCAACTTTTTATCAGGATGCGCCTCCAAAATTTCGATTTTCTTTTAATCCGTTCTCGTCATTGACTTCTTAAAAGAAAATCTTATCTCTCTTCAAATATGATTTTAACTTCTGGCTTTTAATCATCAGTCAGAATATACCACTATTCGGTTACTCTCTAAAACTTACTTTTTTGACGCATAACTGCTTCTCGAAATTTTATGTTCCACCAAACTCCTTCCCATTGAAATCATTTCCCATTTTCGATTTCTTCCCACCATACTTTCTGCTAACGCTTTTGGTATCGGAGATCTGATTGCACCCACGCATTCTTCAAATTTCTCGAACAGTTTCGACTTTTAAAAAAAAGTTTTTTTTTTTTTTACCTCTATTTTTTATGCCTTTTTACTTGCTTTGTGTTATTGAAAAGAGAAAAAGAAAATGCTATATTCTTTTGAATAATGTCGCCATTCGCTCAGCCTAGTTGAAACTTCGAGGTGAATTTCAATGATAAAAATACTTTTGGTGATTCTGATGCGAAATAAACTGCAAAAAAATTTCATAATTAAATAAACAAGTCGGAAACTGTATGTCAAAAGTGGCAAATGAGGTACGTTCATACTATAACTAGTTTTATAAAAATTCAGATCATGGTGCAATAGCTGTTGCACCCTTATGCAAAAATACAGGAATACAAAATTTATTACGGTTCTATACATTCAATTCAGTAATATAGAAATAATAGGACTTCATCTTACAATAGGACATCATCACCATGGTAACCTACAATCATTACCTATCATGGGATACCATTGAACTAATAACGTTGAATAGGATTGAATAGAATGAAGGAAACTTGATTAATATCTTTTTGAATTCGTTTTGATTAGATTTTCATAAAATCTGAAATGACTCGACAATTCTGCAACGATTGTATAGATTAAATTTCAAATCATTCTTTTTGGTAGTCTTTGGACTGTTCTAAGAGGACGGAAGGACGGGCGTACCTGACAACGACTATGGGTGCTGCGAATTTATACAACTACGAAAGCACCTAAAAAGCGTTAATTTGGGATAATTTTTTTTCCTCATTCATTCCTTTTTCTCATCATTAAAGATGTGCTACAAATAACATTTTTATAAAACTAAATAAGATAAAAATTACTACACCGTCGCTTCGATGCAGTCGTGTACTTCATATACAACCATAGAAAACTAAAATGCAAATAGTGTATACTGTAAAAAATATACAGTTTCCTAATTGATTCCAACTTTTTACCGTTCTACTTTATTTAGTATATAAGAGAAAATGATAATCTCTCACGGGTTAAGAAGTTCAAAAGAAAGAGCATTTCTATAGATTTTTAAATAATCGATCCATTAAATCATCGAACTTTTTTTTACTACTTTCGATTTTTCATCTCTCTCTATCATATATATATATATATATACTTTTTATCAGGATGCGCCTCCAAAATCTCGATTTCCTTTTAATCCATTCTCGTCATTGACTTCTTCTTATAAGAAAATTTTATCTCTCTTCAAATATGATTTTAACTTCTGAGGCTTTTAATCATCGGTCAGAATATACCACTATTCGGTTACACTCTAAAGCTTACTTTTTTGACGCATAACTGCTTCTCGAAATTTTATGTTCCGTCAAACTCCTTCCCATTGAAATCATTTCCCATTTCCAATTTCTTCCCACCATACTTTCTGCTAACGATTTTGGTATCGGAGATCTGATTGCACCCACGCATTCTTCAAATTCTTCGAACAGTTTCGATTTTTTAAAAAAATGTTTTTTTTAACCTTTATTTTTATGCCCTTTTACTTGCTTTGTGCTATTGAAAATAGAAAAAGAAAATGCTATATTCTTTTGAATAATGTCGTCATACGGTCTCCCTAGTTGAAACAATTTCAAAGATAAAAATACTTTTGGTAATTCTGATGCAAAACGAACTGCCAGAAAATTTCATAATTAAATAGACAAGTCGGAAATTGTACGTCAAAAGTGGCAAATGAGGTACGTTCATACTATAACTAGTTTTATAAAAATTCAGATCATGGTGCAATAGCTGTTGCACTCTTGAGCAAAAATACAGGAATATAAGATTTATTACGGTTCTATGCACTCAATTCAGTAATACGGAAATAAGAGGACTCCATCTTGCATAGAACGTCATCACCATCGCAACCTAGAATTATGACTTATCATGGGATATCATTGAATTAATGGCGAACGATAGGATTTAATAGAATGAAGAAAACTTTTATTAATATCATTTTAAGCTTTGATTAGATTTTCATAAAATCTGAAATGACTCGACAATTCTGCAGTGATTGTATATATTAATTTTCAAATCATTCGGTTGGGTAGTTTTTGGATTGCTCTATGAGGACAGACAGACGGACGAACGGACCAGACAACGACTATGTGTGTTGCGAATTTATATAATTACGAAGTCGCCTAAAAAGCGTTAATTTGGGATGTTTTTCCCTAATTCAGTCCTTTTTCTCGTCATTAAAAATGTAAAAATGTGAACAAATAACATTTTTATAAAACTAAATAAGAAAAAAATTACTAAATTTGAATCATAAATCATCGCTGCGAGGCAGTCGTGTACTTCATATACAATCATGGAAAACTAAAATGCTAATAGTGTATACTATAAAAAATATACAGTTTCCTAACTTATTCCAACTTTTTACGCTTCTAATTTATTTTGTATATAAGAGAAAATGATAATCTCCAATGAATTAAGGAGTTCAAAAGAAAGAACATTTCTATCGATCCATTAATTCATCGAACTTTTTTTTACTAAGTTCGATTTTTCATCTCTTTTTTCTTTTCTTTCAACTTTTTATCAGGATGCGCTTCCAAAATTTTGATTTTCTTTTAATCCGTTCTCGTCAGTAACTTCTTCTTCTTAAAAGAAAATTTTATCTCTCTTCAAATATGATTTTAACTTCTGGCTTTTAATCATCGGTCAGAATATACCACCATTCGGTTGCTCTCTAAAACTTACTTTTTTGACGCATAACTGCTTCTCGAAATTTTATGTTCCGCCAAACTCCTTCCCATTGAAATCATTTCCCATTTCAGATTTCTTCCCACCATACTTTCTGCTAACGCTTTTGGTATCGGAGATCTGATTGCACCCACGCATTCTTCAAATTCTTTGAACAGTTTCGACTTAAAAATATATATATATATTTAAAAAAAAGAAAACCTCCATTTTTATGCTTTTTTACTTGCGTTGTGTTATTGAAGATAGAAAAAGAAAATTATGTATTCTTTTGAATAATGTCGCCATTCGATTCCCATAGTTGAATCGTCTAGGTAAATTTCAATGGTAAAAATAGTTTTGGTAATTTTGATGCGAAAGGAACTGCCAGGACTTTCCAATATTAGGGGAGACCGGGAGAATGGCGACATCTTAAGGGAATTTCATTTTTTTCACCCCGAAAAAATGTTTATTTTTTTATAGTAAAAATTCTAAAACTGAATCATGATCTTTAGTATCTGTATAAATTTAACCTTAATCATAACTGTAAAGTAAGAACATATAATAAAATTTCTTTCAACATCTGTACAGTGGCGGGATTACCCAGGATACTGGGGTAATTCCGCCAATTCCTCTTTAATGACCTAGTAAATACATAAAATCGATACTAGGAAACACATAACCTACTGAAAACTTTTAGAAAGCAATAATTTATCAAAATAATGAATAATTGTAAAGTTCCTAAAGCTAGATTTATTAATGTGCTAAGCTTAGAATTTAACTCAAATTGGAAAAGTCACTCTTTACCATGGTGGCGGCATTATCCCGAGAGGACAATAAAGCGGAAATCCTCCAGCAAAGTCGAAAGAAGAACCGAACTTGTTCAACAAATTGTATCAAAATGTCGGCGAATGCGTGTAGATTACAGGTAATATTACCTTAAGTACCTAATGTTACAATAAAAGGTGTTTACCTCTACTCATTTGAAGCTCTAAAATAAGAAGCAACTAGATGAAAACTAAATTTTTCACTAGAGCAAACGAACGACGTACAACAAAATCACTCTCATTCTAGGCACTGTTTCTATTGTTGGCCGCTATAGTGCAGCCGCATTCACTATCTCAAACTGCTGTTAGTTTTTAAACTAGGTGGGGTGGCGGCATACCCCGAGTGGCGCCATTCCCCCCGTCTCCCCTAAGTAACAAAACTGTAATCAAAATAAGTGTTCAACATACGTGTAGTTTTCTATGTTTTGTCTTATATTTTTATTAAAATGAGCAAAAACAAATACATTTTAGCCAAAATTTACATTGTGACATCTACGTTTTATCGCAATCAGTGGTTTATTAAAAACTTTTAGCAATAACAGAAAATGGTAATTATTTCATTAACATTCATAACGACAAAACTAAAAAGGTATTCGACAAGTAACTTTGAAGTTATTTATTTATATTAAATGATAATGCTAATTCCTAGTAGCTTTTCTTCGGCGGCGAATCATATATTTTAAACGATTTGGCATCGATTTGACTACCTGCAAGGTAACATTTTTGCCAATTTTTTGTTATTCTTCTATCAGCACTTCCTTCATCTGCATTTTAGAAGAAAAATGACGCTCGCGTAATTTATTTTCCAAATGAACCCACAGGTCTGTAGTGTTTAAGGGTGTATTCGAAAAAATATTTTTACACCCTCAACAGTTCGAAATTTTCTGAGACATTTTCAGACTCATTTTTAAAAATAAAAACATGAAACTTACTGAGGTGATTTTTGAAGAGATGTATAAGAGGCCGTGTGATTTCATTTTTCACTCAATTAATTAGAATTTGAGTTTTAAACAATTATTTTCTCAGTCTGACCATTTTTTTCATTCCCAGATCTCCCTCTTCGGAAAATTCGGTTCAAAACACCAACTTTGACAGCATTTTTTACAAAATTGTCTGCATTTATCAAAACATCGATAATCAATGCACATTATGTAGTTTCTAAATAAGAGAATTTCCTAATTTGATGCGTTTGAGAGCAAAAATGAATTTTTAAATGAATCAGAAAGTAAACAGTTTGGATTGGAATACACCCTTAACGGGACCGGGAAAGCCCTATCTCCGCCATGTTAAACTCACCAACTTTATGTACCTTTTTCTCAGAAAAGATGAAAGATAGAGGTCTAGATTTTTTAGAATAGTTAGAATAACATATTTTACGCATTTTAACAGGCTATTTTATTTCTGAAACGGAAAATTAATTATTAATTATTTATTGAAAGTCATTTTTAAATTAGCATTTTTGGTAAGATTTCACTGCCTAAAATAAACAATTCTCAACAAATCATTAAAAACCTGTGTTAAAGTATACAATTTAACATAATATAAGTATTAAAAAAAATCTGAGTTCATAAGTTTAATAGATATTGAAAAAAAGGAGAACAAATATGAAAAATCCAAGTTTTTCAGAAAAATCAGTTAAAGATGTAAATGGCCATTAAGCTATGAAGTACTCTTAGAAAGAATGAATAATTCCAACACTTCTTTTTTTTGTAAATAAACATGTGTTTATTTGTAATTCATGAGTATTTCATGTTCATGTGTATTTGGGCAGTTATATAGAAACCAGAGTCGTATATTTAGGTGATTATCCTGGTAAAACTTAAAATGCTGCCCATCGTTGGAAACATAAAAGTTTAAACTATTTAATGATATAAAAAATAAAAATCGATTTTTTCCCCAAATTTCGCTTACCTGGTACCTTTAAATCAGGAGACTGAGCCGAAGTTTTAATGATATTTGGGCAGTTATATAGAAACCAGAGTCGTATATTTAGGTGATTATCCTGGTAAAACTTAAAAGTTTGTGTAACACACAATTTACCTGCCCTTTATTGCAAGTTTTCTTTGAGGATATCAATATATGAGTATTGAGTCATGCATGGTACCTTCTATTACAAGTAAATTTCTGACACTCCAAGCTCACGTACATCCCCACACTGTAAAAAAAATACTTCCAGTTTTCCGGTAGGAATCGGAAAAATAGTTGCCCTTATCGTACCGGAATAATTTCCGACCATAGCTCAGAATAAAATCCGTAAAAATAAGGAAATAGTCAGTAAAACGGTATTTTACGGATTTTATTCCGAGCTGGGTTGGAAATTATTCCGGTACGATAAGGGCAGCTATTTTTCCTATTCCTACCGGAAAACTGGCATTATTTTTTTTTTTTTTTTTTTTTACAGTGCATAGCAGCACTCCCCCATCATCGTGCTTTACCGTGAACATCATTCTTTTTCACGGGCTCTGTGTATTTGGCTTTCTATACAATAAAATTTTACTATTGCATTCAAAATGACTTAACTTTGTCTGCAAATATAACATCCATCTAGAAATTTACCCTTTATGTACTGAATTATGAATTCATGAAAATTTTATCTTCTAAAGCATTTTTCGTGAATTTTCGAAACCACATTAGAAGATTTACATAATCATTTAATAAATTTTAGAACGATTTTAAAAGGATTGGAGGATTTAGAAGGATTAATTAAATTTGAATTTATAGGGATTTTATGCAATATTTATAATCCCGTTCAAATCTAGTATTTTAAATATTTTTCTTAGTATTTTGTAGAATTTGGAAATGTACAAATAGAATGTTCTTACAATAGAAATATAGAAATATTTCCTAATTGAAAAATCCCCCCCCCCCCCCCAACGCCAAGAAAGCTGAAAAGATGCAAAGGCAAAAGAAATCATCCTTTTAAAAAATATTTTTGTTTTGTGTAACCCATAATGCTTCTAGAACAAGATAAAGTAATGCATCTATAACTCATTCTAATCTATTACTACTAATTGATGTATTAAATGAATTTTATAACAAGTTATTTTAATGGTACTTACAAGTACCATCAGTAGATAAATGGTTAACGTGCGTTATAGAAAACTCTAGTGTAGCCTATTTTTCTTGGAGATATATGGCTTTTTTCTAGTCAGATCTTGTATAAAAATTGTATTTTTTCAAAGTGGTTTGAATTGTTTGAAGAGTAATACTAACATTCATGTCGTCGCCCCAAAACAACAATAAGATATAATTAAAAACTGACTTTTGAATAAATTCGATTTTAAAATTTGCCATTTTTTCAATGCCAAATATTTTGGGCGGTAGCTCATGGATTTAAAAAAAAATTTGGTAACTGCCCTAACTTTTGGTTATATTTCGGGTGGTGTTTATAAAAAAAATTAATTGACCATCATAGAAGAATTAAATTCGCTTTCCCTACTGTTACTCTTCATATTCCTGATATGTAGAATATGGAATCGGATCGGTCACTTATCTCAGTGTTTACCTGGGAAAATTAGCTATTTATAAAGGACATCATTAAGAAGTGTAGTGCAGTTTTGCCCCGTTTCGAACTCATCTGCGATATTAGATGAAAAAAATAGTAAAAAAAAGTTCTAGAGTAATATTTCTAAATCGAATAATTTAATAAATATTCATTGAAAGTATTTCAAAATTTTCAATGAGTGTGTCACTGTGGGCTTAAAAGTGTCTGGGTGTCAAAATTCTCAAAAATATGCATTTTACATATAGACCGTTAGCACAGACACACACTGTAAAAAAATCCGAACAGTATTCCTGCAGGAATCGGAAAAATAGTTGCCCTTATCGTACCGGAAAATTTTCCGACCCATCTCGGAATAAAATCCGTAAAAAAAAGGAAACATTCATTAAAATGGTACTTTACGGATTTTATTCCAAGTTTACGGATTTTATTCCGATTTTACTGATTTTATTCCGAGCTGGGTCGGAAATTCTTCCGGTACGATAAGGGCAACTACTTTTCCGATTCCGGTCTTATTTTTTTTTTTTTTTTTTTTTTTTTTTTTTTTTTTTACAGTGCATGGTTTGTACGGATACCGTTATTTCTCCAGGAAAACTACGAGTATCTTTTTATAGAAAAATAAATGTAGGTTAAAAGCGCGAAATTTCGCCTTCTTTTAAGAAGAGATTTTCTATAAGATAATACTAATGCCGAAAGTTTTTCTGGTCTGCAAAATTCAAGGAGGCGTAAGAACCATGAGACAACCACCTCATCGAGTTGGAAGCTAAAATTCCAGAATTAGCTAAAACTTGATTCCCATATTAAAACGCCATCGGTCTTCCAGGTCATATCTTGGTGGAAAACACCTAAAAACCGATTTTACTGGTTAACTCGTAGGTTTACCATTGTGTTTTCCTGCTCCCAGTCCGCCATGTTTTTTATATCTTTGGGTGCAGGAAAACGCAATGGTAAACCTACAAGTCGACCGCTAAAATCGGGTTTTTATGTGTTTTCCACCAAGATATGACTTGGCAGACCGATTGCGTTTTAATATGGGAATCGAGTTTTAGCTAATTCTGGAATTTCAGGCTTCAACTCGATGAGGTGGTTGTCTGTGTTGCCGGCTCCCGGTTTATTAGCGAACCGCGTATTTCTACGATGATTACATCAGCTGATAATACAAATTTTCTATTGTCTTAACAGTTCTGCCCTGTCTTTAACTGGAACTTTAAGTTCATTTATTTCAGAATAGATTTTTTTCATTATTTGTCATGTTTAAAATGATATATTTAAATTTTCTTACGAGATCCTTGCATGAAATTTTGTACAGAGTTTTTATGTTATGTTTTTAATAAATTGTTTTAAGGGTTTTTCAGTTTATGTGAAAAATTTTAAAATATACTCACAGAAGTAAAAATCACTCTCAAAATTGCTCTTTTTTTTCACTTTTAATTTATCGTAAATTTTGTAATTTTTTTTATAAATCCTGAAGACAAAATAACAAGAAACCTTTTTTGCACACGATAGCGAAAAATATAATGAAAACGGACAAGTGATTCATGAGTTACATCACAAATTAAATCAGTACAAAGTTTTAATTGAAAAAACTTTTTAAACAGTATTTCCAAATTTAAAAAATCTTTTATATCATATATGATTTTTATAGAAACATACATTGCAGAAAAAAAATGCATTAAAATTTGTGCTGCAAAATTAACAAAAATACTTCCCCCTTTCCTTTATTTTGATCCGGACCCTTTTTTTTCTTTTAATTAATTAATTATTTATTTATTTGTTTATTTTTATTATTATTATTTTTTTTTTACTATTGGACTAAATATTCACCTCTTGTTAATGGATTCACACGCTGCGCACTTGTTTCACTCATATTTTTACGAAGTAACAATCATCTATTAGACCAAAAAACACTTGTACAATAGAACCTCGATTATCCGAAGCAATTGGGACCTACCCTCTTTCGGAAAATCGAAATTTCGAGAATGCTTCAATTTTAAGATTAAGGCGAAATATGTGCGCTATTTCGTATTATGGTAACAAGTGCTTAATAAAAATAAAGCAATAGCAAAACAGAAACAAGAATAAATGACCTGAATTTTAATTTTGAAAGTAAGTACCTTTTACATATATCACAAGGGTTTGAAAAAATGTTTTGTATTTATCGCAGTTTCGATTGCCTTTGCTTTGAAGCTCTATCAGTCTATGGAGTTTTTTAATATTATTAGTTCCCCAGTATCATAGCTTTTCTGCCGCTCCAGCCATGCTAAACCTTTTGAAAAACACTCAAAATCTTCAGAATTACTAATTTGTTCATTTTCTTCGTTCCCTCCGCAGCTTACGGGCTCAAATTAAATTCTCAGGAACTCTAAGAAAAGGGATCGAAAATATTTATATGTACTAGTAGTTCGGAAAGGACCGCTTGCGCACAAGAAATATGATAGCTTAAAAGAAAAAAAAAAGCTTTCAAATTGGATTTCTGTTAATCGAAAGTTTCGGATGAAAGAGGCTCTACTGTAATTGAATATTTGCTTGCAACAGGAGATTTGGATCAACTTTTCAATCATACATAACACAAACACAGAGTGATCAAGTCCAGTTTCCAGACAAGTGAAAGCCAGGAGGCAGTAACATCATGATGTGTTAGGCAGGTCTCACACTGAAACGATAGGAGGGAAATTAAGTGCGACATAGGAGAAAAAACAGGTCGAAACAAAGGAGACGGCCCTTTAAAACATGTTTTTCCCCCGAAATCGTGCAACACGTTGCAGTGTCGCTTCGGTGTGCAACCTGCGTAGAGCAAAAGTAGGACACTAAATATTTTGGCGCACACTTACTTCGGTGAAACAGTAAAATGTCTGATTTAACCTAGTGTTGCACTGAATGAAGGTTACTTTTGGAACGTCTGAAACGAAAACCTATGCTTTATATAAAACAGATGTGACGAGATAAAATATGTTCTAGCATTCTACTAGATGCAGAAACAGTTTCTCATACCAATAAATCAAAAGACTCATTTTCGAGTTTTTTTAGATGTCTTACTGTTTCTCTGAGGCGACGACGTAGTCTAATGCAATTTTTGCTAACTTGGGCATATTGACTCGAGGATATTTTTTATCTTCTCGCACAATGCATCTTTCATCAGACTCAGACAGTTTCTTAAAGCGACCACTTCTAGGCTTATTTCCACCGTTTCATCTGATTTATACTTTTTAATATTTTCCAACAAATTTGAAAAGTGTTTATGACTTCAATTTGTCTGTCCGTCTGCCCGCGCTCTAACTCTCGTAAATATACTCGGATCGCTCTGAAATTTTTGGATGTTAGTGACCTCTACCATAGCAGGATCCCTATTTCAAATGAATTTTTTAGCATGTTTAGTTCATTTACAGGGGCAGTCGAAAGTATTCCCGTCACATTACGGTCAATGGGAAAAAATTGTTTCAAATGATTTTCAATGGTGTTACACTCTTTCAAACATAGTAAAATTGATATGTATTTATAAAGTCCTCTAAAATATGCAATCTGTAGTATATGCGGTGCAAAGAATAGTTATTTTTTTATTTACAGGGCCACACAAAAGAATTCCGTTACATAATGGTATAGGATTGGAATTGTTTGCGGCGTATTTGAATTATGTTAAACTATTTCATATACAGTAGAGCGCCGATTATCCGAAAAAGTCGGGACCGACCCTAGTTCGGATAAATGGACAGACAATTTGACGGATGTTTCTGACTACTGAAATCTTCACTCTTTATCCACGCTTTAGATTGACAGCACTAGTTAATGCTGGCATATTTAAAAAGTGATTTTTGTTTTTTTTTTAATTTTTTTGTTTACATTTTATTATCATTTTCTGAACTCCAGAGATTATAATTTAAGCAAAAGAACTTTCGATTGTTGCTTGTTTCAAAGAAGACATTCTTTTCAATGCTGCCATATCTCGAACTCTTCTTAAATACGTTAGTTGAATAGGAACAACATTCTTCTGCCATTCTAGCCATTTCATAGCTGTTTCCAAACATTCAAAGGCTTTGTTATGTGATGGACATTTATAATTTTCAGAGCATTCGTTTTCAATTTCTTTTTCGTCTTGAATATCATCCACAATCTCATCAACATTTAAAATATGATATCCAGGTCTAATAGGGTGTTTGGATAATTGGTAGTTCGTTAAAAAAAAATTGTTTTTTAAAGAAAAAAACTGTTCGGATAATTTGAAGTTCGGTTAAAAAGTATTTTTGAAAGAAATTGGCTGTTCGGATAATTGGAAGTTCGGTTAATTGGAGTTCGGATAATCGGCGCTTTACTGCATAATGAAATTTATATATTTCGCTGAGCTTTAGTATAAGTTATTTCATGTATAATACGAAGTGCATAGCATTTATAGGGACGCACAAAAGATTTCAGATACTATATTGTATCCGAATTACTGCATATTAGCAATGATCACTCGAAATGCATTTTTAATTATGATATGCACTTTTAAGTTTCACTATATTTATGCATAGTATGTAGTTTTAATAAATGCTATAGTTCATATACAGGACTACATAAAAGAATTTGTAAGGGTTACTGAGTATGATTGCAAATTGCTTAAAGGTGGTGTAATAAAGGTACTGGGTAAACTACAGGGGTGTACAAAAGTTTTCCCATTATATACTATATATATCAACCTACAGATCAAATACAGGGCTGTTCAAATGATTTGGAATACATATTTGACCATGAACGTTAATTGCTGAAATCATTTTTTCAAGTGATTTATGCGTTCTATAAAATGTTTACTTAGTTATATCTTATTTACCTTATTTCCCTAAATAACGAAGTTTTGTTAAAGCATTCAGGAAGTGTTGGAAAGTGTTTCATAATCTATGCTAAACTCATGATTTTTCTTTCTTGTTAATCACAAATTGGATAGGTATTGTCGGCTTTAGCACAATTTCAGCAATACCATTTTCTGTGTTTCCTTGAAAAAAATGGTGAATTATAGTATTTTTGAGTTCGTTTGGTGTCTCTTTGCTTTTTTTGCCTCATTTTTCACAAATTCTTAAACAAAATGCATCCAACAAACACAAATTAATCTTTCCAAACTGCGTGTTTGTAATTTCTAAAACTTTAAACGCTGAAATATAAAACATGTAATATTGAGTGCTTATTCTCCGTTCGCGCGGAAACTCGGTTCAAAACGTCCACATTGACACTATTTTCTGAAAGATCTATTGCGTTTGCAAAAAAACGAAAAAAAAAACAGCTCAGTGACATAGTTTCTGAACAACAACGCCAGCTAGTTTCATGCATTTTCGAACAAAAATAATTTAAAACTGATGCCAGAAAGTTGTCCTTTTGGATTTGAGAACACCCTTAAAAGGCGATTTAAATAATAAAAGAGATGTTACAAGTTAAAAAATATACGTTTTATTTAAAACTTCGTAGTACTTTCAAGCCTTTCCAAGCCCTTCATTAGAGAATATTTTAATAACAAATTGCTGTTTATTTATACAGATACGTCACTTCGTTTTGAAAATGAGAGAGCCAATAATTATTAGCGTTGAAAGTAGAAGTAGCAGCTTCTTGGATTGAACTTAGTTACAGAAAATATACATCATTATTAACTGCAGTTCCATTTATTTTATCACTCTGTTCTCATACGTCACTTTACTTTTTAAATGCGTTGCTGGACAGTCGAGGTATAGCAGTGTTGCAGATTAAATTTGGTTAGAAACTGCTACTTGTACTTTCAACTACTTAGTAATAGTTATCGGCTCTCTCATTTTCAAAACGAAGTGACGTATTTGTATAAATAAACAAAAATTATTAAAATATTCTCTGATGAAGAGCTTGGAAAAGCTTGAAAGTACTAAGAAGTTTTAAATTAATAAAATGTATATTTTTAACTTGTAACATCTCTTTTATTATTTTAATCGCCTTTTAAGTGAAACAGTGAACTTTTTAAAGTCCGTATTACATGTTTTATGTTTGAATCAAGGTTAAATACAGTAATACCTCGACTTACCATATCACAATATTAAAATATTTATTTGCTTAAAAGACGTTATAAAAACACATTAAAAGTAAATTAAAAATCTATATTGATATGTTTCAATGCTTTTACTGAGTCGTCATCTGAATGTATAATAGAAAATTACAAATACAATGCATATGAAAAATGGAATTATGCATTGTATTTGTAATTTACTGTTACACATTCTGATGACGACTCAGTAAAAGAGTTGAAACATGTCAATATAGATTTTTAATTTACTTTTAACCTTCCGTCTACCAGACGGGTCCATTGGACCCGACATGTACATTCAAAATATTTATTCAAACCAGAAATTTCTTCAAAACAAACTAAATGTATAAATCAGACAATAATAAGTTAAATAAACAAATTAAATAGTTTTAAGTAAAAATTCTGGTGTAGAATGTTTTTATAAAACTTGAGTAAAATTTCCGGTAGTTCTAGGGTTAATGTGTTTTTATAACGTCTATTAAGCAAATAAATATTTTAATATTGTGATATAGTTACTAGTGGACGTAATTTTGACTTATTATTCGCACTTATTTACATTTGTACCCCAACTTACGTCAACAATTCGTTCCAAGTCTAGCGACGTAAGTTGGATTACATTAAAATGAGAAAAAAAATGATAAGTAATAAAAATTCACCGAAATCTAATGAACATATTCTATTGTATTTAGAGATTACGTTACATACATTTAGCATTAGTAAAAAAAATGAGTTTGCAATACAAGAATTTGGAATAAATCAATAAGTTGTTAATTTACAATTTATTGTTCTTCTAGCTGCCCCGTTCGAGTCTTTGAGCATGTGAAAAAATCTTGCAATGAAGTTTGAAGCGACAATTTTTTATTTTTTTCTCTTACCTCTTAGAAGCTCTGTGTAACAGCAGAGTGGATTTATAAGCTTATTCTAGTCGTTGCTACACTTTGCTCGTCTGAATCCATATTTTCAAGAACTGTCATTCCAGCTTTATTAAGGTTTAGTCCTTCGGTTAATTTTGCAACAATTATAATCTTCCCTCTTCCCTCTAAGCTCAAAATCTTCATCTATTTCTTCGACAGTAGTCTCTTTCTTTAATTCGATAAGTTTGTCGATAGTTTATTCTGGAGCAGGAAAATTTGTGAGTTCAACAACATCTTCAGCATCCATCTCTATGTTGAGTTCTCTTCTCTTTTCGACGATTTCATCAATTAAGAGAGATACAGAATAACAATTTTAAGATGTTTTCTTAGTCTCTGCGAAGGAAAGGGGTCACAGTCTTTTACAAACATCTGTCATTGTTTTTAGCTTAACTTCACCCCATGAACTCCTTATGACTGTGACTGCATCTGAGATGTTAAATGTCGTCCAAAAGTCTTCAAAAGAGTTCAAATTTCGTTTTAATTAAGGATTTTTTTTCCAGGCCAGACGACGTAAATGTGGGGTGGCGTAAGTCGGAGTACTACTGTATTGCGTTTCGTCTTATGATTTTATTATATAAGGCTGATTTTTGGCAAAGAGCCAGGAATTTCAAACAATATTACACCTGTCGAATACTTTTTCGATCTCGTAATTATGATCTCGTAGCCCTAGTTGCATGTTAAATTTTCATGAAATAAGACCACAAAAATATAATTACGGCTTACGAATATTTTAAAACCCATTCAATATCTAGCAATAACATAAAATAAACTTGAACACTTTTAAAAGCAAAAGACTCATGCTTTTCAACATTTTTGTTCCTTTCTGTATACAGTAAAACCTCCATAACGCACACTACCAAATAGCGGACACCTCTATTTTGCAGACACGCTTTCGATTTCCAACATCTATATACAGTAAAACCTTCATAACGGACACTTTTGAATGTCTAAACCTCTATTTAGCGGACACGTTATCGATTACCAACATCTAACTATATTTATACATTTTTACCTCTGAATTGCGGGCACCTCCGAATAACAGACAAATTCCTTGCTCCTGAGGTATCCGTTATTCAGAGATTTTACTCCATTTGCCCATTTTTACTTCTAAATTGCGGACACCTCAGAATAAAGAACAAATTCCATGTTCCCGAGGTGACCGTTATTCAGAGGTTTTACTGCATTTTAACTCTGAATTGTAGATACCTCCGAATACCGGACAACTGCCGTGCTCCTGAGGTATTCAGAGCTTTTGCTGTATTTCTACATTTTTACCTCTGAATTGCGGACACCTCTGAATAAATAACAAATTCCGTGCTCCTGAGGTGATCGTTATTCAAAGGTATTACTGCATTTGTACGTTTTTTCCTGTGAATTGCGACACCTCTGAATATAGAACAAATTCCGTTCTCCTGAGGTGTCCGTTATTCAGAGGTATGTATCAACATTAGTAACAGAGATTGCGTTATAAAAACATTTTTATTTATATATTTTTTTTAAGTTATTTTCTTGCGTTGTTACCTGCTTGGTTTCTTTCTGATTCATTCGGTTCTCTAAGTTTTCTTTTTATTAAAATCCCTCCCCTTATCTCTTTCGACTTCTTAATGCTTTCGTGCACCTACGCACTCCTCTAACTTTCTATACAGCTCCAAATTTCTTTCTTAAAAACCTCAGTCTGCGAGCTTTTTAACTAAGTTAACTTGCGGAGAGTAGAAAAATATAATCTTTTCATACTCTTCCACCATTCTTCACAACAGTCGAAACTTCGGGGCAAGTTTTAACGACAAAGTTACACAACCGAAATGCATTAGTGATGACTTTGTGAAAAGTTTCAGAGAAATTTTTATTGCTTTAAAATGACGAGGGAATAAAAATTATATTTTTATAAAAGCAGATAATTCCCAAAATTACCCCCCACTCTGCTAAAAAAAATACTTAAAAAAAACCAGACCTATAAGGTTTCCTGATATTTTAATTCCTTGCAATTTTGCTAAGTGGCTTTACTGTCGGCAATTTTTTTACTGAGCAGAAAGTTTTCTGCTAGACGTAAGCTCATTACAAGAGCTTACATCTTACAATTTCTCAATGATCTATTGGAATAGATAGTTTTTGAAGACGCAGAAACGAAAAAGAGAAAGTGTGTGTTATCTGGTAAAAGTGTTGGCACGGTTTAAACCAAATATCAAATTATTACATTTTTTAGAAAAAAAATAAATATATATATTTTATTATTAGTGATATTGTTATTTTACAATAACTTGAATGGAATATTCTCCCTCTCTCTTTTTTAACCGGCTACCAAAAAAGGAGGAGGCTATCAATTCGACGCGTATGTATTTATTAATATGTATGCATGTATATACATGCATGTATGTATTCTACTCTGGTACTACTCAATGACTAGCGGTATTAATCGGTTTACTTCCATTGTTGCAGAGGAAAGATAAAATGGAGTTTGTTTATTTTTATTGATTATATCCTTATTGATGCCATTTTCTCATTATAATTAAAAATAACTTTTAAAAATTTGAACAGAAAATTACGTCAGGCTTAAAAAAACACGCATTTATCTCATAAAACTGTTACATTTCAATACTTTTTCGTTCCGTTGACACTGGTGATACGCTAACCGAAATGCCTCACTGAAATGAAAAAAAAGGTATGAGAGAAAATGTCGTCACATAGAAAAGAAAACTAACAATTTCTTTGATAAAACTAAATATTTTACCACAAATGCGTCTAAAAAGGCCTAAATTTCTGGATTTTTTGTTGTTGTTGTTATATTTTTAAAATTATTTTCTGGCGTTGTTACCTGATAAATTTCTTTCTGTTCCATTCGCTTCTCTAACTTTTCTTTTTATTGAAATCCCGCCCCTTATCTCTTTCGACTTCTTAATGCTTTCGTGCACCTACGCACTCCTCTAACCTTCTATACAGCTCCAAATTTCTTTCTTAAAAACTTCAGTCTGTGAGCTTTTTAACTAAGTTAACTTACGGAGAGTAGAAAAATATAATCTTTTCATACTCTTCGCCCATTCTTCACAACAGGGAAAACTTCGGGGCAAGTTTTAACGACAAAGTTACACAACCGAAATGCATTAGTGATAAATTTGTGAAAAGTTTGAGAAATTTTTATTCCTTTAAAATGACGAGGGAATAAAAAATATATTTGTAAAAGCAGATAATTCTCAAAATTAACACCCCACTCTGCTAAAAAAATACTTAAAAAAAATATCTATAAGGTTTTCTGAGATTTTAATTCCTTGCAATTTTGCTAAGTGGCTTTGCTGTCGGTGTATGTTGGTAATTTTTTATTGTGCAGAAAGTTTTCTGCTAGACGTAAGCTCTTTACAAGAGCTTACAGCTTACAGTTTCTCAAAGATCTGTCGAAATAGACAATTTTGGAAAACTCGGAGAGGAAAGAAAAAGAGATAAATTTAAATCTAGAAAACAGAAATTCTGCCTTTTCAGAATTTAGTGTCACCCCCGATGAAAAAAAATGTATATGTATATAAATATAGATAGTTCAGTTTTAAGACTTAAAACACGCGCTTTTATTTTATATAAAATGACGTCATCCGCCTCCAATGAAGAATTCCTCGTTTACGATCCAGTCTTAAACAACATCTGCGGTAAAATATGCATAGGACGTGACTATCGCTGAATAACACAAAAATCCAAAAAAAAGATATTTCGTCATTCCAGAAACTGAAAAAAAAAATCGGCTATCTCATGATTTATATGTCTTCATTTGTTTGTAATATTAATATAGATACTTTAAATTAAATTTAGTTTATAATAGCTCCCTGTTTTATCAGAAATCCTTCATTTATATTTTTTCAAAATAGCACGTATTTTAATATTTTTTTCAGTTTTTATGAGAAAATGGCAACAAAAAGATATAACTGCTATTTTCCAACGATTTTCCCTTTACTTTCTACAGAAATGAAGTACTTGAGTTGCCAAAATTAAACAAATGGTGCTAAAAACTACAAAAAAATTAATATCTCAAAAATAAATGGAGATGCAGATTTCAAACAAATTGCATTGAAAAGTACTTACTTTTTCCAATACGACAGTATAAAAATTGAAAATATGCGATGTTTAGAAGTTTAAAAAATTGTAGTAAAGATTATTTCGAACAATGATACATCTGCTTTGTTTTACGGTTGGCTTATACAACGTAAAGTTATTTTTTGGAGACGACACATTAATAAGTGGTGAAAGTAATAGCATACCCGGTGGCTAAAATGAGAAAATGTGTGTTATCAGGTAAGAGTGTTGGCACGGTTTAGACCAAATACCAAATTATTACTTTTTTCAGAAATATATATATATATATATATATATTTATTTATTTATTTATTTATTTAGCAGTAGTAGTATTACTTTAGAATAACTTGAATAAAATATTCTCCTATAGTAACTTTTTTAACATACCTGTAGTAGGCAATCAAACTTTGGTTAATTTGCCCGATTTTTAACTGAGTGATAATCATATTAATGCCATAAAACTGAACAACAATTTTTCAGTTAGTTAAAACCCTGACATTCCAAAAATAATTGCTCCTATTGAAAGGGCTTTAAGTTTAGTGTTTTATCTCCTCTGAAAAACATTCCATTAGGCATCTTATTGAAAATAATATTGATTTCAATACAAATCTTAGCCACAATAATTTGAAACATTCAGCGAAAAAATCCCTCAAAACTTAAAAATCTAATCCAGATATCATTATAATTAAAGCAGACAAGGGAGGTCAAATTGTGAAATTAAATAAAACTGATTATGCTCAAAATGTCTTGAAATTAATTAGTGAGGGGCTTTGCATCACTATTTTTAAAAAAATCCATCTTGCTCTGAACTTAATAAGATAAAATCTGCTGTGAATTCATCCCCCACTATATCTTATTCTAGTAAATATCACAAGCCTGCGATGGTTGTGTTGTTTAACTTTTGATAATTTATTTTTATGTATTTTTTAGCGCTCAATCCGAAAATGACCTTCAATTTTAAACATAGATATTTCATAGATCACGATTTTTTACAAATCGTAAATTTCAGTGGTAAAAAGTCGAAAAATAGAGAACATCCGATATTGAAAGATACAAGAAATGCTTGTTTGATGAATGTGATTTGATAACTGAAATGTTATTTGATAACTGATTTTTATGCATTTTTTAGCGCTGAATTTGAAAATGACCTTCACTTTTAACCATCAAGACAGGATTTTTTGTAAATCATAAATTTCTAAGAAAAAAAAATAGCAAAATTCTGATACTATAAAATAGATATGATGGTTGTGTTTTTTAAATTTTGATAATTGATTTTTATATACTTTTAGCACTAAATCTGAAAATAACCTTCATTTTTAGCCATCACATCAGAATTTTCCGCAAATCGTAAATTCCAAAGTTAAAAACAAAAAATCCTGACGTGATGATAAAAAATGCCATTTTCGGATTCAGCGCTGCGAAATACGCAAGAATCAATTATCAAAAGCTAGGCAATATGACACAACCCAAATTTTGTAAGCTTGTGGATTCTCTCATACAGTCTGTTGTTAATTGTTCTCGGTTATATGCTTTACCAAAGGTTTATAAACCTGATAATATTCCATTTCGACCTGTCGTTCCAAGCATTGGTATTGCGTCCTATAAACTAGCAAAATATTTAGTTTCCAGGTTTCTCCCCTCTTATGGTTAACATTATTTATAAGTCAAAAAACTCAGTTCAATTTGCTACTAGAATTCGTAACTTCAATCAAACAGGTTATACAGTGAAACCTCCCTGTGCGACCACCTTCTTAAACGACCATTTTTTTCATGGAACAAAATTTATTCCCATTGGCTCAATGCTAATTTTACCTCTATTCAGAGACCATTCCCAGTGAAACTCCCTCCATCAGCGACCAGTTTGTTTGTAGAAAATGAAAGAAATTCCTTTCTTCCCTGGTCGTTTGAAATTTAATCAAATTTCAGATCCAGTTACTAGTCCAGGCAATAGAGGCCGTATAAGTACTCTACCTAGCAAAATTAATGGAAGTTCTGGAAAGAGGCTTACTTTATGTTTTTTGGGTCGCTGAATCCGAATTTGTAACTTCCCACCAAAATTTCTCCCGGCAACCCCCCAAATTTTGGTAAAATGCTCCCGAAAAAAGGTTTTTTTTAAAAAAAAAAATCTAAAAAGTATCTAGAAATTCAGAAAGCAGACAAAATTTGCAACAAATTAGATATATGACATTATGACTTAGGATGAAGGGGAAGGGGGGGGGGGGGATTTGCCTCGGAACATGCGCCGCGGTGCTGCGTGGACTAAGTTGCGCAATTCCACTTAACCACTCACACGTTTGCATTCGCCCTCCCATCTCCCCTCCGAACTTTCTCTATAAGTTTTACTTTAAATTTTTTGGATCGCTGAATCCGAAATTTCAACTTACCACCAAAATCCCCCACCCACCCCGAAACCCGCCCCAAAATAGTCATTTTTAATTTAAATTTCTTATTATTTTAGGGGAAAAGCATTACGAAATTCAGAAACTAGACAAAATTTACAACAAATAAGATACATGACATTATGACGTAGGATAAACGGAAGGAGAGGGGGCTGCCTCGGAACATTTCCCGCGCGCTTTTCTCAAAAACCAAATTTTTTCAAAAAATCAATTTTTTGTTTGGTTGCCGGGTGAAATTTTGGTAGGAAGTTAAAAATTCGGATTCAGCGACCCAAAAAACATAAAGTGAGTCGAAATCCAGAACTAGTATTAATTTTTCCAGGTAAAATCCCCTACTGCCTGGACTTCATAACTTAGTGCACGTAGCGCCGCAGTGCATGTTCAGAGGCAACCCTCTCCCTCCCCGTTCATCCTACGTCATAATGTCATATATCCTATTTGTTGCAAATTTTGTCTAGTTTCTGAATTTCATAATGCTTTTCCCCTAAAACAATAAGAAATTTAAGTTAAAAACAACTATTTTGGGGGGTTTCGGAAGGCAAAATTTTGGGGATAAGTTAAAAATTCGGATTCAGCGACCCAAAAAACTTAAAGTAAACCTTATAGAGAAAGTTCGGAGGGGAGATGGGAGAGCGAATGGAAACGTGTGAGTGGTTAAGTGGAAATTGCGCAACTTAGTCCACGCAGCACCGCGGCGCATGTTCCGAGGCAGATCCCCCCTTCCGCTTCATCCTAAGTCATAATGTCATATATCTAATTTGTTGCAAATTTTGTCTACTTTCTGAATTTCTAGATACTTTTTCCGTAAAACAATAAAAAATTGATTTTTAGGGTTCCGTACTTAAAAAGTAAAAACGGAACCATTATAAGATCACTCCCGTGTCTGTCCGTCCGTCTGTCCCGTCACAGCCGTTTTACTCGTAAGCTATGGAACGTGGAAAGTTCAAATTCGGGGAAGTAATAAAGACCATTGACCCACATATTTTCAGATTAATAAACATACATAAATATATTTAGTAAAAAAGTAGAAGGGCTAATTATGCTACTTGAAAAAAAATATATTTTTTATATATATCATGTGGCGTATCCTGTGAAAGCTTTTGTAACGCTGAACTCAAAAATACATTCCTTTTAATTTTAGGTATTATATTTTCAAAGATATTGTTGAAAATGTAGTGCAAAAATATGTCCCCCCCCCCCCATCTAATTCCGAATCTACTGAAACTAAAATTATGAAAAAATTAGAGGTAGTAGGCGTTAATGTAAACCTTGCAGGAAAATGATAGCGATTACCCTAGGTCACATAGTTTTTGAGTAATTAGCATTTTTCTGTTATACACAAATTTCGATTTACGGGCATTCAGAAAAAGTGTTGAGCATCGCTGAATGTATCTATCGTTGCAAAAGAATAAAAGCATTGTTGATAAAGATTTTCGAAAAAAATCATCGGTAATTAGCCGAGATATGAACCCTTAAAGGTACGGTCAGTTTGGACATACACAAGGACAGGGGCGGCGTACTCTATGACTAGTTAACAACTTTTAATGATATATATATGTAATGTAATGTCCAGTAACAGTAAAAAAGCAATAAACGTCAAATTGTTAAAAATATACTAATTTAAGGGGTCTCGGGACTATAAAAAGTGGAAAAAATGGAAAAAAAGACCATTTTCAACATTTAATGTCTTAAAATGTTTATGATTTTAAAACACAATTTTAATTGGGATGAAAGATATAAGTATGTTCTTTCGTTTCATGCATTTAAAAAATTGCAAGATACAGAATTAGTATTTATAGGGGGCTCGAAACTGCTAGACATTTTACGAACAAAAAATTGGCATAACAGTTTACGAGCAGGATTACAAAATAAATATTGCAACTAGAATGAAAATTTTGGTGCTTACTTACACTGTTAAAAATTTTGCAGTATTCTGGAAGGTCATTCGACCGTTTTTAAAAAAAAGGCGGTTTCATAACCATAATTTAACTATATTCTGACCATGAAATGGCCAATAATATGGCCAGAATAGAGTTAAATTACCGGTTGTGTAACCGTTTTCGGAAAAAACGGTCAAATGACCTGCCAGAATGCTGCAAATTTTTAACAGTGTATACTTCAATTTGTAATAATTTCCCTGAACTTAAATAAATTTGTATTTAAAGCATTTTTATATTTTTAATGCAATGTTGCCTTTAGCTAATACAAAATTTTGAAAATTTCAACAGTAAAATCACCTAAAAAAATATTTTTTTGAACAATAAAAAGCAAATTTTAGGTTCGGTTTATACAGTTGTTGTGGTATGGTTGTATTTATGTCGGCCAATTATCAGCACTTGGGATATAGGCCCTAAGGATGGGGGAGGGTGCCTTCCATGGAGGTCTTTCTAAGGGAACCTAACTCGTATTAACGCTTGTAGAACCAAGGTTCGAAGAAAACCACGAAAACTCCGAACGATTAGACCGACGGGGGCGATTGGGATAGAACCCAGCACCTCTTGTCTACCATCTTCGAGAGCAGAACCTCTCGGCCACTGGTGGGACCCGGTTTATACAGACTAACATGAAATATTTGTTTTGAAAATTTCATGAAAAAATATTCAGAAGTTTTGAGGTATCCTGCGCGTTATGTCCCAAAAACGCCATTTGGAAAATAATGACTTTAAAGTTTCGGAAACGCCGCTTCAGCTATTGAGCGAGTATAATTCTAAAAGCCAAAACTTCTGTTCTAATGGGAATTTCAAGGAAACAATTATATCAAAATATTCAGAAAAGATAGGAGTTTAACATCTAAAAAAAAATTAAAATTTCTTAAATTTTGAAGCTTTAAGAATCCTGCGACCACTTAATCCTTTCCGGCACAGAGTAATTCTATTTATAAACTTATGAAAAAATGAACTGACACCAGAATTTATAAACGAATTTATTAGAAAATGCGAACTTGCTTACTTTCATGTACATGATAAAAGGAAAATTTTAATTAAATATTCTTGGTGCCGTTTGTCTGTTTTGGAATTAAAATTAGGTGTCCGTTTTTTAAGAGCATCGCCCTCGAGAGATTTAATTAGAATGAATCGCATAAATACTGTGGGATTCGCGATAGTTTGCATTGATTGTATCTCTCAATACGCCTCGAGTGACTTTAAAAGTTAATTAAACACCTATCTGAAAAAACGCGGCACTGACCAAGGCGCGTTACAACTTTGAGACCTCAATTCGAAGCGCGCTTAGCACAATGCCAAATTTAAACTTTGAACAAAGGTTTTGTTTTAGCTACACTGTAGAAATAAAGGTTATTACTACGCTGAATTTAGTTTCATGAAATGCCAAATGAAGTTTAACAATGCACTGCTTTTATTGTCAGTACCAAATTAAGTTCATCATAAACAGATTAGGATAATATTAAAAAAAGAGTTATGCGAATAGCTATATTTGATATTATTTAGGTTCCATATCTCTTTGAACTTTCATGGTATATCCATTTACACTTTTCTAATATATATAGTTATACCCAACCCTACGTTGTATAGTTCTTTACAAAGTCTTAGTATTCTTTTAGCAACTTTTTTTTTATTTTTATAATACAATTACAAATTCATATATCTATTCTACGGAACCCACTGTGCGCGAGTAATGCTCGCATTTGACCGTTTATTTTAATAAAAAACATTTTACCAAAATTTGGGGGTTGCCGGGAGAAATTTTGGTGGGAAGTTACAAATTCTGATTCAGCGACCCAAAAAACATAAAGTAAGCCTATTTCCAGAACTTCCATTAATTTTGCCAGGTAAAATCCCCTATTGCCTGGACTATACACCTAAACATAAGTTTGTGCGGATTAAATTTTGATGTATACCGATTCCATTTTGATGCATACCAGACCGTATATGCTCTGTTTCTCACGATTTCCGCGATAGCTATATATTTTAAACAAATTGATTGTCATTTAATTTTGGTTGCAGACGATTTTATTGTATACAGAGTGTCCCCGAATATATGGGCCAACCTGTAAGGAATGGTAAAGTGCACATAAAGAAGCAATTTTGGTATAGCAAATGTGTGGTCGAAAATGAAAAGTTTTCGCGAAAAACAAGAAATGCGGAAAAAATGAAAAAGAGCGTTTTATTGATATACCAATGACAGTAAGGGCTCGAATGTGCCACCACACCACCCACATCGATACATACCTGAAAAAGTCTAGAAATCATTGGCGTACCCTTTCGAAAGCACCAGATGTCTCATGTGTGAGACACCAGAAGAAGAAAAAGACACCCAGCTGGGACGCCAACCGTTAGGTTTATGGACTGTATGTCCCGGCGGCTGAACCCTATCTACCAACCAGCACTACCACCGGTAAGGGGACGAGCCAGATCAGTAACAATTATTAAACAAACAAAAAAAAAACACTACACATTCCCATTCCAAACACTACACAAACGCCATACACAAGAAACAATATATAAATACAAGAAAAGATGGTTTACAGTTACCGTCAACTTAAAAGATAAGACTTAACACCCGAAAATAGAAAGCTGACAATTAGCAGATCAATAATATAAAATAAAATAACAGTTAAAAAGGACAATGTACAGAAACTGACAGTTTATAGGTTACCGTCAAGTTTAAAAAAATCAAGCATATCTCCAGTTTATAGGTGACTTGCAACTGGCAACAGACAAATCATAATATAATGATCTGTATATAATAATCCTCAATAAACACAAATACTTCACAAGCAAAACCTAATATGATAATGAGTAGCAGTATGTAACAGTACTCAAAGAGTAAGAATACCTGAGAGTTCAACTTTTAACGTCCCAAGTCCACTTTAAAGAAATGCAAGGATAATAAGTCCTCAAAATTCATACCTTATAAAAGAGTACAGCCGATTCAACACACCAGTATGAGACATCAGTGGATGAAGACCTCACTGCAAGACTTTCAGTCGTTGCTACAAATGTTCATGAAACGCTGGGAATCTGCAAAAAGGCACGCTACCAGTGGCACATTTGAGCACTTAATGTAATATTTTATGTCAACGAAACACTCGATTTTATTTCCTCCTCATTTCTTGTTCTTCGCCAAAACTTTTCATTTCCGACTCTACATTGCCATACCAAAATTCCTTTCTTATGTGTACTTTACTTTCCCTTATAGTTTGGCCCATGATTTCGGAGACACCCTGTATTGTAGAAAATTTTACGATGATCACAACATTACTAGTTTTTATTGATATGCATACTTATTACCTTTTCACTTACCGGATGTCCCAAAAATAAGTGATGGATTTTAAAATTCAATAACTTGCAAACGGTGACAGATATTAAAAAAATTCTTGCAGGAGGGTTATGTATGATGTCAGGAATTTTTTTACTGTGATTTTTTATTTTAGTTCGAATTTCAAACAATAGATGGCGCTGCGAGAAATAGGTGCTGATTCCAGACCCGATTTTTGGTACTTCGGAATCCATTCAAAACATTTTAATCTCCTTTTTTCACATGGGAGAAGAAAGAGGCCGAAAAATCGAGCCTGGATTTAGCACCTATTTCTCGCAGCGCCATCTACCGCTGCTATTTGTAACTAAAACTGGGAATAGCAGCATAAAAACTCATGACATCTTACATGACACTCCTGCAAAAATTCTTTTAATATCTGTCACCGTTTGCAAGTTATTGAATTTTAAAATCTATCAGTCGTTTATAGGACACCTGGTACCAGTGATATAGAAAATGTTTAAAGTATGTGCCTACCCTCAAACCGCTGTTTTTGGGAAATTTTTCGATTTCTTTTATTATTATTTTAAATTAAAGTTGCAACATTTAGGATTCCAAAAATGCTTTACTTTTGGTTCAGCGATAATAAGAAGCAAAGTTATAGCCCAAAATATAAAAACCGTTTAAAGAGCCACAGAAAGGTAAATAATACATTTTAATTCACAAATATATAACATATACACAAATATATAAACCCCTACAAATAGGGTGGATAGCAAAATTGTAAACTTCCTACATAATTTTTTGTGCTCTATCAAAATCTTAGTTTGCGTTTTCTGGAAAACGGCATTTTTCATTGTGTACGTTTACGGGAAACATCATTTCTTAAAACGTTTTTAACATATTGAAATAAAATTTTGTGACAAAGTTCTGATCACCTATAGGTATCTTATGAAGCAAAATATAGCTTGTTAAAGGTATATATAAATATTTTACAGACATACATACAATAAATACAATAAACCCAACTGGAGTGAAAAATTAGCCAGAGCCAGGAATCGAACCCGGGACCACTGCATTCCAGGTAGTCGCTCTAACCACTGAGCTACTCCGGCCGATGCCTGAGTCAGCAATTTCTCACTAATAAACCATGTTGGGGAAGTCACCAGCCATTTACAACAGCCTTGGATGACCGGACAACGATGAATAGATTTTACTATTACATCGATCTACATGTATGTATGTCTGTAAAATATTTATATATACCTTTAACTATTGAATACGGGCGTTATTTATGTGTAAATGTGTGTTTTAATGTATATTGTAGTATGTGTGTTTATTATTATATTTCGTTAAAATCTTAGTTTGCGTAACATCCAAGGCTGGTGACTTCCCCAACATGGTTTATTAGTGAGAAATTGCAGACTCAGGTATCGACCGGAGTAGCTCAGTGGTTAGAGCGACTGCCTGGAATGCAGTGGTCCCGGGTTCGATTCCTGGCTCTGGCTAATTTTTCACTCCAGTTGGATTTATTGTATGTATGTCTGTAAAATATTTATATATACCTTTAACTGTTGAATGCAGGTGATTTATGTGTGAATGTGTGTTTTAATGTATATTGTAGTATGTGTGTTTATTATTATAGCTTGTTAGTTTGTATATATTAATTTAAGAGCCCTTTTATTGAAAAATACACATTTTTTTTTTAGAAAGAAACCATGTTTACAAAATTTAGCATTAGTTTGTAAATTTAAGAGGTTTTGCAAATATTTTGCTTCGTAACACATGTAAGTGGTTTGCTAATACTATATCGTTGATAAAAAAGTGAAATATGTTGAATAGATTTCGTTATAGAAGGTTTGGCATAAACGCATTTTTTTACTAAAATTTGACTAAATATTGCTTAAATTTTAAAAGTTAATAAAAAAATCCTTTAAAAATTTATATGAATTCATAGTTTTATTCTCTGTTTTAACTAAAAACACACGTGTTTGATAAATATGTCATTTTTTTTTTTTAAGTACCCCGAAGGTAGACCTTAAGACTTAATTATTTTAAGAATTTCCAGGTGCATTTCATAAATATGAACGCACAAAATAATTCCACTTGGATTTAGAAAAGAACAACCGCAGTGCAGTTGGATTTGACACGTCTAAAATTAGTAAAAATAAAAAGACTTTTTCTCCATAAAAATTCTAAAAATGCTGTCAACTTCACGCGAACCTATATGTTTTTTTTCCAGATGCATTATATTTTCTTCAAAATTTATCAATCAAAACCCAGGGGAGTTATCAAATAACAAAAACATCGCAATCTGCAAAACAAATAAACAAGGTACGAAACTGAAGTGAAATGAAAAACTAAAAACAACTCATTTTTCCGGAAGATTTAAAAACAGATGCTTCTGTCACTGGCTGACGCTCTTTTCACGAAAATGATGTCACATGGCATCGAATGACTATACAGCAAACAGCAGTAAAGATTGTTTATGATTTTTTTTTTTTTTTTTTTTAAGGGAGATATCTAAAAAACACACCTCCGTTCTCCCTCAATACACATAGTATATCAAGCACCAATTTCGATATCAAAAGAAAAGAAAAAAAAGCTCAGCGATTGCTTTTTCTTTTTGCTTTCGAAATCAATAATCTGTCGTGAAGCTCTGGAAATCAAAATAACGCCGAGAATGTTTATCGTAGTGTATTTCGCTTCACTCTTCTGACAAGGGGTGGGATTCGATTTTTGCCTCAAATGAAAGTTTGCTTCAAACTAAACACCTTGAAGGAACGCCTACTCAACACAGTACCGTCCAAATCATTCTCGTTTTCAATATTTTCGTTCGGAATAGATGTTACCATGGTAGAGATTTAAATAATTGGGATTTTTAGAATATATTAAGTATAAAAGTAACAAGTAATATAAAAATTTTGTTTTTAAAGTCAATTCCTACTTAGGTCATCAAAGAAAAAAATTAATAATCCCTTAAGCTAATATTAGTTTTTGTTGCATTAAAATATCTCAATTTGTTGATTTTCTATAAGCAAGTAAACCCTATACGTTTACAATGGAAGTCTATGGGAATTAGGCGAAATATTAGAGATATCGCCAAGTTGGCGTCCCTTTTGGCGACTCAATTTGGTCGCCAAATTTGGCAATATATCGCCAAGTTGGCGACAAACTTGGCGGTATTTGGTGACAGAACAGGGTCCCCCCTATGGTAACCTCCCTTATAGATATGAAGATGCATTATATGCTTCAATAACCAATGGCCGCCATTTTGTCTCCCATGTAACACTATAATTAAATAATTAAAATTTAATGAATGAATTAATATCTGAAAAAACTGTATTAACATCCATTGTCATCCAGTACAAGTTTAAAAAAATTTATTTCGACTTGATAGGATGAATAATGAGTACTTTATTAACGATTGAAAATTTGAACAAGATATATAAATAAATAAATAAATAAATATAGGGAGAGTGTGAACTAATAGTAGGAATTGAATAAATATAGGGAGAGTGTGAACTAATAGTAGGAATTGAATAAATATAGGGAGAGTGTGAACTAATAGTAGGAATTGAAAAATAGTTTTTAAATGAGAACAAAAAATCATGCG
The DNA here is from genome assembly GCA_963932465.1 of Maratus speciosus. Taxonomy (NCBI): domain Eukaryota; kingdom Metazoa; phylum Arthropoda; class Arachnida; order Araneae; family Salticidae; genus Maratus; species Maratus speciosus. The sequence continues at coordinate 16,423,554 of OZ010793.1, read as the reverse complement.
TCCAGCATAGATTATGTAACACTTTCCAACACATTCATAATACAGTAGTACCCCGACTTACGTCACCCCGCATTTACGTCGCCTGGTCTGGAAAAAAAATTCCTTAATTAAGTCGCACTTTGAACTTTTTTGAAGACTTTTGGTTCTATGAAGGGAAACTTTCCCGCGGCAGTTACGTGATAGTGACAAACAAATTAAACAAGTGGATAAGTGTGATCACAGATCGGACAGATTTTTTCGGTTAATATTCCTTTCAAAATACTTTATTCTTTTGCAAAATCTGTTAGTTCCACATTTCGCAACCAGGGGGCGCACTCTATTCTACACAAACCTCTATCCGAACAAAACTCTGTTTTACAACCTATCCGTAGATACATTAGTCGAGGAGATCAGGCCCATAGCACCCGAGATAGGTAGGCGCCCCCTGGCGGTAAAAAGTGGAACTGAAAGATGTAAGAGTATGTGCATAATATTAACGAGTGGTCAAAGGGGCGTCGGCAAAAGTTAGAAAAGTACCCACCAGGTGCAATGGGGGGAGGTTTGAAAAATTGCTTAAAATACACAAGTTATAGAGCCCGGAAATGTAAATAATAAAACTTTTTGAAAATTTTATGATTTTTTGTGTGATCGCAAGTGTTCTCCTATAAGTAGGCAAAATTGCAAGTCTTCAACTTAGATAGGGGCTCAGTTAGGGGAAAAAAGCTTAAAATATATAAGTTAGAGCACAGAAGGGTAAATATAAGACTTTTTTCAAAATTTTAGGATTTGTCGTGTGATCGCAAGCGTTCAACTATAAGTATGCAAAACTTCAAGTCTTTAACATATGTAGTTTTGCGAACAGGCTCTGTGACGGACAGACAGATAGACAGCGGAGCGAGACGAATAGGGTTTGGTCAGATGAACGAAACTCTAAAAAGTGACTAGAAAGAGTTTAGAAAACTCACTCTGCTGTTAGACAGAGATTCTAAAAGTAACAAAATTAAAAGTTGTCTGTTCAAACTTCATTGCAAGGTTTTTTTGCATCCTCAAAGACTCGAACGGGGTAAGTTGTAAGTCAACAATTTATTGACTTATTCCAAATTCTTGTATTGCAAACGCATTTTTTTGCTAATGTCCAATGTATGTAACGCAGTCCCTAAATACAATAGAATATGTTCATTAGATTTCGGAGAATTTTCATTGCTTATCCTTTTTATGCTTATCTTTAAATGTACCTCGACTTACGTCGTTTTCGACTTATGTTGGTAGTCTTGGAACCATACTTGCCAACATTCAGATAAACTTCCGTAAAATTCGAGTTAAATTGATCCAGGTTAAACATGTTTCTAACCAGAAAATTTACTTGATGTATCAGTATAGATTTAATATCACAATTCTCTATGAAATCTATTTGAATTAATTTCCTTAAAAAAATTCTGGTTCGAAACGTGTTTAACCTGGGTTAATTTAATTTAACGCACTTTTTACGGAAGTTTAGTTCGAAGTTGGCAAGTATGTGGAACGAATTGCTCACGTAAGTCGAGGTATTACTGTACTATAACAAAACTTCTCAGTTTATTAAAGTGAAAAATTTCTGCCTAAATAAGCAATTAATAAAATGCATAATGCATTCGAAAACCCTTCTGCAATTACCATCAATAGTCTGAAGTTTAGCCGATTTTTTATGTAGCCTTGTATAGGATCTATAGGTTTCTATGTAGTAGAGGAGAGTGGGGTGGAATGGGACAGTAGGTTTTTCTCGTTATGTATCATTCTAAACATTTCATCAGTCACACATTAGATGACGCAGTGGTAGCCCAATCTTCAGTTGAAAAAAGTTGCTAAACTGCATAAGTTTGCAACTGTTACATAGAAAATATTATTTCAAGGATCCAAAGTAAATTTATTTCATATACTTTTCATGCTTTTTGTATATTAATGACTTGTTTATGCGCAGGTGTAATAATTTCCCTATTTATGGAACATTATAATGGATACTATCCATAATTAAAACTAAGCCTAAAAGCAGCATTGTTATTTATAAAAGAAGTTTAACATAAAAGAAGGTAGTGGGAAGAATGGGACAAGACCGTTTCCTTCTTTTTTATAAGAGGAGTGTAAATTGCTAATAAGCTAATATTTTTAGAGTGTAACATATTAATTATAACATTGATAATGCATTCATTTACTTCAAAATGTATATAAATTAAACTGTTGATTTTTTTATGTCATCGGTGACTGAAAATCCTGAATTTTCCTTTTAGTGATGAAGATACTGGAATTTGAGAGTGTGGCACAGACATTATCAATTTGCAATCTTTGTTAGACTGCATATGTAGTCAACACTAGACTATTAAGTGCTTATCATACTTTTCTTTATAGCTGTCCCATACCTCCCTCTTAGTGGGGAGGTATGGGACATATTTTGAAACTTACAATTTCTTTAATTACAAAATATTTTCTGCATATTATGTTTCTATACTGTTCAAAGACGTTAGAAAGAGTTTCATTTTGTATTCCATAAAGTGAATTTTTTGTTTTTATGTCAAACAAGGTTGATGTTCTTATTTTTGCAAAAGGTGTCCCATTCCTCCCCACTCTCCCCTATGCTAAAAGTTAGTTCTATTAAATGCAGAAGCACAGTTGAAAATTCCCATTCAGCAATTTCCATCAATAATCGGAAAGATACTTGATAACTTTTGTATAGCCGTATATAAGATCAATAGAAGTTATACAAAGTAATTAAAAAAAAAACAGTTAAATTTCAAGACGCATACCACATCTGTAAAAGCACTTCCAGTAATTATTCTTCGTAGACAGTACTGTAGCCAAATACTTTTGCGTGTCCCTGTAAATGAACAATAAGTTACAGGCACTCCAGTTTCTACAGTAAGCATCTTGTAATACACTTAAGTGACATACATGAATATTAATATGTTTATCTACTGACGGTACTTATAAGTGCCATTAAAATAACTTGTTATAAAATTCATTTAATACATCGATTCGCTGGAATACAGTTTTTAGAATGAGTTATAGATACATTGCTTTATCTTGTTCCAAAAGCCTGATGGGTTACATAAAACAAAAATATTTTTAAAAGGATGACTTATTTTGCCTTTACCTCTTTTCAGTTTTATTTTAGCGTTGGGTGATTTTTCAATTCTGAAATATTTCTGTATTTCTATTGTAAGAACATTCTATTTGTACAGTCGTGGAAAAAAAAAGTAAACACCCCCTACTAACTCCTCAACAACTTATCGTAGAAGAAAGTTACTGGTACCGAACGATTGGAAATAAAGTCTACTTTTAAATGATGTATACAAAATTTGCTTAGGAGGCCATCTACATATTAAAACGAACCATAACCTTGTTTTTTTTCAATAGCAGTACACAATTCTGACAGCATAAACGAACTCTACATCCTTCAATTAGTCTAAAAACAAATTTTTATTCAATTCATACCATAAGTTTCGGAGAAATTAATTATTTTAATATTCAATATATATATATTCAATTATATATATATTCAATATTATTGATAATTCAATATTATATTCAATATTATTGAGCGTATTTTAAGGGCTGTATCCAAATTGAAGTTCGGTACTCGATTGTTAACCGAGAGAGCCCCCTTCTTGATCAAGGCTCCTTAAGCACCACTCAAGCAGTCAATGAAGCCTGCTAGATTACAGGATAGCATAAGAAATTTCAAAATATCTAGTAACTTCTATTATAGACGGCCCCTTAAACCATCATTTTGTCGTTTTTTAAGCATAATTTGAAAACTACTTGGAAGAAAAATGTGAAATTTGGGATTTCCATAAAGTAGGACTTAATAAATCTGAATCCATCAAAAAAATTGCAAGTTGCAATTCATAATTTTTTCTCATATTAATTTCATAATTCATATAATAAAATTATAAAAATTTCAAATTCAACGTATTTATGTTTGGGTATATTAGCTTTATTGCTACACAAAAAATTAGCACATTAGGAGCATAATTTCAGGAGTTATAAATAAAAACATAAAAATGTAATTTAACATTAGAAGCATTAAATTTTGAATGTTTATAATTCAAAAACTTATCATTCAAATGACTTGAAATTTGGTGTCTAGGCATAGTTTGAACCAAAGATTTGAAATATCTCGTTAAAATTGGGTATTGCCATTGAAAAAAAAATGAAGTTTGGATTCGTTTTAATATATAGATAGCTCCCTAAGCAAATTTTATATACGTCATTTAAAAGTAGACTTTATTTCCAATCGTTCGGTACCAGTAACTTTCGTCTACAATAATTTGTTGAGGAGTTAGTAAGGGGTGTTTACTTTTTTTTTCCACTTCTGTACATTTCCTAATTCTACAAAACACTAAGAAAAATATTTAAAATAAAAGATTTGAATGAGGTTATAAATAGTGCACAAAATCCTTATAAACTCAAATTTGATGAATCCTTCTAAATCTACTAAAATCCATTAAATGATTATGTAAATCTTCTAAAGTAGTTTAAACAATCCACGAAAAATGCTTTAGAAGATAAAATTTTCATGAATTCATAACTCAGTACATAAAGGGTTAAAACGAAGTATTACAACTGAAAACACATTTCCTGCAACTATTCTTCATAGGCAGTACTGTCGCCAAATACTTTAGTGTGTCCTTGTAAATGAACGAGGCACACTCTATTCTACAGTAGGCGCTTTGTAGTACAACTCAGCGATATATACAAATTTCAATATATTTCGAGTAATGTCATATCATTCAAATACACCGAAAACGATTTTTCCCTAGGCTGTCATGTAACGAAATTCTTTTGGGTGTCAATGAATCTTTAATGTATCCGAACACCTTTAAAACGTAAATTTCGATCAAAATATCGATTTTTCATTTTTGCAATAATATTAAAATTGAATCTTTTATACATCGAAATCTGCTTAAACTTTGTCTATATCTAAAACAGAAGCCGAGTTACAGCCGTTTAAAGTTACAGCTATTACAGCTTTTGAATTGTGTTTAAAAGTTATTTTTAGCTTTTTCTCAAAATGAAGTTTTTCATATTTTTACTATCCGCAAAACTTCCTAAAACAAAAAATTATGCATGAAATACCACGACATTTTCTGCACTTCTTTTATAAATGTCTTTTGAGGGAATAGACTACAGTCATGATAATATATTAGTTTTATATTTACACTGGTATAAGTGACAAACTTGAGACAAATTTTGCGAAATTTTCATTACCTTAGTACTTTAACTGCCATATCATCTGAGATAGAGATGCGATTATTATGTGTGTAGTCTAGATCCTAGAGGAAGTTATTCGGTTTATTATGCAATTTACAAAATGTCGATACATTGTTTCATTTTTGAGTTATCACGTTTTGCGGAAATGTCAGTTTTTGACATAATTTGGACTATTTTTCTCTTTACAAAATTATTTCTGGATAATTGCTAAAGTTTTTGTATTTTTTTTCAAAGTTACATTTACTTTAAGTAAATGTAATTTTAAAAAATGAATAAGAGAAAATTTAAAAAATGTAAAAAAAACCACTTCCGAAGGTGCGCCGATACCTTAATGCTCCACACTTCATTTTAAATACCAAACATGTCATCGTAAACACCAATAACATATATCCATTTCATAGGAATCGGACTCTATTTATTGGAGTTAGCAGACGGACAGACAAACTGAATTCATAAACACTTTTCAACTATGTTGGAAAGTGTTAAAAAGATTTATTTGAACTGAAATCTATGCCTTCTACGAATTCACAAGATTGCAGTCATAATGAAACATAATTCAATCTTTCAAATCTTTGAAATAAGTCAATTTACATTCGTTCAAAATAAACATGTAATCCATTTTGTTGCATTATTTTCACTAGGCTTAAAAGATTTCCAGTAATCACTATCCTACAGTAGTTCGCTTTGTTTTAAATAAAATAAAATATTCTTTTTTTAAGCTTTATCTTCTTACATATTACGAGATTTCACTTTAGCTACAGCTAAGGAAAACTACATACAGCTAAGGAAAATAAACGTCTTAAGAACATATTACGTTACAGATGGTACTATTTGGCTGGCGTGATATAATGATATTAAAGCCTTCTGTTGACTTTCAATTAAACAAGTTTGAAATTGCACGTGGCAAATGAGGTGCGTTCGTACTATAACTAGTTTTATAAATATTTTTTGCACCGCATATTGTACTGAACGTATATTTTAATGCACTTCATAAATGCATTACAGTGATGTGGGCTAGATAAATACCCAGCGGGTAGGTATTTTTTGTCGGGGGGTATATACCCAAGGCCTGGTTAAATACCCAAAAACTGGCTATTTTCATATTTCACTGTAAAATATCATAATCTTGAAAAAATTCTTCAAATCATAGGTTAGACTGTTTTAAATATGATAGCAGTATTCAGTTTTATCAAAGAAAAATAGCTGCATGTTGTCCGATTGAGTGGCCTTGCAAATCTTTTCCATTAGTATGTTCTGATATTTTAAGATAGCAATCAATTAATGATTTTTTTAACAAATGTAATTCATATAGTGAGAACCATAAAAAAAGTAACCATTTACATGCAATGTTCAGTAGAATTTAAGTGGAAAATGATAGAGAAAAAATAATTCATTGAAATTGTCAGGAACTATATGGGGAAGTTATTTGCAGTCTTAAACATTTAACGCTCAAGCTATATTAAAGTTTGTTTTTAACCTATAACTAATGTTACCGGTCTCACAGACCGGTGCTTTTTTCAATTTTCATAGTTTAACTTGCAAATTTCACTTTATCTACAAACACTACTGAAATTTTGTTTCATTTGGTACTTTAGTACTAACACCAGAGACTTTTGAATAGGTAAATTTTAATTATAACAGTCCTGTACAAAACGTTTAGTGCAAAAACAACATCCTATGAGTTAATCGCAGCTTTTATTCATCTTTCGATGGAGTGGTCTCACAGACCGCTTCATGCTAGTTATGTGACAATTTCTGTAACATCAGTTAAAGGTTAATTGAAATTGTTTTTCTAAATATTTTTTTAACATAAAAGAGAGCTTCTAAGTTTCTGTCTTATAATAACAAAAAAAGACACTTCTTAATTATATACAATAGAGTCTCGGAAATCCGAGTCTCAGAAGTCCGAGGTTCCGCTTAATTCGGGGCGTTAAAAATAAAAATAAAAATTTATATTTTTCTGCCTCGTCCGAAAGAATGCCAGTTCTTTTCGAGGGAGTTGAGAAGCGTTTTGAAGAGTGTAAACATGAGAGATACTGTTTACTGGATAGGTGATTCTTGGGAAGAAATTCAATCTGCAACACTGAATAAATCGTGGTTGAAATTTTCACCTAAAGCGGTAACATCCATTGAGAATCGTAATGACGACGGTGGTGAAAACATTGTTAAAAAGCAGAAAAACCAACGTTTAACAATGCACAAAAAATACATGAAAAGCAGCAAACATCTGTTTCGAATCTACTAGCGAGATTCTTCTTCGGTGCAAGATAGGGAAAAGGGAACAGCGTGCTAGAAAAAGCAAGGCTGAGTAAAATGATAGACAGAGATGCGCTGGCTTATATACCCGATGCTGGTAGCGAAGGCGCCAAAAACAACCAATGAGAGAGAAGCAGCGGAAACGACTGGGTGGACAAGTAGCGATATCTACCGAAGAAGGAGAGAAAAAGAAACCAAAAAAGGAGAAATTAAATTAATGCTTTCCAAATACTTGGAAAATCAGGAGTACTAGATAAGTCATTGAATAAAGAGTGAGAATTTTTAATGATGTGGTAAGCTTCCAAAAAATCAAGATCAAGGTTAGAGGAACATTTTTGGATATTGATGGCTGAGGAAAAATCGAATCTATGTTGAGAAGACCAAGAATGTTGAGCAACAGAAGAACGTTTGAGCTTCTGATTTTTAACATAACCTTCATGCTCTTTTAAACGAAATCTAACAAGGGAACCACTTTTGGTGTTGCTCGCACCTAGCATTGAGAACTGGTGCATTCTAAAGCCCTGTATTACGAAGTTTGAGAATCGATAAAATTTTTCTGTTAAAATAATATTTCTTGGTTTTACAGCAGCATAACTTTCTGAAAATGCAATTTTCGAGACCACTTATAGGACTATTAACATTGAATTTTTTTAAAGAAACGCATTTAAAAATACAAATTAGTTAATAATAAGTATAAAATATTGAAAAAAGTTTAAATATTCCTTCAAGAAACCACGAATTTGACTTTGAAAAATTGCAACATTATATTCATATTTTTTGGCGGGGAAAAGTTGGCGGGTTTTTTTCAGAAGTAGAGCTTCCCGGCAACCCTAGCCAAATGTCATAGCTTTTGTATTACGTGAGTAGTGGTTTTTGGATTTCAGTAGAAATTGTTATGTCACAGTAATTTTTATAAATTGTTTAAAAAATATTAATTTACTTTATGATTACCTTATGATTACTAAAAGACTATTTAATACAGCAACATTTCATTTTAAACATTCGAAACTTTATTCCATTCGATTTCAAAAGAAAATAGTTTGTTTATTTCGTATTTCACTCAAAAATAGTTTCAACTATCTTGAAAGCTTTTATAGAAATATACTTACTGTTTATATATTTATCGTCTGCATAGAAAAAAAAAAGAAAAAGAAAAAACCTAATTCATGTTTCTTATGCAATCAATTATCAAACAAATCGCAATCTGATATAATTCTAAATAGTACGTACTTACTCTCAGGATAAAGTGGGTGGAAAAATTGTAGCTCTATAATTGGCGACTTAACTCATTTTTGACGTGAAATAAACAAATAAAAATGTAATAATAAAAAATTAAAAGTATAAAAAAGTATATAAAATATTATTTTAACAAAGAAATTTTATCAGTTCTCTAACTTTTATGTATAGGGCTACAAAATGCACCAGGTCTCGATGCTAGGTGCGAGCAACACCAAAAGTGGTTCCCTTGTAAGAGCACGTTTAGTCTGGCCAATATAAGAAAGGCCACAACTGGCAAGAGATTTGGTAAATACCCCAGTTATCTAGGTGATTAACGGGGTGTTTGAGATTTGAAAAAGTGATTTTATTAACAGGAGAAAAAATAATATTAAAATGTTCTTTTCATGTATTTTTTGTGCATTTTTAAACGTTGGTTTTTCTGCTTTTTAATATTGTTGCACAAAGGCTTTATTTGCTATTTTTATGAAAACCTTGTTTCGAAAGATCTGGTGGAAGTACCTGACTGTAAAAATTGTGGTGCAGATGACGTTAAAGAATGGATAATAGCAGTGAAATGCTAGAAATAACTGAATGGACTATTGTAGAAATGATAGAAGATTAGGAGGAATGGCAGTGATGTAGAAGAAAAAGACTCTCTGCCATTTGAAAGAAAACAAATCTCTCATAGTGGAGGTTCTGCATCTTTGGAATGGGCTTTAAGATATGTAGAACAGCAAAATGAAGCCACCCCTTCTGACGTTATGCTTTTTAATCGTTGGCTAGATATTGCATCTAAAAAGATAAGTAATGTGCTAAAGCAGCAAAAAATTGAAAAATATTTTAAATTGTAAAGTATCCTGTATATCATTACAAAAGGAATAAAGGTATGTGATTCTTTGTCATCCTAATAGAGTAAAATTATAATTGGTAAGTATTTTCTACTTTGTCGGAAAATCCGAGTTTTCAGTAATCCTAGGTGGCGGTAACCCCAATTACCTCGGATTTTTGAGACTCTACTGAAATGAAAAAGAAGATAATGCAATGCGTTTCAAAAAGACCGTCCTACGAACCAGTACAAGTGCAGAAAAAAGTTTTCTTTCCGTTCTGGTAGCTGTAGTACGTAATATAAATGGGATGTGCATGATATAAATTGTAGCACTTTGTAAGGGGAAACAGCAATTTACTCCAAAAAGAGAGAAATTGTGGCATTCATGCTCCAACAGTAGGCAAAAAAATATACTATACCGTTACACATCGGTTTGGAGAAATGAGTAGGAATGATGGGATATATTAACGTGTACAAAAGAACCATTAAGACGCACTAACTTCCTAGAAAGCAATAATGAGAAAATTAACCTATGGTGGACAACTATTATTCCAAAGAGCTATAAAGGGTTAAAAGCATAAAAGATAATACGTTTTTATAACAAATTATACTAATTAATGAAGAAACTTATCAGACAGAGAAAAAACGTTCAGAGGATGTGTTTTAGATTCGTATTTTAAAAAAAAAATCCCCGTTTTTAAACAAATTGTAGAACTAATTGAATCCATTCAATCAAACGAACATCAGATTAATTTAATATGTGAAAAACGTAACACCATAAGGTATTATCTATATAAATACTTCCTCTACCTTTATTGCGAAGAAAGGGGGAAATTTTCAAGATTTTTTTTTTAAATCATTAGTTTTCTCCATCTTGCAATAGGTATTTTAAATCTAGTAATGCAAGGAGGTACAATTGGCCAAAAAAGCATTTTAACGTCCAAATTGCGGGAGGAAAAAAAACTGAAATAGACATTCGACTGCCAATTATGACTTTACAAATTATGTTTACAAAAAAAAAAAAAAAAAAAAATTGTTGAGGGTCATTTTCATACTAAAATTCTACCAAACTCTGAAATTTTTAATACAAGCACCTAATTTTGACATCATATTTCTCGTTTTTGCAAATTTTTCCTCAGAGTATCAAATAGGAAACCATTCGATGAAATAGCTTAGTAATTATGAAGATTTAAAATCTGAAACTCCTAATGTTAAATTCATTTCTAATTGTTTCAAAATATCTTACAATGCAATTGTTTTTTAAGAATAACTCAAGAACTAGTTGGCGGAAGGAGCTGTAATTTTAATATATTAATTAAACTTCCAAAAATCGATTGTTATAAAAAATTCATTAGTTACATTTCATTTTTTTTTTAATTAATCTATTTTTTTTTTCGAAAAAAATTCTGAATTGTATCCTTTGAATATTTTTAACTAAAATAGATTTATAAAGGGTTCAAATATGCGAATTTAAAATTATAGTTTATTCTTCAAAGTAGTTGTGGAATTACGCTTAAAAAACTATCCGTATTGTAATGATTAAAAATGAATTTAACATTAGGAGTTCTAAATTTTAAAACTTTATAATTCCTGAACTACTTGATTAAATGGTTTGTCGTTTGGTTTCCTAAAGCAAAAATTAATGGCAAAGACACATATGATGTTAAAGTTATTGTGTTTGTATTGAAAATATCCGAGTTTGGTGCAATTTCAGTATGAAGACTAGCCTTAAGCTTTTTTTTATATGGCATGAAAGAATACATAATTTTCTATCGCATGTCTATTTTAGTGGTTTTCTGGAAAAATTTACTGAATAAAATGCATGGGGTCATTTTTTAAATAATGTTTTCCTTTAACCTACTCCACCTTAACACCGTGAGATAAGCATGTTAATTATTTATTAAATTTATCATCATATGGAATTGGATAGTACTCATCTTAGGTGGATGTAGTTATTTGAAGAAAAAAAAAAGAGTGTATCAGGGAAAGAAAAGTCTTGTGAAAAAAAAAAAAATAGAGATTATGTCTCCTTTATTATCACCGTAATATATCACCGTGGTAGCGATTGGAGTAACCTATGTAGTACTAATACATTAGCTGAAGCGGTATTGAACAAATTATGTGCAGCAGTTACACAAATTTAATTAAAATCACCTTTTTAATAAAATTCTTCTGAATAAATAAATTATTATTTTTTTTACACTTTTCATTATAATTAAAACACATTTAAATTCAGTATTGAGTGTAAAATGTTGAGTTTCTTTAAAATTTAAGACTTGTGTCTAATTTTTCATTATTTTTCTGAAATCCATCATAATTAATAGCAATATAAGTTTTTTCGCAGCTATATTAAATAAAAAATAAATACCCAAAATGGGTATTTGCCCTAGGCATTTACCCTTGAAAATAAATACCTGGGTATTTTACATCACTGAGTACATATCAATTTCATTCTGTTCGAAAGGTTGCAACATTATCGTTAATATACAGTATTTCGGGTACAGTACAGCATCCGAAATCTTTTGTGTGTCCCTGTAAATATTATGCACTTTCTATTATACAAAAAGTAACATGTAGTAAACCTGAGCAAAGTATATCAATTTCATTACATGTCAAATAGTTCAACATAATTAAAATACACCACAAACAATGCTTCTCCCTATACCAATTATCTAACGGAATTCTTTTGTGTGATCCTGTAAATGACTAAAAAATATTTTTTGCACCACACATTCTACAAAATGTATATTTTAGTGCACTTCAATAAATACATATCAATTTCATTTTGATCGAAGGGGTGTAACATCATTAAAATGCACTTGAAGCAATTTCTTGCGATTGGCCGTCATGTAACGGAAAACTTTTGACTGTCCCTGTCATTAAACTATACATCCGATTTTCATAAAATTTGAAATAACTCGACCAAATTTTTCAACAATTATATATTTAAAATTTCAGACCATTCAGTTGGGTAGTTTTTGCTCTGTTATATGCGGGCGAACGGACAGACAGACAGACCGAACAACGACTATAGTTGCTACGTATTCATATAATTACGAACGCACCTAAAAATGAGAGTTTTTTTTAAACTAGCTAGTTGCGGGCACATCTACAAATCAACAACTTTCATTTAAAACAATTATTAAAATTGGTTGGATAAAATGCTCAGGGCAGATGACTAAATAATCAGCTTTGTGTTTTAAATTTATATAGATTATATGTTATATAGATTTCACACAAAGAAAACGACGATAACATTTTGATTTTGATACATGCTTATATTAGGACAGCCAACTTTTACGCTTTTTTTTTAACTACCCCTATTTTTGAACAGGAAAGTTTGTCTTGTTGAAACGCCGAAATGTTAGGATTAAATAAGGCAAATTTGTCTGTTCGATAATAGTGGTAGAGAATAAGTTTAAGTTATCAGCTATGTTTTAGGGTATATAAGGATTTTTAAAACATTAACCCCTTAAACGTCGCGCCCGATAAGTGCAGGCTACTTTATTTTAAATTCAGATTGATTGTCACTACTTTTTTGTAGTAGAAATATATACCTTATTTAATGGCAGATAAAATGATGCAAGAGTGAAGCCAAATGCACTATTTAAAAAAAGTGGTGGTAATCAAACAATCTGAATTAGAAAGAAAAAATCCCTACACTTCGCGTGAAAGCCACAGGCGCGAGAATTAAGGAGTTAAAATTGATGCATGAATTGTGTTTGAAGAAAAAAATCGCTTATAAGGTAAATAATAATAATTATATTTTTAATTATTAACATTATTTTAATATTTAATATTATTAAAAAGTTTTCGTATCCCACTTTAAAAAATTATAAACTATAATCGAATAAGAAACAGCGTTTTCTCCCCTACTGTACTGCATTGCATTTGAATGAAAGACATCATGCCTGTAACTTCCTTTGTCTCGGAACAAAAAATTCTCTCCTATGCGACATTCCGCATTTTCTTGGCCGCTGAATTGTTATGTATGACATGGTTTCTTCGAAAGAATTTGTCGTCTGACGCATTTTTAGGAAATTTTTGACCTCACTAAACATTTCTTCGCTTTTCTCGACTATTTTTACGGTAAACATATTGAGTATTCCTAGTTTCATTCAAATTCATTTTTACATTCTTTTATTTTACTAAAGTATAGCATCTGGAAGATGCACACAGTTGAACAAAAGTCCCTGACACATATTAACCCTCCGAGCGTCTTGAGGGCTTTCCTGCATTTTCATAAAAATGCTTATAAAAATAATCTTAATTTAAATTTGCTTTCCCTGTTTGTTTCCAAATTACACTTCATGCCCCTTTAATTGAAATTCATTTAAAAATACAATTCTGTATAAAATATTTTTTTCTACAACAGTTTTAATTTGTTTTGAGGAGACGGGAAAATACGCCCAAACAGCTCAGATAGTTAAAATTTAATAGAAAATCAATTGTCGTACGGGAGTGCGGTTTGATTAAATGACTCTCACGATGAACAGTTTTTTCGAAGCGAATAAAAAAATTAGTTCTAAACTTCCCCGATAGATGACTCTGTACCTTAAATTATCAGAAAGAAGCACCAAAAACTCAAGACGTTCAGTTACAAAGCATTTATTTTGTCACAAGCAGTTACAGAGTATTTGTTGTCTGTCGCATTAGTAGGAAGTTTTTGATTTCACTAAACATTTCTTCTCTTCTCTCGACTATTTTTACGGTAAACATGGTGTATTCTTCATTGCTATTTTCATTCAAATTCATTTTTACATTCTTTTTTTTTAACTAAACTATGGCGTCTCGAAGATATACAGGGTAGTCCAAAAGTCCCTCAGACATTAAAATTTAATAGAAAATCAAGTAATTGTTGTACGGGACTGCGTTTTGGATTAAATGATTCTAAATGATGATGAAAAGTTTTTTTCGAAGTGAATAAAAAAAATGGTTCTAAATTTAGCCGATAGATGGCTCTAAATCTTAAATTATGAGAAAAAAGCTCCAAAAACTCAAGGCAATCAGTTACAAATAATTCATTTTGGCATAAACAGTTAGAGCAGCCATACTCCACCTGCGCCCCCGGTACGCATGTGGCCCGGCGATCTTTTATGTGCAGCCTGAGACACTTAATCATTAATCCATATTTCTAAAATTAATTGAGGAGTACATAAAAGATAGTAAGGATTTTCAACGATGCTTTAAAAATTTAATGACAAAATCTGTTCTGTTGTTTATAATTAATTTTAAATTTTGTTAAAAGATCCTAAGTGAGGTCTGCTTAGTCAAAAGTTCTTTTTACTTGTAGGCTTATTTGAGCTACAGTGGTAGCGCCTTCGTGATCAACCTTCTTTACATAATTTTTAATATTTTATTTCCGGATTTTTTTAAAATATAAACTTTTGCCTACTTTAATACCGGAAATGTATAGATTAAACAAAGCAAAATTTTTAATTAAAAATTATCGGTAGGAATAACCGAAGATTCTGAGCCCATTATGCGTCATCTAAAATAGTTAATTTTTAACACTAATTAAACATTGTTCAAAATTAATCAAATGTGAACCGTACACTTCTATACTTAAAAACTAGTTGGATGTGCCAATCTCAAAACTTTCTTCTATCTTATACATCTTAATATTTCAAAACCTAGTTACACATGTTAATACTTCAATATTATTAGTTCAATACTATACCAACTATCATTTTCATCTTAAATTTCTGCTCAAGTCAATTAAACGGAATAAAAACGAGTTAATCTATATCATGATATTTGTTAAAATTATTATTTTTTTCTTATTCTGTCGTTATCAGCTGTTTGCGAATAGCCGTCATAGCAGGAAGCGAGTTCCCGCCGCTGCATGAGCCGCCGATGCACAATAGAACTACGAAAAATCAAGAAAAGTATACAAAAATCGCTAGCACAGAGCCCCTTTACCGCGCAAGGACCTGTTGGCCAAAGCCAAAAACAAGCACAAAAATTTTGGTTCAATTGTATGCATAATTTTATACGTTGTTCGATGGTACAATAATGAAAATGGCACAGAGATCGGAATTATAGCGCCCCCTTCTGGCGGAATTTTTTCAAGTTCAGGGAGGACTTGTTTGCCATAGCCAGAAACATGCACAAAAAATTTGGTTCAATTATATGGATAACTTCATACACTTTTCGATGGTACAATAATGAAAATGGTACAGACATCGCAATTATAGTGCCCCCTACAGGCAGAATTTTTCCAAATTCAGGGAGGACCTTCGTGACATAACCAAAAACAAACACATAAAATTTGGTTCAATTCTATGCATAACTTCATACACTTTTCGACGGTACAATATTCAAAATGGCACAAAAATCGCTATTACAGCGCCCTCTACGGGCGATTTTTTTACAAATTAAGGGAGGACCTCCTTTCCATAGCCAAGAACTTAAAAAAAATTTTGGTTCAATTCCATGCATAACTTTATACACTTTTCGACGGTATAATATTCAAAATCGCACAAAAATTGCTATTACAGCGCCCCTAACGGCGAATTTTTTGCAAATTCAGGGAGGACCTGCTTGCCATATCCAAAAACTTAAAATAAAAATTTGGTTTAATTCTAGGCATAACTTCATACACTTTTGGACGGTACAACATTCAAAATCGCACAAAATTGCTATTACAGCGCCCCCTACCGGTGAATTTTTTCCAAATTCGGGGAGGACCAGCTAGCCATAGCCAAAAACTTAAAATAAAAAATTGGTTCAATTCTATGCATAACTTCATACACTTTTGGATGGTACAATATTCAAAATCGCACAAAAATCGCATTTACAGCGCCCCCTACCGGCGAATTTTTTCCAAATTCAGGGAGGACCTGCTTGCCATATCCAAAAACTTAAAATAAAAATTTGCCATGCATAACTCCATACACTTTTGGATGGTACAATATTCAAAATCGCACAAAACTTGCTATATCAGCGCCCACTACCGGCGAATTTTTTCCAATTTCCAGGAGGACCTGCTTGCCATAGCCAAAAACTTAAAATAAAATTTTGGTTTAATTCTATGCATAACTTTATACACTTTTGGATGGTACAATATTCAAAATCGCACAAAAATCGCATTTACAGCGCCCTCTACCGGCGAATGTTTTCCAAATTCAGGGAGGACCTGCTTGCCATATCCAAAAACTTAAAATAAAAATTTGGTTCAATTCCATGCATAACTCCATACACTTTTGGATGGTACAATATTCAAAATCGCACAAAACTTGCTATATCAGCGCCCCCTACCGGCGAATTTTTTCCAAATTCCAGGAGGACCTGCTTGCCATAGCCAAAAACTTAAAATAAAATTTTGGTGTAATTCTATGCATAAATTCATACACTTTTGGATGGTACAATATTCAAAATCCCACAAAACTTGCTATATCAGCGCTCCCTACCGGCGAATTTTTTCCAAATTCCAGGAGGACCTGCTTGCCATAGCCAAAAACTTAAACTAAAAATTTGGTTCAATTCTATGCATAAATCCATACACTTCTGGATGGTACAATATTCAAAATCGCACAAAAATCGCTATTACAGCGCCCCCTACCGGAGAATTTTTTCCAAATTCCGGGAGGACCTGATTGCCATATCCAAAAACTTATAATAAAATTTTGGTTTAATTCTATACATAACTTCATACACTTTTTGATGGTACAATGGCGACAGACAGACGGACAGACGGACGGACGGACAGACGGACACACAGACAGATAGACATTTTCTATAAACATGTTTTTTGGAATCTCTGACCCCTAAAACATGTAAATCCGTCGAAAACCGGAAGTCGAAAAAAATTTCGATTACAATACTTTCTTCTATTGAAGATAGAAGAAAGTAAAAATGGTAGAGACATCGCAATTATAGCGCCCCCTTCCGGCAGAATTTTTCCAAATTCAGGGAGGACCTTCGTGACACGACCAAAAATAAACACATAAAATTTGGTTCAATTCTATGCATAACTTCATACACTTTTGGACGGTACAATATTCAAAATCGCACAAAAATCGCTATTACAGCGCCCCTACCGGCGATTTTTTTCCAAATTCAGGGAGGACCTGCTTGCCATAGCCAAAAACTTAAAATAAAAATTTGGTTCAATTCTATGCATAACTTCGTACACTTTTCGATGGTACAATATTCAAAATCGCACAAAAAACGCATTTACAGCGCCCCCTACCGGCGAATTTTTTCCAAATTCAGGGAGGACCTGCTTGTCATATCCAAAAACTTAAACTAAAAATTTGGTTCAATTCTATGCATAACTCCGTACACTTCTGGATGGTACAATATTCAAAATCGCACAAAAATCGCTATTACAGCGCCCCCTACCGACGAATTTTTTCCAAATTCCGGGAGGACCTGATTGCCATAGCCAAAAACTTATAATAAAATTTTGGTTAGTTCTATACATAACTTCATACACTTTTTGATGGTACAATGGCGACAGACAGACGGTCACACGGACAGACAGACATTTTCTATAAACATGTTTTTTGGAATCTCTGACCCCTAAAACATGCAAATCCGTCGAAAACCGGAAGTCGAAAAAAATTTCGATTACAATACTTTCTTTTATTGAAGATAGAAGAAAGTAAAAAATGCATTAAGCAAATTACGGATTTATTAAAGGCAATCTCCTGATTTCTTTTCTTCAGAACTTGAAAATTCTGCATTACTATAGGTTTAATACTTATATAGCTAATAGTTTATTAATAGTTTGAACCTTGTCGGGTATAAAATTGGCACCAAAAATATTTTATACAACTTTTTCCAAATAGCAATCTCAGCGACATATTTCTACAACATTTCCAATAGAAATTTATCTTGAAGTATATTGTTAGAAGTATTATATACTCGAAGTATTGGAAATAGTGGTGGTAAAAATCTGTTGATACCAATTCTTCTGCTACAAACGTTCACCTCTAATGATATTATTAACATTTAGCTTACGGGAAACTAATTTCTAAAAAGTTCCTTCACTACGGGAAAAATCTTACTGTTTTCACCCCTTTTCTTAGTGATTATTCACAGCAGGGAATGAGAACATAGCTGGAATCATTTGGAACATCTGCTAATCATTTGGACCCGTGAGACCGTTGGGGAATTTCGTTTCCCTAAAAGAAAGCTGTTTACCTATTGGAAGTACTATTGCTTTAGGTTTGTAGATAAGGCTTAAACGGTACATGTGATAAAACTTATCTTTTTCTGTGAAGTAAGTGTCTTTAAATAAAGCACATTATATTTGTAATAAGGAAGCTGTCTCTTTTAAAAATAATTAGAAAAATTGATGAATGTTCATTGAATGTTTAACAGCATTTGGTTTCTTGAAAGTTATACATAATATGAAAATAAAGGTTTGTTAATATATTGAAAAATAACTAAAATTGTATGGTAATACAAAAATACATTATTTAAAAATGCGCTGAATTTTCATATAAGTAAATAATACATAATTGATTTCCTTAAGTATCATTGTTAATATTCTTTTAGAGATTTAAGTTAAAACAAAAAAATAAATTTCAAGAAAAGGAAAATTTAGAAATTAATACATTAGGAATCGGTAAACAATATAACATATAATAAAGTGATATCTAATGAAATCCATGTTTCCAGTAGGGTCTTTGTTTTTAACTAACTATACAATCATTATTTACGAATAGTACTATAATTTAATCTGTAAATTAATACTCGAATATCGCTAGTAAGAAATATTGACTGATATCTGAATATGAAAACGCTATCAACACTGTAGAGAGAGAGATTTTCGGGTTAAAACGCTTTTAAGGGCATTTAAAAATTAATAAGATGCATACTCTTGTATTACGATATAAATACGTGTAAGCGATATAAAAGAACAAAAAGGCATTATATTTATGCTATTCAAAAAGAAAAAAAAACTTTCAAGGCTTCATAATAAGAGCCCCGATTTCCACACAAAATTTGTCAAAGAACAAGATAGGTAGAATTAGACGTCTGCACAGGCCGGAATTTCCCGGCCCGGGTCTGGCCCGAGAAAAGATATCTTGGCCCGTCCCGGCGCAACCCGGGCGAGGCCGTTTGTGTTTTCGGGGATTACTGTCCGTTCCGTGCTAGAAACAGTGAAAACAGGCCTGGCTCGCACAAAAAATCAATGAATACCTATTTTTTTTTAAAACATGCAATAAATATTTTTCTCTAGAAAATTGCATAAATATTTATAGGATAATTTAGCATTATAGATACTATATTTTTCGGATTACTGTATGCTCGCAAGCCATAGAACGCAGTATAGCATGATATGCTGCCATATAGCCCCAATATGTAGAAATAAAACGTAAGTCTGGCATTGACCTGGCTTGAGTCTACTGAAATAATAAAGCCCTGCACTAGATTAATTTTAACACAATTACTCTAATTGGTAAATGAATCATATTAGATGTAAATTTCCAACTGGGCGAAGAAGGTCCTAAATATGATTTATTTATCAATTAGAGTAATTGTGTTAAAATTAATCTAGTGTAAATTTGTATCCAACGATTTCCGGAGTTCCATTATCGGAGATTTATTCTGTTGAGCTGAACCAGGTTTCAGACCAGATGCTATAATCATTAAGGTTAGCTGGGTGAAAAAGTTCCACCAGATTCGTCCGGGATAGCTCAGATGGTAGAGTACTGGCGGCTTCAGCCAGGAGATCCCTGGTCCGGACATTTTTCGCCCAGTTGGAAATTTACATCTAATAATAAAGCCCTGGTTCAGACATGATGCAACTGCTAATGTCGATCTCTATGCAGACATGTTGCATTTCTATACTCTATTGTCATATAGAATCGGTTCATATTTTATTGCCTTAGTTGATCCTTTTAAATTTTTATATAGGGCCGATTTTTTTTATCAGCTCGGCCCCCCTAACCCGTTTATTTATTTACTTTTATTATTATCGGCTTCGCCCGTTAAAAAAATTGTCTTTGATTCGCCGGACCGCACCGGGTTCCTTTCATTTAGCCGAGACGAGTACGGGCCCTTGCAGACCTCTAGACGAAGTAGTACACATGTTAAAACTCTTTATCCCTCTCTTCTTTTTTTTTTCTCTCTCATGATAGAAAAGTATGCTCTTTTATGAAACCTTTAGACACATAAATGCTAAATTTAGTATGGTTGTTTGGCTTTTTTTTATTACGTCAGTTTTCATGCGTCACGTATTTACTAAACACTAGCTTATGGACATGTAACACAATGAAATTGGAAATTTTGTGAGTAACTGTGGCTGAAAATACTTCCGAGCTGAGGAGGCTGATTAATCTTCACCTGAAAATTAAAATTTTTAATTGTTATATTGTAATCTTATAGCTATCATATTTTCCTTACCTTAAAAGTTTTAAAGTTTTATTTAGAATTGTTTTATTTAGAATTGTTATACAATAAAATTTCATACGATATCATGTAATCTAAAAAAATGGCGTATATTAAAAAGAAAAATACCATATGCTTCGTCTGAAAAGGACTGTTTCCATTGAAATGCGCAGGTTTATTAACTGTAGGTTGTCCAAAAGATATTTTATATTGTAGCAGACAGTGGAAGGATATTCAAATAATTTTGTCTGCACAGCTTCTATGAATACAGAAAACTATGTATGCAAATTTTAAAGACAAAATAATTGTTCATGTAAAATCTGATAAATGTAAATAATTGTTATAACTACAATGTTAGAACTACATGTTATTAGAATCTGCTTTTCAATAAAAGTACCAATTTTCAGTCATCGTTTTGTAAACAGTTTTATTTATTTTAAAACTTACATAATGGCAACAATTGGTGACCCGGACGTGATTTTTAAATTTTAGTGCATTGTTACTTTTATTATTAGCATTTTTTTGTATATATTGTAGCGTAACTTCGTTACTGGGAGGAGGATACTGTTGTGGCTTAAATTTATTTAGTTTGCTGAGTTGGCAACAGCTCAAAAAGTTTTAGTTTCGTTTTGCAAAAGAATAAATATTGTTCTATGAAAGAATATATGTGAAGTTGTGAATGATTTTTAAATATATTTAATCGTAATATTTATAATATCCGGAAACTAGAATATAGTGACAGTGATATAAAAAGCTGTGCCTTGTATATGTCATAAAACTGTGCATGTTTTTTTAAACTAAATAGATTTGAAAAAGTTAAAGGTAGTTAATTTCAGCAATGTGATGCGAAAATGCTGAAAATTTCATAAAATTTAGGATATATATATTTTTTACATTTATATTAAAATATATAAAATTCGATGCACAGGTTTATTTGTATATATAATAAACCAAACTTGCATAAAAATTATTGTTGATTTTAATTGGTATGGAATGCGCATGTGGCATTTTGAAAACCTTCTTAACGAGATTAATTAAAGATATAATTCCCATTCCCTCCCTCGGCCCGTGAGAATAGAAATTCCATAAGAGGAAAAAGTTCTGAATTCATGACCTGGAACGGTCCTTTAGTAACGAGATTTTATTTAAAAGTTAAGCATTTTTTTAAATTTATAAAATAATTTTAAGTCTTATTTCATCTCCAAATAAATAAATACGTATCTGATATTTGAGGATTGTAAGTAATAGAAGCGGTGCATTGCAGTGTAGCGACATCTAGATTTAAAAGAAAGCATAAAACATTGTTTTCCTTCCTATCCAAACAAATCAAATCCTTACAAAACCAAAGTTGCTATTTTTCGACACACTCACAAAATCATTTTTTACCTTAAACGCATGAAATCTATAAGAGCCCTTACTAAGGGTCTATGAAATCGAATAACGTTTTCCATTTTTCCGTAAAACAAAAGGTTTCTTTAAAATGGCTGTAAAAGTTGGCATTTTAAACATGTTTTTCATCAAAAGGTATGAAAACATGGAGGACTGAGGAAAATACAATGGTAAACCTACCAGTCAACGGCTAAAATCGGGTTTTTGGGTGTTTCCACCAAGATAGGATTTGGCAGATCGATTGCGTTTTAATATGCGAAACAAGATTTAGCTAATCCTAGAATTTCATCCACCAGTCTATCAAGCTTGTGAATTCTTTTAGACCTGTTCAACCTTCCTGTTACCGGGGACGCACTTTAGCTGTTAGCAAACAATGAAGTACGCTATTATTCACATGACTGGAAACATACAATGCTGTCTTAAGTCGGCAGTGTTATCGACACATACTCGTCTTCTGCGATGCCCATACATCTCACAGCAAAACTGGTTAAGAGGCTAGTTTAGTCAGGAGAAAAGACACATTCGCCAATGCTAATCCTATGAAAGAAATTTATAAAGATATCTCGGTTGCATTTCAATATTTTTAAATGATTTCTTTTGCATTGGATAGCTGAGATCGATCTGTATGAAGGCCGTTTTTTACTTTTTCGATTTTCATTACAGCTTTTTTTTATGAGGATATTTTCACTTTCGAAACCGGTTCCGAAAATGAAAGTGTCCCCCATAAAAAATATCTGTAAACAAAATCGAAAAAGTAAAAAACAACCTTTGTACAGATCGATCTAAACTGTCTAATGCAAAAAAATCATTTAAAATACTGAAATGCAACCGAGATATCTTTATAAATTTCTTCCATAGGATTAGCATTACCGAACGGGTCTTTTCGCGTATCTGAAGTAGCCTCTTAAGGGGTCTCAGGACTCTGGGAAAATTGGGAAAAAACAAGAAAGAAAAATCATGCGTTAAGCATAGATTATGAAACATTTTCCAACACTTTCTGAATGCATTAAAAAAACTTCGTTATTTAGGGAAATAAGGTAAATACGATGACTAAGTAAACATTTTAGAAAATGCATAAAACATTTGAAAAACTGATTTCAGCAGTTACCGTCCATAGCCAATAGTACCTTTATTACACGCCACTATTTAGCTAAAATTTAATTTAAACTAAAACACTCTTAAAACTACTGAAATCACATTTCCCTGTATTATCATCCATAGACGGTTATGTATCCAATTCTTTGCGTCATTCTGTATGTCATTTTATCTATATTCTACAAACATTTCTTGGTAAACTAAATGCAGTTCAGCGTAAAAATGCATAACTTATGCAATTTGCACTCGTACTCAGTAACCCTTACGAATTATTTTGAGTAGCTCTGTATATTAACTATAGTTTTTATACACACCGTATAGTATGCATAAATATAGTGTAACATAAAAGCGCATATCATAATTAAAAATGCATTTCTAGCAATCATGGCTTATGTACTGTACTTCGGACAGCATATAGTATCTATAATATTTTGTGTGTCTCTGTAAATGCTATCCACTTCGTATTATACATGAAATAACTTACGGTAAAACTCAGCGACATATATCAATTTCATTATACATGAAATAGTTTAACATAATTAAAATACGCCGCAAACAACCCGCCTCCCATATCATTATGTGACGGAATTCTTTTGTGCGGCCTTGTAAATGAATAGTAAGTACTCTTTGCACCACATATTCTTCAGAATGCTTATTTTAGTACACTTCATATATGCATATCAATTATTTTATGCCTGAAAGCGTGTAACATCATTAAAAATTTTTTGAAACGATTTTTTTCCATTGGCCATAATGTAACGGAATACTTTTGACCGTACCTGTAAATGAACTAAACATGCTACAAACTTCATTTGAAATAGGGATCGTGCTATGGTGAACCTTAATAACATCCAAACATTTCAGGGCAATCCGAGTATATTTACGAGAGTTTGGGCGGGGAAAGACGGACAGACAAACCGAAATCGTAAACACTTTTTCAACTTTGTTGTAAAGTGTTAAAAAGATCATTTTCAACATTTAATGTCTCAAAATGAACATGATTTTAAAGCACAATTTTTATTGGGATGAAAGATATAAGTATGCTCTGACATTTCATGTATTTAAAAATTTGCAAGATGCATAATTAGCCTTTATAGGGAGCTCCAAACTATCAGACATTTGACTAGCAGAAAATGGGCGTAACAGCATACGCGCACGATTACAAAATAAATTTTGCATCTAGAATGAACATTTTGGTGCCTACTTATACTTCAGATTGCAAAAATGACCCTGAACTTAAATAAATTTGTATTTAAAGCATTTTATGTTTTTATTGCAAACTTGTATTTTGCTAATGCAAAATTTCAACAGTATAATGACCTAAAAAAATATTTTTTTGAACAATAAAAAGAAAATTTTAGGTTCAGTTTACACAGACTAATTTGAAACATATGTTTTGAAAATTTCATGAAAAAATATTCAGAAGTTTTTAAGATATCGTGCGCGTTATGCCGTCAATTGGCAGAGAAAATTGACTTCAAAGTTTCGGAAACGCCGCTTTGACTATTTAATCGGCATAATTCTAAAAGCCATAACTTCTGTTCTAATGGGAATTTCAAGGAAATTATTATATGAAAATGTTCAAAAAAGATAGGAGTTTAACATCTAAACAAATTGAAATTTCAAAATTTTTGAATCTTTAAGAGTCCTGGAGACCTCTTAAGCTAGGCATATTACCCCGCATATAGGGACCTGGTCTGCGGTATTATAATAATAATAGTAATAATAATACATCTCACAGCAATAACTATGCCCATGAAAAAAAAATCTGAAGCAGAAATATAAATGATAGTAAAGGTAGAATTACATTTCATTGAGAGGGGCTTATCTCAAAATCTTTTGTAGGATAAGGGACCATAACCTTAATGCTGCCTTCAACAGAAAAACATACAAGTGTTAAAAATAAAAACATTTTTAAATGGCTTTTGAGATTTAATAAAAGCTAGTAACTGAAACATTCGAAAGGCACGCGCACGCGCGCAGATACACACATCTTAGTGATAGTCGTGCCCGTGGTAAAAACAGACTGCAGAAAAAATATAGAATACAGTAAATTTAGAAATACATTTCCATCAGAGGAGCCTACCTCAAAAACTTTTGTAGCATACGGGCCACAACCTTAAGGCTACCTACAATAGAAAAACATGTAAATGTTCAAAATAAAACATTCTTTATAGGGATTTTTAGTTTTAAATAAAGCTAGTAACATGAAACATTCTGAAGGCACACACATGTCTTATACAATGCATATACATCTCAACTTTCCTGTGAGATCATGCCCTATGAGGTACGTGGTCACTCTCATGTAAAAACTGCAGAAAACGTATAAAAATAGTAAATTTATTATTATATTTCCCTTAAAGTAGCTCATCTCAAAAACCTTGGTACAGTAAAGAGCCAAAAACCTTGATGCTACTGCCTACAATATAATAAACTGTCGAGTGCGAGTGTTACTTGAGCTCAGAGCGTTCTGTACAATAAATATATGCATTATTAACTGTATAGTTGAAAAAAAAAGTCCTTCCGGCCAGTGCCGGGAGGAAGAGGTAGCTTTCATAATCCTTATTTAAAAAAAGCCAACTTATATCATGCAAACACACGAAGCTCAATTTAGTGGAAACCGAATATAGGAGATTCAATACTAATTTTTATCAATATAATGAATGAGAATTTCGCGAAATTAGTCAGCTTTATCCAAGCTGCTTTTCTTTAAAGTAACTTATATTTGGCTGCCAAATTCGGCAATTTCTTAAAGTGCCTGTCATTTTAAGACAACATGGTGGATGAGGCTAAGCAGTGAACTTGGTCGAGACCTTAGTAATTGCTGTGCACATGCTCACTCAAATCGGAATCGGTTAATATATAGGAGTGCTGTCGCATGCAAAAAATCAGATTTTTCAAAATGTCACCCACAATAGAAATTGAAACTGCTATATCTGAGCCATTTTTTAAGGTAAAGACAAACAAAAAATGCTCCTGAATCCTTATATCAATATCAAATACTTAAGAAAGAAACCTTTTTCAATTTCTAATTTTTTTTTGCACCTCACTTTAAATATATATATTTTTTTTAATTTAATGGCCGCCATTTTGAAACAAGATGGCTGATGAATCTGGCCAGCGAACTTGGTCGAGGTGTTGATGTATACTATCCACATGCCTTCTTACATCGAAATAGGCGAATACGTGTGTTATCGCGTGACAAATACAAGATCGTTTCAAAATGTTAGCCATGCTAGAAATTCAAAGTGCTATAAATCAACCATTTTTTAAGATATCAACAAAAGAACAAATTTTCAGAAACAAAAACTGCTCCGGAATCTTTGTATCAAGGCCAAACACATAAAAAAAAATCTTTTTCATTTTCCAATTTTTTAATACCTCATTTTGAATTTTAAATTTAATTTTTTTTTAAATGGCAACCCTTTTGAAACAAGATGGCGAATGAAGCTGGCCAACGAACTCGGTCGAGACATTGGTATGTACTATGTACAGACCAAGTTACATACAAATAGGTTCATAAATACGCCTGTTATCGCGTGACAAAAATCAGGTCGTTTTAAAATGTCAGCCACAAGAGAAATTCAAAATGCTATTACTCAGCCATTTTTTTTTTAGATATAGACGAAAGAAAAACTGTTCCGGAATCTTTGTATTAAGGTCAAACACATACAAAAAAAATCTTTTTCATTTTTCAATTTTTTGGTATCTCATTTAAATTTTTTTATTTTTTTATTTTTTTAAATGGCCGCCATTTTGAAACAAGATGGCGGATGAAGCTGGCCAACGAACTCGGTCGAGATATTTGTATGTACTATGTACACACCAAGGTACATCCAAGTCGGTTCATAAATACGCCTGTTATTACGTGAGAAAAATCAGGACGTTTCAAAATGTCAGCCACGCTAGAAATTCAAAATGCTATAACTCAGCCATTTCTTAAGATATCGACGAAACAAAAACTGCTCCCGAATCTTTTTATCAAGGTCAAACACATAAGAAGAAAATATTTTTTAAATTTTCAATTTTTGGTACCACATTTCAAATTTAAATTTTTCTTAAAAATTTAAATGGCCGCCATTTTTAAACAAGATGGCGGGTGAAGCTGGCCAACGAACCCGGTCGAGACATTGGTATGTACTATGTATAAACGAAGTTACATCCAAATCGGTTCATAAATACGCCTTTTATCGCGTGACAAAATTCAGGACGTTTCAAAATGTCAGCTACGCTAGAAATTCAAAATGCTATAACTCAGCCATTTTTTAAGATATAGACGAAACAAAAACTGCTGCGAAATCTTTGTATAAAGGTCAAATACATAAGAAAAAAATATTTTTCCATTTTCAAATTTTTGGTACCACATTTCAAATTTTAAATTTTTAAAAAATGTTTAAATGGCCGCCATTTTAAAACAAAATGGCGGATGAAGCTGGCCAACGAACTCGGTCGAGAGATTGGTATGTACTATGTACACACCGAATTACATCCAAATCGGTTCATAAATACGCCTTTTATCGCGTGACAAAATTCAGGACGTTTCAAAATGTCAGCCACGCTAGAAATTCAAAATGCTATAACTCAGCCATTTTTTAAGATATAGACGAAACAAAAACTGCTCCGGAATCATTGTATAAAGGTCAAATACATAAGAAAAAAATATTTTTCCATTTTTAATTGTTTGGTACCACATTTCAAGTTTTAATTTTTTTTTTAAATTTTAAATGGTCGCCATTTTGAAACAAAACGGCGGATGAAGCTGGCCAACGAACTCGGAAGAGACATTGGTATGTACTATGTACACATCGAATTACATCGAAATCGGTTCATAATTACGGGAATTACAGTGTGACATAGGTCAGATATATATATATATATATATAAATTTTGAACGGAGGGTGGTTTCGGGGTCTGGGGGTCATGATCGATGAAAATATACCAAAATTTTTTGAAATCGCTTTCCTCCGAACGGCTGCAATAGGTAGCTTTTTTGTAAAGAAAGCTACCTAAAACATTGCTAAAAGAATAATAAGACTTTCTAAAAAAACATAGGGTTGGGTATAGCTCTTCATATAAAAGTATGAATGAGTATATCATAAAAGTTCGAAGAGATATGAAGCCTAAATAATATCAAATACAGTTGAACCTCTTTATCCCGACACTCTAATGACCAGAAAAAAGTGTCGTGGTAATCGTAGTTGGAGAAAAATATATTTATAAAAATCTGTATTTTTAATTAATTTAAGATAATTTTAAATTCATAACTGTTCCTGCAGTTTTAAACAATAAAACATTATTATTAAACAAAATAAAAACAAAACAAAAAAGTCCTTCCGGCCAGTGCCGGGAGGAAGAGGTAGCTTTCATAATCCTTATTTAAAAAAAGCCAACTTATATCATGCAAACACACGAAGCTCAATTTAGTGGAAACCGAATATAGGAGATTCAATACTAATTTTTATCAATATAATGAATGAGAATTTCGCGAAATTAGTCAGCTTTATCCAAGCTGCTTTTCTTTAAAGTAACTTATATTTGGCTGCCAAATTCGGCAATTTCTTAAAGTGCCTGTCATTTTAAGACAACATGGTGGATGAGGCTAAGCAGTGAACTTGGTCGAGACCTTAGTAATTGCTGTGCACATGCACACTCACATCGGAATCGGTTAATATATAGGAGTGCTGTCGCATGCAAAAAATCAGATTTTTCAAAATATCACCCACAATAGAAATTGAAACTGCTATATCTGAGCCATTTTTTAAGGTAAAGACAAACAAAAAATGCTCCTGAATCCTTATATCAAGATCAAATACTTAAGAAAGAAACCTTTTTCAATTTCTAATTTTTTTGCACCTCACTTTAAATATATATATATTTTTTAATTTAATGGCCGCCATTTTGAAACAAGATGGCTGATGAATCTGGCCAGCGAACTTGGTCGAGGTGTTGATTTATACTATCCACATGCCTTCTTACATCGAAATAGGCGAATACGCGTGTTATCGCGTGACAAATACAGGATCGTTTCAAAATGTTAGCCATGCTAGAAATTCAAAGAGCTATAAATCAACCATTTTTTAAGATATCAACAAAAGAACAAATTTTCAGAAACAAAAAGTGCTCCGGAATCTTTGTATCAAGACCAAACACATAAAAAAAATCTTTTTCATTTTCCAATTTTTTAATACCTCATTTTGAATTTTAAATTTAATTTTTTTTAAATGGCAACCCTTTTGAAACAAGATGGCGAATGAAGCTGGCCAACGAACTCGGTCGAGACATTGGTATGTACTATGTACAGACCAAGTTACATCCAAATAGGTTCATAAATATGCCTGTTATCGCGTGACAAAAATCAGGTCGTTTTAAAATGTCAGCCACAAGAGAAATTCAAAATGCTATTACTCAGCCATTTTTTTTTTAGATATAGACGAAAGAAAAACTGTTCCGGAATCTTTGTATTAAGGTCAAACACATACAAAAAAAAAATCTTTTTCATTTTCCAATTTTTTGGTATCTCATTTAAATTTTTTTTGTTTTTTAATTTTTTTAAATGGCCGCCATTTTGAAACAAGATGGCGGATGAAGCTGGCCAACGAACTCGGTCGAGATATTTGTATGTACTATGTACACACCAAGGTACATCCAAGTCGGTTCATAAATACGCCTGTTATTACGTGAGAAAAATCAGGACATTTCAAAATGTCAGCCACGCTAGAAATTCAAAATGCTATAACTCAGCCATTTCTTAATATATAGACGAAACAAAAACTGCTCCCGAATCTTTTTATCAAGGTCAAACACATAAGAAGAAAATATTTTTTCAATTTTCAATTTTTGGTACCACATTTCAAATTTAAATTTTTCTTAAAAATTTAAATGGCCGCCATTTTTAAACAAGATCGCGGGTGAAGCTGGCCAACGAACCCGGTCGAGACATTGGTATGTACTATGTATAAACGAAGTTACATCCAAATCGGTTCATAAATACGCCTTTTATCGCGTGACAAAATTCAGGACGTTTCAAAATGTCAGCCACGCTAGAAATTCAAAATGCTATAACTCAGCCATTTTTTAAGATATAGACGAAACAAAAACTGCTCCGAAATCTTTGTATAAAGGTCAAATACATAAGAAAAAATTATTTTTCCGTTTTCAATTTTTTGGTACCACATTTCAATTTTTACATTTTTAAAAAAATTTTAAATGGCCGCCATTTTGAAACAAAATGGCTGATGAAGCTGGCCAACGAACTCGGTCGAGAGATTGGTATGTACTATGTACACACCAAATTACATCCAAATCGGTTCATAAATACGCCTTTTATCGCGTGACAAAATTCAGGACGTTTCAAAATGTCAGCCACGCTAGAAATTCAAAATGCTATAACTCAGCCATTTTTTAAGATATAGACGAAACAAAAACTGCTCCGGAATCTTTGTATAAAGGTCAAATACATAAGAAAAAATTATTTTTCCATTTTTAATTTTTTGGTACCACATTTCAAGTTTAAATTTTTTTTAAAAATTTTAAATGGCCGCCATTTTGAAACAAAACGGCGGATGAAGCTGGCCAACGAACTCGGTCGAGACATTGGTATGTACTATGTACACACCGAATTACATCGAAATCGGTTCATAATTACGGGAGTTACAGTGTGACATAGGTCAGATATATATATATATATATATATATATATATCAATTTTGAACGGAGGGTGGTTTCGGGGTCTGGGGGTCATGATCGATGAAAATATACCAAAATTTTTTGAAATCGCTTTCCTCCGAACGGCTGCAATAGGTAGCTTTTTTGTAAAGAAAGCTACCTAATTGAAAAGAATAAAAATTAGATTTATGATGATTTTTTTTTTTTTTTTATTGTTACACGAAACATTGATGAATTAAGGTTTGCTTATCCTTAGATGTGTTTCCTACAATTCTTTTTTGAATACTATATAATGAATTGTAATCAATATTCGTTGTTTCAGAAATGGATGTTAGATAATTTCTGATCGTTTCAATACAATGCAATGCTTCGGTTTTAGTCGGATGAAAAACGCCGTGTAACCACAAGAAAGCGCCGCCTGACCAGAACAAAATGACTGCAAGTAGACTAATACATCTATCTGGAGCTTAAGTGGGTCATTCATAGTATGTGGGTTTATTTATTCAGATAAAGGATTGAAGTAACATTTCTCATTTATCTCAATAGGTATTTTAGACACTTTTGTCAAAAGATTGGCTGAGACATTTCTCACCGCTTAATTTCTGTGCTTATAAGATGGATTATGAAAAATCAATAATTTTCCTAAACCGTCGGGATATCAGGAGCTGAAAATTTTATTTACATTAAAATCATATACAGAAAATCGGGACTTTGAAAAACTGGCGTGATAAGCGGAGTGACGTGAAAACCGGGTGTCGGGAAAACGAAGTCCGACTGTATTGCTATTCTGTATAATTCTTATGCGAGCCAATATATGGAAGTCAATATATGCTGCCCTACTAAGGGTGCATCCCGAAGCAGTTGCCTGATCTGGTGCCGGCCCCAGTGTTGAATTTAGAAGTTTTTCTCCGGGGAGGATATTTTTGAGATCCGATGGGGAAATTGCACTTTTGTCCATTAAAAGGCATAAAATTTCAACTTCCGAGGGGCAGGGGGGGGGGGGGGGGGTTACATTTCAATGTTTCAATGTCCCCGCCATTCCCTGACTTCAACACTGGCCGGCCTGTTATTACTTTACAATAAATATGCTCTTCGCATCTCTAATTACCATACGAAAAATTTAAAAGTAATCTCATGCTTCTGAGAGTTAAAATGTAGAATTTTATTTAGATGTAGAGTAGATGTAAGTTAAAAACTAAAATATTCACAATAAAGAGGAATTTTCATCAACAAGCTATTTTAGAATTTAGTGCTGCCATCTATCTGTTATTTAAAGAACCTAAATTATAAAATATCGGCTTGCTAATAATTTTGACTTGAAATCAGCAGTAATCTGTAGTAAACAATCAGAGATTAGAATTAGAAATATATTAAATCAGGCAATAAAAAGACTAAGAATTTAACTTAGAATTACAAGAAACATTCTAGAAACATTTAGAATATCAACTGAGAAAGGTGCACTTTTTTTCACATTAAATTTCTGTTAATTGTGATAAATAAAAAGTAATTTTTATACTCTTTTATTTAACACAACCTTTTTACATAAAGACAGGATTTTGCAATCGATTTTTCATCTACATCCTGTTAGGGTAGAATTATACAAATTAATGACAAAGGTATGTTTCCGTTGACAATACAACATTTTAATATTTTTATAACTCCATTATTAACCCTCCGTCTACCAAACGGTTCGAATAGACCCGACAGGTACGTTCAGGCTGATTCTTCCAATGAAAAAGAAAAGTCTGAAAATTCTGTAAATATGTTACTTTTTCTGGAATATTCTGCTCTTTTTATTCATTCTAAAAGAGTAAAACATTCCAGAAAAAGTAACATATTTACAGAATTTTCAGTCTTTTTTTTTCAACAACTCTTTTGTCAACATATAAACGAAAGTAATTAATTTAATTAATAAATAAAATCAGATTATTTGAGAATTTTCAAATCATTTTCGTATAAAATTGCAGTAAATTTAGAAATGTTGTATATTAAATTATATATCATGAGCAATATCATTTTTAATAGGACCCTTCTGGTACGTGAAGGGTTAATTAATGCATTAATTTTAAGACATTTTCCAATTAGCCCGCCATACAGGGCCTGATTACCAACGGGGCACACTTACACCAATAAATTTTAAAAGAAAAGTTCGACTTATCTAAACGCCGTATTCACGTAAAGTTTCTGCCATGAATGAGGCAAAATTTTCTGTTTATTTTTAGTGGTAGGACTTTGCCCCGTGGGTAGTCAGGCTCTGCCGCCATAAAGGATCAATCGCTCAGTATTCTCTGTAACTCATGCAGTTCTATGGGAGTTGAAAAAACAATGGATAGAAATGATGCGCCAGTAAATACTTGCCAAAATAGGCCAAAGTTCTGTGAAATGGCAATAATGAAACATTTTAAAGACTTAAAAGTAGAATATAAAATATTGTTAAAAAAGGAAAAGTATTATACCTTACCCGTGGGCCTAATTCTTTGCGCACCAGTTTAAAAAGGAAATTTTTCAAAGAAAAAAAACGCAAACTTAATTTTGTCTAAATAAATAATCAAATTCTTGAAATGTCAATCGTCTAAAATGAATTGCATTGAATAAAAAAATAAAAGAAGTCGCGCACTTAGATTTGTGTATCTAAAACCTTCTCCCTCTGAAAAATAGATAGCCCTAATGTTTTGCGCATGTGCATTTAAAGAAAGTTTTTTACCATTGTGATTGGCTAGTTGTTTTCAACTATTCAAATCATCGCATCCGAGACTGATGGCATGTGCTATTTAAAAGAAAAGCGATTTCAAATCAATTAATTAGAAGAAAATGTGTAATAAAAGATTGACGGTAGAGTTGCGTAAAAAGATAAACGAAAAACGAAATAGTGGGTGTCTGTTGAACAAAATAGACAGGGATTTGATTATTTCTGAATCAACAGTGCGTAATGTTTTGAAAACTTTCGTTACAATTGGAGAAATACAGCCAAGAAACAGTACTAGTTGCCTACCAACAGCAACGGCCCGAGAAGATCGAATGTTCCGTCGAGTGGTAATGAAGATAAAGATCGCGAACAATGGTAAAAGCCTCATCCCTATGGCAAGGGAGCATAGGGTGATCAGTGACTCGTAAAATGGCTACAAAAAGATTGCATAAAATGTGCATAAAATCTTATAAAAGAAAACGTAAGCCGATGATAACTCCTGCTCAGAAAAGGAAACATTTTCTGTGGTCTGTGGATGACTTAAAATAAACATATCAGCAATTGTAAAGTGTTATAGGATCGAACAAATCCTTTTTTCCAATTTTGCAAGGAAATATCGGTTGCCTGGTCGTACGTAAGCAAATAAAGCTTTAAACCCAAACAAAAAACAAGTGAACAAAAAACGTCAAATAAGAGTACAATTTCCCGTCATATGATCAAATTTGGAGGGTGTTTTCATCATTCTGGTGTCGGCCAAATGCTGCCATATGACGTGTCTATCAATGCACAATGTTATCGGGACATTTTGCAGAATCAGTTGTCGCCTTCAATTCAATAACTTGGCCTTCAATCGTGTTATCTTTTTCAACAAGACTTGGCCAAACCGCATACAGCTAGAACAACAAAAGCCTGTCTTCAACAAAATGTAACCCTGTGCTAGATTGGGTTCCGAATTACCCGAGCATCAATTCTATCGAGGATTTGTGGCGATACTTAAGGAAGGAAGTTCGAAAAAGGACACCAAAAATCAGCTACAGTGACAACCAGCAGTTGAAAAGAATTCTTCTTGAAAAATGGCAAAAAAAATCAATTTCTGAGGGGCAACGTTTGTTTCAACTATGCCGAAAAGAGTTAGAGATGTTTACGTTGCCAAAGGAGGACCACCGAAGCGGTAAGACTTACTAATTTCGTCTCATTTGAACATGCGCAAAACATTAGGGGCATAAAAAACTTCGGAGGAAATGGATTTCATTGGCTACAAAGTTTGTTTCATTTATTATCTTTTGTTAAATATCACTATGTAGTAGTGAAATGTATCATTTTTCATAAAAAATATTTTGAATAAAATATTTTGAATTATCTTTTACTTTTATCGTCAAAAAAGCATCCATAAACTAATGCGCAAAACATTAGGGCCACGGGTAAGGTATATATTATAATATTTGAGTTATATACATATATGTATAACATTTAAATAATAATAATTAAATAGTATAGTATTTAAATTTTAAGAAACTACTCTTTTATCAATTAATAGTTAAATATTAATTTGCGATTATAGATTGAGAAATCAATTTAGAAATCCTGAAATGGTAGCTTAAATAACGTTTCATTTTTTAAACTTTCCTGTTACTTTCTTAACAAAATAAACAGAGCAAAAATGCATATATATTTTAGTAAATTCAACAAGTGTAACCAAAGTAAACAAGTGTAAAAAACGCAGTAAATTTTTCATAGTCGAGTTCGTTGCCCCTGCCAAACGAATGTATTTTAACCCTTTCGGGCTCGGAGTAATTTTCTGTATAAACTGATGAAATGATTGACCTACACCAGAATTTATAAAAAAAAAAAAATATTAGAAAATACGAACCTGCTTATTTTCAAGTAGGTTATAAAAGGAAATTTTTAATTAACTATTCTGGGTGCCAGTAAAATAAAAATTAGATGTCCTTTTTTAAGGACACCGCCCGCGAAAGGGTTAACTCTGGGTGTTGAATTCCGGGGCTGGCCCGGGGAAGACATCCCCAGCCCGGAGTAATGAGGTGTCCCACCGGAAAATTTGAGATTTAATGGTCAAAAGGTGCAATTTCCTCCCTTCCCCTCCGGAACTCTATAATGTTCTCCCCGGAGAAAATTGTCTGAATTCAACACCACGGGTGTTTTTGGGGGGGAAAACATGGAATATAGTAAAAAAAATACGTGATTTTCAAGATGACCATTGCATGTTTATAAAAAAGTTTTTTAAAACAATTTTTAATTGTATTTTATTCTAAATTTACATGTGCTCCAACGGCATTTAATATTATTATTATTATGTTTTTTAATTAATAAAATGCGAGTTTGTAGTGTTTTTTCATAGTATTTATTTAATTATTTCTTTAAAGGTTTTTAATTTATTTATTTTCCTTTGTTTACAGAATTTTTTATTATTTTACAGTAAATATGTTCTTCGGCACTCCAAAGAATCAGCATACGAAAATTTGAAAAATGCTGCTGTGAGTTTAAAAGCAGGAAATTATTCAGATGTAAGTTAAATGCTAAAGCACGGGTTCTCAAACTATGGTACGTGTACCAGTACTTGTACGTGAAGCTCTGTTTACTGGTACGCGAAAGTCCGATACTGGTAACATGAAATGAAATAAAAAAATACAGCATGTGTAATCAAAAATAGCTCAATCCCCTCTCTCTCCCTCCTCTTTCCTGATTTGGCAGTTCACCGGCTCTGTTATTACTGCTTTGACAGCGTTTTGCTTTCTCTTATTTCAATGTAATTTCGATTAGTATAAAAACATGTATAATGATCACTTATAAACAGATTAAGTAAAATAATGTTATAAAGTGATAAAATATCATTTATTAAGATTGACGATCGTTTCGTCTCACCAACTGCGACATTTTCAAAACCATACACGATAGAAAATATTTTCACATAATTTAAAAATAATAAACATAGTAAATAATGTCACGAGACATGATGCATAATGAAATATTTCAAACATAAATTAATTAATTGTTAAATTTATATGAAAACTAATCCACGTTCGCAATAACTAATTTAATTTAATTTTAATTTATTTTTGCAATATTTCATTATGCATCATGTCTCGTGACATTATTTACTATGTTTATTATTTTTAAATTATGTGAAAGTATTTTCTATCGTGTATGATTTTGAAAATGTCGCAGTGGGTGCGACGAAACGATCGTCAATCTTAATAAATAATATTTTATCACTTTATAGCATTATTTTACTTAATTCGATTAGTATGTTTAGATAAATGGAAATAACATTTCGGTAGAAGTTGAGTTGACCTTTCACCCTCCTGAAAAAAAAAAATAAAATAATAAAAAAAAAAGTTTTCTTTTATTACTCTATTGTATGTGTGTATATTACTTATTTCAACGAGCTTCGATCTCGCATTAATAAGCAGTTTATTTTCAGAGGGTATGTGAATTTGTTATGCAGGTTATTCATTTATTAAATTTTCTTAAGTGTATTGTACTATTGATATAAACATACTATTCATATAACAAAAAAATTGACGCCGATATGTCAAGTATTGTAGTTTGTTTGTTTTTTTTCTACCAAAATACTGTATTTTGATAATGTACATAATTATTAAAATTTAATGATGATACTACCTTTTATTTGAATGTTAATATAAAGCAGTCGATCTAAGTACCCATTTAATAATGCAATCATGTAATAAAATCAGCTCAGACGGAAGACTGGGAAAATATTTCGTATTAGACATATTCCGTTTAGACAGGTTTTTCTGTATTACCTTTGAGTTTGTCACCTGGTGGTACTTGGAAGTATGAGCTTCTATTTAGTGGTACGTCGTTTTAAAAGTTTGGGAACCCCTGTGCTAAAGTATCGATAAAAAGGATGAATTTTCATTTGTACATTGTTTTAGAATTTAGTGCTGCCACCTATCATTTATTTCAAGAACCTAAAGTCGAAATCAGCAATAATCTAGAGTAAGTTCCTAGAAATGGGAGTTACAGTAGAAACCCGTTACAACGAATGCCACTTTAACGAATTTTTCACTTTAGCAAATACTATCGGATTTTTAAAAAACATCGTATTATCTTATAAATTTAGAAACAACGTTAAAAACGCCAGAATATGCAAACTTTGACCAAACTAGTTTCGGTAAAAGAATAACGGAAATTTGCCCATTTATATAATGTATTTACTTTGGCCAAGAATTTTAAGTCTTAAATATCAAAAGTCAAAATTATCAATTTATGACTTAGTATGATTTAAAATTAATAAAAAATATGTATGTTTAATTTTTTGAAAAATTCAAAATAGCGAGGCTGTTAGAGTGCATTTCTTCGGAAATTGATAGACTACATATAAGTTAACACGAACATAAATTAGCTATATAAGCTTATTATTCTTATTGTGTGTGTGTGTGTATACATATATATATATATATATATATATATATATATAACTTATTTATTGCTTTATTTATTAGAAGAATAATCTCTAATGATCTACTTTTCAAACAAAAGTTGTATTCTTTAACTAAAAAATAAAATTCTTTTAAAAGTCAGAAATTAGAAGGCATTTTAAAAAAGATAAGAATTTAATCCATTAAAAAATTGCATAAACTATTTTTTTTTTTATTTTATGTGAAAGCATTATGTATAAAAACCATTTTTCGTTTTCTATAAAACTAACAATTGTTATATTTTAACACTGTTATAAACTCTACAGTTCTTTATAAATACAAATGCAATTCTAGAGTAATAATTGCAGATTTCCTTATTAAATCGTTATTTAGCACTATCAATAGATTTTAATATGAAATACTTCTTCAGAAATTTTTCTATTGCAATCTCTATAAAATTCTGTATAAATTGTTCTGAACAAATTTTTTATAGCAATCTATAGATTTCTATGTAAATTTTTTCAAATGCTTTTTTTATATTTACCGGGTGAGCCAAAAGTTCGTTAAAACCTTAAAAACTCATAAAAAAGGAAGAAATTGCGATAAAGGAGCGCGGTTTGCAAGAAAGGGCTCACAAGGTAATCGGATTTTTTTTAGCAGCAAGAAAAAATGTAGTTAAAGCATCACATGTAGAGGGCGCTGACGACCCGAAACACAATGAACAGGACAACAATACTCTCCATTGATTTGTTCTTCCAATAACAAATGTTCGACATGACCTCCAGAACATTCTACGACAAAACCAGGTTGTGTCGTAGCACCTGTTCACTGTGTTTCTAGAGATCCTACATTAGAGAGAGATTGGACATTGAAGAAATGTCCGCCATTTTCGTTACAATGTAGATGGAACGCCGTACAACGCAATGCATTTTCATCAGCGTCTAACAATTTGTATTCTATTAAAATTATGAAACTTTCATTTTATATGCCTTCAAAGAGTCTTTCAGAACATAAATTTGAGCACATTTGCATTTTAATGAGTAATAATTCCCAGAAAATGCATTTTTTACTCTTATTTTTTTTACTAATTAAAATAGTGGACAGAGGAAGATTGGGCATGTAAGAACTTTATTTTAATTTCACAATATTTGATAAAATAATTTTTAACGATTATCAGATAGAAAATGAAATATAGAATTCATTTTTTTTTTAACTATCTATAATTTATTATGCATTTTAAAACAACAGTAATTATTATAATTTTTATCATCTTCGCATTAATAATTTCAGAAACATTAAAATTTGAACATATCATATACCATTCCTATTTAAGTATGTATGTGATTCGAAGTTAATTTAATATGTGCGCTGAAAATATTTTATGATAAGTTTCTACGAACTGCTACTTTTTAAATCTTTTTAAATATGGAAGTCTTGTAAGTATATAATATTAGAATGATTACCGTTATCAAATCCTTAAATGAAAGTTTAGAAAAAAAGTTAAATAGAGCCACTGCTATTAAAAGAAACAAATAAAAAATATGAAAAACAAATTCTATAAATAAATCAAAATCTGATAACTAAGTAAAATCGCACTGCTGCGTTGCGTAAAACAGCTGAGTAAAAAAAAAATGCATTTTCTGAGAATTCTTACTCATTAAAATGGAAATGTGCTTATATTTATATTCCGAAAGACTCTTTGGAGGTATATAAAATGAAATTTTCATAATTTTAATAAAATAAAAAGTGTTACACGCTGATAAAAATGCATTGCGTTGTACGGCGTTCCATCTACTTTGTAACGAAAATGGCGGACATTTCTTCAATGTCCAATCTCTCTCTCATGTAAGATCTCTATGTGTTTCGGGTCGTTAGCGCCCTCTACATTTGATTTTTAACTTTTTTTTTTTTTTTTTTTGCAGCTAAAAAAAATCCTTCTGAGCCCTTTCTTGCAAACCGCACTCCTTTATCCTAATTTCTTCCATTTTCATGAGTTTTTAAAGTTTTAACGAACTGTTGGCTCACCCGGTACATAAATAATTATAAATTCCTAAAGAAAATTTTTATATAATGCAAATTTCATGGCAGGCGTCTCCATCAAATACTTTTCGAGGAAAACGATAGAAATAGTGGTCCTTTAGAACTTGCCATTCACTTTGGTCAAGATTACGAACTTCGTCAGATATACTGAATGTCGACAGATATCTTGAAATGTCTGAAAAATGATATTGTTTTTGTGAATGTCAATAGATATCTCTGAATGTTAGAAAAATATCATTTTTACAACATTGATCAAATATTAAAAATAAGGCATTAAAAAAAATCAATTTTTCTAAAAACGGCAAACTTAAAATTTTAACATTTTATTGTTTAGAATACTATTTCTGTACAGGGATATTACAAATGAATCATCGGGTTTTGATATACGTTACTACGTGCGAGATAGGAAACGTATATGTTTCCATGACAACTCAAACGAGAGGCGCTAACTACAGTTTCGCGCTGCGTATGTGTCATGCGCGTGTGGTTGCCATGGTTGTTGCGCGAACGTCATATTCAAAATGGCGACTGGACAGCAGAAATTTTCTGCACAGTTGGTTGTGGAATGGAAACTTTGCGGCTAGCGCGATTTGTTGAATTCTTGGGACTACGGATGAAACTACGAAGGCAGACAAATGCAAATCACCAACCCAACAAAGCATTCTGCACTGGTATCGACAGTTGAAAGAAACCGGTTGTTTATGTAAAGGCAAAAGTTCCGGCCGACCAAGTGTTACTGAAGAAACAGTGAACCGGGTTAGAGAGAGTTTCATCCATAGTCCCAAGAAATCAACAAATCGCGCTAGCCGCGAACTGTCCATTCCACAGCCAACTGTGTGGAAAAGTTCTGCTGTCCAGTCGCCATTTTGAATATGACGTTCGCAGCAACCATGGCAACCACACGCGCACGACACATACGCAGCGCGAAACTGTAGTTAACGCCCTCTCGTTTGAGTTGTCATGGAAACATAAATGTTTCCTAGTTCGCACGTAGTAACGTATCAAATCCCGATGATTCATTTGTAATAACCCTGTATTATAATGTTATAAGTAATGCAGAAAACTCGTTTGAATGCTTTCTTTTAAAAATTAATTTTAAGTTATATCTGTGAATATCTGCAGATATTATAAATTTAACGTACGACATTCACAGACTTTCGAAATATTAACCAATATTGGGCCGGTCATTAGCCGATATATTTGTGTTACCTAGGTTCACCACAAGAATATCCAAAATCACGTTCAGATACTGATGCGAGTTTTTTTTTTTTTTTTTTCTTTTCTTTTCCTGTGAAAGCCAACATCTGATACAGGTGTGGGTTTGCACGCAATACTTACAATTTTGCCGTCATATGTGTGTATATTATATATAATCAATCACAGATATATACGTAAGTATTTATTTTAATTAATATTAGAAACTTAATATAAAATGGAAACAATAAAATTTTATTAAATGTAAATAATAGCAGCATTTAATATGTATATACATAATTATTACAAAATCTTAAATAACCCTTTTAAGTTGTTGAAGTTTTGAAGTGGTTGGTCGATATAGGTCAGCTTTTCTTGTTCCGTTATCAATATTTTACCTCACTTGCGGGCAGTCCGTACATGGAAGATTCATTAACTTATATCTTTATTTTTTTTTTATTTTTTTTAGTTCAGGTTTAAGTGAAGACACGACTGGGACGCCACGCCCACTCACATTACTTTTACTCTAACCTTTTATACGCATTTATTATGTGTAACTAAGTTTTATCCAAGTGTTTATATATACTTTAATTCATGTGTTTGATAAAACTATGAACTTATTACAAGTCAGAAGTGTCTAAGTTTTTTAGCTCTCCGAAACATTGTACTTTTCAGCTAAAAACCCCATTAACTACTAAAGTACTCAAGCAATTTCGATATATATATATATATATATATTTTTTTTTTTTTTTTTTTTTTCTTAGAGCATAAATATAAGATCATGTGTGGCAAACAGTTTAAAAAATTTGTAATTAGTTTCAGATATTTCCGAAAAATGGAAAATTTCTGAAAATTTGACATTGCTCTAAATTAAAAAGCTTTAGTCGCAGAAAAAATCTGTCTGCCATAAGTCTTGAGCATAATCCAGTGAATATGGATTCCAAATTTCATCAAAATCGGTCGGGTAGTTTCTGAGGGAACGAGTCTTAATGCACGCATATTTCCCATAGGATTGCACCCAGTCTTGTCTTCCCTTAATTAGATTTTTTCTTTTCCTCTCTCTTCTTTACTTTCTTCTTTATATAAGAATTCCTTTCAAGCGTGAACCACACCTTGTGAGCAGAAATATCTACAGATTTCTTTCCATTCTTTTCTTTTATATATTTAAAAAGAAAACACTGAATTCCTGAAATTTTTCGACTTTCGTGTTTTAACGAATTCCCACATTTTGGATATTTCTCATGGATTCAAACTTACCATTACATGATAAATAATAGATTTTTTGTTTACATAACTACAATGCAGATATTTTAAATCTATTTAAAAGTTATTATTAAAAATTTACTAAATTCAAATTACAGAAAAAGTTTTTTCTATGCAAAATGTTGCATTCCATCGTTTTTAACAAAATTTAAAGTTATATTTTTATAAATAATTAATTTTACAAAGTATTCATATGAAATAGTTACAAACGATTTATAATTTGCGGCCGCTTGTATTTGATAAAGAAATAAAATGAGGAGACTTGGTTTTATAAAAGAGTGTTTCAGGAATTCTTCTCGACTCAGAAAAATTTAATAATAATATTTTAATGTTTTATCTTCATTATTAGTACCTTTAGATTTCAGAAACACAACATTCTAGAAATGTGGGGCAAGCAGTTCGTTCGCCTCCGATAATAAAGTTAGAATATATCTCTATTTTCTTTAGCAGATAGACTATTTAAAAAACACTTCTCGTGCGGCAAATATTTACTGACAATGCTTAAAATTATTATATTCACTATTTGTTGAATAGCTTCTATAGTAAATTTCACCTCCCACAAATTCGAAGGGGCTTTTAATGTTGTTTTTTATGGGCGGTAACAGAATAAAATCCAGCGAGAGGCAGTCTTTTTTTTATGAGAGTTAACAGTTGAATCTGTTGGGGGAAACACACAGACAATAAAAAACTTTGTGCCCGAATTCGGGGTCATCAAAAATACTGCTTTTCCAATAAAAAGAAATTGAAATTTCACTATTTAAAAATTGAAAATATGACGTTCATTAAAAATTGCATGTAACAGTTATTAAAACAAAATTAAACAACCATTTTAATTAAATAAATCATAAAAAAATAAAAAGTAAAACAAAAATCTTTATTTAAGGGAACATACAATATAACAAATTCTGAACGTTATAACTATCTAACGTTATAACTATTGAACGTTTCAGTTAATGTGCGCTTCTTTATTAACTTAGGTTTCTCATTAAGAAGTTTTTATTTTATTCTGTTACATAGACATACGTTCTGATTCAGTAATAAAGCTTTTTTTTTCTCTAAATCTTTTTTTGTTTGTTTGTTTCAACTATTTTGTTTTCCTCACTCTTTTTAATTCATTAACGCCGGTTGGTACGAAAGTCTGCCATTTAAGAAATAGGAAAATTTTAAATATGAAAACTAGTATTTTAGTAAAGAAATTTTCATATTACTTAATCTCAAACTTTGAGAGATTAAATATCTTAAAATTTACAATATGGGGCAACTGGTGTCAACTGGTACCAAGGTATTAAAAATGTGTAAAATAAACTCGGCATTAACCCTTATCGCCGCAGAGTAATTCTGTTTATAAACTGATGAAATATTGGACTGACACCGCAATTTATAAACGAATTTATTAGAAAATAAAAAGTTGCTTATTTTCATGTACATTATAATAGGAAAATTTTAGTTAAATATTCTTGGTGCCGTTTGTCAGTTTTGGAATTAAAATTAGATGTCCTTTTTTAAGGACACCGCGCCGGAAAGGGTTAATGGGTTAAATATTGCTGCTGGAAAGTCCGAACTTTAGACTTTGTACTGTATTCATATATAATCTTTGTTGAACTCTAACAAGTAGATCGGGAGACGGCAGTACAGACAATCAC
Organism: Maratus speciosus; assembly: GCA_963932465.1. NCBI lineage: Eukaryota > Metazoa > Arthropoda > Arachnida > Araneae > Salticidae > Maratus > Maratus speciosus. The sequence goes on along the minus strand of OZ010793.1, from coordinate 16,379,307 downwards.
CTCGTCGAGTTCACGTCTGAAATTCCAAAATGAGTTAAAACTCGATTCGCATATTAAAACGCAACCGGTCTGCCAAGTCCTATCTTGGTGAAAAACACCTGAAAACCCGATTTTAAAGATTGACTTGTAGGTTTATCATTGTGTTTTCCTGCACCCAAAGGTATGAAAACATAGAGGACTGGGAGCAGGAAAACACAATGGTAATCCTACGAGTTAACCGCTAAAATCGGGTTTTCATGTGTTTTCCGCCAAGACATGACTTGGCAGACCGATTGCTTTTTAATTTGAGAATCCAGTTGTAACTCCTTTTGGAATTTCAGCCGTGAACTCGATGAGGTGATTGTCTGTGCCGTCGCCTCCCGGTCCATTAGGTTTAGCCCCAAGGAAAAGTATAAAAGTGAAACATCAGCGAGACAATATTAAAATATACCTTTACAATGTTTCTGAACCGGTTTTCACATTAGCATGTGGAATTTTTACAATACAAAACTTATGGTTATAGTATATATTATAATTGGCGATTCAAGCGCTCGAGTACGCCATCTGGTGGAGAAAAGATGTAACTTCTCGCTTCAGGATAATGCCGTGCTAGTGCATTGCTATAGCGCCTAGAATATATAGTGTGGAAATCGGCTATCCCTGTAATGCTTATAAAAGCGCTAAAATAGTGTATCCCTTAAATGTGCAACGATGCTGCTGAAATATGAAGATCGCAGCGACACCTGCAGGATATTTTCTACAGCTGCAAGATATTGCTGGTCTATGCAATGTAATACGAAAATCTCGCAGATGTCGCTGCGATCGACACTTGGGATTTTAGCAGTATCGTCGCACATTTGAGGGATACAAATTTTTAGCACTGGTTGAATTATAGTGCCTAGAATATATAGTGGGGAAATCGGCTATACCTGTAATACTTAAAAAAAGCGCTAAAATAGTGTATCCTTTAAGGTGCGTTTTCACTGGTCTACCCAAGGTCTAACTTACCTAACTTTTTACCTAAACACAAGATTTTAGGTCGTTAGAACGCGATTTTGTAGGTTTGATTCGTGATCAATCCTAAGCACGGCTTACCTAAGCGCAGCCAATTAAAATAGAGCTTTTGATAATAATGGCAGTGTTGTCAATTTACTAAGTGATATTTATGTTTTATATCGTTTTATTTATTTATTTTGTTTTACGTCAAAGAGGAATCTATTTTTTGTGATTGAAGCAAAACGGTAAGTTTTATTGACATGTTGGATAGATATCATCCTTTATTATTGTCTTTTAATTTAATAAATTGTGGGTAATCCATATGGATTCTTTAAATTGTTGTTATTTTTGGTAATCATTCTACATTTTATTAATATTAGAATACTAATTATATAGTTTGTTTAAGGATTTTGTTGCGGATATAAGGATGAAGATATGTCCAGTTCTCAAAATTATTTTATTTTTATTGAACGTTAATAGTATACAAAGACTAAAAGTATTTTTTAAGAATGTTTGTTTCTTAAGATGAATTACTTGCTTCATTGATTATACTTGGTTACTTGATAGGGTATTTCCGATCAATTTAGATTTAAATTTCCATTTATTCACTTAAAATAATCGTAATTGTTAAGAAGGATATTGTTTACTGTAGCCCATTGATTTTTAAATGGAAAATTAGTTACAGGCAAACTTCAATCCAGTTTTGCTAATAGTAGGTATTTGATTATGCATGTTTAAGCGAGCATGTAAACAAAGTTTCTATAAAATAAACAAGCCGTTGTATTTTGTATTTTGCTGTTCTCTTTTAAGCAAGAAACATCTGATTGCAAAACAGTTTGCTCTTTACTCCTTTTCAGATATTTACTTGTGAACTTTGTCATGTAAGGAAAACACTGCTAATCTATTTTTTATTTTAATTTTAATGCTTTTCACCTGCAGATGTGCTATTTTTCTTTTTGTTGTTAAGATTAATGCTGAAACTTTTATGAAGATTTATAACTTTGTATGAAATTTAAATCAATTGAGAGATATTCAGACCATGTGTAGCTTTTCTATGTGCCCATTTTGAAGAATCTGTACACATTACCATTCCAATTCGATAAGCAGTTATAAATGCATATTCAATGTATTTTAAGTTAAATCTGCATGTCTTGTTAGCAATTATTTTCATTTATTAAAAAAGTATTGCTATCAAAATAATAGGAGATTCTCCATTTGAAATGCATATTTATAAAATTTTGTTTAAATTGTTATTTAGGTGCATTTCTTTTACAAGTATGGCTACAGATTTATCTTACAGCATAGGTCATCGGTTTTAAATGTACCTATTTATCTATTAAAGTAAAGAACTATTTATTCATTTATTTTTTTCAAAAATCATTACTTATTATTCTTACTATTTTTGAAAATGGAATTCATTATCAAAAAATAAAATGCTCTCTGTGGGAGATTCTTTGAGTCTATATGTTTGAGTGTATATTAAAGTTGTAGACGAATCACGAATTCATGATGTATATAAATTCAGTGGTCAAAATAGTATATTAGAAGTAATGAAACTATAGTAGGTCCTAGTTTTGTCATTGTTGTGTAATATACTGTTTTTTGGAAAATATAATTTTGCGAGTAATGTAATAAAAATAAACTTGTTTGTAAGAAGCATCAATATTTTTGATGTTACATCCAGAAATTGTATATATCAATCAATACAAAGTATACCAGTGGAGGTAAGCGTCTGGCAGATCAGCTGGTGCCGGGATACATCTTCAAATTTGAATGCTTTCAGAAAATCACAAGTGTGTAGTTTTATTGTATAATAAGTGACTACCATTAGTGATCGTCTGCAAGCAACTGGACTTCAGACCAAGCCCTTGGACTTCAGAAAAGAAGATTTTACAAAATCTGTGAGTACCACTTCTATGTCAAAAGAGGAGACAGTAAAGTAAGTTTATTTAAGTAACATCAAAAATAATATTTGTGCTCCCTACAAACTAGTCTTTTTTTAATTACATTACTCGTTAAATTACATTTTCCAAAAATAGCATGCTGCACTACAAACTATGAGAACACAATATATTACTCAATGAGTAAGTACAAAAATTATTTAGCTGAAAATATTTTTAAATGCTCATATTGCAAATATAATGTGAAATAAGCATTTATATGTTTCAGTCTGGGGCATAAATAAAGTCTGCTGCTAAGTAAAAAAAAAAGTGTGGGCCAGCCTTACGTATATCTTCATTTTGTTTGTTACCAGGGCAATTGCACTATTTGGTTTTATTTTAAAAGATGAAAAAAAAAGGGGGAGATATGTTTTTAGATAATAAAAGTTTCTAGTGTTTTCTTTTTTAAAGTAAAAAAGTGTTCTTAAAAGATGCAAAAATAGTTTGTTGTTTATATTCATATGAGACTAAGTGTTTTTGAAAGTAAAATAATAATAATAATAAAAAAGATAGTTTGTTGTTTTAAGACGACAAAGTGTCTTCTTTTTTCCTTATGTTAATTATATTTATTGTCATCAGAGCAGTTATATGATACGGTTGGTATGATTTAAAATTAAGTATCGACCGAAACTGAAACTTGTTAAATTTTGATTCTTCGATTGCTTTTTAGTCTTATTGTTTTGTTAATAATTATGAATGCAGAAAAAAAAAGAAAAATTTAAATGAGAAATCTTTATTTTTCGTTAGGAAAATTTAAAAAATTAGATTGAAAACAGTGATTTATAAAGCATGCAACGTGCAAAAGAAAAAAAAAACCTAAATAAACAAACTGTCAACAACATTGCATACTTAAATAAATTGTCACATTGTATTAACCTAAATAAACAAACTATCCGTTGCAAATAATGTTTAAAAAATTAATGGTAAGGTAATCTTTCAAAAATTAAAGTTTTAAGACAGAAACATTTTTATAATTAGAGGTTGCTACCTTTATGTGTATAATAAATTTAATGTTTTGTAGAAAGATTTTAAAGTCCACCAGAACAACTTTAAGTATATGCAGGTAAGACAAATTTCTGCAACTTTTAAAATTAATATAACTGTTTTTGTATTTAAACGTAGCTTTATTAAAGTCTTCTGACAGTTGATAGAATTTAGGCCCTAATCTAAGTGGAAGCATGTGTAATTTTATAAATCATTGCTTAGGGCTAAAATTCTTTTATGAAGTTTTTCTTAATGTTAAAAGTGATATACTATTTTAATAAATATATATATAGTCAGCTATTTTCAGTTTCCCATACTTGATTTTGAGTAGTACCTACTTTAATAAAAAATCAACATTTACCATTTGAATCAAATATTTATTTATATTTGTATTATATTTTGCCTTTCATTTTTTAAATATTAATATGTTTAAAGTGCTTTTATTTATTTTTTAATATAATTATGTGTAAGATATTTTGATTTAAAATTTCTAAGGTGTTGAGATTTGCCTTTTGGGAATCTATATTATAACTTTATCCTAAAATTTGATGAAAATGTAATGTAAACAAAAAAACTGTTTTGCAGTATCATATCTTTTTTAAAATACCATGCAATAAATTTATTCCATAATTTATATAGTTATAATAAATTTATATTTATAAATATTTAAAGCATTTTAAAAGTGTTTTTTCATAATTAGCATTCTGTAATAAATATTTAGATAATACAGTAGCATAACTATTTCTGTTTTTGTCTATAAGCGTACTTAAATTTCTTACCTAATTAATAGTTAGTTAGGCTTAGATGCCTTATATTCCCAGGTGGCCGCTATCTTGGATGTTTTGAGATTTCTTGGTGATTTTATGTTGGCAATCTTTATCGATATGTGGAACCCCGTGTGAGTTCTGGCATGTCGTGTTCTGGGAACCCCTGAGAAGCTCATTTTCACTTAGGATTTTGTGGATGTGTTTTGATATTGTGTTGTATTATTCTGTCTTTTTATTTTTGTTAAATTTATTGGATGTATTTTTTCGACTATGGTTTCTGTAGTCTGTTTAAACACTCTTGCTGAAGTAATTAATAAATTTGAGGAAATTTTGACGAAAAAAGGAGGTTTGTTTATAGTGTGTCAATGCGTATTCATAAGCCTATTTTTGAAAATGATGGTGATGCTATGACAGTATTTCATGCTTGAGCTTTCAAGAAAGCAGACGTCTGTTAAGGTATGTTAATAATTTTATGTAATATTTTGTTGCCTTTCGAGTTTTTTACATTTTGAGATTGCTACACAGCGAGAACTGCTGAATTTTGAGAATGCTACACAGCAAGAACTGCTGAATCCAGTGATGTTTTTTTTTTCAGTTAATGAGCGCGATTACTGATTGGCACTTAATGAGTTTCGTGCATTTTTGTGGTCGCGGCAGGAGTTTGCGGAATCCAGTGATTTTTTTTTTTTTCGGTTAATGAGCGCATAGCGCTCATACAATGTTTAGTGAATGCCACTTTAACGAGTTTTGTTTATTATTTACATTTTATTTTCGTTAAGTCTAACATGCGTATAAACCGGTGTTTGGCGACATTTACTACTTGGCGGAAAAGGGGTTTTCACTCCAAGAAAAATTCCAAGATGGCGGCTCCGAGAATTTATGGCATCTGTTTCTATAGTTATGATGTCTTCATTATTGTTAAAGTAACAAACGAAAATTCAAGATTGAGTGAGATGAGATATAATGTATTTATGATGACTCAAAAAGTGGATTATGGTTTTCTGAACAAAAATTGTCTGTCTTTGTACCTATCATCAACCTCAAAAGTTTTTCCATTTTGTTAGAAACTCTTTTTTGTAAAAAAGCAAGAAACATATTATTTACTAAACAAAATTTAGAAACTTGTATTTGTACATCATTAATTCCTATGAAAATCCAAATTAATCATCATTTTAATCCTCATCATGGTTATTTTTTTAAGTTACAGCAAACAAATAATCTAAAAACATCTTATTTTATTTAAATATGAACTTGTTTCTAATTATTTTAAATATATTTATAAGTTGACAGTTAAAGGTAGAAATTGTGAAAAGTTTTTTAAAATGTGTTTCAAAAGGTTTTTTTAAGTATTCGGTTCAGCTGAATACTTTGATATTCAGCTTAACCAGATAGTTTGATATTCGGTGCATCCCTAACCAAGAGTAGACTCGTGTTACCTAATACTCCAGAATTGTAAAAATGATGTACACCTGAGTGCTTCTTTTGGCAATAAATTTTAGTATCTTTAGGAACTTAATTATAAAGTGATAAATGAATTTTAATCCATTTTTCTGTTAGAGTCACAGGTGATAAATCTCCAAATATTATCTATGGTTAAAATAACAGGGTTTGCATCAAATCATGTCATTAAAACATGCCAACTGGCTGTGAAACTGTAGCAGCGAAATATTAGGTAACAAATGAAATATAAATAAAAAATAAAGAGAATTTTTAATTACAATAATAAAGAAATAATTTTTTTAATCTGCTTTTATCAAATGATAATTTTATATTAAGTAAATTATAATTAAACTTCGAAAAAATAATTTAAAAATTCTCAATACATAGTTTCAAAAATGTTTTTTTGCCTTTTCTGTTGTCATACTTGAAAAAACGGGAGAAAAAATAATCATTTTAATAAATTCAGTAGTTCATGCTTTCTACCAAGTCGAAGTGGTGAATTTTCCATAATTAGAGTCATGCCAAATTAATGTATTGTAACAGAAGTTTTTTGAACCAACATGAATTATAGTCCTGAAATTAGGGATGATTTTTATAAACATTCAATGTTTATAAAAAAGTGGCTAAAAAAAAAACTATTTTTACTTTTATACTTATTTAGTAGTAACTCTATCATTTTTATCATAATTTAACATTTAAACTTACAGAGAGGCAACATAATGCGTTTCATTGGCATGTTACGGTTGCAGATATATTTATTAGTGAAATCATTGCTATGCCATTTGATCCAGTGAAATTTATCAAATTCACATTTTTGGGTAAGTACTTTATGTCAGCCAGGCACATGAAATAAACCAGGGCTGAAACTAGCCTTTTTTGCACCCAGCACAAACATAGATTTTGCCCCCTCCCCCCCGGCCTCCGCAAAGTAAATTTACGAAGAGAATTTTAATTCTAATCGCTGACTTATTTCAAATTTAAAATATGTAATAAAAAAATATGTAATCAACTTTGTCAAATATTGATTCATTAAAACTTTGAAAACGAAATCCAAAGGAAGTCACATGAAGAAACTATGCAGATTCTCAAGCTAATGTTAAACTTATAGGAGCATTCTTTTCAAATTTCTCGCTTGCACTTTAATATTTTTAAATGATTTTTTCCGTTTGGGACAGCTGAGGTTGTTTCTAACAGGATAAATGTTTACTTTTTAAATTTTGTTTGCAGTTTTTTTAAATATATATATAAAATTACTTTCACTTTTTGAACCAGTTCTGAAAGTTTAAGTAGCCTCATAAAAAAACTTGAACCAAAATCGAAAACGTACAACCTAACAATGTTAAAGATCAAACTCAGCTATCTTAAGAAAAAAAAAATATTTAAAAATATTAAAATGCAAGCGAGAAATTTGAAAAGAATGCTCCCATATTTAACATTAGCTTGCGAGTTTCTTCGTGTGACTAGTGTAGCTTCTTAAGAAATCAAAAACCAAAATTCATTTGACACCCCCTTCGTTTTCCTTATGGCGACCAGGGAACATGCCTCCTCTGCCCCCCCCCCCCCTCTAGTTTCGATCCTGAGATAAACCATTAAATAATGTCATCATTTGTATTCATTTTTTTTTTAATATAAACCTCTCATTCATTTTATTTGAAATACAAAATTTTCATTTAAAATACATATATTACATACATTTAAAATAAGTGCCTTTCACTTATTTCATTAAAAAAAGGGAATAAAACAATAAGGAGAAATAATACGATGAACCAAAATTGTTATTTCAACTTCAGTACATCGTTTCTAATTTATACAAGTGAACACTAACAGGAATTATTGCTGGAAGAAAAAAAAATATCCAAGATAAAAGTACCTTTTTTGTGATGTATTCACAAAAACAGGGATTGCCCCGGCAAACATTTATACCCCTTTATTCTTCTTAATAAAAGAAGCCCCTTCACAAAATTATTCTCCATAAAAGCGACTTCACACAATAAGAAAAAATTGTTGGGATTTAAAATGTGTAATTTACAAACAAAATAAGCTCAGAGGAAAAGTATAGCAGGAAGACATTTTAAAAAAGGATGATTAAATGTTTACTTTGAATTTAAACAACTGAATTTGATTTTTCTTTACAGAAATTTATTTTTCTCAATTCTGTAACAAAAACGGGTCCCCCCTCCCCCCCCCAAAAAAAAAACTTTCACCCCTGATGTGAAATCATAAGGTAAAACTTACAATTTTAAGTACATTTATTTTGCATTTTACTGTTAATTTTTTTTTTTTTTTTTTTTTTTTTTGGGGGGGGGGGGGGGGTTGTCACAAAAAGTAGATTTAACTAAATTGGATAATTTTATACTGACTGTAGTGATGATATGTATAAGAGAATCTGCCAGTGTCACAGGCGTACGGTTCAGGGATGTATAAGGGGAATATGGTGGTATACGCCGTATAACTTTGGGATTTTTTTAGGAAACACCGTATACCGTCTGTTTCTCAAAAAAGCTATAGTATATACACTGTAGGGTATACTCTCTGTCTTGAGCGTATGCCTTCTGCTTTTTTTACGATTACACCACTGGTACAGTTGTATGTGCTCATGGGTCCCAAGTTCCACCATTAATTTCTAAAATATTCTTTTTCACTCTAATATAAAAAAGGTTTTATTTTAGATTTTATTTAAGTTTTAAAGATTTTTTTCACACATATTTTTTTCCCTTAAATTTTGTTCTTTTTCTTTTGTTACAGAGATAAACATTATTAGGAATTTCTATTTCTCTAAATGTGCCATTTTTTAAAAAATATAATAAAATGTTAAACGTTTAAAGTTTTATAAAAAAAACTAAAATATAAAAAAAAATCCATATTTAAAAAAATAATAAAATAAAAATAAACATTCTTAAATGTTAACTTTTCTTGTGAAATATGAAAAACGATTCACAAAAAACAGTGAGAAACACTTCATAAGCGGGTCGGAACATTCAAATTTTTACATTGCCTTAATGTTTTATTTAATTTGTTGATTTATTTAACAAATATAATTCTACTCAATTTCTTTAAAAGGAAATTCAAAAAGCAACATTAAATTTATAGTCGATCTCTATTACACATGTTCCACTAACGTACGTAACGTTTTTCACACGTACTTGTGTGAAAAATAATTTATTCAGTATGTTTTTACATATACATAAATCATGGTGACCTAGTGTTTTTATTTAATTTAGGAGTATAAATCCATAGCCACAATTTAAAGTTTGAATAAACAATGATTTGTGGGGCATTTTTTAAGACCCTTTAGTGGGGAAAACAGTCGAAACTTTCGATTAATTTCTATACAAAATATTTGCTACTACTAATTAAACTGACAACAACAAACAACAATTATTTGTTTACATTTTTTGACATCTGTTCGATCTGCAGACAGTAAAGCCGTAAAGTAGACGCTTGCGCAGTTAAAACTTGCCTTTGATTGGTTGGCGTAAAGATTTTATATGTAACCAGTGAAAACGCTCTTAGGTTAAGGTTTTGGGTCACTAGGATTTTTTAGGTCGTTAGAACGACCAGTGAAAACGCACCTTTAAAGGTGCAATGATACTGCTGCAATATGCAGATCGCAGCGGCATCTGCAGGATATTTTCTACAACTGCAAGAAATTGCTAATTTATACAATGTAATACTACTAATACGAAAATCCCGCAGATGTCGCTGTAATCGACACTTGAAATTTTAGCAGTATCGTCGCACATTTAAGGGATACAAATTTTTAGCACTGTTTGGATAGCATATTTTCACACTAGGTATTCTAGGCGCTGTAGCATTGCTTTACATGTACTTTAAATTTGTTCAGAATGATTATTCTTTAGCACAATTTCAGATTTTCTGTGACATTTGTGTTTTGTTTTATATGACAAAGTAAAAATTATCCGAATTTTAATACTTTCAAATACATTTACAATGAATAATTACTTCAATGGCACTTTAGCATTAGTTAAAGGGAAATTAAAAGGACAATTTTCCTGTACACAAGGCTGCGAGCAGCGCCTCTATAGGCCGTTTTAATTCCCAATATTTTAATGTTGTATCTCCATGCTGAGTCTTTTTAGAATCAATCTAGAAATTTGAGGCAACAAGTCGTTCGCCTCCGATAATAAAGTTGGAAATATCTTTATTTTCATTAGCAGAGATACTATTTAACATTTTGAGGTCTGATCTATTTCAACCGCATACCTCCTTCTGGACTTAAGGTCGTATTTGGTACTTTTCATGATTTAAAAAAAAAAAAAAAAAGATGCCACAAATCAAAATTATTTATTTAAACATCAAAAAAGCAATTTAACAAATTACAACGAGCATTTGGAAAATGATTTTTTCGAAGGCTAAAATTTAAGACATAAAAAATCGCACGGAGTTGATCATACATTACGTACGCCATGGATTAAACATTAACATTCCTGGACCCATCATGAACAAATTTTAAAAGAAATTTCAGTTTTACAATTTTCGGTACTGTAAATTTTTAAACTTCTACGGAGCTGGTCATACATTACGTACGCCATGAATTAAACATTAACATTCCTGGACCAATTTTAAATGAAATTTCATACATTACGTACGCCATGGATTACATTTTTCGATACTGTAAATTTTTTAATTTTTACGGAGCTGGTCATACATTACGTACGCCATGGATTAAACATTAATATTCCTGGACCCATTTTAAATGAAATTTCATTCTTAAACTTCTAAACATCCCACAATATTACTTTTTACACCGTAGTATAAAGAAAAAAATGTACTTTTAAATGCAATTTGTTTGAAAACCGTATCTCAATTTGTTTCTGAGTTATTATTATTTTTATTTTTTTCAGATATGTTTTTGATTTCCTGCCCTGACAGAGGACAATAACCATTTTTCCAAATGGTTAAAAAATGGAAGATGTATTTTAATAATTTTTTTAAATTATAAACTTCAAACTGTTCTTATTCATAATCAAGGAACTATTTAAATGCACTAAAAATTAAGGTTTAATGAGAAATTATTGAAAAAAGCATGTTTTCTATTTTTAAAAAAAGTTGAAAGCATATTTTTTAACATAAAATTTTACGTAGACTTGAATAAAAACTGACCCAAATGTTGTACAAATATCTGAAAATAAGTTTTATTTGTATAAAACATTATTGAGTAAAATTTGCTTTTGTGTGGTACATTTCAAAGCACAAAGACAACACTACAAGGTTCACAATAAGTTCGAATTAAGATCTGATTCAAGATATTTTCATATACTTACTTGTGTGCTCTCTGTTTTGCGAACATCATAGTAATGTAAAATATACTGTAAAATGTTCCCATAAATATGTATGTAGTATTCATTAAAAGAATCTTAATTGTATGAGGCGAAAAAACGGATTTTTTTTTTTTTTTTTTTTTTTTTTTTTTTTGTAGGAATTGTGCCGAGCCGGGCCGGGCCTGTTTTCACTGATTTTTGTACGGGCCGGGCCGAGTACTGTAAAAATGCAAACGGGCCTGGCTCGGGCCGAACTTCCAATTTTTGCACCGGGCAAAGATAGCTTTTGTTCGGGCCGGGCCGGGCCCGGTCCTGGAAATTCCGGCCCGTGCAGACCTCTAATACTGATGTTTATAATTTACTGATTATAGGTGCTACTGTCAAAAATTACCCATATTTGCACGTATATTTTATATAAATGCCGAAAGTGTGCATTAGATATAACATGTAAATATTTTCACAAATATGTGTAAAATGCATAAAATTCATTTAAAGGCGTTTTTCGAGGCGCAGCTACTCAAATTTGACATTTCATACATTCGGCATTTTTTATTCTTGTTTGAATAATACTAGTACTAGTATGTATTACTGTAACTATGGATATATTATTGAGTTAAAACATTGAAAATTGTTTTTCACTGCATTTTTATGTTTTATATGAACAATAAACAGGTTTTTTTTTTTTTTTTTTTTTTTTTTTTCTAAATGTTCATGGTTCTCTTCTCCCACTTTTCTTATGCCTAATATTTGTTGTAATATCATAAATTATACAAATCTTGTAATGTTGGGAAATGTAAATTCGGAGTCTTTACATATCTGAAAACATTTTTGGGGTTCAAAGTTGTCCTAACTATAATACTTTTTTTTATAATGAATTATTTTAGATAATATTTATCATATGGAATGGTGCAAAGTTACACTAAATGGCTGGGTAACTTTGAAACAGGTTAAAAATTCATTTTTTATTGCTTTTATCATTATTATTCCTTAATTTTTGATAGTCATAAAATGATTTAGGACCATTTCTTCTCTTGTATGCCCCTAGTTGCAACAATATTCTTAAAATAAGAGTGTGGCATGTGAAAATACAGAAAATGCGGATCAAAGTTACCCGGAATGACTGTAATACTCCCTCCGTCCCAAATTAGTTGTGACATTTAGGTCGAAAACTGTTTCCCAAATTAGTTGCTACATTTCAAGTGGGTGAAGTCATAAATAACTTCCGATGCAGTTTAGTAGATCGACACCATTTTGTAACGACTCTATCACCAGTGTACCATAAAGAGCATTTTCTTCCTAAAGAATTAACGATTCATTAGCTAGAAGGTAGTTTTATGCGATTACTAGTGAAAGGATCCTCACAAAATGGGGCGTGGCTAAAGAGCGTGCGAACTTTGGATTTTTTAAACTAATTTGGTACTTATTTAAGGCGAGGCGGATGGAATGCTTGGTAAGTAAATGTTGTTGACTGATAGCTTAGCACCTTGAAATCTCTGAAAAATGTTCAAACAAAATCCTAAAATAATCAATATCAATAATCAGTACAAAAGTAATCAAATGTAGCAATTCATTTGGGACAGAAGGAGTATCTTTTATGAATTAATTATAATGTTTACCGTTGATGTTTAATGATAACGTTTACAAGTTTTATCTTTTATCTAGTTATTCATTTGAAATATAACTACTAAAAAACCAAATATATTGTATGTCTTTAAATACGATATCTTAAAAGCCAATTAAAAATGGGCGGTCCTTAGAATGATAGGCGCAATAATAAGTAATTAACGTGTTCTGTACTCTTTCATTTTGATAATTAATTCTTTTTTTTATTATATGTGAAAATTTTAAACATATTAATGGACTACTGAAACATAGCGGAATGGAATGAACTTTTATTTTATAAGGATTCTTTTGCTAATCTGGCATTTTAGCGTTCAATACAAGGCGATATAAGTAGATATATATTTTTTATATAGATAATAATTCAATATTTTATTTCTTATTCCAAATCGAATGCTTTTAAAAGTTTGTATTAACGATTCTCCTCTGTTTTTACATTCATCTCTTTGTTATTGTGTAATTATTTGTTGAACAGCGTAAAGAAATCGAATTAGTTCTTTCTAAATAACACCTTATGCAATTCGTCATACTGGAAAATGTAATTTATTTTTTAATTGTATTTGATAATTATATTAATTTAAAATGTTAAAAGCAGTGACTTCATATAACTTATTTTCTTTTCCGTATGTAATTCATTAGAATCTTTTCAGTTTATTTTTTATTTTTATAAAATAATTAACCCCTTAATTCTCGCTCCCGAGATATTCTCGGGCTGTGTCTTCTACTGAAATTGTTTGATTTCCACAAGTTTTATAAAATAGCGAAATTGGCTATATTTTAGTATCGTTTTACCTGTCATTAAATAAGTTGAATATTTCTTTTTCATAAAATGGTGCCAATAAGCAATTTGAATTATTCAACCGTAATTTAATTCGAGCGTTAAGTGGTTAAGGAAATAAATGTTTTCAAGATGGAACATTGCTGTATAGGCCTGTTGAAGAAGATTTAACATATTTGATGCTTGTTTTTCAAAAGAAGAAATTTGGCTTCGTAAGTATAGTAGTTTTGAATAATATAGTATTAAAATCTTGATACTTTGTTAAACAAAATGAATATTTAGGTTTAAAACGAAATATTATTACCTTTGACAATTCTCCAAATCCAAACAAAAATTCTTAGGAACAAGCTAAGCAACTCAAAATGAATTTATTCTATAGAAATTTATTAGGCATAATATATCAGTTAATGAAGTTAGCAACGATATTGTCGGTACGAGATAATAGAGGAGGGAAAAAATCCATTTAGCAATCACCCTAATTTTTTCGGGGATTTTTATTTTATAAAAAGCCCCGGGCGGGGCTATAAAAATTTTTGGGGAAATTTTTATAGCCCCGCCCAAACTCCTAATAATTGTGTAAATTGGTTCCGTGTCTATATTTTACCTTAGAACCGCGGTGATGGGTCATTTTGAACCGAACCGAACCGAAAGAATAGATGTCGATTCAAAGTTGAAAATTTTTTTATAACATTAAGAAAAACCGTACCAACAAGCAATTTAAATAAGTTAAATAGTTTTAAATAAAAATTCTGATGTGAAATATTTTTATAAAACCTGATTAAAATTAGAGTTGGCCGAAGAGTCGACTCAACATCTCAACTCCTTCCTAGAGAGTCGAACTGTCGACTCCTCGCTAGTGGATTGCCTCGACTCAAAAGAGTCGAACTTTCATTTCCACTCAGTTTGGGATTAGGAGTAGAAGTCGACTCACTCAAAGAGTGGTTGGACGAGTTTAACACAGTGTCGGACTTGGAGAGTCGAGAGTTGAAGAGTGGATTTTCGATTCTTCGACTCTTCGATACTTCGACTCTTTGAAAACCACTCTTTCAACTCAGTATCGGATTTCAACTCTTCGAATCTGGGCTGGGTTGTTTAGCAGAGAACGGAGATCTTGATTTGATTATGTACTGGTGATTTTGGGAAAGGAGAAAGCAGTGTAGATGTATGTTTAGGAATATGACGGTATGAATGAAAGGAGAGGGAGGGACAGAGACAAGGGCAGCATGATGTTTCGTTAAAGATTATTTCAATTTAAGATATGCTTAGGGAAAAGAAGATAAAAAAAAGGGGTCAGATGTTACCTTTCTTTGTATTTTTTCGTAAAAAAAGAAGTAGGACTAGTTAGGGGAATATTTTCAACTGTTTTCATATCATGCAATATTTTTTAAAAACTTAGAAGAAAGAGAAATAAAATTTTACTTTAGTAGCAGGTTGTTTAAAAACTACTAAGTTACTGAATTTATTTTATAATAGATGTATTTTAAATATAAGTTAATATTCTTTATTTGTTTGCGTACATAATGTTATTTTAATTCCGTTTTATAAATAAAAATGTTCGCAGGTAATATTAAAGGGATATAATTTACATATATTTTTTTAAAGTTTAGCCAAACGATATTTTTAACATTCCTTATTTAAACCAAGATATGGAAGATATTTTCGGAATCCTTTCACTTCCACGCCCCCCCCCCCTTTTTTTTTCGTAAACAGCTAGGCTGTGTGTGTCTCTCTATGGCTATACATCAGTATATAATCACGGTTTAAAAAATAAAATTTTAAAAGGGAGTAAATCAAAAACTATAAACATGAGAAAAAAAGAACTTTTTAAAACTTACTCCCAGATCCCTCCGGGTGGGCGGGGGACTGATTATTGAATTATTTTTTGTTCGGAAACGCTATAAATTGGCAAGTGTTTTTATTCAGGAACAAAGTAATCGAATGGCGTTTTCCTTTTTTTGCCGAAATATCCTTCAAAAAATGCTGTCAAAGTTCAAGTTTTTAAACGAAGTTTGGTACACGATAGCACGAGGAAAAGAGAAAAACTTGCCATTACGTGGAAAAGTCGCATTTTTCTTGATAAGCAATTTATTTATGTAAAAAATTGGAAAACGCTATTTGATTCCAAATCGCCACAATAGTCAGGCCTGTCAATTTTATAAATTTGGTAGTTAAAAATACTGCCGCTGAGCTCCGCAAATTAAAGTTGTGTGTAACGGGAAAATGCGATTTTCTCCAAAACTATGTGACCGAGGATAATCGCTATGATTTTCCCGCAAAGTTTGAATAAATTCCTATTGCCCCTAGTTTTTTTTTTTTTTTTTCATCATTTTAGTTTTATTAGATTCGGAAGGCTGAAGGCGGGGGGCATATTTTTGTATCACATTTTCGACAGTAACTAAAATTAGAACAAATATATTTTTGATTTCGGTGTTACTAGGTCTTTCCAACAATACCCAAACGATACACATACACACATGCATAAAAGACAAAAAAAAAAAAAAAAAATTCAAATAACTAAATTAGTCCCCTTTTTTTCGAAAAGTATTTGTGAATAGCTTTTAATCTATAAATTTGTTAACACGATCAACTTATAATAGCTCCGTTTTCACTTTTTAAGGAGGTCCAGGACATATTTTAAAATAATTTTTATTTATTGATTTTAAAATCTGAATTCTTTTTTGAAGATTAATTATATCATTTGTAAACAAAATCGTATGATAAAACTTCTCATAATTTTTTTTTAATTTAAAATTTATTAAAAAAGTGGGGTAATTTAAAATCGTTATAACTCGAAATATTATTTGTAGAATTTAAATTTTTTATCATTTAAATAAACAGAAATATATAATTTTTAATTTTGATTCAGCATTTTTTAAAATATTAATTAAAAAAAAATTAAAAATATTTAAAATAAAAATTGAAGAATAAATGACGTAACTTTAAAAAAAAAATCATATTTTCAAAAGTAAATCTGTTTTTCAAATTTGTTGAATCAAAATTAAAGTAAACTAATTGAAAAAGACATGTTCCGAGTTTTAACCATGTATCTTCAACGGTTATTGAGTTATAACAGTTTAAATACGAGAAATGATGAAAAAACCCATCAGGAAGAAAAACGCATTTTCACAAGAAGTCATTTGTATGACAACCATTGTTTGAAAGCTAGATTTTGAAAACAAACCAAAACGAAAAAAATAATATATTCTGTTCTAATAATGATATAAACATGATTTAAACGTCATGTTAAGCAGAAAAAAGCAGAGAATTTATTACTGGAAAAAATATTTTTAGAATATGTGAAGATTTATATGTCTCGGACCCCTTAAATACGGAATCTTAAAAAAATCAATGAAGAAGAGATCTAAGAATTTAAAATGTTGTGATTGGGGAGGATTTCTGATATTTTGAAGGATTCTTGTCCTTGTTAGCAGTAAATTTCAGTTACCCCACGTTTCCCGTGCGCGCGCACACACACACACGAAAAAAAAAAAAAATCCATTTCCCGTTTTGCTTTCAGCACAGAAAATTTAAACCTTTAAAACTTGATATATATATATATAAAAAGTGACACCAAAATCTTCCACTCCCAGTTAAAAAGAAAGCAAATTTTTAGATATGGTACGGGATTAAACAAGAATATTTCTATATTTTACAATTTGGCTTAGAAGTGTGCACCGGTCCAGCCCGTGGGCAGGGCTAGCGCAAATTTTTCGCAACTCTGGGGTCGGGCCGGGCCTTACTTTTTTTAAGGCTTTGGAACGGGCCTAGGCATTGCTCTTTACAGACCGGGCTAGGGCCTTTCTTTTTTCTAAAAGATTGCGCCGAGCTTAACTTAATCTTTCAGTACCGATCCGGGACTGGCTTCATTTTTCCAAGGTTTGCAAGGGCCTACATTTTAAGTGCTGGCCTCGACCCACCCCGTACGAAAATTATTGTCTCGGCCTGGTCTGATCCGAGCAAAAATCAGTAAAATTTGCCCCGGCCCAAAACTTTTTGCAAAAAATGTATATATTTTTAAATTGCCATTATTGTACAATTAAAATTTAAAATTTATTCTTTTTAAATAATAGTAATTTCTAGGCAATAAAATTAAAATACAATGAAGCTTGTGAAAAAGGTCCTGTATATGACGGAATCCTGTCTTACACTAAAAAATGTGTTGATACATGAAAAATGAATATAATAATATGTGAGGAAAAGTATATAATACATTTAAAACTGCTAAGAAGGAAACTTGCCTATAACTTAAATTTTTTATTTCTTAAGCAATTTCGTCTTAGGCGATTTTACTGCGTATTAGTTATCAGATTCTTAAGCTTCCAGTACATAGAATATGGATTAACGATATTAATGCTAACTGAATCATTTACATACAGATAGAGATTCATTAAAACAATAAATATCACAGCACACGATGTTTCTTTCAAAATGAAGATTATAAAAATGAAAAGAAAAAAGGATAAAATAAGTATTTTTGGTCAGAACTTCTCGTACGAAACAATTTTTAATCATATCGACGTAAAAATCTAAGTTTTCTAGATTTTAGTACCTAGATTTTTACATTTTGGGGGGGGGGGGCGGGCCCGACCGGCCCCCCCAAACTTTTAAGTTTTCTACCGGGCCGGACAAGTAATTTTTTTTGTACGGAATGAACTTTTAGATTTTATACCGTGGCGGGTAGTTGATTATTTTTCTACTGGCCGGTCCAAACATTTTTTTATGAGCAAGCCGAACTTTTTTTCTGCGGACGGGACTGGGCAGGGCCTGGAAATTTCGGCCCGTAGAGACATCTAGTTTGGCTGTTTCCAGTTACCATCCAACAAAGTTTAATATAAAAGACTTCTATATAAAATCAAAACCAAAATAATTCAAGTTTACGCTCAAATACTTTCTCCTACGCGATAAATTTGATACGAAAAGTAGAATTGCGTCATCTTTCTAACCAACCAACCAACCAACAAATCTTACTTCCGCAAGTGAGTCGAGAGTCGAGTCAGTATGTCGACTCATCAATGAAGTGAGTCGACTCAGCCTCGACTCCACAAAATGAGTGGAAATGCCCATCCCTAATTAAAATTTTCTGCGGTTCTAGTGTAAACAAAGAAAGGATTTAAACTCCAAACACTGACGTGACGTCTGTTCGAATTTATATATTTCATCCCGAATCCGTCTGTGGCAGATTCATGGACATGATATTATTAATGTTTGTGAAATATGCAACGAGCCAAAGTGTTTACTTCTATTTAAAACTATTTCTATTAAATTTTTCTGACATTAGAAACTTTTTTTGTAAGCTTCGAACCTACACATCACAGTGTGCTCAGAAGATTGAAGGAGAAGTCGCTGGACTAAGACATAAATTAGAGGATTGGGGACCTCCTTCACGCTCCTCCCTAAAGTATTTTATTCTTCTCGCAACGATATTCTAAACAGCCTTATTAAATTGAATAAATGCGTGTGGAATCAACGTTTACTTACTTTTTAACGTGTTTCTCTTGCACGGAAGAATTTTAAATGTTTAAAGCCTTATAAGGAAGTTCTTCGGCTACAAAAAATTCCTTTTTTCTCGTTTTCTCAATGTCTGGCAAATGTTCTGTCGTGTTATTAAAAATTTAAACAAATACAATCATTATTTATCGTCAGACGCAGTGTCTGTTTGAATTCTTACAGCAGTGTAAACGATTTCTAGTAAAATTTTAAAAGTAATTTTGAACATTGTTTTTTAAGTCGATGTGTACGTCCTAGTATTTTTTTAATTCGGTTCACAAAATATCTCCTCAACGGAATAATTTATTTCTTGTTTGTTTTTTTGTTTGTTTTTTCTAAAGACATGAAAATATTAAATGTTTTACTGTTCCTTTTTTCAAAATGCATTTTTATTTTAGCTTTTTTATACATTTTTTTTTAAAGAAAAAACAAAGTAAAATTAGGTTTTTTTTCGTTGAAACTGATACATTGAGTATGATATTCGGCCATTTTGTTAAAAAAACTAAATAATATAAAAAAAAAAATTGCATCAAGAATTAGAAATTTATAAATACTGAACTTTTTGTTTTATTGGTCTCAAATGAAACCATTTACAGAAATGTTGTGTATCAGGGAACATTACACGACGCGCAACATCAAGAAACACCGAGTCCAAAATGCGTATTTTTCAAAAAAATTAAGAGGACCAGAAATATTTGAAATGTCGTAAATTAACAGAGGTTTGGTCGTGGAAAAGGGAATTCCGGGATTCATTTATTTGGACTATTCCTTTTTTTCTGTATTTATTTATGTATGTTTTTTTAGGAAAAAACATATCTGTTTAATGCAATAAAAAGTAACAAACGTTTCAATATTGTATTGCAAAATCTTCCGAAACTAATTTTGTCACGATTTTGAAATCCTTGTTGCATAACTATGTGTCATCATTTCTTCTTCATATTGATTATCGCGTTGTTCATTTATTACATCCGAAACAAATAAAACAAAATAGAGTGAAAAAATTAAAATCCATAAAAAAAATTTGATATTTTTTCTTCTAACTTTAAAACGTTTTCTGATATAGTTGTTAAAGTATTTAATTTCCTTTATTATTATTATTATTATTATTATTATTATTATTATTATTATTTTGCATGAAACATGTAAATCCGAACTTGCTCAAATGTATCGGGTCAAAATCGATTAAAACAGTGTTTCCCTATAAGGGTGATTTTCAAAAAAGTGTCGTGTTTTACTGTCCTTTCACATTTGCACAGTAAAATAGTTAAATATCATAATTTTAATTATTGCATTTTAACTATCATGTTTTTTTAATGATAATTTACAGATATATTATTATTTATAAAAAAAAAAATTTAAATAACAAATATATTTTTTTGAAGTCAAAATGTCATTACCGTAGGTTGTCCCAACAAGCAATTTATTAGGTAAAGATTTGACTAAGTTCTATTTAAAACAGATGGTTATATATTTTTTAATACATTTTTTACATTTATTAAGATTATACATTTTTACATTTATCATACATTTATTAAGATGCTACAAATTTAAAAAATATTTATTTTCATTAATTAAACTTATCTATAATTCTTAATAATTATTTAAAACCGTGTCCCAAGAAAGAGTGTCTTTGCCATGCTTCTGAAAAAAGTTCACCTGGAATGTTTTAAAGGGCAGAACATGCCTTTTTATCAAGGTAAAAATACTCCTTAAAAGTCAACTTGTTATCAGGTTTAGATGAATAGAGTAAATAGTTTTATAGTTTCAATAAAACAAGTAAAAACTTTGAATGTTTTGATGAGTTTTTTGTACGTCATTACCGTACCCACTTTTAAATGATAATTAAATGAACTTTTATTTATTAATCTCAATGTCTCAAATGCTTTTATTATATAAGAAATAGAAAATCATTGTATAGGCCAGAAGATATAATGGCTGTCATTTATGCCTGGGGAAAAATAAAAATATTTTGTTTAATTTGTCATTACCGTGCTCACTTATCTCATTAACTAAGTTAATTAAAATTTAAAAATTAGTTTAAAAATGTTAAATTAGTAATTTGGTCTCTACTGATGCTTGTATGTTTATAAGGTAAGGTAATTATTTACAAAACATTAAAACTTCCTGATTATTTCTAAAAAATTGATTTTGTTATTCCAAAACATGGACAGATTTTGAAAATGACCCATAATTGCTTTTAGAATTTTCCCCTCCACAGATATCGCCGGTATGCGCTGCTCAACGTTTGCGTTTTAGGAATTATCATATTTGACCAACTAACTCTACGACATTCATAAAAGGTTAAAACAGTATAAAACTACTACTACTAATAAGAAAATTTTGTTTTTTAGTGATTTCAAATCTTTCTGGTCCACTTAAGGCTGCTCCTCACTCAGTTTCAGAATTTCCTTCGGTAATGTTAAGTCTATGGACGTTTCATTCATTCTTATATTTAAAATATCTCCTCCGGATATTAATATTTTTAGGTGCGTTCGTAATTATATAATAGGGTGGGCCGAAAAAAACTTTTTTTTTATTTTCGATGATGGGTAGTGCGGAAAAGTGGCCACTAGTGGCACCAAGTTCACACAAAAAATTTCAGATTTTTAGGACAATTCCTATATTTGCCGCTTTTGGCTTGAAGTTTTGCTAAAAGGCTGATTTTTGAACTTTTTTACAAAAATTTTATAAATGTTAAATTAAACTTATTTTAATCGTATTTGCTTGAAAAGGCCTATTTAATGTTCCAAATGTATCAATAAGCTCTGATAATGCATTATTTAATTACTATGTGTATTTTAAATTAGACGATTGCCTTTTCGCGTTTAAGTGAGCAAAAGTTGCATGTATTATTTGAATCTTTCAACGGTTTCTCTCTTTTGTCTTGTTTATGTCCCTTGGTCTTCCTTATTTTTTTCGATGCTTCAAAGGTCATATATTTCGGTGACGGACAGCAGAATCCCTCAGAAACAGATCTGGACGGAGAGAAAAGGGTGAGGCAAGAACTTAAGCGAACGCAGTGACTCATCACGATGTTGGGGGAGTGAAGGAGGAAATACAAGAAAGGAGAAAGTGCGATAAGGGATGCTTATTATTTTTCAGTGCTCGGTTTCCCTGTGACATTTGTTCAGTGCAAAAGTAAAACCTTTTTCTCATGCAATACATTGCTTTTTGGTTCGTTTAACGTGCCTTTACTGTGTTTTGTGCGTTTTATTACGACAAGTTTAGAAATGGCTAGTGCGAAAGTTCCTAATCATGTAAAGACATGCGATAGCGTGAAAAATAGCCATTTTGAGGCACCATGCAAATTGAAAGGCAATTGCCAACTATTGCTGACATCATGCGCCACTACTATTGGTTGCGAAGCGATGTAGAAGAAAATCGAGATATTTATCTTCAACCAGTGGATGATATTATTAAAATGGTAGGTGAAAAAGTTTCCGAAATCTGGATAAAATCTTCCATACCAGTGATTTCCCAACGAACAGTTAACAGGAAGATTAAAAACTATTACAATGAGCGTAGATCATTGGAGAAATCTTGTAATCATACCGGCGTTAAAGGCAAGGCGATCTGCGAAGATTTCGTACGATATGCGAAAACCTCTCTCTTTGACATTGCAGCTTGTAAGTGTAGAGGCTTAAACAATTGTAGCTGCGGCATCAGACGTAAAGTTCCACACCGGGAGGTGAACTTCTTGAAGGATTAAAGAACTGTTCGAAAAATGTTTATCGGAAATATTGACATAACATCGAGGCTTAAGGAGTGCCGACTGATTTAAAAACAAGCAAAACTCTTGCAAAGAAAATATCGCAGCAAAATGAAGAGGGATACAATTTCAACGATTAATAGTGGTTCTGCGACAAAGCCTTCAACGAGTGGAGTTAGATCCAGATGGAAGGCAGTTATATTGTTGGAAGATTCAAGTAGTGGGAGCTTTCAAGCAAGCAGTTCGACTGAATCTGATTCAGGCCCTTCAAAGCCAAACACTCCTAAACGCATATTCCTGCCTCACACAACGTCCGCCATGTCTCAGGGAAACGAAACACTGAAAATAATAAGCATCCCTTATCGCACTTTCTCCTCTCTTGTATTTCCTCCTTCACTCCCCCAACATCGCGATGAGTCACTGCGTTCGCTTAAGTTCTCGCCTCAATCCCTTCTATCCTTCCAGATCTGTTTCTGAGGGATTCTGCTGTCCGTCACCCAAATATATGACTTTTGAAGCATCGAAAAAAATAAGGAAGACCAAGGGACATAAACAAGACAAAAGAGAGAAACCGTTGAAAGATTCAAACAATACATGTAACTTTTGCTCACTTAACCCCTTCGGGACGGGAGCCTTTTACGAAATTTTTAATCTTTTGTCACTTTTGTTTTTAATTGTTTTTAATTTTTTGCGGCACGTATACGTGTCGCTCGTCCCCAAGGGGTTAAACGCGAAAAAGCTATAAAAATCGTCTAAATTAAAATACACATAGCAATTAAATAATACATTATCAGAGCTTATTTATACATTTGGAACATAAAATATGCCTTTTCAAGTAAATACGATTAAAATAAGTTTAATTTAACATTTTTTAAATTTTTGCTAAAAAAGTTCAAAAATCAGCCTTTTAGCAAAACTTCAAGCCAAAAGCGGCAAATATAGGAATTGTCCTAAAAATCTCAAATTTTTTGTGTGAACTTGGTGCCACTAGTGGCCACTTTTCCGCACTACCCATCATCGAAAATAAAAAAAAAAGTTTTTTTCGGCCCACCCTATTATATAAATACGTAGCACCTATAGTCGTCGTTCAGTCCGTCTGTCTGTCCGTCCGTCCGTCAACATATAACAGAGCAAAAACTACCCAACCGAAGGGTCTGACATTTTAAATAGGGTAAATGCACCAGTAGTCGGCCACCCCCCCAGTAGTCGGCCACATTGAGATAAAATACGTTATGAATAGCTTATTTTTGATTTCACATGAAATATTACAATCCCCCTATATGTAGCCATCCTTTATACGTCATAAGCCATCAGCAAAGAATTGTGGGTATTTTTATTGCGTTAGTAATCAGCCATTTTTTATTTGGTTGCGGTCAAATAACCGTTTTTGCTATTTTTTTGTTAACCGATGACAAAATTTTTAAAAGACTAGTATTAATTTATTTTTTATTATTTTCTAAAATTATAAGACTCTACTATTAAAAAGTTTAATGAACTAATGTTTTTCAGTATCAAAATTAAATAAATGTGTTTGTATTAATTAATTTTAATGTGGCCGATTATTGGGTATTATATTTACTTACATGTTCAGTAATCGGCCACTCACTACAGTAATCACTACTGGCTAAAAGGCCATCTTACTTTTTTGAGTCTATTTTTAATAATTTGATTTTTTTCGTAATTTGATTTTTGCAATTTGAGATTTATATAACCTTTTACTTGCATTTCATTTTATGTACACTATATATAAGGTGCCCTGGTGTAATAACGCCACCTTAAGATTCTACCAATTTTTACGGCTTAGTTTTAGATTTCCCCCCCCCCCCCAAACAAATATAGGATTTGATACAATAACTTATTGATTATGTATACAAGAAAGACTATTTTAGCAGATAGCAGATTCATAAAATATAGTGGCGTGATTTCTTGACCAATGCTATTAGGCGTTATTACCCACCTGTTGGGTAATAAAATAACGTCTAAATCGGGCCCTCACAACGGCTCTTATCACAAATGCATGTAAGAAATTCCCTTGCACTTTGCCCTGGCTCATACGATGTCATTATTATTTACTTTAATGTTGCATTTTGAGACTTCATAGTTTTTACAAATAAAAAATGAGAAAAAGACTTAAAATATATCTTAAGACTTAAATAAATAAGACTTTAATAAGATTTAAATAAGACTTAAATAAATATCACTCTATAAGACTTAAATAAATATCATTCATGCACAAGTTAAATGAAATTGATTTGCGCTCATACGTTTGTCAGTGACTGCAACGTTCACGAATTTCGTTCGTTTGTGATCGCGAATTTAGTACATTTTTGAGACTGCTGCATCCAGTGCATTTTTTATGACTGCTATGCGCTTATTCGTTCCTTAGTTTTTGCGGCGTTAACGAATTTAGTTTTTTTGAGATCGCCGCTTTCGCAAATTACTGCGTTTTTGAGACAGCTGCACGACGAGGTTGCTGCACCGAGTGATGTTTTTTTTTCGGTTTTGATTAGCGCAATTAGCTCATTCGTTCGTTACTGATTGCAGCATTAACGAATTTCGTTCGTTTGTGATTGCGGCTTTCGCGAATTACTGCGTTTTTGAGACAGCTGCGCGACGAGGTTGCTGCATCCAGTGATGTTTTTTTTTTTTCGTTTTTCAAGAGCGCTATGCTCTAATACGTTTTTTACTGATTGCGGCGTTAACGAATTTCGTTCGTTACTGATTGCGCTATGCGCTCATACATTCGTTACTGATTGCGGCGTTAACGAATGTCGTTCGTTCGTGATCGTGGCTTTCGTGAATTACTGCGTTTTAGAGACCACTGCTCAACGAGGTTGCTGCATCCAGTGATATTTTTTTTTTGTTTTCATGAGCGCTATGCGCTCATACGTTCCTAACTGATCGCGGCGTTAATGAATTTCGTTCGTTTGTGATTGCGGCTTTCGCGAATTTAGTGCCTTTTCGAGACTGCTACACGACGAGGTTGCTGCATCCAGTGATTTTTTTTTCGGTTTTGATGAGCGCTATGCGTTCATACGTTCGTTACTGATCTCGACGTTAACGAATTTCGTTCGTTCGTGATCGTGACTTTCGCGAATTACTGCATTTTAGAGACTGCTGTACGACGAGGTTACTGCATCCAGTGACTTTTTTTTCGATTTTCATGAACGCTATGGGTTCATCCGTTCGTTACGGATTGCGTCGTTAACGAATTTCGTTCGTTCTTGATCGTGGCTTTCGCGAATTACTGCGTTTTAGAGACTGCTGCACGACGAGGTTGCTGCACCCAGTGATGTTTTTTCTGTTTTCATGAGCGCGATTAGCTCATATGTTCGTTAATGATTACGGCGTTAACGAATTTCGTTCGTTTGTGATTGCGGCTTTTGCGAATTACTGCGTTTTAGAGACTGCTGCACGACGAGGTTTCTACACACTGTAATGTTTTTTTTTCGGTTTTCATGAGCACTATGGATTCATACGTTATTACGGATTGCGGCGTTAACGAATTTCGTTCGTTCTTGATCGTGGCTTTCCCGAATTACTGCGTTTTAGAGACTGCTGCACGACGAGGTTGCTGCACCCAGTGTCTTTTCTCGATTTTCATGAGCGCTATTAGCTCATACGTTCGTTACTGATTACGGCGTTAACGAATATTGTTCGTTTGTGATTGCGGTTTTCGCGAATTACTGCGTTTTAGAGACTGCTGCACGACGAGGTTTCTGCACCCAGTGATGTATTTTTCTGTTTTCATGAGCGCTGTGCGTTCATATGTTCATTATTGATTGCGGCGTTAACGAATTTCGTTCGTTCGTGATCGTGGCTTTCGCGAATTACTGCGTTTTAGAGATTGCTGCACGACGAGGTTGCTGCATCCAGTGATTTTTTTTTTTTTTGGTTTTCATGAGTGCTATTAGCTCATACGTTTTTTACTGATTGCGGCGTTAACGAATTTCGTTCGTTCGTGATCGTGGCTTTCGCAAATTACTGCGATTTAGAGACTGCTGTACAAATTTGCTGCATCAAGTGATGTTTTTCTTCGGTCTTCATGAGCGCTATGCGTTCATCCGTTCGTTACTGATTGCGGCGTTAACGAATTTCGTTTGTTTATGATCGCGGATTTCGCGAATTCAGGGTGTTTTTGAGACTGCTGCACGATGAAGTTGCTGCATCCAGTGATTAGTTTTAGTTTTGATGAACGCTATGCGGCCATGCATTCATCACAAAAAAAAAAAAAAATAACAAAAAACAAGATTTTTTTTATAAAATCGCATAATTATATCAAAACGACTTATTATAAAATCACAAATCTATAATAATAAGATAACTACTAAAATAACAATAATAACAAACGATTGCTTTGTCACATGTATTTAAAATATCGAATAGGGGAAAACAACTAAACAAGAAACCATATTTTCCTTTAAATAAGAATTGGCGCCTCATTCGGCTCATATTGTTCAAAGATACTACGAGACAGACTGTAATGTTTGTAATGTACTATTCGAGATATGCAACTTATTAAAATTACATTTCGAAACTCGATTACGAGATAGTAACGCGAAAATGAAGAATTGGCGCCGCGTTCTGCAAATATCTAACCACGAAATCCCAAGATAAACTGAAATATTTGCATTGTACTAGTCGAGACATGCAACATATTAAAATTTCCTCCCGAAACTCGACGACATGATAGTAACGCTAAAATGACGATTTGGCGCTCCCTACAGCTGATATCACAATAAGATATGCATCGACAGATCAGTCATTCATGTTCTGTTAATAATCTTGTCCTACATCATAATTTCATTTTGAAACAGGATGACGTAATATTTTTTTCTCTGCCCGCAGCCCAGTCTACGATGATTAAACAAAAAATTTGAAAGGCCCACTACCAGATAATTTGGTACTTTTAACTTTACTTTCCATAAGAAACAAGAATGAAAAATCTTGCATGAAGAATAGATTATAAATGCATTTCCCATGGCTATCAGAATTCTAAGTAGTTCAATTCTTTTGCGCAGTCCTGTATTTAATCTAAAGATTTGTATATCATTCTATACATAGTATGATAAAACTTAGTATAGTAAGAAAATGCATAACAGGTTGAAAATTTACCTTCAGCAATTTCTACCCCTATACGGAAACATACTTGAATTATTTTGTACAGCCCTGCATATTACCAATAGATTTTTATATGCCGCACATATTAAGCTAAAATTTAATTAAGGCTAAAACGTGGTTAAATCTACTGAAATGATACTTCCACACATTATTATCCCTGGGCGGTCATGCATTCAGTTCTTTGCGTGGCCCAATATATGGCTTTATTTATATTATACAAACATCTCTTAGTATACTAAAGAGAGAGAAAGTTCAGCTTGAAAGAGCATAAAAGCCTCTTTTAAGTCATTCACGCTGATACTCCACAAAGCTTACAAACTTTTTTGTGTAGCCTTGTATATGATCTATATCAGTTATACACATCGCATTGTAAACAAAGGTTTAATTAAACTTAAAAGCGCGTGTCATAAACAAAATCACACTTACAGCAATTATCGCTAATAGAAAGATACAGTACTGTATTTGAATTTTTTGTGTTTCCCTGCAAATGAACGATAAATGCTATGCATTTCATGTTATACAACGAGTATTTTGTAGTAAGCCTCAGTAATGTTGTATATCAATTTCATTCTATTTGATGTAGTATAAGAGAACTAAAATACTCTGCAAACTGCTTAACCTCTGACACTATTATGTAAAGGAATTCTTTTGCGGGGCCCTATAAATGAATAATAAGTTCTTTGGACTCCATATTGTCTAGAATGCGTAGTAAAATGCACTTCATAAATGCATATCAATTTCATTATATTTGAAACGGCCAACATCATTAAAATAAACTTGAAGCAATTTCTCTCATTGAGCGTAATGCATCGGGATATTTTTGACTGTCCCTGTAGATGAACTATAAATTCTACATACTTTTATTTTCAATAGCGATCGTGCTATTGTTAACGTTAAAAACATACAAAAATTTCAAGGAGATTCGAGTATATTTGCGAGTGTTAGAACTCGGACAGACTGAAGACAATCCAAATTCACAAACACTTTTAAACTATGTTGGAAAGTGTTAAATACTATTATAATATTTTAAATTATTGCAGCAACATTATGAGAAAAGAATAAATTAACGCATTTTATCAATAAAATGTTGTTCTGTTTATAAAAGTTATACTTTAAGTTATTTAAATAACAAAGCATTTAAGTGGCCGACTACTGGTCCAGTGGTGGCCGAACACTAGAATTGAGTGGCCGACTACTAGACCTTTGCTACTTTTAAGTTTAACTTTTTATAAATAAAAACTATAATCAGTTTTTTTAAAAACAATTGCTGAAACAGTAAAAGAAAAGTGTACATTAACATGTGTCACTGGTAAAAATGTTGTATTGCTTTTTAAAATTACGCTTTGAGCTATATACTTAAAGAAAGCGCTCAAGTGGTCGACTATTGGTGCTTTTACCCTATATGATTGTTGCAAAATTTTGTCGAGCCATTTCAGATTTTATGAAAATTGGATGTATAGTTTAATGACAGGGCCAGTCAAAAGTTTTTCGTTACATTACGGGCAATGGGAAAAAATTATTGCAAGTGCATTTTAATGATGTTACAGACTATGCACTTATGAAGTGCAAAAATATATACATTTTGTACAATATACAATATTTATAAAAGTAGTTATAGTACAAACGCACCTCATTTGCCACGTTTGACGAGCAATTTCCCTGTTTTCTGTGTGCTCTTCTTAAAGGATGTCTAGTTGTCAAAATATTTCCAAAATCTATGCTTAATTTAATATTTTCTGTGTTAAAAGCGGAGTAAAAATTTAACACTTCATATAAAATAAAGCCTAGATTTTTTAAACACAGTCAAACTTAACGGAGTCACTATTTAACGAAGTTTTCTACTTAACCCCTTAATTCTCGCTCCCGTCATATTCACGGGCTGTGTCGTTTTTTAGATTTATTCAGATTTGTTTGACTCCTACCAGTTTTATAAATTAGTGTAATTAGGTTTATTATGGTACCATTTTACCTGTCATTAAATAAGCTGAATATTTCTTTTTCAAAAAAGTGGTACCAATAAGCAGTTTGAATTTTTAAACCGTAATTTAATGCGACCGTTAAGGGGTTAAGGTTTCGCCTCACTGAAACTCCCCGATCGCGAAATCCCATGTTAACCTATGGGATAATTTTGAAGCGCGATGACTCATTACCTAATATAATTATTAAAACACCGTTTTCCCCATCAGAATGTAGACGTCAGATGCCGATGATGTGCGTTTTTTTTAAATTATCTCCGTAAATTTTAAGTACATAAAAAATCCCTATAAACTTTGAAATTTCCATTTGATTAAATTTTATCATCTTCTTAAAAATACTTAAAATTTAAGTAGACGATTTTTAAAAACGTACATCATCGGCATTTGACGTCTACATTCTGATGGGGGAAAACGGTGTTTTAATAATTATATTAGGTGATGAGTCATCGCGCTTCAAAATTTCCCCATATGTTAACATGGGATTTCACGATCGGGGAGTTTCAGTGCAGCGGCCCCTTAAGGGCGCTGGTCACTGGCGAAAAATATCGCGTTCAGCTCATATGCTGGACCGTTCCTACCCCCCCTGCCAGCTGTCAGAGAGGCGTGTACCTTTAACTGGCGTGAAGTCCAAGAGATCTTATCGGTTGTCTGTTGACAAAATTTATGAGCCAGTAGGAACAGAAAGTTCTCCTATAGCAGCTATTTTTGTTAGTAGGGAAATATTAGTACTTCAATTTCTTTTGCAGTTTTTAAAATACACGAGATCACATTGAACAATTTTACTGTTATTATTATTATTATTATTACAGCGACGCAACCAGGAATTCCATCAAGGAATAAGTTTCAATTGAATAATTTCGACTTTTATAAATGCCTAAATTTTAGAAAATGTTTGATAAAAATTTAAATATGCAATAAAAAGTGATCCAATGTCATTTTGCTGTCTAAAATGATTTCGATGTTTCACCTTACTTTATATTATGTTTATTATATGTTCATGTTTGCCTTCAAATTTAACCATCCTAAATTTTAAACAAATAATTATTAAATCAACCTGTCTATGACTCGTTTTCATAATTTATTACGTAATATTCAGTGTTTGTGATTTTTTTCTTTTGTTTATGTAAAGCAACATTAATTTACTACTGAAAAATCAAAGCGCAATTGATTATAATTAATTACTGCAATATGTATTTTTTTATATAAGTTTGTTTATAGATAAAAATATTGTTATAAATCATCAGGTAAAGAAAATATGGACAGAGTGAGGATTTTAGTCTGAGTTACACATTCATTTTTTCTATATGATATATTTAAAAATATTCCACAAATTTATTGAACACTTTAAAATTCGATATTTCGTTGAGATTTTGGACCTATTTTTATGAATGATAATAGATACAGCCATCGGTATTTCTCACTGGGTAAGACAAAGAAAATTTGTTGAGTTCTCAATGTATTCTCCCCCCCCTCTCCACATAAAAGCGCCCCAAAAAAAAATAAATAAATAAATAAAAGGTTGTAAGAGAATTTTATCAAAATATCTCCGATTATCGAAGTTATTCAATATATTGGCACGTATTTAAGTATTTATATAATGAAATTAAACTACAGTGCAAAATGAACATAAATAATACAAAA
This sequence comes from Maratus speciosus, assembly GCA_963932465.1. Lineage (NCBI taxonomy): Eukaryota > Metazoa > Arthropoda > Arachnida > Araneae > Salticidae > Maratus > Maratus speciosus. The sequence goes on along the minus strand of OZ010793.1, from coordinate 16,347,587 downwards.
AATACTTCAAGTAATGTTTTTTAATACAGCTTTATTTGACAAAAACATAATATAAGATTTCCAATAACTCATATTAGCGGTCATAAATTCAAAATTTGAAAGTTATTTCATTTAATTTTGATCATCTTTTAATAAAATTAATATTATTAAGAAATATTGAAAATTACGAATTCCAATACATGTAACGATATCTTCATTAATTCTCTATTCAATCAAAGGATACAATATTAAATATAGATACAACATACATGCAGCAATGTACCGGGTGTCCCAAAAAGGACTGACTGATTTTAAAATTCAATAACTTGCAAGCGGTGACAGATATTTAAAAAATTCTTGCAGGAGGGTTATTCATAAGGTCAAAAGTTTTTTTACAGTGATTTTCAATTTTAGTTCGAATTACAAACAATAGATGGCGCTGCGATCAGATGGCGCTGAATTCAGGCTCGATTTTTGGTACTTCGTGGCCCGGATAATACATTTCCATCTCCTTTTTCAGCATGGAACAAGAGAAAGGACTAGAAATCGAGCCTGTATTTAGCGACTATTGCTTACAGCGCCATCTATTGTTTGTAATTCAAACTAAAATCGAAAATCACTGTAATAAAACTTTTGACCTTATGCATAAACCTCCTGCAAGAATTTTTAAGTATCTGTCACCGTTTGCAAGTTATTGAATTTTAAAATCAGTCAGTCCTTTTTGGGACACCCGGTATATAGGATTCACAAAGACAAAATATCAAAGTATAATATTAATATGTATAGAAATGAGGAAAAAATCATTAAATGAATATTAGTATTGCGCATGCTAAGTACCCCCCCCCCACACACACCCCCTCCTACTCAACGTTGCTCCCACCAAAAATATCCATAACAATATTAACTGAAAGGAAAGTAAAAACATAATATGTTTGCTCTGCATATTTAAATTTTCAAATAATATTCCTTTTTTTTAATTACGTGATTGTAAATTGTAATTAAAGATGTGGAATGCTTCCTCAAAAAATTATTATTATTATATTTTCCCCCGAAGCTTTGTTAACCTTGCCTTGAGTTTGTAAGAATTTTGTTATATTAAACAAAGAAAGTACTATAATTTCTGTATTATTTCTGTATGTATATAGTTACATCCGAATGTAAATATTACCCGAACTTTCTTTTTTCTTACAGAGTATTTAAATAAAGCACACACACACACACACATATATATATATATATATATTATATGTAGATTAAAACTTAACACTAAAAATTATTTTTAAAACATTAATTACCCAAAATATACCCTAGTAGTTTTCTCATACATTAGGAAAGTTCACAGCTATTTTCCACACATTTTAACAAATTCTTTTCTTTTCTTTTTCTGATCATTTTTCAAAAAAATTGACATTATTAACAAATATCCAAAATTTCTAAGCGCAATACATATAATTAATATTCAGTTAATTCTGGCATTGTCATCTATTCAATTAAAGGATACAATATTCAATATAAATGCAACAAAGCTGCAGCAACATATATATGATTCACAAAAACAAAATGCCAGAGTATAGAGTGCATATTAATACACTGTACAAGTGAGACAAAAAAAATCATTGAATGAAAATTTGTAATGTGCATGCTGAGTTCCCACCAATCCCTCGACTTACTTCCACCAAAAATATCCACAACAATGTTAACTGAAAGTGAAAACAAGAAACGTAATATGTTTGTGCTGCATATTTAAATTCTCAATTAATATTCATTTTTTTTTAATTATGTGATTGTAAAATGTGTATGTTTAAAAATGTGTGTGTTTAAAATGCTCAAAAAGGAAACAAAAAAGAAAAAGTTGACTGTGATAGCGTGACGCACCGTATACAGGGTGTTCACTCTCGATTATGTTCAATGGCTGATTCCTAAACCGTTATACATAGACATATAGTTCCAATTACAAAAATGTTTTAAATGAAGTAAAGAAGTATTTTAAAAGCGATTTCGGTCAATAAAAAGATTTTTTTTAATATGAAAATTTATTTTTTATGCGGTCCCCCACCCCGGGTCCTATAAGTAATATTTAGTAAATTTTTGCTATATTACACTGACAAGTAAGACAAAAAAAAAAAAAAAAAAAAAAGAGCCATTATTCCACGATTAAAACTGACCAAATAATAGCTGTTTAAAGTTGGAGCATGTTTTTTGCTGCGAAATAGCGGTCATTCACAAATTTAGTAGAAATATCGTCAGCTGTATTAAAAAAAAAAAAAAAAAGTTGAGAGAAAAATTGCAATATAAATTTGAAATCTATAATCATTCCGACATATTAATGCAAAATATACAATTTGTACTAAACAAATAAGAGGGGAAAAATAACTGATTTTTTGTTAAATAATATGGTGAACAGCAATAGCCTCATTTCTTTACAAAATTATACATATTATAAAATGCTATTAGGTTGCAAAATTTGAGTTGTGTTATGTTCCTTAGCTTTTGATAATTGACTCTATCTTATATATATATATATATTCAATTAAAAAATAAATATAAGAGTATAGTTTTAATACGTAAAAGTAAAAACATATATATTCATTAAATAGTAAGAAAGAAAAATCATGCTTCAAGCATAGATTATAAAGGACTTTCCAACACTTCCAAAATGCTTTATCAAGACTTCGCCATTTAATAATGTAAATAAGATAGCCAAGAAAGCATTTTAGAAAGCACATAGCACATTTGAAAATCGGATATCAGTAATTACCGTCCACGGTCGGAAAGGTACTTGAATTCATCTGTGGAGCTCTGTATATGATACATTTGTACATTTTTGTACATGTTCATGTTATTTGTATATATTCTACACAGTCTGCTAAAATTTAGTATAATAAAAAAACGCATGACACAGTTGAAAATTCACTATCAATATACGGAAACGTACTTGCATTCTATTGTACAGCCTATTTTAGCACATTACCTATGCATTTTTATGCATGTAATATATTAAGTTGAAATTTAATTCAGGCAAAAACACCTTTGTCCACTCCTCATTTTTATTTATTTATTTATTTTGATACTCTGCCACAACCTCCTTACCTCTTCCAAAATGTTTACCCCCCCCCCCCCTCCCTTCCTTTCATTTTCTTCTTGAACACTAAGTTTACAATACTATATTATTTTGAAATAACTATTTGTAAGTAGTCTTCTAAACATCTACTTCCACATGCCGACCCCCCCCCCCCCCCCCACGCCGTTTGAATGCTTAAATACTGTATTTAAGAAATTGCGAACCTGTATTTTAAAATTGCCTATTATAATTCAATAGTTTATAGATCTTTAAATATTTTTTGTTTTGATCCTTGAAACTCCTTGATTTATATTTAAAGAAATGGATTTAAAAAACATTTTGTGAAAAAACATAAAAGGTTCAAATTAAAATTATTACTTTAAAAATAAGAGCAATGAGAATTAAGATTTTTTTTTTTTTAAGTTAAATGCAATTTGATGTATTTTTCCGTTATAATAACTAATCTACATAGCTAATATAAATAATCTAAAATTGAATATAAGTACTTACAACGTAAACTATGAAAAACTATAATAGAAATTATTAAAAATATATTGGAAAATTATTGAAATGAACTATATAAAGATTTAAAATAATCAATTTAAAAGCATGGAAAGAAATTTTGGTTATAAAATTACGATTTCTGAAAATTAAATGCACTTAGGCAGGGCCCGACCTCCGAAGCTATGGGAAGCACAGCTTCATTTCGGTACCCCCTTTCATCCAAGAAGAGTTTTCGAAATTCAATATACTTGGAAACTCACCAATGCTATAAATATTATTCCAAAGAGTGCCTCATTCGAGTCCACATATAGTTAATAAAACTTTTTTTTATGTTCCCTTATATATACTATGAACAGGAAAATTGGACACAATCAAGAACAATATGCAAAAATGATTTTGCATAGTATCAACATAAAAATGTTGAATTCAGCAAGTACCGTATTTTATGGAAGAAACGCCGCACCCCTCAAAATTGGTCTAAATAAGATTAAAAATATCGTAAACTCCGCACCTGTGGGAACACTACTTTTGTCGACAGTGTCTCATTGACCTAGCTTTAATCAAAGTTTTCTGAACAGTGTAGAGTGCCTCATTTTTAATAATTTAGGATTTTAAAATTTTATTTAAAATATTTAAATCAGGTTTTAAACATTTTTATGTAATTTTTTTTAAATTAAGAAGACGTCAATTGGCATTAAAACCATCCACAGCGCGGGACGCGGACGCTCTCCTTAGGCGCTCCACATTTTTTTAAGTGGCCGTCGCAACTTAGCACGCTTTTTACGTCGCATGCACTTTATCCCTTTTTAGCTTCAACTTGAAACCCTCAAACTCTGAGTTGTCAATATCTGAGTTGAAGAGTAGTAGATTTTCTTTGTCCACCTGTATGGTTCAGTTGTTCAGTATCATCATCCGAAATGTCACAGTTTTCATAATCGGTGAAGTCAGAAGGTTTCGCGTTGTTGAGCAGGGGGATTGAGAACAGTCTTATAACAATATATATATTATTATTCATGGGATTAATGAATTTTTATTTTATCCCAATTTTATGCGCGCGAAAAAAAAAAAATCGTAAACGCCGCACTTGACAAAAAAATAACTTTCAAACTCGTAAACGCCGCGGCGTTTCTTCCATAAAATACGGTATATGTAATGCTCAGTATAAAATATCAATATTTTGAAATACTTCTTTCAATTTTGCCAATGGTTTAAATTACTAATATTTTAATGTTGTGCATATTCAACTCAAATTAAATATTATTCAAATTCAATATGTAAAATAATAAACATACATTTAAAATAATGGACAAAAAACTGAAAAATTGTGATCATGTGGTTTAAACTACTGGTGTATTACATGAAAAATTAATTTGCTATGAAAGATATTTTTATGAAACATATATATACATATATATATATATATATATTAATGGAATTAATTCAATATAAATTTTGGAGTCCGCTGCTTTCTCAATTCCGTGTCTCTTCAAAATTTTCTAAGGGAAGCAAAATGCATCTTGTGTTGGTTGAAACCTTCTGTCTACTTCCCCTACCTACTCCCCCCCCCCCCCCCTAGTGTCAGGAGTTGGAGCAGACGCGACGGAGCGTCCTTTCACGTAGAACGATGAATTGCATCGTGGGGGAAGACACTGAAATCATCAGAATAGAAATATATGCGTTTTGTTTTAATTATAGCTCCCTCCCTAATTAATTGAAATGAAATATTTTTATACCAGTGGATAAATTAGAAACTGTATATTTTTTCGTGTTTTTAGGTGCGTTCGTAATTATATAAATACGTAGCACCTATAGTCGTCGTTCAGTCCGTCTGTCTGTCCGTCCGTCTGTCCGTCCGTCTGTCTGTCCGTCCGCATATAACAGAGCAAAAACTACCCGACCGAATGATCTGAAATTTTTAACATATAATTGCTGCAAAATTTTGTCAAGCCATTTCCAATCTTATGAAAATCGGATGTATAGTTTAATTACAGGGACAGTCAAAAGTTTTTCTTTACATTACGGCCAATGGGAAAAATTATTGCAAGTGAATTTTAATGATGTTACAGACTTCCGAATGGTCTGAAATTTTTAATATATAATTGCTGCAAAATTTTGTCGAGCCATTTCCAATTTTATGAAAATCGGATGTATAGTTTAATTACAGGGACACCCAAAAGTTTTCCGTTACATTACGGCCAATGGGAAAAAATTATAGCAAATGCATTTTAATGATTTTACAGCCTTCGAATGGTCTGAAATTTTTAATATATAATTGCTGCAAAATTTTGTTGAGCCATTTCCAATTTTATGAAAATCGGATGTATAGTTTAATTACAGGGACACCCAAACGTTTTCCGTTACATTATGGCCAATGGGAAAAAATTATTGCAAATGCATTTTAATGATTTTACAGCCTTCCGAATGGTCTGAAATTTTAAATATATAATTGCTGCAAAATTTTGTCGAGCCATTTCAAATTTTATGAAAATCGAATGTATAGTTTAATTACAGGGACAGTCAAAAGTTTTCCGTTACATTACGGGGAATGGGGAAAAAATTATTGTAAGTGCATTTTAATGATGTTACAGACTATGCACTTATGAAGCGCAAAAAAATATACATTCAGTACAATATGGGGTGCAAAAAATAATTATAAAACTAGTTATAGTACGAACGCACCTCATTTGCCACGTTTGACGAGCAATTTCCAACTTGTTTTTAATTTCCAAACGACCTAATAGAAGTGCCAGAATTTACAGTTTAATGAGAGGTAGAAATTATTTTGGTCATGCTTCAAATATTTCATGTAAAATCAAATATTTAAAATTATTTTTAATATAAAATGAAAACTAGGATGAAAAGTGACAAGTTTTAAGAATTGCATACAAAAAACAGAATTCAAAAATCTCAATTTTTTCATGAGATATCCTTAGAAAAGTGAGAGAAAATATTCCCATAGGTTTACATGGAGAACGGAAAACGAGATTGTAAGTGATCAGCACCCTTAAGGCTGTTCTCAAATCCATAGGGTCAACTTTCTGACATAAGTTTTAATTCAGTTTTGTTCGGAAACGCATGAAACTAGAAGGTGTTGTTATTCAGAAACTATGTCATCGAACTGTTTTTTCCGTTTTCTTATAAACGCAACAGATCTTTCAGAAAATACTGCCAAAGTTGGCATTTCGAACCGAACTTCCGAACGAAAGAAGAAAATCCAGTCAGTAAGGGGAGAACAATACCGTGTCACGTGATCAAATTCCCTTATAACTCAATAGGTAATTGATTGATCCAAAAATGGAAAAAACAGTTCAATTCTAAATCGCTTCCATGGCCAGGTTTTCCAATTTTATACCTTTCCGTTAAAAAATAAATTTGTAAATGTTTGAGAGCAAAAATGAGTTTAAAAATAAATCAGAAAATAAGCAGTTTGGATTGGAATACACCCTTAACGAAATTTTCTGCTGAACCTTGACTTTGAACACCATTAACATGAAAATTAATCTCCATATTACGAAAAATATATTCCATATAACGAAGTTTATTCCACTTTCGTGCGTGTGCAATATTCAAACGAGAAGGTTTCTGTTGCGATGGATGTATGAATTTATTTCAGCGGATTGTATGAAAATGGAATTATTTATTTATTTAATCATTTCCATTCAAAAGCTGAAATGCTAAAAGCCTTCGATACAATAAGAAGGGTCCAGTTTCACAAGAATGTTACAGTGAACATTACAGTTACAATTACCGTTACAAGAATGTTGTTCGAGTACTTAAAAAAAAATGGCGAAAATTTTCATGAACAATGTATTTTTCATAAAAAACCTGTACAAATATTACACACTTTTTTAAGGTTACGGAATTGAAATACTGAGAAAAAGAGAAAAGTTACGCTATGCTTCAGTTTTTGTTTACCTCTCATTATTATGGTTTTTTTTTTTTTTAGACATTATTCTAATTAAATTTTTATCATATGCCTGCATTGCATAAAAGAAAAAAAAAAGTTATTGCCTGAATTGAAATACATTTTTCCATTATTTCCATTTTATGTGTATTTTTCATTTTATGCATGCGTATTTTATTATACAAATTTCGTGAATTTGAGTTGATTTCTGTTTAACCCTCTCGCTACGCAACTCGAGAGTTTCTCGGGCAACGTAAAAGTAGCAAAATTTGCACAACCCGAGATTTCATCGGAATCATACCTGCCAACTTTTACGCTTTTTTCATACCACTAAAATTTAATAGTAAAATTTTCCATATTTAATCGGCGAACTCCGTGATTCAATAAGTCAAAAATTTCTTTTAAATTTTAGTGGTACAAGAAAAAAAGCGTAAAAGGTGGCAGCTATGCGAGATGCATTTTTTTTTGCTTGAGGCATGATTTTTCTTTCTTGTTTTGAAAATAATGGCGTAAATTTTTTATTGGCGACGTGGCCATCTCATTCGATTAAAGCTGTTCTCAAAGTCACTGCTGAACAAACGCGAAACTTTCTGACACAATGACGAACTCATTTTTAAACGTAAAGGTATAAAATTCATAAACCTGAATAGGAAGCGATTTGGAATCGAAATGATTTCTTCTTTTTTTTTTTTTTTTTTTTTTGATAAATCAATTACCTATCGAGTTATAAGCCATTTTGATCACATGACAAGAATTTTTTCTCCCTTCTGACTGTTTTTTTCAATTTTAGTCAGGAAATTGGGATCAAAGCGCTCACTTTGACAGTATTTTCTGAAAGATCTATTGTGTTTACAAAAAAAGGAAAAATGTCTTTCGATTACATAGTTTCTGAATAACAACACTTGCCAGTTTCATGCGTCTCCGCCAGTTAATGCGCGCAATGACTTACGGAATGAAAAAAAAAGAGCTTTTCTGATTGCAAGAATGCACAAATTCTGTAAAACTCTAGTCAGTTTCTAGTGGTATTATACTAAAAAGTATACTGAAAGTATACTATCTGTATAATCAAACGTCAAAATTTGATGTTTATACATAAAAAATTAATAAAGATACACTAATTCAAACTTTCAATGCTTATGTTGATTTTCCATGCGTTTAAAAGGTACAAGACCCCTTAAAAAATTAAAGGCAGAACCGGTGAAAAATATATTTATTGATGAATAGGTTGTATACCTACAATTACTTTTTTCTTAATTTAGGCAGTGTAGGTATTTAAAGTATTCATGATGTAATTCTGATTATGCATGTAACCTAAAAAATAGTTCTATTGAAAGTGGAATTCCCTCATTTTAAAAATCATCGCATTTAAAATAGTGTTGACACCAATAACTGACTAGAAACGAATTTATACTGGTATTAAAAGATATTTACAGTGAATTGGTTAACCCCTTAACGCTCGAATTAAATTACGGTTGAATAATTCAAATTGCTTATTGGCACCACTTTTATGAAAAAGAAATATTCACCTTATTTAATGACAGTAAAAAACGATACTAAAATATAGCTAATTTCACTATTTATAAAACTGGTGGGAATCAAACAATTTGAGTAAATTTAGTATGTGCCATATATGTCACAGTATGCAGGAAGGTGTTAAAAAGTAAATTTTATAATATTAATTTGAAATAAGATTTAGATTTTTTTTTTCTACACAAAATAGACTTGACCCCACTTTCAATATCAATGGTTCATATGGAGCAGAACTCAAAACGCGTACGTACACGCTCCTGTGTTCAAGAGAGATTTTGTTAAAAATCGGCTTCAGGAAATACGTATACGAATTCCAATATATATATTTATTAATTGCTATTAAATTCGTTTTCGTCGTAATTTAAACTTTGGGTACATCAACACAAAGTAGAAAAAAAAATCTTTTTTTTTAGATTCTTGTCACTACGAGCATGAGTTCTTTAAGGGATCTCAACACTCTTAAAGCTTTAAAATTTTCCAAATTTTAATTTTTTTTAGACGTTAAACCCTTATATTTTATGAACATTTTGATATAATTGTTTCCTTGAAATTCCCATTAGAACAGAAGAATTATACCCGCTCAATAGCTAAATTAGAGTTTCCAAAGCTTTGAAGTCATTTTTCTCCAAATGACGTTTTTGGCATAACGCGCTCGATATCTCAAAAACTTCTGAATATTTTTTCATGAAATTTTGAAAACGTATGTTTCATGTTTGTTTGTATAAACTGAACCAAAAATTTTCTTTTAATTGTTCAAAAAAATATTTCTTTAGTTGATTATACTGTTGAAATTTTCTAAATTTTCCGTTAGCTAAATACAACTTTGTATTAAAAATATAAAAATGCTTTAAATACAGGTTCAGGGTAATTATTACCATCTGAAGGTAGGCAACAAAATTTTCATTCTAGTTGCACTATTTATTTTGTAATCGTGCGCGTAAGCTGTTATACCCATTTTCTGCTTGTTAAATGTCTGATAGTTTGGAGCCCTCTATAAATTCTATTTTTGCATCTTGCAATTTTTTAAAAACATGAAATGAAAGAAAATACTTATATCTTTCACCCCAATTAAAATTGTGTTTTTAAGCAATATACATTTTAAGATATTAACTCTCTCGCTGCGCAGCCCGAGATATTCTCGGGAATGCATTTTTCCGTCTAATTAATACAATTTGGTTATACCCACCAGTTATTTTTTAGCGAAAACTTTGTCTGATTTAATCGCAACACTTTCGTCGATTATGATAATCAAAAATTTCTGCTTTAAAGAACCAGTGATAAAAGATTAAAAATTCTGTAAAAGACGCTCATCGAGAAGAATTACTTACGCAGCAAAAGGGTTAAATGTTGAAAATTGTCTTTTTTTTTTTTCATTTTTTACAATTTTAAGAGTCCTGAGACCTCTTAAGAAAATCTTTCCGCTCGCAGAGCAAAAGCGAATTTTTCAAAGGAATATTTGTGAAGAAAATGGTTCTGTTACCTATTTGCATATTTCAGAAGAACTGTTGAACTTCACATGAGGTTTATGTGTGACGAAAGAGAACCCATAAAATATGCATATTTTTCAGTACAAATCTCATATCACGGATATTGTCTTGCAATTAGCGACGGTGTTTCATTCTTTTTTACTACTTAAATTAATTAAATATTTCTAATTAAAGTATAATGCATTTGACTGTTTACAAATTTTACATTATCTTTATGTATTTTTGAACCAAAATAAAAATTTGGCTTATCATTATTATCGAGATTATATTATTAGTCGGATTGATCTAGTTATTACCGAGCAAAGTAAAAATGTATAAGCCAATATTTTAAATATACTTTTCAATTGTTGATTTCATTGTACGAGAAATATTTACACCCCCCCCCCCCAAAAAAAAAAAAAAAATAAATAAATAAATGAATAAAAAATTAAATAAAAAAATTAAATTAAAAAAATTAAATAATAATGAAAATAAATACAAAAATAATAAAAGTAAAATAAAATAAAGAAATAAAGGTAAATAAAGAAAGAAAATCTGTGCATTTTTTAAAAAAATTAGACGCTTTTTTTCAATTTTCAATTGGCAGTAAATTATCTGCTTCCGCAACTACTGAAATTAGCACTGCTTGATAATATAATGCGCTTAAGAAAATTAAAGGTCTTTTATGTTTCGACTTTTTTTACTATTCTAGCAAATAACTAAATACAGAAATGTACAAAATTATTGATTATATAATGTTAAAACAATGTTGTGAAAATCAGCAATTTTTTAAACGATATTAATATAATTTCGATTTATAATTGAATCTCTTTGAATAATAATTTGTGTTCTTTGCTCAAGTGCTTAATTATTTCTCATATGGATAAAATTTATAAATTTAAAGATATTTTTTAAATTTTAATATTTATCAGGAGTTTCAGAAACAATATTATTTATAACTTTATGCTTTAATTTATATTTAAAAAATCTTCTAAGTAACTAAACGAACCAACGAATAACGAACGAACGAAACCGAATAAAGTACTGAAGGTTAACCAATTTTAATTGCTCTTTCAAGCGATCAATAAAAAGAGAAAACATGAAATCTGCTTTTTCAGAATTTGGTGTCGCCTCCGATGAATATATATATATATATATATAATAGATAGATAGATAGTACAAAACATATTTTAGTTTTAAGACTTAAAATACACGCTTTTATTTTACATAAAAGGACGTCATTTGCATCCGTTCAAGAATTCCACATTTGTGATCCAGTCTTAAACAACATCTATAGAAAAGTATGCATAGGACGTCACCATCGCGGAATAATACCCAAACTCAGCAAAAAACGATATCGTCCTTCAAGAAACTCGGCAAAAAAATTGGGTATCTAATGATTCATAAGCCTTCATTTGTTTGTAACGTTAATATAGATACTGAAAATTAAATACTGTTTATTGGGTCATCCTCAAAGTTCTGCGGTTTTTTATGATAAATTTCAATAAAGATGTACAAAAAAATAGAAAAATTGTATTCAATCGCATAAGCAGAAGGCAAACTTAGATTTATATGTATCCACTCCAATCTGACAATGAAAAAAACAAGATTTCTTGTTAATGACTCGATTAATTACTATGAATACCACAAATATAGATCTGAAAAAAAAAAAAAAAAAAAAAGTAAAAATGTGATCTGATACTAAAAATTCGATCTTTGAACAATTAAATCTCAAAGTATTAAAACGAACCTTATTGGCGATTTTGATATGGAAAAAATAAATAAATAATCATGTGCGGAATTTTTAAGTAAGTAGTAATTCACAATGTTGACGTAAGAATTAAACATTATTAGTTTTAATAATATGAAACAACAATGGAAGTAAATTGAGTAGCAGATGACAGTATTTGTTGCGCAACAATACACAGTATAACAATCAAGCAACGTAATAAATAGAGCAAATATAGTAATAGATAGCATTAATAGTGAATATTAATTAAACCTATTATTACAGTGTTTTCTTTCGAATTCGGGATACCCTTAAAGTGATACTTTCAGGTGTAATACGATAATTTTTCTGAATTTGTTAGACAAAGTAATCTGCTGCGTTTCAATTTTGAATTTTTCATTCTGGCTAATTATTATTAGAATTTATATTGTTGCAACATTGTTGTAGAACAATGTGGACAATGCTTGCATAAACAACAATACATATTTAAACAATGATATTTAAAAGAATCTTTACAACCGACCATCTTCGCATTATTACGATGATTAAAGTTTATATTGGTTCATTAAAACGCTGAATATAAACTTGTGATTCGAGCGATACTTTAAAACAATTTATTTGTATTCAGGGAATTAGTTGGTAATTCCTATTTCACAACACACAATGTGTGATATTTCGGAGTGTAATTTTTCGTCAAACATGATTTATTATGGAAGCTACATCATAGCTGTCATGATTGTTATGACCATATGTGTTGCGAAACTCGTATTTTGGACCTTGAAGCTCTTTTTGGTACAGATTCCTAAAGTGTTATTCAAGTTTGTGTATTCTGTTATTGTCAAAGAGTCTGAAATGAAAACTATCGACAAAGAAATGCTAAATGTTGATTCCGATGATGATAGCGCATGGGAATATGCTGAAGAAGAAACGTTAGATGATTTCTACGACTCGCACCAGTACATCCGTTGGAATTTACCACCAAATGCTCTCGAGTTCTATCCAATGTCCTCTCTTTTTGCTCTCCACGGAGTTCCATATAAATGGCCTTTATCCCCATCAACTTATTTCAAGATGCCATCTGAAGTAACCAAAGAACCCGTGACAAAAAGTAAAAAACCAAAAAAGTCATGGAGAAAACGACTTTTTCGTGGATTGAAACGTAAAAGGGTTCCTACTCCTACGTCTGATATTTCCGATACTTCATATGAACCCACTGAAGAGAAAGATGCTGAAAGATGTGAGTCAAAAGAAATTGGAATTTCAAGTGATTGGGTTGATATATCTTTGAGAGATGATTTCCAACCAACTGAACAGCCTGTTAGTGAATGCCGTGAGTCAAAAGGAACTTGCGACCAACCTTGCTGTCTCAGTGGAATTTCTAGCGAATGGGTTGATATCCCTTTAAGAGATGATTGTAACACTTCTTTCGAATTCGTACCAACTAAACATGAAGTTACTGAATACGGTGAGTCAAAAGAGAGTCCTGAAGAACCACTCCTTGCTGTGATTCAAAATGAATGGGTTGATGCTCCCCTAAGAAATGATTCCAACATCTCATCGGAGCCAACCGAGCAGCCAGTTATTGAATGCCCTAAACCAAAAAAGACTTGGAAACAGCGACTTTGTTGCTGCATCTCTAAACAAACTGATGACTAAATCATTAATGATAAAAGTTTCGCAACTAAGCCTTTGATATTTTTTAACGATTTTTATGTATTTGTTCTTGTCTGGTCTCTGTTTAAAGATTTTTATGTGCACGTTGTGTCTTACTGTCTCGTCTTGGATCATTGCGCTGTCTTTCTGAAAAGCCACTGCCACCAGGCTTGTCTTCTCCTGCCTTCTTCTGAAAAGCCACTACCATCAGCTTCGTCTTCTCTTGCCTTGCTCCTGAAAAGCCATTACCACCAGGCTCCTCGTCTTCTCCTGCCTTCTTCTAAAAGCCGTTACCATCTGGCTGATCTTCTGCTCTCGTCTTTTCCTTTTATCTCTTCTGCTTTTTCCTCCTCCTACAATAAAATACTTCACATGATCACTATAATTTGTCTTTATTATGTTGGACTATCGTTAAGAGCTAGATTAAGGTTTATAACGTAAGAAACCAAAATATTGTAGTGTGGCGAAAATTATGTAAAGATTTACATTTTTTTTATTTGACATTTAAAAGATTTGCTACATAAAATATATGTATGCAAAACTGTAAAAAAACATTTAGTAAAGTTTTTTTAAACATTAAGATATTTTTTTCTTATTTTAAAATTAATAAAAATGCATTAAAATATAATATATTAACATATTTTCCATACGTATATATAGCTTCTGTATGCATGTATAGCTTCAAACTTTTACTCATTTTCGTTACCACTACTTTTGCTTAGTAATATTTACCGTGTTTAAACATAGGAAGTCTGAAATAAAATAAGGCGAAGATTACTAATTTAAAATTGTGGAAACAAGAAAACGGAAAAATTGGTAACTACAGTATGGGCGAAGTAAATTTTACGAACATAAAAGACAGCTAGCGTTTGTGTTCTACTTTTCAACAACTTTATTAACTATACCAGCATTAAAACAGGAGCATGATTTTACACATATAAATAAAGATGGAATGAGCTTAAGATAATTGAGATCACCTTAATGATACCATTTCGGACTTTAGCAGAACCATTTCTGCAAATGTTAAGATTTACCGATCCCTTTTGGTTAAAGTTCGAAATAATTGTCGAAATAGTCAAAATGATATATGGTATTTAAAATCAAACATTCATTTATTTATTTACTAGCTGACCAAGCCAGCGTTGCCCGGGCCCATGGTAATATTCTTAAATGAACCTTAAGTGGACAGTTCCCCTTCAACCTGTCAAAAATGCTATAAAACTGATTCAATTTCCATGCTTATTCACAAACTAACTAATAAAGCAAATTCCATCTAATTTTTTGGATTGTAAAGTATAGCATTACCTGTTACAATAAACAAAACAGACTGAAGAAGAATATTTAAATTAATCAGGAAAATTTAATAAAATATCCTACCTTTTTTTTTTTTTCCCTCGTAATTACTATCACTGCGCGCATCATTTCTCGAAAACTATTACAGATTATGGGTTGAAATTTTCTGAGTGCATTAATATTATACTTCTACATAAAATGGCCTAAAATCTTAGAATTTTCTTAAATAATAAAAATTTTGTTTAAAAAATGTGCGAGAAATTTTATAGATTTTCTTTTTCTAATTTTTATTATTAATTATAAATATTATTACTAAAGATAATAAAAAGATTTTAGTTCATTATATTAAGCGAAGTGATATCTTTAAATTAAAGTCTATTTAAAGTTAATAAATAAAAACGAACACGATATATCATAAGAGCAGTGATATATAGTAATAACGGAAAAAAACAGTAGGTTACTTAATTAAGTTTTCCTAATTAATTTAAATATTTTTCGCCAATCTGTTTTGTTTATTGAAACAAGCAATACTCTACTTAACATTTAAAAAAAATAATTTCATTTGCTTTATTAGTTAGTTTGTGCAGAGGTATGGGAAATGTATCAGTTTTCTACCGTTTTTGACTGATTGAAGGGGAACTGTCCCCTTAATATTTTTTAACTTCTTTTTTCTGAGTGCTCTTCTTAAAGAATGTCTTTTTTTCCCCTTAGTTGTCAAAACATTTCCAAAATCTATGCTTAATTTAATATTTTCTGAGTTAAAAGCGGACGAACTGGGAATAAAACTTTAACACGTCCTATAAAATTAAGTATATGTTTTAGAAATAGTTTGAGGACTGAGAAAAAAAGAGACACCCTTTAAGAAAATCATACAGAAAAAAGAAATTAAAAATATTGATTTCCCGAGGAGATATTTTAAATATAAGAATGCATCAAACGTCCATAGCTTTAACACTACTGAGGGGAATTCGAAACTTAGTGTCTAGCAGCCTTAATAAAAATATTGTCTCTAAAAATTCAAAATTTGTGTTAATAATTAAATTTGTGAACATTTTCATCGGAGGTGTAGTGGAGGGTATACGGAGGTATGCGCCGTATACCTTCTGAATCTTTTAAAGACGCTCCGTATACCCTCTGTTTCTCAAATAAAGCTGTAGTGTAATACTCTAGCCCAGGAAGTTACTGACTCAAGCATATACCCCCCGCTTATAGCGTATATTCTCTGGTTTAATAACGACTACAACATTGATTTTCATGCACAGAACTTGTAATACTCTTATAAGTGCAAATTGTATATTAAATATTGAGCTGCACAAAATAATCGGACTACTTTTCCGCTAAGGATGGTAATTGCTTAAATCTGATTTTAAAAGGTGTAATGAGTTTTCTAAAATGTTTACTTGGATTTTTTTTTTTTTTTTTTTTTTGGACAGATGTTTTATAATCCCGCATCCACCATCTTGGATTTTTTTTCTTGCGTGAAAATTCCTTTTTCACCAAGTAGTAAATGTCGCCAATGGTTAAATATTGTTGATAAATTAATATAATATTGAAAAAACTGGAATATAATAATTATAACTATTAATTAAAAACAATTTTTAATTCACGCCAAGAAACAAATCCAAGATGGCAGATGGGGGATTATAATACATCTGTTCCGATTTTTTTTTTTTTTTTTTTTAAATCTTATTAAATAGCAAAGTTTTAGTAAAGTGTTCAGGAAGTGTTGGAAGGTGTTTCATAATCTATGCTTGACGCATGGTTTTTCTTTCTTGTTTTGAAACTTAATGGCGTAAATTCTTTACTGGTGACGCGGCCATCTCATTCGATTAAGGTTGTTCTCAAGTTCACTGCTCAACAAGCGCGAAACTTTCAGACACAATGATGAACTCATTTTTAAACGTAAAGATAGGCCTGACTATGGAAGCGATTTGGAATCGAAATGATTTTTCCCTTTTTTGATAAATAAATTATCTATTGAGTTATAAGCGATTTCGATCAAATGACAAGACGTTTTTCCCTCTTCTTTGACTGTTTTTCCAATTTTTGTCCGGAAATTCAGTTCAAAACGCCCACTTCGACAGTATTTTCTGAAAGATCTATTGCTTTTATAAAAAAAAAAAACGGAAAATATTTTTCGATTACATAGTTTCTGAATAACAACACCTGCCAGTTTCATGAGTTTCCGAACAAAAATGAATTAAAACTTATGTCACAAAGTTGCCCTTTGGATTTGAGTATTGAGTTGGCCTTGAAGTATGAAATTATGAAACGGTGACTCCGACCATCTTGAAATCCAAATTTCGATATTGGGTGAAGTTTGTTGTCATTTTCACTACAATGTTCTTGAGGAGATTTTATTTACTTCGAAAATGTTTGCGTCTCACATAAGGGTGAAACCCAAAATACATGTGCTTTTCATGTCCAAAACTTCAATATTTTTTTTTTTTTTTCCATCTAATATACAAAATAAATTCCAATTTTTTTATGCCATCTTTTAGAAAAAACTATTCTTAACTGGTATGAAATATGCTCTAGCCAATTTTATTGCATTTTTTGCACAATTTATGCACTTAGCTAAAAAAATTAGCTGTCCAAATGACTAGAGAGACAACTTTAAACAGCCTACAATTCTAAATATTATGAACAACACAATATTTATTTGTTTTTATTTAAATAACAGATATAGTAGTTTAATAAATTTATACTAATGAATTAAGATATGTATTATGTAACTGCATGAGTTTAATTTAACATTTGTCCACGAAAATGAAACCTCTGTTACTTTATTTACATTTAGCAGAAAAAATAATAAAAATTTTGTTTAACAAAGTGCGCTACTAATCTGCATTGCTCAAAGAACTTTCTAGAATAGAAGTCAAGTGCCATTTTCACTTTGTCTGCCACATGTTTAGAGTATAAAGCAGTATTATGAAGTTCTAAGGTGAGTGTGTTTTCTCTTTGTAACTTCTGTTACTCTAATTTTAGGTTTAAATATTGTTTTAAAAATAAAATTTCTCTTTAAATCACAAAACACTAAGTAAAATAAGTTTATATAAATAACATAATTATTTTTTATAATGATATTATTTAAGAAAAAAAATTGTTTTTCCTTAAATGTAACCTCTGTTACAACTTTTGGTAACAGAGGTTACATGTTATTCCAGAATATACATTTTTTGTGGTACTTATTGTCATTCTTATTACTTATTTATATTTATTTTTGCAGTAGTATGCATTATTTATTTGCGGTATTTTCCAGATCTAAAAATGTCACCTAAGAAAACAAGTTTTCAAGCTCATGAATCAACTGCTGAAGAAAATGAAATTAAAGAAATAACACTAGCTAAAATAAGTATAACTACATAGCCGTTACACAAGATGATTTAGAAAATGGTGAAGTGCAAGTTATGTTTTTGAAAGCTTGTGGTGATACATCATCTATTTTTAAATTAGATGACAGTGATATTGCATACATACAGTTCGAACAGATCCAAAAAAGTTTGCCCATGCCAACTCTAGTACAGAAAGTGGGCAGATTATTTTACAAGTTTCCCCACTCTGTTGATGTAATTGAAAAATAAATTGCAATGTTAAAAATTTGTGTAAATTTCTTTGGAAAATAAAATTAAGTCTGATTTATTCAGTGTGTCTTTGTTAGTTGCTAAAAAGTCAGTTTGTTTATATTTTGTAAATATTTGTAACCTCAGTTACTGGATTTAGCCTCTGTTGCTGGATATAAACTCTGTTACTTGAAGAATTTTTTTATTTCTTTTTAATAATTGTAAACTGATAATAAACCAAATGTATTTAAAACAAAGAATATGTTATGTACTTTCAATACAATAAAAAAAATATTTTCTTTAAAGCTAAAATGAGTGGTAATTATGTACTTTAACTTAGTTTTTTATTTTTTTCTAAACTAGATAAAATTACACATGTAATAATAATTAAATTTTATTATTTATTATTCATCTTTCTAAAACTATTATTTTGAACTAGAGGACATTTTTGCTAAAGTAATAAATAAAAGTTATATTTTTTTGCTGAAATATTTGTATCATAAATTAAACAAATACTGTCCAGTAACAGAGGTTACATTTTTCACACTAGATGTGACTTTGCACATTTGCTTGTACTTTAATTGTAAAATTGATTTTTTTCTGTGCGGATGCTAATTTTGTACAGCTTAAATATATATTTAAACAATATTATTGTTATTTAGTAAAATCTAGATAATAAAAAATAACGAAAAAAAATCTTGAAAAGCACAAAGAAAATTTGTTTTATCCACATATAATAAATGAGTATAAAATGAGAGAGTAAAATTAATGTGAGTGGGCGTGTTGTCTCAGTCGTGTCTTCCCTCACCGGAAAAGCCATATCTCCGTCATGTTAAATTCACCAACTTTATGTACCTTTTTCTCAGAAAGGGTGAAAGATAGAGGTCTAGATTTTTTAGAGTAGTTAGAATAACATGCTTTTCGTATTTTAACAGATCATTTTCTTTCTAAGTGAAACTGAAAATTAATCATTAATTATTTATTGAAAGTCATTTTTAAATTAGCATTTTTGGTAAGATTTCACTGCCTAAAATAAATAATTCTCAACAAATCATTAAATCCCTATGTTAAAGTATACAATATAACATAATGTAAGTATTTAAAAAAAACTGAGTTCTTAACTTTAATAGATATATAAAAAAAGGAATACAAACATAAAAAATCCAAGTTTTGGGAAAAAGTCAAAGATTCAAATGGCCATAAAGCTGTGAAGTACTTTTAGAAAGAATGAATAATTCGAGCATTTCTTTTATATATATATATATAAGCATGTATGACAAATCGTTGGAAAGATTAAAGTTTAAACTATTTAATGATATAAAAAAGTAAAAATCGATTTTCCCCCCAAATTTTGCTTACCCGGTCCCCTTAAGTTTGACGTATTTTTTGCTTGAGATTTTGAGTATCTGATTGGCACATACTAGCTTCTTAGCTCTGCTTGTGTGTAATAATCTGGTAAATACAACTGTTATTTCACTAAATATATCGGAATAACATATTTTCTTAAAGTGACTTGCTGTAATATCAACAGGTTCGCAGCGGCTGACGTGAATTCCTGTCTTTTGGTTATACGTAACTCCGCCCACGGCTGTTCATTTTGCATTTCATGTAATACACCATTTGTTAAAATTTTGTAAAATGCTCTTATTTGTACAATCAATGTACTATGCTCAACAACAAGGAAGCCATTTACCTATTTTTATTATACAAACAAGATCAAATTTATCTAATACATGTGATTAGTACGTATATAAACAAATATAAATGTTCGTCAGATTTGCTTTCAACATTGTTTCTATCGTTTGGTAACAAATCTCTCTTTATAATGCCTAAATTGCATCAAGCACATCAGAAAAGAACAAAAAACAAAAATAAATAAATAAATAAATAAATAAATAAAATAAATAAATGAAAAATAAACATTATTTTCATTTGTATATCATCAGAACATAAACTATTTTTCTGTTATTATTATTTTTTTTTTCAGGGCAATCACAGGGCAAACGGGCCGGCTGCCCAGTGCCCCAGACCAATCAAGATCTTTTTAGAGATTTTAGAGATCCCGACCCTCTCTAATACAATTCGAAATGACGTTTTATCTGTATAAAATAATAATAATTTTTTGCTCTAGATTTGTTTTTAAATATTCCTTCGTAAGAAAAAAAAGTGAGTAATTAATTTTATTTCTTACAGGCAATGTTCATATAACTGTCGGTGATTGTGTAATAGATTTGGTAATCTTGAATGTAATCATGAACGCAATAAATAAATATTTAAAATATCTTAAAGGATAGAAAAAAATACAAAATTAAAAATAAGTATGCACATTAAACGTTGTAGCAGTAATTTGCATACATTTTATTATTTTTATTGCATATTTTTCTCTGGTATATACAATTTTAAATAAATTTTATTAGTCCAATATTGCAGTATTCGTTGGGCTCCAACTGCTTTGTCAAGGCATCGCAAGACGATTCGCCGTTCTTGATTATTTTTACTTAAGGAAATTATAAGTATATATTTTGATTTTTATCAGTTTAACACTAGAACGGCGGGAAATTTTACTCAAGTTTTATAAAAAATATTTCACATCAGAATTTTTACTTAAAACTATTTAACTTATTTATTTAAGTTAGTTTTGTGCAGCATATATTAATTTTAAATTATAAAAAGTTTTCTGGTTCGAATCGACATGTATTCGTTTGGCAGGGGTCAAAATGACCCCTTGCCGCCGTTCTAGTGTTAATGCTTTTTTATCTGAAAATGAATGACGAAACTCATACTAATAAATTATAACCTACAATTTATTCATATTTTATTTTCTTTTTTAATTCTCTGTTATTCACTTTTTTTTTAACACAAGTTCAAAATTTAATTGTTTTATTCTTTGATAAACGATAAACTTTTTGTAACATTTTCATAAATAAGAAAATTTTAAAGTGTTGGAAAAAATTCATTTGCATTTTGCACGTAATTCTTTCCTTAATAAATGTTGTGTTTGTGACTTCGGCGTATCGGAACTATAACAATGTTAGATTACAACAGAAATTCAGTGTAGGAGGTAGTGGCTGAGGTTATTACATATAGCACGAATCACCAGCAATGGTGTTCAATGCCTTATAAAAGCAATGATGACGTCAAAAACGAATAATAAGATAAGCATTTTTCTAAGTACAAAATTATTAAATATTTTTTCTGCAATGAGTGTATTTCTATTTCTTTTAAAGCTAGTTAATATAAATTTTTCGAGGAAAGAAATTTTATTGTTAAATTTCTTTCGAATTTTGAACAGAACTGAAAGTATTTGACTCTAAATCACAAATGCATGAATAGTGCTAAAGAAACTGAAAACGAAGAATTTATAACAAAAGTTGTCAACACGGATTTTAACAAAGTTTTTTTAATTATACAAATTAACAAATTATTTTCTCATTTTTATTTAAATCTATTCACAGCTATAACAAAAATGAAGGTATAGCAGTAATTAAAAAATATACAGTTTATTTGTTTTTTACAAAAGATTTCAGCAATCCGAATTGAAAATATATGCATTAAATATTTACCATGT
Source organism: Maratus speciosus (assembly GCA_963932465.1). Classification (NCBI taxonomy): domain Eukaryota; kingdom Metazoa; phylum Arthropoda; class Arachnida; order Araneae; family Salticidae; genus Maratus; species Maratus speciosus. The sequence continues at coordinate 16,325,337 of OZ010793.1, read as the reverse complement.
TGCACTTTATTTTCAACTAATGTAAAAAAAAAAAAAAAAAAGAAAGAAATAAAACTACATTGCAAATATTAAGGCTAAGAATATAAACAAATGTTCGGTTAGTCATTAAATTAGACAAAAACATAATTTGTAGAACAAATTTTCTTAATAAATTATTTATTTTCAACATTGTTTAGTCCCGAGAAAGGACTGATATTAAGATATTTCATTCAACAAATATTTTTTAACTATTTGAACTTATAAAAATAAAAATAAAATTCAAACAATATTGTACTTAAACTGCCCTAAAAAAATTTCGCTCAAATGAAATCTAAATAAATCTTAGATTTGTTTTATCTTATCCTTTGTTTAGCTTATCCTTTTGCATAAACATTATACAAAATCTCTAATACAAATATTTTCAACTTAACAATGGAAAAAGTCTATTTCATTTGAACGGAATCTAAGTTTTTAGAGCGGTTTAAGTATCATATTGTTTGAATTTTATTTATATTTTTTAAAGTTCAATTAATTTAACCATATTTGTCGTTAAATGTAGAAGGAACCGAATGAAATATCTTAACATTACCGGCGGGCAATTTTTTTTATCAAATCTGAATTTTAAAACAGTAAAAGTTCCTCCCCGTTCTGAAAGTCTTTTCTAAATTGGTGTTCTAGATAGGTTTCTCCAGTTTATGCATCGGTAAATATCTTTCAATGTAAGAATTTAATATAAAATGTATTACAATCTAAAAAAATATGGACATGATATAAATGCGTTTTCTGTAAGATAGAAGCCACGCCCTTAGTCAATAATGTTTTTTGAATGAAAACGAGAATTCTCGTTTCCTATCGTGAATGTGTTAATATCAGTCCCGTCTCTGACCTAAACAATGTTCGAAATATTTTTTTTTTTTTTTAATTTGTTCTGCAAATTATGTTTTTATTTAATATAGGAATTTTTTAAATAATTAATGCAATCAAACAAATCGATGAACAAATTTATTATCATCTTCATCATGGCCTGATTTATGCAGTATCGTATCACAATTTGTGACGTAAATTTACCAATGATTAACCCAAAATATACACCAATGAAATATAAACTTATGTTAAAATACTTATCAGTTCAAACTGAACTTTTTGAATAATGTAAATGTACATAAAATTTTAAAAAGTTTTAAAATATGATATTAAAACATGACAAATTTCCAATTACCAATAATTAACAATAAAATCCAATGATTTACCATAGTTATGACGCAATTTGATTCTTTTTAAACGAAACCTTGACCAACAGGTGGAATTTGCTTGAGATTGAAACCTAAGTCAGAAAAAAATAATGCACATTTAATTGCTGTTATAAAATACGTTTATTATTTGTTAACATTTATTTTTACAACTAGATATTAAGTTCTTTTCAAATATAAAGTATTCAATACAAATTATTGACTAATTACTGCTATTTTTCATAATGCTTTATAGTAGTATTCTTCTTCTAATTTAACATCTTTCTAAAAGTAATGCAAACATCTTCAAGGTTTTTTACAAAACATGTACGATAGGAACTTTTCAGGTCGTCGCTTACTGTCCATGTATTGGTCCCGTTTTTATTTGAGTGCACTTTTTATCACGAAAGTATCGTTTCTTGCATATACGATACAATAAGCCATTTATTTAAAAATTTTTTACGTTTTGGAAAAGGTATTAAGCGCACTCCCAGCATTTACTCTTTATTGTAGTACATAATGCGAATCCCTTTTACAACTAGGAAATTTACATCGTTTTGCAATTTTAAAAATTTTTCCTATCAAAAATAGTCACATGCTTTCCTTATTTACTCATATTAATGTTCTTTTTACTACTAACAAATGTTTGAAAATGTCATCTTTATTTCCAGTATGACGCCATGTTCATCTTCTTTTTAATTCTTAACACATTGCCGACGGGCTATTTTTTTCAAGTCTGAATTTTAAAATAGTAGAAGCTCCTCCCCCTTAAGTATAGCATGGAAGTATTTTCATGCTAAAAAGACGAAGTCTTTGGTAAATTGCTGTTCTAGATAGGTTTTCCAAGTTTATGCACCGATAAATATCTTTCAATGTACGAATTTAATATAAAATGTCTTACGATCTAAAGAAAATATGGACAACATGATATAAATGCATTTTCTGTAAGATAGAAGCCACGCCCTTAGTCAATGATGTCTTTTGAATGAAAACGAGAAGTCTCGTTTCCCCTAGTGAATGTGTTAAGAAATATATTTCATTTTTTACGTGGAAATCTGATATTAACTTACTGATAATAAATGGCTGTAGACAAATTATTAGTACGGCTTTTCAATTTTTTGCAACAATAAAGAAAAAAAAACGTTTAATTTTATAGGAGAAATGTCTCAATGATTCTCAATGAAAATAGCGAAATTTGAAATTATTAAGAAAAATATTTGAATAATGTAAATAACACATAGCCTAGGTTACTTTCTGGGTTATAATCTGCCAATATGCAAAGGCATTTTATAATCTGTTTTGACCCTGACGTCAAGCAAACATTTTCACACTTTTAATTTTATAATATTATTAGAATTAGCAAAGAGTAAAAATATTGTGTCATCAGAAACAGAAAGGTGGGAAGAAGATAAAAAGATTCTGATGTCCATAGGTTTTACTTTTTTAACTAAACACCTGAGGAATGTCACTGGAAATAAATAAGTATTGCACTCCCATGCAATACTTAAGGGGGTCCGGGAGCTCAAAATTCCATTCTTTTTTTATTTTTACAGATTTTGTTATGATTTTTTTTTTCTGAAATATATTTTGATATAATAAGAATATAGCATGTAAAAAAATTCTGAAAAATTTTAAATATTAAAAAAAATAAATAAATAATAAAATTTTAAACATACTTAATTTTATATATAACTCTGGAAGTACTTACTCGATTTACAAAATTTTTACACTTTTGTATATAGAAAATGTGTCATTTAAATTTGCCTTCAGGATTTCTTAACATATTGATTATGAACTTTATAAAAAAAAATTAAGTAAAAAAATGAAGTTTTGCATTAATTAGCACATTTTCACAATTATCACTCAAAATTAAAAAACCTGAAGACAATTTGTTGGAAATATAGCATAAAATCTCCGTTGAAAATTTCATACATATATGTTGCAAGGAACTTTAGATATATTCCTTTAAAGTTGTTGGCAAATCGTGAAAAAATTCATTCTGAGATAAATGAAGTTAAAGTTCTCGTTAGAGGGTAGCTGTTGCATCGCTTCTCAAGGCAAAAAGTGTTATATCTCCGGATCTAATGAAGATAAAAGCATGCGGTTTGCGGTATTTAACGCTAAAACCCCAGTATTTTTTTAAGCCACTAAAAAAAAAAAAAAAATACCTTTTTTTTTTAGAATTTTTAACTCCGGACCACCTAAGCAACACATATATTATTGCTTAGAATATAAGGAATTTTATTTGGTGTTTAAAATAATAATCGTATTTTACAATGAATTGTATTCATTGTTGCTAATTTATCGCATGTTTTTTTTTTATGTATGACTAACACTATTTCAGAATCGTGATCTCTGATTTATTTGATAACAGATAATCACCCAGGGCCGTAGCTAGAGGGGTGCTAGGGGAGGCTCAGACCTCCCCCCCCCCTAAAAGTTTTTACCCCCCCCCCCTTGAGAAGAACTCGAAGGTCACCAAATGAAACTATATTTCAAAAATCCAAACGAAACTCTGTTCAAAAATTGATCTTAGTTTTGGTACCATTTATACTTTTGCGCAAACATTAAATTGTAGTATTTGTATAAAAACAGCATAAATGGTGTTTGAACACGTGCACATCCTATCTTCATATATCAAGTTGTTCAATTGTCTGCTACTGCTAGTATTAACTATAGCTAGATTTAGAATTTCAAACTTTTCCTAATGTAAACGCGCAAACATTAACGTCATATCACAACACCCCATCACGTGATGGGAATATCCAGAAAAAAAAAAAAAAAAAAAAAATTAAAGGTTCGACTGTTTTGAAACAGGTGAACCGTGTTGACATCATCACTTATTATTTCACTAATATAATTATGCACTAGTTATACACTGGAAATTTTTCCTTCTGCAGCCTTTTCTTTCCTTAGCATAAAATTATCTTATTGGGATGAGTGAAGCGAATCCTCTACTAGGCTACGCAAATTACATTTTGCCGTACACTTTACAAAAAAAAAAAAAAAAAAAAAAAAACTATTCAGTATTTTGACTTGAAATTAAACATAGAAATAAATTATGACCTGTAGATTTGCACAATATTATTATTATATTTTTTTGTTTTTTTTTACAGAATAACCTTAAAAAATTATTATTTTATTTAATTTATTTTGCATGTTTTTCCATTACGGACGCATTTTTGCAAAATAAAAAAGAAACTATTATATTTTCAGAAGAAAAAATAAATCAAGGAGTTAATAATTATAGAAAGAATCATGATTAATTAAATAGTTTCACGATATTTTTAAAATACCTTTTTTATGAAAATTATAGCATATTTTTAATGAATTAAAATTTGTGAAAATTCAATTATTTACATTCAGTTGTAAAAGAATTTTTCAGTGTTAAGAATTTAAATACGCAATTTATTCTTATTATGTGAAATAATTAACGCAGACGAACTTACGCATTTAAAAAAATTATATCATGATTTTTTTTTTTTTTTTTTGGTAAAGTGGCAACAAAAGAATTGTAAATAAATAAAATTAATTGTTAAATTCGATATATCATAGATAAAAAATTCCGAGGAAATTCTTAATTATTTGGCTGAATTTACGTTTCTAAAATTAAAATGCGCCAAAATATAATATAACGTTTTTGCTTAATAAAGATACAAAAATAATAATTAAAAAAATGTTACTTTCAAATATTTACCTTATTAAATAATGCTTCGTGAATCCAAAAAAAAGTGTGGTTTTTGCTAGTTATAAAAGTTTTATTCAACTATTGTGCCTCCAATATTAATATACACTAATTTATCTTTCTATATAATAGTTTAATCATATATATCTATGTGTGTTTGTGTTTGCGTGCATGTGTCAGATAGAGAGAAAAAGTATTAGCCTCCCCTACATTTTCTTGAGCACCCCTATTATTCACTTCTGGCTGCAGTCCTGTAATCACCGACTCAAAAAAGCGAAGATTATTATTCGAAAATAGAGGTAGATATTTTGAATAAAATAGAGGGATAAATTGCCTACACAGATAGTTTTTATTTGCTTAATTTGTATATGAACAGGAAAATGTTGTTCTTTGCGCTCAAATCGAATGGGCGAATTTGATAAAAGTTCAGATTATATTTAAATTTTTTGTTAATAAATACTCAACGACCAGCAAAATTTTATATCAGTACTTTAAATTATTCTAAGAATGAAATGTTTTCAAAATTTACAATAAAAAATTAATAGTTTAAAAGTCGACAAATTATTTTATATTATCGAAATTCATTTTTTTTTTTTTTTTTTTTTTTTTTTTTTTTTTTGTTATTCAAGCCGAAAATTTCGTGATGTATATGTAATGTATGTCGATGGCAGAAGAAATACAAGAAAACGTGTAATTAAACTTGGAATGTTCCGATTCGATTTGAATAATAGCAGAGAAATATTTCTTGTTAAATTATCTTCAAGCATCCATAAAGTGTAAACACACGTAAACCAATCACATTAACTTAATTGCTATTTTTGTTTTTTTGTTTATATCAAATTAAATTGAAACTGGGAAAAACAATTTCTCCTAAATAATAGTAAAATGGAAGATTTTGAAGATCAGAAGTTAGAGCAAACGCGAATGAAATTATAGAACGAACGCACAATTTAACTACCGCGGCCCACTAAACTTATAACTATAAAAAATGTATAAAAGAAATCGGCTACCCTACCGTATTCGTCCGGTATACATATACCATGGAACTATTAATAAAAAGGAACTGACATACCCTTAAAATAGTGAAGCTTCAACTGTAACCGCTACCACAGGCGTTGTTTATCGACGGTGGAAACTCCCACCAGTAGGTTTATATAGATATTTTCAACTTATTTAAACGCCTTATTACGACAAAATTTCAGTCATAAATAATGGCAGAAACAGATTTTAATTTTTACTGGTAGGAGCTTTCTTTGGTGGTAGTTAGGCCCTGCGTTTCCGCCATATTGTGACAACCATGGAAACAAACTGACAGTTTTATAAGGCATACTCACACCAGTAAAAATAAATAGAAAATATTACAAAATTTTTGAAAAAAATTACCATGAATAAGACTCTTCTTTAACCCTCTGTCTGCCAGAAGGGTCCAATGGACCCGACATGTATATTCAAAATATCTATTCAAGCCAGAAAATTTCTTCAAAACAAACTAAATGTACAAGTCAGACAATAACAAGTTAAATAAACAAATTAAATAGTTTTAAGTAAAAATTCTGGTGTAGAATGTTTTTATAAAACTTGAGTAAAATTTCCGGTAGTTCTAGGGTTAAGACGAAATCTTCTATTCAATTTCACTGGTGGGATGTTTGACCTATCGGTAATCAGAAACTGAAGAATCGATTTTAAAAAAGCAGCCGCCATCTTGTGACAACCTCCTCAGTTACTTCACTCGCAACTGGTAGACAATACACTATATGTCTCCTCCTTTTTATTCATAACTCCATTACATATACAGGCTATCCGTAATTAAACGACCCTACTTTAAAGTTGTCGACAGACAAAACTATTGTTCATAAAGTTGCGAAATTCTGTAAAATACATAATAAAGGGGCGGGAATTTGTTTAAGCAGAAAAATATATAAATAAAAATAGTTTAAAATTTCGCCACCAGAGGGCTATTTCTAATAAATTACACATTTAGCATTTTGATAGTTTAGAAATTTTATTAATTAACTTAACCTTATTCTAAAGACAGCATTTCACGACATTTACCTAGCATTTCCAAGAACATACTGCGACTCATTGTGGAACATGCCATCTTATGATTTCAGGTGGTATCTGAAAAGGATGAAAGTCATGCAGAATATGTTTGGTTATAACAAAATTTGTTAAACTATCGAAATGTATGCTAAATGTGTAATTCGCTAAAAAAACGGCCTCCTACTTTTTTTTCTTCGCTCAAACAAATTCTCATACTTTTATTATGTCCTCCAAAAAATTTCATTACGTTCTGAACAATAGTTCCGTCTGTAGACAACATTAAAAATAGGGTCGATTCATTATGAACATCCTGTAAATAAAATTTCTAAACTATCGTAAAGCTAAATGTGTAATTTATTAAAAAACGCCATCTGGTGGCGAAATTTTGAAATATTTTTATTTATATTTTTTTCAGCTTAACCCCTTGGGGACGAGCGACACGCAGAGCCTGATTACCCACGGGGCAAATTCCTACCACTAAAATTAAACAGAAAATTTTGCCTCATTCATGATAGAAATTTTATATGAATACGGCGTTTAGATAAGTCGAACTTTTCTTTTAAAATTTATTGGTGTAAGTGTGCCCCGTTGGTAATCAGGCCCTGGCGACACGTATACGTGCCGGAAATAGGCCTAAGAATCCTCGTTTATCCTCACCAGTAAAATTTTACTGTAAAATTTGCCTTTAGAGTTGGCCGAAGAGTCGAAGAGTCGACTCACAATCTCGACTCCTTCCAAGTGAGTCGAACTGTCGACTCCTCGCTAGCGAACTGCCTCGACTCAAAAGAGTTGAACTTTAATTTCCACTCAGTTTGGGATTCGGAGTCGAAGAGTCGAAGTCGACTCACTCAAAGAGTGGTTGGACGAGTTTAACACACTGTCGGACTTGGAGAGTCGAGAGTTGAAGAGTGGATTTTCGATTCTTCGACTCAGTATCGGATTTCAACTCTTCGAATTCGGGCTGGGTTGTTTAGCAGAGGACGAGAGAACGGAGATCTCGGTTTAATTATGTATTGGCGATTTTGGGAAAGAAGAAAGCAGTGTAGATGTATGCAGGGGCGTATTTAAGCAGAATTCATTAGGGGGGCGTATAGGACGATTTTGCCGACTAGCTTAAAAGTAGATATATATCTTTAGAAGTATGTTTCTGTGTCTGTATATATGCATCTACCCGGAGTCCTAAAATGGACTGACTGATTTTAAAATTCAATAACTAGCAAATGGTGACAGCTATAAAATAAAATTCTTGCAGGAGTGTTATGTAAGATGTCAGAAATTGTTTTACTGCGATTCTCGATTTTAGTTTAAAGTAGTGGCGGTAGATGACGCTGCTTGCAATAGGCGCTAAATCGGGGCCCGATTTTTTGCCTTTTTCTTTTCTCAATATTGATGCGAAAGAAGGAGATTAAATATATGCAGTGGGTCCCTAAGTACAAAATTTTATTGGCGACTGAGAACCATTCCATTTATTTAATCCCCTTCTTTCAATACTGAGAGAGAAGATAAACAAAAAATCAGGCACCGATTTGGCACCAATTGCTAGCAGTGCCATGTATCGCTACTATTTTAAACTAAAATCGAGAATAGCTGTAAAAAAACGCCTGACTTCTTACATAACCCTCCTGCTAGAATTTTTTTAAATAGCTGCCACCATTTCCAAGTTATTGAATTTTAAAATAAGTCAATTCATTTTAGGACACCCGGTATGTTCTATATAAAATTGAACATTATTAACACATCGAGATCAAGTTTTCACGTTAGAACATCGAATAACTTACACTTTAGAAGATTGAGGAGAATATAAGGTAGATTTAAAGATGGATACACCACCCCTTTACTTACTTTACATTGTTGTGTAAATGTTCCAGTAAAGTATTTTGATATTTTTTGCTGAATGTGCAATGGAAATCTGCAATTCGGATTGATTAAACGAGTTGAAGTTTTTTGAAAGATGCTACTTGGAACTTATACAGAATCAGCTTATTTATATTTACATTAAAAAGGATTAAATCAAAACTCATTTTTATTACATTTTTGTTCATTCATTGCATAACATGCATTTTAACCCACCATTTTTTTAGACGAGCCCATCTATTCACGACAGAGTCCAAATCTAGGTATTTCGAACTATCCTTCTCAATTGTAAGCATTATGAGTGTATTCAAACGTGGATCGGTCATTGTTGTTCTTAGATTTTTTTTTCACAAATTTTAATTTACAATGTTCTTTCATTCGAGGCAACTGTGACTGGAGAAGTTAGAGCCAAACGACTGACATGGTCCGCAAGTGGCATAATGTATCTCAACGGTTTTGTTTTCATGTAAATATCGTCCATTCTTTCAGCGTCTGACTATAGTCTGGCAAAACTTTCAGCTCTGTGTGTAATGCTTCCATAACAGGAATTTCCAATGTTTCACGAAAAACATTTATTTACCGCTTTCTTAACCAGATTTAGCGTTTATTTCTTTCTTGTAATGGGAGGATACATTATTTTATCCAGTAGTGAGATTATGCTGATGCAAGAATGAAGACTTTCAGCTATCACCACTGTAAGAGTATCCAGTACCTTCTGAAATTCCATGTGTTAGAGCATTAGAAGTTCGGAAGCAAAGAGAATGTGTTAATTACCGCCTAACTTCTTTGGTGCCAATGTTCGTCGATACTGCATAGCAAATTCATTTAACGGATCAACACCTTACTTGCTTTAAAAGAGAACTGCACTCTATATTTCCCTATTAACATTTTCATTGTCATTGTTGATTGTTTCCAATCATTTGATACAAGTCTTCAGTATTTTCGTAGCGTCTATTTTAAGAGTCTTCGACTTTATTTCTTCATCAACCCCTTAACCTACAATGGCGGGCATAGCCCGCGTACGATGATCGAACCAAATGTAAATTTTTCTTACCACTAAAATTTCACAGTAAATATAGTTTAATTTAATCGTCGAAATTCCATGATTAAACAAGGCAAAAATCTCTATTAAATTTTAGTGGTAGCTATGGATTTGTCAAACCGTGGAGCTGTTAAAGAAAATCGTAGGTTAAGGGGTTAACTAACTTACACGTGTAACTGAACGTTCTTGAGAAACATAATAGTGAAGCAATGAAGTCGAGCGATAACATTTTCTCTCTTAAACCTCGTGGCTTGATCATTGTTTTGTTAACAGAAGTAGAGGAATCAACTTTTCCAAAATTTGTAGGATACATTCATATGAGATCCAAACCACTTTCAATGATTCTATTTCTTGGAGCTTGCCTACTAATGGGCTCTTTCGTTTAGTACTTGCTGTGAAAAACACAATCATCTTCCATCACGTCGAACACATTACCTATAACATTGCTGGCATTGCAGATATGCGAAACGAAAGTGTTGAGTCTGTGACATTGACAAGGAATATAGGGTACAATTCGATCCACTACTTCTAAAAACGTCTCCTAAGTGCCGCTGAATTCTCCAGACATACTGCTTGTAAAATCGTATGACTGGAAAACTATCTGTTCTATTACGAGCTCATTCTTTGTAAGGATGTGCGATATCATTGGTTTTGACGACTTCTTATAAAACTTCTAAAAGCTGATCGGAGTTTTTCCATCTTTGTCGACATATTTCAACCCAACAGCTGATCGATCATGGTGCGAAGCATCTGGTGTCGTATCTGCCATAATTCCATAAAATAATGCTTCTTGAATATCTATGACTATCGTTTTGCACACTGCTGTAGCAAAAAATTTAATCATCTCGTTTTGGGATGAAGCGGAAAGGTAAGTTATACGGTATGGGCTGAAATGCGTATCCTCAAACATTTCCTCAGTTGCGAGTTATGTCTGGAAATTAATTTCACTATTTTTCAAAAGTTTCCATTTTCATCTTTGTTACTTCCACAAACCGTCTTTGTTACTTCCACTTTGTTACTTCCACCTTGTCTACTCAGCATTCGCGTAATGTCCATGAAAGTTGCTACAATTTCTGTGCTGAATGCAAGATGTTGCTATTGCTCTTCCAGAATAATCCGTTTGCGCTTGCTCTCGTCGAGTAAGTGATTATGCGTCATCATGAACTGACAAAATAGGAAACAGCAAATTTGATGGGAGTTAGAAGAGAAATGTTGTTCGAACTTTCTGTTCTTTTTTTTCCCCTTAAGCTCTTCATTTTGTGTCCTTTTTTACACCACTCTCAACTAAAACATTTTGTATTTTTTCTCTCCCAGGTCCTTCATGAAACACACAAAAAAATTAGCATTGAGCTCTGTGCTCAAACGTTCTAAAAACGGATGCTCTTTTGTGCCGAGCGCTGTTGAAATGTCGCTGTCTATCTTGCGGAATAGATGAATAGCGAACTTCTAGATGGAACTATTTATCGGATATAGGCTGAGTTTTGGCTGATACGGACTTAAACTGATCAAATATGTCCCTGATTGTCTGACTTCATTTTAGACCCTTTTCCCGGGTCATGTTCAATGATGGAATCGTTCCCGCTTTCCGTAATGCTAACCTCTCCACGGTTCTTCTCGATTTCTTTCACGATCTTTCTGTAAATATTTGACACAGACGAACAATTTTATTTTTCCCTGTCAATTATATCTATGGTCTTCTTAAGGAACAAGAAAACACTTAATTCATCAGATGGGGTCAATTTTTCAGCAATCGGCTTGCAATCATTTAAACAATCAACTAAATGTTTCAATTGTAGAGCACATTTCAATACTCCACGAGTAATATGAATGCCTTCACCGAAGTCGTCATCATCTTCAGTGCTAGTCGATCATCTAGATGTTCAGAACACTACTACTCCGGTGCGGAGTCTCAAAAAGACCCCTTTAAATATTGAGAAACTAGTGTCTCCTGGTTCTTTCTCAATTTACTTTCAGCAATCATGCGAAGTCGAAGAAAGGAGAGGCAAACTACGGATTTTTGAAAGAAATTAAGACAAATGCTAAAGATTGGTGTTTTTTAGTGTATGTTTTAAGAAGAAACGTAGAAAATTAGGGAAAAAAACGATTGTTTCAGAGTTGTATCGATCGATACTGACTACCTAGAATTTGCCGACTGTGATCAAAGTTGCCGACATTGGGGGGGCGAGACGCCCCCCTACGCCCCCCCCCCCCCAGTAGCTTCGCCCCTGGATGTATGTTTAGGAAGATGACGGTATGAATGAAAGGAGAGGGAGGGACAGGGATAAGGGGGCGGGCAGTGTCGGACTTGGAGAATCGAGAGTTGAAGAGTGGATTTTCGACTCTTCGAAAACCACTCTTTCTACTCAGTATCGGGTTTCAACTCTTTGAATCCGGGCTGGGTTGTTTAGCAGAGAACGGAGATCTTGGTTGTAAAAGCCGTGTAGATGTATGTTAAGGAAGATGACGGTATGGATGAAAGGAGAGGGAGGGACAGAGACAAGGGGGCGGGCAGTAGGATATTTTGTTCAAGATTATTTGAACTTACGATATGATTAGGGGAAAGAAGATAAAAAAAAAAAGAGCAGATGTTACCTTTGTATTTTTTGGCAAAAAAAGAAGTAGGACTAAGGGGAATATTTTCAACTGTTTTCATATCATGCAAAATTTAAAAAAAACTTAGAAGAAAGAGAAGTAAAATTCTGCTTAAGTAGCAGTTTGTTTAAAATATACTAAGTAACTGAATTTATTTTATAATTGATATATTTTAGATAAAAGTGAACATTCTTTATTTGTTTGCGTATATAATGTTATTTTAATTGCGTTGTATAAATAAAAATGTTCGCAGGTAATATTAAATGGATATAATTTACATATATTTTTTTAAAGTTTAACCAATCGATTTTTAACGTTCCTTATTTAAACCCAGATATGGAAGATATTTTCAGAATCCTGTCGCTTCTACGCCCCCCCCCCCTTTTTTTTTTTCGTAAACAGCTAGGCTGTGTGTCTCTCTATGGATATATCTCACTATATTATCACGGTTTAAGAAATAAAATTTTAAAAGGGAGTAAATCAAAAACTATGAACATGAGAAAAAAAGAGAACTTTTTAAAACTTACGGCGGGGAAGTGATTATTGAATTATTTTTTGTTCGGAAACGCGTGGAATTGACAGGTGTTCTTATTCAGGAACTAAGTAATCGAACGGCGTTTTCCTTTTTTTGCAGAAATAAAAAATGCTGTCAAAGTTGAAGTTTTTAAACGAAGTTCGATACACGATAGCACAGGAAAAATAGAAAAACTTGTCGTTACGTGACAAAAATCGCATTTTCCTTGATAAGCAATTTATTTATGTAAAAAAATGGAAAACGCTGTTTGATTCCGAATCGCCACAATAGTCAGGCCTGTCAATTTTATAACTTTGTAGTTAAAATTACTCCCGATGAGCCCGGCAAATTAAAGTGTGCGTGTAACGGAAAAATGCGATTTTCTCCAAAACTATGTGACCGAGGATAATCCCTATAATTTTCCAGCAAAGTTTGAATAAACTAGTATTGTCCTAGGTTTTTTTCATCATTTTAGTTTTAGTAGATTCGGAATCAGGTTGGAGTGGAGGGAGGACATATTTTTGTATCACATTTTCGACAGTATCTAAAATTAGAACAAATATATTTTTGATTTCGGTGTTACGAGGTCTTTTCAACAATTCCCGAACGATTCACATACATGCACGCATAAAAGAAAAAAAAAAATCAAGTACCTAAATTAGTCCCCTTTTTTCGATAAATATTTGTAAATAGCTTTTAATCTATAAATTTGTTAACACAATCAACTTATAATAGCTCCGTTTTCACTTTTTAAGTACGGAATCCTAAAAAAATCAATGAAAAAGAGAGCTAAGAATTTAAAATGTTGTGATTGGGGAGGATTTCGGATATTTTGAAGGATTATTGTCCTTGTTAGCAGTAAATTTCACTTTTCCCCGCGCGTGCACACAAACACACACACACACACACACAAAAAAAAAAAAAAAAAAAAAAAAAAAAAAAAATCCGTTTCCCGTTTTGTTTTTAGCGCAGAAAATTTAAACCTTAAAAACTTGATATATATATAAAATAACACCTCAAAACCTTCTACTCCCAGTTAAAAAGAAGTTAAATTTTTTGCCATAGTACAGGATTAAACAAGAATATTTCTATATTTTACAGTTTGGTTTAGAGGTGTGCACCGTGACCGGCCCAGCCTGTGGGCAGGGCTAGGGCCTATTTTTCGCAACGCTGGGGTCGGACCGGGTATTACTTTGTTTTAAGGCTTTGGGCCGGGCTTAGGCATTGCGCTTTGCAGACCGGGCTAGGGCCTTTCTTTTTCTAAAAGATTGCGTCGAGCTTAACTTAATTTTTCAGTACCGATCCGGGATCCTTCATTCTTCCAAGGTTTGCGTGGGCCGACATTTTAAGTGCCGACCTCGACCCACCCCGTACGAAATTATTGTCTCGGCCTGGTCTGATTCGTGCAAAAATCAGTAAAATTTGTCCCAGCCCATTGGCATAATTTTTATTTTAAATAACGAAAGAACAAATAAATTAGTATAACATTAATAAAAATACAAATAAAACGTCGAAATAAAAATCATTTGATGACGTAAATACGCGTAATTTGCTTAAAGTCAAGTGAATGTTACATTTACGATCAACCATTTGGCGATACATTTTTGGACGACGGGATAACTAGGTAGTTCGAAAAATTTTAATTTACTATTTTTTGAAACTGAAAGTATTTTTTATTATTAAGTAAAGTTAAGTTATAACTTCATTTTTCGCTGATTAAAAAATAGAAATATTTACAGCAGTGCTAAGAGATACTTAAAATTTCGTGTGCGTAGTTTAAATGGCGATTTTGAAAAAAAAAAAATTAATATCAGAACCCACATCAAATTGGCTCATTTTACCGAGAATGTTTTGATACAAAATGAAATATATTTGTTGTAGACATAATCGTAAATCTCAATACTGGCCGATTGAAAAGTCTTTAAAATTATTCAGCAGAGACAACGAGAAATAACTTGGAGTTTCATAAATTTTAAGAAACAATATTCATATCTATCTATTTAATTCTGCGTCTACTATATATACGAGAGTAAAATGGAAATGAGAAATTCGTCCCGGTTGCATATAACTTGTGCTCACCTGAATGGATCTTGATGAGAATCGAAATGAAAGTTAGATAATTTTTTAGGGAAGATTTTAGCATATAACATATCGTTTTACGTTGCTTATACATAGAATTATGTTTTAAAGTTATATAATCAGACGAACCCGATTATGAAAGATTAGCCTTTTTAAAAGATTCAGCCGCATTCATTTCGATAGAATTTTCACTGTTAGATAATTTTTCAGGCCGGGTTTTATTATATACTATACCCTTCTGTATTGCTTAATAATAGAGATGTGGTGGGAAGTTCTATAATCAGTTGAACCCGATTATGAATGTTTAGCATTTTAAAACGTTCTACAGAACGGATTTTGATAGGAATTCACTTATTAGTCAGATACCTATTCAGACATGGTTTTAGTGTTTTGCATATTGTTCGACTTTGCTTTAGTCATAAAGTAATGGCGGAAAGTTCCATAATAATGTGAAACCGATTATGAAAGATTAGACTTTTCAAAAAGTTCTAGATGGCGGATATTGACAATACATGCTTTGTTGATTAGACAATGTTTGGGGAGGTTTTAGTTTATTGCGTATCAATCTACATTGCTTAATTATAGAATTATGGGTGAAAGTTCTTAATCCGATGGACCCCAATAACAAAGATCAGCCTTTAAAAAAGTTTTACTGGAAGGATTTTGTCAGTTTGTTTGTTTGCATTATAAATTAAATATTTTTTCAGGGTTTGTTTTATTATATTGCATATTGTACTGTCAGTCTTTACCAAATCCTATTGTGATCGATCAGCTAAAAGGGTTAAGACCTTAATAGTAGAAAATTTGTCTGCACATTAGAAAATACAACAGTACAATGGCGTTCAGATCGTTTTCAGCAGTGCGAAAGGACATTCCAGGTAAGGTTCCATACTGCTTTAAATCACAATGTCAAATTGACTGATACATTTTGTTTGATTCAAGGTTCATTTGGATAAACAGACCAGCGTAGCGGGCGTAGCCTGCTAGTCTAAGAATAAAATATTCAGAAATTTTAAAATACATAACATAAATAATCGTTCAAAACTAGTCAAATTATCTGATACTGTTACCGGAATTCTTTATTGGATACTGATGCTGAAAATATCGTGATGGCAAAAGAAATATTAAAAAATTAGTAAATTAACTTGGAATGTTGCGGTTCAGTTTCAACAGTATTAGATAGGTATCTACTATATATATAAAATGCAATACTACATATATAAGTTGCAAAAGATTTCTAGAATGAAAAAAAAAAATAACGAGCAATGCTAGGAATGGAGTAACTGATTATATAAGAAAATATTTGTTTTGATTAGATTTTATAAAATATGCCGAAAATTAGATGTGTATAGATTACATTTTGCGAAAAATCGTACTTAAAATACAGATTCGCTTACATAAAAGTATTACATTCTACTCTCTTTTTCTTCCTTTTTTTTTTTTTTTTTTTTTTTTTTTTTTTCGTAAAAGCTAATTGAAAAAACAAAAAACAAAAAAGATTTGAAAAGGGTTGGGTTGGGTTGATTTTTGACGGCCAATTATCTACACGAAGGATATGGGCCTGGGGGGAGTGCCCTCCGTGGGGTCTTTCTAAGGGAACCTAATCCGTATTAACGCACGGAAGATCCACGGCTCGAAGAAAACCACGAAAACTCCGAACGATTAGGCCGACGGGCGCGATTGGGATCGAACCCAGCACCTCCCGTCTACCAGCTTCGAGAGCAGAACCTCTCGGCCACTGGTGGGGCGATTTGAAAAGGGATTTTCTCTTAACCGGCTAACCCTCGGTCCCGTTTAGGCCGGTTAAGCGGGAGTCTACTGTATTTCTCTTTAAATTCATGTACAATTGTAATATGTGCAGTAGTTTCAAAAATGTGATTTTTATAAATCTGGTCCATCATTTGTACTCACTCTGTAGTATTTAACATGATAAATGTGTGACTTTTAAAATATATGAAGCTTTAAATTTGAGTCCCTTTATAAAATTTCGTTGACTTATTAATAAGAGATTATAATAATATATATCGATAATAATGTATAATTGATAATAATGTATATCGTATAATAATTTATTTTTAGATTTAGTGTTGACAGTTCCGCTTTAAAAAACAAGTTAGAAATTGCACGTCAACCATGGCAAATGAGGTGCGTTCGTACTATAACTAGTTTTATAAATGTATTTTGCACCGCATAGTGCACAGAATGTATATTTTAGTGCACTTCCTAAGTGCCTATCCATTTCATTCTGTGCGAAATGTTGTAACATCATTAAAATGCACTTGAAATTATTTTTTCTTATCGGCTGTCATGTAACGGAAAGCGGATTGTCCCTGTCATTAAACTATACATCCGATATTCATAAAATTTGTAATGACTCGACAAAGTTATACGACATCTATATATTTTAAATTTCAAACGATTCGGTTGGGTAGTTTTTGCGCTGTTATATGCGAACAAACAGATAGACGGACTGAACGATGACTATAGATGCTACGTATTTATGTAATTACGAACACACCTAAAAAGAGGGAGAGGGAGTTAAAAATAAAGTGGGACACCGGCCTCTTAATCGGAACATAGAAAAACAGAATTTGCCTATAACGGAATCCTGTAATAATCTTAAAAATGTCATTTTTCCTACGATAAGAAATCCAATTATACTTGCTAAGAAGAAGTCTGTTTAAAGTGAAATTTTTCTAACGTCCCTTGCGATTCGGTCTTAGCAGGTTTTATAATACTCAATAAACACAACAATCTTAGACAGCAAAAATCTTTGGAAGCGGAATTGCTGGGGATTAAACAAAATCTCAAGGTTTAATTGAATAGCATTACAAAACGGACAACGAAATATTTACTTTTCAAAAAGAATTCCGTTATAAACAGGCTCCATTTATTCACGGTTTGATGAAGAAAGTACAGCAAAACTTGTAAAATCGGAAACGCTAAAATATTTTTAAAATTCCGTTTTAGACAGATTTCCGTCTAGGCAGGTAGATTTGTGTTATTCCTTTCGAAGGGACTATAAAAATCTTTCGTTTTAGACATGCTCTGGTTGACGGGTTTTACTGTATTACGGTCCACTCCAAGCATAATGACAAAGAATGATACTAAAAGAAATTTAAAATAATTTTTGCGTCATGAAAAATCGGAACTTTTGGCGTCCTCCGCGTTAACCGGGACGCCTGGCAACAATACTTACATAAAACTGACCAAAATAAGCTTGGAGTTTTGGTGCTGCCATCCAGTAGCAAAAATAACAACGAATTGAATGTAAGTTATGTTCATTATAGGTAATAGATGGCAGCACTAAACACTTTATCAAATATATATAGAGAGAATCGATGATTTGATGGATTGTTATTATTATGACTATGTAATATTACTATTATTATTATTATGGTCTATTTTGTGTTTTTTCAATGGAAGAAGTAGAAAACATCCTTTTAAACCGAACGTTACAGATACTGGAAAAGATAGACATAGAGAGAGTGAGATTTTTAACTGCTTTATTCAACTTAGATTCTTAGTAATTAATAGGGATGTACTGAATAGTGATCTTGGCCGAATACCGAATATTTGGCCAACAGGTAAACCGAATATTCAAGATAGCCAAATAGTGATCTTCCAAGCCGAATACCGAATACTTTTAAATTTCAAAGTTCAAAACTATCAAAAAGTTAAATTTTATAGCATTTTCAAATAATATTTAACATACATACTTGCATATTGATAAACAAGACCTTTCTACAAATAAATTTTACACAAAAAAAATTTCTATGCTTTGAATTGTTATTTAAAAAGGACAGTTTTAAAACATCTTTATTTTTAATTTCATGGATTCCTCTCAAATGAATAAAATTTTCTTCTGTTCTAAAACAAATTTTTAAAAATCAGAGTGAAATTTTGAAGGAATTGGAAGAAAAATTTTACTCTCATATACTGTTTATTTGGCAGGAAGAGACTAAAATAGCCATTGTTGGTTAATATTCTTAAATGATAGTTTCCAAAATAGCAAATAAAAAATGTAAAAGCGTTCGCTTTGATTTAAATATAATTCTGTAATTCTTAAATATAATTATTCTAAATATCTTTATTAATTGACAGTTAAAAATAGAAATTGTTTTAAGGATTTTAAAATTATTTTAAAACAAGGTTTTTTAAGTATTCGGTCTGGCCGAATATTTCAATATTTGGCCCAAACCGAATATTCGACATACCTAATAGTTTGATATTCGGCCAATTCGAATATTCGGTATACCGACTAGTTTGATATTCGGCCTAACGAAATATTCGGTAGTATGGCCGAACAGGCCGAATACCGAATATTCGATGCATCCCTAGCTAATTAATTATTATTATTTTTTTTTTTTTTTATCTTGCGTTTTTAAGTGGGAACACTTCTTAATATAATTCTGTTAAATTATATAATTCGATTTCTAATTATTCTAAATATCTTTATTAATTGACAGTTAAAAGTAAAAGTTGTTTTAAAGTTTTAAAAAAAGATTTTTTAAGTATTCGGTCTGATCAAATATTTTTAATAATGGCCTAATATTTCAATATTCGACCAAACCGAACAGTCGGCATACGGAATAGTTTGATATGCGGCCAAATCGAATATTCAGCATACCGAATAGTTTGATATCCTGCCTAACCGAATATTCAGTAGTGTGGCCGAATACTGAATAGATACCGAATATTCGGTGCATCCCTATCTAATTATTATTTTTTCGCTTTTAAGTAGGAACACTTCTGATATAGCACTAGATAATACACACGACACAGCTGTACTACGTTTAGAACGCCTGAAATAATGAGCTTCTATCCTGGTTTTTTTATTCGAGGGAATTTAAAGTAAAGAATTTTAAACTTTTCCGAAAACTATAAAAATTCAAATAATCTATATTTTATAATTTTTGATTAACAGGGAGATATTTATATTAGTATTTCCGTATCGATCAGTATACTAAGTATACGATAAAACACCAAAATAAGAAGTTTTTAGTATTTTTGCGCGAATCTATGAAATAAATAATCTATATTATACAACAGCTGTCCTTTGTAGAATGTTTACAAACGAACGAACGTTCAACACAAAGTTGCTAAACTTTTTCAACCTATAGATGCCTACTATCACACGCCTGAATTTGTCAACAACCTGTATAGGAACTTAAAATTACACTATGTGCAAAATACTTAAAAGATGATAAAAATGTTTTAAAATGATGTTAAATTACTTTAATACTTCTTAGTACTTTCAATTTTAAACATTGCCTTCGTCAGATAATACAAAAATTATTAGCGTCTGATTTTCAAATTTCACGTATTTGGTATCAAAAGTAGTGAAAGAGTCCATTTCTTGATCCGGAAAACATTGGGAAAATAAAAATATGGATATAGAGGGAAGTGGAATATTACATGTTTTATGATTCTTTAATCAAACTGAGCCAAATTCTGGGTATGTTGTAGGATAAAACGTCTTTACAAACACTATTTTCATTAATAATAATTTCTATTGATTCACGGATAATTAAATCATGATAATCCTTTAAGGGGCACATAATTTTTGTATCTTCGAAATTAACTTGTATATTCTACTTCTGGTTAAGTCTTGACAGGGCTGTTGTCGGCCGGTTGTACTTCAAATCTCTCAAATGTTCTTTAATACGATCTTTAAGTTTAAGTTATATCTCTTAAGCTCTTAAAAAAAAAAAAAAAAAAAATTATTCGTATATTATAAGAACATAAACTATTATTGTTATAATTATCAGGGCCGGCGCAATCATCGGACAAATGAGATGACTGCCCAGGGCCCCGCGCCAATCGAGGTATTTTTAGAGGCTTGACTTTATTTAATACAATTCGAAATGACGTTTTCACTGTATAAAATAGTAATATTTTTACTCTAGATTTGTTTTTAATATTTCTTCCTGAGAAAAAAAGTGAGTATTAACTTGGTGATCCTGAAACTAACTATGAACACAATAAATAAATAAATAAAATAAAATATACGAAATTAAAAATAACTATGCACATTAAACGTTGTAGCACTATTTTGCATACATTTTATTATATATTTTTTTATGATATATACAATTTAAAAATAAATTTTACTAGCCCAATATTGCAATATACCTTGGGGCCCCAACTGCTTTATCAGGGTCCCGCGAGAAGATCCGCCATTCCTGGTTATCCTTATTATTACGTTAGGAAATTTTAAGTATATATTTTGATTTTATCATTTTAATAATTTTTTATCTAAAAAATGAATGATGAAATTCATATTAATAAATTATAAACTGTAACATACAATTTATTTTCTGCTATTTTCTCTTCTTATTCTCGACGATTCACAAATTTTCTTTTGCACAAGTTCATAATTTAATCTTTATATTCACTGATAAACGATAAACTTTTTGTAACATTTTCATAAATAAGAAAACTTTAAACTGTTGGACAAAATTCTGCAAAATTCATTTGCATTATGCACATATTTCTATTCGTCTATTCTTAATAAATGTTGCGCTTGTGAGTTCGGTGTAATTATTCAAACTATAACAATGTCAGATTAGAAGAACTCTAGCAAAAATATAACATTAAAACCGAACCAAGAAAGAAAAAGATACGAAGATAGATATTTAAGGATAATTTGCTACGACCGCCTGGGGAGAGAACGACTTCTAATAGTAGAACTTAGAAAAAATTCGCCTTCTGTTTCAACAGAGGAAAAAGGGAGAAAAGAGTATTGCGTTCTTCCCTCAACCTTGTGCAGCCTTCGCGTTTCGCTTGTATTTATTGTTCGGTTATGAGAACATTAAAATAAATAACGTACAATGTTGAATTTTATAGTAATTTGTTTCTTAGACAACATTGAATTTAATAAATAAATAAATAATATAATTTCAAAAAGGAATAAATTAAAAAAAAGGAAGGAGTATTATAATACTGATTGTTATTTATATAAAAATCTTTAGCTATATAAATCTGTAAAAAATTAATTTTGCCGCCTCATATTTTAATATTTTGCTATATATTTAACATATCTAAATAATAATAATAATAATAATAATAATAATAATAATAATAATAAGTATATTATACTTATATATAATATACTTATTTGACAATAAATATTATATATAACTGTATTCGAAATTTATTTATGTCCACGGAATACTGATTCCCCCCCCCCCCCCTCAGAAATTTCATTTTTTGATTAAGTTTTATATTTGAATGATTTAACTTTCTGTGTGTTTAGTCTTTGTTAAAATAGGCCAATTGTCGTAAATGTTAAATATTTTGTTAAGATTAGCATAAACATTAAAATAATACTCGTATTTTTTTTTTCTTTTTTTGAAAGCTTATGTCAAAATTTCCCGTTAAGGAATTTCGATTTGAATAGTTTATAAGGAATTTTTAATATATTATTAAATGGCTTTCTGAAGGAGATATGAAATACAGTATAACTTCAAAAATCCGGCATCGTCGGGACCGAGGCTATGCCGGATTTTTGAAAATTCCGGATTTCTGAAGGAATGTCAAAAATAGTTCCGCTATTCTTAATGATCTCTTTAATCATAATTTAATTCATAACTAAATTATTATTATATGAGTAAAAGAGAAAAACTTGTTTTTATTTTCTATGTTTTTAAAAAAAATCTTATAAATAATGAAGTTATTCTCGTGTAATTTCTGAAACATCAATGTCAACTTTGTTTCAATTTCTTCAGCCGTTCTTTTATATCTTTCAGTGCATTTAATATAATCGAAAAATATCTATTTCGGAAGTTTAATTGTCCAATCAAATTTATATTTTTTTCCAGTGACATTTTTTGTTATGTCTGTTCCCTGTCCTCATCTTCTGAGCTGCTAGTTGCTGCTAGCGTTATTAGCTGTTCTATTGCGGATAGATATTCGCAGTTCCGAATTTTCTCGGGCGTTCTGTTGTGTAAGTAACTAGTCGGATATGACAAAGGAAGAAAACCCGCATTCTGTTTTTGTGAATTGTTTTTCACACTTTCACTTTAGGAGTTTAATTCGTAAACAAATAATATGTTTATTTTTCCTGTAAATTGGAAGCTTAAAAAAATGGGGAAAGGAATAATAATTTTGATGCCGGATTTTTGAAGTTGCTGGATTTCTGAATGCCGGATTTTTGAGGTTATACTGTAATATGTTTTTTAACGATTGCGTTTGGTAGATTAAATAGGAAAGTGTGTGTGTGTGTATGGGGGGGGGGGGCTACATTTTTTAATTTTCGAAAAGGAATGAAAGTATCAAATTTCCCGTTTGATATACTGCATACATTTCACATTATATGGAATTTTCCTTCCAGAGTTACAATCTTTAGCATTTTTATTATTTTATATTTTTAATGTATCAGTATCATTAAATAGTCATTATTAGTATTCATTCCATAAAATTAAGGACAGGTTTTCCCTTAATATAAATTGACTATTGATGACTATTTGCTTACCATTTAAAAAATAAATAAATAAAAATATTAAGCAAAAAGCCATTTGTACATTTTTTTTTACACATGAGATGACACTTTATTTATTTTTTTTTAACTAATTAATTATTCAGAATTCTGATCCTTGCAGTTATAGAGCACGCATGGAATTAAAAATATGAAAGACAAATAATGTTACAAAAAATTCAAAAGAAGTGAGGTTTTAAAATCTTCTTAATCATTTTTAAATTACTTTTTCAAATATTATTATAATAATTAATTTTTTCCTTTATCAAGACATTTTCCTTCATAATTCCATTTAATAATATGCCAGTAAGGTATAAAATATTTTTTAAAAAAAAGTCACAGAGTTACTCTAACTGGAAATTTAAGCTTATCACACACACTCACTCAACCCCCCCCCCCCCCTAAAAAAAAAACCTAAGATGCGATGATCATTTTTAAAAGACTGTTGATAATCTTAACAAAATATTAAGCATTTACGACAGTTCTCATATTTTGATGAAATTTAAGGTAAAAGGAGATGGATATACCAGCGCAAAGGTAAATCATTCACTTATAAGTCGTAATTAAAAATGAAATTGTAAAGATTTAAATTGTCCTCTAAGAGAGGGAAAAATCAGTATTCCATAAACAGACACAAATAGCTTTCGAATATAATATAAATAAACGTAATCTATAGTCGAATAAATATATTATCTATTAAAATATTGCAGAATTCGCACATCTACTTATTTTTTAAGTCTGTTACAAAAATATATTAAAATATAATAATAATAGAATATGAAGCTACAATTTTTTTTTCAGATTTATTTACCAAATGATTTTTAATATCATAAAATTCCTTGTATTAATTAATAAATATAATTTATTAAGTTAAAAATACACTTACATGATTTAATCAAAATTGCTTGGATAACATAAAATATTGCAACGATATTTAAATCTGCGATCACCATTTCTTTCTATGATTAAAAATAAGAATATTTAATGTTTAAGGAAGGTCGTCTTTTTTTTTTTTTTTTTTTTTTTTACTATTATTATTATTATTTAGTTCGGACGATATCAAACACAAACATTTTACGGGTAGCAATAAATTCGTCAAAAATAACTGCTTCAAGCCAGTTATGAGAACTGTAGTTTGATAAAAACCAAATTTTAATTTTAAAACGTGTATATGAAACACAAGCTATTTTTATGTAAATACGGGAGATTTAAAAAAGAATAACAGAATGAACCAAACGATCAAGTAAACAATAAGTAATTTAGCTAATCTTAAAAATATGTGCACACTAAAATACTACAAGCTGTGTAAAATATCCTTTTAAATCGAAGGAAACTGAAGAATATAAGTATTTAATTTATTATTCTGAAAATACGATCAATGATTCTGAAGCTTCGACGATGAGAAACAAGCCGCTATCTGGGCAGGGTATAAATGTAAACAAAAAAGAGCACGTTATGATGTTTTGGTTCAGGGTTTGAAGCTGAATCCGACTTCACTTTTTCGACGGTTTTCGGCGAAATGCGTGGGCCGTATATATCATAGTAGGTAGTAGGTATCATAGTAGGCTTTTTGGTACTTTTCCGTTATACGGACAGCATTGTCGCCAAGCGCAATAGCTGGCGTAAAATGAAAATCACGTGAATTGAAACATTTATAAAAAAAAAAAAAAAACATTGTCGATAGTAAAGTGAGCATTTTAAAAACATAACATCTGAAAATTACAGAATTTTACGAGCTATTTTATTAAATCACAAATATATAATAAATTAAGTGAACAAATAACTGTTATACAATAAAGTAATAAAATAAAAAAATCATATTAAACTGCTGCCATAAAATTACAAATCTCTTTGGCATAGATGTCATATTCGCCCCATATTGGCGCGATTTTTTTTCGGTTGCCAATTTGGCGAAAACATCAACAGCATAAACAACATAGGTACAGATGTCGTATACGCCCCATATTGGCGCGATTTTTTTCTGACGCCAATGTCATATACGCAACGGGTATTTAACTGGCACCAAAGTGTCGTTATTTTGCTTGATATGGTAACCCGGATGTTGCTGTTTATGCTGTTGATATTTTCGCCAAATTGGCATCGGAAAAAAATCGCGCCAATATGGGGCGTATATGACATCTGTGCCACAACATAATCCGGGTTACCACATCAAGCAAAATAACGACACTTTGGCGCCAGTTAAGTACCCGTTGCGTATATGACATTGGCGTCAAGAAAAAATCGCGCCAATATGGGGCGAATATGACATCTGTGCCATATCTTTTAGCATTGCAGTAAACATTTCATTTTTTGAATGAAGACGTCGCCACATAAACTCTATGAGATACGACTCTAAATGATGACGAACTGTTCCCCGATGTCTTTTGTTGCGCCATTTTGCGATGCCCCATAATCTCTCAACATTTTGAGTATGACATCCAGTATTAGGGTCGACAAAATTGTATTTGTGATTTACTGTGAAATAATCAAAGCAAGCACTTCGCAGTTCATCTGTTTAATATCCTTTCCAGTAATCTGTATAAATAATACTTCCATCAGCTACATTGTTTTCTATTGCCGCCATTAAAGTTTCAGCTGTGCGATCGGAAATAGGAGTAAGGAAACATCCCCGTGTTTCACGGCATAAACCATCTAACACCCATTGAGGAGGAAGAACACGCCCTACGTTGCTTTTTCTTCTGTTAAAAAGACTTTCATCTACTTCTATAATTTTATTAGGTCCACCGATTTTTCTATTTGGTCGTGAACATAAAGCATTTGCACAAACTTCTCTAAAATAACTATTCCAGTCCACTGTTGTGTTGTGGTTCATATCAAGTTGCAGCTCACAAAGCTCAATCGATGTCAACTCTTGGCACCATAAATATATAAACCTCAAAGCATTAAGAAAAGACAACCGCGATCCTTCAAATCATGTTTTTTGTCGTATTCCTACGCTTTCTTCGCATGATCGTAAGCTACATCTCCATTTCGGATTTCCAGAACTCATCCATAATTTCATTTCCTGGTTGTTTGAACACAACCTTTTATTATGCAGAATTCCAAATTTCTGAAACAGTTTTATCGCAACTTTCTTATCATCTGGTAACTGACAAATGGTAAAATCCATCTCAGCGTCAGCAGTAAAAGTACATTATAATTTTATATAAAAAAAAAGCATTTTTATTTCGAATAATAACAAATTAAAAAGGTTTCCAAGGTTAAGGTTAAATAATAATCATTCACGTAATTCACGTTTCATAAATAACAAATCACAATGTTTCGCATGGTTTACAAGAAAAATCCTTTTCACGATGAGGGCTGAAATAATTGGCGCATTAGCATACATTTTGGCATGCTGTCCGTATAACGAAACAGTACCCTTAATTTTGGCGAAATACTGGAAATAGTGCCAAGATGGCGTCACTTTTGGCGACAGAGAGACGGGTCCCGATTGGTAACCTCCCTTATAGTGTCATAAAGCTCTGACCAATCAGATGCATTTCACGGTATCTACGCAGATTTTTTATTGGTCCATTTCCAAATCAAAACTTTTTTATATATATAGAAGGATTAATTTTAGTTTTGCATGGGAAACAAAATGGCGGCCATTGGATGATCAATGAAAGTATTTTTAATAAGGGGTTACCATAGGGGGGGGGGGACCCTGTTCTGTCGCCAAATACCGCCAAGTTTGTCGCCAACTTGGCGATATATCGCCAAAAGTGACGCCAACTTTGCGATATCTCTAATATTTCGCCAAATTCCCATAGAGTTCCATTGTAAACCTACTTGCTTATAGAAAATCAACAAATTGAGATATTTTAATGCAACAAAAACTAATATTAGCTTAAGGGATTATATTAAATTTTTCTTTGATGACCTAAGTAGGAATTGACTTTAAAAACAAAATTTTTATATTACTTGTTCTGTTATAAAAACGACAGCATTTTTGTATGAAAAATATTAATTATGCAATCAAATAATGTTTTGAAATTTATCAAAAACCATATTTTCGTATTACCCGCATGATAAGAGTTATTAGTCCAAGATTTTTCTCGGAAGCCTTTTTAATTCTCATCATTTCAGAGCTTTAAGCACGTAGTTTAATTATATGTATGTGAAATTTATGTTTTATTTATATTATATTATTTATTTGTTTAAGGAAGAAGTTTTAATTTTTTTTTTTTTTTTTTTTTTTTTTTTTTTTTTTTTTTAATGGAATATTAGCTGCAAGAAAAAGCCGAGATCTTTGCATTGTTTTAAAGTTAGGTTAAACGGATTAATCTTTCGTAATCGAACTTCACGCGTCAGAGATAAATTTAAAAATATTTCATGCTTGAAAATTATTTTTAAAACCATAGACAGTCAGTAAATTGAGATACAAACAAATTTCATTTGAAAGGGTTTTTTTTCTATTTGGCAGTGTAAAAATTTCCATTTTCTGTTACATATATGTTAAATTTGTGATTTTTTTAAATTAATATTTTATTTATTTATAGAAAAGGTTTTTATTTCGTTATAAAAAATTAGGCAGGAATAAATCCTAAAAATTTTTTATTGTTTATGTTCAAAATTTTTATTATTATTATGTAATGGAGCCGGCACGTGATACAGATTTTCATTTAAAAAATAATTAAACTCTTTAAGCTCTGTTGATTATTTCCTGGGGGAGACTACGTTTTAATTTTCATAGGGGAAGGACAATGTAGAAAATAGTTTAATTATTTATTTATTACTACAATCAAGTAACAAATATGACAATATATATATTAAAAAAAACGTGATTTGCAGAACGAATTAAAAGCAAATCAATTTATTTTCTACATTTTTTAAGCCTGGGAAGAAGGGACATTTATTAATATATTTTATTCAGTTAATTCTACGTTTAATGCTATTTTTTTGTAGCAAATAAGTTAAACCAATTGAACATAAAAAATAATAACTAAATTCAAACAATATGATACTTAAAACACCCTAAAAATTTAGATTCCTTTCAAATTAAATAGAAATAAATCTTTGAATTTTTTTTTAATGTATTTTGTGTTTAACATATGCCTTATCATTTTGTACACACCCATGATAAGCATAATACAAAAGCTGCAATACAAATATTTGCAGCTTAATAATGAAAAAAAATCTAAAATATATTTCGATTTCTTTAGAACGGAACATGAGTTTTTAATGTGTATTAAGTATCTATCATATTGTTTGATTTTTTTTCGTTTAACTTATTAGTTACAAAAATGTAACGTGAAACGTAGAACTAGCTAAATAAAATATTTTAATAAATGCCCTTTTGTTTATATATTTTGTCACATTTGTTACTTTATTGTAATTATAAATAAATAAATAAAAAAGCAATGTTCTACATTATTCCTCCGTTACAAGGCTGCCGTAGGCGATTATTTTTATATTCTATTCGCAAGGCTAAACTAGTCGGATGTACCAATCCCAAAACTTTCTTCTATTTCATACATGTTAATACTTGAAAATTCGCTATCACACTGCCAAAATTAAACGGCAATCTATGCCCATCATGAGGATTCTAAAGATATGAAATTCCGTGCATTAGTTCTTGAGATATGACTAGCTCTGAAATCGTCTAAATCCAACAAAATTCAGCCTAACAGCGCCACCTATTGGGTGCTTTACACCAAAACCTATGTTACATCAAAACCACCAAGCAACCACTTATGTCAAAGTCTAACTGAATCTGAAGTTTGAGGAAAATCCGTCCATTAGTTTTTGAGATAGAGTTATTGCAAAAATCATAAAAATTCCAGCATAGCAGCGCCACTTATTGGACGATTAACACCAAAACCTAATGAGCAACAACTTGTGTTATCATCTAACCAAATCTGAAGTTAGATGAAAATTCGTGCATTAGTTTTTGAGATAGAGCTATTGCGGGAATCGTGCAAAATGCAGCACAGCAACGCCACCTGTAGAGCGATTTAAACCAACTCGTTATTAGCATCAAGTCATATATAGGACTAACTGAATCTGAAGTTTCATGAAAATCCGTGTATTAGGTCTTGAGATAGAGCCATTGCGAAAATCATAAAAAATTCAGTATAGCAGCGCCACCTGTTGAGCGATTTGCACTAACACGTAATCAGCATCAAGTCATATCAAGGACTAACTGAATCTGAAGTTTCATGAAAATCCATGCATTAAATCTTGAGATAGAACCATTGCAGAAATCGTAAAAAATGCATCATAGCAGCGCCACCTGTTGAGCGATTTGCACCAAAAACTAATCAGCATCAATCAGGGTTGCCATTTCAGAATTTTCTTGGGGGGGGGGGGGGCAAAGCCGTCTTTGAGGACAGTGGCATAGCCAAGGGTGGAGGGGGGGCTGTACTCCCTCCCATCAAAACGAAAACATATGAAAAATTCCTATCTTAGCAGGTATAATTTCAAGATAGTGACTAACATTTTTTCCGTTTAAGACAGTATTCTATTATAGACAGTTTCCCTTTTTACAAGTATTCTTAAAGGCATTTAAAACATTCTTTCTATAGTATACCTCTGAAGAGTATAGGTATATTACATTTATTGTAAAACTTGCGAATACGAAACGGGTAAAAAAAAAAAAGAATTGTTTCGCAAACGGAAAAAAAAAATAAGTTTCTATGAAGAAAGCACTATATAATTATACTTGCTATGAAGGGTACCTGTCTAAAACGGAGATTTTAATTTTAATTTTTTTTTTTTTTTTTTTTTTTTTTGACTTTGCAGGCTTTACGGACAGGACAGGGAGCCATTTAATAAGTTTCTTAGAGTGGGGAGAGGAGGCAAGATTTTGTTTGAAGGGAAGGGTTTGAAATAGCATGCCATTCTTAACATTTTCATAAGCATGGGATTCTTCAAGAAATATTTGTAACACTTTCCAATGCACTTGAAAAGTGAATTGAGTTTGTCTGCCCGTCTGGTCATGCTCTAACTCACGTAAATATACTCGGATTAACGCGTAATTGATATATGTTATTAATGTTTACAATGGAATGTTCGGTATTCAAAATGAAGTGTGTATCATTCATAGTTCATTTACAGGAGGACTCAAAAGTATTCCGTTAGATTATGGTCTATCGGGTAAAATCATTTGCGGTATATTTTAATATTGTTGTATTACAGTATTTAAACATAATAACATTTATATACATTATTGGGGTGTACTAAAAGATGACTACTACATGTAATGTTATGTTTAGCACTTACAGTTCGCGTCCAGGAGAGCTCACAAGTATTCCGTTATATTATAGTCTATGAAGAAAGAATATTTGTAACGTATTTTAATAATGTTACTCCGTTACAAACATAATGAAATTGATAAAAATTTCTGAGATGCGCTAATTGGAGATGAGTTCGGGCTCATTTTTCAGAGCCCGGGGCCAACAATTTTAAATCCGAATCCGAAAAAGTTTGTGCCATCAGAGCCCGATTCCGATACCGAAAGTATGCACGAAAAGAAAAGGTTTAACAAAAATGCATATTTAAAAGCTGTTCTAAATGTAATAGATCTCATTTTTTTTACCGACTTCAAAAAAAGGAGGAGGTTATCAATTCGACGCGTATGTATGTTTTTTTTTTTTTTTATGTATGTTCACCGATTGCTCCGGAACTTTTTGTCCGTTTTATGTGATTTTTGTTTTAATTGAAAGAGGATACTCTCGAATTGGTACCACTTCCGTTTCATCGAAATTGGTTCAGTAGTTTTTTAATAATTCAACAAAAACCAATAAAACGAAGGATTTCACCCAGATTATCTTTCATTGTTGCAACCAGTTTCTCAATCATAAGCATAAAACTATGTATTCATATACGTTAGCGCCAAGTTGTCGCCAAACATGGCGCAGTTAGGTGAATTGTCGCCAAATTTCGCGGCCAAAATAAGTTGCCATAAATGAAGCCAACTTGGCTGTAACTGACTAATTTGGCGATATTCCCATTCAAATTCAGTAATGAATCTTTCCCAATCTGTTTCTTCGCATTTTCTAATCGACAGTCCTATTTAAAATTCTCAATTGGCAACTTCCACTAGATAACATTAATGATAACTTTCCTGTATAGGGGCTTTGGAGAGAAAATGAAAATTTCACGCATATTTTCTAACAACCTATTAACTGTCTCGGTACTACTTAGTTATCCCGTCGGCCAATTTCGCCAAATTATATAAATCGCCAAACCACTCGCCAAATTATACAAATTGACATAATTTTTATTTTAAATAACGAAAGAACAAATAAATTAGTATAACATTAATAAAAATACAAATAAAACGTTGAAATAAAAATCACTTGATGACGTAAACACGTGTAACTTGCTTAAAGCCAAGTGAATGTGACATTTATGATCAACCATTATTGGCATTTAATCTTATAGTTTGGCGATAGATTTTTGGTCGACGCGATAACTAAGTAGTACCACTGTCTCATATACACAAGCAAATTTTTCAATATTTATAAATTTATTTATTCTAAACAACCATTTGTCTACTTTTATATGCAAACACAAGTTGAGCCAAGATCCCTTATGCTGTTAAAGTACAGGATTAACAACAAACAAAGAAAAAAAAGGAGTTACTCTAATTACTATTATAGGCGGCATTGTTATGGTGCGGTGTATTTACATGGCACAGAACTTAAACATCAGTAGGCAAAGGGATAATTGCGAAAGCAAGTCAGTGAGTTACGCAGTCATGAAAACATTTGAATTGTATCAAGAAATGAGAGCAAGTAAATTTGAATCAGATTGCCCGATAAAAGCAAAAGGTGCGCGAAACTAACAGCAAACATGGTGTAAAGGAAATGCGAATATCATAAGTTGCTTCCGAAAGTTCTATATATTTTGCAGTACTATATTCACTAAAATACGTCAGTTACTATGCAGACCGATGACACTTTAACCAAGACTATTAAATGAGCATGACGATGTATTTCTAATCTTCCGTAATCGAGCCCACAGTTAAGACTAGAGTGAAACAAAAAAAATATCAGCAGCAATGTGGTTTAATGTAAATGTGGGTATCATAAAATATTTAATTCGCAAAACGCTTCAATGCACCAAATCATATTAGCTCAGAAACAACAATTGGCAGTGGACTCAATAACGGTAGATTACTTAATAGTTTTAAAATCTCCACTGCCCAACGTATTGCAAATGATGATGCAATAAGAAGCATAAATGCCTAAGTGAGTTAAGCTGATTTTGTCAAGAAAGATTAAATACATAACAACCAAAAATAAACAAAATGCCGTCATGATGCAATGAGTTCTCAATTTCTCTATCAGAATCTTTCGATTTGGCGAAAGATTAAGCAAATAATTTAAATTATGAATAAAAGTACCATGCTGAAATGCTTAGCATACATTCATTTAAGCACATTGGCATTGGGTATACATTATACATTACATATTGGCACTTGCATAATATCTCCATATAAGAAAACATTGTGCCGTGTCCTAAGAAGGCGGTAGCGATGGTCGAGGGTGTTAATCTTCGAAGGCTTAGCAAATTATATCCTCTTAGAATATGATAACATAAGATTTATTTTATAACACAGTAAAAAAATATTCTGGAGTAATAAGTTGCTATATACACAACAATGTAAAATTTGTTGAACAAAGTTTATGTAACAGAAATAGTGTCTATGAGAAGGTGGCAGCTAGTCTATTAAGTCCACAGGCATTGCATCACTTGAACGGAAAGCGCTGGTCTTGTCTCCGAGATAAAGAACTCCTTTTCCGCGACGGCACCCTGGTGCCCTGTCGCCGCTGATTCGAGTCTAATTCCCCGGTATTAGGGATCGTAAAGTCCGGCCCTTTCGGCCTTCAAAATCTTCCACTCCAAAAGTCGCTCTTCCAACCCCAGCCAAAATCTCCTCTCTCCTCCGCATCCTCTCGTATATATCCCTCAATTATCTTCCTCTCAAAACAATAGTGGGTTTCTCAGCCACTAACTGTCCGTTCTTTTTAAGAACCTCCCAGGGGCCTTTACTCTTGTCTCCTGAGTGGACATATTAAGAAACTCCTCTTTTTGCACGTGGATCCTGCGATCATATGCACTCGTGAGAACGTATGTGAGTTCTCTTCCCACGCTCAAAGATCAAACAAAGTGCCGGCTGCTCTTTAGCATTAGCAAACTGTCACCGATTGTCAAATGTGCAAGAGCGATGGTGACTGAGTAGTATCTTTCATCTTGCCATGCGTCTTACTGGGCTTTAACATATTTTTACACTATTTTAGAAAAGCATTAGTTCTTTCTATATGGCGAATCTGATATAGTTCAGATCTTTACAACCACCCCCCCCCCTCCTTTTAAAAGAATATTTTGGACGCAGGACGAAATATTCTGGAAAAGAGAAAGGTGACTCAAAATTTATATGAATCGCTCACATGCAAAAGAAAAAAGAAAGAAGGAAAAAAACTTTATTTGCCTGTCTGCCCTTCCACAAAAAGTATTCATTATACACTCTGTATAATATTTTACACTTTATTCTATTTCAAAACACTTCACATTATATTATTTTTTCAAACATTAAAAGGAATGATAACGTACTATATACAATTTTCTTTTTTTTTTTCAAGATTACTCTGCCCTACTCAAAAAATCTATTTGGACAATGTCCTTCCCTGGCCTTTGTACTCTGGCATATTGGTCAGGTTGCAAAGTATGTGCCCTTTTGAGCGGTTTACGAGTCATTTTGTTTTTGCTATTCCTAGATGAAAGCGCACTGCTATCCGTTTCTATTAAACTCTTCTTATCAGTGCAGCTCTTTAATTTTTTTATGGCAACTATTCTCGTAGCCCCAACTTTTCCCGTATTCTTTCGTTTATTTGTCGAATGCCTCTCTGAATTTTGCCGATTCTCTTGCCTTTCACTGATTTCTTTTTGATCAATTTCCTTGTTTTTATCTAACTCTTTCCTGTTTTCTGTTTCCCTTTTAGATTTTGACAATGTATTTATCTCCGTTATTTTAACTACCGTTGGCTTTCTCGGATTTTTGTTTATTTTTACCCTGATTTTGGCTTCTAAATCTATGTTCGTGCTTTTTTGTCCCGTTTTCCGGTTGCCAATTCCTTTCCATTTTCGCCTTTTCAATCTATTCATGGAATTATGGGTGTTAAACTTTTCTCCTTAACCAGCAATTTTCCAGACCTTTAATCCTTTATTACTTTTCATTTTCGTATTAATTTTTCTAGCACGTTTCGCTTTATTTGCTTTCGCCTGTTTTTTATTTTTGGGGATCTCTATAAGTTCGTCCACCCTTGCTATTTTTTCTTTCCCTTTCGTAATG
Organism: Maratus speciosus; assembly: GCA_963932465.1. Lineage (NCBI taxonomy): Eukaryota > Metazoa > Arthropoda > Arachnida > Araneae > Salticidae > Maratus > Maratus speciosus. Next base: position 16,290,542 of record OZ010793.1, on the reverse strand, counting down.
TCTTCCCAACTATCAGTTTCATTTTGTTGACCGTTTGTTCCTAAATCTAGTATTTGTTTCCCGGGTTTAAAATCCTTTTCTACTGTTTTGCCTAAATTCTGTAATTCGCACTTTTTATTTTTAACTGAGTTTTCACTCTCCCTTCTGACTTTTTTACTGACGTCCTGCGACTTAACCTGCTGTTCCCTCATTTTAATCCCTTCTATCTGAGATGAATCTCTGAACAGCTTTCCTTGTCCAGTACTTTGCCTATTTTGTATGACTTTTACCGGTACTTTTGACTTCTTGTCTTCGCGAGTTATGTGTGTGTCTGAGTTTCTTTTAATCCTTAAGTTTTTGACCTCGCCTGACAGCTGTTTCTCTTGGTTTTCTGACCCATAGACTTTTCTTTTATTTCGTTTTAGAACACTGTCTTTTGTTCTCCCCTCTTTCTCCAAGTTTGACGAATTCGTCGCTATTCTGTTTTTCGGATTACCGTTATAATCCTTTTCCGTAACGCCCGTTTGTTTTTCCAAATCCCTATCGCCTCGAAAGTTTTCTGACCTGGAAATCGATTCCTCACGCGACTTGACTATGTTTTGTGCATTTTTACAATCCGTCTTACTTTTTTCCCTTAAGCTATAAGTTTCATTTTCAAACGGTATTTTGTCATTCTCATTCGACTCCTGTGCGAGCGGTTGTAAAGAAATTGGTTCCTCCTTTTCGCTCACGTTCAACTCATCGACTGCCGTGACATTTTCCGTACTAATCTCTTGTGATTGACTCATCCCTTGAATGCACCGTTGAAAGTTTCGAATGCTATTGGTTTTGTTTTCTCTGGCCGGCTGTTTAGTTTTTTTGCGCTCATACGATTTGATTAATTCTTGTGTTCTGTTTCCAAGGATATAGTAATCCAAATCTGACTCGTTGTTTGTGATAAGTGCTTTAGTTGTTATCACCGTTTTATCCGCTAATTCTAACTTTATTTCCGCAACCGGAAGCTGTTGAAGTTCCCTGTTCAGAGGTTGTCTTAACCACTTAATTTCTCCGTTTAATTGCCCTTTATTAATGAATCTTCTTGGACATAAATCATCCATGGCTCCGGTATCACGTAACATTGTAATTTCTACTCCATTTATCTTTCCCTTACTTAAATATGGTTCGAAACCTTTATCTAATTTCGTACTACACCTAACATGATGTACCGTGCTTATTTCTTTTTCCGATCTTTTTAAATCTGGACAGTCTCGTATCCTATGTTTTGGACTTCCGCATTGAAAGCAAGTGCTTTGTTTTGTTTTTTCGAAAACTTTTTGCCTTTCCCTATCGTCATTTTTCTCCCGCCAATTAAATTTATTATCGGCATTTTTCCTCGGGTCCCTTTCCTCGTAACCCGTGCGATTGAACCATTTTTCGCTGTCGTTTTCCGCATATCTTGGTCTCTCGAATCTTTTTTCCCCGGGGGGTCTGGCATACCCTTTCCAGGACGTCGCGCCAATTATTGCTTCATACCCGTCCAAATCTTTTGTGAGTTTGTCTGGTTTTTTATACTCTGCCCACGAATCGATAAAATGATTTTTAGTTTCGATCGGCACTCTTCGTTTAATTTGTTCCGTTATAAGCAGGTCTTTTAGCTCCTCTAAGGTTTTGATGCCCAAACCATCAAGCCACCCGTCTTGAAAACTATTTAATTCGAAGATTAAATCTTTCCATGGGGTGTTTGTATTTTTTTGATGCCTCATTAATTTTAAACGATAGGCTTCTGCTGTTAACCTATATCGTTCTAAGAGAATTTTTTTCACGTGAGCAAAATTGTCCACGCTGTTAGACGGTTCTCGTAAAATTAATTCAGAAATTTCTATGGGCAATAAAGCTAAAAGATGAGTTACTAGATCATCTGACTCGATCCCCGATCTTTCTGCCTGTCTCTCAAATAAATTTAAAAATAAAGTTATGTCTGATTTGTCTGGGTCGAACGAATGCATAATAGATTTTATGTTTAATTTTGGGCCTCTATCAGAACGATTGCTCGCGCTTGAACTGCTTCTCTCTGTGCCTTGCGTTAATCTTAATTCTTCTAGTTTGAATTCTCTTTCTTTCTGTCTGTCTGCGTTATCTAATTTAGCTCTTTCTAATTCTAACTGTTCCTTTTCGCGGTCCCTTTCTGCCTTCTCGCGGTCTTTTTCTGCCTTTTCGCGGTCTTTTTCCCTAGCTAAATTTTCTTCTCTATCTTGTACAATGTACCTGGCTTGCGTTAGCGCAAGGTCCTCGTCGTAGCTATCTGATTGCTCAATTTTTTGGATGATTATTTGTATTGTATCCCCATCCTCAAGTGCTACCCCCCAATTCTGCTGCTAAATTCTGTAGATCAATCTTGCTGCAATGTTTTAATGCGGTCACCCTTGTCATAATGAAGCCTTATTTTTAACACAATTTCAATAATTTACACCAATAATTTCCTCGGAGAATTTAAAGCCTGTCAATTAACACTATAAAATATGTTTACATAAACAAATTTTAAATACAAATACAGGATATGAAGTATAAATTTACAATATCTGTGAAATTTTTTGGATACCTTCCCCTTTTGTTATAAATAACCAATGTGCAAGATAAATTTTTCTGTTTAAAGTCCCTATACACACAGGATATAACATAATATATAGTAAAATCTTATAGAAATTGCACACATATATTTCGAATAAACTTTTCAATTTTTTCAAATCTGAGCACTTCTTTGCAAACCATGACCAGTGTAATCAGTGTCCTGACCATAAATTTCTAGAAAATATCTTTATTCAGTAGTTTAACTAACATAAATTAATTTTCCTCACAATTTACATGTAATATTACACTACTTGCATCTCTAATTTAAAAAACTGTTCCCCTGAGCCTTTTTTTTCCGGCTCGCTACTGCAATCTCCCCTGAAAATTTTCTCCGCTTCCTTTCTTAGAAACAAAAATTTCCTTTGTATTCGTTTCGAATACAAACCAGATTTTAATCTGCTCCCTAGCTTGAGCTATCTTAACACTAGAACGGCGGCGAGGGGTCATTTTGACCCTTGCCAAATGAATATAAGCAGATTATAACCAGAAAACGTTTTGTAATATAAGAGTAATATAAGCTGCACAAAAATAACTTAAATAAATAAGTAAAATAGTTTTAAGTAAAAATTCTGATGTGAAATATTTTTTTCAAAACTTGGGTAAAATTTCCCGCCGTTCTAGTGTTAAATGCCTATGAATTCGCCTCTGTTATACTTGGCTTGATGCCCCTATCTTAATGTTTACTTTACAAATTACAAAAAAATTTACTATCTCACAATTTTAGATCCCGAATTTAAAACATTTAAATTCTACTAAAACAAAATTTGAGAGCCATTCAAAAAAATAATGAGCCTACCTGCTCTGTCGTGTTGAGGTCCCGTCACAGTTGCTTTGGCCAGTGTGCTGCCGTGGAAGTATCAGTCACTCTCTTTGCGTCAGGGTCAGGCCTTTCCGAGGGAGTCTGTCGGTTGTCGGCTATCTGGCTTTAGGTGGATCTCCTGGATGTCCCTTTGCTCTCTCTTGGGTCGCTGGACTGTTGACTCCTTCGCAGTGTTGCGGCTATGACGTTGTCCTGCTGCTCGATGCTCGGCTCTCTTTTGTTTTTAATCACAGACTGCTAACAATCTCATCTGTACTATTTTTTGCATATAAAAGTTCGTTTCGTTGGCTGTCACCAGTTGTGCCGTGTCCTAAGAAGGCGGTAGCGATGGTCGAGGGTGTTAATCTTCGAAGGCTTAGCAAATTATATCCTCTTAGAATATGATAACATAAGATTTATTTTATAACACAGTAAAAAAATATTCTGGAGTAATAAGTTGCTATATACACAACAATGTAAAATTTGTTGAACAAAGTTTATGTAACAGAAATAGTGTCTATGAGAAGGTGGCAGCTAGTCTATTAAGTCCACAGGCATTGCATCACTTGAACGGAAAGCGCTGGTCTTGTCTCCGAGATAAAGATCTCCTTTTCCGCGACGGCACCCTGGTGCCCTGTCGCCGCTGATTCGAGTCTAATTCCCCGGTATTAGGGATCGTAAAGTCCGGCCCTTTCGGCCTTCAAAATCTTCCACTCCAAAAGTCGCTCTTCCAACCCCAGCCAAAATCTCCTCTCTCCTCCGCATCCTCTCGTATATATCCCTCAATTATCTTCCTCTCAAAACAATAGTGGGTTTCTCAGCCACTAACTGTCCGTTCTTTTTAAGAACCTCCCAGGGGCCTTTACTCTTGTCTCCTGAGTGGACATATTAAGAAACTCCTCTTTTTGCACGTGGATCCTGCGATCATATGCACTCGTGAGAACGTATGTGAGTTCTCTTCCCACGCTCAAAGATCAAACAAAGTGCCGGCTGCTCTTTAGCATTAGCAAACTGTCACCGATTGTCAAATGTCCAAGAGCGATGGTGACTGAGTAGTATCTTTCATCTTGCCGTGCGTCTTACTGGACTTTAACATATTTTTACACTATTTTAGAAAAGCATTAGTTCTTTCTATATGGCGAATCTGATAATAGTTCAGATCTTTACAACATTAATGCCACCAAAAAATAATTTGTTTTTAAATTCTTGAAGCCACAAATGAATTATATATAAATTCTCTTTTGATACTATAAAAATTTCATCAATGACCAGCCATTTGAGGGAACACCATTTAAGACTTTACCGCTGTAGTCTTTTCACGATCATTTTTTGATAAGTTATTCGGTTTTCATGTACCCTAATGGCTCATGGTGCATGTAAACTCCGTCGTGGGTGCGAAAACCTCAAAGTTACCTATGAATTATACCTCTGAGGTGCCTTGCCAGGTAAAGGTCTCGTCATCTGATTAAGCTTCTAAATTACGAGATTAACATGAGTAGCAATGCGCAGGTGCTAAACAACAAGATATAAATGTTAACTGGCATAAAAAAGTTCATAATTAAGAAATAGGCACTGCCGATAGAAAAACGAACTAGGCGCTCATCAGGTTTATTGCCGCTACGTGGCGATTAGGTGGTCTCCTACGCCGATGACAGGTATAAAAAACCCGTTCATCTAGGGCAACCCGGAAGATAAGGGCCTGGTCATTGAGTAGAAAGTATGAAAAATGAGTCATTGGGTCTCTCTTCTCTATTTCATAGAGCATTTTCAGTAAGCCGAAGAACTTTTTATTGTCGGTTTCCACAGTTCGATATTTTTTCATGCGAGCAGCATCTCCTGTCGTTCTACCCATGTCCAAATAGAGAAAAAAAAATATTCAATTTAAAAATAAAGCTATTAAATCTGAAGAAGAATAAATGTAACATATATATATATAAAGAATTTTCACAGAAAACCTGTGTTATTAATGTACACACAGATCTGGACAAAAGTATTTACTTATCGAAATAACATCTTTAAAAGTCCGTAATTTCCTCCAAAAGAATCATGCAAAAATTGTAATGCGAAAAAACTAAAAAGTGAAAAATAAACTTTTTTACCAAAAATAAAACCGACTTCTAAAACTACTACAAAGTAAAAAATAATTTTTTTACATAATAGTTAATAAGAAATTAAATTAAGAGCATTGTATTTATCATGCGTATTATTATATTTATGTACATTAATTTGATTTTTTGGAGTCGGTGCCAGCCAAACGAAGTTCAAAATTAAAATTGTTCATCCAATACACATCGTAACAAGATTCAGCAGAGCCGTTTAGGAAAAAAATTCCATTCTCAATCATCTATGACACCATCCTGCATTTGAAAATCTGTCTTTGGCTATGATTTTTTTTTACATAATAGCCTGTATAAACACACTAATTTTATAATAACCCTTAATTTAGCACACATAATTACAGCTAATCTCACTTGAAAATACACGTTTATAAAATCAGATGAAATGCTTCAAAAATGGTAAAATTAAAATTTTTTAACTAAATAACAAATCGTAAAAAATCTCGTAGATATTTGGATGTGTGTCTGTTGGATAGTTATACGTAACTTCGTTTGGCTGGCACCGACTCCAAAAAATCAAATTAATGTACATAAATATAATAATACGCATGGTACATACAATGCTCTTAATTTAATTTCTTATTAACTATTATGTAAAAAAATTATTTTTTACTTTGTAGTAGTTTTAGAAGTCGGTTTTATTTTTGGTAAAAAAGTTTATTTAACAACTGTTAATCTCTAGCACATAATTAATTTTATGAAATTTACATTAAAACTTATCAAAAGAGACGTTTAGTGTCAAATAGAAATATACTTCCCTAAAAAGATTTTTAAATTTTTCTCCCGCAACAAGTAGGTATCTCTGATGGACACAATAACGAAGAGTATTTTATGTATAAATTAATAAAATTTGCAGAAATTATGATTTATATGACGAAGAATCGAACAGCGTTTTCTGTTTCCTATAAAAGGTGTACATCTTTCGCATTTATCATGGCTTTGAAAATAAGTTTAAATTATAAATTTGACACCGTTACCGAAAAGATCCGATGCTTTTATAGAAAAAGAGGAAACGCTGCTTGATTGCTTTCAATCGGGAATAACAACACATGCCAATTTTATCTACTTACGTATGAAAGTGATTGTATGAATATGAAGAACAGAGCCACAGAATGAGCAGACTTCAAGAAGAAGCATAAATAAAATCACCAACATTATTTTCATATAAAGAGCGATTACAATCGCAGACAATAGGAGACTAAAAATTTGCAAATCTTAGGCTAATGCTGATTGACGTAAAAGAAAATATTTATTTCGCGTTAGATCTAAGAAAAAAGTAATAATAAATAAACATTCCAATTAAACAGTATCCTAATGGCGCCATATTCTGATTGCCGCCAACATCAACAGGTCGTTACTCGCGTTAAACTACAGACATAAATCATCAAATATCACAAGTTTTCTTTCAAAATAATGTTCGATAAATACTAAAAAAAAAAAAAAAAAAAAAAAAAAAAAAAAAAATCTATTTCTCTTTCCTCCTGATCAAAATAGCATTAAAAAGACTTGCAATGGGATAGTTAATTTTTAAGGGGTAAAAAAGTTATTTTTTGTTTCTATACGAGTACGAGAATAAATAAAATTGCCAATTTGAGAAAGAATGGGCCCTAGCCCGAAGGCTGGTATAAAAATCAAACCCCTGACAGGTCCGGGTTGAGTCCGTCCCATCTCTAGTGCTAATACATACTTTCAGTAGAATATGGGGTGCGAAGCATTCATCACTCATTTACAAGGTTATGCAAAAGAGTTCGATTATATGATGGTCTATGAGTAAAAACTGTTCGCAGTGTACTTCAATTATGTTGCACTATTTCAAACATGATGAAACTGATATACATTACTGAAGCTAACAACAAAATGCTTGCAGTAAAATAGGATGGGGATTGCATTTATCATTCATTTACAGGGACACATAAAAGATTTCGGGAACAAATCTGTATGCGAAGTTTGGCTATTAGGTATGATTGCTGCAAGTCCGTTTTCACTTATGGTATGGTTTTTTAGTTTAACTAAATTTTTGAATACTACATGGTGTGCATAAATTCTATAGAACATATACAGAGCAATTTTTAAATTCGTAAGACACACAGAAAAATTCGTAAGCATTATTGAGAAAGAGCAGGAATTGCTTAAAGATGTTATTTTTAATTTGAGTTATGCAGCTTCAAGTTGTCTTTCAAGCTCAACTACATTTAGTATAATATATAATATACTAAGGTAAATTTGCTGCATATAAATAAAATCATATACAGGACTATGCAAAGAACTGGATATATAATCGCCTATGGATATTAACTCATGGAAGCGTAATTTAAGTAGCTTAAGCATTGCTTGAATTAAATTTCAGCATTAATATGTGGCATGTATTAAAATCTGTATGTCATATACAGGGCTGTACAAAAGAATTTAAGTACGTTTCCCCCTATCGGTAGAAACTGCTGAAGGGGAATTTTTTACTGTGTTATGCATTTTCTTACTAAACATAATTTAAGCACACTGTGTAGCATCTGTACAAATTTATAGATCATATACAAAGCTTCAAAAAAGAACTGGATTACTTTTACGGTTATGGGCGGTAATTATTGAAATATGGTTTTTTAATTGTGGTATAAGGACTGTTTCCTAGAAATCTGCACACACTTTTCTTGACTTGAAAGTTAATAAAAAACGAGATAAAGAACTCAAATGGGCACTGTAAGGTGACTTCAATAACCACATTCCTCTGTAAAACTGTTATCGGATTTCAATTAAACCGTTTCGTTTGACATTATGGATTTTACTTTTGGTGGTACTTGCTAGACATTGCAGAAAATTTAAGTTCATAGTTTTGAAACAATACTTGATTCGATTGATCAATTTCTGGATGTTACCTGCTTTCTAGCCTTTGGCATACACTTTTGACTTCAGATACTTTCAGAACCGCTCAATTGGTCAAATTTGGGGAACACTAACCAGGTTGTCGGACTTCTTTATGAAAGTGATGTTTTTTGCTGGCGGAAATGGCTGAGAACGATTTTGCAGAGATTACTGCTATCCAAGTCTGGCCAGATACCGTAATCACCGTCATTGTAGTTGCTACAGATGTAGGGAATAAGAAGATGGTGAATACCCTTGTTCAAATGTCGTTGCCCATTGACAGCGAACCCAGACTTTCGGATGAACGGACGACTCAAACCTTTCGGACCCATTGCAATCCATACGAGGATCTTGTCTTGGAATTTCGCTTTAGTAGAAAATTTAATGATATCTTGGGTTGTGGAGACGTCAGATGTATAATAGCCACCGTTATAGTTAAACGTGGAGTGCTTGAGCTTAAAATATGAGCCGTCACCATCATCGAAGATGAATATTCTATCAGAGAATTTTCTGAACAAGTGACCACACTTCGTTTTCACGACAACCATTTGTTTTCTGTTCGTTCTGTTATGACCATTTCTTGTAATATTTGATGTTCAGGTTCTTAGTGATTGTCTTTTGTTGGTGGTTAGGTGAAACACTGTATTTCGAAGGCATGGGATGGATTAATACTCGGTCGTTTTCGTCAAACAGTCCTTTCAACTGCTCCAACTCTGGCTTGGAGATTTTTTTTTTGTTTGCCTTCCTACCCGATCCCAGTTCTTTTTTGCCCGAGAGTCCCTCCTAGTAACATTCTAGAACATCGTATGTAGTTCGTTTGGTGATACTTTCGGAAAATAAATAGTTCACGATGGACTTGCTCCTTGATACATATTGCTTTCGTAAAACTTGTACACAATAATACATAGACACTCCTCTTGTGGCTCTATTCTCGGAAAACACAGATTATTTAATGATCTCTTGGCTAATGGCCATGCTCTTATATACCATAGCACAACACTTTACGCGCAAGTTTCACCTGATTCGGTTTCCTTTGCTATTTTACATAATTGCAAAGTTTGTGCGGATTTCTAGGAAAAGTCCTTATGTTTTCTAAAATGTTTAATTAGATATATTATTTACCTTATTGAAAGGCTAAGTTTTGCTAAAGCATTCTTGATGTGTTGGAAAGTGTTTCATAATCTATGCTTAACGCACGATTTTTCTCTCTTGTTTAATTTTCAAGGGAAGATCATGCTATTTTATTTATTTATTTGCTTATTTTTTTGCAGAGCGACGCAAAATCAATTCGTCAATTGACCGCAGAAAAATATTGCGAAATTTGCAAATTAAACTTGGAAAAAATAAATAAATTGGCAAATTAAAATTTATTATTATTATTATTATTAGTTTATGTACCTAAAGTGTTAATTTATACGTGTTTTTATTGCAATAAAATTTGACAAGCTATTTTAGGTTTTGAGTAATTTTTTTTAAATTCTTTTGAGTCTGACCTACGATGAGAGATAAATTTTCTAAAATATCAAATTCCTTGGGGGGGGGGGGGGGGGCATGGCCCGCCAGCCCCCCTCAAATGGCGCCCCTGGCATCAATGTGTATCAGGGACTAACTGGATATAAATTTTTATTAAATTCCGTGCATTAGTTCTTGAGATAGAGCGCCCACAAAATTTGTGTCACACACAGACAGACATTTTGTAAAAACATGTTTTTCGGGTTCTCTGACCCCTAAAACGTGTAAATCCGTCGAAAATCGGAATTCAAAAATTTTCATGAATCCAATACTTTCGTCTTGTAAAGATAGAAGAAAGTAAAAATACAAATTTTGTAGCACATTTCTGTTGCTTTCGTTGCACAGTGTATTTGAAAGATTCTTGTTTTGAAAAAGTGGAGCGAGATGGAATTAAAAAATAGTCGCATGTGGAAGTCCTGCCGTTATGAAAATTAAAACGTCGTCTCCTGCAGCAAATAATCATTATAGCTTAACACTTTCGAGACCGCATTGCTTATACGCATTTTATTTAGAATGCACCGTGTTTTTTAAACAGTTCCCTTTACTCGTGAAATTCCAAAAAAAAAAAATGCTTTAATTAAAAAAAAAAAAGTCCAATATTATTATTCATTTATATTTGTTAATGGTACCAAAAAAAAAAAAAAAAAAAAAAAAAAATGCGCATGCGCCTTTTGAAGATATAGCTATGCGTCACAAGTCCCGAAACGGTTAAAGATTTAAATTATTTTCTTATTAAAAAAGTTTAAAATGTCGAAAATTTTCAGTTGTTTAAAATTAAGGGAAAAAGTGGTAAATTGAAGAAATATATTAATTTACAAAAACTTATTACATTTATTAGAATTATTGAAGTATTTTCTGCCCTACTTGTTATTTTGTAGTTCCAATCATCAAAACCTATAATCCCACCCCCACCAGAAATTTACGCTACTCCTCCATCTCCATCCATTGCTCAGACAGCACAAAAAGTTTTTATACGTTTTTTTCTTTTAATATTTTGTCCTATATGTTATTCTATAGCAATAATGAAAAAAAAAAAAAAAAAAAAAAAAAAAAAAACATTCACTCGCATCAGTCACCCGAATTTGATAATTTTTTAGAAAACAGCAGAACCCATCGAAACGAAGAATAACCACAAACCCCGCCCCCAAATAATGAAGATTATCGTTTTTCTGTTCGGGAGGGGAGGTGCATATTTACACGTTAACGGATCAAAATACGCAGGTTATTATTTAGAAATGATTGACTGGATAAAAAAAAAATATATATATGCAAATAGAGAACTAATTTAATATATTTCTATTATTTTTTATAGAAAAAACATATAAAGTGCCATCCAAACAACCGCCACTGATGGTTTTCGAGAAACACCATTCCCGCAAAAGACGACCACTTTGATGACAAAAGTTCTGACCAATCAGATTTCGATATGACAAAATCTGGTTGGGAAAACCAAAATATGTATCTGTCGAATGTGCTCGATGACACCGTGATCAACGAGGATCCGAAAAATATGTTAAATGCAAAAGTTGCGTATTTTTGTCCGTAGAATCCGAATTTGCAATAAAAAATGGGGGGTTATAATTCATGATTTCAAAGCGGTACTCCCTCTGACCCCCCGGGGGGTGGGGTCGGGGTGGGAGGACAACTTTGGTATCACTGAGTAGCTTTTTTAAAAATATGTAGTACATATATTTTCTATTTTCAATCTGATATGTATTTCTCGATTTATTCGACAGTTTCCAGTCTTTTTGGACACACTGTATATGAATTAATGAAGTTAACAATGATATTGTCGGTACGAGCTAACATAGAATGAAAAAAAAAAAAACTGAAAGAAAATCCATTTACCAAAAACCCTAATTCGTTCAGGACAAATTTTTACACCTCCAACTACTAATAGCAATTGGGGCAAATGGTTCCATATGCATTTCAATTTCATCAAAGAAATTTTGATTTGACTCCCAAACAACGAAATGTATTCGAATTCTTATATATATGCTGAATCCGTCTGTGGCAGATTCATTTGCATGATCATATTGCGAAACATAATTACTTACAGAATGTGTTCAGTTTTATTTAAAACTATTTCTGTTAAATTTTTCTGACTCGAGAAAGAATTTTTGTAAGCTTCAAACTTGTGCATCACAGTCGCGTCGGCTCAGATGCTCGAAGGAGACGACGATGGGTTAAGACATAAACTAAAAGATTAGGGACCTCCTCCGCCCTCTTCCCTCAAAGTATTTTATTCTAGCAAGAATATTCTAAAAAAAGCCTTATAATTTGAATAAATGCATGTCGCAAACAACGTTTACTTATCAAACCGCGTTTCTCTTGCACAGTGGAATTTTAGAAGTTTAAGAGTTTATGGAAGTTCTTCGGCTACAAAAAATTCCTTTTTCTCACTTTCTCAATGTCTGGCAAATGTTCTTGTCGCGCAGGGGTGTAGCTACAATTTTTTTTTTTTTCGGTGGGGAGAGTTCAAAATTTTCCCACCTTATAATTCAAAAATTTCCCCACGTGAAACAAATTGCTCTATTTTCCAACTAAAATTAAATGTTCAATGTGTGTTTAATAATGATACTTATTATTACGAAAAAAAAAAAAATCTTTTCAAAGAAAAATGCTGAAACTAAAAACATAAAAATTATAATTATTGGTTCATTTAATGAAAGTTTTTTTCTTCAATTGTGTACGAGTCATAATCCTATTTCATATGAAAACAGCCTCCTATTTTTAGATTTTCGGGAAAGAAACAAAGTTTAGGAGGAAATGTATTAGAGACAGTGTTGATGGACAACAGTAGAGAAATTCAGGTCTGATAGGATGTATGATATTTTCCTGATATTTTCATAGCACACAGAAACATAATGAGAAATTGAGTCTGGCTGCTTTTTGTTTTCCTTTTGAAAGTTCAACTATTTTACTATTACAGAACTCAGAAAGGTAGTCAGCAAAACAATAAAACATTCTTCTTCTTTTTTTTTCTTTTTTTTCTTTTTTTTAAAAAAAAAAGAGTGTTTCAAAAATCTATAATTTCCCAACTCTAAGCTCAAATTTCTCAAGTTCACATATATTGGGGGTATTTGTTTGAATTCTTACAGCAAAGTTAACGATTTGTTATAAAATTTTAAAAAACGTAATTTTGAACATTAATTTTTAAGTCGATGTGTGTGTCTTTTTGAGTGGGTACACAAAATATCTCCTTAACGGATTAATTTATTTATTTCCTTATTTTTTAATACTTTCCAACATAGTTGAAAAGTGTTTATGAATTCGGTTTGTCTGTCCGTGCTCTAACTCGCGTAACTATAGTCCAATTGCCATGAAATGGATATATGTTATTGGGTATCATTATGGCATGTTCGGTATTGAAAACTAAGTGTGTAGCATTTACAGTTCATTTACAGGGACACTCAAAAGAATTCCTTTAAATTACGGTGTACTTTAATGATATTACACTGTTTTAAACATATTGAAATGGATATTTATCACTGAAGTGTACTACAGGTTTCTTACTATAGAACGTGGTGAGCAGTGTTGCCAGATGGGCTACTTTTTTAAAATTCATATTCTCGATTGGAACCACTTTTTTGAAATGGTAAAAAGCGCCTATTTAATGATATATTAATAAGGGCGAAAACAAAAGGAATTTTACCGTTTCAAAAAAGTGGTGTCAATCAAGAAATCTGAATTTTAAAAAAGTAGCCCACTGGCAACACTGATGGTGAGCCTAAAATGTATCGTTCATTTACAGGGACACACAAAAGAATTTGGCTGCAGAAGAAAATGAACAAGAATACAACTATTAAAAACTATTGAAAACTATGAACAATAATTGCTGGAAGAGTGTTTTCAGCTGTGGTATGCGTTTTTAAATTGAATTATTTTTAAAATACTACTTGGTATTTATAAAATCCACAGATCCTATACAGGATCGCGCAAAAGTTCTCAACAACATCCGTTTATGGGCGGGAATTGCTGAGTGGAAATTTAAAGCTGTGCTGTGCGTTTAACTGAATTAATTTTATCATATTATCTACTAGAGGCGTTGCAAACCGCATGTATTCGTTACTCAGTAACGGGTATTCTCTCTGATCACTACCCCCTACATACTACATGCCTCTCGCATTTGACTCAAAAATGGAAGTCAGCAAGGTTGATAGATGGCGCTACTGTTTGGGGTATGTTATTGCTGTATTTACATGGATCGCCTCATAGACCTGCCTTTGAAAGCTACAATTTTTTTTATTTTTTGCAGTAATTTGTGATTTTTTTAAACAGAATGTTTACTTTTAATGAAGTTAATATATTCTCTATAAATTGCCATATTGCTGTGTGCCTTACTGCTGTTCATCCAGCAAAATAAAGGAAAATATTTCTTTTCACCATTCCTGTAGAAGACAGTCAACGAGTCTTTAACTTTTTTTCATTGTATTTTTAAAAATACAAATAGATATTTTTACTACTATTATTTGCATGTTTCTAATAACATTCCGTTGAATAATAATAAATTAAATTAATGTACAGTTGCTATTAATAAGATGTATTTTTATTAATTTACAATGTCTTAAAAGGAAAAGAGTACCTTAATCTGAAAGAATCTGAAATAATATTGTTATTATTAATAATAAAAATGATAGATCAAAGTATTTCTTTTTATCAAATAATTATGCTAAGCCTTTTCTGTATGAAAATAAAAATACAATAACATTCAAAATTATTTAAATTTCTTCCAGCAAAATTATAACGATAGCAATCATAAATGATACACGATGAAATCGAATACGAATTAGTAATGTGATCAAAATAAATATGCATTCATAGCATTGTGTTTTGAAGCAATATAAATATTATATAATTGAAATATATCAATAATTTCATTCCTGAAAGTACTTGATTATTACTTGTAATAATTAATAATACAAATATAAAAGAAATAAAACTAAATTAAATGTTAAAAAAAAAAAAAAAAAACTGCAGAATTGACGTTTTGAGGCCTTGACCGGAAGTCTTGCTAGTTTCATTATCATAATAAATGTAATTAATATATATAGTATTATTATCACAATATCAATAAATTAATTATTTTATATAGAAAATATAAAATAGGGAATTAAAAGAAAATACTATTATCAATTTTTTGAGGCAACGTGTGTGTGTATCGGGGGAGGGGGTGGGGGGGGGATAGTAAAAAAGATGAAAAAAGTGTCTTGGAACATCAGTGCACAGAATCGTATTTCCAACTTATTAAATTTCTTGAAAGTACTTGATCTATTACTCGTAATAATTAATAATGCAAATATGAAAGAAATGAAACTGAGTTGACTGTTTTAAACACTGCAAGAAGAAAAAAAAATAAAAAAGAGAGAGAGAGTTCCAATTTATTAAATTTCCTGAAAGTATTTGATATATTATTCGTAATAATTAATAATGCAAATATGAAAGAGATGAAACTGTGAGTTGACTGTTTTAAACGCTGCAAAAAAGAGAGAGAGAGAGAGAGCAGAATTGATGTTTGAGGTCCTGACCCGAAAAAAAGATGTGTAGTAAAAAAGATGAAAAAAGTGTCTTGGAACATCAGTGCATAGAATCGTATTTCCAATTTATTAAATTTACTGAAAGTACTTCATATATTACTCGTAATAATTAATAATGCAAATAAAAATGAAACTGTGAGCTGACTGTTTAAACACTGCAAAAAAAAAAAAAAAAAAAAAAAGAGAGAGAGAGAGAAAAAGAGAGACAGGGAGAAAGAAAAAAAAAGCTGCAGAATTGACGTTTGAGGTCCTGACCCGAAGACTTGCTAATTTCATTATTACAATAAATGTCACTAATATTTATAATATTATTATCACAATATCAATAATTTAATTATTTTAGAAAATATTAAATAGGGAATTTCAGAAAAACATTGTAATCAATTTATTCAGGCAACATGCGTGTGTATGTGTGTGTGTGGCAGGGCCGAAACTAAGGGGGGGGGCAGAGGGGGCATGTGCCCCGGGCGTCAGAATGAAGGGGCGCCAAACGAAGGATTTTACCTTTAGAATGGATCATTTTATTCTGACGAACTGGTGGCTTTCATTATTATGGAACAGCGATTATAAATGAAGTGTTAGGTGAATATGAAAGAGCAGTCGTAAAAAGTTAGAACTCTGATTTTCTGGTTAGAATGGGGGAAAAAACAGAATTATATTTCCAACTATTTAAATTTCCTGAAAGTACTTGATGATTGCTTATAATAATTAATAATTCAAATATAACAGAAATGAAACTGTGAGTTAAATGTTTTTTAAACACTTAAAAAAAAGACTTGCTAGTTTCATTATTATGATAAAGGTAATTAATATTTATCGTATTATTATCACAATATCAATGATTTAATTATTTTAGATAGAAAATATTAAATAGGGAAGTTCAGAAAAATATTGCAATCTATTTATTGAGGCAACTGTATGGTACTAGTACTGGAGTGTCAAGTAATTATGTTATTTGAATTAAATTTTAATTCACAATGGGAAGTACAACTATGAAGTTAGTTAAATATTGTTGATAGATTAATATAATGTAAAAAAAACAGGAATATAATAATTATAATTATTAATTAAAAATTATTTTTAAAGCAATTCCTTAAGATTGTCCTTCACTGACACATTCACCCCACATTAACTTTGTTTATTATTAATATTTTGCCTGAAAGAAATACATGTCTTACTATTTAGTAAAATTTAATTTAATCAAATACTTTTATGTTTTGCAATAACCTTTTTAAACTTGCTCATAGTTTTTGATCCATTGATTAAAATTCATGTACCATTTTATAGTGTTAATAAATATTTTCACTTCATAAACCTTGTTTATTTTATTTTTGATGGAAATCTATTTACAAGTAAATGTAAGTGCTATTAATTTATATATTATAATTAATTTTAAAAAAGAACATATAATTTAAAATTCATATAATAAAATAAATTATGTTCGTTATTTTATCATTCATCATTTGAAATTGAAGAGAAAATATGAAATAATTTCTCTTTTCAAATTTTATAGAAAAAATATCATTTAATACAACAATTAAAATAAATACGAAAAGAGAAAAAAAAAGTGAAATTCTAGGAATAAATAACAAAAATTTACGTTATTTATCTACAGGTTTTTAAAAATCATGTCAATTGTCACCGATAGATGGCAGAGCATTTTGGGGCTAAGCTGACTTCCAGTTCTTATATAGGGAAAACAGTGAATGCGAGAGGCATTTAGTATGTAGGGGGTAGTGCTCTGATACGAAATACCGAATCGGTAGTTCAAAATATGAGTCGTTACTTGTTATTGCAGAACTAAGAAACTAACTTCAAACGCTACTTTTATTTCGTGATTCACGAACGGAACCGCATTGTCTGATGCTGAAAGATGCTAATTTGTGTTCGGTCTTTGGACTCGGAAATTAGTTGTTCCCGTATTTTAGTATCACATACGGGTATTCATTATCGTTTCGTTACTTCAGCACTTGTTCATTCGCCAGAAATGTCCGTGTGATTAATTAAGGAAGTTTGATTTTGAAATCACGTGGTCAATAGCAGAACAAACCGCTTTTAGAAGAATAATTACTATGAGATCGTTTATTCTTTCAGGGATTGTACTTTTTATTTCTCAGATATGAAGTGTTATATGATTTTTTCAAACATAGAGAGAATAATTGATTTTTTTTTTTTTTTTTTTTTTACTAGGAGGTTCTATGAATGTATTTCAAAAAAAGAAGCATGGATTCAAGCAATAAAGAGACAAGATGTGTTTATCATTTAATATTTTAATTAGATTAATTTCGTATTAATTATGCATTTAATCTATTAAGATTGCTCATAATTTTACTGTAAAAAGAACTGAAGCTTAGAATAGAATAAAATATTCGTTGTAGATGTATTATTTAAGAAATGATAAAGTATTTTCAGGAAATATAACTTTTAAAATCGTTGATTTTTACTCGGACTCGCATAAAATCAGTAGGCGTTTTTGATCAGAAATTAAGAAATGGATTAGCATCTCTTTTTTTCCTTTAAATTCAAAAGATTTGTTTTACGGTACTATGAAAATGGATGCTTTGAACCGAATTTCTGGACGCGACAATCATTGAAGGGCTGTCATAAAAAAACATTTGATTATAGCTTGAACTGCGATAAACTTATCGAAAAAGGAAAAACGCTATTAGATTCCATATCATTCCCATGACCGCCAATTTTATTATTTTATGCATTAGACTGAGAATATGAATGTGTCAGAAAGTTTTGCGATGTTGAGCGGAGGTAAATACGTTTTTGAGAACCGATTTCTAGTTAGTTTCCGTTATAGACAGGTTCCATGTCGCATGTTTTACTGGTTTCAGTAAGCAATGGATATTTCTATTAAGATACTCAATTACTATTTTTTTCTTTAATACATACAGTAATACTTGGGGAGACAGAATCGCGAGAAATCAAAAAGGAATTCCGTATTAGAGAGATTTTTCTTTTTAGTAGATGGAATTTCATTGCATTATTTTCATGGGAATCGATCTTGGAATATTTCAATGCAAGGTAAAAATTCCACTTTTACAGGTTGTATTTATTTATTCATTATTATATTGTGAATGTTTCCCCTTTTACGCAGATTTCTGTTACAGACAGGTTTCGTACAGAATTTTATTAATGGTCTAGGTAACGGTAACGAATTTTTAAAAAGATCTCACGTATGGTACATAATTACATTTACTGCAGTCTTGTGACCATATATTTCACATGCAGTATTTTGAACGCCCAGTTTTATACTTCATGAAATGTTAAATTAGTGCAAGCATCCAGATAGATTTTTTTACATTTTAAGGAAAAGATAAAACTAATTATAATAATAAAAAAAAAAACTTAGAAAATTAGAAAATACACCGAATATTTGAGTACTAGTACTTAGGATAATTTTTAATATCCGTCTTCTAAAGAGTAACGAAAGTAACGAGTAACGAATATTTTCTAACGGGTGCGTTTGGAAGTAACAAATACATACGGGTGTTCATTTAGTCGTTACTTTTTCAGCACTAACCATCTACTAAGCATAC
Source organism: Maratus speciosus (assembly GCA_963932465.1). Lineage (NCBI taxonomy): Eukaryota > Metazoa > Arthropoda > Arachnida > Araneae > Salticidae > Maratus > Maratus speciosus. The sequence goes on along the minus strand of OZ010793.1, from coordinate 16,271,587 downwards.
ATATATGGATTCTATACATTGCTGCAAAACAATCGTATGTTTTAACGACTATTCATGGTAATCATGGTAATAGCAGAAGTCGGAATTTCAAAGGATTTCAAGAGATTTTCAAATCCGTTATGCGTTTTCCAAATTGTTCATTTAGATGCCATTTTTCACCTTAGTAAACTATGAAGTTTTTTTCTAGTACTCTGAATGTGTTGGAAAGTGTTTCAAAATCTATGCTGTACGAATGTTTTTTCGTTCTTGTTCCTCAAGAAATGAAATTATTAAATGTTTTAATGTTCCTTTACAAATGTATTTTTATTTTAGTTTTGCAACCGATACTAACGCCAGTTGAAGTAGCAAAAAATACAATGTGGATTTTGTCCAGGGCCGAAACTAGCCTTTTTTTGCATCTGGGGCAAACATGGATTTTAGCCCCCCGCCCCCCCCCCCCCCCCCCCCCACAAAATATATTTAGATGATGAAAAGGTGGACCATTGAAAGAGATGGTCAGAATATACAGGGTGTCCTAAAAAGATCCGCAAAACTTCAAAATTAAAAAAAAAAAAAAAAAAAAAAAAAAAAAAAACAGTGGCACTCCGGGAGTGCCAATAGAAGTGAAAACTTCAACAATTACGTGTGTGTTTTTTTAATCGTCAGTAAATGTTTTATGCGTTGAATTGTGTAGCAGCACTAATGAAAGCATCTGGGGACACGGCAGTGCCCCTGCCAAGTCTTGAAAGCACAGTCGTAAGCATCTTTTTCTGGAAGCAACTCAGGGTACTTTTGACCCCAATATCTTTGTGTTGGTGATTCCCAGAAACTTGAAACTTCGTAAATCTAAAGTAATGTGGAAATGGAACTAAATGCTGAAATTTCACGTTTCTATCTTTTTTTATTTCAGAAGATATATGAACTTAAACTTTCGCCTTTTCGACACTGATTCACCGATCATCAAAACTCAGAGGTACGTCCTGTATCCCTAGAATCTTGAAATTTGGTATGAAGGTAGTGTTTGGGATACAGTGAAAGGGAAAATTTAAAAAATCCGGAAAATTTGGATAAAAAGTCGAAAAATCAAAAAACCGAGAATTTGGCAGAGATGTGATATGCGAACCAGGTTTGGCGCGATTTTTAACGTCAATTTGTTTGCCCGTTTTCCAATATCAATTACAATATATATTTTTAAATTATTTTCTATTGTTTTAAAAAGTAAACAACAATAAATAAACGGTAATTTCATTAATAACTATAGAACAAAACAATTGTACAATTTAAAAAAATAAAATAAAAGTAAATGAACAATTTATTAATAAATAAGCAACAGTAGCCGGGTTACCTTGTAAAATAAAGTAACGCCATTTTGCTGTCAATTAGGTACCCAAGTGCGTATCTGACATCTGTGCCCCGTATTTTATCTTCCGTAATCGAAATTCCCGCCAATACTGTTGGTTATTGACCAGACCATCAACACGATAAAATACAGCGTTATCGGTTTTTAGTTACACGAAATAGGTAGGTCATGAATACGGTATAATTCATTTTAACTGACGAAAAACAAAATAATAATTTGTTTTAGCAATACGCCGGGAGAAAAAGTGAGTTTTAGCTTCCTTCTTCTTTTGCGGATTGAGCTGAAGAGGGAAAAGTTCCTGTCATTCACCGCTTGGCGCGCTAGTGTCTATGTGTCAAAATGCTAGCATGTCGTTACGTTACAGTGTCTCGAAATCAGTGGTTTTTCCCCATCTCAAAAAAAGCTCAACGTGCCTAAAGAAGTTTTCACTTCAAAAAAAGAATAGGCCTACAGCAAAACTAGCTACAACAATAGATACAATAACTCAAAAAGTTTTTTCTACAGTACCCTATGACCAGAAGGTCACAGATGGCACTGCACAACACGTAAACGATTATTAAACAAGATTATTAAATAATTCAGTAATTGAAAATGACAGATCCCGTGAAGAAAGCTCAGTGTGACGAGTGGTTTATTGAAACAAAGCCGATATCCAAACGCAAAGAAATTATCGAACGAAGTACAGGTATCCCTCGACTTACGTAAATTCGCACTTACGTAAGAAATTTCGAAAATTACATTTATGACCATACTAGGGCGTTTGATACGCATTTGCATACTTTTGATAATTGTTTTATAAATAAAATATGCAGATAAAAACCACAACAGTAATATAGTTTTATATATTAGATATAGTTATTTTTTTATTGGGATAAACAGTCAAATCTTGAACAAAACAAACACAAATCTGATTAAAATGAGCCAAAAAAAAAAAAAAAAAAAAAAGCTTTGTTTAACCGTTACAATTTTGTTAGCTGAATTCAAACCCTAACGAAACCTAATTTTAAAGTTTCGGTGAAGAGGAACCAGTGTATGTTTTCTTCCAGCATCAGAGCTGTTCGTTTGATGTAGATTCAAATTTGATATAAATTAATTCATCAACGTTAAATTTATAAGTCCCATATTCCACAAGATACTTTTTATTTGAAAAGTGTTCTTTTAGTTTCATTTTATATTTTTTCATACTTTTATAGTTTATATCCAAGTAAATACTGCTGCATGCTACTTTATTTATAAAATAATACTGTGTAAATAATATATATATTACATATATATATATATATATATATATATATATATATATATATATATATATATATATATATATATAATAAATATTGCAGTTTCTGACGAAATTTTATCTAAGGAATTTACAAATTCGACTTACGTAAAATCCGGCTTACGCAAAAGTTTACGGAGCACATTACTTACATAATCGAGGGATGCCTGTATATACCTACAATGCATCTTTCCATTCAACATTTGTAATAGCTTTAGAGTATTGAAATGTCATGCCTTTTCAAATCCATCTCATGATTAAGTCCATGCTAATGGCCTATGTCTAGTTTAATTTTAACCCCTTAATTCTCGCTCCCGTCTGTCGAGCTGTGTCTTTTACTCAAATTGTTTGAATACCACCAGTTTTATAAAATAGTGAAATTGGCTATATTTTAGTATCGTTTTTCCTGTCATTAAACAAGGTGAATATTTCTCTTCCATAAAAGTGGTGCCAATAAGCAATTTGAATTTTTCAACCGTAATTTAATTCGAGCGTTAACCCTTTGAGGGGCGGTGGGATAAAATATATCCCACCTAATTTAAACAAGATTCTCACCAGAAAATTTTAACTAAATTTTACATTCTTAATTTTGGAGGAAAATCGCTGAAAAATTGCTTTTCCTTATTTAAAAATAAAATTTTTCGATTATTCCGGTGAGAATTCAAAGTTCAGAGACATTTTTGCTTGCCCCTCAAGGGGTTAAGGGGTTAAAGTGCAATGAATATAATTTTATAATATAATTGTTTGCATATTATTTTTAAACTTAACCCGGAAATATTAAAAGGGAAAATGTGAAAATATTTAACAGTAATTCATTTTATAGATTTATAATTCCAAAACATCTGAAATCTAGATGTAACGAAGGTCATGCCCTGCAGTTTTAGTTTAAAAACAGTTAATAGAATATACCCAAACTTACCGCTAATTGATTAATTCTTGCAGTTGGGATCAGTGTTTCAGGATTCAGACGATTTTGTGACGAGCGTCTGTGGAGAGAACGACTTCTAACAATAGAGCTTAGAAAAAATCCTCACTCCCTTTAACCCCTTAATTCTCGCTCCCGAGATATTCTCGGGCTGTGTCTTTTACTCAAACTGTTTGATTCCCACCAGTTTTATAAAATAGTGAAATTGGCTATATTTTAGTATGGTTTTTACTGTCATTAAATAAGGTGAATATTTCTTTTTCATAAAAGTGGTGCCAGTAAGCAATTTGGATTATTCAACCGTAATTTAATTCGAGCGTGAAGGGGTTAAGCTGTGGAGAAAAGGGGAAAACTACTGTTTGTTCCCACAGCCTTATGTAGCTTTTCCGTTATACGGACACCATCGTCGCCAAGCGTAATAGTTGGCGCAAAACGAAAATCACGTGAATTGAAACATTTGAAAAATGAAAGGGCAATGTTATATATACCCGCGGCCGACATCTTGGATTCTTTCTTTGCGTGAAAACCCCTTTTCCGCCAAGTATTAAATGTGACGTTTTTCGAAGCAGTGATTTATGCGCGTGTTAGGCTTAACGGGGTTGCCAGAACACGTCACTCGTAGGGGTTGTCTTATTTATCGATAACGGCATACGGCAACAAGAAATCCAAGATGGCGGCCGCGGAAATCTATAACATCTTATCCGACTTTTTTATGTGTGTGCGCCCATGTGTATGTGGGGATGGGGGGGAGGGTTAAGCTTATGTGAAATTTTACAGTTAAAGGAATTGTGTAACTTTTGTACTTTTTTTTAATATTTTATAATATCGTACTGACATATTGTTACATGGTTTTATGAAGGAAAAATTTAATTATAATAATAAGATTTTAAAAATTATTAAGAAGAATTTAAAACCACGCTTCTTTTGAATTTCTTACAGTATTCTTTTTATTTCATATTTTTAATTACATGTACGCTCTATAACTGTAAGGCAGATTTCCGAATAATTAATTACCTTAACCCTTTATGCCCCGACGGTACTTTAAAGTACCATTTAAATAGCTTGCTATAAAATTCATTTAATACAATTAGTACTAGTGCATTTTAGAATAAGTTATAGATACTGTCCTTTATCTTATTCCGAATGCATTATTGGGTGAACAACACAAAAATATTTTTAAACGGAGGATTTCTTTTACATTTGCATCTCTTCAGCTTTCTTGACGTTGAAAGATTGGGGTTGAAAATACTGCAAATCTTTATGTACTTTTCAGAACACTTTTTAGAACACTTATTTTGTCACCTTTTTAAGAACACTTTGAAGCGCACAATTATAGGAGAGTTTTTAGAATACTTCTGAGATCACTCATTTTTCTCTGCACACTTTCTAGAGCACTTTTTATACACTTTTGGGAACGCATGATTTCACAAGTGTGCCCAAATGTATTCTCAATTTGTTCTCAAATATGTTCCCAAGTTTAGATTTATCAAATATCCTGAGCAGAATACTTTCGGTACACTTTCTTTATAGCGAAGCATGTTCGGAGCACATTTCAGAACACATTAAGGTAACTGGAACACTTTTTTTTTTAAATCAAAGTATTCCAAAGTGTTCCAAGTGTGAATCAAACGTGTTCTCAATGTGTGCTGCGAATTTGCAGTGAAGTTTCAGTTCGGAATTATTCCTATATTTCTATTATAAGTATTGCATTCTATTTCTACATTTCTAAAAAATACTAAAAAAAAAATATTTAAAATAAAAGATTTCAGTGAAGTTATAAATAGTGCACAAAATCCCAATAAATAGAAATTTAATTAATTAACTTTAAAAGACAAAATCCTTCTACAATTTATTAAATGATTGTGTAAATTTTGTAATGTAGTTTAAAAATCCACGAAAAATGTTTTAGAAGATGAAATTTTCATGAATTCATAATTTGGGACATAAGGTTTTAAAAATAAATAAATAAAACCTTATGTAACATGACATATTGTAAAAATAATGCATGACATATTGTATGCATGACATATTGTAAAAATAATGTACAAATGACTATTTGCTCAATATTTTTATTTAGAAAAAATACTAAGCAAATAGTCATCAATAGTCAATTTATATTAAGTGAAATTCGGTCCTTAATTTTATGAACCATGAGGATTATCCATTCAAAGATCAAGTTAATTGAAAAACATGTCAAAGTTTCAGCATTTTTATCACACTGATTTACATAAAAGAAAGGGAAAAAATCTTATAAAGATTGCAACTCTGGAAGTGAAATTTCATTTAATATCAAATCGATGTGTAAATTAAACGGGAAAATTGATGTTTTTGCCCTTTATGGAAATTAAAAAAAATTAACCCTGGCTCTCCCCCCCCCCTTCCTACTTAATCTGCTAAACGTAATAGTTAAAAAATATATTATTTCATAGGGGAGACCGGGGCTAGGGATAAGTAGGGCTTGGCTACAGGGGTAAGTAGGCGCAGTCCTCATAAATCGCCTGTTTGCGGATAGATTGCGCAACCAGTCACAGAGTACCTTTCTTCTTGCTTTTTACAATCTTCATTGTAGTTTTGCAGCGTTACCTACGTGCAATGAACATTTATTGCGATTTTTCTATTTTTTGCACTCATAAGTAATTTTTTGTTGCTTCATTCTTTTTCTAATTTCTAATACTTATCTCAATAATTGCGATTTAACTTTTGCAGTTTTTCTTAGTGTATGATTAACTGTACCTACCCCATATATGATTAACTTGGATTATTTATGCTTAGATGGTTACGTGTCCCTTTTGTGAAGAAATATATTATGGGGCTAGTAGGCGCATTGAACACGGGGCAAGTTGGCTCGGTATCTGGTGTGTGCTGGTAGCTTGAAAAACAGCAAACACCGAGAAAAGTGATTGCAATGCAAGATTTTGGGCACACGAGGCTTGCCCAAACGGACACACTCGATCTTTTATTTCTAAAAACTGTAATTCTGATTGATATCGAGTAGGATAGAAGTTACTCAATGTTAATGTTTTATTCATTATTTTTATGTCTGTGTAATTTAGAATTTACATTGTACGGCGATAACGCCTTTGTTTAAACTTACTGATAACAATGAAGTTGATTTCTCTTAACTGCGTGTCTTATTTGAGTTACATTTAAATTTTTATAAAGCGTGTGCCAACTTACCCCACAGATATAGGCAACTTGCCCCGTGACGGGGTGGGTTGGCGCTCAATTTCCCTTTTACTTTAGGCTTCCGCTAAACATAAACTGCAAAAGCTACAAACTCAAAACTCCCGCTATTTATAGCCCAATGCCTGTTCTCTCTTGACGTGATTTTTCGAGCTCATTTTCAAAGTTCCTTTAAGTCGGTAAATATTTATTTAAATTAGCTTATTTTTGCATTCATGGTTAACGTATTCATTTCAGTTTCATATTATGTATTTACTTTGAGATTATTTTGATATTTAGGCATATTTTGAACTTAGTTTATTTTTCCGTTGCCGAAGCACATGTGAAAGCATTGCGCTTTTGGCATTTCAATCTTTTCACTAATATTTTACTACTTTTACTTCATTATATCAGTTTAATAAGTTTTCATACGTACTCACTTAGTATTTCGCTTTCTCTGGATATGTATATTATTGTCTGCATATATTAATTACTTATTAATAGTTCTTTTAAGTTTTCGGTGGGCATTTCTTTTTTCTGTATTTACGTCGCCATTTTGAGCTCAGTGTCGTGTTGAGTTGTTTTCCTGCTTATTAAGTTAGGCTTACTTGTTTTTCTTTGTGTTGAGCTGTCTTTAGGTTTTAGTTTAATTTGGAGTTTTGTAAGATGGAGTTGTCCTGAGTTTCTTTTATTTCAGTGCTATTACGTCATAGTTTTAGTTGGGCTCTCTTTTGTTTTCTTGTTGTGTCCTAGCCTGGCTTAGTCTGGGTCACGTGTCGTGGGAGTGTCGTTCTGAGTTTCTTTTTTTCAGTGCTATTACGTCATAGTTTTAGTTGGGCTCTCTTTCGTTTTCTTGTTGTGTCCTAGCCTGAGTTAGTCTGGGTCACGTGTCGTGGGAGTGCTTTAGTTTGTTTGTTTATGAGTTGACTTAGTACTGTTTTTGAATCAGGAGTTTATCAGCTGTGTATGACGTGTTTCTTTACTGACCCGTTTATCCGGCGTTTGTATTGATCCATTTAAGCGGCGGTTGCTTGTTACTTTTTTACTCTCTTTCTCTAGTTGCTTTCTGCTGTGTTTTTTTTTGTTTATCAGTTTTTGTTGCTATTTGGGTTAGAGACTAACTCTACATATATAGTGAAAGTTAGTGCTGTTTGTAATCTTCATATTCATCGACGGTGGGTTTTTTCTTTATGTGATTTTTTGATAGAGGGTCTCTGGCTCGGGTTTATCTGATTAATTTTTAGTTATTTTTGTAAAATTTTGGTGGTCTTTTGTGGTCTATTCTGGCGGTTAAGTTGATTTTGATCATGGCGAAAGTGGATAAGTTTCTGGAGGGGTTAGCAGATGATGAGTTCCCGGAAGCTGTGCAAAAGGTTAACTCATATATGTATGAATTATTGGTGGGTCAACAGGTCAAGAGCTGCGGTGGTAAAGTAACCCGTGAAATTTTAAATACTATAAAGAAATTCTTGGATTATGTTAATCTAAGACTGGTAAAGGCGCACACGGATTATGTATCTAGTGAGACGAAATTACGGACGATGATTACGGATAGCAAGGCTTACTTGGCGTTGTTGATGAGAAGATCAGGTACTTTGGATTCGACTCCGGTTTATAGATTGGCGGATCGTGCTGTTAAATCTAAGCCGTCAAGAGTGGATACAGGGTTCTCGGTTTTGATAACACCCAGTGAAGGCACAGTGGATGATATCAGGGGAGAGCTGAGAAGGTTTTCCAAGCGGGATATGGAGTTTCCAAAGCTCTCGGATGTGGTAACAACAAAGAGTGGCCAGTTGGTGCTAAAGGTGAAATCTAAGCAAGAGTCAGACAAGTTGATTAAGAAAATTAAGCCACTGGGAAATAAAGTGAAAATATCAGCACCACAGAGACGAAGATCAAGATTGCTATTATTGAGTCTGGATCAGAAAATTGACGAGAGTATGGTTCTTGATTCTGTTAAGGAGGCATTGGTTTGTGAGGGGTTGGATCAGGACAGAGACATTGATATGGTAAGAAATATTGGTACTGGAATGGGTAAGGTGAACTGGGTACCGGATGTCGATAATGATGTGTTTAGATGTCTGATTGGAAGAAGGCGTATTTGCATAGATTTTAATCGTTATAGAATCGTGGAATTTTTACAGATAATAAGATGTTTTAAATGTCAAGGATATGGTCATTTGGCATCCAAATGTCAAGACGATCAGAAATGCTCGAAGTGTGCGGGTGACCATCGATTGAGTGATTGCACAGTTGAAACAGAGTCTTGTGTAAATATTCAAAAAGAAGAGGATGTAGACACGAACACTGGACATCGTGCGGACGGTTCTGACTGTCCGACTTTTAAAGCCTACCGCGATGGTTTGATGGCGAGCAGATTATAACGTAGGTCATGTCAAATGATTAACTATCTAGTGGTGTTGGAATAGTTCAGATTAATCTTAACCATTGTACCGATGCTTGTGAAGCTTTGTTTGACTATGCTGAGAGGGAGGGCGTTTTGTTTTTTCTTTGTCAGGATCCACATGCTTACGGTGGTAAAGCCTCTGGGATTTCACCAGATTGGTTAATATTTTCTTCTTTAAATAACACCTCCTCCATTCTGTGTACTAATAAAACCATGAATTGCACTATAAGCTTAATCACCCCAAACAGTGTTTTTATTATGGTGACTTTTGAACAGACTTCACTGACTCTTGGCTCAGTCTACTCAGCCCCTTCGAGTAATATTGATTCTGACATGTCGTGTTGGATCAATGATTTTGAAGATTGCTCGTCACTTATTGTTGGTGGTGACTTCAATGTTTCTCTGATGACATTTGGTTATACCAGAGAAGACGATAGATCGGAAACATTTCAGGATTACTTGATGATAGGTAATCTCAGGATTCTGAATGATCCTAATGCTCCTCACACTTTTGTTCGTGGTGATTGTAAAGGCCGCCCGGATCTCACCTTGGCTGGTACTGACGTGGTGCAATACCTGAATTCTTTGGCAAGTTGGCGATAAAAAATTTTCTTTCTCGGACCATAGATACATAAAGTTTGATATGAAATTGATACCGTTAAATGTTACAAATCTGAGGTATAAAACTAAAAATAAGTCTATGAGGAAGTTCAACAAGTATTTTGGAAGAATGAACGACAGATTGCAGAGCACTCTTGAAAGAGTACAGGGAGTAGATGGATTGGAAGATTGGCTGGCCAACTTCGATGACATTTTGCATTACGTTTTAGATAACTGTTTTAGAAAGGGTTCACTTAATCATAAGCCAACGGCTACATGGTCTTCACATAGAGAGAAATAAAGTTAAAACATTGTATAAAAGGTATCATAAAAATTTGTCTAATATAGAATATAGGGATAGTTATATCTCTGCTCGTCGATCATATAAACGTCATCTTCGCCAGGCAAAACGAGCTGGCTGGATCAGCTTTTGTCAACGTACGGACTATGCTTACGGTAATCTGTACAAATATCTCTCAGGCAAGAAAACTTCACAGTCAGACATGGTTTTCATGACTCTTGAGAATTCTTCGGTATTTGCGAGTTACGATGAAGTGGCTTCCCAACTTATGAACGAGCACTTTGGCATCACGAATACTCCAGCACAGATTCATAATTTTGTTAGTGATAAGGATTTTCTGGATTACCCTGATTATAAGCCTTTTACCCGACGTGAATTACGCTTTGCTCTACAGTGCCAGAACAACAATAAAGCTCCGGGAGCTGATGACGTTGATGCTCTGGTAGTAAAAAATATGTGCACAAAATATAGATCTCTTATGTTAATGTTATTTAATACTTGTCTCAGGTTTGGCCATTTCCCGGCGAATTGGAAGAAAGGCGTTATTATTTTTTTCAGGAAGAGAAACCGTCCACCGAATCTTCTGAAGTCATATAGGCCTATTACTCTTCTGTCCATTTTGGGTAAAGTTTTCGAGCGTCTCTTGAAGATGCGAGTTCTAACTATGTTAGAATCTCTGAATTTTCCTGATAACAATCAACATGGCTTTCGAGAGACTAGGTCAACGCTCACAGCTTTAAGTTCTCTCAAGACTTTGGTTGCGGAATAGCTTACGAAATTCAAGTACTGTTCTGCCATTTCATTTGATATTGCGGGGGCCTTCGATGTCCTGGACTGGTTGGTTGCTTCTCGGATTATTGATGACCTACCCATTTACAGCTATCTAAAGTATACTTTTAAGAGTTACATTTCTAATCGACAAATCGGTTTTCGTTTTCTGAGAGGCATCCGATGGTTCAGGATATTTGTGGGCTGCCCGCAAGGATCATGCCTCGGCCCTTTGATTTGGACGATAGTGGCTGACGATATTTTGAAGAACGCACGTAAGGTGCATATGGATTTGATTTCATATGCAGATGACTCTGTTGTTGTTGATGGCGCAGATACAAGACAGTCGCTTGAAGACAAAATGAATAATCATGTGGAAAATTTTAATAATATTTGTAATAATTTGAATCTCACCATTAATCCATCAAAGACTGTTGCTATGATGTTTGGCACAAAAACGTTCAAGAAAAGAAGACCAATCTTTAAAATTTTACATAACAGCATCCCTGTTAAAGATACAATGTTATACTTAGGTTTTACTTTGGATAACCTGTTTAATTGGCTCCCTCATTTGGAAGCTGTCAGATCTAAAGTAACAGATTTTCCCTGTAACATCAAGAAGTCGAGGATTCGTGACCGGGGTACTCCTCTTCAATATCTTAAATTGTGGTATCAAACAGTTCTTCTGAAACAAATGTTATGGCCATGAGATTTGGCTGGTGGACTTGAAGTATCACGGTATTAAGCTTATATTCTCTCTAAATATTATCTTCTTGTCAGCGAGTGGCTTTGTTCTCATTTATTCATGGCTATCGTACAACGTCTACAGATGCTCTTTGTGTATTAGCTGATGTTCCTCCAATTTTTCTTCAGCTTTCGATCTCAGCCTTAAAATACAATGTGCTGCGTGGCAGAACGTCTATTGAATTGAGTGGTTGTCGCATGGATTCGGATAAACTAGTAAGAAGGATACTAACTTTTGATTATCCGTATTTTTATTCTCCTCATAATGTTAATTTTATTCGTCCAATGATGAAATATAATACATTTGCTGGTCACCCAGTTCTGTTTACTGACGGATCGAAGATGGATCAAGGGGTTGCAGCAGCTTATGTTGTGTTCAGGGGCCATGACTCTATATTTGAAATGAGGATAAAACTTAAGAATTATAATTCGATCTATCAGGCAGAGCTGGTTGCAATTGCTGATGCAATAGATTGGTGCAGGTCATCACAGTTTTCAGTTTTCTATTTGTTTACGGATAGTTTTTCATCGTATTGCTCTCTTCAGCGTCTTTTTCCTAACGATGATCTTTTAATGAGAATTTACAATAATCTGAGATTAATGAGTGATAAAATTATTAACATAGGATGGGTTAAGGCCCATATTGGCATTTATGGAAATGAAAGAGCGGATTTCCTTGCTAAATCAGTGATTCTTAACGATGAGTATGATATTGAAGAAAACATTCCTATGCCGATCTGCATGTTAAAAGCCGATCTGTCTAAAAAAACTTATTTGTGATTAGCAAACTGATTGGAATAATAGTATAAAAGGTCGTTTTACATATGACTGATTAAGTTAAGTAAGCTAAATAAGAATTTTTCATTTATTAAATATGTGTTTTGAACGTCTACTTCTTGTGGTTTTTACTGCAAGCTGGTAAAAGTACTATAAAGCTGTGCCCTTATTGTGACATTGAAATACTTGGTCTGCTGGTCGGAACTATCTTTTTATCTTCGGTGCTAACAGTGATTGGCATGTTGTGCGCCTACATATGATGGTCTTTTAAAAACTTTTTAATAACATTATTATGTCTTTTTACGAACATTTCGGACTACCTTTTATAGACTTTGTGTTTCAGAGTGTATGTGGTGTCCTTCTTAGGAACTATGATACGAACAATTATTTTGTAGGACTTTGGCGATGGACTCGTTTATTTTAGTCTAATGCAATTTGTATATTTGCAGGTCAATTTAATTTATAATTTAGTTCAATGTGTGATTCCAGTTTTGTATAAGTTTACAAGTCAGTGACTTGAACATCTGTGATATTTTTATTTTGGTTCTGTTGGTGTTTAACGAGAGGTGTTCTTGTTCTTTGTTTAAATTTTATTTTGGTTTACAAATTATGTAACCTTATGTATGTAGATTTTATTACTAGTGAGAGTCTCACTACTGAACGTTAGTCTATGTTTAATTATTTGCCGTCTGGTTTTTCTGGGCCTGTTTTCTTAGCGGTGGTTTTTCTTGGTGGTGCATAGGGTTTTCCGCCGGAGCAATAGAACCTATGCCAAATTTGGTGGGGCTCCGGTTGGGTGATTCTGCCTGTTCTTTAAAAGTACAGTTAAAATTTCACAAAAAAATCTTAAACAAAAATTTAATAAAAATCAATAACTAAAAACTGCGCCTACTAGCCCCGGTCTCCCCTATCGCCTTCAGAAAACCACTTAATAATACATTAAAAGGCGTTGTAAAATATTACAATCGAATTTCCAAAACTGGAAATTTTGACATAAGCTTACAAAAAAAAAAAAAAAAAAAAAAAAAAGTAGGATACGATGATTATTTTAAGGCTAGTGTTAATCTTAAGAAAATATTAAACATTTACGACAATTGGCCTATTTTAAAGAAGCATATGAAACACACAGAAATGTAAATCATTAATGTATAAAACTTAATAAAAAATGAAATTTCCAAGGGGAAAAAAATAAATCCGTATTACGTGGACACAGATATTTGAATATAGTTATATATAATATTTATTGGCAAATAACTACATTATACATAAATATAATAGAGATCAGGCAAATCTACTTATTTTTTATTTTAAATACATTAAAATATATATACATCGTAAATTATTAAAATATTAAAATATAAAGCTATAAAAATATAATAATTTTTACAGGTTTATATAACAAAAGAATTTTATATAAATAACTTCCATTTTTCTCTTCTCCTTTTTAATATGTTTCCTTTTAAAGTTAATTTTTTTTTAATTGAATTTTTTCTGGGAATCAAATTATAAAATTCAAACTTCTACATTTTTTATTTATAATTTTAATGTTCCCGTAACCGAATAATAAATGCAAGCGAAAAGGGAAAGTTACTCAAAGCTGGGGTAAAAACGCAGTACTGCTGGCTCCCTTTCTTCCCTGTTGAAACGGAAGCCGAATTTTTTCTAAGTGCTACTGTTAGAAATCGTTTTCTCCCCAGACGCTCGTCAAGAAAAGTCGATCATTTAATGAAGCGAAGATTTCAGGTGAAAATTAGAGGTATGGAAAAGCTTTTAATAACGAAGCGAGCTAACTTTTCTTGCCCGAACTCTGTTCGGGCATTGATATTTTTCAGTTATACCAACGCCGTTGTCGCCAAGTATAATAATTAGCGCAAAATGAAATGGAACATATGAAACAAATAATTTTATTGATGGAAAAATGAGCATTTAAAACATATAACGTTTGAAAATTACAGACTTTCACCAACCGTTTTTTTTTTTAATTAATACAAATCGATACTTAAAATAAATTGACAAATAAATATTTTACAAAAAAGTAATGAAATAAAGTGAATTTAAACTTCAGTCCTGAAATTATAAATGTCTCTTTGTATTGCAGCGTGGCGTACATAATACATATGACTCACATTGCAGTAAACATTTCATTTTTTGAATGAAGACATTCATAGTTTTTTTTAACAAAAACATTTTTATATGTATAATTCGTATGTTCAGAAATAATTTTATTGCAGCTTCGTCATCATCAAGTAACTGCCAAATGGTAAAATCCATGTCAGTGTTAGTAATAAATGTAATTTGTAATTTAATAATAAATATTTTCTATTCGAAAAATAACAAATTAAGATGTTTTGCGATGTTTTCAATAAAATCCGTTGCACGGTTAGCGTTGAAATAAACGGCGCAATAGCATACATTTTCGCATAGTGTTGGTATTACGGAAAAGTACCAATTTTTTTAAATTTTAGTTTTCGAGGCGTTTGTAATTTTTTCCTAACTCACATAGCTGTTTTAATTATTTAACCAAAAGAATTGATTAACAAAATTACTTAATATAAATTTTTCCATGGCTATAGTGACGGATGTATTTTTAGAAATTATCACTTGGAAATTTTAGGTTTTGGCGCCAAAGACATCGCCAAATTAGAAAAATATGAAATATATCACGAACAACTGGACTTAAAAGAATTTAGTTAGTACCATTCGATACAGCATACAAAAATACACTAAAATGTGTTATCAGTTGAAAAATAACTATAAAATCAAATTTTTAAGGGCCTTTTCATTCTCTCTTTTACCCCCCTTGGGAATGATCCCTTAGGAATGATAAGAAATCCTTTCTTAGGGCAATCTAAGAAAGTCTCTGTCTCATAAGAAGTATTTTTACCCCAATTTTTAAGATTTTAGGTTCAGTAGTTTGGGCTGTGCGTTGATTAATACCCAATCCAGACTTTCTTTTATGTATATAGATTATATTTCTAAACGTACAACAAATAAAAGATAAAGCACGTAAACATTATCATTAAACATCAACTGTAAACAGGGGTAGTTAATTCTTAAATTAAAATATGGTCCATTAAAATAATAAATAATCTAAATAAAAAACCTTTCGAAATCCTACAGATTTATTTTTGCGTATTTCATATAAATGATAAAAATAAAATAATTTATATTAATAAAACAAAGAGTTGTAGGAAGAATGAATTTATCTGTCTTTCAGTGGCATTTACGCTGTGATGCATAAGACATTTGGCAGTAATCACAGGTGTATCCGAGTAATCCTTGAAGATATTTTACTTCAAAATTCGATTGGAAGTTAAAAAAAAAATGAAGTTTTTACTGATTTTTGCTTGAGATTTTGTGTATCTGATAGGTACCTATTAGCATTTTAGTTCTGCTTGTGTCCTTGTGTGTGATAATCTGGTAAAGACAATAGTTATTTCACTAAATCTATCGGAATAAAAAATTCGCTTAACACGTTCACGCCGGCACAGTGGGTCACACTCGACTGTCTCGGCGTTGCCAAATCTCCGGCTTTTTGCACACCACTCTTATTTTAGAGAAAATGTTGTTCCTTTAAATCGCCAATTGTTCTAATTAAATGAAACAACATTTTCTGTATTAAAATACTGGTATCCAAAAAGCCGGAGACTTTGCAGCTCTGAGACAGTCGAGTGTGACCCACTGCGCTGGCGCACAGTGGAGTATTTGACCCGAAATCCTGGCCAAAAATATTTTTCGATGTAAATATAGTCCGATTGCCTTAAAATTCTTAGATGTTATTGGATATTACTATGGCATTTTTGTTATTGTAAATGAAGCCCATAGCGTTTACGGTTTCATTTACAGAGACACTCAAAAGAATTCCCTTTCATTATGGTCTATGGGATTTTAATGATATCACATTATTTTAAACGTATTGAAATTTATATACATCACTGAGGTGTACTAAGACACTTATTGTAGAATATGGCGTGCATAGAATGTATCGCACTTTTACAGGGACACACAAAAGAATTTGGCTGAAGAATAAATTTGACTATTGAAGTCTATGACCAATAATTGCTGGAAGTGCGTTTGTAGCTGTGATATGCGTTTTTAAATTGAACTATTTTTTTTAAATATTACTTGGTGTGGATGCATTCTATAGATCATATACAGGGCTGCACAAAAGTTCTCAAGTTTTCCGTTTATTCATGGAAATGGCTGAATGGAAATTTTTAACTGTGCTATGCGTTTCACTGAGCTAACTTTTAGCATACTATACAGCATACATACAAATCCATAGTTTAGTTTAATATTTTATATCTTAAAAGCTGAAGAAGTGTAAGTAAGATTTTAACACTTCACATAATAAAAGAGTCATCATTTAAGAAGAGCATTTAGAAAAAAGAAGTTAAAGTATTAATTTACTAAATAGATATTTTAAAAGTACGAATACATCACATGCCCATAGACTTAACATTACCGAAGGGAGTTTGGAAGTAGAGTGACTAACATCCTTAAATGTTTACTGTTTATAAGAGAAAAGTAATTGTTTATGGATTGTTTTAATTACAAGTAATATTTAATAAAATGTATTTAATTGTACTATATAAAAAATTTAGTATTTACATTTAATTTACTGTAATAATAATTATTACATTTATATTCACATTTGATAAAGTTACATTTAATAATACATTATGTAAAGCGCAGTCTCTACAGTATAGAAATGCTGGTTTTACAGTGCATTTAATAGATTACCAGTTTCAATCTGATTCTTCAGAACTCAGTTTTTCATGTTTTTCGTCTCTCTGTTCTTGGCTTTTACCAAGACTACCATCAGACCTTGCTGGAAGAAGAAGTTGTAGGGTCTCGCTACTGTATGGCTTGATCTTTTCCCCTGATCTTTGTCTGAAGCAGATTATGAAAGGATCACGGCTTAAAAAAAGCCAATTTGGGACATATTTGTTGCAAACTTCTCTATTGCACTTTCTTGAGTACTTTGTACGGTACTGTTTAAAATGTTTGTTTCTGCCATCAGCAGCTTCTTCTGATCGCTGCGTTTGCCAGTGGGTACTATTGCTTTCTTAATTACAGGTGTATCATGAATCAAAACCTTGTGTATAGTTGGAATCATATGCCAAATGTAAAGGTTCACATACAGTTTTGCTATTTTATCAGCACATGTTTGGAACTTTTCTTCGTCAATGCGATGCCCACTTGTTATGATTTCCAATATTACTTGCAAACTTTTAATCATTTCTACGTTTTCTTCAGACATCTTTAATTTCCTCCTTTCTTACCATATTTTCCACCTACGAGTCCCCGAAACTAATTGGGAAAATGTTTTTCAGTAAATAAGTATTTATAATTTGAAGCCGATCTGATATTTCTATCAAGAGATATCGAGTGTATGTATGTACGTACCTACATACGTACGTACACACATACATACAGACTCTGTAGGGGCAAAAGCTCTCAGGTAGTATCCTGTAAGCTAAAAACCTGCAATACGGTAGTAAAAATATAGTTTTTAGCTCTTCAATTCGGTTGCCGCAAAAAATGGTATGTAAGTAGTCTCCTGAAAAAAAATTATATAAAAAATAGTAACAATATGCGGAAGATTTTTTTGCAGAAATTGGCACTCAAGACTGTAACTAATACGATTATAATTCAAACATGGTTGGGCAAAGCGCGGCCCATATTTAAAAAGCTTTCGATATGTTTAAATTAGAGCCAAAAACGCTTTAAAAATAACCCTTTTACACATTTAATGTTTATTTATTACATTAAAAACTAAACTATTTAAATTAACACATAGTTTAACACTAAGCTCTGACTTTTGTTAAATGCGTAAGCCCTGTTTAGTTTCAATTCAACAATTCATTGAGCCACAAAAAATTATATTTAAACATAACAACAATAAAAATAGCAAATAAAGCCTTTGTGCAACAATATTAAAAAGCAGAAAAACCAACGTTTAAAATGCACAAATAATATATGAAAAAGTTTTGCACTGAAGAAGAATCTCGCTAATAGATTCGAAACAGCTGTTTGCTGCTTTTCATATATTATTTGTGCATTTTAAACGTTGGTTTTTCTGCTTTTTAACATAACAACAATGCCAAATAGCAACAAAAAACCACGTCTTCTCACAAAAAAACTTCCTCTTCAACTAAGGCCAGGAGCCACCCGATATAATTCAGGTTACTCAAATAGACATAGATCGACGCACCAATTAGTTAACTATTAAAAAATATGATTTTTACAATTGTTAACGAAATTTTAATTTTTGCATTTTTGGCCACGTTTTTGGGTCAAATACTCCACTGTGCGACGTGAACGTGTTAAAGTGACTTACTGTAATATCAACGATCAACATGTTCGCGGCGGCTGACGTGACAGGATTCGCACGCTATTAAGCCACGCCCCAATTTGTAAGGACTCTACCACCTATAATCGCATAAAACTATCTTCTAGCTAATGAATCGTGAAGAAATAATGATCTTTATAATAATACTGGTGGCAGAGTCCTTACAAAATGGGGCGTGGCTTAATAGCGTGCGAACCCTGCGTGAATTCCTGTCATTTGGATACACGTAACTCCGCCCACGGGTGTTCCTTTTGCATTTTATTTAATACATCATATGTTAAAATTATGTAAAATGCTCTTATTTACATAGGGTTTGTATGGGTCCTTGAATTTACAGACTAAGAAATTCTTCGATACCAGTATTTTCTAATAAAAAATCTCTCCTGCAATAATGCGAAATTTTGCGCGGTTAAAGTAGATTTATTTTTCTAAAAAAAAAAAAAAAAAAAAAAAATACTGATATTCCGTCTTGAAAATAACAGTACCCGTACGAACTCTGTTTCTACAATCAATATATAGGGTCATCGAAAAATAATGCCTAAATTTAAAAAAATCATAACATCGAAGCCTTTTATGTTAAATGAGTAATTCTTTCACTACACGATAGCTGGTGAACGCAAGTTTGGTTTTAGTTCACCAGAATTTGTTTCCGTGTCTGTGTTATGCGCGGATTAGTTGCGCAGTCATCAAGGTCAGCCGACGCGCCAGACTGCAGCTGCCCCGTACGATGTTGACAGTGCAACAAAAAGCACAGTACGATGTTGACTGTGCAACAAAAAGCACAGTGCGTGATTTGGTATGTGGAGTCAAAGACAATAGTCAGTGTACAACGGCTTTTTCGGAGAACTTATCCAGGTAAAACTGTTGCTGTAGCTCACATTGCACACATTTGCTCCTGGTGCACACTGAACGGTGCTCACATTGAAACATACTAATGTATGAAAAAAAAGTTTATTTTTTGCCGCACAATATAAGACTAAAACCAATAAATTACTTTTGATAGTTTTTTCTGACAGTTATTTAAAATCTAGGCATTATTTTTCGATGACCCTGTACTATGGATAAAAACACAGAAGCCATTTACCTATTTTTATATACAAAAAAAGGTAATTTATCTAATACCTGTTAATTAGTTGCGCCTTTTAAAATACGCAAGTATAGTAAAGTTTATTAAAGTTCGTCAGGTTTGCTTTCAAAACTGTTTCTGTCGTTTGGTAGCAAATCTCACTTTATACAGCCCATATTGCATCAAGCTCTTTAACAGAAAAAAAAAAAAAAAACATTTTTTTTGTTATTATTATTATTATTATTATTATTATTATTTTTTTTTTTTTGCATGTTATCAGAACATAAGCTATTTTTCTGGTATTAGTATTATTAATATAAGGGTAGACGCAATCATCCGGCAATCGAGGTTTTTTTAGAGGCCCCGACTCTCTAATGCAATTCGAAATAATGTTTTCTCTATATAAAGTAATAATATTTTTGCTCTAGATTTTTTTAACACTTCACAGCAAAGTTGAAAAGTGTTTATGAATTCGGTTTGCCTGTCCGTCTGTCCGCGCTCTAACTCACATAAATATATTCGGATTTTCATGCAATTGAAATATGTTAATGATACTTACCATTGCATGTTTGATATTGTATATGAAGTGTGTAGGATTAATAGTTCATTGACAGGAGCATTCAAAAGAATTCAATTATATTAGGGTATATGATGAAAATCGCTGGCAGCGTATTTTAATGACATGACGCTATTTCAAATGTATTGAAACTGATATAAATCACTGAATATTCCTCTCGATAGAATAGAGCATTCATAGCATGAGTCCTACATTTAAAGGGACACACAAAAGAAATCGGTTACAGTACTGTCTTTGAGTCATAATGGCTGGGAGTGCGTTTTCAATTTCGGTATGCGCTTTTAAATTAAGCTCATTTTTTGCACATTACTCGTTGTATATAAATTCTATACTTCCTATATAGAACTGCACAAAAGTATTCACGTACCATTCTCCTTACTAGTGAAAAATGGCTAAAGGCATACTTGCCAACTTTCCCTTAAATTTCCGTAAAATATGAGTTAAGTTGACCCAGGTTACACATGTTTCGAACCAGAAATTTACTAAAGAAATTAATTCAAATTGATTTCATAGAAAAACATGATTTTAAATATATAATGATACATTAAAATAAATTTTCTTGTTAGTAACGCGTATAACCTGAGCCAAATTATCTCACATTTTACGGAAGTTTAGTTGAATGTTGGCAAGTATACTAAAGGGGAATTTTCAACTGAGGTATGTATTTCCTAACTGAACTCAATTTTGGCCTGCATGTAGTTAATAGATACAAATCTATATGTCCTATACAGGGCTGCTCAAAGAATCCGGATAATTTTCCGATTTTGTATGGGGACAGCTGAAATTGGGTTTTGAAATGTATTACGCGTTTCCATGGGGCTGAATGAGACATAACATTTTAACTTATCAAACGGTGCAGTTTTGTTACATTATTCTGAATGTGTTGGAAAGTGTTGTATAATCCATGCTTGATGCATGATTTTTTTTTCCCTTGGTAAATATTCCATCGTAAGAAGAAAGTTAGTATGAACTTTATTTATTACAGGCAATTTTCATATGAGTGTAGATGATTGTAATAGATTTGATGATCCTGAAAGTAACCGTGAACGCAATAAATAAATAAATATTTAACCCTTTGGGGGCAAGCGACCGGTATTTGTGCCGCGTATGGGGCTCAGAATCGGGGATTATTCTCACCAGTAAATTTGTATTGTTAATTTTGCCTTATTTAAGCCGAGCATTTTCCCGATTCAATCAGGCAAAAATTTCTGTTTTTAAAAACCGGTGAATGAAGATTAAAAATTCTGTAAAAGACGCTCGTCCCGAAGGTGTTAAGATACCGTAAAGGATAGAAGATTTTACGAAAATAAAAATAACTATGCACATTAAACATTGTAGTACTATTTTGCATATATTTATATATATATATTTTTTCTATGATATATACAATTTAATAAAAGAAAAAGAAATGTGCCCAGTTAAACTGATGGCATTGAGCTCACAGGCTATTCACAGTCACACTAATTGTATATAATAATCTTGTTTCAAAGAATAATGCCCCTCGAAAAAAAAAATTAAGGCGAGATTCCCCCCCCCCCCCGTTTTCCCCTTTATATTTAACCAATGAACCTCCAAATCTAATCAGAGAAGCGCCTTATCAGAATAAACCGATATACCAAATTTGAAGCAAATCGGATAATTCTGCATGAAAAATCCATTTATCTCAATTAAGGGCCATTAGCCCTCGTTCCCTCCTTTATACTTAACCAACGAACCCCAAAACTAATCAGGGAAACGTCTTATCAGAATGAACCTAGAAAAAAAATTGAAGAAAATCGGATATTTCTATCAAGAGTTATCGCGTTACGTACGTACGCATGTACACACAGAACCTGCGGACACATTAGCTCTTAGGCTTTGATAGCCTGTGAGTTAAAAATTAATTTTATTAGTCTAATATTGCAGTTACCTTGGGCCAACATCTGCTTTGTCAGGACTCCGCGAGACGATCGACCGTTCCTGATTATTATTATTATTACTTTAGGAAATTTTAAGTATATATTTTGATTTTATCATTTTAATAATTTTTCATCTGAAAAATGAATGACGATATTGATAGAAATTATTTATAACGTACAATTTATTTATATTTTGTTCTCTGTTATCTTCTCTTTTAAGGGAAGACAAGACTGGGTGCAATACTATGGCAAATATGCGAGCTTTAAGACCTGTTTCCTCGGAAACTACCAGACCGATTTTTATGAGATTTGGAATTCCTATTCACTGGATTACTCTCGAGACTTATGGCAGACAGTTTTTTCTGCGAATAAAACTTTTTATTATAGAGCAATGGCAATTTTTCAGAAATTTTCTATTTTCAGAAATGTTTTCTTCTGAAACAAATTATTTTTTTTAAAATCTCTCTACCACATATGATTTTATATTTATAGTCTACCACCCATAGAGTAAAATTAATGTGAGTGGGCGTGGCGTCACAGTCGTCTCTTCTCTTAACCCCTTGGGGACGAGTGATCGGTATATGTGCCGCGTAAGGTGCTCAAAATCCGTGATTATTCTCACCAGTAAATTTTTATTGTAAATTTTACCTTATTAAATCCGAGCATTTTCTCGATTCAATTCGGCAAAAATTTCTGTTTTAAAAAACCGGTGATAGAAGATTGGTCAGAAAAAAGAGCTGGGCATATCAATGGATTCAGGAAAGTTCAGCGAATTTTTTAAGACAACAGAAAAAAACATCAATTTTTTTCCTAAAATTTCGCTCTTACAGGGTTCATACGCACCAACAACTTTCAAGCACCTTTTATCAGAATTTTCGTAAAAGTAATATTTGCCTTATTTAATGAGAGGGGATTGGGGGGGAGGGGAATCTATTTTCAGATGCAGCGATGTGCACTTCATAAAATTTCTGGTACTAAAACTGCTAAAATCGCCTGAATTTCTTGATGCGTACGAGCTCTGCCTCCCCTTAATTCTCTGCTATTTGCAATTTTTTCTTTTACACAATTGCAAAATTTAATTTTTTTATTCTTTGATAAACGATAAAATTTTTTTGACATTTTCATAAATAAGGAAATTTTAAACTGTAGGACAAAATTTATTGGCACGTAATTCTATTCCTCTTTTCTTTTCGTCGTGTTTGTGAACTCGGTGTAATCTGTAATTATTCAAACTATAACAATGTTAGATTAGAACAGAACTCTAGCGAAAATATAAAGCTAAAAACTAGTCAAGATATACAACGATATGAAATCGATACAATTTATGATAAAAAATTGAATCAATAGTAATAGAATTCAATTTTTTTCTAAATGAAATTGTTAAATTGAAACCATACTAAACAGTGAACAGTGAACAGCAGTGCAGTTCAATGGGATTCCTAGTAACAGTGCTACTCCACTCCCTGTAGATGAGTAAGTGTATAGCAAATTCTAGAGGAGCCATGAGGAAAGAGTTTAAGCGTAGCACAAAGTACTACGATACAAAAATATAGAGAAGATAAAAATTTAAATATGGAGAGGCTGAAAATTTCTGAGAGGGTAGTCCGAGGACTACAGTATAAGTATAAGATAAAAATTAAAATTGAGGATAGATAAGATAAATTAAAAAAAGAATAAAATGAAGATGTTAACACTGTTCATAACACATAGCAAGACCGCTCCAAGCAAAGCAGGAGAAATATACCTAATCCCTTAAAACCAAAAAGGCTGTTTTCAGCGCCATACATTTAAAGTTTAAAAATTACAGTAAGTATAAGGCTTTACCAAGGTAAAGCAATAGTAAAATATAATAAGAAAGAATATTTTTTTTTAAATATATTTTATAAGAAAAGAAAAGAAAAGAAAATAAGTATCAGCCGAAGAGCGCGACTACTCTTCGATAATAGTAGTATAACGCGCCTCTTACGTTTAGATGGGCTGAGAGCATCATAGTCCGGTAATCGTAAATAATTTCATTAGGAACTTTATAAAGTTGGCTGTGAAATTTTTTAGATAGAAATTTAATGCGTCTGACCAGAGAGGTAGTTTTGAGATCGTTTCTGATCGTGGTGTTTCGAATAAATCTAGAACCATTTCTGATGCGGCGAAGTTGACAGTTGTGAAGCTCAGAAAGCCGGTCCATACTCGTTCTACAGAGGAAGCCCCACACCGGGCAGCCGTAAGTGATGATGGTGAGAATGCAGGCATTGTAGATTAAAAGTTTGTTATGGAATGACATACTAGGGGTCCTTAAAAGAGGTGAGAGACTTTTAGCTACCCCCGAGGCTTTACCGCGGATGTTAAGCATATGTTTTTTGAAGGTAAGGCGTTTGTCAATGATAACCCCCAGGTACTTAGCATCATCAGACCAAGGGATGGTAGTATTGTTAATGGTTAGTCTATTGGGAACAGTAAAAGTACGTGAAAAGTAGACAGCTTTGGTTTTACTTTCATTAAGTTTGACGCGCCATTGATTGCACCAGTGTATGAATATATTTAAGTGATTTTGTATGTTTTTATAAAGTAAATATGGATGGTGTGCTGCAGCATAAATGGTGGTGTCGTCCGCATAAAGGGCCAGTAAAGTGAGAGGAGTACGAGGCACGTCAAAAAAGTACAGATTGAAAAGAGTTGGGCCCAAGATTGAGCCCTGTATAATACCACATAAAATGAAGTGTAGATCCGATAAAATGTTGTTTATGCGGACGGAGAAAGAACGATCGCCAAGATATGAGAAAATAAGGTGCATAAGTCCGGAAGGAAATCCAAGCCGAATTAATTTGTAAATGAGGCCTTCATGCCAGACTTTATCAAAGGCCTTGGCGATGTCCAAAAAAATGGCAGCAGTTGGCTTTTTTGCATTGAAGTTTTCACTGAGGAATTCAACCACGCGCAAAAGCTGGTGTTGTGTGGAGTGGCCAGCTCGGAATCCAAATTGTTCCGGTGGCAAAATATTGTGTTCGTTAATGAATTTGTTAATTTGCAATCTAATGACGCGCTCAATAACTTTAGAAGGGATGGAGAGCAGACTAATAGGACGGAAGTTAGTGAGATCGTGAAGGTTGCATGCAGGTTCAGATATAAGAAGTTTATTAAATTATAAAAGATCTTATACTTTTTCCGTGTGGAGTAGATTTTTTAAAAACTAGTAACATCGAAACTTTTGAGGAGATCGAAATGTTAAATTTCTTTCGCCTTTTTAATATGACTGAAAATATATTATTTTAATTCACAAGCGCATGAATATTACTTAAGAAACTGATAGAACAGGAATTTTTATAATTAAAAAAATGTTTAAAACGAAGTTTTTTTCAAATGAACAAAATACCGATTATTTTAAATTATTCAGGCATGACAAAAATAAAGTATTGCAGAATTATAGAAATATACAGTATTTGTCTTATATAAAGATATCAGAAAAATTGAACTGAAGCAAATTACTCTGAATATTTACCATATTGCACATTATTTACATCTAACGTAAAAAAAGAAAAAAAAAAAAAAAAAAAAGAAAACTATATTGGGAATATAAAGCCTAAGAATATTAAGGAGTGTGCATTTAATCCATGCCATGAATTGTATTCGTTGTTGCCCATTTGTTTAAAAACAGACAATAACTGGTTTAAAAGAGCGAATATTACTATTCGGAAATAGTGGTAGAAATTTTGAATAAAATAAAGTTTTTCCAACTTCTTTTCTCATGCAGTAGTATGCTTGAGAAAGAATGTCTAAAATTCTTTGGCAGGAAATTTACAGCAGAATTTAAATATGAATTTCAAGTATCGTGGCTTTATCGGTAATCTTACTGTCCCCAAGGTTTATTCCTGCCCTTTTCGAAGTAAATTATTTTTTTTTATTATTATTATTTAATACAGTGTTAATAACTGTTTCTAAAAATCAATGAACATTATGGCTATCACTTAGCCTTAACATGATTTGCCTAAAAATAGATGATCATTTTCCTTACTGTCCCATCCCCCTTTTTCCCCTTATCGTCCCCTTTCTTTCCCTTACCGTCCCCTTTTTTTCTGTCCGTTCTTTCACATCCCTTTAAGACAATATTGCACCAAAATTTTGTACTAAAAATACTACATTGTTTTTATTTCTTATTTGAATATCCTGTGGGTACTATGCAAATTAATTCATTATAAGTAAAAAATTAGAAGAAAATAAAAAGTTAGAGAAGTAAAATGGTAAGGAAAATTAAACTCGCAAGTTTAACTTAAACCTCAGTTAAATAAAAAAAATTTTCCCTGCTGACCATTTTTCTTTATTTTGAATCATGCAGGCATCCGTCTATAAGTTTAAAACGTTATTTTTCTAAATTTAATTTCACCAGATTTTTATTCCTGAAAGTTAAAAATTTGTGAAAATGCCTCATACGCTTCCCCCCCCCCCCACCTCCTTTTTTTTCTTTGTTCTTTTTAAAGATCATAATCTTATACTGAGCAGTTAGTTCTAGAAGAGAGAAAATGCAGTATTTAGAAAAAGTTAGAAAAGGAATTAAAGGAAAGAAAAATGAACTATCTAAATCTAAATTAAAAAAAAAAAAAATATATATATATATACGTTATTATGTAATTACCGTATATACACGTGTATAAGTCGAAGAACTTTAGACAAAATTTGGGATTTGAAAACGGGGAGTCGACTTATACAGGAGTTAGTAAAAAAATAAAATTATATATATATATATATATATATATATATATATATTCGCAGATAATCCGCGAATGGGCAAGTATTTTAAGTAATCACACATGGGTCCATACGTTGGAGAGAGATATAAAAGCGCGCAATGGCCATTTCCCTGTGATTGACAGAAAAAGCTTAATAATAACGTCCCCATAATTGTTCTGCACCCATTTTTTCTTGGGATAGAATTCCCTTCAATACAGGGGCATTCTTTTCAACATTTTAATCCCCTTTTTTAAAAGAGTTCAACTTGAGAAGGCTTCTAGACACCTCTCCCAAAAATCCTACATTACAAAGAAGTAGTATATTTTAGCAGTCTAAGAAGTTGTAAACCCTTGTAAATAAGGCTTGAATAGATTTTTAAAATATTTTTTTTCTTTTTAAATATCATTAAATTGATGAGAAAAAGTTTCAAAATAATTTAAGCTTCTTTGGTTTTACATAGTTATGCAGTTTTAAAACGGTGAATTAAAGAAAAAAGAAAAGTCTAATTTGAAACGTAAAAGAAAAAAAAAAGTTTATTAATTTAAAGGAAAATTTATTAATTTCTTTATCCTCGATTACGAATCACTTTTCAACATACTACGAGAAGTGTGGTTCGACTTATACACGAAAATTCTTTTTTTTTTTTTTTTTTTTTTTTTTTTTTTTTTTTTTTAACTTTGCTTAAGAATTGGGGGGGGGGGGGACTTACACAAAAATATATACGGTGCTTGTGAAATCCAGAACTGAAAGCTTCTATATTGCGTGTAAAATCCCGCTTAACTTTATATAATTTATGCATTTTCTATATTTCTTTATTTGTTTTTAAACTGAAAGATTAAAAAAAAAGTCCTTCCGGCCAGTGCCGGGAGGAAGAGGTAGCTTTCATAATCCTTATTTAAAAAAAGCCAACTTATATCATGTAAACACACGAAGCTCAATTTAGTGGAAACCGAATATAGGAGATTCAATACTAATTTTTATCAATATAATGAATGAGAATTTCGCGAAATTAGTCAGCTTTATCCAAGCTGCTTTTCTTTAAAGTAACTTATATTTGGCTGCCAAATTCGGCAATTTCTTAAAGTGCCTGTCATTTTAAGACAACATGGTGGATGAGGCTAAGCAGTGAACTTGGTTGAGACCTTAGTAACTGCTGTGCACATGCTCACTCACATCGGAATCGGTTAATATATAGGAGTGCTGTCGCATGCAAAAAATCAGATTTTTCAAAATGTCACCCACAATAGAAATTGAAACTGCTATATCTGAGCCATTTTTTAAGGTAAAGACAAACAAAAAATGCTCCTGAATCCTTATATCAAGATCAAATACTTAAGAAAGAAACCTTTTTCAATTTCTAATTTTTTGCACCTCACTTTAAATATATATATATTTTTTAATTTAATGGCCGCCATTTTGAAACAAGATGGCTGATGAATCTGGCCAGCGAACTTGGTCGAGGTGTTGATGTATACTATCCACATGCCTTCTTACATCGAAAGAGGCGAATACGTGTGTTATCGCGTGACAAATACAAGATCGTTTCAAAATGTTAGCCATGCTAGAAATTCAAAGTGCTATAAATCAACCATTTTTTAAGATATCAACAAAAGAACAAATTTTCAGAAACAAAAACTGCTCCGGAATCTTTGTATCAAGGCCAAACACATAAAAAAAATCTTTTTCATTTTCCAATTTTTTAATACCTCATTTTGAATTTTAAATTTAATTTTTTTAAATGGCAACCCTTTTGAAACAAGATGGCAAATGAAGCTGGCCAACGAACTCGGTCGAGACATTGGTATGTACTATGTACTGACCAAGTTACACCCAAATAGGTTCATAAATACGCCTGTTATCGCGTGACAAAAATCAGGTCGTTTTAAAATGTCAGCCACAAGAGAAATTCAAAATGCTATTACTCAGCCATTTTTTTTTAGATATAGACGAAAGAAAAACTGTTCCGGAATCTTTGTAATTAGGTCAAACACATACAAAAAAAATCTTTTCCTTTTCCAATTTTTTGGTATCTCATTTAATTTTTTTTATTTTTTAATTTTTTTAAATGGCCGCCATTTTGAAAAAAGATGGCGGATGAAGCTGGCCAACGAACTCGGTCGAGATATTTGTATGTACTATGTACACACCAAGGTACATCCAAGTCGGTTCATAAATACGCCTGTTATTACGTGAGAAAAATCAACGTTTCAAAATGTCAGCCACGCTAGAAATTCAAAATGCTATAACTCAGCCATTTCTTAAGATATAGACGAAACAAAAACTGCTCCCGAATCTTTTTATCAAGGTCAAACACATAAGAAGAAAATATTTTTTCAATTTTCAATTTTTGGTACCACATTTCAAATTTAAATTTTTCTTAAAAATTTAAATGGCCGCCATTTTTAAACAAGCTGGCGGGTGAAGCTGGCCAACGATCCCGGTCGAGACATTAGTATGTACTATGTATAAACGAAGTTACATCCATATCGGTTCATAAATACGCTTTTTATCGCGTGACAAAATTCAGGACGTTTCAAAATGTCAGCCACGCTAGAAATTCAAAATGCTATAACTCCGCTATTTTTAAAGATATAGACGAAACAAAAACTGCTCCGAAATCTCTGTATAAAGGTCAAATACGTAAAAAAAAAAATATTTTTCCATTTTCAATTTTTTGGTACCACATTTCAAATTTTAAATTTTTAAAAAATTTTTAAATGGCTGCCATTTTGAAACAAAATGGCGGATGAAGCTGGCCAACGAACTCGGTCGAGAGATTGGTATGTGCTATGTACACACCGAATTACATCCAAATCGGTTCATAAATACGCTTTTTATCGCGTGACAAAATTCAGGACGTTTCAAAATGTCAGCCACGCTAGAAATTCAAAATGCTATAACTCAGCCATTTTTTAAGATATAGACGAAACAAAAACTGCTCCGGAATCTTTGTATAAAGGTCAAATACATAAGAAAAAAATATTTTTCCATTTTTAATTTTTTGGTACCACATTTCAAGTTTTAAATTTTTTTTAAAATTTTAAATGGCCGCCATTTTGAAACAAAACGGCGGATGAAGCTGGCCAACGAACTCGGTCGAGACATTTGTATGTACTATGTACACACCGAATTACATCGAAATCGGTTCATAATTACGGGAGTTACAGTGTGACATAGGTCAGATATATATATATATATATATATATATGGATATATATATATATATATATATATATATATATATATATCAATTTTGAACGGAGCGTGGTTTCGGGGTCTGGGGGTCATGATCGATGAAAATATACCAAAATTTTTTGAAATCGCTTTCCTCCGAACGGCTGCAATAGGTAGCTTTTTTGTAAAGAAAGCTACCTAAAAGACACATGGAATACCCGCAAATTTGAAATTAAATTAAAATCTGAATTTCTAATTTTACTTTAAATTTGGAATAGCACAAAATCAAAAATTTTCATTATAGCGTTTGTACACTGCACAAATATAGGCAAAACAACACACACTCACTGGCTAAACGACACGAATTCAAGTACCCATTCAGTACTGATTAAAAGCAAAACGCAAAAACTTTCTTTCCTCGACTTCTGGGCAATTCCGCAGAAAATCATATTTTTTTTTTTTTTTTTTGGGGGGGGGGGGGGGTGGGGGGGGATCAAATTTATAATATGTTTAATTTAAGGGTATGATTGGAAAACTTGATATTTTTATATTCTATAGAAAAAGTCTAATAAAAAGGCCTTGTAAATTACTGTTTACAAACTAAGTTAAGTACCATTATTGTCATTGTAAAGTCACCATGTTACGTCAGTTACACAATAAAAGTTACGTCAGTTACACGTGTAAATGCCATTTTTTTTATTATTATTCAGAAATTAATTAAACAAGTTACTGTTGTAATTTGGCATTACTTAGTGTTGTTGAGAACATTAACTCACTTTTTTTTTAACTGGATAGTTTTGATAATTTTTACACTTCAGTGAAGGCAGAAAAAATGTTTGTCTGTTTTATGTTACGTCAGTTACAGAATTTTGAATTGCAATTTTTGGAACTCAAAGAGAGATTGAAATAATCTACAGGTATTTGGATATTAAGACCTTAGTAAGAAATATTTTAAATTGTAAAAATGTGTTCTAGCTTTATTAGTAAATTTTCTACATAGATTTGAAAACAAAATTCGATGATAAAATGTTACGTCAGTTACGATGGAATTGCACTTCTTCAAAGACAGCGTCAAAAATGTTGTCCCATACTCATTCTTCGTCTTTATCGTGTTTCCTGCTATTTTACTTTCTTCTATCTAATTTAGGCTTCATCAGTGGCCGAAAAGTTCTGCTGTCAAAGCTGGCAGACAGGAGGTGCTAGGTTCGAACCCGATCACGCCCGTTGGCCTAATCGTTCGGAGTTTTCTTCGAACTTTAGATACCTTTGTGTAAATGCGGGATAGTTTCCATAGAAATACCACCACGGAGAGCACACCCCCATAAACAACAACATCTATCTATAATAGAAGAAAGTATGGAATCGACATTTTTTTCGACATCCGGTTTTGGACCGACTTATGCATTTTAGTCTAAGATCCCGAAAAACACGTTTATACAAAATGTCTGTCTGTCCGTATGTCCCTTTTGTATCCTCGAAAAGTGTATGAAGTAATGCATAAAATTGAACAAAACTTCCTTCATGCATATTTGGATATGGCTAATTTATTTTTGTTCGGAAATGCAAGAAACGAGCAGGTGTTGTTGTTCAGAAACTATGTCATCGAACTGTTTTTTCAGTGTTTTTTGCAAACGCAATAGATCTTTCAGAAAAGAGTGTCAAAGTCGGCATTTTGAACTGAATATACGCGCGAAAGAAGAATAACCGATCAAAAAAGGGTGAGAACCTTGTTTGTCATGTGATGGATAAAAAAAAATTGAAAAAACAGTTCAATTACAAATCGCTTCCATGGTCAGGCCTTCCGGTATTATATCTTTCCGTTAAAAAATGAATTTTCAAATGTGTCAAAATGTTTTGCACTTGTGGAGCAGAGCAGTTGAGAACAGCCTTAATATGATAAATTTGTGACTTTTAAAATAAATGAAGTTTTAAATTTGAGTCCCTTTATAAAATTTCGTTGACTTTTTAATAAAATATTATAATAACATATATCGATAATTATGTATAATCTATAGTAATATATAATCGATAATAATGTATATCGTATAATTTATTTTTAGAAGTACTGTTGACAGCTCTACTTAAAAAAAAAACGAGGCAGGGAGATAAAAATGAAGCGGGACACCGGCTTCCTAATCGGGAGATAAAAATACAGTAAGTAAACTCTATAAAAACAGAACCTGCCTATAACGGAATCCTGTATTAAACGTAATAATGTTATTTTTATTACGAAAAGAATACCATACAATTATATCTGCTAAGAAGAAACCTGTTTAAAGCAGAATTTTGCTAACGTCCCTTGCGATTCGGACTTAGCAGGTTTTATTATACCCTTTTTTATATATTTTATTAACGCAACAATCTTATACAGCAAAAACCTGAGGAAGCGGAATTGCTGGCGATTGTATAGCATTACAAAACGGACAACGAAATATTTACTTTTCAAAAAGAATTACATTATATAAACAGGCTCCATTTATTCAAGGATTGCTGAAGAAAGTACAGCAAAACTTGTGAAAACGAAAACACTACATTACCAAAAATATTACGTTTTAGACAGATTTCCGTCTAGGTAGGTAGATTTGTATTATTCCTTTGGAAGTTATTATAAAAATTCTCTGTTTTAAACATGCTCTGGTTGACGGATTATTACGGTCCACTCCAAGCTCAAGCATACTAATGAAAAAGCCTCATGCTAAAAGAAACTTAAAAGAATTTGTGCAACATGAAAAATAGGGACTTCTGGTGCCCCGCGCACAGTGGCGTAGGTACTTTGTACAAACAGGGGGAGCCGGGGCATATTGCGGAAAGCTAGTGGCGCGGATCATTTCGTTCATTTTGGAGGGTTCCTTCATAGTGTTGCACGTTTCGCAAACAGGAATGTAAAATAGAAGCATATCAAAAAATCACCAACTCTTTAATCCAGTTAAAATAATTTTTAATAGATTGACTACTTGATACACAGAAACTTAATTTATGTGCGATCCCGAATACAATATTCAAATTTAAGGCTTCTCCCACTTCCATTTACCAAAAATTAAAGTGCTTTCTGTTGTTTTGCTTACAAATTCTTTACAAATCTCTTCCAAATATTTTAAAGGCCTCCTCTTTATAAATATATTATCGGTGCAGGTAATTTGCAGTAGACCTATATAAGACCCCCTTTTTTTCTGGAAATCAGGAGGGTGGTAAACAATGAGAAAAAGGGTGAAGGCACAAACAAGTGTGCTCACCCCCCCCCTCTCTTCTTTTTGTTGTTTATTGTATGAATTTCCTAGGAAAAGTATACTTTATTTTTTAATTCAGCAATGTATCGTAAACAGATGTGGTGTGAGAATTTCTCCCGTGGGAGCTGAGCCCATCTGAAATATTAGGGGGCAGCCACAGTTCCCCCAGCTCATCCGGTTCCTACGCCCTTGCTCGCGCAATGGTTAAGCGTGAGTCCCTAAAAATCGGGACACCTGACAAACACTACTTGCAATAAAGTTAACAAAAAAACTTTGAGTTTTGGTTCTGTCATCTAGTAGCGAAAACGATAACTAATTGAATGTCAGTTATGTTCATCATAGGTACTAGATGACAGCACTAAACATTTTATCAAATATATAGAGGGAATTGAAGACTCGATGGAATGTTATTATTATGATTATGGATTATTATTATTATTATTATATATTATCCTTATGGACTATTTTTTGTTTTTTCAATGGAAGAAGTAGAAGACATCTTTTTAGCCGAACGTTACAGATATACTGAAAAATATAGTGAGAGTAAGATTTTAACTGCTTTATTCAACTTAGATTCTTAGTAATTAATAGGGGTTGGGTTGATTTTTGTCGGCCAATTATCTACATGAGGGATATAGGCCCAGGGGGGAAGTGCCCTCCGTGGGGGTCTTTCTAAGGGAACCTAATCCGTATTTACGCATGGAAAATCCACGGCTCGAAGAAAACCACGAAAACTCCGAACGATTAGGCCGACGGGCGCGATTGGGTTCGAACCCAGCACCTCCCGTCTACCAGCTTCGAGAGCAGAACCTCTCGGCCACTGGTGGGGCAGTAATTAATAGGGATGCATCAAATAGTGATTTTGGACGAATACCGAACATTTGGCCAACAAGTAATCCGAATATCGCATATTCGGCTTGCCTAATACTTTTAAATTTCAAAGTTCGAAAGTATTAAAAAGTTAAATTTTAAAACAATTTTACATAATATTTAACATTTAACATAAATACTTGCATATTGATAATGATGATTTTTACAAGTAAATTTTACACTAAAAAAAAATTCTATGCGTTGAATTGCAATTTAAAGAGGATAGTTTTAAAACTTCACTAATTGATTTCTTTTTCATGGATTCCTCTCTGAATTAAAGCAAATGAATAAAATTTTCTTGTATTCTAAAACAAATTTTTAAAAATCAAAGTGAAATTTTGAAGGAATTGGAAGAAAAATTTTACAGTCATATACGGTTTATTTGGCAGGAAGAGACTAAAATAGTCATTATTGGTTAATAATCTTATGTTCTTTTCATATAGCAAATAAAAAATGCAAAAGCATTCGCTTTTATTTAAATATAATTATGTTTCTAATTATTCTAAATATCTTTATTAATTGACAGTTAAAAATAGAAGTTGTTTTAATGTTTTAAAAAAGATATTTTTAAAGGTTCGTTAATATTCCAATATTCGTCGAAACCGAATATTCGGCATACCGAATAGTTTAATATTTGGCTTAACCGAATATTCAGTAGTATGGCAGAATAGGCAGAATACCGAATAGATACGGAATATTCGGTTCATCCTTAGCTAATTAATTAATATTTTTTTATCTTTCATTTTTAAGTAGGAACATTTCTTATATAGCACTATATAATATACACGACTCAGGTGCAATGCGTCTAGAACGGCTGATATAATGAGCGTTCCAAAGCTTTAAAAGCGCCAGCTTATATCTTGGGGTTTTTTATTCGAGGGAATTTAAAATAAAGAATTTTGAACTTTTCCGGAAACTATGAAAATTCAAATGATCTATATTTTATAATTTTTGATTAACATGGTGATATTTATACTATTTCCGTATCGATCAGTATACTAAGTATACGATAAAACACAAAAATAAGAAGTTTTTTAGCATTTTTGCGCAAATCTATGAAATAAATAATCTACATTATACAGCAGCTGTCTTTTGTTGAATGTTTACAAACGAACAAACGTTCAATACAAAGTTCCTAAAGTGCTGATTTCATCCTCTCGATACCTACTATCGCACGTCTGAATTTGTCAACATCCTGTATATGAAGTTGGTTCAATTCTATGCATAACTCCATACACTTTTCGATGATGCAAAGATGATACACACACACACAGACAGACAGACATTTTATGAAAACGTGTTTTATGTCATCTCTGTCCCCTGAAGTGTGTAAATCAATGCAAAGGCGAATTTTTTTTCGATTGGAATACTATCATATATTAATGACAGAAGAATGTAGAAATGCAAAAATTCAACAGTAAACAACAGTAACATCAACAGTAAACATTAAAGTTAATTCCTAAATAACAAATATTATTCATTAAAATAATAAATATTCTAAATAAAAAACTTTTCAAAATTCACAGATTTGTTTATGCGTATTTTATATAAATGACAGAAATAAAATACAATGTGACTTCAAAAATCCGGTATTCAGAAATCCGGTAACTTTAAAAATCCGGCATTAAAACCATCTTTTTCCTTCTTTTTTCTTTTACACTTTCAAGTTATGGGAGAAGAAAAATAGCATATCTTTAAGAATTAAAAACTTCAAGATCGAAAGTAAAAATGCAATAAAAGAATATTTGACTTTTTTTTTTTCATTTGTGATTATTTTCAGGGAGCTGCAACGTTGCTTAGCAACGGAAATAACTTCGGCGAATGCATGGCACAATATATGGCTGGAAGGAATTTTCGGAAACGGTGACATCAATGATGAGGATGAATTTTCAGGCTTGCACATTTCCCGTGAAAAGTCCGCAATTTATGAGATCATTGAACATGTAATATCGAAAGTTCATTCATTGTCTTAAAAAAGGGATAAAGATGATTGGCTAAGCATTGACGAAAATGAATCGACAACGAACAATTTAACGGGCAGCGAAGTCGCTGTCGCTGAGCTAAATAAAACCGCCGATAATGCTAGTAGCTGCTCAGAAGTTCAGGATGAACAAAGAAAAGGTGTCACTAGAAAAATACATAAATTTGACTGGAGAATAAATATATGTTTTAGAAAAGCAGTACTATATTTCCGGAAAAAACATTTTTTATTTGTCTAATATGCAAAAATAAAACTTAGTAAAGAATGCCCAAAACATTTGCAGCAAACAAAGTTTGTATCGATGTTTCCGAAATTACAAGAAAAGAAACAATTTCACTCTTTATTATATTTTTTTCTTTAACACAGAAAATATCGATTAAAGTAATTTTTTTTTATATTTGAGTAATTTTTTTTTATATTTGATTTTTTCTTTTTCTTACATAATTATCACTTAATAATGAATTAAACTATGTCTAAAGGCATTATTAAGAATATAGTGCTACTTTTGATATTCCTTCAAAAATCCGGCATAGTCTCGGTTTCAATGATGCCGGATTTTTAAAGTTATACTGTATACTCATTACTAGCTAAGTTGCGCGGCGTTGACAGGGTCCTTCAAAAAACAGCACGAATTCCAAAACAGTTCTGAGAATCACAATAAAAAATCGCGAAAAATTTAAAAATCGCTGCACGAATTTGGAATAAGCTTCATCGAAAATAGAAAAAAAAAATACTACATTGGATTAGAAGATTGAAACTGGATTATTTGTATTAATGTGCAAAAATCGCAGCAAATCGTGAAAACACATAAAAAATTCACGAAAAATTCGAAAATTGCTGTACGAAATACGAATAAACTTTATGGGAAAAAGGCAGAACTTGCTATATTGGGACAAACATTGAATATCAAAAATTCGCAGCGGATCGCGAAAAAACGTAAAAATCGCTTAAAAATCGCAAAAATTTCCAAAATCA